>JAPDVU010000003.1:177219885-178608672 GCA_026230045.1 Corynorhinus townsendii
ATACAAAGTTCAAAAAAAAAAATGGTATATGGTTGACCAAAGATTTTAATGAGAGCTTCAAGGGATTTAGTGAGACTTTCAAGGATCTTAGTGAGTATTTTAAAGACACGAAAAAGAACCAGTCAGAAATTAAGCATATACTAATTATAATAAAGAAAAATTTACAGGGATACAACAGTAGTGTAGATCAGTGGTTGGCAAACTGCAGCTTGCGAGCCACATGCGGCTCTTTTGCCCCTTGAGTGTGGCTCTTCCACAAAATACCACGTGCAGGCGTGCACGTACAGTGTGATTGAAACTTCGTGGCCCATGCGCAGAAATCGGTTTTCGGCTCTCTAAAGAAATTTCAATTGTTGTACTGTTGATATTTGGCTCTGTTGACTAATGAGTTTGCCTACCACTGGTGTAGATAATTCCTAGAATCAAATCAATGATTTGATTTGAATATGAGGAAGCAAAAAACACCCAATCAGAAGAACAAAAAGAAAAAAGAATAAAAATATATGAAGATAGTTAAGGAGCTCCCATACAACTTTAAGTGTACTGACATTTACATTATGGGGGTGCCAGAAGGAGAAGAGAGAGAGTCCATTTTTTTGTTCAGATGTTCACTTCTCAAGGAAGGCTTTCCCACTCCCAGCTCAGCAGTAAATCTTGATCACCATAAATAATTATAGAAATGCCATTTTAGTAGTTCAGGGATAGACTTGTGACCCACTTCTGGACAATATGGGAAAGATTTCCTGAGAGCCTTCTGGGAAGTTTTAAAATAGTTCTTCCTTGGACAGTATTGGGTCTGCATGCAATAATTACTAGCATTGCTGCAGCCATCTTGCAACCACAAAAAATGACAAATTTGAGAATGAAGCTGATTATGAGCCTTCCCAAGTAAAGAAAGAGGGTAAACTGGTCCTTGATTATATTTTTGAGACACTGATTTCACTAAGGGCTAATGCCACCTATCTCTCAAGCAATTCTGAATGGAGAGTTTGTTACTGACAGCTGCAAATATTCCAATACATATACAATGTCCATCGATTTAAATTATTCTTTAATTGAAAGTAATGAATCCTTGTTTCCTACTCTATTAATGATGTAATTTGCCAACTTTGGGCAACACTAACAACCATCTGCTATCTCCATTTCTGTACTCAGGCTGGTATGTGTTGCAGATAGCTATATAATGCCAACTGATTCTCTGACAAATTTCTTATCTGACCTCAGCTGGTTTCTCAGTTTTGCTAGATTATTATGTTTTTAAAACTATCTCCACCTGGCTTCACTTGGATAGATATAGCATGAACTCCCAACTTTTCTTTTCCAATCATCTATTTTCAATAGATGATTCTGTTAAAGCAGATAATTCTGTTGGCCATTTTAATAGATGATTCTGTTGGACGATCTAAATTCTTCAAGTTATGCCAAATACGTTTTCACACCCCTTGTGAAATCATCAGAAAACATTGTTGGGTCATCTTCCAAATAAATTCTGAGTATAACTACTTCTTATTTCTCCTATTGTCACCACAATAGTCAAAGCTGACTTTATCATTTACTTGACTATCACCTTTTGTGTTCTAACTACTCTCCCTGTTTCCAGAGGTTCACAGAGATTTTCCCCACCATTCATGAGATTCCTACTTTCTTCTAAAGAAAAACTAGAATAAGACTTACACAATATAAACCTGATCATGTCACTTCCTACCTTAAGCTATTTTGATGGATGGCTTCTCATCCCATTTAAAGAAAACTCCAAAGTCCTTAACTAGGACCTATAAAAACCTTGTTAAGATTCAGGTCCCATCTACCTCTCCAGCCTCATTGTGTCCACTCTCCCCATCGCTTACTCAGCCCCAGTCACACTGGTCACCCAGCTGTTTCTTGAACATCTAAGCATGCACCTGGTATTTGTTCTAGTTAGGAATAACTCTTCTTTCAGATAAACTACATGGACCATTCCTTCACTTCATTGAATTCTCTTCCCCACGGTTATCTCATCAGAGCAGGCTTTTCTGGGGCTCTTATTGAAAACATGAGCCCTACCTAGTCCTTTTCCATCACTCCTACACACCTTCCTCGGCTTTACTGCTTCACTTTCTTCAGTTACCCTCAGATATTGCCCCTATCAGACAAAATATTACATTATTACATCATTATGAAAATGATTAACTGATTTTGCCTCCTCCCTTTAGAATTTAAGCTCCATGAGGTTTGCTTAAAGAAAGAAGACTTTTAACTCCACTATTTTATGGAACTTTAAATTACCAAGTAGTTATGAGCTGAATTTTATCCCCTCAAAAATTCATGTGTTGAAACCCTAATACCCAATATATATGAATGACTGGATTTAGAGAGAGAGTCTTTAGTTAAAATGAGATCATTAGGATGGGGTCTAATCCAACATGACTGGTGTTCTTATAGGAAGGGGAAATTAGGCCATAGATATACACAAAGGAAAGACCACGTGAAAACACGTAGAGAAGATAGCCAGCTACAAGTCAAAGAGAGAGGCCACAGAAGAAGTGAAACCTGCCGACAACTTGATCTCAGACTTCCAGCATCCAGAATTGTGAAAAAATAAATTTCAGTTATTTAAACCATCCAGTCTGTGGTACTTTGTTATGGCAGCCCGAGCAAACTAATATAGACCTTTCAAGAATGCCAAATTCAATACCTTCCTTTAGTCCTTCAGTTTTTAAATTCCCTTTTAACTTTTACAAGTTTGAAATAAATCATGCAAGTTAGCATATTTAAAAATATAATTAAAAATAACAAGAACAACAGCCTACCTGTATACTTACCCGCCAGGCAAAGACAGAACATTGTTACCACCCTATAAGCTTCTTCCCAGTTGCCCTCTCCCCCCTGCCCAGTCACAAGGCAACACTGCAGTGAATTTCGTGTTAATCATTTTTGTGGGAGAAGTTCTACTTATGCCAGATATGTACTCCACTTTTGTGGTATGGTTAGTTCCTACCTAAGACCACTATGTATATTAATTTATCTATCTATCTATCATCTGTCTCGGCTGTTGTACAATATTATAAACTCAAAAACAATTTTGGTTTTTGAAAATTCTTACAGAGGAGATACTTGCAAAATTAGTTATGTTAATATTGTATTTTAATCTAATAACATAGGAATTAAAAATAAACAATTTCAACTACCTTCTTGTTTTCTTTATACTGTTCTACTTAGGCACTGGAGAGAGGAACATGTGAGTAATAGAATTAAACATCTATCAGTTCCACCTAAAAAGATGGTTTCCTAGCCCTTCCACTTCTGTTACTGGGCCAAAGAGGACAAAGGGAAAACACAAAATATGTTTTTCATCAGTGTTTAAGTCAGTGGCTTTGGTTATATAGTTTAACTTAATAGCTTGGAGTTACCAAAAATAGTAGGCTAAATGTTTAGACTCCATCATCTGTGGTAACATCAGGATAAATTACAGATTTATTAGAAGACATAAAGTCAACAAAATGAATATATGGGAACTTTAAATCAAATGGTAAGATGTCTTGCTTTTGTAGAACCCACCCGAGACTTTGCCACTGCCCTCTTTCCAGGCCAGACCATCATCATCTTTAATCATGCTATGATAATAACCTTGTAATTCATCTCCTTACATCTTACTCTCCTACATATATACTTTCCACAATCACCAAAGTGATTTTCAAGTACAAGTATCTTTTCATGTTTTTTCTACATTGAAGGTTTCTGTTGACTACTTCTTGCTCAAGTCCATATGCTGAAAATGTCCTTAAAAGTCTCCCTTAATTTGACTAAAATATCTGTACTTTGTTTAAGACTAAAAAGGAATATAAAGGTTCAAAATGTGCACATTCATACATAAATACTGAAATAGATGTTTCTCTGTGGATATTTATGACCAAGAATACTCACCAATCTGTATTGTAAAATTTGTAGTGAATTTGTAATAAGTCAAATTAGCATATTAAAATTTATAATCAAAATACTATGGCTATCTTCACATTTTTCTTAATTAGGCTCACAAGGATGTACAAAAACAAAAGATTATTAACAGGAAATATAGAACTTATTAGAGATAGTATGCTAATGATTAAACATTTGCAGTGTTACATATGCCTTGATGTGAGCTATAAACATCTCACAGGGAATAATTTATTAAGACAGCAGATAACAGTGCTCGGGTCAGAGAGAAGTGGGGTTAAAGATTACCATGTCCAATAAATTTTCTGTAATATCTCTCACATTACGTCTTACTCTCTGTAAGAACCAAGCTTGTGGATTAGCCCATGGCACAATACAAATCATGAGCCTAATGGGAAGTGCATCTACATTCTAGATATCTAAAAAATAGTTTAAGTTGCCCAAGTTATTTTAAACTAAATTCTACTCTATAAAAAATCCTAGGTTTACTCCAAAATGATCTGTTAAAACCCTGTTCTGTGCCAGATATGTACCCTAGATGCTGGGGATTCAAAGGCTAAACAAGATAAAGAAAGCTTGTTCCCATGGAGCTTATATTCAAGTGACAATTTCTTCATTCAAGACAGTCAACAATATAATATACATGAATAAGAGATTTTTAAATAGTTATAAATGTTATGAAGAACATAAACCAGTGATGCAATATGACAAAAAATATTAGAGTAGGGGGTGATACATTGAAGGCCATATAATCCTTCTCTGAGGAGGTGACATCTGAGCACAAGCAAAAATGACAAGAATGAGCCTGCCATGCCAAGATCCGGAGAATTCCAGACAGCAGCAAGAACAAGCACAGATGCTTCAAGGTAGGAAAAATGTTGGTATGCTCAAGCAGAGAAAGAAGGTTAATGGACCAGGGGAGAAATTATTTACTTGAGGTGAGAGAGTTTGGTGGGGCCAGATTATACAGGGCACTCTAGGCCACAGTAAGCAATTTAGATTTTATTCTATAGCATTTCTTTCTGAGAGGAGAGTGATATTTGGCTCCCTCCAGCTGCTGCATAGAGAATGGACTAGAGGAAGATAAAGTAAGCAGCCCAGAAAAATTTTAGAATTTCAGTAGGGCCCGTGGGATGATTATAAGCTGGACTCGAAGGAACGTGTAAATATATAAGTGGTAGCACATTTTATGTATGTAAACTATGCCTATGCATTGTGGGCAATGGATGAATATTTGTTGAATGAATGAATGGACAGCATGCAGGGGTCCTCAAACTTTTTAAACAGGGGGCCAGTTCACTGTCCCTCAAACGATTGGAGGGCCAGACTATAGTTTAAAAAAAACAAACTATGAACAAATTCCTATGCGCACTGCGGGCCCAGGACAAGTGGGCTGCTAAGCAGGACAGGCAGCGGCACCCAGCGGGCCGGATAAATGTCCTCGGCGTGCCGCATGTGGCCCGCGGGCCATAGTGTGAGGACCCCTGGAACTCATATGAACATTAACCTAGCAATGTGTTTTTGTAATTTCCAAATTTTATAAAATGACATGATATCGAAACTAAAAAAGTTAAAATGTAAATTTTTTATATTTACAAGAAAATCTAAAAATTCCATGCTTTTCTCACTATAAAATAATTTACAAATAAATACAAATTATTAAAAATTCTAGATAGGTACCATTCACCAAATATATCATATTTCCTAATCTTAAGTCTAAAGTTTCTTTATGCAATTATGGTCAGACTAAAAACTAAGGCATTGTATTAAAGGATATTTTATTAGTTTAATACATAAATATTCATTATTTAGGTATAAATCACCAACTTTTTGTAGTCAATTATTTTAGTTTCTCATAAAATTTTCAAATTAACATCAATTTTTATTCTGTATAATTAAGCTACATTATCCATCCAGGGTGAGAAAAAGTATCAAAGTTTAAACAAATAATAGAGTTCTACAAATCCTAAAAAGGGAAGAAATCACTGACTCAAATATGCATTTTAAATAAACTAGTGCTGTGAGAAAAATATTTTTTCAAAGAATAGATATGCAGATAGGGAGATGATAAAGGAATAATCATTTACAGTGTTTTTACTTTATTACTATATTAATATGGGAAAGACAAGAAAAAGTAGGTTAGAAAAATATTAACAATAGTCCAGTGAATTTCCTTTTGATATAAGAGAAGTTTGGACATTAGAGGCCTGGTGCATGAAATTCGTGCACGGGGTGGGGGGGGGGAGCTGTGTGTCCCTCAGCCAACCCTGCACCCTCTCCAATCTGGGACCCCTCAAGGGACGTCTGACTGATCCTACAAGGATTGGGCCTAAACGGACAGTTGGACATCCATCTCACAATCCAGGCTGGCTCCCAACTGCTCACCTGCCTGCCTTCCTGATTGCCCCTAACCACTTCTGCCTGCCAGCCTAATCACCCCTAACCACTCCCCTGCCAGCCTGATTGATGCCTAACTGTTCCCTTGCCAGCCTGTTTGACCCTAACTGCCCTCCCTGGGGAAGGCAGGTTGCCCTGGCAGGCCTGGGTCCCCCCAACTACCCTTCCTTGCAGGCTGAGTCACCCCCAACTTCCCTCCTCTGCCAGCCTGGTCACCCCTAACTGCCCTTCCCTGCAGGCTTGATTGCCCCCAACTGCCCTCCCTTGCAGGCCTGGTCCTTCCCAACTTCCCTCCCCCACTGGCCTGATTGCCCACAACTGCCCTCCCTTGCAGACCTGGTCCTTCCCAGCTGCCCTTGTAGACCTGGTCCCTCCCAACTGCCCTCCTCTGCTGGCCATCTTGTGTCCACATGGGGGCAGCCATCTTTGACCACATGGGGTCAGCCATCTTGTGTGTTGGAGTGATGGTCAATCTGCATATTACTCTTTCATTAGATAGGATAGAGGTCTGGTGCATGGGTGGGGGCCAGTTGGTTTGCCCTGGAGGGTGTCCCAGTTCAGGGCGGGGGTTTCCTTGGGGCGTGGGGTGGCTTGGGTGAGGGGCCTGTGGTAGTTTGCAGGCCGGCCACACCCCCCTGGTGACCCAAGTAGAGGCCCTGGTATCTGGGATTTATTTATCTTCTATAATTGAAACTTTGTAGCCTTGAGTGGAGCCAAGCCTCCTGCTTGCTCCATGGCCTTAGCCATTTTTGTTGGGATTTATTTATCTTCTATAATTGAAACTTTGTAGCCTTCAGTGGAGGCCTAGGTCAGCTAGGGTGTGTAGGAAGCTTGGCTTCCTCCATTGCCTGGGAAACCCAAGCCTCCTGCTCGCTCCATGGCTGCAGCCATCTTGGTTGGGTTAATTTGCATACTTGCTCCTGATTGGCTGGTGGGTGTGGCTTGTGGGTATAGTGGAGGTATGATCAATTTGCATATTACTCTTTCATTAGATAGGATTGCTCTAGTGTTATGCCTCATTTTGATACATTATTGTATTTTGGTTATGCATTTACACTCAGATAATAATCAACAAGTATGTGGTATGTTGCAAATTTACTTTTGTGACTCAAAAGGAAAGAAATGTCAAGCTTCAGGGCATCCTTGATATTGCAAATCACTCATATTGGTGTGAATATCAGTCCTACCTTTACTCTTGGGAATCCACGTAGCCTAGAAACTTATAAATAACCAACTGAAATGGGTCTTAAATGACTAGCTTACCTGAAATTTTGACTTGAGACACCACTCCATCTCCTCCATCACTGTGTGCACGCACTTCCACAACATACTCTCCATCCCTGGGGATTGGGACTTCTATGGAGTGTTTATGAGTTGAATACAGTTTGCCATCATGCTGGCCATCAGGTCTATAGAGTACCTTAAAAAGTCCCAAAATATGTAAAATTAATAAAGTGGTAGCAATGCGTGAATGTCCTAACCAGAATATTCTGACACTTTTATTAATAAAATTAGTCCTGAGGTAGCTATATGTAATAATTTCTGGGAAATTAATGTTATTTTGCATTCACATAAATCAATTTCACCTACATTTTAGGGTTATCCAAGAGAAAGTGAGTTTTTTAGATGACCTAAAATAAAGACAGTGAAGAATGTATTTTTTAAAAGAAGTAGTACAAAAAGAGGGCTCTTTCAGTATATTGAAGTAGTCTAAAGAATTGCTTCACAATTTAAAATGTTTTTCACATTATTTATTACATTTAGTATACAATGAAAAATGTGATACAGAGAATATATAGAAATAATATTTTTCTCTTTTTGTTCATTTATAGATGACAATTGAATACATCAAAGGGTTCGCTGTATACTGGGAAACTATCTTAATCATTGTTGAACAAAAATGGATACCTTTCTGTATCTGTTCTTCAGGCATGATTATTCTAACAACTCTATACTTTAAAGCAGTTATTTTATCTTGCTCACTTGATGCATTATTTTCTTAGACTGCACTGAAGACCTTTTCTCATTTCAGAATTTATCATAGCACTGTGTCATATGATTCTGTTACACAGCTAGAATGAGAAAACTGAATGGGTTTTGCAGAAACAGCAAAAAGTCCAAACACCAGTCCTCTTTGTAAGAATGAAGCTTGTGTGAGGGAATACTCCAATAATCTTTTATCTACCTTGTATCCTGTCACTGTAGATTCATTTGATAGTGCAACCACATGATCCCAGGTGATTATGTAGCGTGAACCAGACCTTATGGAACTGATGATCCTTGGCGGCTGGCTTGGAGCTGTGAAAAGTAATAATATGTAATTGACCATCACCATTTCCAGCTTTAGTTCTGCAAGCTGCATTGGGTCAGGAATTATAATACTGATGCTAATAATGTGACAACAGCAACAGCTGATTTTGATGATTGCTTCCTATATGCCAGGCGCTATGCTAAGTACTTTATAACCCATGGTCCTGTGAGGGAGATAACATAACTTTTGTCATCCTCTCATTATCCTTCACTTGAGTTTCTTTTTGAACCAATCTTATGAAACTGCTGCTCTCAAGGTCATAAATCATGACCACTGGGCGAATTTTAATGGCACTTTTAAAATTCTTTTTTTATTTAACGTTTTTGAAGCATTTCACAGAATTGACCTTCTGATTCCGTCTTGAATCTAATTTTTTTCCTTAAGTTCATGATCCTTTAATGTCTATTTCTGGCTCCTACCTCTCTGGCTGCTCTTTCTCATTACCATGTTTTGTTGGCTCCATATTCTCTGCTCATTTTTTACGTGTTGGAATGACGTAGGACCTGATTCTGAGCACCTTTCTCTCCTCTCTGAATCTTCCCTAAATCTTAAATCTGGGACCATAGCTCTATGTATTCACAATTCTATCTCTAATCTTTGTCATAAGCTTTAAACATATATGTGCAACTGCAGATCTCTACTTTAATGTTTCAAAGTCTTCTCAAATGTAATAAAATCAAGATGTACTGACCCCCAGATGTGCCTCTCTAGAAATCTTTCACAATCAAACCCCCAATTTCTCAAACAAAAATCTAGTTATTCAGTTTTTCATTTCATTCATTGTCAACATCCAAACAAGCAGCAAGCTGTCAACGCTGAGTGCAGAAAGTGTTCAATTTCTCTCTGTTATTACTTAGTTCTGTCCACCACCATTTCTTTCCTCAACTACTTTAGTAATCTCCTGATTAGCTATTCTGCTTACACTCTTATCCATCACTACCCACTGTCCATCTAGAACCCAGAATGATTTATTCCAAAAAATGTTAATTAGGTATCACTCTCAGCTTGAAACTCTTCCAATGGCTTCTTATACTTAAGAATAACAAACTCCTTACTCCTTACTACAAGGCCGTTCATATTTTGACGCCAACATACTTCCCCATCTCACCTCGGAACTTATATCCTGGCCCCATTGGCCTTTCTACACTTAAAACGTATCAAACTCTTTCTGCTTAAAGGCTTTGCTCTCATTATTTCCTCTGCCTGAAATGGTCTCTTGCCTCCTGCAGCCCCAGCCAGTACTCACATAGTGGGTCCTTATTATTACTCATATCCAAGCACCAATGGCATCTCTCAAAGAGGCCACTCCTGACCGCCCAATTGGAATTTGGTTCTTGCCCAAATCAGTTTCAGTTTTGTCATCTGTTTATCCACTTTATTATCCTACCATCTGATATTATCATATTTATTTGTCAGATATTTAGTTTTACTTTTGTTTTGTTTTTCTCTCTCCTTCCAATAGTTGGTAATCCCATGAGAAAAGACTATAAAACTAGTTTGATGTCTTCTGTATCCTCAACACCTAGAACAGGGCACTTAGCATACTTTTGATGAATAAATAAATGGGAAAAAAAGAACAAAGAAGTAAATGTTCCTTTCACAAATTTGAAAACTGAGGTTTAAAGATATGAAGCAATTTGTCTTATCATTACATATTTCTTTGAGTGACGGAAACAGATCCAAAACCCATGTGTGATACCAAAGTCTGGCTCTTACCACCATGTTCTTTAAGAATTTTCTTTTTTTCCAAATAAACTTCATAAATTTTTAAAACTATAATGTTAATCACATCTTCAATTAATTGCAAAACTCCCTGAATATAAATTCTCCTATTTGATATATTCAACTTGGTTCAAGAAAGAGATATCAAGGTAAAGCCAGAGAGATGAAAATGAGCAGATCATCTGAACAGGGTACACAATCTTGTTGTATGAACAATGAGAGCATGTGGTGATTAGGGAGTAAATGTAGTGCTATGGCATTTGCACTCTGCAGTGATGAAAGTTTGTAAGTCAATGTAAAAAAAAAAAGCAGAATTTGATTTGTTTCATGCTGTTGATGTATTTCTATGAAGTTTAAAATAATAACAGAATGAATAAAAATTAGTTATCTAATGGTGGGAAATGTTGAGGGGAGTTGTTTCAAAGGGAGGATCTAGAGGAGAATCCAAGATGGTGGTGTAGGTAAACACCTAAACTGCTGCCTCGCACAACAATTTCAAAACTACAACTAAAAGACAAAACGTCTATCACCCAGAACCACGGGAAAGCTGGCCGAGTGGAAGTTCTACAACTAGAAGGAAAGAGAAAAGAGCATTGAGACGTGCACGAGCACTGAAAAGCTGAGGTACGGAGGCTAGTGATCCGGGCTGGTGGCAGGCGTTGCTTTTTTCAACCCAAAGGGAGACAAGTCCTCGATTACTCTGAAATACAGTTTCTGGGGAGACGCGGGGGACCCAAACTCCTATGGGGAGAAGCTGGACTGTCTGCCATTGGGTCGGAAAGTGAGGGGGGCTTGCTTGGCTGCGCGCAAGAATAATTGTTTACTGTGCTGGGGCATGGGACGCAGTCAGAGACACAGAGCCGGCTAACTAGCAGCCATCGCTGTTTGCCACGCCCTAGCCTAGTGACGCCCTGAGACCCCGCCCCACACAACCTACAAACCCACCCAAGCTCCAAGCAGCATCTTTAGCATAAGAAAGGCCTGCCCTTTCGCAGTTTAACCTAGCAAACTTGCAGCTTGGGTCAGACAGCTCCAAAACCTCCAAACCCCAAGCAAAGAGGAGAAAACGGTAGCTCCTGCTGGGTGGACTCAGACAGTAGCTGACCTGCACCCCATTGGAGATCCAGAAGCCAGTATACCTAGTGGTCAGAGTGAGACACCAGATTTCAACTCCTCACATCCATAAGTGACACATTCAAGAGGTAGACTCAGCGAGCACCAAAGCCCCACTGAAACAAGTCCTGCACCATAAGCATGTCTCCAGCACAGCAGTTCTTCCATTATAGACACAGCGGGTCCTCACAGCCGACTGGCCTGGAGATCAATTCCTCCCAGCATACCAACAGCAATTAAGGCTTAACTACACCAAGACTTTGCACTCAGCCCACAAAGGAGTGGACCAAGAGCGTCCACATCAGGTGATTGGGGAGGCTGAGCTACTGCCTCCTATAGGTCACCTACCACACAAAGCCACTCCATCAACACAGGGAAGCAGCCAAAATGTGGAGAAAAAGAAACATGTCACGAATGAAAGAAATGGAGGAAAGCAAACTACTGGATGACAGAGTTCAGAACCACATTTATAAGGTTACTCAAGAATCTTCTAAAAACCGCTGAGAAACTTGATGACATTTCTGAGGAGCTTAGTGAGACCTTCAAGGACCTTAATGAGAATGCCAAAAAAATGGAAAAGGACCAGTCAGAAATGAAGCATACACTGTCTAAAATAAAGAATATACAGAAACTCAACTGTAGATCAGTGTACCCCAAGAATCAAACCAAAGATCTGAAATATGAGGAAACAAAAAACACCCAAACAGAAAAAAGAAAATAAAAAAGAATCCAAAAATATGAAGATAGTGTAAGGAGCCTCTGGGACAACTTTAAGCATACCAACATCCGAATCTTTGGGGTGCCAGAAGAAATAATGACAGAAAACTATCAGAAGAAATAATGACAGAAAACTTTCCCTACCTGGTGAAAGAAATAGACTTACAAGTCCAGGAAGCACACAGAACCCCAAACAAAAGGAATCCAAAGAGGACCACACCAAGACACATCATAATTTAAATGCCAAGGGCAAAAGACAAAGAGAGAATCTTGAAAGCAGAAGAGAAAAACGGTTAGTTACCTACAAGGGAGTACCCATACAACTGTCAGCTGATTTCTCAGCAGAAACTATGCAGGCCAGAAGGGAGTGGCAAGAAATATTCAAAGTGATGAACAGCAAGAACCTACAACCAAGATTACTCTACCCAGCAAAGCTATCATTCAGAGTTGAAGGTCAGATAAAGAGCTTCACAGACAAGAAAAAGCTAAAGGAGTTCATTGCCACCAAACCAGGATTACATGAAATGCTGAAGGGTATTCTTTAAGAAGAGGAAGAAGAAGAAAAAGGTAAAGATAAAAATTATGAACAACAAAATGACATAAAATACATACCTACCAACAAGTGAATCTAAAAATCAAGTAAATAAAAAATCTGAAGAACAGAATGGACTCATGAATATAATAGAATCAGGGACATAGAAAGGGAGTGGACTGACAATTCTCAGGGGGAAGCGGGTATGAGTGGTGCGGGAAGAGATTGGACAAAAATCTTACTCCTATGGATGAAGACAGTAGCAGGGGGTAAGGGCATGGGGTAGGTTGGGGTGTGGAATCAGGTGGAGGGGAGCTATAAGGGGAAAACAAAAAGAGGAACACCTGTAATCTGAACAATAAAGATTTATTTAAAAAAAAAAAGGGAGGATCTATAATTTTATTTCTAAAATGGAACATGAATGTATAAAGGCATTCCCCATATTTTTTCATCACTGACATTAACTATCAATGTTTCTTTAAGTTTTTGTGTGATTTTAATGAAAAAAGAAAAAGAAAATCAAATGTGCGAAGACTGCTAGGTAATAAATTTCTCTCAAATGTACCTTCATGGTGATGGAACCTATTGTTAGTTTTTGACAAGTCTAAAATGCACATGTTCAGACTCACGTGCTTTCTTGGTGAAAGTCTCAATCATCTCACTGGGAGGTCCACACCCGGCACTATTGCACGCCCTGACGTCCACAGAGTACTGGGTGTCTGGCAGAAGGTTCTCCAGCCTGGCCGAGTACTCTTGGCTGTTGACTTGAACTCTGTGTGCAGCTGCTTCTTTGTCGTGAGCTGACCAGTACCGAATCTAAAAAGCATTCAAGTTGAGTAACAGTTTGTCATGATGCAGGCACTTAAAATGTGAGTTCTTTTCAGCTGACTCTGTCACTATTGATGCCGATTATTATATTCTCAAATATTTCTTAGTGCTATTTACATTTCTGTCTGTCTTAGACCATAGCAAGGCTTACAATGCAGATGATTAAAGTTGTCAAAGACAAATCAAAGGCTCATGTGATTGCTTTAAATAGTCCTAAAATGACAGAAACAAAACAAAAATCACAAAAATATCTGCATAAGATTTACCTTCAAAATGTAAAACCTTTCTGTGGAGGTATTTGCCTCAATAATTTTTATCATCTACTAGAGGCCTGGTGCACGAAATTCGTGCATGGGGCGGGGGTGTCGCCCAGCCCAGTTTGCACCCTTTCCAATCTGGGATCCCTTTCATAATCCAGGACTGCTGGCTCCCAACCACTCGCCTGCCTTCCTGATTGATGCCTAACTGCTCCTCTGCCAGCCTCTTTGCCCCTAACTGCCCTCCCCTGCAGTCCTGGGTCCCTCCCAACTGCCCTTCCCTGCAGGCCCGGTCACCCCCAACTTCCCTCCTCTGCCAGCCTGGTCACCCCTAACTGTCCTCCCCTGCAGGCTTGAGTGCCCCCAACTGCCCTCCCTTGCAGGCCTGGTCCCTCCCAACTGCCCTCTCCTGCTGGCCATCTTGTGACAACCATCTTGTGTGTTGGAGTGATGGTCAGTTTGCATATTACTCTTTTATTAGATAGGATTTCCTGCTTTATTTCTGTTCACATGACTTCAAATTTGTTATGAGCCATTGATAAAGCAGTTTGTCAGTAACACAACCTTTTTTGACAAAAATAATCATTATGTGGCCTAGAACACACCAGTGAAATAACTTCCTGCTATCTCATTTCAGTAGCATGAATATATATTATTTATTTTGAACCTGCATAGATGCCAGATATGAAAGGAATATTACACTTAACAACTTGAATAGATATAGAGGTTATTTACCTTTAAAATAATTTTTTAAAATTCTATCCATGGTGGGATTAGAAATGATTACTTTTACCAACCAAAGTATCAATGACAACGTTCCTTTTCTCTTAAAGTTTAAGTGAAAGCTATAAATTACAATGTTCATTCTTTAAATAAGATGTTTCCTTGGTCAGAAATCTATAATTATATCTAAGTTATAAGTAAAAGGAAAAATCATCTATAAGTATACTAATATTTGACAAATTTTAAATGCCCTGTCTATAAAACAATGGCATTTTAATTTCAAAATTAACCAAAGTGACTTACAAATAGTATCTAACATTTATATAATCCTGAACTTTTCATTTACATAAAACATATGAAACCATTATAAAATGGAACTGGATGGCTCAAATTCACCTGGTAACAAAGTGAGATTTATGTGTAAAATGAACACTTCAGATCAAAAGCTAGCTACTAATTGCCTATTTGTTTCCTTTGCAGTCTTTTTATTTTGTTTACAATAGTATTTTCTGATCACAGTATTTTGATAGAATCTCTTTGACATTTTTGTCATCTGACCAAGAGGATGGCTCAGGCCGTGGACTGGGATTGCACCAAGTGGCTCCAGAGGCAGAACTTGGTTGGCAGAGAAAATGCTCCCTAGCCCTAACCCGTTTGGCTCAGTGGATAGAGCATTGGCCTGTGGACTCAAGGGTCCCAGGTTCGATTCCGGTCAAGTGCATGTACCTTGGTTGTGTGCACATACCCAGTAGGGAGTGTGCAGGAGGCAGCTGATCAATGTCTCTCTCATTGATGTTTCTAACCCTCTATCTCTTTCCCTTCCTCTCTGTAAAAATCAATAAACTATATTAAAAAAAAAGAAAAGGCTTCCTAAGGATGGTGCCCTCCTGGAGAAGGCATGCATTTCCTGGAGCCGGCAGTGACTACACTCATCTGAGAAGGAGGAAGATGGCCTACATTTAGTGGACATTTGAACTAGGTGATACATAGGCTTCTTCCACTGCTTGACTAAGAAATAAAATGAACATTTACATTTCTAATACAATGCCAGGCACTGCATAGGCTCATCCACGTATCTCATTTTTTCAACAAACTTAGGATGGCAGTGTTCACTCTGTTTTATAGCAAACAAAACTGAAATCCTTGGGGTGCATCCATTTTTGCATGCATGCTTGTTGAATGAATGAGTACCACATTTAGAAGTCAACATTCCATGATAACATTTTATTCTATCCAGTTTAAGAGGAGAAGCTTTTAAACTAGATTAATGTAACAAAAACCATTTCTAAAAAATACTATGCATTAAAATGAGTGATAAAATATTTCTTCCATTGCATCCAAAATTCTGTGGGGCATTTTGGCAATGAAAAAGGAAAGAACCCTAATTGATGTTTATTTCCAAATTAAAAAGTTTATATTCTTATTATTGTCTGAATTCATTGATGCCAATGTATTGCTTCCAACCTCATATGTCCTTTGTACTCTGCCTGTTGGAAGTTATAAAACAGTCAACATATAATTCTTAGGCAAAGACACTATATAATCATCTGGCATGTTTTTAACAAAGTAAAATATAGATCTAGCACTTTGACTAAATGAGTGGGTTATATATTAAATAATATATTCTTTCTTCTTTTTATTACTTAGGAAGGAATCCTATCTGATAAATAGGGAATATGCAAATTGACCATCACTCCGCCACAAAGATGGTGGTGCTCATAGCACAAGATGGCAGTGCCCAGTCCCCTCAGCCCTGCTGGAGTCCCTTAGTCCTGGGGGGCGGCTGCTGAGAGCAGGCAGCATGAGTGGCCTGGTGGAATGCTTGCCTTGTTGCTGCAACAACAAGGCAAGCATTCCACCCCGGCCACAGAGGGCGTCCTGGTAGTGGGCACAAAGTGGCCAGGGGCTGGGGTTGGGGGTGGGAACACTTGCATCATCGCCCCGGCAACGAGGCAAGCATTCTGTGTCTGGCCGCGGAGGGACTGGGTGCAGAATGCTTGCATCGCTGCCCCAGCGACAAGGCAAGCATTCCACGCCCGGCTGAGGAGGGCCTCTAGCTGGGGAGGGCAGTTGGGGGCCATGAGGCTGGCTGGGGAGGGCAGTTGCTGCCATGAGGCTGGCAGGGGAGGGCATTTGGGGCTGATCAGGCCAGTGGGGGAGCAGTTGGGGGCAAGCAGGCTGGCAGGGGAGGGCTGTTGGGGACCATGAGCCCGGCAGGGGAGGGCTTTTGGGGGCATGAGGCTGGCAGGAGAGGGCATTTGGGGGTGATCAGGCCAGTGGGGGAGGCAGTTGGGAGCGAGCAGGCCCACAAGCAGAGTGGTTATGGGCGATCAGGCAGGCAGGCAGGTGAGTGGTTAGGAGCCAGCAGTCCTGGATTGTGAGAGGGATGTCCAACTGCCGTTTTATGCCCGATCCCACAGGGACATCCCCCAAGGGGTCCCAGATTGAAGAGGGTGCAGGCTGGGCTGAGGGACACCCCCCCCCCCAATGCACAAATTTCATGCACGGGGCCACTAGTACTAATATAAATTTTTTAAAAATCCTATGGTCCAAAATGGCATTCAAAATCCAAATATTGATGTCTTCTCTTGGACTTGTTTGTTACAAGGACTTGTAACATCTGGTGAATTTTTCTCCCCCATTTCTTTTCTAAGAGCTGTAAATCTAGTTGTCAGCTTAATAAGTTGTGAATACTGGGTTTTCTCAGTCCACACCTATCATTCTACTCTCTAAACTTCAGTTGAACTCTTTCGAAGATTAACTAAAGACACGTTGCGATCAACTCAGATCATAACCTACAGTACCAAAAAAGAAAGAGAAAAAATCTTCCTGTCAGTTTGTGAGTTTATAACTAAAAATGTGGGTGGGTTTTGTGGTTACCTTTCAGAATCACGGCTTTGAGAAAGCCAGGTTATAACACTTTATTTGATCATACCATGTGCCCAGCACTGTTCTGGCTCTGAGAACAAAATAGACAAAAGCCTGCCCTCATGAAACAAATATTCCATGGACAGATGAAGACGGGGAGAACAAGAATTGAGAGGACAAGCTGTCTGGAGTGGGGGTGGGGCGGGCAGCTTACTGCCTGTAGCTACAGAGGGGCACTGAGTATAACATAAAAAAGTCTGTGGTTTGGCATAAAGCCTTGAACTTTGAATCAGATAATCTGAGTTTAGACACTGTTGTGAGGCTTTTCATTAGTGCTAACTGAGGCACGTCATTGAATTTCTTTAGCATCCATTTGCTCATTTGCAAAGGTAAGATGATGCC
This sequence comes from Corynorhinus townsendii, assembly GCA_026230045.1. Taxonomy (NCBI): domain Eukaryota; kingdom Metazoa; phylum Chordata; class Mammalia; order Chiroptera; family Vespertilionidae; genus Corynorhinus; species Corynorhinus townsendii. The sequence goes on from JAPDVU010000003.1 coordinate 177,237,668, forward strand.
AATTTTTTCTTACTTTTCACTGTGCTTAAAAATATGAGATGACTTCACTTTTCTTACACAATCAAGTCTAATTTTTAGCTCTGTATCAAAGATCCCAACTATTGTTGTAGCTTCAATTTTTTTTTACTCCCTTTGACTAAAACAAGTTCCCTTTCAATCTGGCTGATACCTATTGGTCCTTTAAGATCAGCTCAAGGGAAGTTTTCTTTAGGACATTTTGCTTGTTACCAATTTTCTGTTTTCATAGGTAACATATGAGACACATAGTGGGTATTTTATAGTTCTTTCCTTTGGAAATAGAACTACTGAGCCAAATAGGATGAAGAATTTAAGGATGCTTTTATAAATTACCAAAATGCTTTCCAAAATACTTAAAATTCACCTTTATGAGAATGTTTGTCTTAACCATGTGCTATTATCTTAGATTTTATTTTGGCCAATTGTTGGTCAACGTGTAGGACTCTACATCTCTCCTAGATAGGAACCTCTGCTTTACCCTTAGCAATTAGCTTATAAATGCCCAACATATTAAACACAAAAAGTATAGTGGTAGTGGCCACGTGCCTCAATGGGACACAAAACATTGAAAGATGAAACGTTGATATATTTATTTAGCTTGATAAAAATGGAACTCACCTGATAGCTTTCCACTATTTTCTCTACAACGTGCTCCCAATGAACAGATATCTCAGAAGACGACAGGACTTTTACGCCTACTCCTGTTGGGGCTTCACTAGGAGCTGAAATTTGATGAAAACATTATATTCACATATAAGATGTCTATAATATAAAATTTGTATAGTACCACATGAATTTTAATATTTTAAATAGGTTTAATATTTCCAAAATAAAATAAATCCAATAATTTTATTACCTCTTTCTCTATTTTTCTAATGTTTATTTTATGGTCACCGGTGACGCATGCACACAGATATTCACATACACAAATGTGAATGCAGACATACATATACACATACATATACACATGCACAGACACTTTTATAAAATATGAAAAGCTTCATGGATTTCTCTGATATCTGTGAGCAAGAACAACACTTTTTTTAAATTTCTTTCAAATAACCTGCTTAAGAAAGCCTGTGGATGCAAATTAAAATTCATTATATTTAGCTTATTAATTCTACATGATCAAAAACATGTAATTTGGTGTTCATTAGAATTAATTTTCAAGTTTCTCATACTTTCTATTTATACGAACTAGAGACACACAGCAATACTGCCCTCTTTCTCTTGTATGTTTCAGCTAAGACTTATTTTATTTTTAAGAACCTTTCAACAAGTTGTGACATCCACTGCTTCATGGGCTTGGGGAAACTTTTATAAGCCTAATCTTTTATCTGGGCATCAAGTCAAATATGTATCAAATCAGCCTCTGTTCATTAAAAAGGAAAAAAGTAATTGACATCCCTTATGAAACTTACACAAAAAAACAAAGGAAAACTTTAAGCAGGAGTGATCAATTTTTATTGTCTTTTATTAACAAAGCGTAGTCCTCTTTTAAGTTAAAAATGTCCTGCATAAGAAGACTGTTAACTTTCCAAACCAAGATAAATATGTAGTGCTGTGATTAATTTCTTGGTAGTAAAAAACAGTAAAACGATGAACACATACAAGTTTCGGCACATGCCGGTTTTATGAGACTCATGAAACATTTAGGAGAGAAATGTATTTTATACAGATAGCCATGACAAAAATGGGTTTTTGCCCGATTACTTTAACATCAAATAAAACAATAAAAAATTAATGTTGGGTGGGAACATAACTTGTAAAAATGCTTTCTACTTTTATTTTCTCTGGGAGGTGTACTCATGCTATTTAAACTATTAATATTGTGCCATTATATTTCTGCTGAATCAGAACAAGCATAGAGAATGTCTTACTCAGGACTAAAAAGTCCTGAATTGATTATAAACTTAAATAATTTCTGTTTTTTGTTATTTCTATGTGTTTAGTTAACTAACTTAAAGAAGTATATGTGTTTATACAGACACACATACATACATATATGATTTCCTTACATGTTTGTATTGGAAGTAAAAATCATGAGATGATTTCAATACGTACATATCAATTAGAGCCAGTATTTGTATTTTTATCCCTAAATAGACTTCTAAATTTTTATCTTTTCAAGAAAAAAATTTCAACTGGCTTTCTGACTCCTTTAGCATAGAATTATGCATAGATTCCCTTTAATAAAATTCTAGCACTCTACTATAATAACAAAAAGTTATGTAAGTGCTGCAATTATATAAATTTATTTAAAAGGGGGGAAATTTTACCAAAAAAATGTTAAAGAATTTCTAAAATGGAAATCTCATGAATGCACAGACATACTAAATTTCTAATCAAGTATGGAGAAGTTCTGATTGTAAAATTGTAATCAGAGGGCCAGGAACAGGGGTCTAAGCCAGCTATTTTCATGGAGATATCCTAACTACTATAAACATGATAAAAAAAGAAGAAAAAAAAAGAAAAAGATTTTGCAACATTCTTGTCATTGATGTGGAAAAATTGGCATTTTAATTTGGCTTAAAATAATACTCATTTACTACATGTATAGTGTCATAAAATATATCCTAATAAGTAAGGTCCAAAAGACAGTAAATGAAACGCTTACCAGAGAACTAGGCTCCACCCCTTGTCATGTTAGTAAGGTCTTGTTTTTACCTACCGTCTTGCGCTGAATTAATGACGGCTATGAGGCTGTATGGTCCATCTCCTTTGTTGTTGAAGGCCTTGACTTTGACTTGAAACGCAGTGAAAGGCCGCATGGTCTCATCTTTATGGACATATCGTCCGATATCTGGATTCGTAACCGTCACTTTTTTCCATTCTTCCCCATCAAATGGCTTAAACGCTACTATGTAACCGAAATTATTGCCATAGTGGTATTCTCTTGACAAAGGCTAAATAGAAATTGAAATATTAAATATGTTTAAGCAATACATTTAACAAAAGGAAAAATCGGATACCAATAGTAATTAATAATAATAATAATACATGGAAGCATGTTTTTGTAAAATACATGTACTTAGTTGGTAAGTTAGGGCTGTCTGAAAATTCTAGGGTAAAACATGTGATGAATTCACTTTCCAAGGCTGCTATTCTTGGCACATTCCTTGGGGTGGGAGGGTGTCCCACTCTGGGCCTGCATACTTTTAGTTCCTTCTACCTTGTACCTAGGATGCTCTTGCTTATGTCAGAGGATCTCCTCCCTCACTTTCTTGAGGTAAAAATCACTTACTTGTTTTCCCTGGCCAGAGGATTGGCCATTTCCACATTCTTTCTATAATATTCCATATCTCACTTGTCTGCTTTATTTTTTTCTCTTTAACTCTATCATGATATACTCCATGTGTTTTACTTATTATCTGCTTTAAAGAGGGCAAAGCTTTTGTCAGTTTGATTACCTCTCTACCCATAGTGCCTAGATCTAAACCTCAAGTAGTATGAATGAATAAATTAATTTTAGAGTTGAAAGACAGTAATGAAACTCTGGAATATCTGCCTTGTAATCAAACAACAGAAACTGGCGAGAGGAAAAACAGACAGAAGGCAAAAGGAGGAAGTGCTAACATTGCACTCATTGGTAGGAGGCTGGCTTTGGGACTGTCTGGCTCCAGTGCTGAAGTCTGTATTTTGTTTTGCATTATTCTCTCAGAGTTTCTTCAATTGACCAATAAAGAAGTCTGTGTTAACCCTGCCATTTCATTATTTGTAAACAATGGCTTATTGCTAATTCTAGAGAATACTAATAATTTAGTCATCTTTAGCCAATAAGGGAAATGTGCAAATTGAATATTTACAATTTTTTTTCACTAGAAAATCCAACTTAAAATGTCTCAAGGAAAATTCTTAAGTTAAATATAACATAGCTGCTTAAATATACCTATGTTTAACATGAATACATAAAAATGTATAAAGTTCAAAGGGTAGAAGAAGTTGAACCTGGTTGTATGGTATACAGTTGACCCTTGAACAACATGGGGTTCAGAGGTGCTGACCTGCTGGTTCAGTAAAATATATGCATGTAACTTTTGACTCCCCAAAAACTTAACTACGAATAGTCACTGTTGACTGGAAATCTTCCCAATAACAAACTATTGATTCATACATATTTTGAATGTTTTATATTATATTCTTTTCAAAAAAAGTGAGCTAGAGAAAAGAAATGTTATTAAGAAAATCATAAGGAAGAAAAAATACATTCACTGTATTTATCGAAAAACTGTGTGTACCAGTGGACTTGGGCAGTTCAAAGCCATGTTGCTCAGGAGTTAACTATAGACATCCTGAAACATGACCCCAAGGATATACAAAATGTGATTTTAGATTTTTAGAGTATATCAGGTGTAGCCTAACATTACTATAATAGTTTTAAAATTTTTTTATTGCTAGTTCTCTATTTAGTTTATGCAATTAAAAGTATAGCAGATCAGATCGCCTATGGAGCTTTCAAAACTTCCAGCCAGTGTGGCTCAGTGGTTGAGCATTGACCCATGAATCAAGAGGTCAGTAGTTAGAGCCTCTGTCAGGGCACATGCCTGGATTTCAGGCTCAATCCTCAGTAGGGTGTTGCAGGAGGCAGCCAACTGATATTTATCTCTCATTGATGTTTCTATCTCTCTTCTTCTTTCTAAAATTCATAAGAACGTATTTAAAAAATTAATGACTCTCAGGCCTTATTCCCAGAAACTTTATTTCAAATTTTTAGAATAGGATTTCTAATTCTGAATTATTTTTTACAAACTCCCCAACTTATCCCAAAGCGGATATCCAAGAACATCAAGCCTTATTAAAAAAAAAAAGTAATATGTTCTTAATTTTTTTATTTTCTTTACTTTTGTATGTTACATGGACACTAAAATTTACATATAAATAATTTGAGATTTGGACAAGCAAAAGACATTTTTTTTCTAAATCTTATTTAAAAATGTGATTTAAATGCCAAGTATAAAATGTGACTACATAGCAAAGAGTAAAGTCAATTTTTGCTAAATATCTACTTTTATATAAACCAATTTGATTGATGAAAAGAATAATACTTGCCACTTTTTCATGTGGTTTTTGAAATTCTTTAGAGCCTAGGCTGTATTATTTTACTATCTGCAGTGATTAAATACTGAAAATATTTACTGAACACATGGAGCTGGATAAAATATGGTAGGCAGATACACGTCAGACGTCTATGTCAGACAAGGTGATGCTTCCCCACCCCCAGCATCTCTCTTACTTCAAAATTTCAGCCACGATGCATTGTTTTTCAGACATTATCATCTCTGATGTGGAACTTCCCTTTGGATTATAAAAATTCAATACAACGTCTTGATACCTCAATAAAACACAGTTGGGAGACTTCTGAGACTGACCTATCATGATTGATTGCACTTAGTGATCAAAGTATGTCTCAAGTGGGAACAAACTCCAATTAAAAAATAAGTGCTGATATAAAAGCTTTTTAACCACATCTTTGGAGTTTTGAATGTCCAGAAAAGATGTTATAATTTACAGTTGGGTTACCAGGTGACAATGAGTTTAAAAAAAAAAAGTCTGGAATCAGATATTTGAAAGTTGGTTTAATCTTTTGGCTAACAGTTCCCTCAGCATCAAGAATCCATTTCTGTACACTAAGCCATAGTAAGCCAGGAAAAATCTGACATATATTTGAGAAAAATATATTTTAGTAATTTATTTGCTTGTACTTTGGGCATTGTCTTTTATTTCAATTTAGTTTAGGAAACAAAATGGGTTTGAGAATAAGTCCAGGTAAACCAGCCTATAATAAGTACAACTTGTCTAGACTCACCGCCCATGTGATGGTCAGCTCTCTGTTGCTTCCTCCTCCACCTCCTACATCTGAAGGAGCCACATTAGGTGCTGAAACAAACAAGCAAACTAAGTAGCAAACCACAAAATATAGAGGCTATGGAATGTTTTTCTGATGTTAGCGTTCTTACTACAGAAACTGTACGTTTTTTCTTTCGCTGGGAAAGACAAACTACACATGTCACAACTAGAGGCCTGGTGCATGGATTCATGCACTGGTGGGGCCCCTCAGCCTGGCCTGCACCCTCTCGAAATCTGGGACCCCTTAGGAGATGTCGGACTGCCGGTTTCGGCCCGACCCCTGCAGACCCACCCAAGGCCACAGGTGGCCAGGGAAGAGCCCGAGCCCGGGCTGGGCACTGCACTGCTCCTGCTCATGCTGGGGAGAGGCTCATATTGCCACAGCTGCACTCGCCAGCTGTGAGCCCAGTGTCTGGTGCCCATTGGTGAGCTGAGCAGCGCCCCTGCTGTGGGAGCGCACTGACCACCAGGGGGCAGATCCTGCATTGAGCATCTTCCCACTGGTGGTCAGTACACATCATAGTGACGGGTCGACAGGTCATAATGGTCGCTTAGGCTTTTATATATATAGATGCTTCACTGTAGCTGTAATAACCTATTTTACTGCCCTGATAACAACTGATTCAGTGCCATACAAATGTGCCAGCTTTCTGCAGCAATGGATAGCAAAGTAAATTTGCCTCCCCCGTCTTCATTTAAAAATATTTTTCTGTGTCCTTTCATTTAATATGATCTTATCTAATAAAACAGTAATATGCAAATTGACCATCACTCCAAGACACAAGATGGCCACCCCCATGTAGTCAAAGATGGCTGCCCCATGTGGATACAAGATGGCTGCCACAAGATGGCCTGTAGGGGAGGGCAGTTGTGTAGAGTTAGGGATGACCATGCCAGCAGAGGAGGCCAGTTGGGGATGACCAGGCTGGCAAAAGAGGGCAGTTAGGGGGAACCCAGGCCTGCAGGGGAGGGCATTTGGGGGGGACCAGGCCTGCAGGGGAGGGCAGTTGTGGGTGATAAGGCAAGCAGAGAGGGCAGTTAGGGGGAGACAAGACCTGCACTGGAGGACAGTTGTGGGGGGGGGACCCAGGCCTGCAGGGGAGGGCAGTTGGAGGAGACCAGGCCTGCAGGGAAGGGAAGTTGGGGGCAACTGGGCCTGCAGGGGAGGGCAATTGGGGGGTACTCAGGCCTGCAGGGGAGGGCAGTTAGGAATGAAAAGGCCTGCAGGGGAGGGCAGTTAGGGGTGACCAGGCCTGCAGGGGAGGGCAGTTAGGGGCAATCAGGCTGGCAGGGGAGCAGCTAGACATCAATCAGGCTGGCAGGGGAGTGGTTGGGGGGTGATCAGGCTGGCAGGCAGAAGCGGTTAGGGGCAATCAGTCTGGCAGGTGAGTAGTTGGGAGCCAGCACTCCTGGATTGTGAGAGGGATGTCCAACTGCCCATTTAGGCTTGATCCTACTGGGATCGGGCCTATATGGGCAGTCGGACATCCCTCGAGGGGTCCCAGATTGGAGAGGGTGCAGGCTGGGCTGAGGGACACTCACCCCCCAAGCACAAATTTCGTGCACCGGGCCTCTAGTTTTGAAAGATTAGATGTACTTTGTTGGAAAATATTTCAGAGCTCTTGGACTACCTAACAACTAACTGTTGTGTTAGTTTTATACTTCAATCTACAAATAACTGTTAAGAAATGGTGCATATGCATTAACATAGGATAATGTTCGTCCCAAATATCTGGAAATATTAGAAATCTAATATCATTCCTTGTGCTCCCACTTCCAAAAGCTAGAAGAGCTTTTCCCCATCAGTGACCCCCAACTCTCCCCAATCCCATCCTTGTATATCAAAACTTCAGTTTTCAGTCTCCCTACTTTACTCTTTGCAGTCTCTTTATCCTTAAAAGTCATCTTGTAATACTGTTTTCTACTTATTCTCCAAGCCATCACACTCATTCCTGCCACTAAACAGCAAATAAGAATGAATAGATTATTGTTTATTTTTTACGCCATAATCACGTTTTAACAACCCATAACCTGTTTTCCATGTCATATTTCTGAAATCACTCTCCCCCAAAATCACAAAATTGCTTGTAACTGTCAAGTCCAATGGCCTCGTCTTTATTTTTTCTCCAATGACTTGCTCCTTAAAAGTCCTTCAGGATAGGTGCTGCATTTTACTGGGTTTGGATACTGCATTTTACTGTAAGCTGTATTTCATTGGATTTGCATCTAATTGGAGTTGTACAGACATTAAACATAGTTGTCCCTGCACTTGAGATACTTGGAGACCAGCTACCCAGCTACATTGATGATGCCTGTGTTTCTACAGGGGACATACATTTTCCTGCACATATGGTCTGGCTCCAATCTGAAATATCAATCCCAGATTTGTTAACATTTTAAAGAAAAAATGAAACATCAGTTCTCTTTTGAGTGTCCAGATTCCTCCCATATAGAAAATAGTCACACTTCCTCAGAGTATTCAAAGCAAGCTATTCATTTATCGAATTGCAAACCCTAACAAATAATTGTGATTCAAAGATAGATACTTCAAAAGTTCTCCTAATATAAGCCACATAAATTCCCTGGTGACGTATATACATTAATTATTCATAAACAAAATGCATGTTTTTCTTTAGACTTGTAAAACTATATCATGATTTCTTTTTCTGATGGAGAAATTTATCTGAAGTTGGAGAGATTTTAATACTTAACTGTCACCATATGAGTGGTAGAAATGAAATTAAATTCACAGATGTTAAAATATAATCTCCTTGTAGCACTTTAGATAAAACTCAGATTGAAGGCTGGGATATTAAAATAACTTCTGGAAATGCTTTGAACCCCATAACTCATATTCTGAAGTTAAAGCTCTCCATGCTATAAAAAAAGAACATGCTGTGTTGTATTTAATGAATAAATCAAATTTTGTGTTTAACTATACATACAAGTATAGTGGTCAGAGGCAAATACTCTCAAAAATAACCCTCAAGAATAACTTATTATACTTAAATATTGCCTTCACCAAGACAAGTATTATTTTCCAAATCATTTCATTGTAATACTTTCTAGTATAACTAATATTAACCTTTTTATTTAGATCAGAGCTAAATAATGGAGTATATTTACATTATATTGAATATTTCTTTTTCCATTTTAAAATGTTTATCTTTAGCTCTTTTAAATATCCTTTGAATAACTAACTCAAGATTGATTTTCTCTTCAAAAGTTATCCATTGAACTCAGGATGCATAAGTAAGACAAGCAAAAGCACAGAAATAAAAGTAACTATATGTCTTAATAAAGTGTTTTTATATCTTTCTTGGATAAATTATTGACAGTTTCCTCCATTTAGCTTTGAGTGTGCAGTTGGAGTCTTAACTGCTAAGGGACAGTGTTCCACAGGTGGAAGTGACACATAGCCTACACATCTGACATGAATCTGAGACGAGAGCAGCTCAGTGCTCCCCATCAGCTTCCGGCCCTGCAGGACCAGGAGGTCTTGGCCAAATAGGGATTCCTTTCAGGGAAGTAAATCACCAGAAGCACAAAGAAGCTTATTTAACTTTGGGCTCTAGGGCATTTAGCAGTGAACAAACTAGACATTCTCTTAACAATAAATCATTTTTAAAAAGGATTTAAACAAATATTTAAGAAAAATACAGAATTACTGAATTAATCATGAATAAACAATATTTATAATTTTACTGTGAAAGGTTAAAAATAGTGATGTTTTTTAACTTTTCCTTTTGCCATGATTTCAGTCTAACAGTGATCCCCTAATGCTGTTTATAAGAGTGCTTCTATATTTCTAAATATATCTTAAAAGAAATAGATCTAAAATATATCTTAAAAGAAAACCAAGCCAATGCCCTGGCTGGTTTTCTTCTTTTTTTCCCTATGGAAAGAAACTAATGCTGCCAATTTTACTTAGTTTTGAATGCTTAAATAATTTGAAAATAAGTACAATTGGCCCCCATTATCTATTCACTTTCCTCAGGTTCAGTTGCTGATGGGCATTTGCAGTGTGAAAATATTACATGGAAAATTCCAGAAATAAACAATTTGTAAGTTTTTTGTGTGTTTTTTTTTACAATTTGTAAGTTTTAAACTTTGCTCTGTTTAAAACTCTTGTTTAGTGTGTGTAGTGTGTAGTGAGATAAAACCTCTTGTTGTCCTGCTAGGACGTTAATCCTCCCTTTGTTCAGTGTAAACACGCAGTATGTACCACCATCCTCCCATTAGCCACTTTGTAGCCTTCTTGGTTACCAGACTGTAGTGGTATGGCAGTGTTTGAGTTCAAGTAACCCTTTATTTTTTTTAAAGAGACTCAAAATTATCAGGTAAATAATGCTCTAGAGCCTAGAAAACCAAGGGAATTAAAGTCTTACATCTGCTTTTATCTGTCTTTAAATATATATTATTTTTGAAGAGGTATTAATAAAGTCAAATGAACTATATAATATTTGTATATTTAAATGAGAACAACTCTTTTTAATTCTTATGATCTCCTGGTCTGATGGTGGAACACACTGTTAACACACCAAATTGTCCACCCTGCTAACATCAGTGCTTTTCCACCGTAGGTAAAAACATATACAGGCCAAGATAATTCACAATAATATGAATGTCTTAGGAACTTAACAGGCTGAAATTTTAAGTTTGTTTGTTTATCTAGTCTTCATTCTCAAACAGAATTTTTAAAAATTTCTTTCACATAGCTTTTTTACAACATATAATTTATTTATTTAAATTATAGTTTACATTCCCTTTCTTCTTCATATAATTTTGAGCACCAGTTATGAACACTGTGCTGTGTTAAGCACAAAAGATAATAATATGAATAAAATCTGATTACAGTCCTGAAGAAGCTCTCTTTTAGTATAAATTAAATAAGTACAACTAATTTAAATTCAATCTAAAAAAAAATCCCTAATTCATATAAGTTTTCTCAATGAATAAAGCCCAGTTTAATGAAAGGCTCATTTAGACCTTAGAAATGATTTTTGCACACCACACCTAATTGGATACCTAGATCAACACTTTGGAATAAGTACAGTTGACTCTTGGACAACATGCGTTTGAAGTGCTTCTTTTTTAATACATATTTTCATTGATTTCAGGGAGGATTTGAGAGGGAGAGAGATAGAAACATCAGTGATGATAGAGAATCATTGATCAGCTGCCTCCTGCATACCCCCTACTGGGGATCGAGCCCACAACCTGGGCATGTGCCCTGATGGGGAATCAAACTGTGATCTCCTGATTCATAGGTCAACGCTCAACCACTGAGCCATGCTGGCTGGACTGAATTGCTTCTTTTAACCTATTTTATTACTAATGACAGTAACTAATTCTAACATATACCTTTCTAACTAAAAAATATATTCTCATCACCAGTCCTCTCCTTTATCAAACATGTCTCTTTTTTTAAATATATCTTTATTGATTTCAGCGAGGAGAGAGGGAAAGAGAGATAGAAACATCAATGATGAGAGAGAATCATTGATTGGCTGCCTCCTGCATGACCCCCACTGGGGATCGAGCCTGCAACCTGGGCATGTGCCCTTGACTGGAATCGAACCTGGGACCCTTCAGTCCACAGGCTGATGCTCTATTCACTGAGCCAAACCAGCTAGGGCAAAACATATCTTTAAAAAAATTAATTTAACTAAATGTGAAATTAAAGCTCAGTATATAGTATGAAAGTGTTGATTCTGGTATTAGTGTTTTTGCTTTTTTCCTTCTGGGGTTGATCAGGTAAATAAATGCCAAAGCTGTCAACCTCACCTGAATGCACTGTTTTAGGATATCAATTCACCAACTGCACCAGCAGATCTATTAGCTATAAGGACACGTCTTGCAATGACACATTACTTTGAAGGGAGCTTTTGTTATCTTTTTTGTACAGTCAAAAATTAATGGGTTATAATGAATTACAAACACATCTTCTAATTCTTAATTTGGGAGCCATCTATTTTATAATGCACTTGTCTGAATCCAAAGAATACACCCAACTGTGCACTGTGATCTGAACATTAAGTAATTGGACAGATAAGGGCATGTGCTGCATTAGATAATGCCACGTCTTTCAATCAGCATAATGAGGCAGGAACAACCTTTCCATCAAGTGGGAACCAGGCTTTATACCACATAACATCTGCTGGCATCTGCTGGAGGGTTGCTATAATGGGACATGACAAGACAAACATCCCCTTGTTTTAGAAAGTATTTTTGTTTTCTTGCAAGGATGAAAAATGTAAGGGTCCAATTCTATGCATATTCAATCTTTTGAAAGCAGGATGAAAATAAAATAAGTAAAGAGAAAGTTGGTGAAATGTTATTATATTAAATATACAAAATGATTCCCTTAAGGTGATTAGAAATTAGATGGAATTAGGTGATCCTCTATTATGCTCATAAAGATGCAAATATATTGCACAATAAGGTGATCAATTACAGAGTAAATAATATTTTTATAAGCATATAAAAGTTTAGAAGAAGCACTAACAGCATAATAAATAAATTTTATTAAGTAAATATTATGTACTAGACAGTATTAACTGTTATTATAAGCCTTTATTATTTATTTTTTATTAAATTTATTGGGGTGACATTGGTTTATAGGATATTGGTTTCAGGTGTACATTTCTATGATTCATGATTTGTATATTGCTTTGTGTGCCCACCACCCAAAGGCAAATCTTCTTCCATCACCATATATTAGGCCTCCTTTATTTTATACTAGAAGCCCGGGGCATGAAATTCGTGCATGGTGGGGGTTTCCCTCAGCCTGGCCTGCACCCTCTCGCAATCTGGGACCGCTGGCTCCTAACTGCTTGCCTGCCTGCCTGCCTGCCTGATTGCCCCTATCCCCTTTGCCTGCCTGATCACCCCTAACCACTCACCTGCCTGCCTGATCACCCCTAACCACTCGCCTGCCTGCCTATTCACCCCCAACTGCTTGCCTGCCTACCTGGTCGCCCCTGACACTCTGCCTGCCTGCCTGATTGTTCCTAACTGCTCACCTGCCTGCCTGCCTGATTGCCCCTAACCACTCGCCTGCCTGCCTGATCGCCCCTAACTGCTCACTTGCATGCCTGATCACCCCTAATCATCACTGCCTTAGCCCCTGCTACCGCAGCTTTGTCTGGAAGGTCGTTCTGCCCTCTGGTCTAATTAGCATATTATGCTTTTGTTATTATAGATTATCCCTTCCCTCTGGAAACCACTATACTCTTGTCTGTGTATGAGTTTTTATTTGTTTTTCTTGTTTGTTTGTTTGTTGCTTTCAGTTTTATATTCCACATATGAGTGAAATCATATGGTTATTGACTTTTTCTGTCTCACTTATTTCACTCAGCATGATATACTCAAGATTTATCCATGTTGTTGCAAATGACAGTATTTCATCTTTTCATGGACAGTTTTGTACTTCAGAAATGTGTTCAGATAACATAGTTTATATTATATTAGTAAAGAGATCACAGGGAAAAAATCAAGCTCAATGAGATTTTTAAAAATCTGTATATTTGAGGCAAATATGTTATAATTTTTAAATGAAACAAGTTTACTTAGACCAACTTAATTACTTGATTATTTTTCTGTTTCATTTTGAAACGAATACTTGTTAAGTCAAATTAAGTGCATTATCTCTTGACATGAAATTATATGGTTAAAACCTCTAGTCAGATCATGTCTCAGTTTCTTTTCTTTTCTTTTTTTTCAGAAAGGGCAACTGTGTTCAGTCCATCACAACAGAAGCCTCTATCACAAACATAGGAAGCTCTAGTGAATATAAATAAAAACCAAACACAACGATTCTGGGTATGTGGTATCTGAGATCTGTAAGACATCAACTTATATTACCTCTATATCCTAAAGAGATTTCTGTGAGGTAGAGAAAAGGGAACAACCATGTTTATTTTAAAACAACAAAAGGTAGTATTTAAGTTATATTTAGTTTCACAGTTAAGGATTAAATCTAAGCTTCTGCTAGAAGTTTAATAACATCTCATATACATGGATGCATTTTTAAGAGTGAAAATAGTGCAGATCAGTATGCTAGTGTTTTCTTCCTTTATTACAGCATCATAATTTTTTATGTGGTAAATTACATGAAACTTTTGGAAATCTTGTGACTGATTTGGTTTTAGAAACTACAGACTAATTCTATTTAGAAGTTAGGTCAAGGAATGAGGTAGCCAGAAATTTGTATAAGTGATATTAAGATATCAAAGAAGAAATCTAATGGTAATCTGTCATCCATGTGAAATCTCCCAAATAAAACACTAAAAATAAAATTTTGGCAAGGCATAGTAAAAATAAGCAATCTTAGAGAGCCTACAAAATATTTTCTTTTTCAGAGACAGGGAACAATAGAAAAATAGCTATTTTTAGAATAAAAACAATATTTTTGCCTTGTAATGCAGGGGGAAAATAGCTATTTAATAGAATAAGAACAATAGTTTTGCCTTGTAATGCAGGGGAAAAGAAAATAGAGTGGAATCCTTCTTGTACTGAAGGCTACTTAAATGCAGTTGATATTTAGCATAAAAAAAATGTGAATGTACATTGAAAGAACAGCCAAGGTTGAGCTGTGAGGAAAGAGCATAGTTAGAGTGACTCCTTATATTTAAAAACAAACAACACACCGTAGCTATTTCTCAGAGATGCCGTGACTCTCCAAGTGGTATAGATCTGAGAAGTCCTCATCACATCCTCTCCACTCCTAGCTCCCCCTATCCTCCCTGCCCACACCGTCCGGCCAACTATAAATGTGCTTGAGAGACACACAACGCTGTGACACACAAAACCGGGAACTTTCTAAATCGTATTACATCCATAGTCTGCCTGGTTAATATTCACAATTTATATTAAAGTTTATATTCCAAATACCAATTTCACTTAAGTGGTCTCCAGTGGCATATGCAGTAGTTTCAATTTACCTCTTCCCCTATGTTCATTATGTAAAAACATTCTTAAACTTCATATTTCCTTTCTTGTTTTTGAGGGCCTTGATATAAAATACACACATGTGTCAAATACATATACATACAGAGTTTGGATGAATCACTTACCTCAGAGCATGATTTCTTTCCAAATACATTCAACTATATATGAAAGGGGCATTGTGTACTATAAGTCTTCTAAACTTTAAAGAAGCTTCTCTTACATACCAGCACCATCTGTCCTAATTTTGTTTGACGGTATACTGGGCTCTCCTATACCCAATGTGTTGGTGGCTACCACACGAAACTCATACTCCATCCATGGGATTAAGTCAACTGCTCTTGCCGCTTCCATATTTCCTTCAATAATTGGGGGATCTAAATAAAATGAACATTAAATAGAGACTATTATTTGACGAACATCACCTTTATAATACTCCACTTTTATTATACTATTTAAAAAATCTTTATTGTTGAAAGTATTACATTTGTCCTCCTCTTTCCCCCAATGAACCCTTTCTAGCCTGCCCTTGACCCCCACCCCCCACCCCAGGCCTTCACCACCCTATTGCCTGTGTCCATGGGATATATGGATATATGGTATATGGGTGTGTGTGTGTGTGTGTGTGTGTGTATGTGTGTGTGTGTGTGTATATATATATATATATATATACCAGTTCTTTGCTTGGTTTCTTCCAACCCACCGACCCCTGACATCTCTCTGAGATTCGGTAGTCTGTTTTACTATTTTGAGAAAATGTCACATATTTCATTGAGTTGAAGTGAAAATAAAAACAAGGAATGACAAACTGTTAAGTTCAAGGGAGTAAGAGGAGAGGTCATTAATGAATGATAAACTACACAGAGTAATATGCATATGCATCATCTATTTACCAGGTCTAGGGGAGGAGGTTTGACTACCTCCCAGGTCATGCCAGTGCTGGTAGTCCACAGGCTGTACCTTGAATCGCAAGGAGTTGTATAATCAAGGTAGATTCTAGAAAGGTTTTCTGAGGCCAGGGTACAAATTGAGGCAGTTAAAAATTTAATGGACTGCCTCTGATGTAGAGTATAGGTAGTGAATTATTTATTACTAGGGCACTTATATATTGATTAGTTGGTTTTTTAGATTTATACACAAGTCATTTGGGACAGAGATGATAAATCTATATTATAAAAGGCCAGTGGCCATAACACCATAATGCTGGAACAACCGAACAACCAGGAGGTGCATCGAGCACCTCTTGTCCTTTCCCCTGGCCCGCGAGCCACTCGTGGCGTTGGGGCAGGGCTCACGCTGCACGGAGGGGCTCACATGGCAGGGCTCACGGCTCTCGGGGCGCCGAGGGGCTCGCAGGCCATGCAGCGTGGTGGCTTGTGGCAGCGGGCTACTTGCACACGGAGGGACTGGGGTCCCGCTGCTGTGGCGGGTCTGGGTCTCACATGATCTCGTGCACTGGGCCTCTATTGTTATAATAATTCATTAAGATTTATCAAGTACTTTTTAGAATTCATGCTGCTAGATGCCAGATACTAATGGGAAGATTATAAATTATGGGTTAGATATGTTCTATGATTGCTTGAGATATGATAAACCATACAACCTGGGCAGAATTATACATTATTTTAAGTGCTCTTAAAATATTTCCATATGTGTTTTTAATAATTTGCCTACTCATACATATGCATGTAAATACCTGTACAACACTTACGTGGGAAATTCGTTTCTTTAGGCTTGTCTATGACTCCTGATCATATTAGTTAGGGAATTTTTATCTCCAGTGCAGACCATGAATACCTACATTTTTAAAATATTGTACCATCTCCACAATACGTGCTAAGCATTCCAGTATACAGTCTCTACTTTTGGACAAATTTTTGTGAGTCAGACTATCCCATGACTCATCCTGCCATAGTTTTAAGCATCTTGGACATTAATTTTGCCATCAATTCCCTTCTGGTTATTAACTTGTTCTATATATTTGACACATATTTTTGACTTTCTGATTAAAAGTTTGGCTTTGCCTTCCCCTCTGTTTTGATTCTGCTTCTTTATCTCCTCTACCTTCCCTCATACAAATCAAAATTTGTTTGTCTTAGTTCATATACATAGGGAACTTTTTTAGGTAATTGGAAGAAGGGAGGTGAAGTTTTGGTTTGCAAAGACCTCTTCCAGGAGAAAAGGGGAAAATAGAGCCAGTTGCTATGACCCTAGGTAGGGTGGCCTCTCTTCTGCTCCAGATACCCTTTGAGCCTCCAATAAAAGGAGGGACTCTAGTGAGTTGATGGTGGCCACCAAGAAGGCATGTCCATGTTCCAGTAATCAGAACCCATGAATGTGACCATATTGAAAAAAAGGGTCTTTGTGGAGCCTTTTAACACTGAAATAAAGTTAAGGATCTTGGGATAATATCATCCTGGATTATTTAGATGGGCTCTAAACCTAGTGACAAGTCCCCTTATGAGAGAAACACAGAGGAGGGAAACATATAGAAGAGGAGGATACAGTGTGATGTGGCCACAAGCCAAGGAACATTTGGAGCCACTGGTCGCTGGAAGAGACAAGGAATGTATTGTTTCCTAGAGCCCTTGGAAAGGGTGCAGCACTGCATACACTTCGATTTTGGACTTCTGATCTCCAGAACTGTGAGAGTAAATTTCTGTTGTTTTCAGCCACTGAGTTTGTGGTTATTTGTTATGGCAGCCACAGGAAACTAACGCAGAAGTTTAAAGGCAGAAGTTGATGGAACTGTTTGAGATTTTGTAATTTTGTGAGATTGGGGAATCCAAGTATAAGTGTGGGAGAAGTCTGAAGGAGGCAATCTGATCCTCCCTTGATTGCTATATTGCAAAACCTCAGCACCATTTAAATGCCTGGAGAGTGGAAATGTTGATACTATTCCAAAGGGTTCTCTTGGCAAGGGCATGGCATTCTCATGGTGAGAGTTGCAATGGGACTTTTCCAAGCAACTGCCCAATCAACAGGTATAGGCAGGTGTAGGCTGGGTCAGAACAGGAAGAACCAGATGGATGTGCAGTGGAGACTGAAGCTGATAGACTGATTTGAGCACTTGTGAGAATCCAACATGAAAATACCCCCCCCCCCCCAAAAAAAAAAAATGGAAGTTCAGGGATATGTTCAAGGAGTAGGAAGTCATACTTGACCACAGAAAATACTTGGAGAAATGATGAGAGATAAAGTAGTAAAAGTCAATTGGGGTCATTTTGTAGTAGCCTTTGTATTCCAGATGAGAAGTAAGGCGGTGACTTTACTAGTAATGACTACAATGAAGAAAGGAAGAATAAGCAAAAAGCCTTGGAGTTACTAGCATGAGATGATACACCTCAGTGGGAAACTCTTGGCCCAGTGATGCAAATAATGCTTTCAAGAGGGGAAACAGGAATGGACATTAGGAAGAATGTATCCTCTGAATTATTAGGAAATAATTTGATATCTATAAGTAAAGATTAATATTCTCAACCAGGATTTCTAAAGGTGTGAACACTGCTCTTTTTAGAACAAAACCAATTACAATAATTATTTTATATATACATATATACACACATATACATATATAATTTTATTTCAGTGAGAAAGGGAGAGGAAGAGAGGGATAGAAACATCAATGATAAGAGAGAATCATTGATTGGCTGCTTCTTGAACACCCCACACCCCACACTAGGGATCGAGCCACCAGCCTGGGAATCAGACTGAGACCTCCTGATTCATAGGTTAATGTTCAACCACTGAGCCATGACGGCAGGGCCAATAATTCTTGTTGACATGCATTAACATCAGTACTTATGGGAGTATAAATATCTCAAACAAACATGTTTTTACTATCCTATATAACAAAAGCCTAATATATTAAGTGCCTGGTCATCCATGCAACCAAAGTATAATATGCTAAGACTGCTCAACCATTTGCTATGACGTGCACTGACCACCAGGGGGCAGATGCTCAATGCAGAAGCTGCTCCCTGGTGGTCAGTGGGCTCCCACAGGGGAAGCGCCATTCAGCCAGAAGCCAGGCTTATGCCTGGCGAGTGCAGCAGCGGTGGCGGGACCCTCTCCCGCCTCCACAGCAGCGCTAAGGATGTCTGACTGCTGGCTTAGGCCCACTCCCCATGGGCTCCCGAACTCAAGAGGGCACAGACTGGGCTGAGGAATCCCTCCATAGCCCCCCCAAGTGCACAAATTCTGTGCACCAGGCCTCTAGTATGTTTATAATATTCATCCAATAAAACTATATATATAAGAAGTAAGGATAAGAGCAAAAATATGACTAACATATATCAATTAAATAATGTGTCTGGAATTTAAAGTGGATCTTCTATTTAGCTTGCTTTTCTTTAACCAGATTGTAACAGTAGTTTTGATCCACACCACATCAAGATAATAGGATTTAAACCTTGTTTTCTCTCTAACTTATTCTCAGCTCCATTCTTGAGGTAGGTAGCCCATATAATTATTACAGCTGGAATGTCAAGACTGGTGATATCCATAAAAGGCCCACAGACAAAATATTTCTTCTGCTTCATCCTCATTCATTCATTCGTAGCTATCATTTGAGGACATATACATGTTTTACCTCTAACACACTTTTTTGTTTTGTTTTGTTTTCTTCTGAGCCCTAATATCCCTATAAATGGATGTTTACCTCATGTACTCTTCTCTGACCCTTTCAGCATTGGTAGGACCAGTTGGGTACATTTTCTTTTCTTAGCATCACCCCACAAACAGGCTGGGAAGGGAGTTAGGTTTACTTTGGAAGCAGATTCATGCCTCTAGCCAAATGCAAGAGGAAAACAGTCAGGAGCAGAGAGACTTTGTGTCCCTTCCCTTCAGCCAAATTCCTCACAACCTGATTGCTATTCCTAGAGTCAGGAAGAGTGGAGAGTACTTTGTACAATAAAGGAAAGTACTGTGAATCAGGAATGGGGTCTCAAGGTCCAGATTTGTTACTGGTCAGTTCTAAGTGAGGTCAATTTTTATAGAAAATCTCAATTTAAAAAATCAGATCTTAATAGAAACAAAAACATATATACACACAGTGTTCACAATCTGTGGAAAACATAAAGAGTGTAACATACATGATACATGTCAATAGAGATCAAGGAGAAAGAGAGAGAGAAAGAGAGAGAGAGAGAATGTCCAGGGAGAAAATGACTAAAAATTTCCAAAGTTGAAGGAAGATATCAATTCAAAGATCCAAGATTCCAAGATGCAAATAAACCTCATCAGGGTAAGTATATTCTCATACAGCCTAAAAGCAACTATAAAGAAATATTAAAAGTAGCTAAAGTAAATGGACACACTAAATGCAGGAATATAAGGTTAAGTACAATAGTTACTTTCTTATCAGAAACAATGCAGGCAGAAAGACAAAGGCACAATATTTTTAAAGTGCTTCCAATAAAAAGCAATTTTGAGTTTATATTCAAAAAATATCACTTAAAGATAAAACAAAAGACACAACTTTTAGTAAATAAAATAAAATAAAAACTGAGGATAAAAGAAAACTTCCTCAACCTGATAAAGAATATCTAAGATGATATATTTAAAGTACTAAAAGAAAAAAAAATACTGTCAACCAAGGCTGTTATATCTAGTAAAACTCTTTTAAAAGACTAAAACTCTTTTAAAAGACAAGGTCAAATAAAGACATATCCAGATAAGCAAAAACTGAAATAATTGGTTGCTAGTAAACCTTCCTTAGAAGAAATAGTAAAGTAAATTATTCAGGCTGAAAGCATTTGACCCCAGAGAGTAATTTGTAAAAAAAAAAAAAAAAAAAAAAATCCCTATGCATAAGGAGCACTGGTAAAGGTATTATGTAATTATAAAAGATAGCATAAATACATATTTCTTCTTTTTTCTTCTCTTTTCTGACTTTAAAGTCATTGTAGAAAATCATATTTACCTATTTATCTGTGTATATATTTCTTTATCCATATACATATATGGATAAATACATACATATGTGTATATAAACATATGTGTATATTATGTTAAATAAAATTGTGTAAAAATAAATAAATATGTGTTATTGGGGCTATAGCATGTAGAAATGTAAAATATTTGACAATAACTTAAAAGGCCAGGTAAAAACAAAGTTGTATTAGAATAAGAAAATAAACTCAAATTTATAGGAAACAATGAGGAGTACCAGAAATGGTAAATAAAGAGGTTAACATTACAAACTCTAAAAATATATGCTTGCTTTTATTTCCTTTCTTTAGCTGCTTTGAAAGACATTAAAATTATAGAATGTGAAGACTTTAGCAGGAGATCATCAAGTTTGTAATATATATATATGCAATATGTTTAACAATAATATATAGCATATAGAAGGGGTAAAATAGAATAGAGCTTTCTAGGATTAACATTTCAATGTCTCACTGAATGTTAAGTTAGTTAAAATATGAAGTCTATACTGATAAGTTCAGTTGTACCTGGTAAGCCCTAGAGTAGCCCATTAAGGATATCCACATTTATACTGGAGACCTGGTGCACAAATTTGTGCACTGGAGGGTCCCTCAGTCCAGCCAATCAGAACCATGGCAGGGCTCCAGGGCATGCCCAACCCATCTCACCCCATCCTGATTGGCTGGACCCCAGCAGCAGGCTAACCTACCAGTCAGAGCGTCTGCCACCTGGTGGTCAGTGCGCAACATAGTGACTGGTCAAATGGTTGAATGAACAGTTGGACACTTAGCATATTAGGCTTTTATTACATAGGATATCCCTATATCTATCTATTTACTATCTATCTATCATGAATATTATTAAAATTAAAACATTACTCTATAACATACTCATTTAATGCAAAAGAAAGCATAAAGGAACAAAAACAAGTGAAACATTTGAAAAATATGTATAAATCAAACTATTTGAATAACAACATTAAATTTTAATGGATTAAAGAATCCAATAAGAAGGCAGACATCAGACTGGATAAAAAACAAGACTGAACTATATGATGTCAACAGAAAACATACTTTAGATTCAAAGATACAAAGAGGTTGAGAATCAGAAAAGATATGAAAAAGGGAACTGTGAGAAAGTTAGTGTAGCTATACTAATTAAGAATAACCCTATTTAAAATGCTTTTCCTGTCTACATTGTATATGAGGTCTGTCATTGAACAAAATGTCATTATGTGGCAAATGACTATATATTTATATATAGTACTATGCTCATAAGCATAATGAAATAAAATATTTTCATCCCTTTCAAATTCATTTGAACTTTCTATGTATATATGGAGGATCATTTAATACTAAAATATATCATAAAACCTTGTAACAGATTGCAAGTTTATATTTGGTTCATCTCTCATGATAGGAGGAAATTATCAAAGGAAAGTACATCTAAATTAAAGCCTCTCAGTGAGCAATACAAATAACTTCCATTATGTTAAGGAAAGCAAAAATAAGAACAGGCTTAGAATATATTGGGGTTCATTCTTTTCTCAATTTTTAAAAGAGAGAAACATTTAATTCAACACTTTTGTCTTTTTTTCTTCCCATGGGTGAAACTGAGCCCATATTTCTATGTATCTCCTTCATGTGCCTAAAAGAATTTCTGACAACCACAAGTTTGTTTTAAAATATTGTCAAAACTGACAAACACTTTATCGAAAGGATACTCTATCTTCATTGATGCTACAGGAGAAAATAAACTATGTGATATTGTAATCTAGTCATGAGAAATGGCAATGGTAATAGTTATAGACAATGGAAGATACCCATCTATATATTTTTTCCTGATCGACTTTTAGAAACACTTAATATAAGAAAATAAAACAGTTGAGATCCAAAATTTCTTGAAAAACATTTTTTGAAAAAATTCAACCCAGGAAAGATCATTCTCAGAATGGAAAGGGTTATAGTGGCAAGATTTGGATGTTTAAATTAATATTTATGATCAATTTGGCTTTTTTATAATGCAGAACTATAGTACCTACATAATTGAAAAATGGGTCATAAATAATAAGCTATAAATTCCTTTTGAGAGAAAGAAAGGGGTGGGGGGAGAGAGAGATAAGGGGAGAGAGAGAGAGACTTCTCAATGAAAAGAAAACCAGGAGGCCTCTCTTTGCTTTCCTGTTATAGATTTAGACATTCATCCTTTTCTCCAATAACTTTAAAATATTTAAGTTCCTTGTGCTGTTGCTTTTCACTATCAAAGCACTGGGATTTTTTTAAAGCTTAACAATAAAAAGGCATTTCTGGGTAGATAATAAAATTCTTAAAATGTCCAGGATTTTGCTTTTTATAAAAGTACTAGTGGCCCAGTGCACGAAATTCGTGCACATTAAAAGGGGATTAATTAGAGGAAATAATTTAATATTGCTACTTGCTCTTTCTCTATAATAGAAGTGTCAGAGCTGAAAGAAAATTAGTAAAATGTATGTGAAAATCTTCCTCCTGTCAGAGTCTGGGGCGCACCACGGGGCCCAGAGTCAAGTCCCCACCCACCCACATGCGCCTCAAAATCACATGAGACCCAGACCCGGCCAGCCCCTGCCCTCATTGGGCTAGATCAAGACCCAGCCAGTCCCACCCTTGTCAAGCCCTGCCAGGCAGGGGATGTAACCTCAGGTCCCCTGACCCAGCGCCAGGATGGGGGGCATGGCCTGAGGTCCCCTAGCCCAGACCGGGGCGGGGGGTGTGCCTTGAGGTCCCCCATCAAGCCCCGCCAGGTGGGGGACATGGCCGGAGATCCCCTGTCAAGCCCCACTGGGTGGGTAGCATGGCCTGAGGCCCCCCATCAAGCCCCACCAGATGGGGGGGTGCGGCCTCAGGTCCCCTGGCCTCGCACTAGGAGGCGGGCACAGCCTCAGGTCCCCCATCAAGCCCCACTGGGCAGGGGGCGTGGCCTGAGTTCCCCCAACCCAGCACTGGGGGTGCACCTTGAGGTCACCCATCAAGCCCCACTGAGTGGGGAGCACAGCCTGAGGTCCCCTGTCAAGCCCTGCCAAGGCAGTGGGGTGCAGCCTCAGGTCCCCTGGCCCGGTGCTGGGGCAGGGGGTGTGCCTGAGGTTCCCCGGCCTGGCGCTGGGGTGGGTGGAACAGCCTGAGGTCCCCTAGCCCAGCACAAGGACGGGAAGCGCACCTTGAGGTCCCCCATCAAGCCCTGCCAGGCGGGGGGGCATGGCCTCAGGTCCCCTGGCCCGGTGCTGGGGCTGGGGCACTGCCTAAGGTCCCCCATCAAGCCCCGCCGGGTGGGGGGTGTGGTCTGAGGTTCCCTGGCCTGGTGCTGGGGTGGGGGTACAGCCTGAGTTCCCCCAACCCAGCACTGGGGTTGTACCTTGAGGTCCTCTGTCAAGCCCTACTGGGCAGGGGGTGCGGTCTGAGGTCCCTCAGCCTGGTGCTGGGGCGGGGGGAGCAGCCTGAGGTCCCCTAGCCCAGCACCAGGATGGGAAGTGCACCTTGAGGTCCTCCATCAAGCCCTGAGTGGCGGGGGCCATTGGCTTCAGGTCCCCTGGCCTGGCGCCGGGATGGGGGGCGCAGCCTATGGTCCCCTGTCAAGCCCTGCTGGGTGGGGGGCGCAGCCTGAGGTCCCCTGCCAAGCCCTGCTGGGTGGGGGGCACAGCCTGAGGTTCCCTGCCAAGCCCTACAGGGCAGGGGCGGGGGTAGCCTCAGGTCCCTGCTGATTGCTCATTAAGGCTCCTTATGGGAACTTGACTTCAGTTGTGGGTGCAGCCATCTTTGTGATGGAATGATGGTCAATTAGCATATTCCCTCTTTATTAGACAGGATTCATTAAAAAATATGCTACAGAAGAATTGGACAAATAAAACTCACCAGTCTTTGCATCTTTCCAGTCATCTGAAAGAATAGTCTTGGTCTGGATAGTGTATTTAGAAATAGGACTATGATTGTCTGAACCACGGCTCCAAGTAAGTGCCACAGAAGTGGCTCTGATGTCTTCTATTCGCAGACCGCCGGGCGGGCCTGGGGGGCCTGGAATGAAAAGTTGGGTAACGAATCAATGAATCCCAAATAGTGAATTAAGCACACATTTGAATACAAACATGTCTTCCTTGCAATTAATCTAAAGATATAACCAGTGTTGCCACAGTCCTTTTAAATATAAAGTATAAGAAGTGATCATGATAGTATTTATGGTTTTCACTAAATGATTTCATTTGTCTCTTCTTGATAAATGCTGTCACTTTAAAATATCGTTATTATTCAGGATACATATGATACTGTTTGAAATACAAAACACAATTTGCATCAATGGGACTTAATACAGACTGTAGCATAATGAGAATGAATGAACACTTGTTCCATGCATGAATCACAGACGATTGTACAATTCAATCCAAACATGAGAATAGTCAAATATTTCATTCTGCTTCCCAAAATGGAACAAATACTTTTTTATAACCCTAAATATTATAGGTAGTTTGTTTTCCTTGGAATAGAAATTTCTGGGAATGATGCTATGCATTATTTTGGGTAATACATTTATACTGGTTTTGTAATAGGAATATAAATATTTCTATTTTTATAAAATGTAGCAAACAACTCCTCTGAAAACATCAAATTATATAATGTAGCATCTTAGGAAAGAAGAATTATTACTAAAATAGATTTTTATAGATGATTCATAACTCAGTACAAATATTATTCATTTATCCTCTAAACTGTGAGAACTATGCTGGGTGGTAGAAATGAAAAGATAAATGAGACGCAGCTTTGGGGTTTCAAGTACTCTTTGTCTTGAAAGGGGTGAAATGAACCAGCAAACAAATAGCTATAATAGAAAGTAGTAAATGCCATAATAATGGTATACAACATCCTCATTTTTGCCTTAGTTTTTTTTTCTTCCAATGGCTTGGCCAGTGTGGCTCAATGGTTGAGTGTCCACCTATGAACCAGATCACCTTTCAATTTGGTTCAGTTCCCTTTCAGGGCACATGACTGGGCTGCAGTCTTGATCCCCGGTGTGGGGTGTGCGGGAGGCAGCCTACAAATGATTCTCTCTCATCACTGATGTTTCTATCTCTCTCTCCCTCCCTTCCTCTCTGAAATAAATAAACACATATTTTTAAAAAATGAGAAACATGTCTTTTAAGTGGTGCAGTGGCATCCATCACTTACAATGCCAAAGAAGCTTCTCAGGTATCGGAGAGCTCCTCTCCTTGAATAGACATTTCAGAAAGTGGCACCACTTACGTTCTTTGCACCAGAAAGAAGGCCATCCCCAACGGAATTAGGCATGCCAAATATAATAATCAACAACTTTGGTAAAGTGGCCCCTTCACTTTTTCATACTGAGTAGAGATAAGTTTTTATCTTTTAGCTAAAAATAAACACCTTCCTATTTATATATCAGATCAGATGCTTAGCCTACATGACTGGCCACTTTTCCCCCATATGGGCTTTGGTCTTTGCAAAGGTATAGACAGCACCCCAAACCTTCACCAGTTTCTGCATGGTTGGTCTCAAGGAGGAAGATGTGTGTGTTGATCAACACAAATGCATGAATAGTAATAGTAAAATAACACAAGACACCCCCCATTCATGGTAAGAAATTTTATTACTTGGGAACAAATATAATAAAAGGTAAAGTTTTATTAATGCATAATTTGTAAGAGTGAACTTATACTTCTTGATATTAGCTAAAAATAACAATAACACACTATCCAAAGTAAATGAAAATAGACACATAAATAATATAGAACAAATTTGGCATTCATGCTCAGAAAGAACATAGTGCATGTTTTACGTGTAGAAACCACATTGCAATACAGTGCACACTCATGATCAGAACCAAGAAATTTGTCACTTTACATAAAGCATTATCCCAACTCAGTTACCGCGTGTTTTTACTATTAAATCATCAACCATAGGCAAATAATGGAAATATCTTTATATGCAACGTAGATCACACACATTTTAGAGTTCACTTAAGCCAAAATCTGCACGTTACATAGAATGTTGCCATAGAGAAGGGTTATTGCCAGAATCACACAAGTTAGTCCGTGGCAGCATGCAGAGTCAGAAGAAACTGGGTTTCCTGGCACAACTCACTCAAAATGAGGGAAAGCTCATTTGAAATTCAGATGGTGCAGCCCAAAGGCACCTGCTGCCAAAGAGGTCCAAAGAGCCACCTGATGTGTATATTGATGTTCTCTTGAATTTGTCTGTATTTTTTTAAAACAAGTGTGAATCCATAACTTAAATTTACATAATATAAAATGTTAGTAAATAAAAAAGGAAATGTATATTGTACATTTTAATAAAATAATATATTTTATTTTTATTACATTGCAGTCATTGCTAAATCTTTTATAATTCTTACAGTAATCCCTATTTTACAGATGAGGAAACAGATAAGGATAGATTAAATAAAATAATCATAGTCATTCAGCAAATAAATGGAAAGGCTAGGATTTAAACCCAAATGATTTGCCTTGAGATCAACTTTTCAATAACTATATCAAAAACAAGCCTTTCAAAACAGGTAAGTAAAGATAACATCACCCACTTACAAATTAATACTCAATACATCCTCCATCTCTCGTGATCACCAGAAGGTATTTGTTCATCTTTCCTGAATTTGACTAGTGTTTTTATAATAAATACCTACTTACAAACAAAATACAAATGTGGTCTCCACCCAGTTCTCATTCATATGCAATTAGAAGGAAAAATAAAAATAAATGTAATTATTTATCATTTTTTCTTTTCTTTTTTAGGAATACATTCAATGAAGAAGAGTTTAGACATTTGATTAAAGGCAGCTAGAAAAAACAAAAAAGCTTTTCAAAATGATTACTCACAGAATACAAACTAGCTGACCATATTATTTCAATCAATAATTTAGACTCATTTTCTGATAGATCAAATGGGATAGAGCATATGAAAATGGGACCCTTAAGAATTAAAAAGATGCATAGTAGCTGTAATCATACCCCAGTCATCACTGGGGTTGGTAGCAACACGTAAGCAGTAGAACTAAGGTACTTTC
Organism: Corynorhinus townsendii; assembly: GCA_026230045.1. Lineage (NCBI taxonomy): Eukaryota > Metazoa > Chordata > Mammalia > Chiroptera > Vespertilionidae > Corynorhinus > Corynorhinus townsendii. The sequence goes on from JAPDVU010000003.1 coordinate 177,265,472, forward strand.
TCTCTCTTAGGCACTGACTGGCTTTCTAAACAACTAGAGTTGGAACTGGATACAAAAATGTACTGGTTTTGTGGGGACTTCACCCCACGTGGCACACACTTTTAAAATAAACCCTGATGTCAAGCCTAAAGGACAACTTGGCGTTGCGTTCCTTTTCTCACTTGCAATTTCCCAATATGTAATTAAAAGCAAAACACCACATACAAATTTACTATGGTGCATTTTTACCTTTTACTAAAATAGCAAATTTTGATAAGAAGTTTGAATGTCATGGAAACAAAAATCTTTTCAGAACAAATTATCCCCCCTTTTAAAATAAAATAATCTTAAAATAACAATGCGAAAGAGTATTCATTATATTAGAAAAGGTGGCTTCTTCTTTTCCAAAATATGTCAAAGTCCCTTTAGTACTACAGTATGATCCCTGCTCTAAAAGGTATTAAGACAGTGGTTGAGTCATAAGTTTATAAAACACAAATTAATGTTGTGTGGTCTCATCAATGTTTAAGGCCATGCTAAGATGAAGCTGAATATTAAATATCTTTACTCTAACATTTAATGAGAACGTGGTAGTTTTTATATTTCTAACATTGATTAAAGTGAAATTTGATCCCAAGTAGAAATGAGAATGAAGCTAAAGGGAGGTAAATGAATCTATAATTCTAGTTGATATTGAGACACTTTATCTAAACAAGAAGACTCTCCCTTTCTTGGAACCAGTCACATTTGTCTTGTGGTTTTCTTTCTGAATTTTATTCTTTCTTTCCAAACCTCTATCTCTATCTGGTCTTGCTGGTAAACTTTCAATTATGGGCTCTGTAAGAAAATGCCCACAAAGAGATTCATGCACCATGTCTCCATGGCGATGTTTACAGACACATGAGATCCTCAAATTAATTTAAATAACTTATTAAAATGACAATTGATCTGGATCTTTGGTCTAAATTTTAAGATAACTTTCTGTAACAATAAATTGAGACTAGAAAAAATTTTAAAAACGTTTTAAAAGATGGGAATAAGTAACATCTTGAGATATGTATTTATTTAAAATAACTAATACATTATTTTAGAAAGAAAATTATTCATATCATATTCAAACTATTCATGTCATGTCCATATTCCTCAAACTTTCTTAAGAGTTGTTTCAACCATAGATGGGGATGCTTGAGTTAATAATGAGAAGTCTATACAATATCCCACACCCAAACATAAATCCATTTAAGAAGAGTAAAATATTTCTTCTGAAGAAACAGTAATTTTAAGCATGTCTCTTTGACCAAAGGGGGAAAGCGAAAGCATTTTCAAATTAAATTTAAGCAGTTTCAGAGAGAATTGTATGCGCTTCACTTTTAACCCTTTACTTCCGCTCAAATCCTTCTGATCGGAGTCTCAATCTTCCTCAAAAAGAAAAGATTAAGGCTGATGGTAAGAGTTAGTAAAATTAAATATGTATGCGTGCTATTAATGGCTTAGCCATCTTCACTCAAATCTTGTTTTCGTGATCATTTTCTCCACATGCTGTCCACTTGCACTTCCCAGTCCCAGCAATTGTTCCAAAATCCCTACAGAGCCACGGACAGTCTTCATTTGTTAACTGCTGCGTGTTATCCTTTCTTGCCAAAGAATATGTATGGCACCAGGATACCAAAGGCCGCAGGAGTAATGCCCCTTAGCTTATATCCTAATTAAGATGATTCATTAGTCAATTTGACAACCTTGTTCATTACCTGCTTAGGTAAATCAAACAATCCATTCAATAGCAACACTCCTGTATTATAATTCACTGGTTTCCTTGTAATTTTTTTAAAATAATGGGCTAATTTCTGAGATATGTGATTTCAAAGAAAAACAGAATATGAAAACACAAAAATTGTACTTGGCCATTAAATGATGCACTGGGTTAGTTCACTAGGCATGTTTCAGATATTAGTGAAGCTGTGTAATGACATTTTTAAATGCCCTTTTGGCCAAAGTATGTTTAGAAGTTTCAATAGGGAAAAAAATCCTCTAAGAACTAGATTGAGGGGAGGGATGGGGGAACTGCAGAAGCTACAAGATTGAGTTATTAGTAAAATGTAGTATAATATGTTTAAACAAAAAGATTTTCACACAAGTGGTGAGTGCCCACGATCACCAGGTTGGAGGCAGGCTGGCACAGACGGGGAGAAAAGGATCCACCATGTTTTTCTCTCCATCTTTTCTGCTTTTACCTGCAAGAGGAAAGACCAAGGCTGAAGGGAGAGTGCGGATGCCCAGGTAGGGGCAGGAAGCCATGTCCTTTGGGGGTTTGCCACATTTCCTTGATGGGTAAGTTAAAATAATGATCAAAGAAAAACACCTCCCAGTCACTGGAGATGCGAATCCAAGAGAGAAAAGGCTGAAGTGACAAGCTTTGGGCTAATCAAGCCTCTGCCTCAAAACAGTGACTGACTCACTAAAGAACAAGAGCCCCTCGGTAGCCCCTCAAACCCCCAAACTCTTAGGCCCTTTGCAATTTCATTCCACCTAGTACAGCCTACCTGTTAAAACATATGCTTAGACCTTGAAGGGCTAACGAGGCAAAAAATACTGAGGATGAATTTAATCAGTAACTGTAAAAAATTAATCAGCGGTTGGGGATAGATGTCATGGTAACTTGTGTATTGAATAATATTGTATTTATTTTTTATGCCAAGCTAAGGGGAAGGAAGTAAAGGAACATTGATAAAAACTGGTCATGGGTGATGTGTGAACTGTAATATTATTATTATCTTTCATATGTATGGAATCTAAAGCTTAGAGTGATGAACTGACTAGTCTAAGTCTCCAGGTTACTTAGGGGGTGAAATGGATTTCTAATCTATGTCTAATGCTAAAAGCCATATCTGTTTCATTGCACCATGCAGATCTTGTAATGACTGCATGCATATATTTGTAAATTATATTATTATCTAGAAAATCATGCAATTAACAAGATGAGTGTCCAACTCTAAAGCGTAGTGTGATGATTAGAATTAGGCCACTTAAAAACCACCAGTGGCCCCTTGTGATAGTCATTTACGTAGTAGAAATAGTATCTAAGAAAACTTGTCTCTGCAGATTGCTTGTTGAATATCTTGTCCATATGATAAATGGTCACACAAATTGCTAATTTTAGACATGCTCTCCCCCCCCCCCCAACCTCTTAAATGAAGTTTTAATTGTTTTTGCTGTGTTATCAGCTTAGCTTATTTGCAACTTGAGGCTCTGAGTGTGGAAAGAGACTATGCAGTCACACGGGGAGCCTCCCTAAACTGCTCCACAGTGGAGGGCCATTTCTGGACTTACAGGAGCTGCCAGCCTACGTAAGAACCTATCAAACCGTGGTCCTCCAAGTTGTTTAAAGCACAGACATCAGACGGATTTGACATATTCCTGTCAGTAATAGTCCCTTCCTCCTGGGGAGACCCTCAGGCACGTGTGGAGGGGCTCCAACAGCTGGCTGGTTGAGAGCCCGTGAGACTGTGGAGAGCTATTGCTCCGAAGTGTGTTCTTCGGTGCCACGGACCCCAGACTACTTAGGGACAGGCACATGAGGGTGTGCCACAAGTTCCTTGCTTCTAATAATATTGAAAATTCAGACATTTGGGCTTTTTTTTTTTTTTTTTTTTTTTTGTAAAAATGAAATGGATTCAAGAATATTCCTGCAACATGCTCTCACTCAGTGGCATTCCAATGCACTTTCAAATAAGGGGGTTGGTGCCTCCAGCAGTGCTGTGGGGGAATTCCCATGCACCACAGTCAACTTCCTCACCTCCTCCAGGGTCCACAGAGTGACCCACGATGGCCAACATGGGGCAATTAGAAATTGAGGTAGTGTTTTACTTAATAAACGAGATTTGGATTTATGCCTAAATCTGCATTCACTTATAAGTGTATTGGACAGTTAACCATTATAATAAAAAAATGTGTGGCAGAAGAAACATTGAGAGCTCCCTGCTGGGCTGATCTAGTAAGATGTCCTAAGTCATTTGTAGATATGACTTGGGTCTATTCTGTCACGTAAGTACAGGATGCTACAGTCCCCTTCCAGGAGGCAGTGGGCAGGGCAAAACTATGAAATGGCTGGATTTGTAGGGTGCCAAGAGAAATTTAGTTGTTCAATCCTTTTAACATTTCTTTCTTTTTCCTTGAGTAGGTCTTAATTCCAGTGATGAAGGTAGTTTGAGGAGCTATGTGAAAGAAATTCAAAAGGACTAAAATTTCTACTCTGCAACTTTTTAAACATTTTTATTGATTGATTGATTGATTTTAGAGAGAAAGAAAAAAGGGAGAGAGAGAAACATCCACTTGTTGGTCCCACTTGTTTAGGTATTCATTGGTTGGTTCTCCTATGTGCCCTGATTGGGGTTTGAACCAGCAACCTCAGCTTTTCAGGGTGATGCTCTAGCCAACTGAGCTAGCTGGCCAGGGCCTCTCTGTAGGTTCTTAAATTGATCATAGACTTAGAGGATAAAAGGTTTTCTAAGTTTCTTTCATTCTCAGTTGCTTAGGAGTAAAAGCTTTTGTGACATAATTAAATCCCCTGTGGCTGGGCTGATAAGATTGGCTCCTCGCAGGGTGATGTCCTCATTGGACATTCCTGAGACTTGAAATGGCAGACTTCATACAGATCATATATAAGAACAGTGTTTTACTTAAAAGGGATTTCGCACCATTAAGTCTTTTCTTGGTAATGTTTTCAGTAATGAAGCTAACGTGTTTTGCCTTCTTTTATATAATAAAATGAAGCAAAAGAGAAGCTATAATATTCAGATTTCAAATAACTTAAAATTTTATTCTATTCTCTAACTTAACTTCAAATTATCAATACCTCAGAGTGTTTGGGGTAGAATATCTAATTAATTTCCTAAAATAAATAATACACTAACAGTGAAACAGATGTAAAATATAAGCTATATGATATGATTTTTATATTTGGGGTCGTTAAACTTAAGGAGTAGGGGCAAGGAAAGTAGGTAACAGTAAATTTGAATCACTGATATTTGGCCATGTCTGGATTTGTAATATGAAATATAAAAAATATTTTCCTTTCAAAAATTCCTTTGCCTATGAAGAGAGATTACCAGTCCTCCCACTAGCCCTCACAGCATTTTGTTAGGATGACATGATAAAATTCACATGAAAGTCCTGTAGACATATCTATTATAATCTAAGACATTTAAACATGTTGAATGAATTGTTTTTAAGGCCAAAGAGCACATTGTACAATCAAGTTTTAAAACCATCTACTATAATTTATTTACTGGTTTTGCTATTGCAATTATAATTGTATGATGTTGGCTAGTAGAAAAATGTTTTTGAAATTACGATAGCTCCCCCTTACCAACCATAAACATATCATCAGCAAAAATAAAATTGCAAAGTGTCTGTCAGTGATCCTATAGAATAAACATTTCTTAACCCTCACAAAAGGCCTACATTTTAATGTTTCCACATTGATTATTTTATCTAATTGAATATATCTGAACTAGCCTTTGGTTATATTATATCACAGCAATACACTGGGTGTTGTATCTGAAATCAGACTGCCTGAATTCAAATCTTGCTTTTCTACTTGGTGGTTGTATGATCTTGGGCAGGTAACTTAGCCTCTTTGGGACTCAATTTCCTCATGAGTAAATGAAAATAATAATAGTATCTATCTCTTAAAATAGTGCCTATTAAATAATAAGCCTGCAATAAATATTGCATATCCATATGCACAAGGTAGGGCAAACACAGGTTTATAGTTGTCAGTATGAGAATTTATTCTTGTATTATTATTTATTAATTATTATATTATTGTCCATACAAACAACTGTAAACCTGTTTTGCCACACCCTGTAATATAATACACTACATATAATAAGACGTTTTCATTATAATATATACCATGTAATTATATTTTATTATATAATGTTATGCATTAAATTATATAATTATATATTTATTGTTTATTTTATAGTCATAATATGTCTTTTACACAGCATAAAGATTACAGTTGCAGACATGTTTTGCTGGCATAAGTTGAAATTATTTTAAAAACATGAACTAATTACCAGTTATTCATGCTCATCAAGCTTTTGGACATCACTGATCATCTGTACTGTTCTTGCAATTTGACATCATTAGCATGATTGTCAGCTTGCTTTGGTATTGTCTGGCAAACACACATTGACGTGTGTGAAGCCTGTAGAGGGCCCTGGGATGGGGAACCTGGCAGCATGGCACATCTATGGAGTCCTGTGCCCCCACTCTCTCTCCGGGAGTCGGCATGGGGAACAGCAAGTCTGCTGGGTGTTTTTTAAGGAGCCAAGGACGCAGCAATGAATTAATTCCAATTTGCCAAGAGCTGACCAGTTTGATTCCAAGACAGAGAGTCAGGAGCAGGTCATTGAAGAAGAGAGCAAGAAATCCTCAAAGGCAACTTATATCACTGTAACCCAGTGAGGAAAAAGAAAAGTAATCTAAATTTATAGCCATGCATATTTCATAACATCATCTACCTGTTTATAACCCTCACACCATTGTTTTGTTTTTTAAATTTATAAAATGAAGTGTTAAACTACATCATTTTCAAGACCCATCTTGAAGCGTAAAAAAGTGTGACCATTCCGAATGAATTGTATACTTTGTTAATAGGGCTGAAAATTTCCTTGAATTTACATTAATTTACACTAACCTTACATTGAGAAATAGGATTTTAAATCATTGATGTACTTTTTAACTTAAGTAGAAATTGGGAAAGCTGTTATATTTACTCAAGTTTTTAAAAATAAAACTACTAATAAATGTTAACTTTGAAACAATCAAGTTACTTTCTAAGTTCTGTATTTATTATAAACACATATACATTTCAACTCATCATTTTAGCTTTAGTATATAATGGTTATAGAGAACTGAACTGCCTCTGGCAGCTTTTGAATTTGTTGATTCTCAGTGGAGAGGAGAATGCTTAATATCTGGTCAGGCTTTGCTACTGATAGATGTATTGCTGTGGTTTAGTGCCAACTAGGGCCCGGATGCCTCAGAATGGTGCTCCTTCATTGTTCCAGCCAGTGAGGGCAGGGATGGCCCTTTTCCTGTCTCAATCCCACGAGGGCTGATGAGCTGGAATCTTCAAACTGTCTCTGTGGCAAAATCTTTTGGCCAGAGCAAGTGGAAAGCAGAGGCAATTATCCAAGTATCTGAGGTAAATGTGTGTTTTTCTGACCCAAATACTTGAAAAACTACCTCAAGGATTCTCTTTGATTTGACTGTGATGATCTGGACACATCTTTCTGCCTAAAGTGAATCTCTTTTCTGGACCTCTTCACATGAATGTGTGTGATGTGTGTGTGTGTGTGTGTGTGTGTGTGTGTGTGTGTGTGTGTACATTGGGAGCGATAGGTATTCGTGTATTTGTATGACTGTCTAACTTAGTGTATATACTACACAAAACCTTTTTCTCTTTTGTTCCAGTTTTTATGATTAAATTGATTTATTTCAAGCTCCTTTTGAATGAATTTAGGTGTCATGCCTTAACAATAATTTTGAATAAAAATCCACATTTGATTATTGAATAACAATTTCAATATTTACAGGAATTCTTGAACACAATATGAATATTTATGCCTGATACCATGGAAATCTAAATCCTGATTTAGCACCAAGAGTTTCATAAACATTTAATATGACAGCAGACTCTGTGTCCCTTTTCTTTCACTAATATCCAGGGTCTCTGAATTAGCCATACAAATAGAACATTAAATAACCCAAAAGTTAGAAATATAAACTTTTAAAATACATGTCTTTGGCTTTACCTTTTTCCACAATGTTTTAAAAATAAATCACTATTTACTAGTGTGTGCCAGATGATGGAAAGGAAAAGGGAAAAGAGCAGAAGCCAACATCAGCGACTTGCTACTTCGCAGCAGCAGCTCTAGGACAGACTTGGTAATCTTTCTGGACCATTTCAAATTAACTATAGAACGTTTTAGAGTACTAAACTTCAGAGAACTGCTATTGCCGCTTTAGAAATTAACTATAGATTTTATTTTTACACTGTCTGCAAAAGCCTCTTAAAATGAGAAAACTGGATTGGAGTTCCAAGATGATTGTCACAAGGGAGACGGGTAATACAGGGCAAGTCTCCTTCTTTTGGAGATCCTGTCCCAATCCCACTAGGGCTAATTTTAATTGTAAAATTAAAGCATGAGTCCTGGCCGGTGTGGCTCAGTTGGTTGGCCATCATCCCACGCACTGAGAGGCTGCAGGATCGATTCTCGATCAGGGCACGTGCCCAGGTTGCGGGCTTGATTCATGGTGGGGGTCCCAATAGATGTTCTATTCTCACAACAGTGTTTCTCTCTGTCTCTTCTTGTCCCTTCCCTCTCTTTAAAAATCAATAAAATATTTTAAAAAATAAAATAAGAGAATGAAAGTTGTTTGGATGATTTTAAGTACTAATCTAGATTTAAAATTGCATATTCAAATTTGAACATACCTGCAGAGATTTTTATATAGCTATTGTAAAGAAGTTGGAAGGAGCCTAGCCAATGTGGCTCAGTGGATAAAGTATCAGCCTGGGACTAAAGGATCCCAGGCTCGATTCCAGCCAAGGGCATGCCGGTGTTGCAGTCTTGATCCCCCTTGCCCCCAGTAGGGGATGTGCAGGAGGCAGCCAATCAATGATTCTCTCTCATCACTGATGTTTCTATCTCTATATCTCTTTCCCCTTCCTCTCTGAAATCAATAATAATAAAAATTTTAAAAAAGAAGTTGGAAGGAAAATATATAATAAATGCATGATTTGCTAAGGGATCATTAGGACCCTTTGTATCTTAACAAAATATGTTTATCTATTTTATATACTTTTTAAAGAAAGAGTACTAATTAATCTGAAACAACACCTTCAAATAAATGATTTGAAAATATTTTTGCCTGGACAGTGAAGCAAGGTAAGGCTTGTATATGGTCTCTGTTAATATAGAACAACTGGAAGTAATACATCCTCAAGAGAATTTTCTGTAAGAAAGACCATTAGCCAACTATTATGATGATGGTATAAAATAAAGCAATATTATTCAGACTAAAATGTATATTGACAGCTTTCATCATTTTACTTATTTGGCTATGTTCATTTATCCAACACAGAATTGAAAAGTGGGTTAGTCACCAACCAGAATGACCTCCTTAAGGAAGAATCTGGTAACCATATTATTAGGCCAAGTAATAAAAACTTCAGTGGACTACATCAAATAAAGGTGACATCTAACTTATATGCTATTTCATTCTGTAACTACATTTTGGCCTCAGAAATAAAGAAGAAAGCTTTAGAGAAATACATACATACATGTTCCCTTTTAAATAAAAATCTGCATAAAATGGTATAAGTTTCTAATATAACAATATAAAAATACAAACTTTATTTGGAGATAAAATGATTTAACAATTTTATATTACCCACTTTAACTTCACTTACTTTAAAAACATTTATAGTCTGGCTGGCATGGCTCAGTGATTGAGTGTTGACCTAAGAACCAAGAGGTCATGGTTCGATTTCCGGTCAAGGCACATGTTTTGGATGCAGGCTCATCCCCAGTGTGGGGCATGCAGGAGGCAGCCATCAATGATTCTCTCTCATCATTGATGCTTCTTTCTCTCTCTCTTTCTCCCTTCCTCCCTGAAAACAAAAAAAACAAACACACACACACAAAAAAAACAAAAACAAAAGCATTTCCAGCCCAGCCCCTGTGGCTCAGTTTGTTGAGCATCATCCCATGAACCAGGAGGTCATGGTTCAATTCCCTGTCGGGACATACGCCCAAGTTGTGTGGGCTTGATTCTCAGTAGGTGGTGTACAGGAGGCAGCTTCTACCTCCTGGCTCCCTTTCCCTTCCTCTCTCTGAAATAGATAAAAAGATATTTCAAAAATTCCCAAATTTTGTGCAGCCTATATTGGGGTTGAAAATGAGACCAAATGCTTCAGGTACTGAAAGTCTTTTCTCCTTTTTTTTTTTTTTTTTTTTTAAATTTCAGCCTTGCACTTCATAAATTTTGTTTAATGCATTATATCAGATGTAAAAAGGGGGGATTGAAAATTGTAATAATTATTGCATTTTCTATTTTGGCAATTTTAATGGCAAACAAAGCCGATAGCATTGCCAAGGATATTTATAATATTGCAGAAATGCCATGCAAAAACAGTAAAATGTGAAGGTCAAAGCCTAATTCCTTGCTTTTGTGGACTAATTTTATGGTCCATTTTTGAATGCTGTCCAAAAGTGCACTCATGAAAGAGAATTGAGATTTGGCACATTGTATAAATGTTCCCACAATGCTGCTGAATAAATCTTGAAAAGTCTTCCCCCCCCCCCCGAAAGGATACATTTTTAGCTGAAGAGCTTTAAATCCTCTAGGAATAGCTTTGCTAAAGAACATTCATCCAGATATGTACATATGCGTCACACATGCTTGATTTAGCAAACTGAAATGCATTTTTATGGGACCTAAGAAGTAAAACATTTGTTACAACAACACAAAAGGAAATTTGTGTCAATAATCTTAATTTCGATTTTTACAAAAGAAATTTAAAATCATTTTAAGTCCCATAGCTGGTTCTTTAGTTTTAAAACCTGAAGGACTTTTAAATATTAAGCAATTAATAGTTGTTTGACTTGCACATTTCTTTGCCTATATTATACAAACATCTATACTAATAAAAGGGTAATATGCTAATTAGATTGAGAGACCTTCCAGGAGATCTTCCGGACATTCTTCTGGACAAAGCTATGGTGGTGAGGCTGAGGTAGAGGCAGTTAGAAGCCAAGAGGGGAGGGTAGTTGGGGGTGATCAGGCTGGTGGAGGGGGGCAGTTGGGGGTGATCAGGACAGCGGGGGGGAGTTGGGGGTGAGCAGGCCAGTGGGGAAGGCAGGTGGGGGCAAGCAGGCCAGCAGGGGGGCCAGTTGGGAGTGAGCAGGCCATCAGTGGGGTCAGTTGGGGGTGATCAGGACAGCGGGGGGGGGCAGTTTGGGGTGAGCAGGCCAGCAGGGGGGCAGTTGGAGGTTAGCAGGCTGGCAGGCAGAGTGGTTAGGGGCAATCAGGCAGGCAGGCAGGTGAGCGGTTAGGAGTAAGCAGTCCCGGATTGTGAGAGGGATGTCCGACTGCCGGTTTATGCCCGATCCCTGTAAATCGGCAGTAGGACATCTCTCGAGGGGTCCCAGATTGGAGAGGGTGAAGGCCAGGCTGAAGGACACCCCCCCACACCCCCCACCCCACCCCTGTGCATGAATTTCGTGCACTGGGCCACTAGTCTTACCTAATAAAAGAGAAACATGCAAATTAACCATCACGCTGCTATGCCCACAGCCAATCAGAGTGAGTATGCAAATTAACCCAACAAAGATGGAGGTTAATTTGCATATGCAGGTGCGGAGCGGCTGGGAGGGGCATGACGCCTGCTCTGAGGGGTAGGGGGGCAGCGCAGGGAACTACTGGAGCTGTGCTCCGGACAGAAGCAAGGACTTGCTGGCTCCCCCGGACTTGCCGGCTCCCGGGCGGGCCAGGGAGCTGGGACTTGCCAGCTCCCAGAAGGGCTGGGAGCGGGGACTTGCTGGCTCCCAGGTGGGCTGGGAGTGAAGCCAGGGGAAAGAAGGCCTATTCTTGCATGAATATCATGCAATGGGCCTCTAGTGTATTATAAAAGCTTGGTTCTAAAATTTCCTCTTTCATTGATACAATATTATTTTTAATTGATGTCATGAGATGATCGTGACCATTGCTGCCTATGACAATCTGGTGAAAAACATAAATACTCTTCTTAGGAAAATGCACATACACATGAAACTTTTATACAATTTTAGGATGTCCATGGACCCCTTGATGTCTGTCCAGGGCCTCCAGGTTATGATATCCTGAACTAGATAAAAACAAGTAATGAAGTGGATAAATGGACTGATAATAATATTACTTAAGGCAGTTGTTCTTCTTATATATTATAAGAAATATAATAAATAAACTAATTTTATATCCCATGATTTAAATATGTAAAGCATATTTGAAGGTCTAAGTTTATTTACATTTTAACACAAATTATATGGAAGTGCATTTCACTATTTTAATTGCAAATGTCTCTTGATATAAAATGAATACCTTTTATATTATTAGAAATAAAGTTTTCAGAATAATTATGACTCTGCTAACTTTTAAAATGCTAAGCAGGGAGTACTCTTCTAGTTGATAGATGGAATGTTGCCCAATCCATGAATTGCTTAATAAAGCTAATTAGATCTCCAAAAACTAAAATAAAATGCAAAGCAGTACTTTTCATCCACTCATATAATTTTAGGAACATGATGCTGCAGTGCAGGGACTCAAAACGCTATCTCATATTTCTACTAAGTGCACTTGCCTGGTTCCATTGCTTTAAGGTATTGTTCCAGGGACTAACGGTATCAGAGAATGAAAAGGTTATAACTTTACATAATACCTGCTGTAGCTTTATTTTATTGAGTAAATAATGTATATTATGCTGTATAAAATACACATTATGATGATTACCAATTATCTAAGTATGTGTGAGTAATATCATTACCATTCTTCAATGGTATCTGTAAAACTTCTTTCTGAATACTGGGAGTTTACTATAATGTAATTACTATATGAAGAAACTGATGTACATATATTCTAACATAACCACTCTTATAATAATAATATTCATTTAATACAAGGTAGGACAAAAGTAGGTCTTCAGTTGTTTGCATGGAAAATAATACAATCTATCTATATCTCTATCTCTATCTATCTATCTATTTATCATATATATATATCAGCCTAAAATGCTAAGTGTCCAACCAATTGGTGGACCTTTCTGTCAACCACTCAACCAGTTGCTATGACGAGCACTGACCACCACCAAGGGGCAGATGCTCCGACCGGTTGGTTAGCTTGCTGCTGGGGTCCAGCTGATTGGGACTGGGCGAGACGGGCTGGACATGCCCTGGAGCCCTCCCATAGTCCCTCCCCAGCCAGCTAACCTCCTGCAATCCAACACCCCCCCCCGGCACCCCCCGGCTGGCCAGCCCCCATCGGCCCTCATCAGGATTGAGTGAGAAGGCCATGATAGGTCTGATTGCAAGCCAGACCAAGGGACTCCCACTGGTGCATGAATTTGTGCACTGAGCCTCTAGTAATTAATAAAGAATAATGCAAGAGCTCAGCTGGCTTGGCTCAGTTGTTGAGCATTGACCTATAAACCAAAAGGTCATGGTTTTGATTCCCTGCCAGGGCACATGCCCCTCGTTGTGGGCTCAAGCCCCATTAGGGAGTGTGCAGGAGGCAGCTGATCAATTATTTTCTCTCATCATTATTGTTTGTATCTCTCCCTCTCCCTTCCTCTCTGAAATCAATAAAAATATATGTAAAAAAAAGAATAACACAAGAATAAACTGTGTTTTTCATGCTCACAACTGTAAACCTACTTGTATGCAAACAATTGCAATTAAATGTATACATAGGTTATTGTTGCAAATAGCTAATAGCTAAATGCCTGACTAGAAAAAACAGTGAACTAGCTTTTCTCCCTGATAGCTGTCAAAAACAACAGATGCCCCTGATAACAAAATACTCTTAATGGAAATACTGAACTTAAATGAACTCTCTTTGATTTAGTATTTTGTAGCCTTGGAGTTTTAGTAATATTCAAGTAAGTGTTATGTGAAATGAATGTCTAAGTTCAGTTGGTTTAAGAAATTTCAGGTAGAATTCTTACAGTTCTATTCAAGAACACATTCAACTAGAAAAAAAAAAGCTTCTCAGCAATTTCCCAGTGTGACATGGAGACTCCATATTATCATTGCTCTACAGGGAAATGCAGAAGGCACATGAGATTGGGTGAAATTGTATTGATCTAGATCTGGAAGGGGGATTGAGAAAAACAAGCCACAGATAACATTTTATTTGTCTGTGCAAAATATTGACTGAAATGTGCAATTAAATAATGGTGAAGACATATTTCTAGTAGGTAAAATATGAAAAAGTAGATTGTTTTTTCTAATAGAAAAATTAGATACACAGAGAAAATGAGAGCTATGAAACTATGCATGGGAATTCTGCAGCTCACTAAAATTAATTTAAAATTATGTAAATTATACAACAGTAGAGAATATGACAGGTACACAGATTGCTATAAAATACTAGAGAAGTAGTAATTGTTGTGAAAGTTTATAAGAGAGGCTCCTATTTGGAACATCCAGAAAGGACTCTTGAATTTGTTAATAGTTGAGTCACACTTTTATTTTTATTAAATATATTTTTATTGATTTCAGAGAGAGAGGGAGAGATAGAAACATCAATGATGAGAGAGAATCATTGATCGGCTGCCTCCTACATGCCCCCTTCTGGTGGTCGAGCCCACAACTCAGGCATGAGCCCTTGACTGGAATAGAACCTGGGACCCTTCAGTCTGCAGGCTGACGCTCTATCCACTGAGCCAAACTGGCTAGGGCTTGAGTCACACTTTGAGGATAGATAAGATTTGAACAACAAACGATGAGAACAGGACATGGAAGGAATGCTGTGAACCCAGGAACAGAGGGTAGAAATGCTAGGGTATTTTAGGGGATTAGTTGGATAGTGGATTTGGTTATGAGGAATGGTGAGAGATTAAGGCTAAGGGCTGAGGTAACCCATGGAACTCCTTAGGTGCTTAGTTAAAAGGAATGATCTTCATTGTGTAGGCAGCGAGTGAAGAGCCCATGGATGATTTTGGAAAAGATAAAGCATGTTCTGAGGTGGCCTCACATCTATACAGTATTCAGTACCAAAGGGGTTATATTTTCAATATGTATCAGCACCCTCCAAGTATTTATAAGCACAAAAGCACTAGTCTGAAAACAAGCACAGAATAGAAACATGACACATATATAAATTCACTTTTGATTCTAAGATGATAGTAATAAATAGATAACATTGGCATAAGCATATTTTTTCCATAAAAAAATAAAGAAGGAAACACCACTATACTCAGCAAATAAAAAAGTATTAGCAGGAACTGAGAACTTCTGGTAAGCACTAAGGTTACAAGCACAAGCATTTAGTAGGGGGTATGTGGTACAAGTTTCTAGAAGACATGTAGTTAGTAAAACAAACAAAATCAGTGTTGTTTACTACTTGTCTGGCAGAAATTATTCTTAGGCATGAGAAGCTGTTCTCAAGGATCAAGACTCGAAATATCTAAGAATTTGGGCCAGAGTTACCAGAAGATTATACATATTTATGGAAGTGGAACAACTCGGGCTTTATAATTTTAGAATGTGGAAACTCTTACCTCGCACAACAAGGTCTGCCGAAGCGGAGGAGTTGTCCACAATGGTCTGCGCAGTGCACGTGTATCTGCCAGCATGCTTCAGCTGGGCATTGCGAATGAGCAGTTCCCCATTGGTGTCCAGCTGGGAGCAAAGCAGCAGTCATTCAAGTCAGTACATTTTTACTCTAACAAAATGAACCCCATGAAAAGGCTTGTATTGTAGATATGCTAACCATATGTCTTTGCTTAGGATACTTAAGCTTTGGGCTTTCTTGGGTGAAAAATAAAGTGAGTTAATTACTCAAGGTCCATTTTAGCTCCCAATATCTTTAACATTTTATTATTTCTACTAGCAGAGGACCATACTGGGAGAAACCAAGGGATGACACCATGTCTTGGTATCTTTTAAAGAGAAATATTAAGGTCTAAATCTCTTAGTGATGAATGTCAGTGAGGACAAATTCATGTTATATGGCTAGGAAGAATTATTAACTTGGTCTGGAAAAATTGATCTAACTGACTAATTTCAGGATGTGTCACAGTTCATTTTACAAAGTTCACAGAAACTGTCAAAAAGGAAAATTCTACTTACGTGTCCTTTTTTCCCCCCAAAATATAAACTCCATATGGGCAAGGATTTTTGTCATGTTCACTGCTCTCTTCCCAATGCTCAAAAGAGTATTCAGTAGTATATATATTTTGAAGGCTTGAGGGAATTTTGCTTGGGAATAATAACACACCACCTCACTGAAATTTCTAAAAATAGCTAATATTTATCAAATGCCTAGTCTGTACCAGGTCCTGGGCTATGCAAGTATACATATTTATCTCATTTAATTCTCTTTTGAGATACTTCCTATTATGTCCATTTTACTAAAGATACATGTGAGACTTAGAGTATCAAGTTATTTAACTAAGATCACGCAGCTTCTCTGGTAGTGAGAGCATGCCTAATCCTTGCTCATTATCTCCAAAAAATTCTCTTAAGAGAAACATTTTAAAAAGTCAATTTGGCTTTCCAGAGAACCAAAAACATTGATTTACTATCCCAATCATATTTCTTAAAGAATGAATGGTTAATAAGTAGGTTAATATTTTACATAACATGGGAGGGTATTATTTATGGGACATAATAAACCTGCAATTTTTTTATTTTAATGACTCTATATGAATGGATGCTCCTCTTCATCATAGGCTCCACCAGAGGCCCCTTCCCATATTAAATTCCATGCTGATTTTGGAAAGTGTTTGGGCTTGCAGTCCTTGCTTGATGAATGAGGTTAAGAATAAGAGCTAGTTTTAATCTGAGCAATTCATTTGGTTGTAACAGAATGCTACTATCTCCATATAAGGAACTGGTCTGTGGTTACACACCTTGTTCCTTGATACTAGTCATTCTGAGTTAAAACATAGAGGCTATGCAATTTAATGTCATTTGGGGTCTTCCTGTCCCTTCAGATCTAGATTGGCTAAACATCCAATTTCTAAGATTTGTATAAATTCCTGGGGGTAGGCGAGTTCTTTCCTTCTGCTTTCTCAGTTATTTCTTTGCCAATAGAAGGGTCTCCAAGCTAGAAATGCAGCCCTTTCCATATTTTTGTCATAAAACCTACTAACACAAAGTATTCCCTAGTAAAGTGGGTTTACTGAAGAAGTGAAGGTGCTGGAACTGGTTGTATCCCACAATATAGGGCAAATGAACAGAAAGAATTATCATCCAGTCCACAGGTCTATTCTTAAAAGTCCTGTTGGTTATATTTTCAGAGGGAATTCTTTACCTCCCCCAATGCTCTGCCTTCTTGCTGGTATCCACTCCCACTCCCATCTCTTACTTCTCTCTGGTCTTCTCTTCTATCCCCTGGACAAAGAATTATTTTTATCTCCTCATGTTAAGCTGCTTAATTCTTTGATGGCTGCTTGGATTCTGACCATACTTATTTCTCAAAACCTTTGCTGTTTTTTAGAGTTTTTCATTTCTTTACCTCTTATTCCTCAATCCATTTTATTATGGTTGTCATATTTATTCAACTCACTTTACTTTAATTTCTACTAACATTTGACTTTTCTTCCCCAAACACTCAACTTTTTCTAGTCACCTATGACAACACACTTTCCAAATACTTTGAGAACATCCTCAACCTCTTCTCTTCTTCAACTTCCTTATAAGTCCAGCATAAATACTGCACTTTATCCATCCCTTTTCATCACTACTGCCTCTGCCCTTCTCCAATCTACCAACATTTCTGAGTGAGTTACTATATCCTGTCTGGTCACAGCCTCTACCTGTCTGACTCTATTCTTTGCTCCATTTGTCACCCAAAGTGTATAGAGGGCCCCCTGGGAAGGCACATGGGCATTTCTTTAAATTATGGTCAGCTGAGTCTCAGGCGACTAGCAGAGCCATGTCTAGGATACACATTCCCCAAGAGGCGGAAAGTGTTATCAGCTTGGCCTTCATATCAGCCCAGGTGTCCGCAGTAGCGGGCTTAGATATGTATATCCAGTCAAGTACCAGGAATGCTAGGGCCTACTCAAGAATGCAAATAAGCTCCTTTGATCCTAAGTTCTGGTGAAACCCCCTGGTATTTGGGGGTATAAAATAAACTTGCTGCATGGGCTCTGGGTCCCTGCCTCTCCATCAGAGGTGGCAGCTGTTCCACCCAGCTCCCAGCTTTTTCCTTCTATCTTCGTGTCTGGTCTCTTTCTTTCTTTTATTTCTCAATCCCCAGCTCCTCTACTCAGGAACTGGCCCCGCTCTCTTTCCGCACTGGACATGGAAAAGAGAGAAACACCCACAAAAGTGACCTTTTAAAAATGCAAATATGATCAGTCAATCACACTCTCTGTAAAGACAAATTGAAACCTCTAGAAAGTGACCCCTTCCCAGATAAAAGTTTTACAATGACAAATCTGGCTGCTTTCTGTAGATTCTGTCCAATATTCCAGCTCAACTCATGCCACCGTTTCACTTACACTCTGATTTCAAAGGAGCCCTCCTCCTTTTCTAGGACTTAAATTCACCTTGATCTCTCTGATCTCTGGTCCTCCATGGTAATTCCTCTCCTAAACCCCACATTCCCCACTCCCTTACCACCATCACCCAAATAACACTTACCTTCTCCCCACCAATACCAGTTCAAGCCATTTCCTCGAGCAAGTCTTCCCATTTTCTCTTGTTATATTTTGTCATAGGACTTCTTACCTCATGTCATAGTATATATCTCAATTGCAATGAAATAACTGTATAATTATGTGGTTAAAATCTGACTCCATGGAGGACTGTGAGTTTAATGAAGGAGGAAACACACCTGTTTTGTTCAGCATTGTATCCCAGTGTTATATATATATGTACAGCCATATGTGCTATATCCATAGGAACCAGCATAGTACCAGGAACATAACACTAAATATACATTATTTGAATGAACTAGTCAAGTTGCTTATCAAGAATTCTGGTATCTGCTTTTAAGATAATATATGTTCCCTTCAGCTACAAGCAGAATTCGCTTAGCAAGTTCATATAACCTATGAGAATTGCAGCACCTCATAAGCACATAATGAGACTTATTTTATTTGGTATCAGAATGAAGTATACACTCTTGCTACCTCCTCTGATTATCCCTTCACCCAACTCCTAGCCTCTGGAGACAACTTACACTTTATCATTTATTTTCTTTCCTGCAGACCTGTGTACATATCTATTGCAATGTCTAGATTCCTGTATGTTCCACTTTCATCACTTGGCTAACTTCAAGTCATAGTTTAGATGTCCCTTTCTTCTCTGGAACCCAAAAGCAGGGTTAGGCATTGCCCTTTGTACATTCTCATTATAATTATCTCTCTCTACTATAATTGTTTAGTTGTTCATTTATTTTATTAGACTGTAATTCCTTGAGGAGGGATTAGATCTTATTTATTATTGCATGCAAATAACTTATTGAAATACATGACATACAGGAGGAATTCAACAAATAAATATTGCATAAATGAATTAATAAACACCTATTGCCTAAAATATTTTCATTAAATTCTTTTTAGTAATTTAATATGATTTTTCAGACAAGATAATGATCTTATCTAATAAAAGAGTAATATGCAAATTGACTGTCACTCCAACACACAAGATGGCTGCCCCCATGTAGACACAAGATGATCGCCACAAGATGGTCAGCAAGGGGAGGGCAGTTGGGAGTGACTAGGCCTGCAAGGGAGGGAAGTTGGGG
Source organism: Corynorhinus townsendii (assembly GCA_026230045.1). Lineage (NCBI taxonomy): Eukaryota > Metazoa > Chordata > Mammalia > Chiroptera > Vespertilionidae > Corynorhinus > Corynorhinus townsendii. The sequence goes on from JAPDVU010000003.1 coordinate 177,284,981, forward strand.
GTGATCAGGCCAGTAGGGGAGGGCAGTTGGGAGGGACCAGGCCTGCAGAGGAGGGAAGTTGGGGGCGACTGGGCCTACAGGGAAGGGCAGTTAGGGGTGACCAGGCCTGCAGGGGAGGGTAGTTAGGGGCAATCGGGCTAGCAGGGGAGCAGTTAGGCATTAATCAGGCTGGCAGGGGAGTGGTTAGGGGGTGATCAGGCTGGCAGGCAGAAGCGGTTAGGGGCAATCAGGAAGGCAGGCAGGCGAGCAGTTGGGAGCCAGCAGTCCTGGATTGTGAGAGGGATGTCCGACTGCCCATTTAGGCCCGATTCTACTGGGATCAGGCCTAAACGGGCAGTCGGACATCCCTCGAGGGGTCCCAGATTGGAAAGGGTGCAGGCTGGGCTGAGTGACACACACACACCCCCGTGCACAAATTTCATGCACCAGGCCTCTAATCTATATATATAAAAACCTAAGCAACAGAACAACCAGAATGACTGGAACGGCCAGTTGCTATGATGCACACTGACCACTAGTGGGGAGATACTCAGTGCAGGAGCTGACTCTGATGGTTAGTGCCCTCCCACAGCAGGAGCGCGGCAGCCACTCATTCCCTCAGTAGTCCTGCAGGTCCAATCTTGGGAGAAGGGGCCAGGCACCGTCAGACCACTTCCCCTCCCTAGATGCTCCGCAAGGAAGAAATAATATAAAAGCGGCCAACAGGTGGCTCCCGACAACCAGCGCAAATATCAGGGAGACAGACCGGATCCTGGGCCAGCAAGGGCATCCCACTGCCTGCCCAGAGGGCAATCATGTCTCACCCCACCCCACTCACAACTTGGGACCCCACCAGTGCACAAATTCATGCACCAAGCTTCTAGCAATGTTATAAATTTTTTAAAAACTGAATTGAGAACAACTATTATTCATATACATGAGATCAATTACCCATAAATAATATATTTCAAATGATTTATATACTAATTCCATGAAGAAATATAAATGTTTCAGAAATATTATGCAAATTTATAAAGAGGAGCATGCATTAACATATAAGAAAATGGAAGCCCATTTTCCATCCAAATGTTTTATAAAGAATTGGGCCTTTTCCCAAGAGAGGCCTGCTCTTTGTCCTCAGCTTCTGAAAGGTAACCAATAAGTCTTTCTTTGCCTGGGTATCTTGGGTCATACTGAATAGTCTAACAATGTGATTTAGTGTGGGAATTAGCAGCACCTGTATAGTTTTAGAGTAGGAGCTGGGCCCTAACACGTTTGGCTCAGTGGATAGAGCATCAGCCTGCGACTGAAAGGTCCCAGGTTTGATTCCAGTCAAGGGCATATACCTTGGATGCAGACACATCCCCAGTAGGGAGTGTGGAGGAGGCAGCTGACCGATGTTTCTCTCTCATCGATGTTTCAAACTCTCTATCCCTCTCCCCTCCTCTCTGTGAAAAATCAATAAAATATATTAAAAAATTTATTAGAGTAGGAGCTGGGCTCCACCAGAAAGAACAAGATTGGGATTCAGGGGTTTTGGGTCATGTGATATCAGTCAACCTGGAGACTGAGATTAACCATTTGGGCAATCAATCAGTTATGTCTCTGTGATTAAGTCCCAATAAAATCTCTGGAACCAAAGCTCAGGTAAGCTTCCCTGGCTGGCAATACTCTGTGCTTATTGGTACATACCAAGGTTGATAGAGTCATGGATCCATGGGGAGAGAACATGGAAGCTCTGTGTTTGGTTCTTCTTCTGGACTCTGCCTTGTGCACTGCTTCCCTAGGCTGAGTTTAATTTGTATATCTTTCCTGTGAAATACTACAACCGTAAGTATAATAGCTTTCAAGGAGTTCTGTGAGTTATTTCCAGCAAATCAAAACTGAGACTGGTTTTGGCAACTCCCAGAATGTGTAGTAGGTTTCAGAAGTAAAGATGACCTCAGAGACTGTGCCCAAGTTTGTACTTGGCCTAAATCCTCATACCATATTACTAGTAAATAGCATTCTTCTAAGGGAGGAGGTAAAGAAATATTATTTTATTATTTATAACATTTATTTAAAAGATATTTGAGGGGAATAGGAAAATTGTGAGGAAGTTTACTTTTTCTAAAGACTAATTAGCACATAGGTCTGAGTAATTTTAGGAAAATAAATAATTATGGTAAAAGAAAATAATTTAAACACTATATATTTGTAAAAAAGACCGCTTTAATAGGCTTTGGCATCCTTAATAGCACTGTATTTAACACCAAATATTCATTAATGGAAAGATAGTAAGTAGAATCATTTTAATCTATTATGACATAGATAATAATATTATGGAAAGAACAATGTTTGCACAAAAATAAAAAGCACTTAGTTCTATTATATGCTTCATTATGTAAATTCACTGCTTTGTTTGCTTCATGCTCTAGGAGAATGGTAATCCTATTATTAAACTACTATTTCAATGAGCCATGTGATTAAATTGGAATTTTAAAAATAAAACACTTCAGAAATTAAAAATATTTTCTTTTAAAATAAAGAAATTGAGAACAGAAAAATAAGAATATAAAAATAACTTGTGGCACTGTAATTGCACTCTGTAAAATATATTTGAGTACTCTAAACTTAATATTCTTTTTTTTCTTAATAAAAGTGCTCTTTGTTTTTCCGTAGACTCTCAATTTGAAACATATTGCTCTTTACTTGTTTTATTCTAAAATCAATAATGGTTCATTATTTTTATACTTTTCACATGTAATGAAAGACACAAATTGTTTTATGTCAACATATTATATTGAACTTACACTTATTGACTCTTCATAGTGAAACAGGAATTTTGGGGGGTGAAAAAGACAGGTTTTAGGAAATTTTAGAAATTTTAGAAACAAGGGGGACCATGGAGGAAGCACAAGGCTGCAGAGCAGCAGAAGGTATATTTCCATAGAATAGGGAAGCTGAAAAGCTGCAACAGGTACATTTCCATAGAATGAGGGAGCTGGGAACAGCAAAAGGTCTATATTTCAAAATAAAGGGAAGGAAGCCCTTCATTCAGAAGGAGAAGAAGAAAGCCTAAAGGAATAAGAAAACAATAAGGAAGGAGGGGGGAAACCTTTGAGCTCAGGAGTTACTATAGTAACCAGTCTAAGGGAATAGTGACCAATCAGAGGGGCTAGCTAGGCACCAGGATCTGCAGCCTTTATAAGCCATAGGGAAAAGGAACTCAGTGGGACCCTTTTCCCCTCCCTACATGGAAGTCTGTTTGTGGGACTCTTCTCCCTCCCCACGGGGGAGTCTGCACTTGTTCTTTAATAAATCTCCACCTTTGCTATACCACTTTCTGTCCTTGGATTCATTCTTCGATTCCAGCGGACAAAGAATCCGAGCTCCAGTCCAAAAATTCTGTAACAATAATAAATTCTCTAAAAGTTTTAATTAAACTATTCTAAAAATTTAATACTAAGCTCATTTTAAAAGTCAGCTCTTTTTAAAACAGTAGAAAGTAGTCGGTAATGATGGGCCTACTTTTATAAAGCAATAATAAGTGACTTTAACATTTATTCTCATTTGCTCTATATTTGGTGAAGGTGAGGCATTAAAATGCCTCAGAAGGAAAGCAAAGGAAAAACATACTATATCACTTCCAATATAGCTGTGTGTGTAGAAAAGCTTTCCTGGAGGTTTTATAAATGGCACTAGCACTTTTCATACCTCAGGAGAAGTAGAAGTTCTCAGTGGTCAACAGAAAGCTTACAAAGCAAGTAAAGATCATGGACCTCAGCACATTCTAGCCACAAATTAGATACGAATGCTCTCTATATTTTTCAGTAAAAACCACAGCTTGGCTGAATTACAGAATGCTTCCCTTCATATGAGGAGAGTTGAATCACATACTGGAAATTGTGATAGCACAGCTCAGGGATATTCCAAAGTGTATATGTGGTTTACCACTTAGAAATTTCCCAAATTTGAATCAAAAGACTTCCAAAGTATAAATGCCTATATCTTCCTTCACCCCTCTGACACGAACTAACTCAATGGTCGGCAAACTCATTAGTCAACAGAGCCAAATATCAACAGTACAACGATTGAAATTTCTTTTGAGAGCCAAATTTTTAAAACTTAAACTTCTTCTAACGCCACTTCTTCAAAATAGACTCGCCCAAGCCATGGTATTTTGTGGAAGAGCCACACTCCGGGGGCCAAAGAGCTGCACGTGGCTCGCGAGCCGCAGTTTGCCCACCACTGAACTAACTCATTCCTGTAGTATAAATGAATCTAAATTACTAAGTTATATTAACAATTGAATTAATCATAATGAAAAATATTACTGATATGGTACAGACAAGGGCTAGATAAAATGTATAGCTCATAATGGCTGTATATCAACAAAAACATATATTTTTGTTCTGTCAAAGTTCAGAATGAAGACATCTATATTGAAGGTTGGAAGAAGGCACATCCTTTTAAGAGAACAGTTTAGAAACTTGTAAGTAAAAATTATTTTCCTATCAAATAAGGAGGGAATATGCTAATTGACTGCCACGCCCTCAAAGATGGTGGCGCCCACAGCCACAAGATGGCGACGCCTAGTCCCCTCAGCCCCACTGGGGCGGCAGGTGTGTGGCAAGGCCGGAGTCCCCCAGTCCCCTCAGCCCCCCAGCCACCCAGGGCCGGCCCGAGGCACAGGCAAGTCTCGGATGGCATCTGCCCAGCTGCCCATAGCCGCTCAAGGCTCAGGTAACCAGGGCCGGCTGAGACTTGCACTGCCGGCAGTGGCAGCAGCAGAGGTGTGATGGGGCGTCGCCCTCCCCTGATCACTGGGTCACCTCCCGCCCCTCAGGGCTTCCAGACTGTGAGAGGGGACAGGCCAGGGTGAGAGAACCCCCTTCAGTGCATGAATTTTCATGCACTGGGCCTCTAGTATATGTATAATACATGCTATATCCATAAAAAATATAAACATTTCTATTTTATTTTTGACTGGTTATGTTAAAGAAAACTTAACTATAACAAATACATTACATACATCTTTAAACTTAAACACCACCATCAACAACATGACCAACAGTAAATATTTAGTAAAGGACTCCTAGGTACCAGGAACTACTATAAATACATGTGCAAACTCACTTGCTCTTAACAACAGCCCTGTGTGATAAGTAATTTTCTTAAGCATTTTTATTTTATTTTTTAAATATATTTTTATTGATTTCAGAGAGGAAGGGAGAAGAGAGAGATAGAAACATCAATGATGAGAGAGAATCATTGATCGACTGCCTTCTGCACGCCCAACACTGAGGATCGAGCCTGCAACCTGGGCATATGCCCTGACCAGAAATCGGATTGTGACCTATTGGTTCATAGGTTGACACTCAACCACTGCACCACACAGGCCAAGCTTAACCATATTTTAGAGATGAAGGTACAATACTACTACTGCTACTGCTGTGGCTGTTAATAGGATACTTCTACTGCTACTAACGTTAGTGTGTTATGTGTCATTGAGTTGGCTTTGATTCCTGGTGACTCCATGAATGAGTGTGATCCACAATGTTCTGTCCTCAGCAGCCCTGCTCAGCTCCTGTGGATGCATGCCTATGGTTTCTTTTATGGAGCCAAACCATCCCAATTTGGTTTTCCTCTTTTCCTGCTGCCTTCTCTTTTCCCCAACACTATTGTCTTTTCCAACAAAACCTGCCTGAAATTATTGGGAAAATACAAGGGATAGATGGGTACCAATAGAATTATTTCAAGCCACAGAGACTTATTCTATCAAAATCTTAATATGAATATGTCAACAAATATGGAAAACAAAACAATTGCCTGCAGACTGGAAACACAGAATACACATCCCAACCTTTAAGAAGGAAGATGCCAAGAAGTGTGGTAATTATAGGACCATTGCTCAAATGTTCCATGCAAGCAAAGAGATGCTTAAGGTGAGGCAACAAAGTCTTCCAGCTAATAGGGAGCAAGAAATGCCAGATGTTCAAGCCACTACAGATACTACTATTAAAACTGCTACTATTACTTCGACTATTGCTACTGCCACTGCCACCACTACTACTAATTTATTAAATGCCTTTTAGATATAGTATATGTGACAATTTGTTAGCTACTTTATCTATAGTGTCTTATTTAATTTATAATTCTTAGGGAGATACTATTAACATTTTCATTTTAGAGAGAAGAAATTTGAGATTTTGAGTTAAGTTACTGGTGGAAGGTTTAATAGTTAGCATACAGTCCTGGTTTCACCAGGTCAAGCTGTCACCAAACTAGTGCTTTACAGATCAGACAATGGGATTTAAGTTCTTAGTTTGGTAGGTAAACGTGGATACTTCCTCATACCAGGAAGAATAAAATATGTTATTATTTTATCTATATGTTCAAATATAAGAAAATAGAAAGAACAGTACAGTGACACCTGTATACCAACCAATTAGTCAATAATTGTAAACTTCCTGCCATATTTGCTTTATCTAATTATCTATATAGCTGGTTCTATATTTTATTTTCTCTATCCCCCACCTATCTATTGTTGAAGCCTTAAAAAACAAATCAGATTTCACTCCTCAAACCATTACATTGAATCTCCAAAAAAAGTAAGGCCATTCTCTTGCATGATCAAAAAAAAAACATTTTCACACATAATTAACACTAATTTCCTAATATTATCTACCATTCAAGTTAGTGTTATTTTAAGGAATACATCAGCATTAAGATAGAATGTAAAAAATTATATATATATATATATATATATATATATCCCTTAAAAACATTAAAATGAAGTAATGTTATTGAACATTTAAAAGCATACATAAATTAGGGAAGTGGTGGAGAAAAGTTACTGGGAAGTCACCCAGAATATATAGAACCAATGGAAATGTTGAACATCCCTAAATCTGACTATTTTGATGGCCAAAGAGTCCAATTTTGATTAATTGGATCATTTTAATTCAAACTCAAAAAAGAAGAAATGAAGAAATTTTTCTTGAAGTCTCTGCCTTAGCATTTTGAATGAGGGACAAAAACATCAAAGCTTTGGATTTAGAAGCTATGTTTTAGAGTTGAAAGAAAACTTGGGTATCGTTTAATTTGTATGGGTTTTAAATTGGCTCCCATTAGCCTCAGGGTTTCTGAAGATCTTCACGGACCACTTGGTAGAGGAAAGGATCAGAATGGGGAATTTTTTGACAGGAAAGAGTGAGAAGCCCTGTGGTTAGGCTTTTGGCTATGTCGTCTCCTACACATGCACACATACATGCACACAATTTCTTCAGTCGGAGTAACCTTACATTAATTTTTTTTAATTTATTGGAGTTCTGATTTAAATTTTCTTTGCCAGAAAAAAAGGATTCTGCTGCTAAAAATTATTTATTGTTATTTTTCAAAACTTCTGATGTAGCCCAACTTCCTCATGAGGCAGATAAGAACCTTGAGGCTCAGAGTAACTGTTTTGCCCAAGGTCATATAACTAACTCTTCAATGGCAAGACCAGAACAAGAAACCAGATTTTTAGATAGTGTTCTGTTCTTAATGACAAAGTGGAAAAAATTAATGGTGTTTTCTTTGGGGATTGGGGAGGAGGAATGCAACAGCTAATGACAAATAGTATATTTCTAGTGTGATATCAGAAATAAAATAATCAAAGTTCATGATGTAAAATATTAACATTGCTAAAACTCTATAAAGTTTCCATGCTTATTTTCTCCTTTTTAAAATTTTAAATACTCACTGTATTTTGCAAGAATAACAGCCAGAATAATTACTGCAGCAATGTTTAAGTATGCAAGGAGTTCTATATAAAACAAATGGGTCTTTAATATTCTATGCATTTTTGGAGATTCCCCCAAGCCAATACATCTCTGAAGAACAAAGACTTGCTTCTATATGTGCTTAATTCCATTCACTTAACATTGCCACCAACAAATGCTTATGTAGACGAGGCTATTTGATGTTATGCTAGAGAGTAACTTTGGCTCACCTGGTCTCTATACTAGCAGTGTGATGATCTAAAGAAGATAATGCGAGAATAGACATACCTAGTGAACATAGATACCCACTTCCATGCTAGCTGATGAGAAAAGCAAATAAAATACAATAGTTAGGTTTAAGGAAAGGTATTAGGGTAATAAAAGGGAGGTCAAAAAAGGCATATGTTCACATGGACATGCAAAGGACAGAGATATGACAGAATTCTCTAGTTTTTTTCCAATTAATTACTGGTAAGAACTGAGAAAATATTTGCCAAAGGTAGAATGCCTTCATGAGTTTTGTGTGTGTCACAGACTGTGTCAGGGGACTATACACATTTACATATTTCTTTTTCTCTTCCATTGCTCATAAAAATGTATGACCCTAAATTCACACACACAAAAAAAACACACACGTGAAATCTACCCTCTATTCCATACTATTTGGGCAAATGTTTATCTAGCTTCATAAATTTTTTGTCCTGGGCATTCTCATCTGCTCAAAATAATATAATGCTCTATGTTCCTAACATCCTGCTTAAAACCTTTCAGTGGCCAATCCATTCATTCCCAGTCTCTCTTTTTTAATCTCTTCCTCTAGAGTAGTGTTTCTCAATCTTGGCGCTATAGACAACTTAGATCAGATAATTTTCTGTTGTGGGGACTGTCCCCGGTACTATAGGATGTTTAGCAGCACACGTGTTCAACAGATGCCCATACACACTGCCCTCCTTCAACCACCCTGCAGTTGTCACAACCAAAGTCGCCTAGGCAGAAAAATTGCTCTGGATTTAAAAGTACCACTTTAGGGCTTATATCATTTCACTGTGCCTGCTTTCTTTTTTTTTAAATTTCTTTATTGATTAATGTATTACATGTGTGCCTGCTTTCTGTAGCTCTAATTTGACCTTTGCCTTTTCCCATGTTACTGTACTACCCTCCTGTTCTCTTCCAACCTGTTATCCCATAACTCTGGACAACCTTTACCTTGTTCAACAGTGAATAGAGTAAATGTGAAATTAAAATAAATAAAATTACCTCTGTTTTATTTATTGTTATTTCTCCCTCTTCCCCCCCCCCCACTTTTTTTTGGCGTGTCTTGCAGAAGCAAAATTTCTATTCAAGTTCATAACATGCTCTAGGAGGGAATATATATGTCTCACACATATTTAACATATTTTTGTGACATGTTCAGTCTAATTAATTTTTTAAAAAAGAAATATATCCTAAGGCTATGAGATTTGTCTTCTTCAATTATGAATGGTGTTGTCAATATAGTCAGAACAAATGCATATCCACATACCTGCAAACACACACATACACCTGCCTACCTAAAAGAGATGGCTAAGAATTTTATAGGTAGACCACCTGAGACTCTGTGGACTTGATTACAATGTATTGCAAAGGTAGCTAATAGTATAGGAAAAATGAAGTAATTTGGATAACCTTGAGTGAACATAAAAGGCCCATTAATCAAGAGTATTCTTTTACCATTTGCAACAGCATGGATGGAACTGGAGAGCATTATGCTAAGCGAAATAAGCCGGTTGGCGAAAAATAAATATCACATGATTTCACTCATATGTGGGATATAATGATCAACATAATTTGATGAACAAGAATAGATCCAGAGACAAATGGCAGGGGAGGGGGGGGCGGTTAGAGAGCAACCAAAGGACTTGTTTGCATGCATATTAGCATAACCAATGGACACAGACACTGGGGCAGTGGGGGCTTGCCCGGGGTGGGAATGATGGGTGGAGGGGGAGTCAATTGGGGAAAAAGGAGATATATGTAAAACTTTAAACAATTAGAAAAAGAGTTTAGAATAAATTCTGAGTTGAACATTACTATCTTACAGTGTTTCAAATAACTGTAAGGAGGAGGGTTATCTAGATAAATGTAGGTATGAATATTAACCAATGGATGATAAGTTGGGGTAGAGAGGAGCACAGGGACTGCAGTCAGACCACCTGATTTCAGATCCTCCCTCTGCTGCTAGCAAGTGAATAATTAATTTCAGCAAGTTACTTAACCTTTGTAATCCTCAGTTCTCTCACCTTGAAAATGGAGAAAATCACAACAATAATATGCGTTCCATAGAGGACTGCTGTGAAGATCAACTGAGAAATACATGGAACACATTTAACCCAATGCTGGCCAAATAGTAAACACTCAACAAATGTTGACTATTTATCGTCTCTTTACTACACTCAGGGAGGAAATACAGAGAATGTGTTGTTGTTTTTTTTCCTTAAACTAAGTGTCCCACACAGCAAGCAGTGCAAGAATTAATTTATGAAATGTGAGATCTACAATTAAAAAAAACACAACTAACTGGCAAAAGCTATTGTAATTTTCAGTGGGGAATGATTCTCTATTATAAAGAGTATTCATAATAAACACTTACAATCGGCCACATCTTGTGCCAAGCACTCTATAGGCATTCTCTCCTTGAATCCTCACAAAAATGTTATGAAGTAATTGGTTTTGCAAACCCAATGAAGTAATCTGAAGTAAGTAAGTGAATTATTAATAACATTTTACAGAGTGGGAAATCTGAGACTTAGAGAGGCTTAATCATAGGCTCAGTCACAGGATCCAAATTGAAAAAAATGGAGCCTAGAGCCCAGGTCTGGTTGTGGCCCAGCCTCCGAATACTTCATATGATATTTATAAATTCAATGTAGATCAAACAATTAGCTTCTTGGTAAAGTACAATATTAATATTTATTTGTAAGAGAATCAGAAAAAAAAATTACATTGGCAACAGCCAGAATTCGAAAAGTTTAAGAAACTCATGTGATCAACAAAGATAATAGCTCTGACAGGGAGAATGTTGTCAAATAGTTTAAAGAAAATGACTCAAAGTTTGTGACAAAAGATAGGTGGCTATTAAAAAATAATTTCTGAAGATCAAATAAGTGGTAGTCTAAAGTGTGAGATCCTCCCTCCCCCCAACTGGTGGGCGGAGTTATGAAGTTACCAGCATCTGCTGCCAGGACATTGAACCACCAATCAGCGCGCACCCGAGTGTCCTGGGGCCCACCGCTTCCTGTTCCTTCCCTTAAAATGACTCTCCACCCACGCACCTGTACTGTATTTTCCCTTCTGCAGGGAGCAGTCCGGCTGGGCCCCTTCTTCTCTCCCTTCCCCACCCCCCAAGGAATAAACCTCCCTTTTAATGTATCTTGGTTTCTGACTCAGGTTTCCTGCGCCTCAAACCTTACATAAAGTCCTTTCTAGAACAAGAGGGATTATAAATTATGTTGGTAAATAAAATGACTCTGCCTTTGGTATTTAAGGGAGTAAATAGCTATTGAATTAGAAAATCAAAATAGAAGCCATTTCATAGTTGGACGTAAGTATATGGGAAAATATATTTGTTTAATTTCATAAACAATCATTGCAGACTGAAATTTGAAACCTTATGCAAGGCTGCCACAGGGTGGTCAAAATCTGGAATAGCAAGCTAAAACTAAAGCACTGAGTACTGAGTAAAATTTCTTACTAAAATTAAAGTGGAAAATAAAAACAGGTTCTTGAAATAAAATGTTTAAACTGTAAACTCTATGCTCTCTTCATTAATTAGAGCTTCAGATATTAACATTAGCAATTAAAATGATTAAAACGTAATGATGATAATCGTAGCAGTTTGATAACTGTGATAGCAACCAAATGTTTACATCTGAATTTTAAACTCACAGATTTAGCTCTGATTTATTTTGGATGAGTGCTGTTTGTTTATGTCAGTGTTTTATTCACCCATCACTTTTCCAGACTTGTGGTATGTGCTCAGTACAACATTTTAAAATGAACAAACGATACTCAATTATTGAAATGTTACCAGACTTTTTTTAAATATCAAAATATTATTTAAGAAACCAAAAAAAAATATATATATATACTTATATTTTTACCTGCAACTTGAATAATAGACACTGCAATTAGCAATGTTCCTTGCTCTGCTATCTCTATTATGTTTTCTTTTTGGGTTTTTAATTTTTTTAAATTTATCTTTATTATTAAAAGTATAACACCTGCCCCCCCCCCCCCCCCCCCCGCCGCTTTGTTCACTCAGCCTTAGACAGAAAGAGCCACTGGGACAATGGCCTGTTAAGGAGTGCGGAAGCAACCACTGGCCATCAGGGTTATCTTTCACAAGGTGACCAACACAAATGGTGTTTGCACTTGAATCTTGTGTTGCACACTGAGCAGTGAGTCTGGCTTTGACGTTTGCCTTAAAAGAGGAAGAAGACATGAGGGAAAGCTTTATCGGTTTCTTAGGTTCAAAAGACAGAATTAAGTTTAAGAACTTATTTTAAAGTATTCTTATCTTTTTTCCCCCCTTTTTTGATAGTTAGAGAGTTGGATCCCATCCGCCCATCTACAATAAAAAAACAACTGCCTGGTACTGGCACAAGAACAGGCATATAGACCAATGGAATAGAATAGAGAATCCAGATAGCAACCCAAACCACTATGCCCAATTAATATTTGACAAAGGAGGCATGAACATACAATGGAGTCAAGACAGTCTCTTCAATAAATGGTGTTGGGAAAATTGGACGGATGCATGCAAAAAAATAAAACTAGACCACCAACTTACACCATACACAAAAATTAACTCAAAATGGATAAAGGACTTAAACGTAAGACGGGAAACCATAAAAATACTAGAGGAATCCATAGGCAGAGAAATCTCAGACATACACCAAAGCAATTTCTTCACCGATACCACTCTTAGGGCAATGGAAACTAAAGAGAAAATAAACAAATGGAACTACATCAAAATAAAAAGCTTTTGTACAGCAAAAGAAACCATCAACAAAACAACAAGAAAGCCCACTGTATGGGAGAGAATATTTGCAAATGTTATCACTGATAAAGGTTTAATCTCCAACATTTACAGGGAACTCATACAACTCAATAAAAGGAAGATAAACGACCCAATAAAAAAATGGGCAACGGACCTAAATAGAATCTTTTCAAAAGAAGACAGAAGGAAGGCCAAGAGACATATGAAAACATGCTCAAACTCACTAATTATCCAAGAGATGCAAATCAAAACGACAATGCGATACCATCTCACACCTGTCAGAATGGCAACCATCAACAAATTAACAAACGACAAGTGCTGGTGAGGATGCGGAGAAAAAGGAACCCTTGTGCACTGCTGGTGGGAATGCAGACTGTTGCAGTCACTGTGGAGAACAGTATGGAGTTTCCTCAAAAAACTAAAAATGGAACTCCCATTTGACCCAGTGATCCCACTTCTAGGAATATGTCCCAAGAATATATGATAGAAACATCAATCAGAAAGGATATATGCACCCCTCTGTTCATAGCAGCAAAATTTACAATAGCTAAAATTTGGAAACAGCCTAGGTGCCCGTCAGCAGATGACTGGATCAGAAAACTATGGCACATCTACACAATGGAATACTATGCTGCCATAAAAAAGAAGGAATTCTTACCATTTGCAGCAGCCTGGATGGAACTGGAGAGCATTATGCTAAGTGAAATAAGCCAGTCAATGAAAGAAAAATACCACATGATCTCACTCATTTATGGATAATAAAGAACATTATAACCTGATGAACAAAAAGATAAATACAGAGGCAGTAAAGCATCAAACAGACTGTCAAATTACAGCAGGAAGGTTGGGGAGAGGAGGGGGAGACAAGAGATCAATCAAAGGACTTGTATGCATGCATATAAGAATAACCAACAGATGCAAAACATTGGGGGGTGAGGGCATGTATGGGAGTGGGGTGGGGGGGCCAATGGGAAGATATGTATACATGTAATACCTTAATGAATAAAACATAAAAAAATGATTAAAAAGAAAACAACAACTATCTGGCAAAAATGCTAAAGTGCTAAAATTGCAGGAGATATTTTCACTCAATTAAGCTGCATAGTTAGTCAGGGAGCATGTTTCTACAACTCATGAATCATTATCTGGTGGGCTGAGCTGAAACCAGGGTTGGTGAGCCCAGAGCATAGGTGTGCAGTTAGGGTTCTCCTCTGGATAAGCTGAGGGGCAACTGTAGGGATCTCTGTGGCTACCTTCTGCAAAGGGGGGACAATTGTGAGGGTCAAAGTCTATTACAGTTTTATGGTCTGCTTTATCATTTATTTCTTAATTAGCATTCCAGCTATTTATATTTCACTCTTTTAAAGCAAGGAGCTCTTTTCTCCTCTCTCCCTTTGCTGATTTCTTTTTTTGAAATGTTTATTTACATTAACCAATACAATGTAACTATTATGTTAAAAACATCAAGAGGCTCCATAAATAAAGTTTCAGCTTCATTTAGGCAATTTATACCCCAACATCTGTTTATATAGACTTCACAGCAGCTATTAACTACTTTTATAAATTACCGTTGTTATATTTTTGGAATTATTCAATTTATAAAACCAAGGAAATAGCAAATTTAAAGGTCTATTTTTAAAAAAATAAGATTTCTGTTTAGCTCACTTTAGTTTTTCTTAAATTGAGTACATATTGAGTATCATTTGCTTTTCTTGCAAAACAAAACACAATTTGAAGAAATTATTAAAGATTTTGGTGTCAATTTTACTAGTTGTGGGTATGCTTATGATTAAGCATATCAACACAGTTTTACATATAAGGAAAAGATATCACATGGCATAATGTTAAAATAGTTCTCCGCCGATACCCAGTTGTCATTTTTTATTTATTTTACTTTTTTATTATATAGATAGATAGATAGATAGATAGATAGATGATAGATAGATTTCAGAGAGGAAAAGAGAGAGAGAGAGAGATAGAAACATCAATGATGAAAGACAATTATCAATTGGCTGCCTCCTGCATGCCCCCTACTGGGGATCGAGCCCGCAACCTTGGCATGTGCCCTTTACTGGAATCAAACCTGGAACCCCTCAGTACACAGGCCAACACTATCCACTGAGCCAAAGCAGCTAGGACCCAGTTGTCATTTTTTAAAGTGTAAGTTAGTTCAGAACCAAAGACAATCAGTGAATTTACTGCAGACTTAGAGTTACAGCTAAACCTATTCGATTACAAAGAAAGAAAAAGGAATTGCATTTGAGATACAAAAAAGCATTAACATGATGATGCATCAACAGTTATTCTATAAAGCTATTTAATGATATTTAAGAATAAATCCCTCCATCTAGTTAAAACCCCTCTTAATCTGACTCAAAGTTTAGCTTGGCTTTTTAAAGTGGAAAGTTCTAGAATTTTTTAAAAAAGCTAGATTATTTGAAAGCATAATATTATTATAATATATATATGCCAATTTCAGATATCATAGGACTGTAAAAATCTTAAACATTTTATAACTCAGAACTAATTTAAACTTAAATTTTATTAATCCTATATAATAAAAGGCTAATATACAAATCAACCCAATGGTGGAACCACTGGTTGCTATGACATGCACTGACCACCAGGGGGCAGACACTCAATACAGGAGCTGCCCCCTGGTGGTCAATGCGCTCCCACAGGGGAGCACCACTCAGCCAAAAGCCCTGAGCCGGCACACTGCTGGTGAGCTCAGTGGCAGTGGCGGAAGCCTCTTCTGCCTCCATGGTAGTCGGACATCCCCTCAAGGGGTCCTGGACTGCGAGAGGGTGCAGGCAAGACTAAGGGACCCAACCCCTGCCCCAAGTGCACGAATTTTGTGCACCGGGCCTCTGGTATATTTATAATTGACTTCTAAAGTTAAAATTAAAGTTTTATTAACTAAGCACTTATTCCACACAGACCCTCCTAGAGAACAAACTGGTAGGAGCAGTGCTCAATTTGTTTCTTACATGCATTGTAAAGGAGACAGCCCTATCAATGCTCCAGCGATGCCTCCAACAAGCAATTACTCCTGTGTTACCTCCCAGTCTGGTACCTCTATTTTCTTTCTTTTTGTTGTTGTTAATCCTTACCAAAGGATATTTTTCCATTGATTTTTTTTTTTTTTTTGAGAGAGAGAGAGAGAGTGAAAGGGACGGGGAGAGACAGAGAGAGAGAGAGAAACATGGATGTGAGAGAGAGACACATTGATTGTTTGCTTCCCATACGCCCCCAACTGGAGCTGGGGATTGAACTGCAAATGAGGTACATGCCCTTGACCGGAACTGAATCTGGGACCCTTCAGTTTATGGGCTGATGCTCTACCCATTGAGCCAAACCAGCTAGGGCCTATATTCTTTTTATCTATACATCCCTGTGCTTAATTAAAGGACTTGTATCATGTATGCTTTCCTATTCTTAAACTGAAACAGCTGTTTAACCCTTTTCAAATCACACAGGTTTGTTCTCCTAACCTCCCCATATATATAATTTATCTATATCTTATCTTCAAAGAATAAAATAAATACCCTAAAATAATCGTTTTAACAAAGGATAAGTTTATGCTTTTACCTCATTTAAAGTTAATGTGAAGGCACTAGAGCCCAGAGTAAAAATATACTAAGGTATACTACATCAATATAAAAATTGTATAATAATCCAGGGGAAATGGACCTACAGCACAAAGAATAGTTAATTGATTAATATATCTACCAAAATCCTCAGGGCTAGCCATTTCTCAGAAAGGGGCAGGAATGCGCTGATGAACATAAGGAGACCCACGAAAAGCTTCTCTTTTTTTTGGCCTGTTTTTCAGTCTCGTGTAAATGATTGTAGTAATAGTGCAGACACCTGGGGTCACTGGGATGTTAATGCGATGAAACGTAAAACACATACCATATAATTCCGCTGGTAATGAATGTTCTCTTTGTTGAAATCGATCACATAGCCATTGAAGGACCAAACGAATGTGAGATCCAGGGCAGGATCAAAGGAAGCAGCACATTGCATGGTGGCATTTTCTCCAACAGTGATATCAGCGTTAATTGGGGCCAATATAATTCGCGTGGGATCTGGACACGTAAAATAAAGGAGTAAAGCACAATTCAAGAAAATAGTATCTGCTACATTAAAAGAATGAAAATCAATATATTTTGATTGCTCTGTGCAAAAGAATATGATGTTTTCAAATTCAAATTCCAGGAACAATTTCATTAAGAGATTTGGCCAGAGGCTTTTCAACTGGAAACTTAGCAGTACATGGACGGTCTTAGAAGCTTAGTGCTGAACCACGTCTTACAGTACATTAGAAATGCGTCAATGTCAAACTAAAAAAAAAAAAACCAACACAATTTTAATTAAATGCTTCCTTACCTGTGATAACAAGAGTCCCAGTGCTATTAGCCTTCCCTCTATTATTTTCTGCAAAGCAGGTATAGATGCCACCATCATTCCTTGTAATGTTATTGATTTCCAAGCTGCCATCTTCCCAAATGAGTGTTCTATTGAAATGAAAAAAATATGTAATTCATAAAATTAATTTCATGAAATACTTTATTTTTGTCTTAGATTACAGACACTAGTATCATTAGTTTAGTACATTTTACACAAATTAGTTGACAGTTAACATTTTTAAAATTTATTTATTTGAGAGACAGAGAAGCATTGATTTGTTGTTCTACTTATTTATACATTCATCGGTTTCTTCTTGTATGTGTCCTGGCCTGAGATTGAACCATCAACCTTGGTGTATTGGGACACTGCCTAATCAACAAAGGGACACGGCCAGGGCTGACAGTGAGATTTTAAAAGAGAAAACATTGTAGCCTTTGTTTATAATATTCTTTCTTGGCATTGAAAGTTGTTTTAGAAAGCCACCTTCATCCTTTTCTTGGACTATGGCATTCATTGCTAACTGGCTTCCTGCTTTTACCCTTGCCTACCCATAATCCCTTTTCCTTGAGTCCGCCAGACATGAAGACATAAATGACAGAAGGCATATCATGACACTCCTCTGCTCAGTGATGTCACTTAATAGCTTGGAACCATCCAGTGACCTTGCTTCTCACATAGTAAAAACCACAGTCCTCTGATTGCCTTTGAGACACTGGACAATTTTACAATTTCTTCCTCACATCATTCAGGATTTTGCAACTTCAAAAAGGTTTGCCTGATAATTCTAGGTAGTATTGAATGCATGCACAGACTCACACACACGCACGGACACAGACACACACACACACACAAAGTTATGCTGTCTTTCCATTCTAATCCTATCTCTCTTCCCAGATTTTTTTTCTCTAATACATATTTCATCTGACATAATTTAGGTTTACTTATTAACCTATCTTTACATTAGATGATACCATCTTTATGTAGAAAATTGTATCTGCTTTGTATGGGGCCGTGTCTTCAACAGTAATATTATCTATTAACTCATTAGAAAAAAAAATATTTTGTGTGTGCCAGGAACACATTAAGTGGTGAGGCACTGATCACTGAGTAGTCATTCAATCACCCTTTCTTTTGAGTGAATGAACTAAATGGAGCTGAACTGACACAAGTGGTTTTCCATATCCCACCACCAAATGACTCTTACACCTCTGTGGGACAAGCTGAAATCAGTCATAGTCCTCAAAGAAATGAGCCCAGGTCTTGCAGAAATATGACCTTAAGACTTCAAATCAGACTTTAAGTGAGGACAGACTGACATGTTCATAGTTACAGAGAAATACAAATATATCTTATTTTGAGGAATGAAAAAAAAGATATTCTAAAACCTCCCTTAGTAAACAGCTTCTATAACAGATTAATATTTAGAAAATTCTTCTTTGAACAGAACATAAATCTATTCCCTCTGCCTATTTGCTCCTTCCTTAGAAGCTAGAGACCAAAACAACTTATTATATATAACTGTACTATAACTTTTATATATAACTTATATTAATCATATAATGCCTTACACTTTCTTTTTTAATTTCTTTATTGATTAAGGTGTTACATATGTGTCCTTATTCCCCCATTATCTCTCACCTCCCATTTATGACCCCACCCCCCTGTTGTCTGTGTCCATTGATTAGGTTTATATGCATGCATATAAGTCCTTTGGTTGATCTCCCCCCCTTACCTCCACCCTCCCCTACCTTCCCTGAGGTTTGATGTTCTGACTGATGTTTCTCTGTCTCTGGGTCAATTTTTGTTCATCAGTTTATGTTGTTCATTATATTCCACAAATGAGTGAGAGCATGTGATATTTATCCTTCTCTGCCCAGCTTATTTCACTTAACATAATGCTCTCCATCTCCATCCATGCTGTTGCAAATGGTAAGAACTCCTTTTTTACTGCAGCGTAGTATTCAATTGTGAGATGTACCACAGTTTTTTAATCCACTCATCTGCTGATGGGCACTTAGGCTGTTTCTAAATCTTAGCTATTGTAAATTCTGCTGCTATAAACATAGGGTGCATATATCCTTTCTGATTGGTGTTCCTAGTTTCTTGGGATATATTCCTAGAAGTGGGATCACAGGGTCAAATGGGAGTTCCATTTTTAGTTTTTGGAGGAAACTCCATACTGTTCTCCACAGTGGCTGCACCAGTCTGCATTCCCATCAGCAGTGCATATGGGTTCCTTTTTCTCCACACCCTCACCAGCACTTGTCATTTGTTGATTTGTTGATAATAGCCATTCTGACAGGTGTGAGATGGTACCACATTGTTGTTTTGATTTGCATCTCTCTGATGATTAGTGACTGAGCAGGTTTTCATATGTTTCTTGGCCTTCCTTCTGTCTTCTTTCAAAAAGTGTCTCTTTAGATCAGTTGCCCATTTCTTGATTGGGTTGTTTAACGCCTTGCACTTTGATTTAATATTGACTGATCTGCCACTGGATATTTACCTTCTTTAAATGTGTAATTTCCAAACTTATCTCTGAAGCTTTTCAAAACACATGCCAATAATCCTTCATATATTCCTTTTCAAGGGCCAAACTTGATAAAGGAATAATGCTATATATCTACCTTACTAATAAAAAATTCTGATAAGGTTTTCCACCAATAATATATTCCAGAATTTCCTTTCCTTTCTTTAATTATCCAGTATCAACTTGAGTTCATGACAGAGTATGTGCTTTCTGCTTCGTGAAGAAGAAACGTAGTAACAAAATAATATAAACCTAAGAGTAATTGCTTGAGACTGTGGAAGCTTTGACAACATGCCTCTAAGTTTTCCAACTATAAGGAGAATAATTGACACACTGCCCCAGGTGCCACACTCAGAAGCTATCAGTGTGTTTGAGCCCAGCCCGCACTTTCCACAGGCAGCTCTCAGTCCATGACTAAGCCCGGGAGGAATTTTAAGATGGGCCAGTTCCAGGAAGATAACAGACTCCTGTGATGTGCATTTTTAGATGGACGGCTCTCCAGTAGCCTTACCATACTCCCCTCAATCTACACTGAAGCCCAAGTCATTTGCACCCAGATTTCCTTCCTTCCTTGTCTCCTTCCTTCATCTGGAGTAAGATCTGCATCTGGTCATCCACCTGCTGTCCTCTGTTTTCTTTCCTCTTCATTGCCATTAATAAATCTCTTTCATGGTTAATCCTTTGTTGGTATCTGCTTTCCATAGTACCAACAGTATCATGCCACACTTTTTTCTCACTAGGCTCTAGTGTAAATCCTTAACCAATTTTCACCCCTCTTCCATTGAATTATTTTGCAACTAAGTCAATAAAAATTATAGTTAGGTTGCAATGGAAACAACAGCGACAATTATTCTTTTTAGAATCATGCTGGTAGTGTTAGTTTTCTCACACATATTAGCTCTCAATTGATCTTTATCATCTTTAAACGTATACTTCCTGCATCACTGATTTCAGTATACTTTCAGGCAGTTCTTCCATGGCATTAAAATTAATTTTTAGTAAGATTATGTAGGGAGCTTGATTTTTTTTTTTTGGTAATAATGGCCTTTATTCTTTTTTTTAAAATATATGTTTTTATTTATTTCAGAGAGAGGGAGAGAGAAGGAGAAAGAAATAGAAACGTCAATGATGAGATAGATTCATTCATCAACTGCCTCCCGCAGGCCCCCTACTGGGAATCAAGCTTACAACCAGGGCATGTACCCTGACCCAGAATCAAACCATGACCTCCTGGTTTATGGGTTGACGCTCTCACTGATCCACATTGGCCAGGAAGATGGTCTTTATTCTTAAATCAATGTAGATTAAGCTCCCAGTATCTTATTCTTATTTTCAGTTAATATGATATAGACAAGTAGTCAGAGAAGCTAGGAACTATCTGGTCTTTAATAAATTACTCACTAACCACCGCAAAAAATTACTCAGAATAAGCTCAATCTTATTTAGTAATATTTAAAGTATACCGACTCTGGAGTAGAAAAGAATTTTGGAGATATTCTCCAACAATGGCTCAGATAAAGATCACTTTATAGCTAACAGCCATCTATCAGATATAAATGGACAATTTCAAATAATTTCTGTTGGCAAATATATATGATTTTAGCCCAAAATAAAATCATACAACCGAGAACTTAATTATAACTTATCAAGACATATGTCTCCTCTCTACTGATTGCAAATATTGTGTAAATTATTTTACAAGCCACTAACCAGGAAGAGAAAGTAATTTGTAATGTAGAACCACTTTTTTATAACTATATTAATCAGAATGAAATTATAGTTATGCTTAATGAGTTATTCAGTTACTGGCTGAATATTTTTCAACAGAAATATTTATTTCTCTAAAAATAATTTATTACTTTAACTTTTCTTTATACATACTATTTTATTACTTTCAAACCTATATTTACATCAAATACTATATTGATTATAAAGTGATTATTAATGGATTAAAATAGTGAACAAAATTGGATTTATAGATCCTTTCCTAAAAAAGTAATACAATTTGATTCAAAGACTTTAAACATATTATGATAGGATGAAAATAGTAAAATTTTAGGAAGTAGGATTTTATTTTCTTTGAACATGTTGCTATTTAAGAAAAACAAATCCATGAAACATGGTTCAGAGAAATCCTTGGCTGGAGAAGCCTATAATATTGGTGCTCATTAGAACTGAAGCCAAGGTTTTTAAATTAAAAGCTAATGTTTCAGCAGGAAATTGAACAAATTGATTCTTCCTTTAACATTAATTCTTCCAGGATCATTTCATTAAATTCTTAATAACTCTTAGACATATTAACTATAAAAGTTAACGTGTTCAGGGAAGCAAGTGCTATCCCTACACTGTCCTTTCTTCCCACCCCACCTCTGTTCCCCACACAGCCATTCTTGTGATCATCCTAATACGAGGACTATGTTAGTATATGATCATTCATATCACTATGACACATGTTTAAGTTTTTCAGTTTGGAGATTATCCATGTATTTTCAAAAGTTCACTTTAACCTTTCCAGGCTTTAGATACCTCAACAGAGAGATGATAATGCACCTCTTACTTTATTGGATTATTGTGATGTAGATTTATCTTATATACTTGACCAGAATACTCTTTTAAAAGGCAAACTATGTTTTTCCCTTCCTTATTTAAGCCTTTAGTCAGATTTCCATTACTGTTAGATGAAGCCCAAACCCCTTAGCATAGAAACATTGTTACTGATGATCTGGGTTACTATATCTCATCTCTTAAAATTCTCTATTTTCTTCTAAAGATAAGCCATAATGATTTTAGTTCCTACATTCCTTATACATTCTATACTCTCTGCCTCAGGGCCTTTGCACATATTACTCTCACTGCCTGGAATATTTCCTGATCCCCCAACGTCACATCTCATTCCTCTTATTTTCATCCTGACTGTCTCCTCCCCAGTCTAGTTCTCACTATAACCATAGCTTCTTCTTAGAACCTTACAGAAAGCATTCAGTGTGACTTTTATATAAATAATCTATGCAAGTCACATGCTTTTTGTATTACCCCAAAGCCACCAAAACATTGGTAGATGATCTATTTGTTAGAAAGATTAGAAGTTCCTGTTCACTTAAGAAGACGGGAAGAGGTGATTAGTAGTTTGAAGTCAACTTTTCATTTTTTTTACTGAAATAGTTAGTAGGCTAATGGCGTAAAATTAAATAAAATGTGAATGAATATAGATGCCCTTACGAGGAGAAAAAGAAGTTAAAGAGATCCTATTTTATATCTTATTGTTCATTATTTTTGTGGCCTTGGGCAATTTACCAAGAATCTGAGTTTCAGTGTTCTAAATTCCTTATAAATTAACTGTAGAGGCCTAAAAATTAAATCCTGATTATAATAGCCACTGATAGTATTGTTTAAGAACTTCATTCACCTTAGAACTAGAATATCTTCTGTAAGGAAAAGTTGGAACAAACAACATTTACATTATTAATGTGAAAACAAATCTCTGTAAAATAAATTTTCCCAAATAGTGAATTCAAGTTGGATTTCTAGTTTCTGAACTAACCTGCTGCCATTGACAAGCCACTCTGTCCCTTTACTCCATGAAAATTTTGGTTTGGGTGCAGCTTTGGGTTTGCATTCGATTATAACCCTTCCACCTTTAGCAGCCAGGATCTTCTTCTTCATAGGATTCATTTCAAAAGTTGGAGCCAAAGCTAAAAGAAAGTAAATTATTATTTTTCTCTTTTGTTAAAAAAAGTTCTGCTATCCATCTTTTATTTCATTTTGATTACTAATCAACAGAAAAGATTAGTTTCACCAAATATTATCAGCTATGAACAATACATATTTTGTACTTAATGCTAATACCTTTTTCTTTTATTTAATAACTAGGGGCCCGGTGCATGAAATTCGTGCACTGGGGAGGGGTTACTCAGTCCAGCCTGGACCCTCTCACATAATGGAAGCCCTCAGGGAATGTCCTACTGATGGCTTAGGCGTGCTCCCCATTGGGAGCGGACCTAAGCTGCAGTCTGGCCTCCCTTTGTGGGAGGCGAGGGGAAGGTGCCAGCCCCATCACTCTGCTGCTGCAGCCGCCAAGGTATTTTCATCAACACGGACTCTAGTCCCTTCACCATGAAAAAATGACAACTCTCTTTAGGCATTTTCAAGATGTGTCTTTCATAGGATATGACATTTCTTTCTTTATTTTTCTTTTTATCCTCACCTGGGGATATGTTTCCATTGATTTTTCCCCCTTCCCTCTGATCCCAGGATCAGCCCTTTCCCAAGCCTAAAGCCTCCACCCCAGGCTTTAGGCTTGGGAAGGGGAACCCCCGCCCCTCCAATGGCCGGCTGGGAGTGACCTGGGTGCCAAGGAGGTTCCCAGGGACCCAGGTATGTATGCAAATTAACTTCAATCTTTGTTGGGTTAATTTGCATACTCACTCTGCTTCGTGAAGAAGAAACATAGTAACAAAATAATATAAACCTAAGAGTAATTGCTTGAGACTGTGGAAGCTTTGACAACATGCCTCTGTTGTGTAGTGGAGGTATGGTCAATATACATGTTTCTCTATTATTAGGTAAGATGTTATGTAGGTATATTTAACTTATCATAAAATTCACCAATTTTAAATATATAATTCTTGGTGACTACTGTATTATCATAAGACTAGAGGGCTGGTACACAAAATCAGTGCACAGAGGGGAGGTCCCTCAGCCTGGCCTGCACCCTTTCCAATCTGGGACACCTTGGGGGATGTCCGACTGCCGGTTTAGGCCCAATCCCACATCCCTCTCACAATCCGGGATGACTGACTCCTAAACACTTGCCCACCTGCCTGCCTGATTGCCCCTAACCTCTCTGCCTGCTGGCCTGATCTCGCCCCCAACTGCCCTCCCCTGCAGGCCAGATCTCGTCCCCAACTGCTCTCCCCTGCTGGCCTGGTTGCCCCTAACTGCCCTCCCTTGCCCGCCTGATCTTGCCCCCAACTGCCCTCCCCTGCCAGCCTGATCACCCTAACTGCCTCTGCCTCGGCCCGCACCACCATAGCTTTGTCCAGGAGGAAGTTGGACATCCAGAAGATGGCCAGTCAACCTGGTCTAATTAGCATATTACCCTTTTATTAGTATAGATTTAGTTATAATCAAGTGCTATATATATATTTACCTTGAAGGTAACATCTAATTCAATTGTTTTGACTGAATTGCACAAGAGAAGTTAAATAAAAGACTAGAAGTAATTGAACACCATCATTAATGATGACCTACAGTCACAATCCATACTCTCAATTACACTGTAAATGAACTGTCCCTAGATTACAAAGGAGACAAGTGATAGCTATTAAAATTACATCATTTGCTGAAGGTGTCACAGGCAGCAAGTACCAGGTAGGATTCACATTAGAATCTAGTTCCTTGTGATTTTCAAACATGCTTTTTTCACTAAGCAATATGACTCCACCCTCATTAAACAAACATGTATTGAACACCACTTGAGTGCAGGTACTAGAGATGGTAAAATAAACAGAGAGAGCCCTGCCTTCTGGGGAATCCAGTTAAGGTCACGATTCACCTCTAGTTAATCTTTACCTCCATGTGCAGAAAAATAATTATGAAAATAAGATATAGAGTCTCATAAAAGGTTACTCCATTGATGGCATGCTCTAACTTTCTTTAGGGTCCCCACATTTAGCTCATTTCTCAACCTCCTTGTTTATTAGCAAACTCCAGGGTGATTCCATTCATCAATTTCCACACATTCTAATCATCTGTGACTATGTCCTTCATGGAGCATTTTTTAGGCCTAAGTATATCTTTTTTATTTTTAATTTATTGATTAATTTTAGAGAGAGAGGAAGGGAGGGGGGGGGAATAGAGATTGATTTGTTGTTCCACTTATTTATGTATTCATTGGTTGATTCTTGTGTGTGCCCTGACTGAGGATCACATCCACAACCTGGTGAACTGGGACAAAGCTCTAATCAACTGAGGTACCTGACCAGGGTCAGGCCTGTTTATCTTTATCCAGGTCTTGACTCTTCATCTTCTAGTCCTGTGATTCTCAATTTTGTCTGTTCATCAAAATTATTTGAAGACCTTGACAAAATATAGATTCAGTAGGTCTGGGGTGGGCCTGAGATTTGGCACTTCTAACAATTTGATTATTGACAGGTTAAAAAGTAACTAACCAACTGGTGCTGTACACCTAACTCAGTGTGTAGTAAGGACTTAATAAACATTGTGGGTGATATATTCCTTATAAAATATGGAACAAAATTTAAAATGATTATATTTAAAAGTCTACTAGTAAATGTATCTAGAAAATGATCATTTTTCTTAAATAGGTTCAGTTTTAATGAAATAATTGATTTGGCATGGTTATTTAAGTAAGTTTATACTCATCTAATATTTTAATTTCTAGTTACAGGATCTAGAGTATGTTCCCATATATTTTAATAGTGGGAAGGATAAAGGGAACATTTTCACCCAATTAAGAAGAAGACATGCTTTTGTGTGTGTGTGTGTGTGTGTGTGTGTGTGTGTGTGTGTGTGTCCTTTTTGTTCTTTACTGGGCCTGTTAAGAAAAGGGGAGAGTGGGTGGTGGGGTCTGGGCAGGATGGGAAAGGGCTAGAAGAGGTTAATGGGGGGGAAAGAAGGGTCTATGTAATACTTTCAACAATATATATATAAAATAAGAGAAAAATATATATATATATAAAATAATATATATGTAAAATAATATATATATAAAAAATAATATATATATAAAAAAAGAGAAAAAATAGTACCTGATATATACTCAAGAAACATTTGGTGGATGAATAAATGAATTTAAACAACTAAAGAAAGGTTCCTAAAGGTAATAAACAAATATATATTGAGACTAATATAAAAATGCCCAGGAACATTGCTCTTACGCTGAAAATGCTGTTTGCTTAGTTACTACATTAATAGTCATTAAATGGTTGACAGATCTAATGTTTTAATATAGAGAGATCTTTAGCCTGAACTGTTGAATATTCATATTCTTTTGTAATGCACTAGGATAAATAAGAAATTTTAACAGAAAATATAAAGTTTATATTTGGAAAAAATGTAAATTCACCTCATATTTTCTCCAAGAGTCAAATGTTTTTTTTGTACTCCATACCAAAATAATATGGTATGAAACTGAAGCCTGAACATTTGTTTGATACCCAAATGAACTAGATCAAATATATTAATCAAAATGTTTTGACTTTGTGAGGGAAGAAATGGAATATAATCCTCATTGTTATAATAAGTAGAAGGGAAAGTTAAAATTAAGATCTCAATTAAAAAAAATAGTTTATGTTTTTTAAATATATTTTATTGATTTTTTACAGAGAGGAAGGAAGAGGGATAGAGAGTTAGAAACATCAATCAGCTGCCTCCCGCACGTCCCCAACTGGGGATGTGCCCACAACCAAGATACATGCCCTTCCCTGGAATTGAACCTGGGACCCTTCAGTCCGCAGGCCGACGCTCTATCCACTTGAGCCAAACTGGTCAGGGCAAGATAGTTTATTTTTAATACTTCCTTACAGTTCTATAACTTCCATTTGTATTATTTCAGTGTCACTAAATTTGTAGTGATAGCAAGGTTTTAAAGCATTTCCCCTTGGTGTAGCGAGAATAAAGTATCAGGGTAAATAAGAAGGAATGAATACAGGGCACAGGTAAGGGGACTATTTTTGGACAGGAGAAGACAGACCTATCTTTCTCTGGATGAAGAGATGAAAGGGCAGGGGTAGTAAAGATGTAGATAGTTTTGAATGAGGGATGGGAAATTGAAATATTCTATTTCAAAGAGTTATGATTTTCATGGAGAAATAAGAAGCATTATGAAAGTAGAAGTCGGCAAGGGGCAAGGAGCTTGCAAGACGCCTCCTCTGAGGCTGGGCCAAGCGCCTTGTGAAAGCACTATCGTCTCTATGTGACTCTCAGGTAACTATTTAGCTGCCCAGATATAGGAGTGAACAGTCTTGTAAAAATCAGCATGTGTAAGGTTTTCTTTATCATTCACAACATTTTTTAAACTCCATGTTGTCTTATATTTATTTACTGTTCTTTAATTAAAGGAAGAAAAAAATAACAATATTCTAGTCCAACCACATTGTAAACATTTTAACTTAATAATGCCAGAATATAACGTGAAATCAAGTATGATCTGCAGACACCCTCTGGTCATTTTTTAATGTATCACTTTCTTGCTGAATGTTAACAGGAACCAGAAACGATACCGACCTAAGATCTTCAGCTCCGCGTTTGCATAAATGGCCCCGTATGTGTTTTCAGCAATGCACTGGTACATGCCAGCATTTTCAAACGTCACATCATACAGTCTCAATTCTCCTTTATGATACTGAAAAGAACACAAAGGAAAAACATTTCCTCAATAAACTTCAACAGAAATGCTTTCATTTAGGAGTGGGCTTGGATGTCTTTTTATTTAAGTACATTATTCTGCCCAAATATGAACTAAGCCAAGGGAAATGGGATGTTCATGGGGAACTCAAACCCCCTTACCACACTCAGTGGCTCCTATTTTATTCTTCCTACTGAGCTGAGAGCCTACTTCCCCCCACCCCCCCACAGCCCAGCTGGGAGGCTACAGTGGGAAGGTTGAGAAGGACACCTCTGCTGCTACTTGTTCCCAGGGCTAAAAATAGGACTTTGCTCTTACCTCTGTTCCTGTGGGTCAGGAAAACAGTGGCAAGAAAAAGAGGACAATATCATGGAGGGGAGACCGATGAGTAAAAAGAGGGGTGAGAGTGGAACAAAGGGAAAAATAAGGAGAGAAAGAGAAGGTAGACATAAGATTGCAGAAAGTTGTTTAAGCTGAAAGAAGATAATTTATGTTCATGTCCTTGCTTTTTTTTTAATGAAAACTTTTAAAATTATTATTAAAGGTCCCATGTCTCCTTACTCTATTGACTCTCCTGATATATTTATCCCAGGACCACCAAAAGTGTTACCTAAATATGGACCCAAGAACCACGAAGTACTTGCACATACATACCACATATCCATTTTTCAGCCATCGGATGGTAGGAATGGGCTTCCCTGTGGCCACACAAGGCCAATAGAGGTCACTGCCTATATCCACCTCTGTGTCATTGATATGCTCTACCCATTCAGGAAATGCTAAAAATAAATAAAATAAAATAAAAAATAAAGAATGAACAGTGTAAATGTCAAATGTAATCCTCAACATTCATCATAATCTTCAGTATGAATAATGCCTTCAGTTGACCATCAGCTATGTGTGTGTCATAAAATCAATGTGAGAGCCGTTTAAAGTGAATTTCCATAGGTCTGCAGGTACATTTTAGCCTATGTTATTATAACAGAAGTTAACTATAATTCAATTTATAATTATTTTTCTATTTGTGAACCATGTTATATTAGAAAGCTAATGCATGGATAGCAGTAAAGTAATTTATATTTATAACATAAATATTTCAAAATGACAAAGTTTTAAAGAATTATGTCTTAATTAGGATACTATCTCTTCCTTTTTAGGATAAAGAGTCATTTTTTCCCACTCCTCAGGTATATACTATCTTTCTTTTGATGTAACTTTGGCTAGTATCCACAGTAACTTTACTTGTTCACTAAAATAACCTTTAGATGTTATAAACTACATACAGTAGCTATAAATGGTGAAATCTATGCTTAAGAGAAATTGATCTCAGCCTCGTCATCTGATCCTATCCATTGAGAGCTTAAAAATGCTAGGAATTTCCCAAAAGAAAATAATATTTCTAGAGAGCAAACAAATAAGCAACCTAATAACCTTTTTCAGTATGTAAGTTATTTTAAGTAAAATAGTTCAAATAGATGTAAGTAAATAAATTAATATAAAATAAAGAAGTAGATAGGAAAAAACCCTAGCAAAGTATTTTATTTAATTTTCTTTGAAATAACTTTAATTATATTCATTTCATGACCAAATCAATAAACAAATCTTTTATAAAGTACTTATGTGTATAAATAACAAAGAACCTAAAACTTCTTTAAAATTTTTCACCCAAGGATATGTTTCCATTGATTTTTAGAGAGAGAGGAAGGGAAGGAGAGAGGCAGAGAGAGAGAGAGGGAGAGAGAGAGAGAGAAACATCAATATTGGTTGCCTCTTGTACGTGCCTGGACAGGGGATTGAACCTGTAACCTTTTAATGTGCAGGATGATTCTCCAACCAACTGAGCCACCCGGCCAGGACGAGACATAAGACATTTTTCTGACCTCACTGAACTCCATCAACATTATGTGTATATTTGTATACATATATATTTTTAGAGTACATATAATATAATTTAGAATGTTTTTGCTTATAATTATGTTTTACCTGTAACATATGGAGGTTATTTTAAAATAAATATTCATAATATGTTATATTAATTGATAGATATTTTATTCTGTATATAATCTTAGTAATAGATAAAACAGGAATATCAGCACCATTCCTGCCTTAGCCTCACACAGGTAACATAGAGACATCATATTAAAAATGAGAAAAATAAATAAGTGAATCAGCTTGTTGCATCCTATATAAGATTTCATTATGCAACCGCTGCTTGTTTGATTAACCAAAAGATAAAACTTTGCATGCCTCATTAGTACAGAGAAATAGCAGTTTCCTTAAATTACCACCTATAAATATCTGCTCTGTCACCTTGATTCTTCTAAGAATTTACATATTAGACAGTTAAGAACTCTACTCTGTTGAGAACCTGGAGCATAGATTTCTTAACAAGTTGAATTAAGACCAATCTATAAGCTCTATAAACCAGACAGAGAGTGGCAGCTATATTTAAAAGAAATGTAAGAGTTCTAAGCAGAATTTTTCTCCCCTCAGGAGGCCACCCACGTGTATTTGATATGTATCAAATGAATGTCGTTGGGGTATAAAATATACAAGTTTGGAGGGCAGAGAAAATGTCTGGGTCCGAGTTTTGTGACTGAAATAAAAAAAGAGGTTCAAAGACCAAATCCGCAGGGCTCCAATGTTAGAAGGGCACGGAGTGAGAAGGAGAAGGAGAGTGGTGTAGAAGGACATCAACAAAGTGTGGGTTCCAGAGCAGAAGCCTAGAAAGGGAATCATGGAAGAGGAAGGGCTCGACTATGGCAACTACTGTTGTTCAATCAAGAAAGATACAACTGAGAAATGACCATCAGCTTCGGCAAAAAAATGGATGTCATGGTGATCATAAAAGAAAAGGTTTCAGTCGAGAGGTGGGGATAAACATCAAATCAGTGTATTTAAGAGTGGAAAAAAAGGAGGCAGCATTTTTAAAGAGTATACACAATTCTGTCATGATTTCTATTACTTTTTTAAGGGGAGACAAGAAGAAGAAAAAATGGGGCAGTAGCCAGAGGTAAAATGAAGAATTTAAAGAAGGAAGAAACAAGAGCCTCTATATACTGATGGGAATAATCTAGTAAAGTGAAAAAAAATTCTTATGCTGTAAGGATGAGGAATGTCTGGGACAATAACCTTAAATAAGTCTATACACAAATGGAGGTGTTGGCCTCAGGTAGCAACTGAATTTATAATAATAAGAGATATGGGTAGAGATGCAGGTATTGGGTAGATGTGGTTGGGAGAATGTAGAAGTTCTAATTGAATTACTTCCATTTCCTCTATAAAATAGAAAGCCAAGTTACAGGTTTGAAGGAAGTAATGAAGTCATGAAATGTTTACTTAAGAGAGTGGGCAAGTAAGTATATACTTGGGAAATTTAGTATAATTGCCAGGTAACACTAAGATTCACTTAAAGTTAGTGATGCATCATTTACAATGAATTAACCAACATGGTAGTGTTTATCTCAATTCAAATTCAAGTTCCTGGTTCCAGGCACTGAGAGGCAGGGTTAGTCTCTGCAAAGCTAATAAGACAAAGTAGAGAGATGAGTGAGCTGAGAGGGTTTACAGGGAAGTGATGCTGATTGATCACAGACATACACTAGTATACTGTATAACCAATATGTGCGACTTAATTAGACAGAACAAATATTTCATGATTTTGCATCATGTAATATACTTCACTATTATTAAATTATTAATCACTATGTGCTACTAGTTTTCCAAGTATAAAAATGGCTGTAAATTTATAAAAAATTAAAACAAAGTATCTACCTTGAACATAAATTCTGGCCTGGTGTCTGTCCTTCCCTCTAATGTTCTCAGCCTCACATTCATACGTGCCTTCATCTTCGAGCTGGATATTGAAGATCTTCAGGACGGCCCCGGAGGTGCTGATCTCGGCAGTGCTGGGCATGGGTTCCAGGACCTTCCGCCACCGGATGTCAGGAACAGGGCTTTAAAGAGGAGATGCAAGAGCCAAGAGTCCACAATGCTTAGGAGGCAATCTTATGTTTATGTTGATAGCTAAACATTTACATCATTTATTTCCCCAAAAGCACAAAATTAATGTACTTATATATACATTAATGAAAATGTACATACTTACTTGCCAAGGGCAAAACACTCTAAAGTCACATTTTGGCCCATCAATGCATATATGTCCTTGAACTGAACTACAATATCAGCTGGATATGGTTTTGTTGTCCCTAATATTAAGAAAAACAAGAACATCAATGAATTAATAAACAAAGTACCGGGTTTTTTTTAACACTGTTCTTTTTTTATGGTATTAGAATTGATTCAATATAGATGGCTTTTCTCTGCACAAGTTTTGAAAAATATCTGTGTAGATTTTTTTTATGTATATTATGTATATAATATAAAGCTTGTCAAGCATTTTCCATCTCATTGGCTCATCTGACAGCTGTGTAAATCAATCTGATTCAACTCACAAAAATTTTTCAAGAATTCTTTAGGGCACATCAAATATACATGTCAAACATTGTGCTAGGTGCTATGTGGGGCTTAGGAAGAAAAGGACAGAAGAAAGAAAATGAGGGAGAAGGGAAAGGAAAGAAGGAACGAGAGGAAAAGGGAGAAATAAGTGTCCATGGAGAATAAGGCAAAGGGGAAATAGTTGAAAAGAGGGAAGAGAAGAGGGAAAGAAGGAAAGAAAGTGTCTATTCAGACATCACTGTCCTCATAAACACAGGTCCATTAATTGATTTATGTAACATATCAGTCCTAAAAGATGTACTATTCCCTTGTTGGGGAAGAAATAGGCTCAGAAAGGTGAAGTACATTGTTTAGGATCACATGTGAGTATGTACTTTATATCATATGATGCTAAGGAGACACAGGAATACACAATCACCTGAAATATAAACCAAAATGGAAATAGGGGATCTAAAAAAAGTAGCAGCCAAGAAAGATAATTGGAAGTGGGTATGGGAATTTCAGGTAAGGAAGGCATTTGAACTGGACTAGTCCAGGTTGAGGAAATATTATGACAAAGCTCCAGATGTGTGCAGAAAATTAAAAAAGAAAAGGTCTAGCAATTCAAATTATGTTGAAGTATATGTAGTTAAAGATGATCTTGCAATGCCAATCTAGAAGGCTTTTAACTGTGATATTAAATATTTTGAAATTACCAATGGGTTTTGGTATGAGAATTAATATAAATCTTACCTTTGGTTTAGGTAGAAGACCTAGTTGGTAGTTTTTAAGGATGGAGAAGAGAAATACAGAATAGAGTTAGAGATCTAAGGAAGATTGTTTCATAAATTTACAAAGAAAAAAGATGAGAGTCTGACCTTGGACAGTCACAGTGGGAACAGAAAGGGAAGAACAGGTCCCAGTGGTGTGTTAGAGGGAGAATCGAAAGGGCTTCGCTTGGATCAATGTTTTCTCACGGTGTAGATTAAATATCCAACTCATCAGAATCACCTGGGATGTTTGTTGAACCCGTAGATTCCTGGGTCACTCCCCAGGCCTGCTGACTCAGCATATCAGGGTTCCACATTTTTCTCAAACTTCCCAAGTGCTTCTAATTGAAAACCACTGAACTCACTGTCCTGAAGATGAGGGGAGCAAAGGAGTTGATTAAGAATGCTACCCTAAAAAAAAAAAAAGCTACCCTGAGGCAGTAGAAATATAATGAGATTGCTAAATTTAGAGGTAAGAACACCAGAAGAGGTGTAGAGGTAAGATAACAGGCGTATTTGAAATATTGTGAACTGAATATTCTTGAGCACCTTCTGTGTGAAAAATCCAGGCGGTGGGTAGAATTAAAGACTTTAAACACAGGGAAAAGTTTTGGAAATGTGAATTGGGAGCCACCTGACTAGGGCGACTATTGAAAGGTGTAAATGGGTGAGAATATCTAGAAAAAGATTAGAGAGAAATATAAGAAAGAGGAAGATCTGGTGAAGGATACTGCATAGAATTTGTCTGGGAGGCAAATGGGACATGAAGAGTGGAAGGACGAAGGAAAATTGGGCAAAGAAGGGATAGTTCCAGAGAGGCTGAAGAAACCAATAGTGTCACAGTAAATACAGAATGAGACTGACAACTTCCTTTGGATTAGCAAATAGGAAGTTGTTTGTGTTACTGAAGATTGTTGGCACTGAATACAAAAGAAGATACAGAGAGAAAGGAATGGAGGAGAGTTGGAAGATCTAGAAAAGAAAGGAAGTGAGTAATGTAATGAAATCCCTAATAAATCAAATGTGAGGTGAATCAGGACATTTGGAAGAATTAGGTTAAACAGGAGGAGAAACGCTTCTATATGTTAGAAAGTAAAAACATCAAAGAAACACTGAATTTCTGGGAAAGAATAAGGAAAAACAGTAAAAAAAAAAGGTTTTATTTCATGGCTCTTTTTAACTCTGTGAAGTAGTGAGTGAGAGTGTAGACTATAGAAGGGAAAAGGGGTTCTATGGAAAGTAACCCCACAGGGTGATCTGACCATAAATTCCTAAATGGCCAAGTCATGGTGGATAGTCATGCCTTAGGCCTATCACTTCTTTAGTGAGAGGTTTTTAAGCAAACCTTGTCCACTGTGCATCTAGGTTAACACACCTTTGAGATGTCAGAAGTTATACCCCCCTGTGAGACTTAACCACCCTCAAGATAGTACATAATCTCTTTATTCTGTAATCCAACCTCTGCCTTGCTTTCTCCCACTTCCATGTAATCTTCTTTATGTCTCCTCCTTAATCTCACATGCATAAATGAAACTTCAAAACTGTTATTTTCTGGAACATTTGAGATCTTGTTTCCCAGCATATATCATCAGTTTGGCTCATATAAACTCGTACAAAAATTCTCTACAGGTTTGGATATTTCTTATGCCAACACTACTGAGATTAGGGAGAGAAAAAGAGCCAGAAAGTCAAGAGATATTTACTGAATACCAACCAACCAAGGACCTCTATCTTGAGAAGAGTAACAAAAATAGAATCACAGTGTTATGACATTTTCCCTATCATCATACCCTACTTAAGGGTACAGGCATGAAACAAACCTAAAGCTGTCAACAATGAAACCAGTATACCCTCAAGAGCTTGAACTCATTGATATGAGTGTAGCACTATGCCTGAGATAAAAACAATGTGAAGTAAGCAAATACGTTGTGATCTGATTTTCTGAAGAGATGGTGCATTAAAAAAAGGAAGGCAGTTTAATAGAAGCCAGGGAGAAGGACAGTCAATTATGTCAGTGGTTATAGCAAATGGTGCCACAGTGCTGCTACATATGCTAATTACTTACATCAGAAAGGCAGTTTACATACCGATATGCTTTAGGTAACTAGATCCTTGAAAATATCAAATTAATCCAACTGCCTTTTTCCCCCTCATTCTGTAATAATACAGTTTATAAACTAATTATTTGTTCTCCTTCATGAACTTACTAATAAATGTGAATGACCATGAAAACAAGCAGATGTCAGTGATTCCCTTGTAATTAATATACTGATATTTGGCTAATAAATCAGTACTTTGCATCCCTGAACCAGAAGCAGTCAGTCCGAGCTCTGCCATCTTAGGTTACTTTCATGATGCTAATCACCTCTACTGAAAAATCTAAGGAAGGACCAATGCTCTTAAAGTGTGCATCCTCTGTTTGCCCTGACTGAGCAGCCAGTGCATCTCCCAAATGGATATTTCTTTTCATTACTGTAGGTATTCCAGAAGCAGACAACCTTGCAAAAACAGAATCTATATTCTATATATATAAAAGACTAAGCAACCGACCGGTAGCTATGATGCACAATTACCACCAGGGGACAGATGCTCAATGCAGGAGCTGCTGAGTAACAGCAGCTTTGCAGGGTGCCCTCTCGCACTCCAGGACCCCTTGGGGGATGTTGGACTGCTGATTTTGGCCTGATCCCTGCAGGCCAGGCTGAGGGACACACCTGCTGGAGGGACCCCACTCTCTCTGCAGATGCCCTTTGAGCCCCAGGTGTAGCAGGCTGGGGAGGGACTGTGAGGTTGGCTCTGGGGCATGTCCCGCCATCTTGCCCAGTCCCACCCTACCGGCCATCTTCTAATTAATTTCCTTTCAATGTGCACAAATCCATGCACCAGGCCTCTAGCATAACAAATAAAATACTTACGTTCAGGTAGTGGAATGAGTGGGATAAATTTGCTGAATACACTCTTTGTAATAGAAGGACTGGATACAAAGCAGGAATAATTGCCTTTGTCTGATGCCTCAACATTCGCAATGTAGAGATTGCCATTTGTCTGAGATACAAATCTTCGTTTATCCATTGTTATGAACACAGGGAATTCATTTAGAAGCCAGCGGTAGCTAAGATCATCTAGAAAAAAATATATTGTCTACTAAATATTAAACTTTTCTCCAAAAGCAAAGACTTTGTTATCTAGTAATAACCTAGCACATAATCTAATCTAGGCTATTGTAGAGCAGATGTTGGAAGAAGGCCAAGACAGTGCAAATTTTCTCAAAGCTACTATAGTTTGAGTGAATATAAGCATGTTGCTAAGCAATTATATCTCTTTCAATTATTTTATGGACTTCTAATATTCTTCTAATGTATTGAGGGACTAAATGAAACTCAGAGAGATTAAATGTCTTGCTTAGAATTTCATGACTAAAAGTAGAACTTGATTTTTTGAATCAAAGTCTGATCATTCAAAGCTCATGACCCACTTCCCTGCTGCATTTTAAAAATAAAATCAATATTACTAACCATACTGTGGCTTTATGTCTTTTTTGTTTTTGTGCCTCTATTGTAAATTATAGATTTAGAAATGAGTTTATATAACCTGTTCTGGTCACACTAAACAGTAAAAACCATAGTAACAGAGAAATGCATGCTACTGGTTTTGTTAAATATTAGGAAGCATAGCACATGGTAACTCTTAACCACAGGAAATTCCTTTGGCTAAACCTATAGACTGGTGTGACCAAAAGTTGAATTTCCTCATGAATTTGCTGCTTTTCATGCAGTTTTCTCTTCCTATCTTCCCCTCCTGCTCTGAGGGATGACTCCTCGGGTGTCATGCACAGTAGTAATGCACAAGAGGGAACTATGGGCATACTTCCCAGTCACAAAATGCTGATTTCCTTGAAAACATCATGACCATGTGAAGACATCTGCTACTAGGAAGATTATAAGAGGGGATCTCTCATGTCAAGTTAGATCGCATGTTAGATGTGAGATGGTACACTACCCTGTTGCTTGAGGGAGTTCACAGTGCTGGTACAGCTGTCAAAGGGAGTGTGACAGAAAGCTGACTATGAAAAACTACCAGAATTTCTTGGGCATAGTAATCCAGGGTATTCCGTTTAGATTAGCTTTGTCATTTTCTTCAGCAACTTATACTATCAGGGAAGTAAGTGAAGATGATTACATTATGCTTCTTCTTAGTTTTAAATTTTAAATGACAGAAGCAGTACACTTGTATTATCAAAATAAATAGAAAGTATAGATAGAATTCAAAGAGAAAAAATATTAAACCACCGTAATTCTCCAATGTAGAGTTATTGTTAGAATATATCTTTTTGGACATTTATATCTGTGAATACTTCTATCATTTTAATAGTTATCCTTCTGCTGATTTAGGGTCAGGTAGAAAACACAGAAGTATCAAGATAGGAAGAAACTTAGGGGAAAGCTTAAACTGCTAAATTAGGTTCTTGAAATTGGGCAGAAAATAATGCCATGTAATCTTTGCTTCAAAATGATATTGGAGTAAATTGTAAAACATACTGTAAATATATGATTTGTGAAATAATTATTTCCTATTCTCATTTAAAAACATAACTAAATATTTTGCCATGATTTCTGGTTACAATTAAATTCCAAAAAAATAAAAAGTAAGGAAAAATATAGATTTCCTTGCAAAAATATTTTTAAACTTACACTGCTTTCAAGACAGCACACACAACATGCATTCAGAATGGTCTGGGTACTCAATAGTTATGTGAATATGGAGACCTGCATTTTAATTCTAGACTAACTAACTTTGGTCAGCCTATTTAACCACGCTATTATTCAGTTTCTCTAGAATTTAAGATTGTGTTTTGTGTTCCCCTGATAAGAAATGGGTGAAGAAGAATGGAATAATGTTTTAATATCTGAACTTTTAAGGGACAAAAACTAGGTCAGT
Source organism: Corynorhinus townsendii (assembly GCA_026230045.1). Taxonomy (NCBI): domain Eukaryota; kingdom Metazoa; phylum Chordata; class Mammalia; order Chiroptera; family Vespertilionidae; genus Corynorhinus; species Corynorhinus townsendii. The sequence goes on from JAPDVU010000003.1 coordinate 177,323,196, forward strand.
GAAATTATCATGATGACATTTGTGTGAACATAAGTATTGGACTATAGAGCAATTGCTCTGGCTGATTTAATGCCCAATGAGAATTCTCCACTCATTTAACACATACTGAGGACCAGGCCTAGCCAGTTAGCTCAGTTAGCTCAGTTGGTTAGTTTTGTCCCCATATGCCAAGGCTGCAGGTTTGATCCCAGTCCAATTTATGGCATAATATTAGATCTATAAGAATATAAAACATACAAAGCAGTTTTCCAGTGTGAAAAAGTGGTATTTCTATATTACCTCAAGACAGATATAATAAATAAAACAAGTGAATATTATTGAAAATATATGAAGATCTAGCCAATTTGTCTCAGTGGATAAAGCGTCAGCCCACGGACTGAAAGGTTGCAGGTTCCATTCCTTGGTTGCAGGCTCGATCCCCAACACTCATTGGAGTGTGTAAGGGAGGCAACCAATTAATGTGTCTCTCTCACATCAATGTTTCTCTCTCTCTATGTCTCTCTTTCTCTCTTCTTCTCCCTTTCATTTTCTCTAAAAAATCAATGGAAATATATCCTCGGATGAGGATTAACAATAACAACAAAAAAGAAAATATATGAAATATTCAACTTTGGCAGCTTTTATTACAGCCATATCAAATTACTGAAAACGTGTATTCAAAGGTTGAATCTTGTAACAAGTGACACTTAATTTATCTCCTTTCTAAATTAGATGATTATTCTTGCAGATTGATCCTCCTAATGAGGTTACTACTTATTATGTCTTTATCCCTCTCTTGTGTTTAATTACAGCTCACAGTATATTGTAGATGTTAAATTGTTAATAAAATGACTGATTACACATCACTCCTCAGTACCATTCTATTTCAGGAGTAATTTGTAGAAAATCTACCATATTTTCTCCAGTGTAACAGAAATATTAATGGGAATACAATCTAACATATATAAGGTGTCTCCAAAATTTATACACCCACATTGAATAATTATAAAGGCAGTGTTTATTAAAATACATTTCATTTTTAAAATTGAGCTATCAGCTGTCAAAGTGTGTATACATTTTTTCGGACACCCTGTATATTATTTATTAACAGAAACAATAATAAATCTTTGGGATAAGGGCCAAGTAATTAAAGAACCAAAGAAAACACCCTCTACAACCACTAGTACATGATATATTATAAGGTTATGCAAATATTGAGTCCAATTTAATTATAAATTTACCATTGTTGTTAAGAAAATTAAAGCTTGCCCATTTCATTCCATAGCGGCTCACAGTCATAGACAAAGTTACCTGGAAAATGGTATGGAGGATCACAGAGAAGTACTATTCCTTTTCCTTCTTTCACTCTGACCTCAGGACGTTCCTCAGGTGGGAAAGGATCAAGATCTATTTATGAAAGCAAGAAGGAAGCATTCACTCTCTCTGGTCAATAGAGAAAGATAGTGATTGAAGTTCACCTTTCACCTGCTAACTCACTTTGGATGATTCTTCTCAGGTGGTTTGGTGAAGCCAAAGTCAATTCCCTGTTTCTAGGTGGTAGATTTACATACACTACAGAAGACTTCTGTGGAGAACCTGAGCTTACAGATACTGGTAGCAGCCTACATAACTCTTCTGACAACCCTAAAGATTCCAGATATCCTAAACTTTTGCTTCACCTTTAGGAAAACTCTCAATCAGAATATCTGGAAATACAAGGATAACAGACAAAACCAGGAATCTACCAAAGAAAGCAATGAACTTAGAGACATGGACTCATTTGAAAGGTCTATTTCCCTTTCTGAGGTAGGATTCCAAGATGGAGAAGGATTAGGGTGAAAGGCAGGATCCTAGGTGAGAAACATGAAAGTCAGCAATCTCTTGGCCCTTTTCAAATTCTGTGTTTTCCTCAATTCTCATTTCTTTTACTCTTCCCCATGTATTTGGAACTCACATTTTGCTTGATTTCTGCATGCTCTACTATTTGATTCTTCATTCATTTTACTGGAGCTTATTCTGTTGCCACCCTGCCTCATTCTGCATCTGTCATCAGTACTCAAATTATAAAATCTAATTGTTATTTCTCTCAATATATTTATATCTCTGAAAAGTCATCCTCCTAATTGTTACCTTTGCCCAGGAAAACCTAAATATCATCATCTCTAGTCCTAATGTCTCACTTCAATGCCATCCCTATCCTCAGATACTTAGTTGATATTTCAACATAGATAACTTATCGTAACCTCTGCGTGTAAAACAACCATTTAAATGCTTCCAACCACCCTTTAAATTGGTTTTATTTGATCCCATCCCATTTTTTAAATAGAACAGAATGTTTCTACCCTTTGATTAGACTTTCTTTTTAAAATATATTTAGTTGCCCTAGCCAGTTTTGCTCAGTGGATAGAGCCTCGGCCTGTGGACTGAAGGGTTCAATTTCAGTCAAGGGCTCAATCCCCAGTGGGGCACGTGCAGGAGGCAGCCAATCAATTATTCTCTCTCATCATTGGTGCTTCTATCTATCTCTCCCTCTCCCTTCCTCTCTGAAATCAACAAAAATATATTTAAAAAAATAAAAATAAAATATATTTAGCTAAGTGCAATGCAATCAGTCGATTATTTCTACAAGGATTGTTTATTACTTACAGTCCCACTGTTCTCACACCCAATTTAATCTGTTTCCTGACCCTATTTCATTGCCTCCTAGTAATCAATACCATGTGGATCCTCTTAAAACATCATTTTCATCCTCTAATCAATTTTTCAAAAGATGTAAATGCTGACCTATACAATCACATACTGCAGCACCTGGAGTCCTGCTCCTCTCCCAAAGCACAATATCCCGTCAGAACTACTTCTAACTGTTAGTTCAGCACAGTGTTTTTCAAAATATTTTTTATTACTGCCCACCCAAAGAGAAATTTAATTTAATTTAAATTTAAAACAATTCATTTGATTAAATTTTGTTTTAATTTATTTACAATGAAATAAATTAAATACTAAGGGGTGAGACTTTGTCAGGTAGGGTTGCATTTTGGAGAGCCACAAACCAGTATGCTGTAATATCCAAGATGGTTTCTCCCCACCAGGAACCAACTTTCACTCCCTTTGGAGTGGCATCACCCCCATTGAGAATACATTTCCATTGATGCTAATCTTTAGAAACTTATTCAAGATCTTTCAGGATATGGCCTTAGCTTATTTTCTAATGTTACCTTTCACTATTTCAAGTGCATTTATAATACCTCTCAGGATGCTTTGCTCTCCTGCATTTTTTTCTCTCCACACAATTAAGGCCCACTAATCACATTACACCATCTATGGAGACTTCCTCGCACTTTCCTTTCTTCCTTATTGCTCCTCTTGCTGAACTCTTATGATAACATCTAAGTTTTACTCCACCTACACATACTTTGTGCTTTGTAAAGTTACAATTACTTACATCCAAAGCTCAGGGTGGCTTCAGTGCTCCTGACCATCCCATAGTTATTTGATGCTAAACAGTAGTAGACTCCAGCATCTTTCTGTTTGTCAGGGTTGTTGATAACAAGGTTTCCTCCTACCATACTGTACCGATCACTTGTCAGATCAATATCCCCATTATTCATTCTCCATCTATGAGAAAAAGAAATACATTTCATTCAAATGACCTTTGCACAGCTAATATCATTTTAAAATAATATGAGGACAGCTCAATGTGAATTCAGGCAATTAAACAGATGGCTCACTGTGATATTTCTTTACACGCTATAATTGCATATTCTGGGCTCATGATTTATAATTTAGCTCAGGCACAGAAAGGTAAATGTTCAAGTGCATGAAATAGTCCCACGTTTTTCATGAAGCATCCCAAAGGACAAATACTGTATTTCATTTTCTAGATAAATTGGTTTCTTAGCTGATATACATGGTTTATAAATGATACCTAGCTATGCACTAGTTCAATTCATGCATACATAGGTATGGTATTTAAATATTAAAAGCATTACTCTGACAGAAATAAAATGTAAAATAATATGTCAGTATTTTATTTTAATATCCAATTAATTTTTCAATAAAACAAACTAATTAAAATCAGGATTTTCTCAGTAAATGTCATAATCTGATAAATAGTGGTCTATCACATAATTTGAAAATCAATTGAGTTTTGGTTTCCAAGCCACAGATGTAGTATTGTAGATAAGGGGATTATGTTATAAATACATTGACTAGAAACAGGAATCCATCTTTCTCAGTGGGATGATAAGAATGCATGTGGACAGTAGTTTTCAATTAAGTTGCCCACCTGCATAATTTTATAGTGATTTTGTATCAGGGTTCATCCTTAAGGATCCTTGTCTTCCACAGTGTTAGAAGATAAGAGCTATCGCCCTAGCTGGTTTGGTTCGGTGTATAGAGTGTCGGCCTATGGACTGAAGGGTCCCGGGTTCGATTCAGGTCAGGGGCATGTGCCCAGGTTGCCAGCTGGATCCCCAGTAGGGTGCGTGCAGGAGGCAGCCGATCAATGACTCTCTCATCATTGATGTTTCTCTCTCCCCTCTCCCTTCCTCTCTGAAATCAATAAAAATATATATTTTTAAAAATTGTAAGATAAGAGCTATGGTCAAATAGGGACTGTGGTTGCAGTTATTTCCTGGCGCAGTTCTGATTAGGGTCAGAATCTTGCCAGAGAGGCCTGAGAATATTTGGAACATTCTTAGTTTTAAATGTTACAATGTAGCAGGTGATTTCAAAGCAAACACAGAAAACCTTGCTTAGTGTTTTAAAAAATTACCAAATTGCAACCCAATAAAATCCTCTCCCTTCCCCAGCTGATGGCACTCTTGTCTCTGTTTGAACCCTCCAATGTCAAATTGCTTAGCATTTGCCAAGTGAATGAATATGGGTTTCCCTGTTGGGCAGTTCCTGTTGTTATGTTTTGGTTTGTTTCTTTCCCCAAAACAGTATGTTGACTCCAGATTTTTGTTTATTGCCTTAGCTTCCTCCCAGGGGATCTGATTTTGCCTTTGATGTCATATAATAATCAAGTGTTGCTGTTTTGGGTAAGTTCACTGGTCTATTTAATTTTCAGAAACACCCACAACATTGTTGCAATCCCTTTCACACATCATTAAATGCAATTTTATCTGAGCCCTTGTTATTTGGGGGAACAAGGAGAGGTAACAAAACCTTAAGGCTGGTAAGTGGAAGGCAAAGTTCCCCTTTGTACCTTTCAGGATGTTACCACGAATAACAAATTATCACAGTACGTGCCGCAGATATAAAACTACTATGTGAATGACAAATTGCAGGATTACCAAGGTTAGCAAGACTTGCCCCGAATATTAAGTAAATTTTTAAAACTTCAAATGTTCTTTCCCATCAGACAAACTAAATCCTTAGCTAATTTTTTTCTTATTATGCTGTCGACAGCAGACAGCCTTCATAACAAAACAAGTCATCTGCTTTTCCCTGCCAGCTCTCTACATTAATGTGTAGAGTCAGGCCACACTTGTCCTGGAAACTTCTGTGCTGTGCCACCTGTGGGAGGGGTATTTGCCAAGCCAAGTTTTGCTTCTTTACTTTTGAAATTTTGGTAAGAACACTTAATGGGACTGGAGGGAGGGGGAAATAGGGAGTTGCTAATAGCAACGTACAAAACTATAGTTATACAAAGCTTTGCTTCTACTGTCTTTGTGGGGGATGGGGTGGCAGAGGGGGGCGGCAAGGAGGAGCACGTGTTTTTAGAACACTGTCTGCAACAACTCGTGTGTGTGAGTGTGTGTGTGTGTGTGTGTGTGTGTGTGTGTGTGTGTGTCCTTGCCTCCTTTCCAGCCTGGAGGCTGATTTGCTAAGGTTCCATGTATGCATGTCAAGGACACAAAGTCACAGAAGAACCACAGAAATAGCTTTTGAGATGCTGTCAAACTACCTAGAAACATGCATACTAAAAATTACACGTTTCTTTGAAAATCATAAAACCTGTGTTTCAGTCCTGGGTCTGTGATTTACTCACTTTGAAGAAAGTCAATTTACTTATTCAGGGCTCAGCTTCCTCTTCTATAAAATCATGTGCTTGGATTAGATCTCCTCTACAACTCCTATTGGTTATACTATTCCATGTCCATAAACTCCCATTATGTTTGGCTTAAGGGTAGAAATAAGTCTAGCCCATCAAATATATTCAAAACAAACGTGTAATTTATAATTTATACCATATATACTTATATGGCACTCCCATGCATGAAATTGAAACAATAAAAATAATTTCAACAGGATAGTGATGTGGTTTCTAAATTCATATATTTTGTTTTAAGAATAATTTTGTTATAGCCAGAGGCAAGTAAAAATGAGTTCAATTAGAATTAAATGGGGGAAAGTGGTATTCTCTTTGATAACAACTTTTTATAACAATAGAAAAGTCAATTTTATATCCAGGAAAAAAAATCTACTATTAAAATCAACCTTGTTTAATGACAACCTTCAATTAAATGAGGTGACATTAATGTACTAGAGCCCCAATTTCTCCATCAATCACTTGCTTTGTCTTCATGGAACCATTCCATATGTGAAATTCAAATCCATTGGCATCTGTTTAATTTTTGAATCTTAATTTTTGCATCAGGCTAGAAACTGTTAATATATTAATCTGAACCATCCGAAGCAGGAAAACCCATTGTTACATTTTTTTAAAGTTATTTGTTATATCATCAATAGGTACCCCATAAAAATAGAAAAAAAAAAGATTTATATAGATTGTTCAATAGGTAGAGACATTTAAGAAATGTGCTGTGTTGTCTGGATATATATTCGAGACTATTGAAAAAATGTGTAGCTTTCTAGAATTATTTATGCAAGCACTTTAAATGAAGTTAATATAGAAACATTATCCATCATTTGTAGGTATAAGTTATTGAGGCCAATATATATAAGAACATTTTATCTTCACATGTGCATGATCTCCATAGAACCTTTTGCATGATTAGTATGATTTCCATCACACAATTTTTAAATTGATAATGTCAACTGGCACTGGCTTTATTTTTGCAGAAAATAGTAAGTAAATTATTTATTTGCATATGTTTAAGAAAATTACTATCTATTTAGGCATTTAACAACTTTTTAAAAATCACTTGTCTGCCAACATTTTTGTTAATGACCCTGGACTTTGTGGAAAGCCTTACAGCACAGCTTTGTCTGTTGGTACTGGTCACAGATGCTAATCTGTAATCCCTCGTTCACTACACCATTTGGAAAATAAGAAGTGCAGTACGTTACTTGTAAACTGGGAAAGGGCTGGCTCGTGCCCTACAGTTGAGTGAAACTTTTCCTTCTGGTGATTCCTCTGGATAAATGGTATTAATTGGTTGTTCTTCAAAAATTGGTCCAAATCCTTTGTCTTCCTCAGAAACTGTAATGAAAATGAAGGTATTTTACATTGTGCTGGTTTATAAGTAAAAAAAATAAAATTGGGGACATTAAAAAAGTTTTTTAGGACAAAAAAGTCAGAATCACAGAATCTCTATTTTTATTCAGACTGAAGATAATTGGCTTCTATAATCCTGAGGAAAACATTTAGGTTTTCATTAAAAAAATTTTCCTGCTCCTCATTTCTCCCAAAGTACTCTGTGTGGCCATGCTTAACTGCACACAGCTCCTCAAACAAGTCATGTTTCCATGCCTCTGAGCTTTGCACGTGATATTCTTTTCTACAATCAGCATCAACATTTGTGCAGTCCTTTATGACTTAGCCATATAGAGTCCACTCCTTCAAGAAGCCACATCTCACCTGGCCTAGCTCATTTGTATTCTCATAACTCTTTGTCCAGCGTATGGTACCTATCGTGTGATTCTCTTTGTTGTTGTTGTTAATCCTCACCCGAGGATATTTTTCCATTGATTTTTAGAGAGAGTGGAAGGGAGGGGGAGAGACAGAGAGAGAGAAACATTGATGTGAGAGAGACACATCAATTGGGTGCCTCCCAAACACGCCCCCACCAGAACCATGGATGAAGCCTGCAACAAAGGAACGTCCAGTCTGACCAGAATCAAACCCAAGACTCTTCAGTCCAAGGACTGATGCTGTATCGACTGAACCAAACTGGCTAGCACTATTGTTTGATAGCTTTCTGTTCCACTAGATTGTAAATGCTTGGGGACAGGTGGCTGTGTCCATAATCTTGGTAAAATACTCTTCTTTGCTATCTGCTAGGAGTCTGCAACAAATAAGGACTTAACAACTTTTGAACAGCAGAATAAATTAATTTCTAGATGCTCTGGGGAAATTAGTTCCTTTCCTGGGTCAGTTCTTATTTTTTTTCTAAACATGTGACCAACACAGGTACTTAGCAACATCTAGAACAATCAACAAATTAACATGAATATGGGAACTGGCCAACTGGTTTAAAATCCATCACAGAAATATATACGTTGGAAAGCAGTTGTTCCTCACAGTGTATCCTCTCTGGACAAGAAGAGGAATACCTCACAGCCACAGGAGGAGAAGAGAATCACTCCACGTCATCAATATGAAAACATTTACAGAACAGAGATAAAGTCATATGTCCCAAATGAATTAGTACTGATGTGTATGGCTAGAAAACAGGAATATTCTTACATGGGATCACTATAATATATTTTCTAGATCCAACCTACGGTTCACTTCTCCAATTTATTGTGTCTGCTCTAACATCAACCTTGAGGATGAGAGCTTTGTTCATTTCCCTTAACAAATAGCTTAAGTCATCTAAATCTTGCCTTGGTCCTGTTTAACAGTGCCTCTCCCAGCCTACTTATTAACCTCCATAGCATGGGCAGAATAATAAAATATACCTCATTAGATTATTGTGATAATTATTTTGAGACAATATATGTAAGACAGGACTATACCTGGCTTATAGTCAGCAATTAATGCTATTTTTCCTCTCAATGACAAGTGCTTTTCACAAAGTATATGTAAAGTAGAGGCCCAGTGCACGGAATTTGTGCACTCAGGGGGGTCCCTCAGCCCGGCCTGTGCCCTCTCGCAGTCTGGAAGCCCTTGGGGGATGTCCATCTGCTGGCTTAGTCCCGCTCCCCATTAGGAGTGGAACTAAGCCGGCAGTCGGACATCCTTAGTGCTCGCCAGCCATGAGCCTGGCTTCTGATACACTGACCACCAGGGGGCAGCTCCTGCATTGAGCATCTGTCCCCTGGTGGTCAGTGCATGTCATAGTGACCGGTCATTCTGTTGTTTGGTCAATTTTCATATTAGCCTTTTATTACATAGAATATTTCCAAATACTCCACTCCCATCTGCCCCTTTATAGGAACAGATAATTAAACATTTGGGAGATAAAAATATGAAATTAATTTCCAATATGTTATTGAATTTATTTTTCATGTTGAGAAAATCTTATATTTAATTTATGTCCCTTTGCTCATTTTCTAACTTAAAAAGCAGAACACTTTATATCACATTAGTGTTTTTTATAAGTATTATTTTATAAATATAGGTCCCTTGCTTTTTTAAATTTTTCATTCCTAAGAAAATAATGTATTCTATTAAATAGGTTAGTAATTGCTGTATACATTTTATTTTAAGAACATGTTTGGACCCTAGAGAGGTAAATTACTCAAAGCAAGTTTTTGAATTGCATTGACATGCTCAGTGTGAACCTCTGAATGCCAGCCTCCTAAGCCACCCAAAGAGTGTCTGAGGTCATCACTCTGATAGTTCAACTAGGATGCTCAGATGAAGGGAAAGAACTTACTAGGCTTTGCAAAGGATACACCAATGCAAACATTTTACTCTCCACTGACAAAAGATTCAGTCATCTATTGATTTTTTTTTCTAGAGCCATGAAAAAATTAGATGACAAATTATAATGCTTTGGAAGCATATGGAGTTAAAGGACACGAGAAATTAAAAAACCAAATAGGTATCATGTTTTCAATATATATTTATTTTTTTTTTAAGTATGCCCCTTTTTCTTAGTGGGTAGAATCTTCTGAAAAGGAGAACACAGTTATAAGTGACTTTTCTCATGTAATTGAGGAAAAAAACTAAAATCACTCTATTTTATCTGCTCTTCATTCAAATTCATTTATTTTCTACAATATGGTTATAAGTTATTGCAGGAGGAAGTTCATTTCACAAAAAGATTAACATGAAAGAAAGAAGTCATATATGAATATTTGCTGTCAAATTTACAAATGTGAGTGAGCTGCAAAGCCTCCTGCTTCTTCCCCCACCATTCTCAGCTTCGCGATTATTATCACCAGGTAGTTGGATGATCTAAAATGGGATGCTTCACCTCTCATTGTGTGGAAATGGCCCACTGTCATCTTGCTATTCTATGTTATTTCTGGAAAGTGTAATTACAATTCATGCTCTAGAGTAATTTTTTTATTCATTTTACATCCATTTTGAAACAAATTCTATTTCTCATTCTGTAATGTCATCTCAATCTGTTGGTTATCAAACATAATCTTACATAATTATATTTATTGTAAAAAGAGTCTCAGGGAGAAAAATCTATTAGAAAAAAGCAATGATGACAAAACTTGAAGAGTCTAATATTGGAATTTCCACAGTGTTTACAATGTTATAACAGGGTTATAGCCTGTATTACAAGCTCTCTTGAAATATAGTAACTGTTGCAACTCTCTCAAAGCATGCTTCTTCCAGACAGTGCAGGCTCTTCTCTGCTGTCAGCTTTTCTTCACCAGTAAGAGAACAAGGACATTTAGGACTGGAGCTTTAAATGCTCTGGTGCCCTAATCTGTTAGGATCGGATTGTGGATAATAGGTAAACTATAGTAATTTATTATAACTAAAATGGAAAGGAGTTGGTCTCAAGAAGGTGCAGCAATCACTCATTAGAACAAAGACTGGGTCAGATTAACAGGAAGGTTAAGTTGACTAAATTTTCTCTTGTATGTCTTTACCCGCCCAAGAAGAGCCTACCACATTTCTTCATAGCAATCACGTCTTTGGCATATGGTCCACCCCTGAAGCCTCTAAACCCTGTGTTTTGCATCACTGTCTGGGGATCTTCTCACACCTACCTTAATGTCTGTGTATGTATGCTGCCGTAAGCCAGGGAATGTCTGAGGGCACAGAAGCTGGGAGAGGCCAGGGAGGAGCCTTCCCTACAGGTTTAGAGAGAACCTTCCCTACAGGTTCAGAGGGAGCATGGCCCTGATAACACTGGTTGTGAACTTCCAGCCTCCAGAGCTGTGAGACTATTTTCTGTTTTTTTAAGCCACCCAGTTTGTGGATAGCAGTCCAAGGCAAATAATACATGTATTATACTTATTATATAAGTAGTTTAAGTACTATCTAAAGTTCATAATAAACTGTTAAACTTTAATGAACTAGCCTTTCCCAAATTAAATTAACAATTATGTCCTTTCTAATATAATTTCTATGAACAACCTGCAGAACAAGTGTTCTTTAAAATACCGACCTAACACACCCCATATTTTCCCATCCCTGTACTTTCATTTGTGCTACTTCCTCTAAGATTAGCTCCATTTCTAACATTTGAAATACTTACCTACTACCTCCAGCATTAAATATTTCTTAATTCCTCTAAGTCAGTGGTTCTCAACCTTCCTAATGCCGCAACCCTTTAACACAGTTCCTCATGTTGTGGTGACCCCCAACCATAAAATTATTTTCGTTGCTACTTCATAACTGCAATTTTGCTACTGTTAATGAATCGTAATGTAAATATCTGTGTTTTCCGATGGTCTTAGGTAATGTCATCTCAATCTGTTGGTTATCAAATATAATCTTACATAATTATATTTATTGTAAAATAAATATATGGTCTTAGGTGACCCTGCTAGCAGTTCTCAAGAACTGCTAGCAGGGTCACCTAAGACCATTGGAAAACACAGATATTTACATTAAGATTCATTAACAGTAGCAAAATTGCAGTTATGAAGTAGCAACAAAAATAATTTTATGGTTGGGGGTCACCACAACATGAGGAACTATATTAAAGGGTTGCAGCATTAGGAAGGTTGAGAACCACTACTCTAAGTAGTTAAAGTGTTTTTTGTACATATACTAGAGGCCTGGTGCATGAAGATTCATGCGCGGGGGCCGGGTTCCTCAGCCCGACCTGCACCCTCTCCGATCTGGGAGTCCTCAGGGGAGCCCTCTCCAATCTGGGAGTTTCTGTCTGTCTTTGCAATCATATGAGCAAATTGTCTGAGACCCCAACCCAATTTGGTTTGTTGCTCACAGAATAATTGAGGCTTTTTTTTTTCCTTTGCTTCATTGGTGGAGATTTCCTGGAGGTTTTAGGATATCTTCCCTTTAATTTTTCCTAGACACTCTGATTTTACTTATGTCTCTCACCTTTGCTTTCCCTCCATTCCCCACCCCAACAGTAACTTGCTCCAGGCTCACTTTGTTCTAGTGTCTAGGAGATCCATCTGCCACCAGAACTATGATTTCTAGCATTCCTGGTGCTCCCCGCGCTCTGGGCTTCCGCTTCCGGTCCTGGGGTTGCCACCAGAACTACTATTCCCAGAATTCCTGGTGTTCCCTACACTCTTGGTTTTCCCTTCCTGCTCTGTCTCCAGCATCCCACAGCCTCCCACTCTGCCAAGTCCTCCAAGCCGCCAGCTCTCCCACTCTCCGTCTGGTGGCTTGGGGAGCCAAGTTCTCCAAGCCGCTCCACTCTCCGCCGGCTCTCCTGCTCTGCTTTCCGCCTGGTGCCTGTGTATGCAAATTAACCCACCATCTTTGTTGGATTAATTTGCATACTCACTCCTGATTGGCTGGTGAGCATAGCAGAGGTATGATCAATTTACATGTTTCTCTTTTATTATATAGGATACGAGTACCCTGTGCACTAATTCGTGCACCAGTAGCTCTCTGCCGCCCTCCTGTAGCTCTCCACCCACTACCCCACCCTCCTGTAGCTTCCCATGCCCCCCTCCCTCCTTCCCCCCTCATAGCTTGCTGCCCTGCCCCCTCCTGTGGTTTTTCACTGCCCACCCTCCTACAGATCCGTGATCTGGTCATTATGCGGTTGGTTGTTATGCCTCAAGGCATAACAGATAATTAGCATATTCCTCTCTTATTATATAGGATTTTTATTAATTTCACAGAGAAAGGGAGAGGGGAGAGAGAGATAGAAACATCAGTGATGAGAGAGAATCATTGAATTGGCTGCCTCCTGCATGCTTCCTACTGGGGATCAAGTCCACAACCCCAGCATGTGCCCTTGATCAGAATTGAACCCGGGACACTTTAGTCCACAGGTGGACACTCTATCCGCTGATCCAAATCAGCTAGGGCTAAAGTGTTTTTTATATATTTTCTTATAAATCCGTTACTTAACTTTTCTTATTCCCTATTCTATGGTAAGGTTCTTTAAGTCAGGTAATGATCTTTATATGGCCTACATGTGGTGATTCCGACTTTCCTCTCTCTTAATCCTTCTAACCAACTAAAAGTGGAAGCTCTCTATAAATATCCTTGCTTTTTATGAATATCCAGGCATGAATATCCTTGCTGCATCATATAAGTTGTAGCCATGGTTGCTCAGTGATTCTTCCTGAGTATTCGCTCTCCTCCCTACTGAGCAGTGGCTTTTATGTTACCAGTTTTACTATATTTATTGAGCACCTATTATGTAGCTACTGTGCTAGAATCTACTGTCACATCTTTTTCTTAGTTTTAAGTTCTCATAAGAATCCTGTGACTTTTACATATTTGAAAGCTGAGGTTTACAGAAGTTGAATAGTTGAACAAGATTAAGTTGTGAGTGAATACCAGGTTGCACATGCAACTCCCAGGCTGGTCTTACTCTAGGCTCTGTTTTCTTCACCATATCATACTGCCTCTATTTCTGGCAAGGACTGTTCAGGGGTTGAAGTAGGTCTACACAGGGTTGTTAATATAGTCTATAATAACAAACAATACATTTTGCAATATCTTTGGACTCCTTCTTAAACTGAATCTTAAGCTTCTAAGTCCATTACCTTTAATTCCCTCTCTCTCTCTCTCTCTCTCTCTCTCTCTCTCTCTCTCTCTCTCTCTCTCAGCAATCTTTAATAAGTTACATGTTTTAACTTATTAAAATATAAGTTAGGTTTTTATAATATTTAAAATATTGTTTCAAAATTTAGTAGCATAAGACTGTTACAAAGAATACAAGAACAACACAGGCCACATTGAATATTTTCCATCTTTTGCAAGCCTCTAAGACAGTGATTTTCAACTGTTGTGCCTCAAGAATTTTTAAAACACGCGATACCTGATTATTTAGTCAGGGGCATGGACCTCTTTTCCCTTAGAATGTCATATAAAATATGGCAACAGCCAACACCAAAATAGCCATCCAGTGTGAATGAATCAAAATTATACCTATCTTTTTGTCAGATCAGCAAAAAATACAGTTTTTGGTGTGCCTCAAAATTTTAGTAATTAGTTTATGTATGCCATGAGATGAAAAGGTTGAACATCACTACTCTAATATTATGTTGTATCCATTCATTCATTTTGGCAATCAAACACATTGCCTTATAGCTCCAGATAAAGCTTCTTACAAAATTTCCATGGAGTTTAACATTAACCATTTGGCTTTAAGTTTATAGAGTAGGTAGCTTAAGACAGAGATGAAATATGATTCATTTGAGGAAAGTTATTTTTAAAATTTACCCTTTCATCAACTTACCTCCATGACCATACCTTCTGTGCCATGTAAACTCTAAAAATGAAAGAAAAAAGATTTTAATCCCAAAGCAACTCTTCAAATTGTGGTTTCAAATATTGCTCAACTACTGAGGTACTAGTTAATGAAATGAGATTACCTTTCCTTTACTATTAAGGTTAAAGTATCAAAACAGCTTTGCAGACATTTGTCTTTGCAGTTTAAAGTTGTAGTGCTAAAATTTATGGTCAACAAAATTCGTATGAATATTTAGTACTAATAAAATTATTTTAGTTTTATTTAATTCATAAAAATAAGACAGTGACAATAACCCTACCACAACATTTTCTTTATTATATTTGCATAATATATGTATATATCCATATAAATATATATGTATAATTTCTGTTGTTATATCAATGTCATTAAAATTCTTAAGTACTGCTTAAATTATAGATTTTGGGGATTCTTAAGTCATAATAATTACTCCCCAAAATAAAAAATAGCATTTTTAATTTCTTTAGTAATAAATAAGATACTTTAGAATATCCATTAGTTCATCATTAAGCAATCAATGGGGATTGATAAACGATAGGATCCACTTATATCCTGAATTAATAGCAACTCAACAAGTATTCACTTAGTTTAAATAATAGAGATTGAGGGATGAGGAAAACCGATTGTTAGAAAACATGCTGCTTCGGAGAGAAATACGATACACCTCTCCTCGCAGAAAAGATTTCTGAATCCTTCAAATTTGTCTTTGAAATAGTATTTATTTGTCCTAAACACTACAGCATTCTTAAAACTGCTTTGTTATTCTTAAAGTGCCTGCACATATTTTTTAGATTATTTTAAAATTATTTATCATAAAACTGACCAGCCAGTTCATATAAATTATATTAACTTAACAAACAAATAAAGAAGAAAGGTAACAAAAGCTTAAAACCAAGAACTAATTATTTTGCCATATTTTACTTTTATTTATGCTAATAAGGTTATTTAAGTCTATTGAATATATATAGTGAAAATACTATATAATGATGAATTGTTAACTATCTTTTCCAAACTACACTAAATTCTTTCAAGTTTAAATAGGCTACAGTAGTACTATTAACCCCCCAGGAATTGACAAATACTACTAAACAGTGTTTTTTTCCCTTCCCAGGTATCCTGATTTTACACATGTACCAGCATACCACTACATAAGATTGACTGAGTCATGCAAAATTTTAATTGTAAGTAAATTAAAAATAGAGTCAACCTTGATATATATTAATTTACTTGCATGACCCATGTGTCAAAAGAAAATATTCTAATTTTCTACAACAGATTTAATGAAGTGAACACACATATTGATTATTTAGACATTATTTATGGGTAACGTGCAAAGGGTATTTCTTACCTGATAGGCAGGTTGTAAAAGATAATATCACAAGGTGACTAACCAGCAGCCACATTTTCATCTTGTGTTCAGTAGAGGTTAAGTGCAATTTTCAAAAACAGCTTTAGCTTTATGGCAGTTGGGTAATATTAAAAGCTGCATCAAGGAAAGAAAAGAAGGGAAACAAAAGGAAGGAAAAATGTTTGTCATTTGGGTGCAACAGCATTATTAATTTTACCTTATTTTATATTCCTTGTTTTTAGACTATGTTTTAGTTTATTTAAATACATTGGTAAAACCCATGTAGTAATGGAAAGAGTAGATTCAGTATCAGGCCCTCAGCTGACTCCCAGTACTGACACTGTATGACCATAAGCAAGCCAGTCAGTTGGTATGTTTTAGCTTCTAACAGTTGAACAATTGAGTATGATATTATCTTTTCTACAAACTGCACAGTTGTTTTGATTAAAGATTGAATTTATCTGAAGGGCTGGTAGGTACAAAGATTCAACTAATGATTTGTTTGTATAAGAGTTTGGACAAACTCAGACATTATACACTAGCATTATTTGTCGATGGCTTGTGGAAAATTTTTGCCAAGAATGCTGATTTTTAAATGTTAAAATATATTAATTAATAATAAAGTTGTTCCCCTTCACTTCTTTCATTTATTCATTCCACAAATGTAAATAATTGCTCCTCATATGTCAGGAAGGGAGAATCTAGGATTTGTGAGGCCAAATCATTAAGAGTTAGAGAGCTGTATGTATTTAAGAACAAGAGGAGAAAATTACTAATACAAACTAAGCTATAAAAAGAATATCTTACTTTTATAAATTCCCTCCAAATTTATGACCACGTGATTATACTGGTGAAGCCTTATATATTACACCCAGGGCCTCAGAATAGCCTCATGTAAATGAGGGGATCACAACTTAAGCTTCATCATGTTTGTGGTAAATCCACTTCTACAAACAAGCATATAGACAAATGAATAAAAAAGTAAGACATAGTTTGTTTACCCTTAAGAAGTTCACAGATCAATGGGACGCATGTGTATACAGTTCATAGAGGTAGCCGTTTGGATCTATATACTATTAAGCTTGGAAACGTGTTAATAACTTTAATGAAAAGCATTGTAAGAAACATCATGGTGGGCACAGGTCTCACTGTGGTAGACAGGGCATTGGGGTGAAGGTATTGCACTCTTAGATTTCAGTTCTTTTTTTTTCCTGTGACTTTATTTTTTTTAAAATAAATCCTTATTGTTCAGATTATTACAGGTGTTCCTCTTTTTTTCCCCCCCATAGCTCCCCTCCACCTGATTCCCCACCCCACCCCATGCCCTTACCACCCGCCACTGTCTTCATCCATAGGAGTAAGATTTTTGTCCAATCTCTTCCCGCACCCCTCACACCTGCTTCCCCTGAGAGTCGTCAGTCCACTCCCTTTCTATGTCCCTGATTCTATTATATTCACCAGTCCATTCTGTTCTTCAGATTTTTTTATTCACTTGATTTTTAGATTCACTTGTTGGTAGGTATGTATTTGATGTCATTTTGTTGTTCATAATTTTTATCTTTACCTTTTTCTTCTTCTTCCTCTTCTTAAAGAATACCCTTCAGCATTTCATGTAATCCTGGTTTGGTGGCGATGAACTCCTTTAGCTTTTTCTTGTCTGTGAAGATCTTTATCTGACCTTCAAATCTGAATGATAGCTTTGCTGGGTAGAGTAATCTTGGTTGTAGGTTCTTGCTGTGCATCACTTTGAATATTTCTTGCCACTCCCTTCTGGCCTGCATAGTTTCTGTTGAGAAATCAGCTGACAGTCGTATGGGTACTCCCTTGTAGGTAATTAACTGTTTTTCTCTTGCTGCTTTTAATATTCTCTCTTTGTCTTTTGCCCTTGGCATTTTAATTATGATGTGTCTTGGTGTGGTCCTCTTTGGATTCCTCTTGTATGGGGTTCTGTGCACTTCCTGAACTTGTAAGTCTATTTCTTTCACCAGGTGGGGGAAGTTTTCTGTCATTATTTCTTCTAATAGGTTTTCAGTATTTTGCTCTCTCCCTTCTTCTGGCACCCCAAAAATTCGGATGTTGGTTTGCTTAAAGTTGTCCCAGAGGCTCCTTACACTATGTTCATATTTTTGGATTCTTTTTTCTTTTTGTTTTTCTGGTTGGATGTTTTTTGTTTCCACATATTTCAGATCTTTGGTTTGATTCTTGGGGTACGTTGATCTACAGTTGAGTTTCTGTATATTCTTTATTTCAGACAGTGTATGCTTCATTTCTGACTGATACTTTTCCATTTTTTTGGCATTCTCATTAATATCCTTAAAGGTTTCATCAAGTTTCTCAGCAGTTTTAAGAAGATTCTTGAGTAACCTTATAAATGTGGTTCTGAACTCTATGTCATCCAGTAGTTTGCTCTCCTCCGTTTCTTTCATTCGTGACATGTTTCTTTGTCTCCACATTTTGGCTGCTTCCCTGTGTTGATGGAGTAGCTTTGTGTGGTAGGTGATCTATAGGGGGCAGTAGCTCAGCCTCCTCAATCACATGAGGTGGATGCTCTTGGTACACCCCTTTGTGGGCTGAGTGCAAAGTCTTGGTGTAGTTAAGCCTTAATTGCTGTTGGTACACTGGGAGGAATTGACCTCCAGGCCAATTAGCTGTGAGCACTCGCTGTGTCTATAATGGAAGAACTGCTGTGCTGGAGACACGCTTATAGGTACAGGACTTGTTTCAGTGGGGCTTTGGTGCTCACTGAGTCTGCCTCTGGAATGTGTCATTTATGGATGTGAGGAGTTGAAATCTGGTGTCTCACACTGACCACTAGGTACACTGGCTTCTGGATCTCCAATGGGGTACAGGTCAGCTACTGTCTGAGGCCACGCAGCAGGAGCTACAGTGAGAGCTACAGTTTTCTCCTCTTTACTTGTGGTTTGGAGGTTTTGGAGCAGTCTGACCCGGGCTGCAAGTTTGCTAGGTTAAGCTGCGATAGGGCAGGGCTTTCTTATGCTAAAGCCACTGCTTGGAGCTTGGGTGGGTTTGTAGGTTGTGCAGGGTGGGGTCTCAGGGTGTCACTAGGCTAGGGTGTGGCAAACAGCAATGGCTGCTAGTTAGCCGGCTCTGCGTCCCCATCGGTATCCCCGAGTCCCGTGCCCTAGTGCAGTAAACAATTATTCCTGCGCGCAGCTCTTCAAGCAAGCCACCCTCACTGGCAGACAGTCCAGCTTCTCCCCGTAGGAGTTTGAGTCCCCCACGTCTCCCCAGAAACTGTATTTCAGAGTAATCGGGGGCTTGTCTTCCTTTGGGTTGAAAAAAGCAACGCCCGCCGCCAGCCCGGATCCCGCGCCTCCGTACCTCAGCTTTTCAGCGCTTGTGCATGTCTCAATGCTCTTTTCTCTTTCCTTCTAGTTGTAGAACTTCCACTCAGCCAGCTTTCCTGTGGTTCTGGGTGATAGACGTTTTGTCTTTTAGTTGTGGTTTTGAAATTGTTGCGCGAGGCAGCAGTTTAGGTGTTTACCTACGCTGCCATCTTGGATTCTCTCAGATTTCAGTTATTTGATGGCTGCAAAACCCAACTGCTCTTTACTAGAACTTGTTGAGAGCAACATGTCCCAGGGCTGTGGAGACCTCTTTAATGGAGATACAATGGGAGTGAAAAAGACATTCATTCATGGTTTCAAAGGATATATAATAGCTTAGGAAAATCTCATGACATAGTTACATATCATATATAAATTAAGAATGAGCCTGAAAGCATTTCCTAAAAGAAAATACCTAGTGCTATAATGTTCAAGATATAATATTTCAACACTTTCTATAATGTGAAAATAAAATGACACTGATTGCTTGCATTGTAATGGCATGCTAAAGATCCTGCTTATGTTTTTAGACCATATTTACCACCATCCAAACACTCTATCCTGATTTGCCAGACTCCTAGCATTTTCAGAGACTTATAAAAATATTTAGTATACTACATGGGCAAAGACAAATATATTTTCTCTTTTGGTGTATATACTATTCTGAAGTGAAAAATCATTTATTTTGAGATAAAGTTGGTGGTATTCTTAAAGAAAACAGTAGAAATGGGTCAAATTACCAATAGGATATATTTAAAATATTTTTGCAAAGGAAAAATATTCAACAGACAATTTTTAAATGTCAGGATTAATTTATGATCAATTTATTTTTCTTGGACATATGTGAGAAGGTGCCCAATATACAGCTGTATAAATTGCATTAAGCCTGGACTTTAAAATTTTTAATTAATTTTATTTATTTTATTAAGTGCGGCTGATCAGGGGGAAAAAAACAGATATATAAAAGTGAAGAATAAAGAAACATTTTTTTCAGGAGACAGGGAAAACAATGTGATCTATGAAAGGATTTTTAGCTTTTTAGTTTGTTGATGGGTGTATAGTTTCATTAGTATTTTAATATAGACCTAAGTAAAAATTATTTAAAGCTATATACATTGTTTATATGTTTTAGAGTTTGTCTCCAAATAATGTTCAATTGAGTATTTTTTAGCCTGTTGGTTCCTAATTCTTCTCATTGAGTTATGCACACTAATTAGAATGACTTCCTTTAATGAGGAAAAAGGTAGAAAAAGCAACCACATATACTATGCCCAAATTGTTGTTTTAAATCAAACAATTATTTTTGTAAAGATTAATCTAGGTAATATATTTGCAAACACTTTGCAGATTAAAAGCATGTGACATTTAATGTGGCAGTATTAGATTTTAAATACTTGTAATTTACCAATTAATAAAGTATTATAATTTGAGAATTATACACATTCAACTCTTCAGGAGGGATGCTGCTGCAGTTTTGAGTGTAGAGGAAGCAGCATTGACCAGAGAGAAAAATAAATATAATTACTATGAGGGTAGCATTCAGATTTTTAATATGGCTGAGTTATGTAAATTTTTATCTCATTAAATTTACAGGCTTCTGGAAAAGAAGGAGAACAGGTCTAAAGGAAGATTAGCTATATCCACATAGCTAATAATTTCAGAGCAAGTGATTCCAAGAAATCCCATCTAATAAAAGAGTAACATGCAAATTGACCGTACCTCCGTTACACCCACAAGCCACACCCACCAGCCAATCAGGAGTGAGTGTGCAAATTAACCCAACCAAAATGGTTGCGGCCATGGAGGGAGCAGGAGGCTTTGGTTTCCCTGACAATGGAGGAATCCAAGCTTCCTGCACACCCTGGCCCGCCCAGGCCTCCACTCAAGGCTACAAAGTTTCAATTATAGAAGATAAATAAATCCCAAAAAAAGAGAGAGCAGGAGGCTTGGGTCGCCCCCAGCGATGGAGGAAGCCAAGCTTCTTGGCCTGCCTTGGCCTCTGCTCAAGGCTACAAAGTTTCAATTATAGAAGATAAATAAATCTCAGATACCAAGGCCTCTGCTTGGGTCACTGGGGGGCGTGGCCGGCCTACAAACCACCACAGGCCCCTCACCCAGGCCACCCCATGCCCCAAGGTAAGCCCCACCCTGATCCGGGACACCCTTCAGGGCAAACCAACTGGCCCCCACCGAGTACCAGGCCTCTATCCTATCTAATAAAAGAGTAATATGCAAATTGACCATCACTCCAACACACAAGATGGCTGCCCCCATGTGGACAAAAGATGGCTTCCACAAGATGGCCAGCATGGGTGGGCAGTTGGGAGGGACCAGGCCTGCAAGGGAGGACAGTTAGGGGGGACTAGGCCTGCAGGGGAGAGCAGTTAGGGGTGACCAGGCCTTCAGGGGAGGGCAATTACGGACAATCAGGCTGGAAGGGGAGTGGTTAGGGGGTGATCAGGCTGGCAGGCAGAAGCGGTGAGGGACAATCAGGAAGGCAGGAAGGCAAGCAGTTGGGAGCTAGCAGTCCTGGATTGTGAGAGAGACCGGGCCTAAACAGGCAGTTGGACATCTCTCAAGGGGTCCCAGATTGGAGAGGGTGCAGGCTGGGCTGAGGGACACACACCCCCATGCACAAATTTTGTGCACCGGGCCACTAGTTAAAAATAAAATACAGAAGAATTTCCTAGGTCAAGGATGTTATTGAACATTTCCTTCTCAAATGTGGTAATTAGTGACAAGGCATAGTCAAACAGGATCAGAGTAATGGATACATAGAACAGACTGGCAGAGGTCAGAGAAGAGGGGATGGATGGGACTGGATGAAAGAAGGTGGAGAGATTAGCCCAAGAGCATGCAGGCATAGCCCATCACAACAGTATAGTGATGGCCAGAGGGAGGGGTTGTGGGGAATGGGTGGAGGTAGGTAAAGGTGGAGGAAATGGGGGACATCTATAATAATGTAAACAATAATGGAAGGAAGGGAGGGAGGGATGGAGGAAGAAAAGAAGAAAGGAAGAAAGGAAAGAAGGAGAAAGAAAAGAAAGGGAAGGAAAAGAAAGGGAAGGGAAAGGAAGGGAAGGGAAAGGAAAAGAAAGGAAAAGGAAGATCAGGGGAAGTCAGATCTTTTCCCAAGTTTGTTTCAATCATTCTTTAGCTTGTAACTTTGGGCAAGTTACCTCACTCTAATTATCCTCATGTACAAAATATGGAAAGAATGCCTATTTCATGAAACTAGTGTAAGGGTTGCATGAGGTTATAGATGTAAAATGTTTACCATGAAAGTATTTGATAAATATCTACTTATTATTCTATTAGGCAATAGGCCTGTCACACCTCTGATCTGTTGTTTTGTCTCTACTGTCTGGCACAAAGTAGTCACTGATATATACTTATTGAATAAATAAAGGAATACATGTGTTATTCCATAACTGTATTCCCAAGCACTTGCATGAAACAAACTGAAATTTACTTCAATTCCTTAAAATAAGAATAGAATGGTGACAGTAGGTAACAAGAAATGTTTCTTCTTGGGGCTTTGGTGTTTGTTAGAGATTACAAATATACTCTAGAACATGATATTCTAAGTAGCAATATTTTACAGCATTTTAATATATACTTTATTAGTATTGTTTGAAGTCTGTATTTCAAATTGAATTATGTACACTTTAGCAAAAAAGAAAGAAGTATTATTATTTTGAGCTTCTCTGTGTCATATCTTTTCCTTCACTCTAAAATATTGCCTATTTCAGTAGGACAGTGAGTCATCACCCTGGCAGCATGTGATCTACTTCATTTAATGGGTTTCTTGCTATCTACCTAATAAAAGAGTAACATGCAAATTAACCGTACCTTCACAACGCCCACCAGCCAATCAGGAGTAAGTATGCAAATTAACCCAGCAAAGATGGTGGGTTAATTTGCATCCATGGCGACAATGCAGGCATTCCACCTTGCCCCCAGCCGCTCCAGGCCTCTGGGCAGCATGGGAAGGCAGAAAGGTGGCTCTCGGCCAGAGCAGAATGGCGACTCCAGCCACAGCAAAGGCGCTGCTGGCAGCCAAGGGAAGGAAGGCCCATTCTTGCATGAATCTCATGCATCGGGCCTCTAGTTCCAGTATAAAAGCATCTTTCACATCTTGTTCACACATTTGTGTTCTGCTGGTGATTTGTTCTATTGTGTCACCAGTTATCCCATCATTCCTGACTCCCTGTTCACATCCCTGGGCAGTGCAGCAGAAGAGAGAGGCTGAACCCTTCCCTGTTCATGCCGAAGAACCTGCTTTCCCCATTTCTCCCTGGAGGACAGGATACTCAAATTCACAGCTCACTCCCCAGCCACCATGGGCCTTGAACTGTTGGAGGTAAATGAAATAGCAGAGAAGAAACAAATAATGCTGACAATGGTGTGACAGTTACAGGAGCAGGCATTTTTGCTTCTCAGTAATCAAAATAACAGAATGGCCAGAAACAGGACCCAGACAAGCATTCCGGTCCCAGAGGCAACACTGTGCTGGCCAGCTCCCTGAACTCGCTGGCTTTCAGAGCTCGTGGGTTCCCATTCTTTCAGCCTAGGTTTTACACCAGGTACTGCAGACACTGTATCTCCCAACCCACCATGGCTCAATGGTGTCTAGTGATTGACGTGTCCTTGATGTTTACTGGCACTACATTAATTTCCAAGACAATTCAACTTCATTTCTCCAGCACTCTTCATTAAATCTCT
The DNA here is from genome assembly GCA_026230045.1 of Corynorhinus townsendii. Classification (NCBI taxonomy): domain Eukaryota; kingdom Metazoa; phylum Chordata; class Mammalia; order Chiroptera; family Vespertilionidae; genus Corynorhinus; species Corynorhinus townsendii. Next base: position 177,347,288 of record JAPDVU010000003.1, read on the forward strand.
TACTCATACATTAAAGCAACAGCAAAAATACAATAAGGAAACATAGCATGACATTCTTTTCCTTCATTTGCCTTCTTTCTTTCCACACTTGTCTTCTTCCCCACTTTTCTCTCCTTAATTTAGGCAAAATGTTAGGGTTCTCCTTTGAGAAATTTGGACTACATGTTTAGGTATTCATTTTTCAGCTGGAAAGACATCATCTACCTCTCCTGTTATTTTGTTCTGTCAGAGGATAAGCCAAATAAATTATTCAAAACAGCATCAACAATACATTAAAAGCATTTAGCCATAGCAATTATTCACAAAATATTCCATACTGCTATATAATGAAATGATGTACCATCAAGACAATAAACTAATATTTCATTGAACTAATTACTATATAATCATTTACACTGAGAACAAGATCCTAGAAATATTGATTAAATATATGTAGAGAAAAACTAAATAATATTTTATGTAGTATATATATATTAGAAAATAGTCACATTTCTGTTTCAGAAAGAATAAAAAAAGATTTTTGGGATATGTCAGGAATCTATCCTGATCTATCCTTAACATAGCCCATGAAAAGCTAAGTTAATAAGAAAATTTAACCTACAATTTAAATCATGATGCTTATCTGGTCCTATATTACATCTGGACCTAAAGAACATTTGCTATAAAGTTCTATATCCAGGAAATAGAGGAAGCTTGTTGGAGTTAAGCACAAGTTAGTCTAGAAAAGACACCAATGTCTCCTACTCTGTACTGTAAAACCAGGGGACGTTTTATCTTCAGATTTTAAATTTTAATTTCACTCTGAAATTCTGCCTCTGCTGCCCAAGTTGCTTAATCTTCCTGAGGTGTCAGTCACCCAAGTTGGACCATAGAAAATTAAGTTCCTTCTTCAGACAATTAATGTGAGGACTAAATCATGTATGTTATGGATACGTGTTTGGGCATGTGTGTGTAAAAGTCCTTGGTACATTACAGAAGTCAAAATAGTAAGGTGGAATAAATAAAATTTTCCAGAGATAAAATTAGTTTTGAATTTTCAAAATGCTAATCCTTTAGAAGGGGGATATTAAATATATTATGTACATTAAGTACTTCCATATAAATATTACATCTTTCCAGTTAATTTTCAGATTATTACACGTAATTTAAACATAGGTGACACAACTTCCTCCAGATGAATAAATGCATATTTTGGATGGTCTTAGTCTCTAGGCTCAGCTGACACCTCTCTCATCAAATTATTACTGGCTTTCACCTCTCTCGCCTCTCTCATCAAATTATTACTGTCTCGGTTTAACAGCTCTTCTGAAAAGTCATTAACAATGTTTTGGCAACTTACTGCTATGGCCAAATATACTTAGTAAAAATTTTTGAAGAATGTGCCTTTTTAAACCTGGGAATAACCTTACACACATCCAAGGAAAATAACCACTTTCTGAAGGTGGTTATAAATAACATCCTTCTGTTCTAGAATAGAGTCATATCCTGCCCAACTAGCAGAGAGAGGGCAATGGTCTTGATGCAACTGCTTTAGCCTGTGAAAGGGCCTTCCACTTGATTATTGTGAAGTATACATAAAAAGAAGTTAAGAACACCAGCAGACTGTGAAGTGCAATGACTTGGAGGCTGCTCAGGGAACTAAAAATCTAAAGGTGTTTGAAGATGTGAACATTAACTGAGTGCTGACAGCACAGCCTGCATTTTATAAACTGGCAGCTTCCATTTTTAGATAATTGGATTTATGATTAAATTAATTGCTCATTTATTTTTAAAATGACAATGCATACAGAGGAACTTAAAAATAGTGGAACCCCATTTGTGATATTCATAGCACATATTTTTCACAGGCTAATGTAAGCCGAAGATGTCACACAGACTGTAATTGATGCATTCATGTTTATTCATTCAGATAGTTTCAGGAAACCATCACTTTTAGGTGGCAGAATAAGTAGAAAGTCAATATCTACTTTTTCCCACAATTTAGGAGTGTGTGTATAGTGTGGTTAGGTATCTCTTGAAATTTGAAGAAATATAGAAAGACCCTGCTGGCTCTAAACTATTTCCCCTTTTAAACTGACAAGATGCCTATCCTGCACAATTATTTTGATTAAAATTACAAAATTAAGATGTTAATGGAAACTGGAAATAGTAATAATGAGCAAATCAAGCAATATGATTTATTGATTATTTGAAATTCCAAGAATTACTGTCTTAGTCAATCAACAAGAGAGGGGTTGTTTTGTCATGCAAGATTTAGAACCAACGGACATTTGTGGGATTCTGCTCATCAGCATATTAATAAGAATAACTATAGTATTCATATGCTCAAGGGTAAAGTCATATTTTCACTATTTTGAATCACCAGGATGGCAAAAAACAAAACAAACAAAAAAAGGCTGCTCAAAATATCAGAGTAATAGTAAATGAAAAATAAAATATTGCAGTAGGCATTGGGGAAAGGTAGTATGGAGTAGAACTGATCATCCCTGTGCTGTCAATGATTTACATAAAAGATCAGGATGAAGAAAAATGAATGAAACCAGGTTGTAAATGGGAGAACTGAGGGTAACAGGGTAACCTCAGATACATGGGGATAGTAAAGAAGCAATAACATGCAAGTGTGCTAAAATTTTTACAAATCACTAATCTATATAATATATCACCTGATCCACGAAAACTCTGAGACTTCTAAAGATAAAGTGAGTTATGGGGATCATATGGATTGCCCAAAGAGCCAGGGTTTGCCCTTCTATTCTAGACAGATTTAAATACTATAGTTTTTTTTATTATTTAATTTTTTAAAAGATACAAAATGTTCTTGCTCTAAATTGTAAGAATTGATATTTTGTAAATTCAGTGATTAACATACTTTTCAATACTCACAGTCATTTTCCCGAAATAAGTTGTAGGGGCCACCTACATTAACATTATTTGGTTGTGCTTGTTAATAAACTAGATTTACCAGCAACTCCCAATAATAATTAGTCTCTGGGGAATAGCTGAAGTATCTGCATGTTAAACAAGCTTCCCAGGTAACTGGTAGGCATACAAAAGTTCAAGAACTATTGTATTAAGTGTGTTAGGTAAAGGTTAGAAATGTTTTCACCACTCACAGAGAGTGTGCAGATGTGTTCTGAATTAAATAGGCCACATCTTTAGCCACAGCACTCTAAAAATCAGAAGATATGCAACATTTAATAACCTGCCTCTTAAAATTATGTCTGCCCTGTACTTTGCTGTGGCACATTGTATAGGTGAGAATTGAATATTGCCTATGTCTACATCTGATTTACTTTACCATATCATAGTGAACAAGGCATTTTGATATAATGTTTTGACAACTACCTGGAAGGTTTCCTACTTTTAAATGAGACCCTCTTATTGGATTATCATGACATGGCTTTAAACTTCTCTTGTAGTTCAAAATGATCTGAGATAGCAGAGCCACTACAAAGAAATGTGCTCTGTGATACCTTCCCTGTGAATCATATCTAAAAACCCAAAGCAGGATTTAATAACTCTTTGACGGCAGCAAGAATTCCCATGCCAGCGAGACAGAACTTTCAAACTTCTTGCCCTTTTGTTCCCCCACCTCCTGCAGCCACCATAATGCACAAAAGGACAAGACCTGGGGAGAAACTAACAGCGTTTAGAAGTCTCACTCAGTTTACACTGGGAGCTTTAAAGACTTTCTGGGTTGTAATCTCCCTATTGTATGCCTCTATTCCTCTGTCGCGGTGACCATATCTACTAAAAAGACATTATTGCTACTGTGTGTCTGTTTTCTGAGTCTCCACTCTAAGCCATTCTCCCTAACGGGACAGGATGCTAGCTGCTGCTCCTCTCTCCACACTATTGGTATGTCCTGTAGGTATAAGAGCAGGTATTTATTCTACCTTGCCAATCTAAAGGTACACCTAATATCTTACTGTCTTCTGACAGGAGGCCCACCCATGAGGGGAAAAGGAGGCTGAGGACCTTGTGACTTCTATTAGCTGCTGTTCAGATTAAGAGAGATACTGAACAGAAGGCACAGTCCTCCGGGAAGAGCATGATGTAACCCTTGACATTCTATCTTTTTAAATGACAAGGAAGATTGAGTCATTGTACTGATACAATGACCCTATAGTATCAGTAACATGACTGTATGTCATTGTATTAATCGTTAACTGATGAGTTATTCCTGCTCAAATAATTTAGGCCTTTATTCCTAGAAACAACGTTAGAAAATTATTTTTAATGCACCTCAACTCAATTAAAACAATTCAAAAAGTTAGTTTTGAAACATATATTACAGGATATAATTGAATGTTTGTTCAATCTCATCAGACATAAGTTTGTATTGCATGTTATTCAAAGACCAAAAAATGTGTTTCATTTTCTTTGAAGAGTATAAAATAAAACAATCATATAAAGGCAGGTGGATGGCAATTTTTAATTATTCATTCATTATTCCATACACATATATGAAGTATTATCTACCAACTGGAGACATTTTTAGCAGCAGCGTAAGTACTAGTAAATCAAAGGTTATACTTTTGATTTACTAGTACTTATATTCAGTAAGGGACTTTCTAGATTAGAGCATACCCACAGCAGATTGTCTCATTCATTTTTCTATAACCATATTGCCTAACACCATGCCTTACGCACTAAGGATACTTAGCAACTGTGGAATAAATGTATTGAGCAATTGCTAAAGCAAATCACTGGTCTATATTTCACAGACAGATCTACGCATGCCAGGGGAAATGGCAAAAGTGAAAGCACAAAGTAGCAAAGTACTAGTAAAGGTCAATTCAGAGAACCCTGAAGAGTTTGACATGGCCTGGGCCTACACACATAGTAGCATTTGCAAAAGATAATTTGAGTTGTAGTCAAATTATGGGACCTTAAATGCCATGAATTGCACTTTTGGTTCTTCCAGAGGCAGGGAGTTTCCATTACTAAATTATTCTGAAAGAAAATTTATATAAATAAAAGCTTAATATGCTAAGTGTCCAACCATTCGTTATGATGCACACTGACCACCAGGGGGCAGATGCTCCGACAGGTAGATTAGCTTGCTCCTGGGGTCCTGCCAATTGGGTATGGGTGAGAGGGGCTGGTCATGCCCGGAGCCCTCCTGCAGTCCCTCCCCAGCCTCTAAAATATTTCTTCTAATTAATTTCCTTTCAATGTGCACAAATCTGTGCACGGGGCCTCTAGTACCATTATAATATTTAATTGTCAGTGCTTTGGTTGATGAATGTTCTATTCTTATGGCTCTTTTCAATGAAAGAATAAAAATGAATGACTAACAAGTGAATAAAAATACAAAATTTAAAAAATGCTCAGTATGTCTTATGTGATTAAATTAGTATAGCATTGCAATTAATAAGATTCAAAGTTGGTATTAATGCAAAATTGATATTTTTCTATATTGCTACAAGAAGCTGTAAGTAACACAATCTTTTTAAAATAATTTAGTAATATGTATTAAGGATTTTAAAAGAATTAGGATATTTTGATATAGTGATTCCTCATAGAGAGATCTATTCTAATAAAATAATATGTATTAACTCCATTTCTGTTATTACAACAGTACAATTAAGTATTAGGAAGGCTTTAAAATTATACTTGTAAGTGCTTTATAATAATAAGAATCAGAATCAAAAAAAGTTTATTCTATATTATGTGAAAAAGCAGAACTAAATATTATAGAGCATGAACTAAAAAAATACAAGGTATAAAAAAAGACTCTCAAATAGAAGACAATAAAAGAGAAAAAAGATAATAGAAAAAAGTGGGTATTAAAAAAATAAAATAAGATTTTATAAATACATCAGGGTACATAAGGAATTATAATAACTATAAAGGAATTAAACTAATCCCATGCTAAAAGTCAGGGAATGTACAAAAAAAAAAATACACTCTCTAAACCCCTTTAAAATTTTTTTGCTAACATGTACTAAGTATTTAGGAGAAATTACCAACAGTTCTGTGTGGTAGCATAATTAAAGATCTTTACCTTCGTTACATTTTCTCTATATCCAAAATCTTTTGTGATATATACATTACTTCAGCAATCAGACAATTATTATTAAAGCAAAAATTAAGATGACTTATTTTTGTTTATGTGTATTTCTTTTAAAAGTGATTTTTTTTCAACAATGTGTGGTTATAAGCTTAAAATTTTAGCCGGACTCAAATAAATACATGGAAGTTTTGGTGCAACATAAAGAAACTAAAACTATCCCCAAAATGAAGCTATTTAAGTGAACCTATAACAAACTCCCTTTGGATGAAACTTTAACAGATTAGTTTTCTGTGTTGTGGCTTTTTTTGTTGTTTTTGTTTGTTTGTTTTTTTATTTTAAATCAGAGCATGCTACCGCTACACTTTTTTGCTATGAGATGTAAGACAACTCTGTAGGAGTTTTCATCTTCAAATTGTATTTCCTAGCAACACCCTTAAAGCCAAAGTAGTGTAGTTGTTTTGTTTTTAAATCAATCACTCCTAACTGTAGCAAATGCTTAAAAATGTCTCTTTCATCCTGTGAATAAGCAATGCCAATTAGATTGTAAGGCAGCTGCAAAGGGAAAAAAGGAATATCAATTCTATGTTCACTAGAATTCTCTTGATCCCTTTGTAATACTATGATGTCTATGCATTAAGTTTGGGAGAATATATGTGCATATTTTTCAGTCATAGTTATATGATTTCAGAAATACTTTTTTTTTGTCAATGATTTTAAAAAACACTGCCACCGTAACTGTATCATTTTCTCAAGACCAGAGATAATTAGCAACTAATTCTACAGAATATATTTAACATTAAAAATTCAGCCTTCTCATCAGATCAGTCATTCTGTAGAATAACTGAATAAAAGATGATCCTCAGGAATATCTTAAATATAATAACTTATACATAGATTTGCTATAATGTGTCAAGTGTAAAATTCAAATAAATCCATGAAGGGACCAAAATGAAAAATCAATGCTTCATACGTTAAAAGCAAGTGCGAAATAGTTTTCAAATGTCTGTATTTTACTATAAACTATTTTACTTATATTAAACATAAAATATGTTAAATTCGAAGCATTTCCAAAGGATAGTATGTGTATATGTGTGCTGATATTTATGTTACCTATAACACATGGGTTTACTAAAGCTGAATACTGTTTGAGCTTTAATACACAATTAAATGAGACACAGATCCTAAGAGGTGAACATCAGGAGAAAGAGGTTCAGATGAGATTGTGCCCTTTGAAATGAAGAGTTCCTATTGTTGCCTTTGAAAGGAATAGTTTCTATGGAAACAACTAGTTCTATAGAGAAGAGAAGAAGGTCCAGAATAATGTTCATATCCTGTTTTCTATGTTTCACATTCCAGACAATCTATAGAGAACTCTCTCTCCGAGAGTGAATCAGAAACCAGAAAGCATCTGGGACATTCTACCCTTTATTTTTGCTCTTCACATCTTTAGACTTGTCTACTTTTATTGTTGTTGATGAAATATTTCTTCTTGTATGTAACAGGTTTTGATTCAAAATAAGAAAAGGCAGAATTATACTGATGAGGTTTATTTAACTCATGTGTCTAAATAATCAGAATGAATCACCAATAGAGTTTTAAGTATTTCAAAATGCTTGTTAGCCCCACTTGTTCTGTATATATTATTCCAAAACTTGGCTCTTTTGTTGCCTGCCCCAATCACAATCAAGGTTCACTTTCAGAAAATTCAGAAGTGATCAAATTTATCATAGATAATTATTGTTCCATGTCTATGTATCTTTTCTGTGCCACTTTCCCTCTCCACCTGATGCTCATTGTAATGAAGCTTCATCCTCCTATCCTTCATTTCTCTCTGTTACCTACAATTTTTTCCTTTGAACATTTATAGTAAATTTTAAATTACGTAAAATTTACTTCAATATTTAAAAACAAATAACACTTTGCAAAGGGGGCAAATACAGAAAGCAAGTCAATTCATTCTCCAACAGCAAATGCCTATATGTAAAATTAGTGTTGCCATATTTTACTTTCTAATCATACTCCACTCAAACCTGGAAATATTTGGGCAAAATGGTATATACTAATCACCTATTCAAGATCTACATGAGTAAGTATGAATGTCTTTTATATACACTCTTAATGTGAAACTCATGTTATCTATTTTTGGTTTCCTGATCACTATTATGAATAGTGACTTTTTTGTAAGTCAAGGGATATAGCTATAATTTACAAAATAGGGGTCCCATGAGGTGTTTTAATCTTTTATGGTGAAACTCAACCACATTATTTCTCAGACCTAAATATTTATCAAATTGATCTCTTAGGTATTGATTTTAGTGCATGATGTCCTGCAAAAATGACTGATATTTAAGGGTGTCATAATTTTAAAACCTCTGGACATAATATAACTCTAAATCACATATAACTGTAAAAACAACTACTATTGAAATAGCTAATAGATCAACAAGCTCATCATCATCTCATCATCACCATTATCACCACCAACAATAGCTAGCTAAATCAATCACCAAGTTGTATGAAGTCATACTTGAAAAAGTATGCTCATTGCCATCACCCTTTTGGTTCCAAATTATACAGCTTCTGTTCATAGAATTCATAGCAATAAAATTCTATATACTGCTCTCATACAACACTCTAAACATTTAGATTTATTTGGGCACCAAATATAACCCATATTGCAAGTCTTCCTTAAATCTCATTTAAGTGGATGTGGGGGATGGTCCAGGCTTATAATCTCGCCCTGGTAAATCTGTATAATTCCATCCTTTTAGGATTGTCTCACAGATGAGTTTGTGAATATAGAAGTTTCAAGCACAAAGTACAATAACTTTATTCAGGAGTTAACAATTTCTCTCTCTTTTCTATCAAACTTAATCCTACGAGAACATAAGCCTAAGAATGAAAGCCTGAGGATAAAAACAGAAAAGGATAAAAAACAATACCTTATTAAACCATCTGTGCCCTAGGATATTCCTGAGCCCTGTTTACCTCTGAATTTTCAGTGATCTGTGCTAGACCAGCCTTCCTTCTTCAGCCAGCTGTAGTTGGGTTCTCTGTCCTAAGTGATGCACAATCTTTCACTGTGTCATTTACTTGCTAAGAAGAAAGTCTTTTTTGCCCACAGCACCAAGTGTACATATCCTAGTGATTAAAATCTGTCTTTTTCAAAACTTTCACTTCTCTAATATTTAAACGCAATCCATTCTAGTCAAAGCAATTTACCACTACTATATCCTGAAAACTCAATGGCTTTGCTTTACTCAGTAAATGGATTTAAATCCACTTACTCAGAAAAGAATGCTCTCCTACTTCCTCTTTAAACCCACTTCACCAAAAAACTCAGCAAAAGGGATCCTTCTCATAAAAGACTTCCTGAATCGTAGATCTCACAATGACCTACCTCTCAACCTCTAAAATCTAATTGAATCTACATTTATTGATACTCAACAAATTCTTGTTGAATGAATAAATACACTTTTAGTGTGTATCAGCTAAATAATTTCTCTTTTCTTTATTGACGTCCTGTCTTACCTCTCTATTTTATATTTACTTTATTTATAAATACTTATTGCCGAAAGAAATCTGCCTCTAAGGAGAATACTGCATTACACTACCTTGTATTACTTATAGCCATCAACTGCAAACTCCCCGGATTACAGGTATAATCACAGATATTTTTGTATTCAGTTAATTTGATTATAATATCACTGAGAATTTCTTGTTTCTAAAGCAAGTAAATCCCCAACAAATGACCAAACTACAAAATAAAGTTGCACTCAAGATAAAAGTCACACTATATGTTAGGATTGATTGTAATGAAAAATTTATGTCTCTATGACCCACTTAACCTCTCTCATTCAGGAGACTTTATTTTCCTGACATACATAGGAAATCAAGAACAAGACTGAGAGGATTTTCTTATTTCAGCCTTCAGTCAGTTTCTCGCTTTCCCTCCTTGCTTCCCAACACATGTCTTGTAATTTTGTGGTGGTAATTCTAAATTTCTTCCTTCTTTCCTACTTTATTCCTCTTGTATCTATGCCATTGTGACTCATTTTCCATAACAGGAAGGGAAGAGAAAGAAGACAAGAGAACCAATCTGGGTGCAGCATAAAATTCTTAAATGTATTTCTTTTTTGGGAATCCTATAACTGGTATTTCTTTGAACAACAGGAAGAATCTTTGTTATTTTCTCAGAATGTTTGATTAAACTAACAGATTCCAGAGAACATATCAGTGAAATGGATATTACTTAATTATTAGAGAGATATAAAAAAATCTTTTGGAGAAATAGCAAAATACTGCTTAGATGATTACTCTTCAAAAGGTGATGCTGATGAATGTTCTATAAAGAAAGAGCAAAATATCCTGTGTATAACATTTGATAAATGATTTAATGTATGTAATTAAGATCATCATAATGCTTCAATATCTCAACTTGAAAAGCCATGACATTAATTTAGTCCTGCACATTAGCCAACTCCGAGGCACAGCTTAGTTATTAATCAACCTCTGAACAAAGCAAGGCTGGGAGACCTGACCTCACTGACCTTCAGTCTCCCAAGTTGTGTTTAGTTTATTTTCATAACATTATTAATTTCAGATAGAACATGAAATATAATCCAAAATGTCCCATTCAAAGCTAAATAGTGTGAAAAAAATCTCATTAACAGATAAAAAGTTCATTTTAAACATGTCAACCTCATGAAGATTAAGATAATCTCTTCCTTTAAAAAGAAATATTTTTAATACATTCAGGTTCCTCACTTTAATTCTTTTATAAAAAGAAAACTCTATACTAGAAACCAATGTTCTATAAAATTTTAAAAATTATTGCCAGATGTTGTGGGTGTATTAGTTAATTGTCCTTGAGTCTACTTAACGGAACATCCCATGTTGGGTATTAATCTAGGATAGTTACAAAGTGTACAGTACAACAGCAAGAAAATTAACTTTCCAGTTTTATGTGGATAATACTGAGTAAATATGACCTTCTCTGGGCCCAAACTAGGAGAATTCAACTTCAATATTAGGCTGGCTATTGATGGCACACTGAAAGACAGTGAGGGCTGTTGGAAAAACATGTCAAGTTGTTCCAATAAGGTCACAAAACAAGAGCATTCACCCTTGCAATTTTCTTTGTGAAATTCAGTTTTTAGAGCAATTCAAAACCTAGTGATTAATTCAATAGAAAATAAAGGCACTTTGAATTTTAGGTTTTGAAACATATATAGATAATACTTCAAGTAGGCTACATTTTAGAGAAAAATAATGCAGAGAGGCAAACATGTTAGACTTTATAAAATGTACTAGAGGCCCGGTGCACAAAATTCGTGCACGGGGGCTGTGGGGGGAGTCCCTCAGCCTAGCCTGCACCCTATCCAATCTGGGACCCCATGAGGGATGTACAACTGCCTGTTTAGGCCCGATCCCACGTGGGCCTACTTCCCTCCTCTGCCGGCCTGGTCACCCCCAACTTCCCTCCTCTGCCGGCCTGGTCACCCCTAACTGCCCTCCCCTGCAGGCTTGATCACCCCCAACTGCCCTCCCTTGTAGGCCTGCCCCCCCCAACTGCCCTCCCCTGCTGGCCATCTTGTGGTGGCCATCTTGTGTCCACATGGGGGCAGCCATCTTGTGTGTTGGAGTGATGGTCAATCTGCATATTACTCTTTTATTAGATAGGCTTTAACTCTAGAAAATGATACCATCACAAACCTCTTATATCAGAATTTTATTAAAACAGAAAAATCATATGTATCCTACAAGAATATATAAGTATGCTTCTCTCTTGAGGAAGCAGAGAAATCTCTAGTAGCAGCAGGTGGGAAAAAGAAAAGCTAATAACATAAATGGGTTCAGAACATATGTATACTATAATAGGAAATGTTTTGGCATAGCAATAGACATAATAAAATATTTTAATGGATTTTTAATGTTTGTGCTGATAGCTCCCTTACTAGAGCATTGTGTTATATTTTTGTTGGCTATAGTATCCTAAAATTTAGGATGAAGATAGCCATATTTATGGCTCAAATTTCTCATATGGAAGATACATGCAAAGGGATTAAGAAGCACAAATTGGTAGTTACAAAGTAGTCATGGGGATGTAAAGTATAGTAGAGAGAATACAGTCAATAATATTGTAATAACTATATATGGTACCAAGTGGTTACCTGAACTATTGGAAAACCTTAAATAGTGAGTTCTGTATTTTACTAAATAACGTTAGCAATATTTAACCTGTGGCTACTTCTTGTTTTCCAAGGACATAGAAGTAACATTCATACTCAAAATTAAAAATAAAATATTTGTGATATCAGTAGAGTAAAAAGAAGCAATATTACCCTGAAATAGACACTGACTTTTACCTTCCAGTGTGAGCAAAGAGAAATATATTAGTGAATTAACAAAATTTCCTTAAAGATCAAGAGTAAATTAGGGTGTCTGCTTCCACTCCTTCTATGCAACATTATACTTGAGTGTTGTGTTTAAGGTAAGAAAATATAATATAAAAGAAGGAAAGAAAGATGTTATTATACAAGACAATATGATTATCACGTAAAAAAATCTGAAACAAAAATATCAAATTATAACTAATAGTATAGTAATTTTATTATATAAGATTTATAAAAATTAGTTGCAGTCCTATAAACAAAGAGCAAATAGTAAAAATACAGTTAAAAATATTCACATTAAACAAACAAACAAAAAACAATAACCCAGACATTTAGAAAAAAAATTCACAAAAGTGGTGGGAAATCTCTGTGGAGAAAATCATGTGTTTTATTAACAGGCTTTGAAAAAGACCTAATCAGATGAAAAGATATGGCTAAATGTCCCAATTTTAAGAAAGGGGTGAGAGGGAATTGTGTAGATAGGAAAATTCAATATATTAAAGATTTCACTTTCCGCCCAAATTAACCTGCAAATTCAATACAATTCCAGTCAAAATACCAACAGTGTTTGGTAGGAAATTTAGTAAAATTATTTTAAAACTTACGTTGACCAGCAATAACCAAAAATAATGAAGACAATTTTAAAAAAGAAATAGGGGAGTCCTTATTTTAGCAGATTCATGATTTATTATAATGTTATAATAATGATGACTATAATAATTGTGCAGAGGCAGAATAATAAAGCAGTGGTACAAAACAGAGAGTACAGAAACAGACCCGCCACACAAGGAGAATTGCTAATGATATGAACATCTCTGCAACTAAGAGGAAAAGGATAGATCATTTAATAATTGGGCACTGGGACAACTGATGATTCAACCATGATGACCCCTTTCACATTAATTCTGAGTTTAATAAAGAAAAGAAAATTTCAGCATAAAACTTCAAAGCTTTTAGAAAAGAAAAGTATATATATATATATATATATATATATCCTCACAATGGGAAAGTGTTTCTTTTAAAAGGATAGAAGTACAAATCACAATGGGAAGGGTGTATAAATTCAGCTATACAAACAAACTCTTTTGCTCATCAAAAGATGCCATAAACAATATAAAACAATAAGCCACAGCTCAGGGGAACTTATTGCATTTCATATAAATAATGAAAGTTTAGTGTCCAGAATGTGTTGGGGAAAAGCCACATCAATAAATAAAGAAAAACACAAAAGGGAACAAAATTAGAAAAGTAGGCAGAGATTTTGACTAATTACTTTAGAGAAGATGAAAGTTGCAAAGCTTATAAATGTATAAAAAGATGCTTAATCTTATTAGTGATTAAAGTGATGCAAAATAAAATCTCGATAAAACACATTAAACATTCATCAACTTGCAAACATTTTAAGAGTTTAAAATACCAAGTGATGGTGAGGGAGAGGCACCAGACTATAGAAATATAAATGGTCACATTCATTTTGGAAACCAGCTTTGCCAAAATCTAATGGTATTGAAAATACATATGCCCTATGTCTCAAACATGCAACTCTCAGGTATAAACCCTAGCACAGTGTTATCCAAAACATGAGGATCTTTAAAAACACTCAAATCAGGGCCATTTGGAAGTTAAAAAGCAAAACATGGAACTACTATAAATATCACAATTGAATTTCTGGCCATTTTATCCCATAGAAATGCAAATGTATGTTCAAACACAAGTTGATAAATGACTATTTATAGCAGTTTTATATGTAACTAGAGGCCTGGTGCACAAAAGTCATACATGGTGGGGGGGGGGCTCAGCTCAGCCTGCACCCTCTTCAATCCGGGACCCCATGGGGGATGTCCAAATGTCGGTTTAGCCCCATCCCAGGGATCAGGCCTAAACCGGCAGTCGGACACCCCTCTCACAATCCGGGACCACTGGCTCCTAACTGCTCACCTGCTTGCCTGCCTGATTGCCCCTAATTACCCCCCTGCCTGCCTGATCGCCCCTAACTTCCCCCCTGCTGGCCTGGTCAACCCAACTTCCCCTTCTGCCAGCCTGGTCGCCCCCAACTGCCCCCTCCCCCCAGCCTGGTCACCCCCTGCAGCCTGCTCTTCAGTCGTTTGGTTATCCTTCACTAACCCCCCTGCTGGCCTATTCGCCCCTCGCAGCCTGCTGTTCAGTTGTCTGTCCGGTTGTTTAGGTCGTGACGACCCCTGTCTTTTTATATATTAGGATAGTTTAAAAAATTGGAAAGAAGGCAGATGTGATTCAGCAGGTGAATGGTTGAACAAACAATGGTACATCCATACCATGGAATATGATTAGCAAAAAAAGGGAACTAATTATTCATACATGCAACAATCTGGATGAGAGAATTATGCTAAGTGAAAAAAGTCAATTCCAAAAGGATAAAAAAGATACTGTAAAATTCCATTTAAATAATATTCTTGAAATGACAACATTATAGACATATGGAATAGATTAGTGGTTGCCCAGGTTTAAGAAAGGGTAAGAGGGTAATGGTTGTGGCTATAAAGGAGGCACAGGAAGGATCTTTGTGGTGATGGGCATGTTCTGTAGTTTGTGTTAATGTCAATCCTAGTTGTGATATTATATTATGGTCTTGCAAGATTGCATCACTGGGTTAAAAGTTTATTTAAAAATAAGATTTAAAAATATTTTTGTACAGACCCTATCCCAAGATTTTGAGTTTGGTTTAGAGAGAAGATTGGGCACAAGTCAAAAATTTTAATTGGCTAGATGAGTCTAAGGGGAACAAATTATTGAGAACCAGTCTTGGAGTTGTTCTGACATGTGTGTAGAAAGAGACATGTGATTAAGAGAGCTGACTCTTGTGCCTGATGGTCTCATTTGATTTCTACCAACATCATGTACTAGCTTCATGAAGTTGACTCAGTTTCCTCATTTGTGCATTGTGTGTAAGTCACTTAGAATAGTGCCTGGAACATCAAGAATATCCAGTCAAAAAAATGATCATTCAAATTATATTAGAATGCTAATGTTTGTCTGACTCACTCCATGAAACTCAACGATTGTGACCAAAATGATTATATCCTGTTTTGGCAAAGTAAAGGTAAAACATAATGATAAAATATTTTAACCTTTATTCCCATCCTCATTGGGGATCACCTCAGAGAATGGAACTAGCATTCACTCAGTTGATCAGGCAAAAACCCTAGAGATTATCACTAATTATTCTGTTTCTCTCTTTTGATATATAATCTATTAATAAGTCCTTTGGACCCTATCCTCAGAATATTCCAAATTTAAATATTTAAATACTTTGCCCCTTTCTCAGCTTGCCTCCTTGTAGTCCACTCTCCATAAAATTGCTAGAGTGCTCTTTTAAAAAAGTAACCTGTACCTCTCCCCACCCCCATACAAAAAATGTTCATTGCAATCGGCTTCTCATTTATTGAGAAACTACATACAAAATATTTTCTGTAATCTGTAGTTCATACTGAAGCATTGACTATGATAATATATGTATATGCAAAGAAATACAATGATAGATCTAATATTCTGTTACCTAGATTTTTTCTAATATTTGAATGTTTATTTGATTGTTCCAAGATAAAAATCTTAGTTATTTAAATTTTTATTCTATTATTTTGTGATTTGTATGTTATCTAAAATATCCATAAGATGAAGCATTTTATTCAAAATAAATATAAGTTTAATCAGAATTTTTTAAATTTTCACATAAATATTAACCTTAGTATTTTTTGAAGGAATCTAAAATGAATAATGATAGAATAGTGTTAAAAACATCTCTAAATAGGAAGTAACAATTCTCAAGATCTACAACTGAAGCTAAACTTTTAATAGGTTGGAGTTTTTTATTCACTTTATAGCTTTTTTAAAGTTTATCTTTATTGTTGAAAGTATTACAGATGTCGCCTTTCTCCCCCATTTGACTTTTTTTTTTTTTTTTTAAGTATTCGGAATAGTACTGTGGCTGGAGACTTGCGGGGATTACAGCTGCTGGTAGAAGAACACACAGTTGATCTTGATCCAGGAGGATTTAACAATCTGCTGAGATGCACTGACAGGTAAATGACAAGGACAGGTGTTCAGGCTGCAAGGAGGGGAACGCAGCAGCAGGGATCAGTGGCAGCAGAGAAGCAGAGGAGCCTGTGCCAAAGCATGAAGTGGAGCGAAGTGTGTTGTTTTAGGGAAGTGCAAGTAGTTCCAGGAGGGTGTGGCGGAGTGTAGGGCTTGAAAAGAAACAGCAGAGATATGCTTCTGCAGACATCAGTGTGGCTGGTTTTGAACCTGCTCATGCTACCCTTTGTAGCTTTAATAGAAAATGTTCTGACTATTGTACCTCAGGCAGTCTTATTATCATTCTTAGGCACACAGGTACCCATTCAACCCATCTTCCAGTGTTGTACAAATGCGCAGTGATTCCCACCTTAGAGGATGTGACCATGTCAATGCCAGAGATAATTGCAATAGATCCAAGAATTAACATGAAAATCAAGCTTTACTATGAACTAAATCAGTAAAAACAAAACTTCTATCACATAGGGAGCTTTTAACTTTCCTTCATACTGTAGAATTTATGTCACGATTTCTCTCTTTCCTGTATACTCATTTCTAGTGAAAATATAATAATTTAAGTTCCAGGCTCCAGAACTTTGTGGGGTTACTGGAGAGTGCAACAAACTCACCTGTGCACTTGGGATAACAGATCATGATAGCTTCAATGGCTACTATTTCTGATTGGCAGCTTAAGACTAAATAGGAGTTTTTAGCAGAAAATTCGTTAAGTAGGAGCAATGGCTCAGTGGATATGAAATTGGGACATAGCAGAAGATGCATGGGAGGCAGGAGAATGTAAAGTGAAAACTCTATTAAATAAACAACTGTCTCTCTGATCTTCCTTGGATCACTCATAAACATTTTTAGGTCAGATATGGCTATATTCAGATAAGTAGACCCCAAAGTACTAGTATAGTGCATTACACGAAGATACTTGCAGAATAAATTAACAGGACCAATTATAAACAGCCAATGACATCATTCAACTTAGATAAATTCCTTTATGATTCATTTAAGAAATATTAACAATTCACTATTAATAATAATAAGCACTCACTCTAATTCTTTCATACAATTAACTTTCTTCATTCTTATAGCAAATGAAGGAGAAAGTGAATGTCCTTTAGAAAATATGCTTGGGATGTAGGGGGTAACAAACAACAAGAAATGTAATCAAGCAGCATGTTATCAATAATACAAATCAGACAAAATTCTAAAATTTTTACTAGTAAAAATGCATGAATATATGTATTATTCAATTTATATTTCTGAATTTAACTTTTTAAAAATCCTACCTAAATTACAAGTTCTATGTAGTTGGTTATACAATCCTCAGATTTTCTAGTTTTCATTTATACATCACGTTTTCCCTGAATTATGCCCTCATATATATTTAATATATTTTTGTTGTTTTCAGAGAGAAAGGGAGAGGGAAAGAGAGACAGAAACGTCAGTGATGAGAGAGAGTCATTGATTGGTTGCCTCCTGCATGCCTCCTACTGGGGCATGTTCCCTGGCCTGGAATTGAACAATTATCTGGTTCATAAGTAGACACTTAACCACTGAGTCATGCAGGCTGGGCTATGTCCTAAGATATTTTAGAAATTAGATTTAAACTATCATTTTTATAATGCAGGTGAATTTGGGGCTATTTGTATACTCTCTTGACTATTACTTTGGTGAATTAAAATAATTGATTTCACCTCTAAATATTACCACATTGGGAATTACATTTCACCATATGAATTTTGGGATGACATAAACACTCAGTCTATAGCAGATAGCCTGTCACACTTAAGCAGGAAATGGAAAGTTTAGAAAATATAACTTAAATTCTCCATATGTAACTTACATACCTTAACAAAATATATACAAATTTCCAATTGATTTTTTCATGTTTCAGCATGTCAATGCTAGTTACTAAAAATAGTGACTTCACAATAATATTGTTTAAAAAACATTTATTTTGGTAAACATCCTTGTATAATTAGGAGGCTCTAAGTAAGACATTACTCTGAGAGAAAGTTGGGGTAAATAACTTTTGAAGTTCTTTCAAATGATAATAATACAATACACTTTGTAATCCTGTTTAAAAGCCTGGATCATAAGCTCTGGCCTGAAACGTCACACACAGACCCAAAGAGAGGGGGCTGATGCCTGGAGAGAAGGGTCCAGACCCAGAGGGTAACAGAGACCCAGAAAAAGAGACTCTGACAGGGGGAGTTGGGAATTGGAGTCCAGGACAGTCCTGTGACAAGGACTTTCACCGTTCCCCAGAGTTGTTTTCATGAGGAAAGCTCTTACAAATTATAAATATCTGTTCCAGTTAAAATATTAATGGCTTCTGTACAAGGAATAGTTACTATTGAAATGGTTATTGAAGTCTAATAAATAAAAAACTCTCCAATGGGTATAATTATTTTGATTTATTGTGTTAAAGATTATAAATTACAATAGAAAGAAAAACAAAAATAAAGAGAAGCCATCATCTCAAGAAAAATAGATAAAAAATGTTAAGTGTAGTAACTTCTGCTTATTAAAACTCTTAATTTCTCAAAGCAAATAATTTTCCAATCCTATCTAATAAAAGGGTAATATGCAAATTGACCATCACTCCAACACATAAGATAGCTGCCCCCATGTGGTCAAAGATGGCCACCCCCATGTAGACAAAAGATGGCCGTCACAAGATGATCAGCAGGGGAGGGCAGTTGTGGGCAATCAGGCCAGCAGGGGAGGGCAGTTAGGAGGGACCCAGGCCTGCAGGGGAGGGCAGTTAGGGGTGACTGGGCTGGCAGAGGAGGGTAGTTGGGGGCAAGCAGGCCTGCAGGGGAGGGCAGTTGGGGTATCAGACCTGCATGGGAGGGCAGTTGGGGGTGACCAGGCTGGCAGGGGAGGGCAGTCAGGGGCAATTGGGCCAGCAGGAGAGCAGTTAGGCATTGATCAGGCTGGCAGGGGAATGGTTAGGGGGTGATCACACTGCCAGGAAGAAGCGTTTAGGGGCAATCAGGCAGGCAGGCAGGCAGGCAGGCGAGCAGTTGGGAGCCAGCAGTCCTTGATTGTGAGAGGGATGTCCGACTGCCTGTTTAGGCCTGATCCCATGGGCAGTCGGACATCCCTCAAGTGGTCCCAGAATGGAGAGGGTGCAGGCTGGACTGAGAGACACATCCCCCATGCACAAATTTTGTTCACCAGGCCTCTAGTCATTTTTAATAAAGGCAGCGCTACAAATTACAACAGGTTCCATAATAAGTAATGTCCAAAGCTAAGATGTAATCCAATGGTATTTCTATTCATAGAAAAGCAAACATAAAATTTACTCACGGACTAATTTTGAAGTAGCCTGTGATTAATTAAAAACGTATATTGTAAACTCTAGGGTAAACAATACCAAATTAAAAAGTTGAAATAATTTTTAAAGAATGTTAAGCTCCTGAGAACAAAATATTTCTTCAGGTTTATATCTTGACAAGGTGACTGGCTAGTACGTATACTAATATATAAAGCTGAATTGTCTTTCTTGAATTCAGTTGGGTTTCAAAGTCAAATTTCTGGGTAATTTAGGGAGTTTGCAAATAAAATAATGTAAATTGTTACTGGACAATAGCAGGCCCAGAACTAAAATCTACCATGTAAGACAGTGGATGATCTATTTCAAGGAAAATATAAAAAGAGTTGGAAAAGTTTCAGAAAGGAGAAGTTAAACTGATTATAATGTTCATGGATTTTTCAGGGACACCGGCTATAAAAAGTACTCCAGTTTTGAATGTTACAAACACAAGTTTGTGAGTGGTGAATTATTTGATCTACTTAAAATGAAAACATTGGCACTGGTGAAAACTTATTAAGACTTGAATCAAGTAGTTTTATGATACAGTGGTAGGATAAGAATAAGTTAATTAAATGATGTCATATTTCTGTATCCTTCACTCCTGTGGTACATGGAATTTTAAAATGGCCTCAAGATTTTGCCCACTGGTGTAAATTTCCTAGAAATTATCCCCTTATATGTGGGTACCAGCTGTGAAATGAAAGGATATCACTCTTGTCAATAGGTTACCTTATCTACGTGAAGGTGAAAAGATACTGCAAATCTAATTAAAGGAATCGGATGGTTTTGAGTTAGTCAAAAGAGAAACTATCCTTCATGGGATTATTAATCAGGTGACAGTCCTTAAAAGAGGACTGGTTCCTTCTTAGGAGAAAAGTTCTCTGACTAGCCTTGAAGAAGCTGCCCTATGAAGCCAGTGAGGGCCCTGTGAGAGCGGTGTGTGCCCTCTAGCTGCTGACAGCCAGCAAGAAAATAGGAACCTTAGTCCCACAAATACAAAGAACTAGATTCCACAAACAGCTAGAAGGGAACTCCAGCTCTAAGGACCAGAGCTAGCTGAACTTAACTGAAACCTCATGAGACTGAGCCAAGGACCCAGTTAAACTGTGCCCATAACCCCTGATTTACAAAAATAATGTATGTTTTAAGATGCTAAATTTGTGGCCATTTGTGTGAAGAATAGAAATGTAATATCCCACAACCACCATGAAAGACAGCAGAAACAGAACAGGAAGTACGCGCGCGCACACACACACACACACACACACACACACACACAGATTAAATGTTAGATTGGGGGCCTAGCTAGAACTTTATGGTTCTGAGTTATCTCAGGAACTGAAAAGAACTATATCTGCAGAGCTCAGCCTTTTGTGCCTGACACTCAACAGTGACTGACATTGAAATTTTAAAACATAAATGCATGAGAATTTACTCATTGGGAATAATTTCATTCATCAACTTTGTATTATTTTGCATTCAGGCTTCAGAGTTCTGACTTGAAGTTTTCTACAGTAAGCAACTTCATTTTTCTACTGAAACAATATCATTATTCTACCTCCTTTCTGAGACCACTTGCTTTCAGGTTATGCATTTTCTGCGAATGACTTAAATATATAAGTAATTCTAGCCCCAGAGCTGTTTCTCCAACAACTTTCCCTAAGGACTCACCCGGCATTTCTACTGTGAACAAACCTCCCTAAGCCATAGTGTAATAAAAATGGATGTATCAAGTTATTTCCCACTAAAAGGGATATTACTTCCCCACATTTTCTTCATTATTTTCTATAGCCTGACCAATCTTAGAATGAGTCATTGGGTGAACATGTTTGGAATACATGTTTGGTTTTTAAATTCTTTGGAAAAATTATGTACATTAATCATTAATTTTTGCCTCTCAAGCTACCACCATAATATATAACACAATATGTTATCTAGCATCTAGATTTAACAGAATCGTCTCTAAACCTCTAGGCTTCATTGTGAATGTTTAATTTCAGCAGCCTACAAAGTTTTGCATATAACTTCCTTAGTATAATTTTTAAAAAGCTATACAGTGCATTTTGTTTTGGAAGTTGACATCTAAACTCTTATTGCAATGTGTGTAAATATTTTGAAAGAATATAATTTTCAGGGTACTATGAATTATATATTTGCTTTAAATATAAATTTGTAAAACCTTGGATATACTAGATTAGATGAAGTTTAGAATATTCCAGGACTTTGTCTCCCAGATCAAATAAGGTGTCATTTTTCTTATTTCTCAAGGTTACTTTCTTTGCCTTGATCTCAAGGGATCTTTTCTCAGGAGATACGTATTCTCAAAATATCTTTGGTTATGCTGCCTCTGGGTTCTTTCTCAAGTTCTTTTCCTTTCTTGACATACTCTGACAAGCCTTTGGGTATATTCCACTTTTTGAGTATTCTTTTACTTTATCCTATTAAGAGAAATTCAGTGAGCTACTTTTCTATTTTGTCACCCTATTCTTAAAAAATAGAGACTTTGTTTTCTCAAATATCAGTCCCATGTAGATGTTTATGTCAATAAGGCAGAATTCTCAACCAGATATCTTCCAGAAACTGCTTTCTCCAGAACTAGGCCATCATCTGCTTCCAGCTGTCAGAATAAAGAAGAGCATAGAAGAGCACCTGTTGATGGTTTTTAATGCGACAGGCCTGGAAACCAGGCACATTATTTCTGCTCACATTCCAATGGGGAGAGAGAGCATGGGTACATGGTCACATTTACTTTAAGGTGGCTGAGAAATGTAGTGCAGCGTAGATGGGTGTCTAACAAAAAGAATAATTTTGGTTGACAATGACAACTAAGTCTTCATTTAAATATTCAGTTACTTAATTTATCCTTTGTCATATGTTACAAGAACCTCAAATTAGACAGAACTCTGGATTCTCCAATCTCATGCCCATCAAGTCTTTCATTCACTGAATGGTACCATGATCTACCCAATTGTGTACATCAGACACCTGTGTTCAGTAAAATATTAATTGAATGAACCATTAAAAGGTGCAAAGTCCTTTATAGGTTACTAGAGGCCCAGTGCACGAATTTTTGCATGGGTGGGGTCCAGCCGGCCTGGCCCCAATAGGTGGATTGGGCTGGACCTATTGGGAGGAGGAGATGGCAGGAGGTTGGCCTGCCGGCCTGCCCCAATCAGGCCTGATCAGGGCCGGGCTGGCTGGGGGAAGGGGCTGTAGGCCAATCAGGGTGGTGGGGGCTGACCAGGGGTGGGCCTGGCTGTGGGTAGCGGCTGTGAGTGGTGGATCAGCTGGTCATGCCCCCTATTGGGGTAGGGGGGTGATCAGGGGTAGGGTATGGCCGGCCAGCCCACCACCCACAGATGAGGGGAAGGGCCAAAGGGGGGGAGTGTGGCTGGCCACCCCACCCTTGATTGGGATGGGAGAGGCCAATCAGGGGTGGGGCTTGCCAGGGGAGGGGCTGTGGGAGGTTGGCTGGCCAGCCACACCCCCCAATCCAGCAGTTTGCTGGCTGCAGTGGGTGTCATAGTGACCGGTCATTACAGCGTTGAGGTTACTGGCTTTTTATATATATAGATTGATGTAGTGAAAGGAGCACAAAACTGGCTTCCAATTCAGACCTGCCCACTACTCAACTGTGAGTTCAACGCTCTACCATGAAGTTCCTAGCAGACAGGAAGATATGTTACAGGACCCAATGCCTGCTTGGTAAAGAAGAAAGGAGCTAATGGAAGAAAAGAGCCTCATGTGAGGTTAAAAGCTCAGCTCAGTAAATAGAACTATTATTGCTATCATTACGCATAATTTTGTTCCCATAGGGCAAGACCCACCTAAGGACGCAGTTTCCTCTTCCCTAGCAGGCTCCATCTCCTGCTCTACTTTCTACAGTTCCTTTCTGGTGTCATAATTCTCCACAGCACCAGCACCGAAAGAAAAACTGTTTGTCACCTCCATTTAAAATTTTTTTTAATTGCTTTTAGTGAGAGAGAGAGAAGCATCAATGTGGAAGAAAAACATGGATTGGTTGACTCAAGTATGTGCTGTAACCAGGAATCAAAACTGCAACCTTTTGGTGTACTGGATGAAGCTCCACCCAACTGAGCAACACTGGCCAGGGCATTACCTCCATTTTTAATCATTCATATTCATCTCATATTCCTCAAAAGTAACTACCTGAAATTAACATAAGAAGTCCCTCTCTGCACCTTCACCCTGGTGGTTTATGACTGCAGAGAAAAATTGCGTAAGTTTGCAGGTCAGTGCCATATAAACTTATCATCTCCAGTTATCAGGATAAATGTTTCATGTTTCCCAGGTCAATTTTTTTTCACTCTCTAACAAAATATGCAAAATGAACTCCACTCTTGTCAAGTTCTAGAAATTTTATACACACTCACAGTCTAACAGACTACCAAAATTCACTGAATTTTTCTACCTTATCTTTCTAGTTTTCTCCATTATCATTGATTACTTTCTTACTTTTAGCTTAGTAGTCTTCAAACTGGAGAAAGTGCAAAAATCATCTCCAAGGGGTCCCTGGAAAGAGATTTAGGGAAAAGCTGAAGATACAGTTATAACAGAAGTGCATATTCTACTTTCCAGCTACCCCTTTCCTAGTTACCTTATTGTACAAAACAAAATCATACTTCTTACCCACCCAGAATTTTACGTGCATTGGCTCAGCATGTAAACTCTCTGGAACCACCAAAAGGACAATTGATACAAATGTTGAGAAATACTGATGCTACTGCTAAGAAAGTGAACTGCAAATAAATTATTTTGTAACACAGGTCATTTCCAATTCTTTGCATGCCACAAAAGTAATGTATTTTTAAAAATAAATGTTGATAATAGATTGCTGTGTGATTGTTTACATATGATCCAAAGGAGTTCAAATAATCGAATGATGTTATTATAGCTCAACTCTTCATCTATTCGTTCACATCTATAAAAGTGAAAAGTCAAATTACGATCAATACTAAATCCAGTCTTGTTTTGGCAATATGTAACATTTATGTAACACTTTCCCAAAAGTAGAGGAATTAATTAAAATGAAAAGTCCCACCTGTCACATTCAGCAATGCATTTCCAATAAAGCTATACTTTTTGTCACTAAAACTTTTCACAACTTGAAATATAATAATATAACTTTGGTCAACCGTGCATAATAAAGATTGTATTGACAAATCATTCTAGAAGAAAAAAAATAACCCTAAGACTTACAGTTAAAAGAAAATGAAAAAAATAAATTATAAATATATTTCATAAACATTATGATAGCTTAATGAATTAAATACCTTCAAACATAAATATGTAAAGCAGGCTAATTTCCATGGGAATGAAAATATGAATTTAAAAAAAGAGGACCACATACATTCTTTAAAGTTCGATCAGAGCTATTTCAAATATTTTAAGTGGATAATGAAGAGCATATAATATCAATATTATTCAGACTCTAATAGATATATCTAAGAGTGCTACAACAGGTTTATTTTTAAGTGTCAAAATTTATAATATACTGAAGATAACATATTTTTCAACTATTTAAACTTATGATGAATTTGTATATCAATTCATAAGTATAGGAGAGGATATATACACTTACAAAATTCTCTTAGAGGTGTTTAAGAAAAAAGGTTTTGAAAATTAGCAGTCTATGCCTTTATCACCACTTACTAAGGACACTGCAATGCCTTCTAGTCTTCTTCCTGTTTGGCAGCCATGCCTGCTCAAAAATGTTTTAAAAAAACTGCAGTCAGAATGATCTTTACTAAATGCAAACCTCCAATCAAGTCACTTCTCTACTTAGTACAATACAATGGCTTCTCTTTATTCTGTGCACCTTTCCAGTGCTGGAGGCTAATTTCAGCAGGTCATAAATGCAAGAAGTTCATCAAAAGGTTGGTTGACCTTGAGCCTTCAGCAAGGACTGAAAGATACATATTATTGCCTACTGGAATAGCCAAAAAGCATTTCCCCAAACCTGAAAAAGACGCATAAATGATTACTTACTACCAGACAGCTGAGGGCATTTTAATCTACATGTTATTGCCTCCTGCTGGCCAAACAACTGAACAGCCGAAGGCAGTTCCCCCCAAACTGACAATGCCTACTGTATACTAAACCTTACCTTTGATATGTATATATACTTTGCTATAGAGAAAAATGTGGGAATAAAAAGAGCCCTGGGTCCAGAGATGAGAGAATTTAGCTACTACAGCTAAACTTCCTCTGGCTCCCCCCAGGATTAAATTTATATTATATTTCTAGTCTCTTTATTAATTTATATGCAGCACCTCCTCCAGATTCCTGAACCCTTCTAGATGCTGGGAAAGACCCCCGGCATTCCAGTGTCGTGTTACCACTACTGCCTTTTACCACCACTTTATGGAAACTGAACTAGAATACTCCCCAACCCTGCCTCTGGGCTCTTTCTCAAGTTTTACTTTTTTCCTGACTCATCCTCACTCCCTTCCTCCAGTCCTCCTTTCACCATCTGCCTTTCTCCTAATTAGCTTCTAATCATCACTCAGCTTTTAATTCTGAAATCAATTATTTCAGAAAACATTTCTCAGGTCTCTGATTATGAGTTAAAAATCCTTTTATTGTATTGTCATAGCACATAACTTCAGATTCAGAAACATAAATTATAATTGAAGCTGAGAGATTTCACTTGCTTTATTGTGCTTTGGCTCTTCAAATTCTACTATTTTAAATGGTTAGATGTTTGCATGATAGTCTTTTGTTTCATTATTTATCCAACTTGTTTCTGATTCACGTTTGTTGACATATAAATTTACAGTAATTCACATCTTTAAAAAATAAGACTAAGTTTGTAAATTAGAAACATGACACAATGGGCTAAGAATAACTCCCAAATGATAAGCTCTAAAGCAAAAAAATACAAACAGAAGACCAAAAACTGTATACTATTGCTGACCATTAAAGCTCCAATGTCTAGCATAGTATCTTCTATAGTTAGTATTCAATAAATAGATGCTGAATGAATGAATGAAACTGGACCAAGACAATGAAAATAAAAACTGCTTCTATTTCATTACTTGTTGGAAATAATTTTGATGTCATAGGTCTACTACAAAATGTGCCTTGAACTGAGCTCTCTTTACCACAAGGCTAGGTCTATTCTACCAGAATCCAGCATCAGTTCCTATTCTACATTTTAATTTGCCACCCAAAATGGAGCCATTGTTTATGTTTAAATGAACATAATCACTTGGAATGCTATTCACAGTCATGTGTTGCAAACTGATATTTCAGTCAACAATGGATTGCATATACCATGGATCCCAAAAAGTGAATGATTCAAAGTCAGATCCCAGGGGGCTCCAAAAATATCTACATAACTTCCTTTTTGACCATATAGATAACATGAAGTATTTACTCCTTTGTGAAATATGATTTCAAACACATACACATGCATGCGTATATATATGCAATTATCTATACATAGATATAAAAATTGTATATATAATTATATATAGGGCGGGACAAAAGTAGGTTTACAATGGTTCGCATGAAAAATATGAGCATAATTAATAAATAATACAATAATAAACTATTTTGCATGCTCACAACTACATACATGTGTGTGTATACTCTTTTGAGCTAGGATTTTCATTCTCAGTGCACTGGAAAAAGCAGTAAGAATAAAAAGGAAAGAGTAAAGTGAAAAGAATTTATGTATGTAAACTAAGGAAAGAAAGTTACCCCGTATGTCTAAGTCACCCCTATGTTTTTATTAAAGTACTGATTGATACTCCAGTCACATGGGAACTCTATCATTTGATTAAGAGATTGATCTAAAGGGTCCTGCTTCTACCACTATCACATGTCGACTCAAAGGCTCTGGACAAGACTTTCATAGCAAATCAAGGATTCACTGCATGGTAAATACAACCCCAATCAGAATTTCAGCAGGAATATTTCCATTTTATGTCCTGAAGCTTGAAAACAATCTAGATGAATGATGTCTAGATGAATGATCTAGATGTCCTTGTTAGAGACAATTAGATGAACAAAACTATTAACATTGAATTTACTTTATCATCCTTATGCCAAAAAATGTGGTGTTTTATTCATCAGAATTATGAAGAACACAATAGCGAATGGATACTTTATAACTGATTTAGATTTGGTGCAGTAATAATACAAACATGAGTAAATAGCCTCATACATCTCCCATTAAAAATACTCTCAAATCAATTGGTACATATCTGCACCAAATATAATCTCACTGACAGCTAAAAAATACAAAAGCTATCTATACTGATTAATATAGACATGCAACTTACTCAAGACTAGCTCATATTTTAATATCATCACTCTGAATAAGTTGATTACATTAACTGATAGGAACTGTAATAGATTCAGACTGTGTGTGCATCTTCTGAAAGATTTTTTTAATACAAAGAATGACCAAGGGATAGATTGGAGGCATGAATAATTCCATTTTGTTTTATGACACACAAAAGGAACAGAACTTTTAGGAACTATTCGCTCCTTTTACCACACTCCTGGTTAGCCCTGCAGAACATTGGGATGTGTCTAAGACAACAGTTGAAAACTATTAAATCATAATTCAGCCTCCTGTCAGGAAAATCAAAAGAAGGAAAAAATGTCATTCTGGACATATCCTTAGAAACTTTAAGTGAAATGACTGCAAGCTGACAGTCTTTAGAAAACTACAAATAAACATTTAGATTTATTATGAGTTGATTTCAAATGAAACAATATAGTTATGTTTGCAAGGCAAATTATTGGGTACCTTTGCATGCAACACAGCATAATTTAAATAGAAACCTGCAGCAGCATATACAATGCTAAGGATATAAGCATTAACAAATATGCCACTTTACTATCATTATCTAAAAAGTTGGTTGGTAGGTCACCAATTGTTTATTGGATTCATGTGTATTTCCCACTATTATAGTATTCTGTGTCTCCTGGGGAAAAACAAATAGGCTCTTCATAATTTAAATTTGTTTTGCTTTGATTTATATGACTTGGCTTAGGGATTATTTAAAATTCATTATTTCAATAATACAAATCATCATTAGATATTAGATATTATTACAAAGGTATCTAAGAAGGTTGTTGGGATTCCATATTTCATGGAGAGTGTCTCCCCAATAGACATTCATCAGTGATAGGAGAATAAATCAGAGAGCCTAGCATAATATCTAGAACTAGTTAATTCTGTTTCCCTTAGAAAATCCCAACAAAACATAATTCTTGGTATTTGTGGAACCAGAGGACAGATGGCTAAGTTGGATTGTCACATACTTGTGAGTCAGTTTTGTAGAAAATGGTTCAGAGGTTGAAAATGATTTTCAGTTGGCAATATGCTTGTTTTGGGGGGTCAATCATTAATGTAAATTTTATATTTGTTCATGTTTCACTTTTGCTAACTAATATACCTTGCATATATATTAATTATATAAAATAAACATTTTAAATTAAAAGTGTAGTTTTGATTGTTGTTGTTAATAATAAGTTTATTCTTTTGGTCTTCATATGTTTTCTTATAGAGGTGTGAAAGTTCTTAGCAGTTGCATGGATCTTTTATTTTTACTTCACAAACAGTTAGAGAATTGGTGAGGCCAGATATTACTAACACACATTTTAAAGATTATTAACCTTTATCTTAGAGGGATTAAGCCAACAGTCTAAAATCTCAAACAAATAAATTCAGGCTTTCTGATTCTTAATGCACTGAGTTTATGGTACTACAACAATAATCTACACTAATAAAAGAGAAAGATGCAAATTGACCATACCTTTGCAACACCCACCAGCCAATCAGGAGTGAGTATGCAAAATAACCCAACAAAGATGGTGGGTTAATTTGTAAATGCAGGCACCAAGTGGCTGGGGGCGGGGCGGGATGCTTGCGTCATCGCCATGGTGATGACGCAGGTGTTACACCTGGCCCCAGCAGTTCTGGGCCTCTGGGCAGCATGGGAAGGGGAAAAGGCAGCTCCAAGACAGAGCGAAGGCAGAAAGGGAGCTCTGGACAGAGCGAAGGTGGTGCCAGCAGCCAGGGGAAGGAAGGCCCATTATTGCATGAATTTTCATGCATTGGGCCTCTAATATTTAATATTCCTCTAACTGTGCAGAGATGTTTTCTCTTGATATTTCATTACTTATTGCTTAGTAATATATAATCTAAATCTATCACAAATTCTAAACCAGCACAATAATATATTTGTGCACTTTGTCTGAAAAGAAATTCATGGAGAAAAAAAGTGATTTTTCTCCTTTTTAACCAGTCCCTACTGCCCTTTTTTCAGTAAGAAGATCTGAGGCTCTGGGTTGCATTTGTACTATAAAGCCATGCTGCATAATTCAGTGCAGTACAATTTCAGTAGCAGTTTCATTCTTGAGAAAATCTAAAATGAAGTGCCCTTTCCAGATGCCAGACGTATGACACACATCCTTGAAAGGCCTTGAAAACAATAATAATTTAATTGGAAAGCCTCTTTGAAATATTCTCTTTTCAGTATATTCCATCTGTATCTCCTTTAGAGAGAACTGGATGTGGTCAGATTAGTGTTTATCATAAATTCCAACATAGCATTTGAATGTCGTGAATCAAAACAAGTGAGGGTCTAAAAAAGAAACAAAACAAAACAAACAAAAAAGCAAGTGAGGGTCTAGATGCTAACTTATAAATTATTCACATATTTATTTCTTCACATATATATTAATACTTCCAAAGGAATCTGTGACAGCTTACATAATCAATATAGCTTTTAAGATAGTAATAAAATAAGGAGATCCCAGTATGAGAGAAATCAAGTGAAATTTAGCTAAAAGCTGCCAATGCAAGGGAAGGGGGGAAAAAGGAAAGGCAATCAATTACATAGCTCATATCTAATAAAAGTAATAATAATAACTTTAAATAAAATTATTTTTTCCTAATTGAACACTAAGAGGGATTTTGACTTTACGGAAATATTACTGGGGAAAATAATTTAAAATACAGTTATAAAAGAATATCTGATGCATCTTATCTAATAAAAGAGTAATATGCAAATTAACTATCACTGTGCTACACCCACAAGACACGCCCACCAGCCAATCAGTAGCGAGTATTCAAATTAACCCAACGAAGATGGCTGCCGCCACGGAGAGAGCAGGAGGGAGGCTTGGGTTTCCCCAGCGATGGAGGAAGCCAAGCTTTCCGTACACCCTGGCCAGCCCACTCCAGGCTACAAAGTTTCAATTATAGAAGGTAAATAAATCCCAACAGAAATGGTGGCAGCCACGGAGCTGGAGAGAGCAGGAGATTAGGGTTGCCCCTGGAGATGGAGGAAGCCAAGCTTCTGAAGCCCTGGCCTGCCTTGGCCTCCACTACAAAGTTTCAATTATAGAAGATAAATAAATCCCAACAGAAATGGCTGTGGCCACAGAGCAAGCAGAAGGCTTGGCTCTGCTCCAGGCTACAAAGTTTCAATTGTAGAAGATAAATAAATCCCAGATACCAGGGCCTATGCTTGGGTCAGCAGGGGGCGTGGCTGGTCTGCAAACCACCACAAGCCCCTCGCCAGGCCACCCCATGCCCCAAGGGAAACCCCACCCTGATCCGGGACACCCTTCAAGGCAAACCAGCTGGCCCCCACCCATGCACCAGGCCTCTATCCTATCTAATAAAAGAGTAATATGCAGATTGACCATCACTCCAACACACAAGATGGCTGCCCCCATGTGGTCAAAGATCCTGTCCCCATGTGGACACAAGATGGCCACCACAAGATGGTCAGCAGGGGAGGGCAATTTAGAGTGACCAGGCCTGCAAGGGAGGGCAGTTAGGGGGGACCCAGGCCTGCAGTAGAGGGGAGTTAGGGGTGACCAGGCCTGCAGGGGAGGGCAGTTAGGGGCAAACAGGCTGGCAGGGGAGCAGTTAGGCATCAATCAGGCTAGCAGGGGAATGGTTAGGGGGTGATCAGGCTGGCAGGCAGAAGCGGTTAGGGGCAATCAGGAAGGCAGGCAGGTGAGCAGTTGGGAGTCAGCAGTCCTGGATTGTGAGAGGGATGTTCGACTGCCCATTTAGGCCTGATCCCACCAGGATTGGAGAGGGTGCAGGCTGGGCTGAGGTACACCCTTCCCCCCCTCCCCTGTGCACAAATTTCGTGCACCAGGCCTCTCGTTTTTATATAATTCTGGTGTCAAATTGCAGCCCTGGGAATCCAGTCTATCTAGGTATAAAGCTTACTATTTCTATGACAGCAAAGGTGCAGAGCTGAGATGCTCTAGAGAAACCACTGACTTTAGTATAGTGGTCGGCGAATCGCAGCTCGCAAGCCAAGGTTTGCCGCTCTGTTGACTAATGAGTTTGCCGACCACTGTCATATACTACCCTTTACCTCTTTGCACACAATATGCCACAATTGCCTAATCCTCACAGCTTCCAACTACATGGTAACATTTAGTCTAGTCCAGTGGTCAGCAAACTCATTAGTCAACAGACTGGCAAACTGCGGCTCACGAGCTGCGGTTTGCCGACCACTGGTTTAGTACATTAAGTCCACTATTCTCTATTTAGGAATGTGCTTTTGGCATAACTAGTAAGATAAAATTCTAATTGCTATCTACATTATAAATTCATTGTTTTTAAACTTTTCCCTAAAGATCTTTGAAAGTAATAAAATTCAAATAATTTGCAGTTCACATTTTTAATTGGCATAAATAGGCCATACAGTGTTTGAAAGTGACACAAATGGAAAGGAGTAACCATTAGTGAATTCAGGTTTTTTCCCCTCTGGAAAAATAAATGTTAAAAAGAAAAGCATTGGCTGATTTGAATTACTTTACTACAGAAAATAGAAATAAAAAGCTGCTTTATGGGTTGATAATGTTTAGGAAAAAAGGAAATGAATACTTAAGTCTGCAGGAGATTTGATGGAAGTATTAGAGTTCACAGTACCCTCACCCCTAATCCCTGACATTATTTTATTACTGGTAGGTCTGCTTGTCCTTTCCACATTAATTGTCTATATGAGTTTACTCTTTTTCTAATTTCCACTATAATGTGATTGATAAAGCAATTTTTATCACCTATAAACGGAATATTTTCCATAGGTTTTTTGCTGAATTTATTTTAGATCAGCCTCATCAGTTATCACATCATTGTTTTTCCAATTAACTTAATCGGTGTATAATGATTTTTATTACCTATTAGTAAAATATTACTATGAAATATTTAATTTCCATTCTGCCCATGTATTGTTGAGACAGTTCTTTATAGCCCAAACTTAATCACTCCATTCTTTAACTAAATAATCTATACTAATAAAAGCCAAAGTTGTCCTCGCACCCTCATGTGACGACATCGTCACAAGATGGCCATCACAAGAAGGCCGCATGCACAGTGGAGGTGGGGCTCAGTGGCTGCTCCATCCGGGGAGGTGTTGGATTCCTGTGGCTCTGTGTGGTGTGGAGGAGGTTGGGCCCAGCATCTCTGCTGCCTCGTACAAAGGAGGCAGGTCCTGGAGGAGGAGGCATGTTGCGGCAGGGGAGGGCAGTTGT
Source organism: Corynorhinus townsendii (assembly GCA_026230045.1). NCBI lineage: Eukaryota > Metazoa > Chordata > Mammalia > Chiroptera > Vespertilionidae > Corynorhinus > Corynorhinus townsendii. The sequence continues at coordinate 177,380,628 of JAPDVU010000003.1, forward strand.
GGACAATCAGGCAGGCAGGGGAGCAGTTAGGCGTCAATCAGGCCAGCAGGAGAGTGGTTAGGGGGCGATCAGGCTGGCAGGCAGAAATGGTTAGGGGCAATCAGGCAGGCAGGCAGGCAATCAGTTAGGTACAAGTGGTCCCAGATTGGGAGAGGGATATCCGACTGTCGGTTTAGGCCCGATCTCTGCTCACACTGGGGCTGGTAGGTCACGGGCATGCCCCACAGCTTCCATTAGCACTTCAAATTTCAGCAGCAGCAGCAGCCGTGGTAGCAGCAGTGGCGGCAGTGCCCACGTGAGCTGCTCCAAGTGGGCAATACGTTCCATCAGTGGCTGGCCTGGCACACACGCATGGAGGTGAAGTCATTGGCACCCGCTTTCCCACAGGCCTGAGCCCCTGAGTAGCGGGGGATGAGCTGGTGATCCCAATGGCCTGACAGCTCGGTGGCGGAGGTGTGTTCAGCCTGGGGACTGGCGAACAGGCAGAAGATGGCCCTGATCACAGGAGGCTAGGCCTCGGGACCCTACCTGCATGATTTCATGTGCTGGGCCTCTAGTATATATATGGACATTGATACAGTCTCCACTTCAACTTTAACACATTATTCAAGTTTCTTCCTAAATTACAAGCCACTGAAAATTCTGTTTTTAATAATATAACCAAAGCATTAATTTTAAGCATATCAGTGGACACATGACTGGCTATTTTAAAGAAGAATTAAGTTTATATTGATGCCAAGTATGTCTCTACAGGTGCCCATTTTCTCATTAATGCTCACGAATGATTTCTTCCAACATTATATTTCTGTGGTTAAGATCTAAGAATTCTGTGTTTTGAATCACAGAGGAATAATTTTCTTTCACTGAAGTTTTCTTTCTTAAGAATGTTTCTCAAAATTGATAATTTAGAGAAGCAAAAGCAAATCATTAAAGAACATTCTCCCTTAAACTAAAATGTTAATTACATGAAAACATTAAATATGAATCAAGAATTCTACAATTAAAAATAACACTGCAATTTTTATATTATTATTAAATTTTTAACCTTATGTGCTTTGAAAATTATTTTTCTATATACACATAGGTATTTAAGTGAGTCCATGAATAGTAAGTGTCAATCATCAGAAACTCAGTTTTCACATGTAAAAATTAAGGAATTTTAATATGAACCCTTTCAACTCTAAGATTTATTTCATTCTTGATGAGGGACTTGAGAGATAAATTCTAAGTAATGTTCCTCTTAGATTAACAGAAACATTTTCTTCAAGACTGCAGGAAGCATCTATTTAAGGGCAATGTAATAAAAGGAGGTCTTAACCAAAAGGCACTAATATTTCCATAGGTGAGAACTCATCCTACTGAAGTAAAGAGCAGAGAGAAAAATAATCATATTTGTGATTTTTCTTACATTTAATAACTTAAAATATCATTGTGCCAAAGAATTTCCTTTTCTCCTACAAAAATGATTAAAATTTGTCATTAAAAAGCCAATAATATTTGGCATTCGTGCTCTCCTGTAAAGGTCTCATATAAATGTACCTACGTAAACATTTGGCCATGTTCTCTCTCTCCTAGATGAGTATGCTAGCACAAATGCCTGCTTCTCTCTATAGCTTTATTATTATTTCTACTTAATTCTACTCCTTTTAAGAATTTCCTATGTATTCAATATCTTCAATAATTAAAAAAACAACACAAAAAAAACCCCACAATGTACTATTTCAATTCATTTTAGCAACAGGACACAATCCCAGACCAAACAAATCACATTCTTTTTGGCCTAGATCTCTGCTTATCTTACAGGTCATTTATTTCTAGCAATTTGTTTTATGTAATTTGTCTATTATCTATGTGTGCGTGACAGTGTGAAATACATTCACTGTTTTTTATTTTTTTTTATTTTATTTTATTATTTTTTTTTAGGATAATTGACAAATAATTCCTCTTTATTCCCTCATTTTGCTGGAGGGCATCTTCTAGTAGTTTCTTGAGAACGTGTTACAGGAAACTTTTTTTTTTTCTTAATTAAATCTTTATTGTTCAGATTATCACAGGTGTTCCACTTTTTTTTCCCCCATAGCTCCCCTCCACCTGATTCCCCACCCCACCCCATGCCCTTACCCCCCACCACTGTCTTCATCCATAGGAGTAAGATTTTTGTCCAATCTCTTCCCACACCCCTCACACTTGCTTCCCCTGAGAATCGTCAGTCCACTCCCTTTCTATGTCCCTGATTCTATTATATTCACCAGTCCATTCTGTTCTTCAGATTTTTTATTCACTTGATTTTTAGATTCACTTGTTGGTAGGTATGCATTTGATGTCATTTTGTTGTTCATAATTTTTATCTTTACCTTTTTCTTCTTCTTCTTCTTCTTCTTAAAGAATATCCTTCAGCATTTCATGTAATCCTGGTTTGGTGGCGATGAACTCCTTTAGCTTTTTCTTGTCTGTGAAGCTCTTTATCTGACCTTCAACTCTGAATGATAGCTTTGCTGGGTAGAGTAATCTTGGTTGTAGGTTCTTGCTGTTCATCACTTTGAATATTTCTTGCCACTCCCTTCTGGCCTTCATAGTTTCTGCCGAGAAATCAGCTGACAGTCGTATGGGTACTCCCTTGTAGGTAATTAACTGTTTTTCTCTTGCTGCTTTTAATATTCTCTCTTTGTCTTTTGCCCTTGGCATTTTAATTATGATGTGTCTTGGTGTGGTCCTCTTTGGGTTCCTCTTGTATGGGGTTCTGTGCGCTTCCTGAACTTGTAAGTCTATTTCTTTCACCAGGTAGGGAAAGTTTTCTGTCATTATTTCTTCTAATAGGTTTTCAATATTTTGCTCTCTCCCTTCTTCTAGCACCCCAAAAATTCGGATGTTGTTTCGCTTAAAGTTGTCCCAGAGGCTCCTTACATTATCTTCATATTTTTGGATTCTTTTTTCTTTTTGTTTTTCTGGTTGGATGTTTTTTGTTTCCACATATTTCAGATCTTTGGTTTGATTCTTGGGGTATGTTGATCTACAGTTGAGTTTCTGTATATTCTTTATTTCAGACAGTGTATGCTTCATTTCTGACTGATCCTTTTCCATTTTTTTGGCATTCTCATTAAGCTCCTTGAAGGTCTCACTAAGCTCCTCAGAAGTGTCATCAAGTTTCTCGGCGGTTTTTAGAAGATTCTTGAGTAACCTTATAAATGTGATTCTGAACTCTATGTCATCCAGTAGTTTGCTTTCCTCCGTTTCTTTCATTCGTGACATGTTTCTTTGTTTCTGCATTTTGGCTGCTTCCCTGTGTTGATGGAGTGGCTTTGTGTGGTAGGTGACCTATAGGGGGCAGTAGCTCAGCCTCCCCAATCACCTGATGTGGATGCTCTTGGTACACCCCTTTGTGGGCTGAGTGCAAAGTCTTGGTGTAGTTAAGCCTGAATTGCTGTTGGTACGCTGGGAGGAATTGACCTCCAGGCCAATTAGCTGTGAGCACTCCCTGTGTCTATAATGGAAGAAGTGCTGCGCTGAAGACACGCTTATGGGGCAGGACTTGTTTCAGTGGGGCTTTGGTGCTCACTGAGTCTGCCTCTTGAATGTGTCACTTATGGATGTGAGGAGTTGAAATCTGGTGTCTCACACTGACCACTAGGTACACTGGCTTCTGGATCTCCAAAGGGGTGCAGGTCAGCTACTGTCTGAGGCCACTCAGCAGGAGCTACAGTGAGAGCTGCAGTTTTCTCCTCTTTGTTTGGGGTTTGGAGGTTTTGGAGCTGTCTGACCCGGGCTGCAAGTTTTCTAGGTTAAGCTGTGATAGGGCAGGCTTTCTTATGCTAATTGAGCTGCTTGGAGCTTGGGTGGGTTTGTAGGTTGTGTGGGGCGGGGTCTCAGGGCGTCACTAGGCTAGGGCGTGGCAAACAGCGATGGCTGCTAGTTAGCCGGCTCTGTGTCTCCGACTGCGTCCCATGCCCCAGCACAGTAAAAATTATTCTTGCGCGCAGCCAAGCAAGCCCCCCTCACTTTCCGACCCGATGGCAGACAGTCCAGCTTCTCCCCATAGGAGTTTGGGTCCCCCGCGTCTCCCCAGAGACTGGATTTCAGAGTAATCGGGGGCTTGTCTCCGTTCAGGTTGAAAAAAGCAAGGCACCCAGTCGCCCGCCGCCAGCCCGGATCACGCGCCTCTGTACCTCAGCTTTTCAGCGCTAGTGCACGTCTCAGTGCTCTTTTCTCTTTCCTTCTAGTTGTAGAACTTCCACTCAGCCAGCTTTCCCGTGGTTCTGGGTGATAGACGTTTTGTCTTTTAGTTGCAGTTTAAATTGTTGTGGGAGGCAGCAGTTTAGGTGTTTACCTATGCCGCCATCTTGGATTCCTCTCACTGTTTTTTAAATATACTTTCTTAACATTCCTATTATCTCATTGTCCATTTCATTGTAATTATTATGAATTAATTACATGAGTAAAAAATTATTATCATCTGCCCTGGCCAGGTGGCTAAGAGTGTTGGAGCATTGTCCCATGCACCAAAAGATTGCTGGTTTGATTCCCAATTAGGTCACATACTAGGTTGCAGGTTTGATTCCAAGCCGGCTTGCCCTTCATTCCTCTTTCTCTAAAAATCTATAAACATAAATCCTCGGGTGAGGATTAAGAAACAACAATATCACCAAGACATTAATGACAAATATTTACCAACTATTTACAATATATCAGACAATATGCTAAAGGCTACGGATCTGGACATAATTAGAATAATAATTGCTTCCGCGAAGTCTAAAAACAGGTTGAATGTTATATAAATCTAGAGGACCACTGCACGAAAATTCGTGCACTTGGGGAGGTCCCTCAGCCCATCCTGTGCCCTCTCACAGTCCAGGCCCTCTCAGGGAATGTCCCCCTGCCAATTTATGTCTGCGCCTGGGGGGATCCGGCCTGAACTGGCAGTCAGACATCCCTCTGGCAGCCTGGAAGCCCTCGGGGGATGTCCAACTGACAGCTTAGGACACCCTTAAGCTGCACTCGGACATCCTTAGGGCTGCCGAGGAGTCAGGAGAGGCTCTTGCCACTGCCACTGTACTTATAGCTGTCAACAGCTTGTGGCTGAGTAGAGCTCCCCCTGTGGAAGTGCACTGACCACCAAGGGGCAGTTCCTGTGTTGAATGTCTGCCCCTTGGTGGTCAGTGTGCATCATAGCGACCGGTCGTTCCTGGTTGTTCCACCATTAGGGTCAATTTGCATATTACCCTTTTATTATATAGAATAATTTAAAATATTTTCTTTTCATCCCTTCTATTCACATAACTTCTAAGTAAGAAATGTTTTATTAAAATATCCACAGTACTTTTGCTGGGAAGAATATCTGGTCAATTTTTAAATAACCAAATGTTTTTATATTTATTTTTTAATCACTATGTCAACAAAAACTGTATGCTCACTCATTCCAACCATCCGAACTTGCCATTTACAACATAATCCTGGTAAAAAAAATATCACAAAATGTACTCACTGATGGTAGTGGGAGAGGTGGCTCTGGGAGATATAAACATATCTAAATCTTGGTGGTCAGGCATGTTTCCTTATGTACAGTTGGTCTTCATTGAGACTGAAGGCCACATTCATAGAGAAGCTGACATTATTAACATGACACTCAAACCTTCAGTTACAGATGTATTTTAGGTCCAGCTAAAACCCATCCTCATCCTTCCCAACATTTGCTTGTATAGCACTCTGTCACATGAAACTATATCCTTCTAATAAACGCCCCTCTTGCTTAAGCTAGTTTAAGATAGATTTTTGTCATTAAAAAAAAAAAAATCCTACTACTAAAGGATTCATGTTACATTCAATAAGTTCATTTAACATAACAAATGTTCTCTCCATTTGATGGTGTGACAAGCCTTAGTGTCTTAGAATTAATAAAATGTGATAACATTAATTCATATGATCATTCATACAACACATAATTATTGACATGTGCTTTCTTCATGGCACTGTATCAGAAACTGGGGAAGCCATGATGAATAAGACAGATGTATGCTTTATACAGGAGACTTTCCTGGTTAGTATCACTTTTTCTCCTGTAGGAGCTAAGAAAGAGGGCAAAAGGGTCTTAAAACATCTCCCTAGGGAAAATAATTTTTTAAATATTCTATCACTAGTTATTAATTTAGAAAAACCAATAACTAATTAATCTGAATTTACTGATGACCTATTACTTATTAATCTACTCATGAAATTAATTGGAAGGCAGATATTTTAGAAATGATGATATTGGCTAAAAATATCAAAGTTTCAGGCATGATGGCATAAGGGCTTGACTAGCAAACTAGATAGCAATTGATTGGCCTGAGAACTATAGTTGACAGTATCAGAAAAATAAGCTTTTAGGTTATATAGGAAAGTAAGAGGAAAGAGTGGTGTTAATTCCAAATTTATATAGGGAAAATGGAAGTAGCTCTTCCACTTAGAACCCATGTATCTATCCTGAAGGTCAATCAGAATAGCCACATTAAGCCAAGCCCCTCCTACAAATATTACTGTGCATGGGACTTTTTTATTAATCTACTAGAGGCCTGATGCACGAAATTCGTGCAAGAGTAGGCCTTCGCAGCCCTGGGGTTTTGTCCAGAGGGTCGTTCTGCTGTTCAGCTGTTCAGTCGATTTGCATATTATGCTTTTATTATAATAGACAATAATTTAAAAGGTGCCTAATACACTACATTCATTGAGACATTGCTATTATCACTTAGTAGACAAAGACAACTTAAGGAATTTTCTTCTAAAGATAAGGTTATATTCAGATTTTCTATAGTCTGACAAATTATCTCTTTAGTAGGGCTAAAGTTCTTATTCTTTACTTTTATTATTTTTCAGTATTATGTTCCAGCCAAATCCTCATATACTGATCAATCTAAAGCCAGAGCTTATAGGAAACACAAAACTAGAAAATAAAAAGTAAATTTTATACTTAATAATTGCACAGAATAAATTTCTTCAGTGGTAAGCATTTCTAAATTTTCTACTAAAATTTCCCCTCTGTAAAAACCAGTTCATTATGATTTCAAAGCACTTAAAAATAATAATAAATGTCATTTTTCCAGGTTTAAGTAAAGGAAAAAAAAGTAGTTGTTTTCCATTATTCTTACCTAATTGTTCTTAAACTTGGGTACCCTGATACTAAACTATCTTGTTTATTAATGGTCCATCTAATTCACCTCTTGGCTGTCTTCTTATCCAGTTCCTCAATAGATTCTCCTGTTTGTAACCCTGCTTCTCTTCTTGCCAACTAATATTTCAACTCCCATCTGTTTAAATTCCTATGTTCTTTCTGGCACAGCTCTGGCTCCAGATTCCCTCCCAGCCACCTACCTTGTTGCCCTTCCATCTGCTAGCATGACTAGTATCTTTTCTAACCTATTTCCAATCTAAATCATCTCCAATTTTCCATTTAAAGTTGCAAACAAATTTCATCAACGTTTATCTCTTAAAGGGTTATTGTGATTGTAATAATATATATATTGTCTTGGAGATACAAGGGAAAGTTAAAAGATATATAGTTTAAACACACATTTAGTGTTTGAATTCTTATATCTTTTAAAGTCACTTATGCATCTCAACTCTTCTCAGTGATGATGTTTTGAAATAATAGAGTGTACCGCCAAAAGACACTGCTAAGGGCTTTTGGTATATAGTCTTCAGAGTACTAAATACTTTTGTGTGGCCCAATTCGTGTTAGTCTTGGGCTTAACTGTTTGGTTCGTTGTTCCCAAGTTTTGCATTCACTGATGAGTAGCAACTACATTCTCAAGACAGTTCGATTCATTTTTCAGCAGAAATATTTTTTAACTAGAATATTACCTAATTACCTACTGGATATCAAAGACATTATGTAAACAATAGTAGCACTTGTTAATTACAGTTTCAGAATTTGATATTTAAGTAGCATGAAGTTGCATTTTCTTTTAACATTGATTTCGTTACTTGACAAGGTAGATGCTCATTTTCATGTAACAGATATGATATACTACAAATTATAGCAGTCTCAGGAAAATATTTAAAATTTTGGAACTATGTAGCTTTTCATAAAAGTAAAAACTTCTAATTCTCCATTCTTATTTCTGAAGGATATACCCTCCTCTGTCAACCACAGTTTGGAAAAGAGTAAAACATGTTTATGGGAAGTTCACTCAGAATTTACCTGTACATTCAAAATAACAAAGATGTTTATTAAAAGCACAATGATTTTTTAAAAACTGACTGGTTTATTTGTAGTACTGGGAGTGCAATATTTCTATTGATTTTAATTGGTGCTAAAGAAAACGTTAAGAAGCGTTTCATTTTGTTTTAATAAAGGTTTTATTCTTATCCAGGTATAGTACACTCAATAGATCTGGAGAGGACTGCCATTGAAAACATAGCTTGTTCTACTCACAGGTCCCAAGAGAAGGGAGCATGCCAAGCAATGGGGGTTGGGGGGATTGAGATAATGGGTGATGGTCAGGAGACCAAGGGAGAGCAAGCTGGAACTGTGAGCAAGAGCCTTTACTGTGGATTTTGCAGGAAGCAGGCAAAGTAAAAGCGGATTTAGGATTGGCTAGTTTGAATAATCTCAGGGAGCTCTGGGGCAAGGGGGTTGTCTCTAGATTTCTGGTACTTTTCCCTGGATGATTAAGGCAGGAGAAAAGTGGCCCCGAGTGATTAATAACTTTTCCACAATCCGAGTTTATGGTTAATGTTATAGAACATATAAGGTTAGATATAGATACAGATATAGATGTGTAATTTTTTATTATAACATAGTGCAAAAATTCCTTATTAGTATAAGCATTTATTTCCTATATGAAAATTGACAGTTTACAATTTTAAAATATTCTTCTCAACTAACCTCATTCTCTCACCTCAAAAAAATTCATTTTAAATTAATTATAAAATCTCATACTACTAAATCATAATATTTCAGGATTCTTATAAATTGATTTTAAGAGACATTAATAGCATATACCAACTATGAATGTAAGTAATTTTTCTTTCAAATATATTTCATGTTTCACTACTATAGTTTTCATTCCATATCCCCTTTTTTCCTTTTGTTACATCTTTTTTACATCTTTAGTCTCTTTTTCAACTGTATCTAATATGATTATACTTTGCTATTATAATCACTAAACTCATCTTGGTGATTCATATCATATTGTGGTTGATATTCAAATATTCTCGTGAATTCCTGATTAGTTTCTCCCAGTTGATAACCTATAAAAATTAATTATAACTACTCTGGGAATGGGGAACGGAGCACATCTCATTTCAGATTTTCCTCACATATGCCAGGAAATATTCTTCATCTGAACATCAAGTATTTTCCTTGAAATTGATAAATGGCTTTGTTTGAGACATAGCAATGACAGAGAGGTTTAAATAAGTACAAGTGCAGAGTACATAGACCCCCTTGTTTATACAACCTCCCCATGTCAGCCCATTAATTTTACTGCCCTGATCTTGTCAGCCAGCATGGGAGTTTTTCTCCTTCTACTGTCACCTCAGCCAGATCCAACAAGTGGCACTGTCATGATACTCATTACTCAGAATTTAGTGTGTCATTAGGCAATACATATATTTAAATGTGTGCCCCCTTCATTCTAGCTCATTTTCTTTAAGACCCCATTTTATCTGCTCTTAATGGGCACCTCAGCCAGGGGCATTTGAGCAGAACTGAACCATATGACTCAGCATCAGGAGACCTCTAAGTTGTAGAGGCAATCACTCCTCCTTCCTAAGGAAACACTCCACGTGTGAGTTTCCTCCTGTTCCTAAAGGAGATCAGCTTGAAAGATTTAAACACACTGTACAATGGTGAGGGCTCTGGGCCACTCCAGCACCCGGCAGTTGACAGGAAACCCATGAATAGAGTAACACCATAGCAGAGTTGAAATGCACTGTGAAATGTTTGAAAGGTAGCTTTTCTGACCTCTCATTATCATTTCTATGTAGTCCTCTCTCTTAAAAAAAAATAAATGATGCCTGATTTACAAAGCACACTTGGCCTTATCTATTATTTGGGTCTTAAGAGATTATGTAGCAAACATATTTTTAAAAAAAGCATCACTAACATACTTGAGGAAGTAGATATACATACATGTGACACCGAATTCTTAAATAAATCCTGTGTTACAATGTATATATATGTGTGTGTGTACATATATATTTTTATGGGCATATATACATATACATATAGACTAATAGTTTAAATTACTGTTTAAAAAATCCTTAAAAATTTTTACTATCCTTAAGAGTTTCTTACTGAATGGTTGTTCACGCTTCTTTTCCACCCTAAAGATATGTTCAGGAATTCATATCAGACTACCCATTATTTGCATATTTATTAATTACTTGCCATGATATTTAACCAAGCAGCTTTAATTCACAAAGACTGACAAGCATAGTATAAAACTACATTATTTAGTTTTTCAGAGTTGTTGCAAATTTTATTTGGCTTTTACACAATTAGATAAGTCTGATTTTTAAAACACTAAAGAAAGAAAGAGAGCTTTCTTTTTGGTAAATTTCCAAATATGCCATCTACCCGTTTGTCTCGGAGCAAGGCATACTAGACAGGGGGAAAATAGCACCACAGGTAGAAGCCAAACTCTTTTGTTTCTGACAGCAAGGTCTTCCTTCAAGGACATGCTAGTCCAAATTATTTTCATTCCATCTGTTCGATTTGTATGCTGCACAGAATTTGAGTTTGAGTCCCTCGGACTTTCCTCTACTTCTGGGAGGACTGAGCATTATGGGTGTCTACCAACATCTTTTACCATAATTTGAACACGTTGGCATTAAGGAAATAATCGGAGCCACAGGAATACCACAGCCCTGCTGAAACTTCTCCACAAGGAGGTAATTTTTTTATTGATTCAGCTCACTCTCAGTGCTGCCCCTCCCAAATTTACAGGCTTCTGTCTAGCCCAGACCCACATACCTGAGCTCTGGTACCTCCTTGAAAAGCTTTTGCATGCAAAATAAAATACTTTATGGCACCACAATATCAAAAACATATAAAACCCAGTCAGCTTTCAGTTAGCATAACAATTGAGAGCCCTGACACTGCATCACAATATTGAGGTCTGAGTCAACCTTACTAATAATACTGCATCGCTGTGATCCTCACTCAGCACATTCTTGTTTACAATGATCTAACCTAGAGACAAACCTCGGACTTACCTCAGATGCTGAGAGATCTGTCGTTCTGGGTATAATATTTATTGCAAATTATCCATCTGAATAAATGCAGCGACAGTTATGCCGCGAGCCGCCTCTCTCCTGCAGCGGAAAGCAAGTTAAAAGGACTTCAAGCTGTGACCTCAGAGGCAGGCACAGCCGCTCCCATCCTTCAGCCAACCTTCTGAGAAGAGCAGGTTAGATGACAGCCAAGCTGGCTCTCTACACAGCAATACTTTCAAATAAAGCATTCTGTGCCTGGAGCTGGGGGACTTACATCTTCCAAATTCGGCTGGACCTAGTCAATGCTGCTTCTATGCCTGAAAATATTAAGCATTTCACTGCAGTCACTTTAATGCAAGAAACTATCTGAAGCGACTTCACAAACCCTGTCATTCTGTTCGGAGACTAAAGAATGAGCACCGCATGCATAATTCATGCATTAAAATCTTCAATGCACTTCCTGTAGCCACTGTTCTATCCAGTAATGGGCTATTGATCACCTCATTGCTAAGGCAATTGGAGCTCCGTGATTGGTTTACTTCCACAAGTAAAATTACAACCGAAATCACAGGCAGAGGCCTCCCACCCTGCAGCATCACTGGGGTAAAACACTCACATAGAGGAGATGACATTTGCATACTGCAGAGTGTTTAAACGGAACTCTCATCTGCAAAAAATGCAATAGCATCTGTTGTCTTTTATTCAGAAGACATATTCTGCAGATTGAGGTTTATTATTTTACATCATGAGTAAGATCTATGGAGGTGTTTTTTTCTCTACCATTTTTGGAAAATTAACAAGGCTAAACTGAAAATTAAGAGAGAAAAAAACACACACAGAAAACGTGATGTATGGCTATAAGTCACAAATGTTTACCTGGGCTCATTTGAATAACCTTTCTTAGAAAACTTTAACTTAAAAACAATAAATTTCTCATTTCAATAATGTGGAAGACATTTCTTTAAAAAATGATTATAGTTGGTCCACGTGTTCCTCATTGTTAACTGTTTTGGGCTGTAAGCACATCTACTCTGGGTGTGTCAGTAGTTCTGAGAGCCCTTTCTCTTAGAATTTATGCATCTAAGAACACATCATGGCTTCTATTAGTCTTTTTTACTGCCTCCAAAAAGCAGGCTTTAAAACAAAATGTGCATTTAATTATGCTAATGTTCACCAGGGGAAAACACAGGTAGCATTTTAAAATGCCATAGTAGGCCTGGCCAGTGAGGCCCAGTGGTTCAGCGTCATCTTATGAACCAGGAGATCTGGGTTCGACCCCTGGTTAAGGCACATGCCTGGGTTGTGGCTAGCTCCCCAGTAAGGGGCATGCAGGAGGCAGACAATCAATGATTCTCTCTGATCATTGATATCTCTATTTCTTTCTCCCTCTCTCTTCCTCTCTGAAATCAATAAAGAAATATATTTAAAAATTTTTAAATGTCATAATAGTATTTGCAAAAATACTATAGTGAGAGATTCATATAAATTATGTATGCATATATAGAAAATATTTTTGGAGGAATCCAAGATGGCGGCGTAGGTAAACACCTAAACTGCTGCCTCCCACAACAATTTAAACTGCAACTAAAAGACAAAACGTCTATCACCCAGAACCACAGGAAAGCTGGCTGAGTGGAAGTTCTACAACTAGAAGGAAAGAGAAAAGAGCACTGAGAAGTGCACGAGCGCTGAAAAGCTGAGGTACAGAGGCGCGTGATCCGGGCTGGCGGCGGGCGACTGGGTGCATTGCTTTTTTCAACCCCCAACGGAGACAAGCCCCCGATTACTCTGAAATCCAGTCTCTGGGGAGACGCGGGGGACCCAAACTCCTACGGGGAGAAGCTGGACTGTCTGCCAGTGAGAGTGGCTTGCTTGCAGAGCTGCGCGCAGGAATAATTGTTTACAGCACTGGGGCACAGGACTCCAGGACGCGGTCGGGGACACAGAGCCGGCTTACTAGCAGCCATTGTTGTTTGCCACGCCCTAACCTAGTGACGCCCTGAGACCCCGCCCCACACAACCTACAAACCCACCCAAGCTCCAAGCAGCTCAATTAGCATAAGAAAGCCTGCCCTATCGCAGCTTAACCTAGAAAACTTGCAGCCCGGGTCAGACAGCTCCAAAACCTCCAAACCCCAAGCAAAGAGGAGAAAACTGCAGCTCTCACTGTAGCTCCTGCTGAGTGGCCTCAGACAGTAGCTGACCTGAACCCCATTGGAGATCCAGAAGCCAGTGTACCTAGTGGTCAGTGTGAGACACCAGATTTCAACTCCTCACATCCATAAGTGACACATTCAAGAGGCAGACTCAGTGAGCACCAAAGCCCCACTGAAACAAGTCCTGCCCCATAAGCGTGTCTTCAGCGCAGCACTTCTTCCATTATAGACACAGGGAGTGCTCACAGCTAATTGGCCTGGAGGTCAATTCCTCCCAGCGTACCAACAGCAATTCAGGCTTAACTACACCAAGACTTTGCACTCAGCCCACAAAGGGGTGTACCAAGAGCATCCACATCAGGTGATTGGGGAGGCTGAGCTACTGCCCCCTATAGGTCACCTACCACACAAAGCCACTCCATCAACACAGGGAAGCAGCCAAAATGCAGAAACAAAGAAACATGTCACGAATGAAAGAAACGGAGGAAAGCAAACTACTGGATGACATAGAGTTCAGAATCACATTTATAAGGTTACTCAAGAATCTTCTAAAAACCGCCGAGAAACTTGATGACACTTCTGAGGAGCTTAGTGAGACCTTCAAGGACCTTAATGAGAATGCCAAAAAAAATGGAAAAGGATCAGTCAGAAATGAAGCATACACTGTCTGAAATAAAGAATATACAGAAACTCAACTGTAGATCAACATACCCCAAGAATCAAACCAAAGATCTGAAATATGTGGAAACAAAAAACATCCAACCAGAAAAACAAAAAGAAAAAAGAATCCAAAAATATGAAGATAATGTAAGGAGCCTCTGGGACAACTTTAAGCGAAACAACATCCGAATTTTTGGGGTGCCAGAAGAAGAGAGAGAGCAAAATATTGAAAACCTATTAGAAGAAATAATGACAGAAAACTTTCCCTACCTGGTGAAAGAAATAGATTTACAAGTTCAGGAAGCTCAGAGAACCCCATACAAGAGGAACCCAAAGAGGACCACACCAAGACACATCATAATTAAAATGCCAAGGGCAAAAGACAAAGAGAGAATATTAAAAGCAGCAAGAGAAAAACAGTTAATTACCTACAAGGGAGTACCCATACGACTGTCAGCTGATTTCTCGGCAGAAACTATGCAGGCCAGAAGGGAGTGGCAAGAAATATTCAAAGTGATGAACAGCAAGAACCTACAACCAAGATTACTCTACCCAGCAAAGCTATCATTCAGAGTTGAAGGTCAGATAAAGAGCTTCACAGACAAGTAAAAGCTAAAGGAGTTCATCGCCACCAAACCAGGATTACATGAAATGCTGAAAGGTATTCTTTAAGAAGAAAAAGGTAAAGATAAAAATTATGAACAACAAAATGACATCAAATACATACCTACCAACAAGTGAATCTAAAAATCAAGTGAATAAAAAATCTGAAGAACAGAATGGACTGGTGAATATAATAGAATCAGGGACATAGAAAGGGAGTGGACTGACGATTCTCAGGGGAAGCAAGTGTGAGGGATGCGGGAAGAGATTGGACAAAAATCTTACTCCTATGGATGAAGACAGTGGCAGGGGGTAAGGGCATGGGGTGGGGTGGGGAATCAGGTGGAGGGGAGCTATGGGGGAAAAAAAAGTGGAACACCTGTAATAATCTGAACAATAAAGATTTAATTAAGAAAAAAAAAAAGAAAAAAAAAAGAAACATGGAAAAAAAAAAAAAAGAAAATATTTTCTATTATCCAAAGTATCTTCAATGTTAAAATTAATTAAGCTTCAGTTGTTGTTTTTCACCCAAAGAAAACCGAACATGATGTTATGATGAACATTTAGTGGCCTAAAGCTATTTCTTTCTAAAGCCTCTTTTTATACACACACAGGTACAACATGCAAGCATACAAGTATCATATTTCTATGATAAGACCATTTTTAAGACCAGAGTAAAACCTTCAAATTCATGGGTTGGGGCTAGAGGACATAACAACTGTCAGAGTATACCCCATCTAACAATTACTAGTACACTGTAGGGAGCAATTCACTCTTGGAGGAGGCATGACAACAGCGAATTTTACTCAGTAAACCAGTAAGAATTGCTATCAACATGCATGGGTAATACTGGTGCTGATGGCAATAGAGATGGAGTTTAGGGATGTTCAGAGAGATATCTCTTCCTTCCTAGTGCATATGTAAGAGCATAAACGCTGCTAGGCCATAGAGAAGATAATAGCACCTAATTGATGAAGGCTATGCTAAAATAGTCTACATGGCAGTATGAAAAATTATCCATCTAAGAACCATGTATAGTCCATATTCTGTAATATTTTGTTCTGCCCCAGGTAGCTTCTATTTGTATAGAATCTTTAATATAATCAAATTCCAGTAAACTACATAGTAGATCTTATTTTATAATATTTATCTAAATGATATTCTTTATTCTTTAAAAAGAAGACTGAAATACCTCAAAAGCTTAAACAATACAGAATTTGTAGCCAAGGACTAATCAATATCCTGCCAAGAGTTTCACCAATTTAATAATCTATGGAAGCAATTTCATATGAAGACACTATCTCATTTAAAAATAGTAGAACATTTAAAAGCTTAGCCTTTAAGTTATCAGATATGAGGATACAGAGTTCAATAATTAAGAAAATCTAAATTGCTGGCATAAACTAAATTAACTATAAATGTAAGCCCTGGAAATGAAAGCTTTCTGAAATGACACGACTCAATGGTGTATAACCAGCTGGATAGGAAGAACATTAATTTAGTCCACCTCTTCTTCAGCCAGTGACAGGAAAGTCAGTATCTTTTCTCACAAACACCCATGACCTTGGTCAAAAACGAAGATAGTAATTTTGCTTCTACTTGGTAGATTTGCAGATTCAACTGTTTTAAAGGTAGGGAGAGAGAGATGAGAAACACACAAATACCTCATCAGTCTAGAATAGCACAAGATTAGAAAAGGGTACAGCATGAGAAAAGCAATGGAAATATTAAGTCCCAAAGAAATCAGAAGGAGGAAGCAAATAAGTCTGAAATGAAAACAACTGGAGCAAAGTAGTCCATTGTACTCACAGATGAAACAAAGCCGAAGGCTGTAATAAAGAGCCAATTTCCACTTTCCAGAAGTCTGGCTATGACTGAGAAACACACTTAACCGATCTTTTCAAATGGATGAAAAGCAGAGATGGCTAATTTATATAAATCTGATCTCTTTGCAGATCAAAAGGCTTCCCAATATCTTGAATTTATAATGCATGTAAAATATGGAGTGAACTCTGTAATGTACAACAGGGTCAATAAAATGAATCAAAATTTGTGAAAACATCAAAGAATATTTAGTCTACTAAATTTTTAATATGTCCTAAGATGCATAACTAGCCTGCCTATTATCATTTGGAAAAATGCAAAATTTATATCCATTATAAGAAGATATAATGTCATATACAGTTAGGAGAATACTTCAGCCTACCAAAGTTTCTACATTCCTGAGCTCAAGGGTTGTGGGAGCAGACTATATTTGTTCTCTGAGATTTAATACATTCTTTCTACTTTTTCACCCTGTCCTGTCGATACCATAATCATTCCCTAATCATAACACATTCATTTAATTTTAAAATATGCATTATCTACACTAATAAAAGAGAAACATGCAAATTAACCATCACTCCGCTACACCAAGCCATGCCCACCAGCCAATCAGAGCAAGTATGCAAAGTAACCCATCAAAGATGGGTAGCACCATGGCCCGCCCCTGGGGGTCCAGGCCCATCAGGGCTGGGGAGGCCTGGCGGGCAGTGCCAGACACAGCTGGCAAGGTACCAGCCCATCGGGGCCTTGGGAAGCGGGGTGGACAGCACCAGACATCACCTGCAGGGTCTGGGTCCATCGCAGGCCCCGGGAGGGGCAGCAGCCTGCCTAGTCAGACTGTAGGGCCCTGGGAACATCGCCGCACTGGGGAGGAGCTGCTGGGCTTGCTTAGTCACTACCGTGGGGCCCGTGAACATCGCAGGTATGGGGTTGCTGAGACCCAGACAGGGTCTCTGGCCACAGATTCACAGCTTCGCAGAGACCAACTCTACCAGGCCGCTCGGTGGCCATGTGGCTGGGCCACAGGGTGCCCGTTGAAGATGTGACACAGAGAGGAGGTGCGGGAGGAAATCCAGAGAATGGGATTCAAGGTGGGGGTTCAAGACTCACTTCCTTTGGGCTTTGTCCTTCTTGGTCTTGGTTCTTTTCTTTCAGGCCTGGAGCCCAAGCACTGCAGGAGAGAGGGATGGATGAAGGCCGAATGTGGAAGAAGAGGCGTGAGGGGCTGCCTGAGGGATGGCTCCAGGGCGAGTGCCACAGCTTTGGCAAAGCAGCTGGCCAGGAGGCGGGCGTTCCAAGGGGCACCGCGCAGCGCCTCACCATCCCTCTAGGAGGATACCCCACACAAGCTCTGCCTTCGCCAGAAGGCTCTGGGCAAAACCTGCAAATGCTACTGCAACCTCTAGCATTCTGGGCAAAGAACTGACCCTGTGACCCTTGGGTACCAGGCTTGCTAGGAGTGTGCTGTCACCAATGCCATAGATCAAAGGCAAAAATCTGGTGAGGTGGGGAGCACCAGAGGGGACTCGGGCTGGAGCAGGGGACCGGTGGGCAGGGATCTGCCTCGCCTACAGAGAGAGAGGTTCTGCAGTGGCCCCAAGATGCGGGTGGGCCGGGCCAGGGATCAAGGGGTATGGAAGGACACTGGGTTGGAGGGGCAAGGCCCTGTAGCCCTGAGGCCGGGGTCGAGGGGCGGTGCCACCTCAGTGGAGGGATGCCACACTGCAGGGTACCAGACTGAAAGACGTGATTCAGAGAAGCTCCCAGTGCTAACCGGTGTGTCCCTGTGCCTTCACTGAGCTTTAATGGCCAATTGAGATACTATATAAGGAAAATGAGAAAAAAAGTGAGAAAGAAAAGGAAAGGTGAACAACACAAAAGAAAGACTGGAAGGAACTTGTAAACCCATTGTCACTTAAATAGGAAATATAGTCAATAGTACTGAAATGATGGTATGATGCCAGGTGGATACTGGAAATATTGGGGAACACTTTGTAAAGTCTATGATTGTCTAACCACTATTCTGTAACTAATATAAAACATGAAACCAATACAAAATAATATTGAATGTAAAGAAATTGGAGTGAAATTTTTATAAATTTCAAAGTTTAAATAAAGGCTGTAAAGGAAGGAAGGGGAAGAATAAAAATAGTGTTTTTCATTTTACCACTTTATTGTCTTTTCAGTACATGAAAAAGACAGTTGTCTTTATATGGTGCTTTTATACTTTTCTAAGTCATTATCTCATTTTAATTTCAAGGCAACTTAAAGACAAGATAATTATTCCCTCCACTATTCAAAGAAAGGAAATCTTGGTGTCTGGTCCCAATGATTCAATCGTCAAGCCCTTATTGTAAAGCAGGGTTAGTGAAATTTTCTGTGAAGGGTCATATCTATACTAATAAAAGCCTTGGGGGTGATCAGGCCAGCAGGGGAGGGTAGTTGGGGCAATCAGGCTGGCAGAGGAGCAGTTAGGTGTCAATCAGGCCGGCAAGGGAGCAGTTAGGGGGGAATCAGGCAGGCAGGTGAGTGGTTAGGAGCCAGCAGTCCCAGATTGTGAGAGGGATATCCGACTGCAGGTTTAGGCCTGATCCCTGTGGACATCCCACGAGGGGTTTCAGATTGGAGAGAGTGCAGGCTGGGCTGAGGGACGAATTTCATGCACTGGGCCTCTAGTTTTACATAAAAGGAATTGTGCCAAATGCTAGAAAAATACATAATTATAATCAGTGGATGATTCTAAGGTGTTCATTCTTTAGTGAGGAAAACAAGTAAACACATAGATGTAGAGTGATAAATATAATCACCAAATACGCATGAGACAAAGCAGATAGAACTGTGTCTATATGATTCATACCTTCTAGGTAAGTATTAATTCTTCTCATTTTTATTCCACTATATGAGGCAGAGCAGAAGAAGAAATATTGACATTACCAAATGCCCATAGGACATTAAACAATAATTTGTAGAGGGGGTGATATTTAAAGGAGCTGGGTGGTAAATTGCATTAACATAGCTTTTAATGTTTGACAAATTTGAGATTAATTTCAGGATTCTCTGAATTTGCATGACCTTCCAAAAGCATCACTTTTATTATGCAGAAATCAAGTTAAGTATCTTTTGTTGAGAATTAAATTACTTAAAGCACAAGAGTCAAAAATGCAGTTTGTATAGTCAGCTAGATAATAGTTTAAATCCTGCTTCAGTTTCCTAATCTTGAAAATGGGGATTTTATCAACATTATAGAGTTATTAGGAAATTCAAACATTGCAATATCTTTATAGCACTTAACATAGTTTCTGACACAGTAAAGACTTTAGAAACATTAATTCATTTCCTTCCAATGCCTGGTCTTGGAAGAAAAGCTTGAATGGAAAGTAATTTCTAGTAAAGAGAACAACATGGACATTTGTAGGGAGGCAGGGCATCACACAATATGCTTAAGAAACTGAAGTAGCTATATTATGAGAATTTGGGATACAATAGACATTTTGTCAGGTGATAAGGCAATATTATATAAAATCTGATTTCTGCAGGATCCTTTTCTTAAGCTCTGTTAAAATCCTGATTACATAGAACATTTTTAACACTGTTAAAAAGTGTGAAGCTATTCTACAGAGAGATATTTCAAAATTGCTCCATGAGAATAATATGACTAGGTTTTATGGTGAGAAGATAGATTAGATGTAGGAACCAGAGGGAAAGAATACATTTAATAAGACACCACTTGTAGTCCGCCAGAAGTGATAAGGGCCGAAACAAGGCAGATATAATGATATGGAGATTTAAAATATATATTCTAGAGATATTTATTTAAGAAATTCATCAATAGGATTAAGTAGGATTATGAGATTGGGAAAGAATAATAAAAGATTTTTATGGTGGTGACTTGGGTAAATCAGTGAACTTCTCTCTATGTAACATAAAAATCAAAATCTTTTAAAAATAACTACTGATATTATAAAAAGATAGTGAGATTATAATATTAAATATACGCAAAGGAGGGGTAGACTAGGAAGCAAGATAAAGGGCTGTTAAAGAATTAAAAAGAGAATTTCCAGTTGACACCTGGATAATGAGGCTATAGTTCACTAAGTAGGTTAGGGAGTTACCAGAATTGTTTAAGCTACAAAAGTCAAAGAAATAGCTCAAGGTAGAAAGAGTACAATGAAAATAAGATGAAGGATGAAACCCAGAGACAAGACCATGTACATAAGAGCCTTATGTCAATTTAACACCATGACATGATTAACACATTGACTGCAAAAGGGAAAATTGCTAACATATATTAAACATATACTATAAGGCTGGAACAATGCTTAGTACTTTAATAAACTGATTTCATTTGATCATCACAAAGCCCTTGTGAGCTAAGTTGCATTTATTCCCATTTGTCAAGAAGTCCCACTGGAAGAAAAGTTAAGCAATGAACAGGTGAACATCCAGATTTAAGTTTTCCTTTCTAGTCTCTTCCCTGACATCAAACTGCTGACCTACCTCACTGAATCATCATAACAGAATGTTTTCTCTTCATCTCTTTGCTTTTTTTTATTTCTCAGAAGATCAATAAATCATGTTTCATATGAAAAGTATATGTAGTAATCAATACTAGTTTAAAAATGTAGAGATAGATACATTAGAATATGGAAAGGAAATTTATTATTGCTTCAAACATATATTTTATATATTATAGTTTGCCAAATGAATATTATATCATTCATCTGAATCAGTTAACAAAGAAGATATTATTCCATTCTATAGATAAGAAAAAAGGCTGAAATAGTTTAAGTAACTTTCTCAAGGATACATAGACATAAAGAATAAGATAGAATTTAAGTTTCAAATGATCAAAGCCCATGCTATTTCACTGTATCATACTTTACAGTATTTTTTTAAAAATCATCAAGTAATGAATTAAATAAAGTCCAGAAACCAAATACCATAATTTAAATATATGAAATTTTAAAACAGAAAAACAGTATGGATAATATTGCATATTGCCTAGAGATATACACAGATACATGAAAGTAATGTTTGAGAAGTATATAAACACTAAATCTCTATTGTAGTTACTTCTCGGGACAGGAAGGAGGAAGGAGCATATAGAGAACATTATATGTTTATATGTTTATTTATTAAGTTGGTAGTGTACTTTCTTATACTATCTAAATATTTGAAATATTAATCATGAATTTTAAAAGTTAGGAAAATAAAAAATATGTAAGAAAAAGAACTCACAAGGTTTAGATGAGGATTTCCCCTCCCCGCCCCCACTTTTGTTTTTCAGTTTGTACTTCCCTTTCCAAGATGGAAATCAGAAAGAAAAGAAAAAAGCTCCTAATGACATCCAAATCCATTATTAACATCTCTTCAGTCATTAGAAATAAATTAAGTTAAATAAAAAGAGAAAATACATGTGGAGAATAAATATCAACACGTCTCAAAAGTTTGAGAAGTTGGACATTGTCCATGGAACATGAAAGGGTTCCTAGTTACGTTAAAACACACATTTTCTTAATATTTCAGTTGGCTTACAGACATCAATATCCCAAATGATTTCCCAGGTTTCACAAAAATGACCCAATTGTAGTTTAATCTCCATATAAAACAAATCTACTAAGCATCCTCCTATGGTTACAGATATAATTGAAAAAATGTAATTAAAGTCTTTTAAATCTATGAGAGTATAACAACTCCCAAATAATCCTAATAATCCCTATTTAATTATATTTACCTTTAGTTATCTTAAGAAAGGCTTTTTGTTTTTTAAGTGACTAAATCCTCTTGCAGGAAGACATTAAAATTCAAATAAGAGATATCAGAAGCCAGTTCAACCCCATGAGATTCACAGAAGCAGCTCAGGGTACATTCCAACCTGTTCTCTCTAAATACACATTAGGGAAGAACTTTCAACAGTATATTCCCCTTCTCTAGTAAAAAATTTGAATATTTTCAAAGTTTTTTTGTTTGAATATATTTCTAGTTTCAAAATAATTAGACCTGCCTTGGTCTCACTCTCTCTCTCTCTCTCTCTCTCTATATATATATATATATATATATGAGAGAGAGAGAGAGAGAGAGCTGAGCCCCGCTCCCCCTATGGAGCACATTGACCACTGGGGGTAGCTACTGCATTGAGTCTGCCCCCTGGTGGTCAGTGCATGTTATAGCGACCAGTAGTTCTGCAGTTTGGTCGATTTGCATATTAGCCTTTTATTATATAGGATATATATATATATATATATATATATATATATATAGTCAACTGAGGATATTGATTTTTTTTTTTAGAGAGAGAAACATTGATCAAACCCACAACCTAGGTATGTGCCTTGACTGGGAATCAAACCCGCAACCATTCTGGTATAGGGACTATGCTCAACCAACTGAGCCACGTGGCTGAGCATCACAATATTTTTTATTAAAATAAAAGTCTGTACACTCTTAAGTCTTTTAGAATTTCTGAACTTTAAAAAAAATGACTTAACCCATAACTTACTTCTTTAAGAAAGTTTATTGGGGAAAAAAAGGGTTATTGCATGAATTCAAGAATAAATAAATGACAACAACTAAAGAGATTATACTGCAATGTTTGAATAACACATTAAAAACATGGACTCCATTTATGGGCTTTATACAGGTTTTAGCTTTGTTATCAATAAAAAGGTATGTAAGTAAAAACTTCTAAATAGATATATTTTTTAAATAACCACATCATGATTATAGCACACAAGTGCATATATGTAAATGGGCATATGTATAAAATTTTGAAAGTTGTATGGAAGTACAGTATACTATATTTCACATTAGTAAAAATATAACTATACACCTTGTTGAATTTTTACAAACTGACACAGCTATGTGACCCACACTCACATCAACAAATAACACATTACTAGGAGCCAGAAGCCCTGTGTTCTCTTTCCGCCCTTCACTAACCCCACAGACAGCCTCTGTACTCATGCTAACTTTCTACATTAGTTTCACCTGGTTTTTCACACAACCATTTAAAACTAATCTCTAGTGCTGCAGAATTCTCCAGTTACAGAATCCTTACAAATATAAGTTTGAACAAAAGTTTTTTTATCCACAGTCTTCTCATTCTTACTTAACTGTAGGTTTAAGATGTCAAGTATACTGTTTGCTTTATTTAACAAGGCAATTTTGTATGTTCTTTTTTATATGAATACTTTGGAACATATCATATTTTTCTACCAAAAAACTAGGCCCATCCTGACTGGTGTAGCTCAGTTGGTTGGGCGCCATCCCATGCACCAAAAAGTCACCAGTTCAATTCCCGGTCAGGGCACATGCCCAGGTTTCTGGCTCTATCCCCAGTGGGGTGCATGTGAGAGGCAGTCAATCAATGTTTCTTTCTCACATTGATGTTTCTCTCTATCTTTCCCTTGCTCTCTCTCTCTAAAATCAATAAAAACATATTATAAAAGAAAAACTAGGTCCGACAGCAGGATATTAGTGTAGCAGTAAGAGTTTTTATAATACATTTGTTTTTCTGCATTTAACAATCAACTTTGCTTCTTCATATGAAGTTTTATCTTTAAACTAGCAACTATATTTTCCTGGAAAAGATTTCATCATAGATATTTGTCCTATGAAATTAAAGAGTTACTCAAAAAAGTATCTTAAAATAGAACTAATATTTCAGTTGTAGGCAGTGGGTGTGTGGATCTTCCTCAACAATGTGATACCTTAATGAAATACATGACTTTAAAATAGGGTTAAAAGTCCTAATTTATATAAGGATAAGTTATGATCTGGACAACCTTCTTGCAAAATTGTGAGATGCAAAACTCTTGGCTAGTATATGACCCAGTAATAATTCTGTTTGAAAAAATCATCTGAATGAGTAATACAAACAAACAAAAAACAGGTTTATGAAAGGGAGGAGAAAGAAAAACTAGCTTGGGATATGCAGGTGTGAAGGCAAAGGACACTCATCTTTCTTACAATTACTTGAGCCTTTTCTTTCACAAAGATTAATTGATATAGGCTATAGGTGACAATCGAACTTGGTGTTGGGAATTTAATAACCCTTGCCCTCAAAGGCTTAGAATCAGTTGTCTTTTGGAGCTCTTCCATACTAGCTCATTAGAGACCATTTTAATGTTCAGGATTTTTGCAAAATAGTTGTTAAAAGTGGTAATTATTAATAATTAAGTGATAAGATTTTTCTTATTCACCTGCATCAATTGAAAGATAAGGCATAATAAATTCAAACTTATATTTCCAGCCAAAATGTCTTTTCCGAACTCCAGACCCATCCACCCACTTGCATAATTGATGTTTATTTTATACTTGCATATGTCTCCAAGCATCTCAAACTCAGGAAGTTCATAAATGAACTGTACTTTCTTTCTCTAAATTTGGTTTTCTTTTTTCTACTCTGCTACGAAATGGTACCACCATTCCACTCATTGGGTCAGACCAGAAACTGAGATATTATCTTTTATACTTGTGGAGAGCATTCTAACTACGTGAAATAAGCCCGTCAGAGAAAGATAAGTACTGTATGATTTCACTCATTTGTGGGATTTAGTGAACTAACAAGCAAAATAGAGACAGACTCATAGAAAGCAGACTGATAGCTGTCGTTGGAGGGGCTGGTGGGGGGATGGAGTGATTGAGCAAAAAAGAAAAAAAAAGAGCGAGAAATAAATCATGGATATGAACAACAGTGTGGTGATTGCTGAGGGAAGGATGGGGTAGAGGGAGGTGCAGCAGGGTATGGGGAGATAAATGGTGATAGACAGAGACTTGACTTGGGGTGGTGAATACACAATAGAGTGTATAGATAATATGTGGAAGAATTGTGCACCTGAAACCTGTATAATTGTGTTAAGCAGTGTCACTCTGATAAATTCCATTAAAAGGAAAATATAAAAAATAAAAATAAATAAAATATAGGGTATAGCAAAAGTAAGTTTACAGCTGTAAGTGTGCAAAAACACATAGCTTATTCTTGTTTTGTTACTTAGTAATTATTGTTTTATTTTTTGCATGAACAACTGTAAACCTACTTTTGCCACACCTGTATTCTGATTTTTAAAAAGATCATGCATAGGCTAATGAACTCAAACTTTATCTCTAGGCAAGATATCTTTTTGGAAATTCAGACACATCAACTTTATATTTCCACTTGCTTTTATCTCATTTTGAGATAACTAAATTGTCAATATTTTCCTCAAAACTGGTCTTCTGTAGTTATTCTTCTTGCAAGAAATGGCACCACCCTATAGGATGTGCTCATGCCTAAAGCTATGGTTTTAATCCTCTTTTCTGCCTCATACTTATATACTGAATCTATCTACTTTTTTCTATTTTCATGGTTAATAACCAAGTTCAAGCTATCATCATCTGTTTCTTAGACTGCTGAAATAGCCTTATAGGTGAGCTCCCCATATCCACCCTGCTGCCAGTTAATCCATCCCAAATACCATATGAGATCACAGAAATATGATCTTTTAAAAATGCAGATGTCATCCTGTTATTTAACCACATAAAAAAGTGCAGTGTTCTCTCACTACAATTAATATAATCCTCAAACATCTTCAACACAGCATTAAATGTCTTGCTGCCCCCTAATCAGTCCTCCAGCTCCGTTGTGTTCCCCTTTCCCTTTTCCTCACGATATTCCAGCCACTCTGGACATCTCCCTGTTTCTTCCCAGTTTTAGGACACTATTCCCCTTCTGTTAGGAATACTTCTCCAAGATAGTTGTCTGGCTAAGTGACTCATATTTCAGGCTATCTTCTACTTTGCAAACCAGGATAATTTCTTCTGCACTTTATTCTCAAAATATGTGGTACCTTTCCTTTATAGCTAGTTAAAATCATAATTAAAAATACACTTTTGTAATTATTTACTGCCTAACTCTTTTACTATAATGTAAATTTCACTACATCACAGACCATATTTGTTTCATTTGCTTTTCATTTATCACAGGTCTGGTGTATATCACGTGATTGCCACATAGAGGGTTTCAAATATTTACTGAATGCATGGATGAATGAATCAATGGCACAATGCATGCTTGTATGATCTTGTAAGAGCTGATTCTTTAAGTTTGAATGATCAGTTACTGTGCTAGAATTATTACATAAAACTGAGCTTCCTGGCTTTGAATAAATGGTTCATTTTCAACTTTAAATATATGGTGAAGAATGCTTATATATTAAACTTCTCTCTAAAAGGAGGATTTTGTCTCCTTAGGTTGTCAAACCTATGTGTCATACCACTTTGACTTATTGTCACCCATGCTACACCATCCACTCTGATTTTGTGCCCAAACTCATATATTCTTAAGTGGGAAGTTTTATTATCTCCACAACTTCACCTCTGTCCTGACCTACTTGAATTTTCTGTTGTCTTAGATTCCCACTTAGGTTCAGCCTCAAACAGAACACTGATTAACTGTGATTAATTCAAGTAACTTCTAGCTGTTGTTTTCACTTTGCTTTCTCCAGGGAGATTCTCCTCAGCCCTTAGAGGATTTTCTTAGCTGGCTCCTAAATTTCTAGTATTTTTAAGGCCCATGTTGTCTAACTTTCCAGGGCATGATCTATTTCCATACTCTTAGTAATTAAGCTGACAGTTTCCGTCTTCATAAGAACTGTGAAAACCTCAGTTGCTAAATAAGCTTATGAATAGTTTCTAATTACAAATTTTATAAGCATTTCTTAACAGTAGGGAATGTTATTTTAAAAATTAAAGAGTATTTTTTCTCCTAAATTGTATTGTCCTCTTTTAAAATAGATCTCCCTTGCCTTCCCAATGAGTTGTAAAAAGAGTGAGGCAATGTATCTAATAGTTGAAAGCATCATAAGTTTTTGTTTTTACACACTGGGGTTTAGTATCATGTTTTATACTTACTGTTTATCTACAAGTTATGTAAGCTCCGTAAACCTCAATTGTTTATCAAATGAAAATACTAATAACAATAATAATGCCCATATTATAGAAATACTACAAATAATGCCCATATTATAGAAAATACTAATAACAATAATAATGCCCATATTATAGAAATACTACAATAATAATGCCCATATTATAGAAATACTAATAACAATAATAATGCCCATATTATAGAAATACTTCATGTTCTTTCATTGATCATTTAATCAATGAAAGAACATGAAAAGAACTTACCTAGTATAATGCCTCAACATTGCAAGGGTAAACAGTTGTTAGTTATTGCATAAACTCTCTGCAAACTAGCAACTTTATGCTGCTGGATCATAGGCATCCAGCACAGAACTTGCATAAAATAAGTTTACAATAAATGCTTACTGATTGATTGATAAATTCAACTAACTTTCCAGAGTTCTTTTCTTTTGTTAGGTCTTAATAATTATCTCACACTAAGAGAGCCATTCATTACTTTCTAACAAAAATGATATAAACACATAATTGCTGATTTTTATTTAAATTTTCCATTAACTCAATGCTAAGAGGAAAAAACACTTCTTATCAGATATTTAAATGAATTTAAGTATTGAACAAAATCTGACCCTATTTTATATTCTGGCATGGTGAAACAGGTAATCTTAATGCAAATTCTAAAACATAATGTATTTTATTATATATACACTAGAGGCCCAGTGCACAAATTTGTTTACCAATGGGGTCCCTTGGCCTGGCTTGCGGGATCTGGCTAAAACCGGCTCTTTTATTATCTCCTGAGGGGTCCCAGATTGCAAGAGGGTGCAGGACAGGCTGAGGGACCCCACTAGTGCACAATCTGGGCCTGGGAGGGATGCGGGAGGTTGGCCATCCTGGGAGGGACCACAGGAGGGCTCCAGGGCATGTCCAGCCCTTCTCGCTCAGTCCCAATTGGCCGGACCCCAGCAGCAACCTAACCTACCAGTCAGAACATCTTCCCCCTGATGGTTAGTGTACATCACAGCAAGCAATTGAGCGGCCTTAGCATATTACACTTTGTGGGGTTTTTTTTGTTTGTTTTTAAATACATTTTACTGATTTTTTACAGAGAGGAAGAGAGAGGGATAGAGTGTTAGAAACATCGATGAGAGAGAAACATCGATCAGCCGCCTCCTGCACACCCCCTACTGGAGATGTACCCGCAACCAAAGTACATGCCCTTGACTGGAATCGAACCTGGGACCCTTCAGTCCGCAGGCTGATGCTCTATCCACTGAGCCAAACCAGTCAGGGCAGCATATTACATTTTGATTGGTTGAATGGATGACTGGATGACGAGACATTTAGCATATTAGGCTTTTATTATATAGGATTGTTAAGTAACTACTCAATAATACTAGTTCTTGTGCCTATAAATATCCATTTTTATAAAACATCAAATAATAGATTTCATTATAAGTAATAGATTTTATTATATATACATTATTAGATAATTCAGGCTCACAAATATAGAGATTTGTTTGTGCCAGGCACTTTCTAAGTACTCTATATGATTGATCAAATCTAATAATTCCAGCAACCAGCCTTCTAATGCTTTGTTTTCTTTCAGTAATGCTCCAATAACCTAAGGCAGGGGTCCTCAAACTACGGCCCGTGTGCTACATGCGGCCCGCCGAGGACATTTATCTGGCCCGCCGGGTGCCGCTGCCTGTCCTGCTTAGCAGCCGACTCATCCCGGGCCCGCAGTGCACATAGGGATTTGTTCATAGTTGTTGTTTTTTTTAACTATAGTCCAGCCCTCCAATGGTCTGAGGGACAGGGTGGCCCCCTGTTTAAAAAGTTTGAGGACCCCTGACCTCAGAGATAAATACATTCATTTAATTTAATGATGTTCATTTGTAAATATATAAACCATTAAAAGATAAGATGGCATGATACTTGCATTTATGTCATATTGTTCTCACCTTCTGACTTGAAACTAGTGTGAATGGAATAAGGACTTTGATAGTCTGGGTCTCCATTTGCATAGCACCAGGGAACACCATCTGTGCTCAATTTCCTCTGCCTAAAGAACTGCCTCTGCCAGTACTTATGGCACAGGTCTGATGGCAATGAGTTTACTTAGCTTTTGTTTATACAAAAAAAGGTCTTTATTTAGCCTGCATTCTGAGAGATGCTTTTGCTAGGTATAGAATTCTAGAATGATAGGGCTTTTTCCCCCTCTTTCTTTCAGTACCTTAAAGATGTTATTATTTTAAAATATATATTTTATGTCAGGGTTTAAAGAGACTTTTTTCTTCCAAGCCAGAAATCTGGCTTGAAAAAAAAAAATCATTGGATGTTGACCCATATTCAAAATTGAGCAAGAAAGTATAGTAAGTATAGGAAACTAGTAGTAAATCAATCAGTCCCATTCACTTCATTTTTTTAACCCCTTAATTCTCTGTCCCACATTCATTCACTCCTTAGTTGTACATCTATTCAATTAATTTTTTGGACACAAACTCATTTCCTTTGCCTCTTGCTTCTCTGCCCATTCATTTTCAATCTCTCTTACACTAAAGCAGTGGTTGGCAAACTGCGGCTTGTGAGCCACATGCAGCTCTTTGGCTCCTTGAGTGTGGCTCTTCCACAAAATACCATGGCCTGGGCAAGTCTATTTTGAAGAAGTGGCGTTAGAAGAAGTTTAAGTTTAAAAACTTTGGCTCTCAAAAGAAATTTCAATCGTTGTACTGTTGATATTTGGCTCTGTTGACTAATGAGTTTGTCGACCACTGCACTAAAGCATTTTAATTATCATTCTTTAAAGATTAAAAGATAAGAAATCCTTTCTGATTGCATCCTCTCTCCTTAGGTATTTTTAGCCATCCTAATAACTAGATCTATCATGTATAATGAATCCATATTTATATCTTTAAACAAAACATTTTTATCTGAGTTCCACACTGACCCATCAATCCACTCACATATTTTATACTCACACTTGGATAACTAACAGGCATCTCATATCCAGGCAGTCCACTGCTGAACCCTTGAGTTTTCTCCAAAAATTTAGTTCTTCCAATATTCCCTATTCTAGTTAATTACCAGTCTGTACTCATCTGCCCATATCAGAAAACCAAATGTGGTATTTTTTCTTCTTTCTCTATGGCCACCAGCTCATTGGTTTGCACTTGGTAAGTATATAATGAATCTGTCTACTTCTTTCTCTACTCATTGCTATTAACCTACTCCAAGTCATCATCATTGCTTCACTTGCCTAAACTATTACAATAACCTACTAAAATTTTCCTTATGGGATCCATATTAAATACCCTATCACAGAACTAATAATGATATATAATAATATAATATAAAATATTAGAGGCCCAGTGAACAAAATTTATGCACGGTGGGGAATGGGTCCCTCATCCAACCTGTACCCTCTCCAATCTGGGAGCCCTCAAAGGATGTCCTACTAATGGCTTGGGCCCACTCCCTGTGGTTCTCTGCTCTGTGTGGACCTGCTTGTTCAACGCCGCCGCAGGCCCTGGTGTCTGCTCTCTGCAGGGGCCTGCTTGCCGCTTGCCCCTGTGGCCAGGGGCAAGCAGGGCCCTGCTGTCTGCTCTCTGTGAGGCCTGATTGCTCCTCCCATGGCAAGGGCTAAAAGGACTGGGGGACTCCAGCGGGGCTGAGGAGACTGGGTGCCACCATCTTGTGGCTATGGGCACCACCATCTTTGTTATGGAGTGACAGTCAATTTGCATATTCCTGTTTTATTAGATAGGATAATATACATTTATCATGTGGATCTAATTAAATCATTTACTTGATTAAAACTGCCCAGTGTTTTCTGACTGCAATTAAAACTTTCTTCTACATTTCAACTGTTCATAGCAAGTCTGTATCATCCTGCACTATTCTCCCTTCATTCATTACATTCCAGTCATCCTGGCCATTCTCCTGTTCTCTCCTATTCACATTCTGCACGGCACCTATCTTGACCTAGAATGCTTTTCCCACAGCTTTTTTCTTAACTTCACCTCATCTTTGAGGTTGTATCTTAAAGTTTACTTTCTCTAAGAAACGTCCCCGATTATATTCCTACCCTTTGCTCCTGTAGGCTAGGTTAAGTGTCTTGGGATTCATTCTCACAATATTTGTACTTTTTCTTGGTACCACTTGTGGTAATAATAATTAAGTACTTACTTGTATAATTTTTGTAAATATATAAGATATAATTTAATGCGTGACTCTCCTGATGGCGGAGAACACATTTGTTTTACCTACTTTATCATCTCTGTTATTTATCACTGTATTTGGCAAGTAGAAGGTGCTAAAATATTTTTAAATTAAGAGATGAATGAAATTATGGCACAATTTGTGATTTTATTAGCTATTAATAGGATCTGTTTTCTTTAGGATGGGTAATGAGCAATTGTGATAGGGATGGTCTGATGCAGTGGTTGGCAAACCACGGCTCGCGAGCCACATGAGGCTCTTTGGCCCCTTGAGTGTGGCTCTTCCACAAAATACCACAGCCTGGGCGAGTCTATTTTGAAGAAGTGGCATTAGAAGAAGTTTAAGTTTAAAAAATTTGGCTCTCAAAAGAAATTTCAATCATTATACTGTTGATATTTGGCTCTGTTGACTAATGAATTTGCCGACCACTGGCCTAATGGATCTGGGTTGCCCACTTTCAAATATTTTATACTCAACTTCAAACCTTTGGCTATGGATCCTACATCTTTTGTTTCTCTCTAAATTAGCTGTTCTTTTTTTTCCAGGATTTTTGCCACCTTGGCTTACCATATGTGCCCTAATCCTGAATTCTGCTTTGATCCTTGACACATACCGCCCTGACCCCTTTCACTTACACTTATGTAACCTGTTCTGACTTTGTGTTCAAGCTCATCTTCACTAAAGTGACAGAGTTTCATCTTTTGTATGACCCTACTGAAGTCTGTCCCTCCAAAATTTATTTTTGTCCCAGAATCCAACTTGTTTTTCAGCCTAAGACATAACATTCATCAATCATCATTAATTCATTAGTTCCAGCTTGGCTTCCTCACTCTGTTTTCCTGGTGAAGCTCACCTCAGCCTCCTGAGACCCTTGTTTGCTGGTCCCTGTTGGTCTACCGCAGTGCCTCCAAACTCTATGTGACATGAAGCACTTGGAAACCTCCATGAAGCACAGGCCCCACTCTAAGAAATTCTGATATGTAAGATTTGGGATGAAGCCCCCAAATTTGAATTTCTACCAAGCTCCTGGGCCATGCCAATGCTGATAATCTTACTATTGTATTTTATGTAGCACTACTTTAAAAGTGTGAGGTAAGTTTGTGAAGATCTGGTATAAGTTTTGAAAAATGTATTTTAATTTATCTTAGATCTGTTAATCACAATCTAAGCTACTTCCCTTTTTATTATTTAAACCATCAGCTTCCTTCTGTCACCTATGAAGCCTCCCCTGCTTAGACATTCTTTTCTGGAATAAACGTGGCTGTTTAGGCTTTCTTTTTACATACTTACAAGTGTAATTTTATTCTGCTAACTGGCCATTGGCCACAGTTAAATTGTTTTACATTAGGAAAAGATTTGCATTTTAGTGGTTAAATACATTAATTGTTTCATGTGCTGTATCAGATATTTATTAGATGTAAATTCAGTTTATTCATCTGTCAAATTAGATAATAGCTACATTAATAATATCTTTGTCATAACAATGTTGTACTGATTGGTTAAGTAAAAGAATTTGGAAAAACCTTAGCACATTGTCTACCACACAGGAGCGCTATAACTGTTCACTGTTGTTGCAGAAAATGCGCTAAAATTGGCACTATATTTTATGCTACTCCATAGCATGTAGCATAAACCTGGTAGTAAATGATGATCAAGAAAAGCTTAAAATTATGACTTAATGTGTGCCAAAAAAGTAATTAATATTTGTTTGTTTAAAATTTTTAATAACTCTTCAAGTCAGGGTGCTCCAGAGAAACAATGAAAGCAATAGAATATATGTTTATATCATATAATTTGGAGAATATATATTTTCTAGGCTATTTACATTGAATATATACATTTACATATTTAAAGAAATGTTTTAAGGAAGTATTATAAGTGATTGTGAGTGTGGAGCTGACAAATAAGAAATCCCTAGGGCAGCTCAGAAGGTGGGAAATGAAGCTGGATTTAGTACTACAGATTTGAGGCACAATTTCTTTTTCTCTTAAGGCTCCTAGTGATTGAATGAGGCCCTCTCACATTAGGGATGGTAATCTAGGATACTTAAAGTGAACTAGTTTTAGATGCTAACCACATCTACAAAATATCTTTATAATAACATCTAGATTAGTGGTTGATTAAATAACTGGGTAATATAGCCTAGCCACATTGGTACGTAAAATTAACCACCACAACTGCTTTATATCTACAGAAAGAACAAAAATCAAATTTTCTCTTGGTATTGAAGGATTTCCACTATTCAACTCAATTTCTCTCTTCTGATTCTTCTCTCCTCAATGATCACACTCATTTTTCAATTTCTATCATTTTGTGAAGCCTTCTCCAATCATTCATCTTCACGAGAGAAGTAGTTTCCCTTCTTTGTCCACATGGTCACTATAACTTTCTTGCATCCCTCATATGTTATAATTCTCTGTACATATACTAATGTTTATTGAATGCAACTTGACTGCAGGGACGATCTTTCTTTTGTTTCTATCCCCTAAAGAGACTTTTAACCATGGCACTCAAGAAACATTTGTTGAATTTGTTAAATTATCTACCAGCAAAGTGTTTTCAATAATGCTTTTATTAATAATGTAATGCTTAATTCACTTTGTCTGAAGGAACAACATTTTAAAAGTGTAAACACATTGGCAAATTATCCATTCCTTGTTTTAACAATGATATGATTTGCTTAAAATGTTCAATATTTAATAAATAAGATATTTAACCTTTTTAGCAATGTATCACGTAGCTAATATACCAGTGGACATATTTTTAAATGCACATTTATTTTTGAGAGTATTACAGATGCTCCTTTTCTCCCACTGAACCCCTCCAACCCTCGCCCTCCCACCAGGATTCACCACACTACTGTCTGTGTCAGTGGGTTATGCATATATGCATATTTTTATGACAATATTATTAGTTCAGTTTTATTTAAATGACATTTTCTCATCACCCATTCAAGAGAAAAAGAACACATTCATTTTCAAATTCAAGGGGCAGGCTATAAAGCAGCAGGAACTCAGGCCATTCAGCCACCCATCTATCTTGAGAGGAATAAAACACTATTCCACTCTGCACTGGCTGGCACAACTCTTCACCAACAATCCACTATTTAGACATAAAGACAAACTGGCCTTTGTATTCTGTTTATGCTGTCACCGGGGCATTGCTCTCCAAGCACTTCACCAATGCAAAAAATAATATTGCTATCTCTTAACAGGCATAGCTTAAAAATATTCATGAAAACTGTTAATCAAAGAGCATATTTATTTTACTTGTTTTCCCTGTTGTTCAACAATAGGAATATTAAACTAAATATCTTTACGGTGTCAAGATTTTCAATACTTTTCTCATTTTATATACATGGGAAAATTCTAAACTGTGGAATGTTATTAGATATGTGTAAAAGAAATGATCTAAATGTATTCCCAGGAGATTGCTCCTCACTCCTTCCTGATCTAGTTTTTACATTTCTAATCTGATAGGCATAAGGGCAACAACAGAAACAATGATGTGTTATAGGGATGATGATAAAAGATGAGGAATTGATCACAGGAAGCAGTAAAGACTGGCTGGTACAATGTCCTTGATGAGGAGAGGAAGAAGAAGGTCAGAAAAGGTGTAATGCAGTTGAGTGTTGGAACAGAGGAGCTATTTTCCAGATGGATAAGCTGGAGGACAGGGGAGTCCAGTATCCCAGGAAGAGAAGGCCACATAAAAGAAGCACTGGGAATGACGGCGTGGCTTATTTTAGTTAAGGAATTGTCAACGGTTTCCTTTGCTGTGCAAAACTTTTTCGCTTAATGTAGTTCCATTTGTTTATTTTCACAAGACAGCCTATTGAATGGAAGACAGTGAGAAAAATGTCACCCTTTTTCTATTTTGTGAATGCAATATAATCTGGCACTAGCTTCATCAGTAGCTGGTACACTCTAGGGTGCATATAACACTGTTGTCCTCCTAAATGTACAATCCCCATTTAATTCATATGAATTCGTGCTGATTCAGATTCCTATTACCCCATGTTAGTACAATTATATTTTCAAGATTTAATGAGGAATATTGTATTTATGTCTGAAATATATTATCTTGTTGGTTTGAGCTCATTTTTATAATTGTTGCAATACATTTGGATACTGATTCTGTCATTGAAAATATTAGTTACTAGGTTACATAATGGCAATTTGTTGTTATAATTTTTAACTTTTCCATGTTGGCATTGTGTTCTGTAGAATATGATTTAGGCTACCACTTTCATTGTATAAACCTAGAACTACAGCTTTGATGCCAAATCTGACAAAGCAAAAAAAAAAAAAAAAAAAAAAAAGGAAGAAAAATATAGATGTGGTCATAGGTGCTAAGTAATAAATAACATCTTAGCAAATACACTTCCAAATGAATTAAAAGAATACTCTTTTGGGTGAAAGAGCAGTTTAATTGCAGGAAGCCTATGGATTTATTACAACACAGTGTAGCAAAGAGAGATTTAATGTGGACCTTGGCGAGGAGAGAACACAGACGCTGAGAACTGAGGGATATTAAGCCACTAGACTCACTCAATGGATGAAGTGTATGCTATGAACAACAGCCCTGGGCAGCACTCAAGTGTGAACAAATAACTGATCTACCCAAGCCATGGGTCTCTGGCGGTATTTCAAGATTAGACGGATCAAGGCATGTTAAAGTAACAAATATCAATGGTGTAAACGTAAAAAGTAAGAACCTCACAAATGTTCACTGCATATTTTCTAGTGAAATATATATAAATATGGGCATATTACAAAGATGCTAACAATAAAATTATTTTAAGTAGAACCTTAGAAAAAACTTATGTAACTATGAGAAATGGCCAAATTATATCAGGTATAACATTAACATAATGTTTTTGAAGAATTTGTGGCATGGAAGTGTTTCAAAAGGACACACAATATGACAAAGTAAAAGAAAAAAAAAGGATATCTATTTTTATATATATACACTAGAGGCCTAGTGTATGGATTTGTGCACCGGTGGGGTCCCTTGGTCTGGACTGAGGGGATTGGGCCAAAACTGGCTCTCCGACATCCCCCACGGGGTCCTGGATTGTGAGAGGGTGCAGGCAAGGCTGAGGGACCCCACGGGTGCACATTGGGCCGGCAGTCTGACTCTCCCAGTCCCAATCAGGTCGATCCGGGCGGATTAGGGCTGGCCAGCTAGGGAAGGACTGCGGGAGGGTTCCAGTGCACATCTGGCCCATCTCGCCTAGTCCCCACCGGCCAGACCCCAGAAGCAAGCAAACCTACTGGTCAGAGCGTCTGCTCCCTGGTGGTCAGTGTGCATCATAGCAACTGGTCAAAGGGTCAAATGAATGGTTGGACACTTAGCATATTAGGCTTTTATTATATAGGATGGCTTTCAAATATCACAAATTGTTAACAAAAGCCTTTGTATGAGATATGAGGTTTTGAGTTATATCTTTCATTTTCTAAGTTTTAAAAAATAAGTGTGCATTTTTTTAATGAAAGGGCTCCTGTTATAGAGCACTTATACACTCATTTGCTCTAATTGTTATAATGATCTTTCCCTCATTTCCCCTTTCTGCCACAGGAGGAG
The DNA here is from genome assembly GCA_026230045.1 of Corynorhinus townsendii. NCBI lineage: Eukaryota > Metazoa > Chordata > Mammalia > Chiroptera > Vespertilionidae > Corynorhinus > Corynorhinus townsendii. Next base: position 177,417,770 of record JAPDVU010000003.1, read on the forward strand.
CATTAAATGTCTTGTTTAATATGCCTACAGATGTCAGTGTAGATCTAGAACTCAAAATTAAGTTTCTTTAGGTTCTTTTCACTGCAAACACATAAAAATGTATCTTGCTCTGACAGTCGTCAGTCTGTCCCATGTAACACACAGATACAGACAACAGTGTGGAATAGCCAGAGGAAAGGGGAAGGGGGTAGGTGGAGTTGGCAAAGGGGGTGGAGGGGGGAGAAATAGGGACAGAAAGAGACTTACCTAGGGCAGGGGTCCTCAAACTATAGCCCGCGGGCCACGTGCGGCCCACCGAGGACATTTATCCGGCCTGCCAGGTGCCGCTGCCTGTCCTGCTTAGCAGCCGACTCGTCCGGGGCCCGCAGTGCGCGTAGGAATTTGTTCATAGTTTTTTTTTAAAAAAACTATAGTCCGGCCCTCCAATTGTCTGAGGGACAGTGAACTGGCCCCCTGTTTAAAAAGTTTGAGGACCCCTGGCCTCGGGCAATGAGTACACAATGTAGTATGCAGATGATGCTTTATTGAGTTGTACGTATGAAGCCTATATAGATTTACTAACCAATGTCATCCCAGTAAATCCTATATATAATAATTATTCCCCCCAAAAAGTATCTTCCTCACCATTATTTTTTTTTTTTAACTAGACGTCAATTGCTATTGGTCTACTTAAGCTCAAATCAAAAAGAGATTGGCAAAATACACATAAACTTCTCGCCATTTATGAGGAAGTAAGAAACCCATTATTTCAAGAGTGCATAAAAATTTCTAAGCTATTTAAGTGTTATTGACAGATAGGTGATTCAGTAATCAAAATGCAAATATATTAATTAGAATTGTATCTCCTTTCCTTGCCAAGTTTCTTCTCAGAATAATATTAGTATGATAGCAGAAAGCCATAGGAAAAAATAAAAATCAGATTATGTTATATAATCATGGAAAACTCAATCTCAAAGTAATCACTAAACCAGTAATCAGATAGCAATTATTATTTACCTGTAAGGCCTGATGCTAAATAATCTGTGGAGGCTTGAAAGATGTACAAGACATAACTGTCTTCCCTGAGAGGTTTCAAAATCTTACTTTGGGAATATATATTTTAAAAATAACAATAAAGGCATAAACTGGACATTAAGAATATAGGACAAAGGAGGAAATGAAAAGGTATTAAATGTCTACAATGTAGTGGTGCTGGTTGGCCCTTATATATGTCATCCCAGTACTTCTTACAGCAACAGGATGTGTGATCTATCTGATGAAGCAGATGTACAGAGATAAGAAGCTTCTCTAGTCATTTCACTTGTCCCTAGTGAGCTAGTCAGCACTTATTTCCCCAAGGAAGGTAATAACAAAACCTTTTATGAATGGCTAGATAATGGCTCAAGAGCAGGTCACTGAGTACATTTTCCAAGAGGTTATTAGGGTTGGAGAAGAATCTGTTTGTAATATCATGTTTTTGGAACCTCTTTGAAGGATTTCTGTTGGCAGGAAAGGATATCAAGAGCTTTCAAGAGATCACCATGTGGCAAGGGAGAGCATGGGCATTGACCCAAGCTCAGAACCATGGTTAGAGGTTCCTGAGGAAAGCCTGAGGCTGATAGACTTTCCTGTCCCAGCCACTGTATGATGGTGGACATTGTAGGAACAATGGCTGAGCTTCTCAGCAGCAATTTTAAACAGGTGTGCTACAAGAATTTTTAAAACATGCAATGCCTGACTATTTAGTCAGGGGCACTGACCTCTTTTCCCTTAGATTGTCAAATTTAAAAATGACAACAACCAACACAATAGCCATCCAGTGTGAATGAATCAAAATTATATGTATTTTTTTAGTCAGATCAGCAAAAAATATATTTTTGGTGTGCTGCAGAATTTTAATAATTAGTTTATGTGTTCCATGAGATGAAAAAAAAAGGTTGAAAATTGCCGTTGTAGATGTTAGATGAAGTCATGATGTCTCTAAGTGTGCAGAGATCCATTTCAGTGAGGAAATCCCTTAGCAGTGCAACATCACCAGTTAGAATGCGATAGGGAACCGCTTTTCCATAGCAGCTCCATATGCAGTTATAGAAAGCAATGGATGGACTTGGCAGTTTTCTCTCTGCTTGGGATTTGGAAGCAGGGCAGACCACATTAGATAGAGTAATCCTCTAGAAATCTTGGGAAATGGTAGTGGGGGTAGAGAGGACCTCAAGAGGTAGCCATTGGATATCCTGCTAATATGAGCATGCCAAGAGGTATGACTGCACTTGAGTTACAGTTGTTTTTAAAATTTATAAAAAACTTGTTTATTAATATTTTGAGAGAGAGAGGAGGAGGAGGAGGAGGAAAAAGAGAGAGAGGAACATCAATTTGTTGTTTCACTTATTTATGACTTTATTGGTTGATTCTTGTGTGCCCTGACTGGGGATCCAACCTGCAACCTTGGCTTATTGGAACAACACTCTAACCAAGTGAGCTACCCGGACAGAGATGTTTTTAATTATTTTGTATGTGTGTGTTGAGATGAAGGCTTGGAGAAGTTATATAACTTGTCTAAAGAGTCACAGCTAGCAATTCAAACCAATCCTATTTGATACTACTCTATTTTGTCCAAAAGAGATATTACAAAACTATATATGTTTCAAATAAAAGCATGTATCTAGCAAAACTTAGCAATTATTATTTGCTGACAATCAGTAAAATATTTTCTTAAACTCCATATGAATGCCACTGTGTAATTCTGGGAGAAAAATAAAGCCTATGTTTGCTTTCTTAAAATTCACAGTCATTTTATTTATTTTTCATTGAATCTCAGGCACTAAATCCCCTGTACATTCTTGGATTTCCTTTTATTGAGGAAGACATTCTTGTTTTGATAAAATAGAATAAAGAGTCATGAGATTCCCTTACATTAGTCATGCTTGAAAAATAAAGCAATGGCTTTTAATATCTATTCTGTAATTCATTCTAATATAATTGATGTGAAACTCGAATTATTAAACATCTAAAACAATTCAATTGTGCAAAGGAAATAACAAGGAGAGCCTGCCAAAATTTACTATAATAAACAGCCTTTAATGACATTGAAAAATGCAGCAGGGACTGCAACACCTTTCCCAGTTTCCCAAAAGTGCCAAGCAGAATAGTGAACACATATTCAGTGCTAAACAAATTACTTTTGATTGATGATAGCCGCCAAGTCCTGAGTAAACTACAGTAATTAAGAGAGCCCATGGAGTTGTTGAAAATCTTGTCTAATGGGGTGAATCCTTGTGACATCCATGAAGTCCCACAGAATTCTTGATAATTTTATACAAGAGAAAATACTTCCAACTTGAACTAAAGGAGTCAGAGAGATATGATGTCAGACAGTCTCAATTTGCCATTATGGCTTTCAAAATAAAAAGGGGCTCAATACCAAGGCATACGGCAGCATCTGGAAGCTGGGAGAAAGCCTCAATTTAGAGCCAGCAACAAAACCAGATCAGTCCTACAACCACAAGGAACTGAATTCTGCCAACCACCCAAATAAGCAAGAAACCTATTCTCCCCTAGAGCCGAATGAAATGCATCTTGCCTACACTTAGATTTTTATCTGGTGACACTTGTATTGGACTTCTGACCTATAGAACTGTAAGGTGATAAATCTGTACTGTTTTGTGACAATGTGTGGTAATTTGTTATGGCAGCAATAGAAAATAGTACATTAAACGTATGCAGTTTTCTGAATCTAATCATTCCAATATAATATACTAGAGGCCCGGTGCACAAAATTTGTCCATGAGGGGGGGTGTCCCTCAGCCCAGCCTGCACCCTTTCCAATCTGATGCAAGGATGTCCGGCTGCCCGTTTAGGCCCGATCCCAGTAGGATCGGGCCTAAACGGGCAGCCGGACATCCCTCTCACAATCCAGGACTGCTGGCTCCCAACTGCTCACCTGCCTGCCTTCCTGATTGCCCCTAACCACTTCTGTCTGCCAGCCTGATCACCCCTAACCACTCCCTTGTCAGCCTGATTGATGCCTAACTATTCCCCTGCCAGCCTTTTTGCCCCTAACTGCCCTCCCCTGCAGGCCTGGTTCCCCCCAACTGCTCTCCCCTGCTGGCCTGATCACCCACAACTGCCCTCCCTTGCAGGCCTGGTCACTCCCAACTGCCCTCCCCTGCTGGCCATCTTGTGGTGGCCATCTTGTGTCCACATGGGGACAGGATCTTTGACCACATGGGGGCCGCCATCTTGTCTGTTGGAGTGATGGTCAATTTGCATATTACTCTTTTATTAGAAAGTATAGAGGCCTGGTGCATGGGCGGGGGCCAGCTGGTTTGCCCTGAAGGGTGTCCCAGATCAGGGGGAATTCCCTTGGGGCATGGGGCGGCCTGGGTGAGGGGCCTATAGTGGTTTGCAGGCCGGCCACACCCCCTGCCAACCAAAGCAGAAGCCCTGGTATCTGGGATTTATTTATCTTCTATAATTTAAACTTTGTAGCTTTGAGCAGAGCTAAGCCTCCTGCTTGCTCCTTGGCTGCAGCCATTCTTGTTGGGATTATTTATCTTCTATAATTGAAACTTTGTAGCCTTAAGCGGAGGCCAAGGCAGGCCAGGGCAGGCAGAAAGCCTGGCTTCCTCCATCGCCGGGGCAATTCAAGCCTCCTGTTCTCTCCAGCTCCGTGGCTGCCACCATTTTTGTTGGGATTTATTTATCTTCTATAATTGAAACTTTGAAGCCTTGAGTGGAGGCCTGGGCCCGCTATGGTGTGCAGAAAGCTTGGCTTCCTCCATTGCCAGGGAAACCCAAGCCTCCTGCTCTTTCAGTGGCTGCAGCCATCTTGGTTGGGTTAATTTACATACTCTCTCCTGATTGACTGGTGGGCGTGGCTTGTGGGTATAGCAGAGTGATGGTTAATTTGCATATTACTCTTTTATTAGGTAGGATCTTTGTAAGACTGTATCTTCTGTGATGTTTTATAAAGAAAATAAAACAGTAATGCAATATGACAAAAAAATTAGAGTAGGGGGTGATCTTACAGTGAAGGTCATATACTAGGTATACCAGTTAATACTAAATTGGATCCACTGTATCAAAAGAAATAATCCCATTCCATACCAAAGGATTACACTATGCTGTAATAATTCATTTACATATTATTATTAGACTGTGAACATCCTGAAAAGATAAGTCATACCTACTAAAAGTATTGTGGTAGGGCCAGAATTTAGCACTGAATTTAACAGTATTGTAGGCTAGCATTACCAAAAGACATCACTCCAAATGAAGTAACTTATAGCCTAAGTAGAACTTCCCTTCTTTCTTTCTCTTCTTTTTTATTATCTAACTAGTGGCCTGGTGCACGAAATTTGTGCACATTAAAAGGAAATTAATTAGAGGAAATATTTTAGTATTGCTATCTGCCCTTTCTCTATAATAGAAGTGTTAAAGATGAAAGAAAATTAGTAAAATGTATATGAAAATCTTCCTCCTGTCAGAGTCTGGGGTATGCCATGGGACCCAGAGTCAAGTCCCCACCCACCTACATGTGCCTTGAAATCACATGATACCCAGACCTGGCTAGCCCCAGCCCCATCAAGCTCTGCCAGGTGGGAGGTGCAGCCTCAGGTCCCCTGGCCTAGTGCCAAGCTGGGGGCACAGCCTCAGGTCTCCTGGTCTGGCAACGGGTGGGGTCACAGTCTCAGGTCCCTGGGTGTATACTGGGTGGGAGTGCAGCCTCCAGTCCCCCGGCCCAGGGCTAAGGGCACAGCCAGAGGTCCCCTGACCTGGCACTGGGGTGGGGGGGGCACGCCTTGAGGTCCCCCATCAAGCTCCACCAGACTGAGGTACCCCATCAAGCCTTGCCAGGTGGGGAAGCACAGCCTCAGGTTCCCTGGCTTGGCACCAGGGCTGAGGATATTAGGTCCCCTGCCCCAGCCCGGCTCCATGCAGCCTCAGGTCCCTGCTGATCGCTTGTTCTGGAAACCCTGCCTCCACTGTGGATGCAGCCATCTTTTGCTACGGGAACCCCACATCTGCTGTGGGCACAGCCATCATGTGATGGCATGATGGTTAATTTGCATATTACCTCTTTATTATATAGGATTCAAGTATTTCATTACACAGAGAATGAATGAGCATTTTGATTTTGAAATAAAAATTATTTTAAATTGTATTTACCCCAAGCATTGTTAACAGCTTAATGATAATGCCAATTGGAGTGGGAGGGGGAGGATAAAAACTATGCTTAAAGTAAGGGAAGTAACTCCAGAGTTGAGTTTCAAGTAGTTTGCATTTATTTACTTTTTAAAAAGCAATGTTGTACTGTCAAACAAAGAAATAAAAAAACAAACAAACAAACAAAATCTTTGAGAATTTAATTAGGCATGAAAGGCAATATTATTATACAAGTTGTATCAATCCACATGCTTTTCAAATTTACATAGCTATATTTGATTTTTAAAATGTTCAACTGAAAATGGTGTTTCAAGTAACAGTCCTATGTGCTTCCATTTTTATATTAATCCTTTCATAGTAAGCTACTCACTCTAAAGTATTAATCTGTCTTTAATGGATTTGTGTAAAGCCTTTAATAAACAAAGTTAATGGAATTAGGACCCAATCTTCACCACTTTATTCATTTAACTTTCTATGTCCCACAGAATATATAAATGTGAGCCCCATCAATATTTCCAATGCAAAATTGAGAATTCAACTCATTCTGTTTTCTAGCAAGAAAAAGTTTTGCACTTTTTTTTTCCCCCCACAGGAGCAAACTTAAAACCATCTCTGCTCTTCCTTTTCCTTTATTCCTTTACCCAACCTATCATAAGGACTGTCACATTTTTCTTGCTGTCATGTCTTTGGGTAATAGCATGCCCCCCTATTTCTACTATTTCTATCATTTCATGCCTTGGCAGGCTAAATACTTTTCAACAATCCCTCCAAATTCTAGTATTTTTTTGTTAATTTTTTTAAACTGATACCTTGACTATATTGTGGATTCATATATTCAACTACAACAGTAAAAATTTAACTAAGTAGTCTGCAGGTAGAGGACACTGGTAATGAAACTAGAACACTGAATTGTATCCACCAAAATATGTTGGTGACCTGCAAGTGTTCTGACTATACAATTTTTATTACATTTTCCTCAAATGCTCTTCATTCAACTTGTCACTATGGGACAGTACATATCTATTTCACCTTTCATGCTTTTGTTAGTGGTCTTCATGTAGCAAAAAATTACCTTCTCATTATCTCCTCAATCCAAAATTCAAAAAATGCTGATTAACACATATCTTTTCCAGGTAGTTTAACATAGTGGTAGAAAACCAAAACTTGGGTTTTAAAAAGACCTCAGCTGGTAAGTATGCCACTTACTAACTCTATAACTTTAGACAAGTCTAGTTTTCTCATTGTAAAATGAGATTAACAATAATACTTTTGATTCAGAAAAATTTGAGGATTATATGACATAAAGCATATAAATAAAGTATTTAATAGAGTATCTGAATTATAACATTAAGTAAACAGTATTGTTATTGCTGTTGACATTATTATTATTATTAATTCAATGGCATGTCCCCATCACTCCATTCCGCATTTGAGAACTCATTCCAGCTTTTGTTAACTCAGCAACATTAAGCACTACACTATTCAGTATTAATTTCTCTTTAATGGCTCTGTGCATTTGCATAGTGATATATTGTTATGGGCATTTTCAGAGTGAATGCTGAGAGGACATTTAACAAGTAGCCATAAGACAATATATCATATATTTTGATATTTTTTATAATTGAAAAATATTATAAAAAATAAAATGGAACCAATATCATTGAGTGTTTGTCATGGACCAGAAATTTTCTAGGAGCTCAGAAACTAGAAATATGTTTGAACATTCTATTACACACAATTTTGCCACATATTCTTATTGCTTAAAACTAATACACACACACACACACACACACACACACACACACACACACACACACACTTGCACCCCAAATAAACAGCTTACCTTAATGTTGTTCTGAATTCAGCTTCAGAAATGATCCAAAGTAGATGTCTACAAATAAATAATTATAAAATTACAGTCAGTTAGCTTAAAGATAAGATGTTTCTACTTTTAGTAATAATTTTAAATATTTTCTACAATAAATTAGTTGCTTTTTAATCAACTAATATATAGAAGTTTATATTTGTAGTTTTGATCATTACAGTAAATTTGGCATATTTGTAAAATACATTTATACAATCAGTAAACACTTTTAAGCTAAAGGAATTTGACTTTTTCATGGCTTTCAAAAACTATTGATGGTTTACATCCCAAATATCGTCTTACTCAGCATCACTGAATTGTATTGAAAATTAACATTTTAAGTAAATTCATAAAAATAACACCGCTGGACTAGCTCCATTTTATGATACATTAGGCTGGAATTTATTTTAGAGGATCCTGAATATACACCATTTACACCATATATACAACATATGCATATGTGTGTATATCTCATATGTCTGTACACATATTAATAGGTAGATAGCACACAGGTGTACATTTAAGAAAACAAACAGTAGATCTGAAACCTCTGGTAGAGGAAATCAAGTATTTGGGGACAATCAAATTGATCAAATTCAACCTAGCTCAAGTATTTAGATAAACTTGTACTTCGGTGATATTAACAACAATAACAACAATAAAAATTCTGTGTTGAGTTTTATAGTTTGTAGAACACTTTTTCACATTCTTGCTCAGGTCTTTAGTAACTCTCATGACCATAAAAGTGTTTCCTTCCAAATACTGTCCAGGTAAGCTTGGTCTGAATTGACAAAGAGGTAGTTACAGAAGAAGCTTCTCCCATCCAACACACATTCTGAGAATAGCATTTACATTTAAAATACATATCATGAAAAAAATAAAATACATGTCATGTCCCCTCATCTACAAAACATGATTGTAAAATCTACTTTTCCTATGGTTGAAACCTGTCCCTCCCCCAGAATGTTGGCAGACCTTAAATAATGACTCAAATCTGTACATAACATATTAAATGAGAAGACTCATATAGTACTTTGAGTCTAGTGGGAATCCTGGTTTAGTCAGGAGGGATAGGGGAAGGCTTTCAAGAGGGATAACATTTTAGCTGAGGGTTACCAGGTGACGGGATGGTTATAGAGCAGGAAAGGGAGAGAGTGACCATTTTAGAAGGACTGGCAGGTGCAATGTGCTTAGGTATGAACCAATGTTCCACTGTTAAGGAGCAGGAAGAAGACCATCAAGGCTAAAACAGAAGTAGAGGGGTGAGTCAGGGGTGCATAAAGCTAGAGACATTAGACAGGGCCATGACAGACTATGAAGAAGGTTTATTTTTTATCTTGCATACTACAGGAAGCCAATGAAAGGATTTATGTAAAGGAGTGAGTTAATGAGACATCCTTGAAGATGGTAGGTAGGTCTGTTGAGGGGAAGAGAAAGAGAAAGAGTAAACGTATAGAAACCCATGGGTTATTACTCTGATTCAGGAAAGATAGATAGTAACTTTGGATAGAGTGTTTGCTAAAGAGAGGTGAAAATGGCCCCACTGGTGTTTCTCAGTGGTTGAGCCTCAACCTCTGAACCAGGAGGTCATGGTTTGATTCCCACCCATGTTTCTGGCTTCCTTCCCAGTTAGGGGTTGTGCAGGAGGTTGCCAATCAATGATTCTCTCTTATCATTGATGTTTCTGTCTCTCTCTCCCTCTCTGAAGTCAATAAGAATACATTTTTTAAAAAAAAAAGAGATCTGAAAATACTTTGTTTTAATAGGTTTGGGGGAATAGAATATAATCTGTGTCTCCCACTTGATTATAAGCTCTATGAGGGCAGAGACCATATCTGTTATATTGATCATTATATTCTCTGCCACCCAAAAACAAATTTGAATGTATGAATGAATGGTAGGCAAGGAAGAGGAAATTAGAAAGCACTAGGAACTTCATGAAAGGATATTATTTTCTGTGATAAGCATTAGAAAGAATCAGGTTTGCAAATGAAATAATGAGTTTAGACTTAAACAAGTTGTACTTGGGTTGCTATTAGACATTTCAGTGGATATGTAAAGTAAGAAATCTCAAGTGTCTGAAGCTCAGAAAAGAGGTCTTTTCTGGATATATAAATTTGGAAGTCACAGGATTATCAGTAACATTGAAGCAATGGGAGTGGATGCAATATCTATGGGGAGATTAAGGATGGCAATTGAATATTTGCAGGCTCTTACTATATAGTAAGAACTTTTCTAGGGTTTTACATGTACCAGTCAAACTAATCTTGACAATAACCCCATAAAGAATAGTCTATTTTTATCACACTTTAAAGCTGAGAAAAATCAAAGCACAGATACATTATATAACTTGCCCAAATTTACACAGCTAGCAAATAGCAGAAGTAGGGTGTGGTAGGCAGAATTCTAAGATGGCCTCCAACATTCCCAACCCTTGGTATACACACTTTGTACAATTTCCTTTCCTTTGTGGGTCAGAACCTATAAATGTGATGGGATATAACACCCAAGATTTAGTTACTAATCAGTTGATTTTGAGTTCATCAAAATTAAAAGGGATATTAATTGAACACTTTAAAAGGAAATAGCCTTTCCTGATATCAGAAATGAGGAGTGTGAGAGGGCTCACGTAAGGGGCCGTAGGGCAGAGGATCACAGGTAGTTTCCAAGAGCTAAGAATAGCCCCTGCCCAAAAGCCATTAATAAAATGGGAAACTCAGCCCTATAACTGCAAGAAATGGAATTCTGCCAACACCATTGAGCTTGGAAGACTATCTCAAGCCCCAAATGAGCCCTCAGAACAAACTAATACCTTGATATCAGCCTGTTAATGCCCTGAGCAGAGGACCCAGCTGAACTCCACCCAGACCAGCAAAGGAGACCTACAGAACTGCAAGATACTAAATGAGTATTGTTATAAGCCACAAAATTCATGGTGATTTGTTACACAGCAATTGAAAACTAACGCACATTATCAACCCTAGGTAATTAGTTTACATAACCTGTACTGTTAAAGACTTAACTATACCGCATATGGTACAAGAGTTGGGAAGGTGAGGAGAGAGCCCCGAAGAATACAGAAATTTAAAAATGAACACAAGAAAATGAATCAGCAAAGGAAACTTATGAAAAACAAACCAGGAAAAAGAAAAAAGAAAAAACAGTTGAAAACTCAAGAGATTGTGGCAAGACAGAGGTCAAGAAGAAGAATTTATGGAAGGAGGGGCCCTAAATGAGCAAACATGTGGAATATTGCTGAGAACAAATCAGATGAGGAATGAAGTACATTCACTGGACTCAAGAAGACAGAGGTTGAGATTGATTTTCCTTTGGTCTATTAAAAAAATAGAGTTGGCATTTCAGACTCCCTTTTGTTTTTTAATGAAAGGGGAAAACTATGTGATAGATGGGGATAAAAAATGTTTTCCAGACATGTTTATATTAGTCAACTAATGGCCTGGTGCACAAAATTCATGCACATTAAAAGGGAATTAATTGGAGGAAATATTTTAATATTTCTATTTGCCCTTTCTCTATAATAGCAATATCAGCAATGAAAGAAAATTAGTAAAATGTATATGAAAATCTCCCTCCTGTCAGAGACTGGGGTGTGCCACAGGACCCAGAGTCAAGTCCCTGTCCACCCATGCACACCTCGAAATCGCACGAGACCCAAACCTGGCCAGCCCCACCCCCATCAAGCCCCACAGAGCGAAGGGCACAGCCTCAGGTCCATCGGCATGGCCTCAGGTCCCCTGGCCCCAGCATGAGGGCACGAAGGCGTGATGACCATTGCATATTAGCTCTTTATAATATAGGATATTTTCATTTAGAAGAATTGTAGAGCTTTTCCTCAATAATTACATAAACCTTGTCAATTATAGTAGACTTGAAAAGTAAATCAATGGAAATATTGTTTTGTTACAAAACTGAACTTTAAGGATGAACAATCTCTCATGTGACAGGGAAAAATTATATCAAAGTAATATTCTAAGGAATATTTAATCTTATAAGATGACTAATGAAAAATAATAGAAGAGAACAGAAAAGAGCATTTGATTTCCAAATCTCAGTTACACTGATCATATTTATTCCTTCTCAAGAGAAAGGCATTCTTTTCTCCTAAAATAAATAAATAAATACATTCAGATGCAGAAACCAAAATATAAACAAGCATTACATAAATCAATAAGGATCCATTTTGTCTAGAATAGAGCACAATTGAGAAAACACAGTGTACATAGATAATTAAATTTAGGGTCTTTTATGCTGTAATAGTCATCTAATGGAGTTGCTTTTAGGTTCTCTTGTTCCAGTACTTCACTTTGGTGACTGATTTATGGAAGGCAAAAATAACAATGACCAACCCTCCTTTTATCACACATCAGATATTAAAATAACAAAATTTATACTACATATAAATGGAGGAGAAATACTTGTCTCCGATGAAAGTATGAAGAAAAGGAGAGCAAAGTTTCCTCAGGGATCTCCGACACATCATATTCAAATTATGATTGGACCATATTCAATGGCTGAACCTGAAGAGAGATTTAAATTTTCTATTTTGAATAATCAAGACAGGTACTAATAGGATAGAGACCCAAATGCGAGAGTGCATTTTTAGTGGGTCTTCTGATGGCTTATATGAAATCTCTCCATGTCTGACTTCCCCCTTTGTCTCACCTCAGGCATTTCTTTTGTCCTAGATATGTTGTGAGTTCATCTGGTCCTAACAGTACCTATCTGTTCAAAGATGGCTTAGTAGGTCTAATACAGTTGTTGCTTATATTTCAAGACTACCATTCCTTTTGCTGCTCACTTACTTTTCAAGGATCTTGAATTTGATTCACATGCAATTCATTTTCATGTGTTTGGCTCCCACTTTTAGCTATTTATGGATGAGACAGCTCTTGTTTACAGAGGTATCCTTAGTAATGAACATGTGATTGTTTTCTAGTGGAAGACAAAGCCTGATTTATTAATGAGTAATACCATCTTCATAAAGAAATGAGACTTCAGTCATCCTGCATCAAATTCTTTAAAAAAATAAAGTCTACCCTTTTGTGTGACCAGTTATTCCAAGAAACACATGACATTTTCTTACTCAATGAGTCCTGAGCCTCCACCCCAAAACAGGAGTATTAACTAGAGTTGTTGTTTCTTCTTTTTTCTTTTTGCAATTGACTGCTGTGAAATACAGTCTTGTCAAACATTAATGCCCCATTAATTGAGTGTCTTGACCTCTCCTTAAAGACCTTTTCTCTTGACTCAGAATTTTGAGATGAAATTTAAAGTGAAGCTTTGTTATCTTTTTTTTCTAAAAAAACAACAAAACATTCTATGAAAATATGAGACCAAAAAAAGTATGAGAAACATTTTTAAATTTTTATTTTACATGTTGGGTATCCTAAACCATACCATAGTTTCTCATAGTATTGATAACTAACTAATTTATTGGCTGATATTTCAAATATTTCATCTCAAATATTCTAAGCCCTAATGGCCTTAAACTTCAAATCCAGATTCAGAGTATTTTTCATTTCTTTTCCCATTTGGGATGTGCCTCTTTCTTATATGCCTGTCTTACACAAACTATGAGATAGGTGGCTTCTTGCCCAACCTTGATAATTTTTTATAATTTTCCCCAAAATACATTTTTTGTCTTAGGCTGTACTCATTCTCATTATACATAAATATTTCACATTGGTTTCAGATTATTTCAAATTCTAGTATATTTGAATATGCTCTACTATATATCCCTGTATGAGCTAGAGTCCATATCCCTGTACTATATATATCCCTATATGAGCTAGAGCTAATCTTTGTAGTAACATGGTCTGTAATAGGATATCAAATGCTGTAAAAAACACACTCTGTTCTGAAGTCCTTCCAGGAGAAAGACACATGTCCAGAATTTCTTAAAAATCCAGACTAAAATCTAACCTCAAATTCCTTAAAATTGTTCTAGAACTACACCTGCTCTGAGAGAATTACTTTTCCAGCCTAAAATGAGTCCTCATGTGCTGGAGGCTAAGTCCAGCAGGTCATAATAAATGTGAAAAGTCCTCAAAAGGTTGAATGGACTCTTTCAGCAGGGCTGAAAATCTGCGCGTTATTACCTGCTGCTGGAACAGCCAAAGGCGTTTCCCCTAACCTGATAATCTTTTACTGTTTACCAGACCTTACCTTTGATATGTATATCTGCTTTGCTAAAGGGCAAAATGTGTGAATAAAAAGCTGTGGGTCCAGACATTCAGAGAGCCCACTTCACTAGAAAGTGGAGCCTCCCCTAGCTCCCCAAATTTATATTTCTCATCTAGTCTCTTTATTCATTTACCTCGCAGCCCTTTCTCCAGATTCCTGAAGAAAAGACCTTTAATGCGAAAAGACCTTAGCACTCCTAACAATGGCAGGAGCAGGTGCTAAAACTAGATGGCTCTACTGTTTAACTCTTCCATAATCCAGCCAAAATGTATCCTGGTGTAGTTTGATTGTACCTAGACTTTTATATCAGTAGAAAAAGATACTTTCTATAATCAGTTTATTATTTAAAAAAGAGATTTGACTTCCATTCCCATTTTCATTTAACATTGAGGCTTTGCTACATTGAATCCCCAAGTTTTTCTTTACTGAGTCACAGTTAATAATAGAAGAGCTTAAATGTTCATGTCTTGACTCTACAACACAAAGAATGTGTTAAGTGAAAGCAAACTTCTTAGAGGATGAACTTATAATTAAGGTCCAATCCCTGGCCATTGATATTTTGGACCTTGGAAAGCTGCATAAAAATAAATAAATCTCTTTTAAAGCTTGCTGTGTATTCTCTTGCTCCATAACTAATTATACCTTTAGAGTAACTGCACATCCAAATGAAACCAGACAACTAGCTTTCAAATTATGTTTCCTTGGTAGAATTCTTTTAAGTGGGAGATTAAAAAAAAGGGGGAGGGGGGTTGAGGAAGTTTAAATTCTTATTCATTTAAAAGAATGAGAAGTAACAGAAAAAAAAACAACAACACCAAATAATAAAAAACAGATAGGGAATTGAGTAATAGATGTTTGAAGAATGCATTTACCAATCTTTTAACATACATTATTATAAGAAAAATATGAATTATTTTCCATGTGAAAGATATGCTGTCAATTAGTGGCTTTAATGAACAAAATAGCTACTCATAGAATTCCCTGAGTTTCAATAAAAAATAGTTTCCAACAGTGACCTTCTTAGTCATTGTGTCATCAAATGCTTGCTCTTCTGATTATTAAATGGACTTTTCTCCAACTTTAATTTTTTAATAGAAGGGAAAAGGTTAGTTGCTGAAAAGATTATTTATTTTGGAAAATGTTTTCTAGGCAGTACCAATAAAAATCCGGTAAAAAAGAACAAGTTGTTCTGCCTTAAGGTTTTTGTTTATATTGTTCTGTTTTTAACAAAGCCTAAGAATTGTGCATGGCAAAGGCAGCATACTGCAACTAGGTTTCATTAGTCATCTACAAAAAATATTTTAGAAGGAAAAATATGACTCATTCTACTCTAGTTAATACTGCCTGTATTTTCCCCCTTCATGTAGAATTGAGCAAAATAGAAATTCTAGTGAATTAATATTTCAAAAGGGATTAAAAAGCAAACTTTTCAGGTAAAGGGCTAGATAATAAATACTTTATGCTTGGTGGACCATAAAGTCTCCATGACAATTATTCAACCCTACCACTGTAGTAGCAAAGCAGCCTAGACAATACATAAATGAATGTGTGTGACTACGTCCAATAAAACATTATTCACAAAAACAGCGCACGGCCCATGGTCTGTATTTAGCTGATCCTGAAATAAGAGAATAATACAATATGATCATAATGTAGAAATGATGAAGCCATGACACTTTCTGACCTCTCATTGTTTTGTCCAAATAGCATAGCAGCTACATTCAGGTAAATATGTTAGGTTCTGGACTACATCTTTAGTCACTGTAAAAATAAGACTTTTTCTTTAATTCTTTTGGAATATTCTCAAAGACAATATTTTAATACTTATACTGAGCTGTTAAAATACTTATACTGAGCTGTATTTTATCTTATCTTTATCCTATCTAATAAAAGCCTAATATGCAAATTGTCCCCTTGACCAGGAGTTCAACTGCTCGCTATGACGTGTGTGCTGACCACCAGAGAGCAGCGGGGAATATGGTGGGCGTCGGCAGTGCGGTGCTGGCTGTGGGCAGCAGTAGAGGTACTGCTGCCCCGATGAACCCCAAGGAGAGCAGGACCTCGGCGGGATGGTGGAGCAGTGAGCGGGTGTCTCCAGGCCAAAGCGGGTGCTAGCTAGGCCCAATTGCCCCGCCGATTGCCCCACAGACAGTGACCAGTGGCAGCAGCAGGGTGCGGAGGCATGCGGGGCCTGGGAGCCCAGGTGTTGCCCAGGGCCCAGAGATCAGCTGGGACCTGCCCTTCTACGCCAGATGCTCACGCTTTGATCGCTGGCCAGACCTAGGGGACCTCAACCGTGAATGAATCACATGCAAAGGGCCTCTAGTATTAGTATAAGAAACTTCATAATCTGGCATCATACAACGATATATTTCTGTTATTGTCAGTAGAACATTACATATAAGAGCACAGAAGGAATACAATTGTTGTTTTGTTGTTGTTGTTTTAAAATATATTTTTTATTCATTTCAGAGATGAAGGAAGAGGGAGAAAGAGATGGAAACATCGTTGATGAGAGAGAATCATCCATTAGCTGCCTCCTGCATGTCCCCCATTGGGGATCAAGCCTGCAACCCAGCCATATGCCCTGACCAGGAATCAAACCGGTGACTTCTTGGTTCCTGAGTTGACACTCAACCACTGAGCCACACCTGATTGGATGATGGAATATATTTGTTTATTACAGAAATTTTCCACAGAGGGCAGTAATTGTTTTTTTATTGTTGATGTTGTTGTTGTTTTTACAAAATCTGTATTATGACTATTTTTAATTTAAATATGTATGTTTCAGAAGGAATCTTTTTCTAATTATAATACTGTGTTATACATGTAGACCAGTCCTGGCATGACTCTAAAGCCCTTGTTCTACGTTATGCTGACCTGTGGGCCAGGAGGGCACCTGCAGTGTTACAAAGAGGAAGGTCTTGAGGGATTCTCTGTTCCCACACTATATGTAACATTAGCCCCTTCCTTGCCATAAGTCCTGGAAAGAGTTTCTTATTATAAAAACAGAAAGATTTTATATAGATGAAAGAAACCCAAAGGTAGAATTGATAGGACTTGGTAACTGTATGAATATGGAGAATGAAAAAAAAGAGATAAAAATTAAAGATACTCTGAACATTTTAGCATGGTTGACTAGATGTATGGGTAGTTAATTAAGGTTGGGAAGGAGGAAGATAACCCTTTTTTTAAGGTTTAGTAAGAGATAATGAAGAAAAATAAAGAAAATTGAAATATGTACCTAAATTTAAGCACATAGTGAAGGCTAGAACTAGGGATTTTTGTGTCATTTTTATAGCACTATGAGAGCTAATACCAAGAGAATGAGAGGACATTAAGTAATAAGAAACCAAGACTAGGACAGGTGGGACGCATAAGATGAACCAAAAAAAAGAAATAATACTGTAAATGTATGATCAGGGAAGGGATATGACAGTTAAAATTAGTAACTGAAGCCAAAAACAAACAAAAATGTGTTAATGAAAAGAGGTTCTCAAGAATGTGCCCTACTTCAGAGCATTCCAGGAAGATGGGAACTGTGCAAAAATGACTCCGCTGGCAATTCAAAAGTAACGAGTATACTCTGCAAAGGGAGTCTCAACCTCAACAGTGAAGGAAGGGGCCAGACTAGTGTAGGGGGGAAAAGATGTAGAAACAGAGTGTGCACACGAGGTTTTTAACCTAAACGTAGGAGAAGGCAGAAGAGGAGGAAGAAGGAAGAATAAATAAAGATTTGCTTTGTTTTGCCTCGTGTTTGTTTTTAAGAATGTCAGCTCATTGGACTTTTTTATGTTGGTAAAGTACCCAGGGGGAAGGGAGCAATTTAAGATATAAAATGGGGCATTAATGTTTGACAGGACTGTATTTCACAGCAGACCCAGATTAGTAGTGGCTGCAAGTGAAAGCCTGCCTTTGTTTGGTTTCAAGCAGCTTTCCTGAGATAAAATAAGCAAAACATACAATTGACCCATTTTAAGTGTTCAGTTAAATAAATTGTATTATATTTACAGAGGCTTCACTTTTATACGTTCAGTAATTGAGATAATCTAACAACTCTTGATCTTAGAACATTTAGGAACTCTGAATCCAATCATGATAACAAAAAATAAAACATAAACATAATAGAGAATTGTCAGTGCTAGGGGCTGCAAAAACCTTACAGCTCATCATGTAGAATGAGGCAAATCCTCTAGAGAATAGCTTTTGTAGCTTTTACAATAGATAATTGATGAGTTACACTGAACGAAAGAAGTAAACTTCTGTTTTATATCATTAAGAATCTGTCTAGACCTGTAGTTGACTCATAATGTAACAATGCAGTAACATACTATTTACAGTACACTTTTGACTCATATTGACTGACCTCTAAGGTTTGTTTTCATTTGTTCACTTGTTTGTATTTGGCTATACTTCCCAGGGCAATTTTGTGTCATTTCAACCTCATCTTTGGGTTGTAAAAACTTGCTGGTGCCTGGCAAATAACAAAACACCATGTGATTCTTTCTGTAGTTTTTTTTTTTTTTTTTCAAGAAATCCAGGGATTTAAATGCTTATACACTTTGGTTTCTGAGTGATGATTCCAGGACTTACAGAATGTTCATGCTTTACCTGGAATTGGAAGAAAAGGCTCTTCAAATAAAGTAAACAGTACAAAAAATAAAAATAAACCTTAGCCTATTCATAATATACCTACATATATTACCCATCCACAAGATTCCATATTTAGAGAGATGTAAGCAAAGATCTATACTTGGTTTGTACTCACAAGTGTAATGGAGAAAAGAATTATAGAGCTAAGGCTAACCTTTCCAAGCTTCTAGGTAGTTGTAACTCATATCTAAACATTTCTCCTAGGATGAAAACCAAAATTCTCAGAAGGAAACCTAAAGAAACATTTACAATATTTTTTAAAAGTCCATGTAATTGAACGTTTCCTCTGAATATAAGTTAGCGCTTCTTCAAACACAGTATGTAAAGTTATTGAAACAAAGCTCTTCCCCCATCTATAATAATAAAAGCATAATATGCTAATTAGACCAGACAGCCAAACAACTTTCCAGACCTCATTCTGGACGTCCTTCCGGACAAAGCTGTGGTGGCACGGGCTGAGGCAGAGGTAGTTAGGGGCGATCAGGCAGGCAGGCGAGTAATTAGGGACATTAGGCAAGCAGGCAGAGGTGGTCAGAGGTTAATCTGTTTCTTGCTTGCAGCAACACATTATTTTTATTAATCCCAAATCCAGATTTACTGCATCAGAATGCTCATTGGCCATAATGGTTCACTTGCCTTTTTTGAGTCTTAGTGAGGGAGTTTGCCCAGAATGTCTCATCCCATAAATGTTACTGGTATCTATTTCTCTGCTTCCTTTCTGTTTTTCTTCTCAGTCCCTTCCAGATTGAACCTGGGTATATATATTTTTTTCTGAATCTACTAATAGAACAAACAGTATGAATGCCTCACTTTGGCTGTATTCTCCAATGGAGCTTCCAGAAAGTCCCACAATTGCATTTTCACCCAGACCCTCCGTCCAAAAACATTGTTTGGGGTTAAATATGCTGTATTCAGGCTGGGTCTCTGCATTGCTGACTTTAATAACAAACAGCTACAGATTTGTTCCTGTTTATTTCAGAATTTTGCATCACCAATTATCTTCTAATTTCAAAATATAAAACTATATTTAATCCCTTTTCTCATGATTTTCTTTTATAACATACTATATTTGTATGGTCCAAATTTTCCTTTTAAAACTCTCTTTTCCTCTAATTTGTATATTATAGCACTATTTTGGACATCCTGCTAGCTGTTTGTTGCATTGGGGGAGGGGGTGTCTTTATCATTGGCTTGTATTTTTCCTGTCATCCAATAAAAGTAACAGCCATTACCCAAAGTTCTGACCATCGTTCTCTTATCTTTTCTCTCTGAACATGAATGAGTTATTTTATTACCTTAAAAGTTTTGCTGCTCATTTTCAGATTCTCTCTGCTTAGTTCCAGAACGACTGATGCTCAGTTCTTGAATTCACTGATGCTACTGAAGGACTTCAGCTTCTGGAACGCATTGTGCGCCACCTCTTTAACCCCTTCACAACTTCTTTCTTTCCTGTCCTCTATATTTCTGTTACTATTAGATGAGATAATATTTTAAATGGCATAAGGTGGATGGGACACAGTAAGGTTCAGTATTTATTAGTCCTTTATTATCCACTTATCTAAGCTCAAAACATTAGTGCTTTTTACTTCCACTTCTCCTGGAAAGAAAGTGCATGTAAAGTAGTAATTTGAATGGAGTCTACACCCTTTTTAGTCTCACTGCCCCACCCTAAAGAAGCCCTTCTTTCTGTTGCTTCATCACAACTTTCTAACTTGTTGCTCCACTTTCTGCTGCACACTGATTCCAGATAAATATTCCATGTCTTAGCCTTAGTCATCTGATTGGCCCATTTAGATACATTCAATGGTGTCCAAACATCAGTTGAATATTAATTTGGAGTTTATAAAGGCATGGAATGATACTCACATCCCTTTTAGTGAGCTAAATACTAGTATTCAACTCCGAGTATTAGATCATTAGGTGATAGGAAACATGGCAAGATTATTAGAGGTATAAAGTTAATCTTCAAAACACAGAGCTCATGAAGAAATATTCCATGCCTCCCTTCTATTTCACATCTTCCATAACATTAATTCCATAATAAAATTTAGTTATTTATTCTCTAGCTTTAAAGTCCTGACATTACAACAAAATACCTATTACAGGTACTTAACCATCAAATTCATTAATCATAAAATCAATGAAATACAGTATATGATTACAGACAAATGAGGCAAAGGGAGGGGATAAGGATCATTTAAATGTTTTTTTGCAATAACAAATCTTTATAAAATTGCTATAATTAAATAATTGGTGTTATTAAATAATAACAATGAATGCTTTATTTTATTTGCAGTCACCTATAGTAGACATACAGCTCATCCTAAGCCAACTTTGATTTTCTAATTGGCCATTCTTCTCCTGGTGAGTGCCACCTACACTACATAGGTAACTCCGCAGCTCAGATGCTCACAAAAACAGCGATATAAGTTTTTCTTACTTATTAACGTTATCATTAATTAGTCCAAAATTGATGCCTTTCTAAGCAAGATCTATATATATAAAAGCTTAAGTGATGACTGGACAACCAGTCCCTATGACATGCACTGACCACCAGGGGGCAGATGTTCAATGCAGGAGCTGCCCCCTGGTGGTCAGTGCACTCCCACAGCCAACCACCAGTGGGGGCCAACTTCCCACGGTCCCTCCCCCACCTCCCACCTCCAGTCAGCCCCGATCAACCCCTCTCCTCCAACCAGCCAACCTCTCGAGGTAACCCTCTGGGCCAGCTGGCCCTGATCACCCCAAAAGGGACTGGGTGAGATGGCCCCAATCAGCCCCAATCACCAGCCAGGCTGAGGGACCCCACTGGTGCACCAATCTGTGCACTGGGCCTCTAGTAGATTTAATATTCTTAGATATCCTATTTTTGAATGGCCTGAACTAGAACATACCTTCTTATATATAATTTCCATAATAGCAGAATATTTATAAGAGTAACATTATAAAAGATATGATACTAGACACTGACTTTAGTGTAGATGAAAATTAGGCTGTTAAGCATATTATCCTAAAGCCAGTGTTTAAAAATCTGCATACTGACCATTCAAGAAAGGACTCCAGGGAGACAGGCTGGAAAGAGGAAAAAATTCATGTTTGTAATCCCGGAGAAGTGCTTTTAGCCCAGATCCTAATATATTCTAACTGTGTTTCTAAGTCAACAAGCTGTCACAGGACTCAGTTAAAAAAAAAAAAAAAAAAAAAAAGCTACAGTACAATAAATTGGAAAACAATAAATTAAAATTGAAACCCTAATAAGAAAGTTTCCACATCATTAGTTTCATAATGCATTGCTTCTGCTTATTTCACTGTCACTAGTAGAATTTAATTGCTTCCTATTTCATTTTTGCATGTACCATGCACTTTAGATTATACACTATACCTCAAGTAATAGAAAAAGCATTAATCGACATAGGCTGGTCTTATTATCTTACACCATCTCTGATCATCCCCTTTTGTACATACATTTTGGAAATGTTTGTGTTTGTATTTTTATTAATTACATGTTATCTATTTGGCCTCCTGTAGTTCTTAAGACAGCACCTATCCTAAAAATTCCACTTTAAACCTTGATATGAAAATTGACAAAAGCTCCATACATACAATTTAAAAATTATTTTCATGCCTGCAATATTTAAAGTTCTGAATACACACACATATAGTTAATAATACCTAGTGGCAGTAATTAAGCAACACTTTTAAATAGAAAATTTCTGGGTTTCTTTTCATACTTTTTTAGTACAGATTTAGTTCTTCTATTACTAGTTTCATTTCCAGTTCCAGATAACAACACACCTAAATGGCTCTTTAGAATAGACGCAAAGGAACCTTAATTGCTTCCTCTGAAAATTTGCTGAATGAAACACTGGATCGGAGAGCTATTCTTTTCCCAGATGTCCAACTCGGTGAATCTCTCTCTTTAAAATAACAGGTTACAAAGACTGCTGACGTATCCCACAAAGGACCCCTCTCTCCAGGTTACAGTAGCATCTTCTTAGGTGCTAAAGTAATTTGATTGCTTTATAAAAAAGAAGGATTTGGTAATATTTTATGAAACACAAAGAAAGGCAGAACTAAGGTTACAGGGCTTCTCCAAACTTGATAGGGTTATAGTTTCAGTTTGACGATCTCTACATAGCACACTGTACCGGCGTGAAAAACAACGCAGCAGAATTCTCTTCCATTTTCCTGCTACATCATTCTGAAGCCCTTGCATCTTCAGCCATATATGTTCTCTGTCCTTTTCCCCCAATATTTTTCTGTCAAAGAGGCATTTACAAACAGCTAGTGAAGATAATGGGCTAAGGATAAAACTCACAGGTATCTGTCTACAAATATAGCAATTTGTTATCGCCTTAAAAATGTCTAAACATAGTCCAGAGTGAAGACAATAAGACACCTAAACCCAGGTACAAAATTTGAAGGGAGCCCCCCTAAAATCAGTAATCAAAACAAGTAGTGTCCTATCTAATAAAAGAGTAATATGCAAACTAACCATCACTCTGCAACACTCACAAGCCACGCCCACCAGTCAATCAGGAGTGAGTATGCAAATTAACCCAACCAAGATGGCTGCGAACAGGAGGCTTGGATTGCCCCCAGCGATGGAGAAAGCCAAGCTTTCCACACACACTGGCCAGCCCAGGCCTCCACTCCAGGCTACAAAGTTTCAATTATAGAAGATAAATAAATCCCAGATACCAGGGCCTCCACTTGGGTGGCCAGGGGGTGTGGCTGGCCTGCAAACCACCACAGGCCCCTCACCCAGGCTGCCCCATGCCCCAAGAGAACCCCCATCCTGTTCTGGGACACCCTTCAGGGCAAACCTGCTGACCCCCACCTGTGCACCAGGCCTCTATCCTATCTAATAAAAGAGTAATATGCAAATTGACCATCACTCCAACACACAAGATGGCTGCCCCCATGTGGTCAAAGATCCTGTCCCCATGTGGACACAAGATGGCCACCACAAGATGGTCAGCAGGGGAGGGCAGTTGGGAGGGACCAGGCCTGTAAGGGAGGGCAGTTGGGGGCAATCAAGCCTGCAGGGGAGGGCTGTTAGGGGTGACCAGGCCAGCAGAGGAGGAAAGTTAGGGGAGACCGGGCTTGCAGGGAAGGGCAGTTAGGGGGGACCCAGGCCTGCAGGAGAGGGCAGTTAGTGGTGACCAGGCTTGCAGGGAAGGGCAGTTAGGGGCAAATAGGCTGGCAGGGGAGCAGTTAGGCATCAATCAGGCTGGCAGGGGAGTGGTTATGGGGTGATCAGGCTGGCAGGCAGAAGCGGTTAGGGGCAATCAGGAAGGCAGGCAGGTAAGCAGTTGGGAGCCAGCAGTCCTGGATTGTGAGAGGGATGTCCAGCTGCCCATTTAGGCCCGATCCCAGTAGGGGTCCCAGATTGGAGAGGGTGCAGGCTGGGCTGAAGGACACACACCCCCGTGCACGAATTCCGTGTACCAGGACTCGAGTTTTAGTATAATATTCTAAAACATCAAAATGAATGCAAAATTTCATTATAAACAAAACATTAAAATTTAAATAAAAATAATATTATATACATATCTATCTAAACAAGCCATCACACTTACCAGTCCTTTCCTCTTCCATTGGTTAATTATAGAATAACTACACATAAATCTCAGACTAAGTATCATTCAATGTTAAATCTAGAATTCTATTGCTTTTCCTCCTTTAGAGGTAGAATTTTAATTGCTGTTTATGGACAAATATGCGATGTACTTTATATTTTGCTGCTGTTTCCAAAATAATTTCAATTAATTGTTATACTCAGTAGTATTAAGATCATGTTTACTAGGAGGTCCAGTATAATACAGTGCTACCCTTCTTTGCTTATGAATAGTACTCACATTGTTCATGTACTACAAATTACAAAAAAATTCTTTATAATTACTTAATTTCATCTTGATAGAATTATTCAATTTATTTTAAAATTTTTAAGCACTTGAATCTACAAATGAAAAGAACAATAATAAATTCTTTCCACTTCCATGCAGATGCACTGTGGTCAATGTGACTTTGCCATTTATACTGATGAAACTAGAGGACGCCTACACCCTCTCACCATTTCCTGATCCTGCTTTTGGAGGAGGCTCACACTACGCATCACAGCACAGTGCTGGGGGAGACTGCGAGAGCTTGAATATCCACAGAGAAACAGCAGATGCTTATGCACAACAAAATAAAAAGAAATAGCCCTTGACTGCACATAATCAGAGGTCTCAAACCTTTAAAATTTGAAAAAAAATGTAGACAATGGGCACTAGAGTCTCTCCTTTTGCCTTGGAATGGAGGGAGCAGCCTTTCTCAACTGACCTAATGAAAACAATTCTGCAAAAATGAGAGGCCAACCTGTGTGCAATTGCAGGACATCCAGAAAGAATGCTAATTCTTGGCTTTGGCGCTTTCTTTAAAGAAATGATCCAGGCCTCTCTGTGGCGTGGAACACTGTGATCAGCCAGGAACTGTCACAGATGAAAGTACCCCTTCTTTGTTATAACCTCCAAATTGTAGTACTTGTTTTAATCACATAGGACACCCTTGTACCTGTTAAAAAGAAAAAAAAAGTGGGGGCATAGGATGGAGTCAGTCATGCCTAGCCATTTTCTATCTATTTCCTAACTAGGATTTATTCACAAGGAATTTGTAGGATTTGTATGAGGAAGTGTTTTTAGGAAATTTATATCCTTTTAAAGTGGCTCAGGTATGGTGAAAGAACGCTGGACATAAAAGAGGAGGAGCTGACTTGAGGGCCCTCTCAATCCTTACAAGCTGCACGACCTTGACTTCTGCTTTGAAGTGTCCTTTCCCATAAAACGGATTGCGAATGCCTATGCCAGAGTTGTGGTAAGAATTAAGTAACATGACAACTGCAAAAAAAAATTATAAATTATGGACTGCTATGCAAATGTCATGAAGAGGTTTTAAAGATAACAAAATACTATAAGAACATGAAGTAAATTTGTAAAGGCAATCTCCATTTGAACCGAGAAGAAATGTTATTTTAAAATTATTATTCCGTCCATAGAAATATAAGCTGATAAATCAAAATATTACAACAAAATCACTTCTTACATTAAGGAAGTTCCATGGTAAATAAACTAAGTCAATACCTTCCAAGTCATATTTCTCTTAGAGATGTTAATATATTTACTTGAAAAAAAAAAAGGCTACCTGTCAAATGTTTGTGTGATTTGCTACATATATTCTTAGAAGAATGTTACATGTAACCCTCTTTGAAGTATATAATGTACATTTCCAACAAACCTGTTTAAGTTGACTATTCCAGATTTTTACTCCAAAGTTACTTGGCAGAGTAATTGCTTTTCTAAGAAAACACTTTGGTATTTTGGGACATATAGTTTGGATAAAGGGAAACCAAGTAACACAGGATATCCCTGGCCTTTCACAGTGAGATCAAAGAGGCAAAGCTGTGTAACATATCTCTAATGGGAACTAGCAAGATTCTGTATTGTTCAGAACTGACTCCATGTTGTAAATGTTATGTTAATGACTATTGAATAATTTAAACTGTAGTTCATTTATTTCCCTATAAAATAAAAGCAAAATGCAAAACAAATCCCAAAGATTACAATTCAAAACATTTCCTGTAAAAAAGAAAAAAAGATTTGAAAATATATTTTGAGGGTCACACTGCAAACCTTGGTAAATAACCCACTCCAAACCAAAACATTTCCTACTAAGATGATCAGACTTTAGAGGAAAAAAATATTTGGGGCATCTGTTTACAATAAGTAAGTAACATATAAGAGAGAGAAAATCAGATTGTCATATCAATACACACTGAGTGGCCAGATTATTATGCATTCAGAGATCATAATAATCTGGCCACTCAGTGTATATACATATACAAAATATGCTGCAATTCATCTACTAAAAAATATTATGCATATTTTTTTAAAACAATATAAGTATAAACTATTTATTTTTTCAATAAGTAAGGGAATGAAAAAACAGTGCAGAACCTTGAACTACAAACTACATTTTTAAATATAAATTTTGTGATTTTTGTCATTGAACCATGTAAATATTTCAGGTAATTATTAAAAAAAAAATTAAACAAGGAGACTCCAAAATGAAAGCTGAAATGAAACCAATGAATTCAATGTGCATCAGGTTGGTGGTAGAACCACACTGATAGGACGACCCCAAAAAAGAAGATGCGAATCAACAGGCATCGGGTTTCCTTATGTAAGATAAGTTAAGTTCTAGAGATCTGCTGTACAGCATTATCCCTATAGTTAACAATACTGTATTGTACACATAAAATTTTGTTAAGAAGGTAGATATTATGTTATTACCATCCTAAAAAAAAGTTTTAATATACATACAGTGTAATCTGAAGATTCTTAGTGGGCTGTTTTATGAGCAAGAAGAACTGCAAAAAAATGTAATCACCTGCCATCAGTAATAATAATGTTGGTGGTAGTGTTGGTATTATAGAAACTGTTGTGTGCATAATGTTGGATGAAATAAATGTGTAATTTTTGTAATAATATAATTTTATCATCCCTGATTTTCCTGACACAAGACTTCTGAGCATGGGAAAATGGAGAGACAGATGTAAAAATAGAAGAACTTAACAACATCCTGAATTCTTAATTTCAATTGTAGAAATTAGTATGAACTGATAATGTATTTGATGTTCAAAATCAAAACAAAACATAGGTTGTTTTGTCAACAAAACAATTAAGCCAAAAAAATAGTAATCATCCCAGTAGCAGTAAGATTCCTTAGCACACACAGTAAAGTCTTGAACTACTAAAGGAATCACAGAACTTAGAGGTAATGATTGGTGCTGGATTTGATGCATGTTATGCACCAGTGGGTGGAGTACAGAGAAAACCAGATTCACTTTGAGTTGATCACTGTTGAAACTGGGTCATGAATGCATAAGGGCCCAATACTTCTCTGTCTAGTTTTATACATATAAATAAATTTTTATAATGCAAACAAAAAGAACCAGATCTCATAGTCTCTTTGGATGCAAAATCTTACATTGTAGCGTGTGTCATAATCTATAAAACCACAATTTTGAAGCAGCTACAAAAGGGCTACTTTCCAACAGGAAATAAAAATGATAGTAACCTCTTGCAATTATAATCTAACTAGAGGCCTGGTGCACAGATTCATGCACTGGTGGGGTCCCTCAGCCTGGCCTGCACCCTTTCGGGACCCCTGGGGGGATATCGGATAGCTGGTTTTTGACCGATCCTTGCAGGCCTGATTCAGACAGGAGGGAGCCCAATTCTGTGCATTGAGTGTCTGTTGCCTGGTGGTCAGTGCCCGTCATAGTGATCGGTCGACCTGTCGTCTTAGCTCAGGCCTGCTATAGACTGAATTGTGTCTTCCCAAATTCGGATGTTGAAGCTCTAATCCCCATTGTGATGGAATCTGTAGATGGGGCCCTTGGGAGGTAATTAGTTTTAGATGAGGTCATGAAGGCTCTCATGATTGGATTAGTGCTAAGGAGAGGCACTGGAGGGCTTTCTCTCTACCCTCTCAACCATGTGAGGACACAATGAGAAAGTGGTCATCTGTAAGGCAGGAAAAGAACCCTCACCAGAACCCAACAATGAACCTGGAATTTCCAGCCTCCAGAACTGTGACAAAATAAACTTCTCTTATTTAAGCTACCCAGCTGACTAATACAGGGCCTTTCACTTGGCAGGTACTCAATAAATGGTAGCAGAATTTAAAATGATAGCATATTTCTATTTAAGTTGCCTATAAAATTCTCAGAACACCAAAAGAACAGATTGTTTTGAACTTGAGATATTCTGATTATATAAAAAAAAAACCAACTACTGTATAAAATATTCATAATACCAGAGGCTTAAAATGTAAATGATTATAAACATTAAATCACTGGTGTGATCACAGAATGACAATTTATAAAAATAGGGCAGCTACAATTAGAAAATGCTACATAATAACCATCTAGGATGTGGAAAAATAAGTTCCTGCCATGGGCATAAAATTAAGGTGGATAATTTTATTCTGTGCAAAAGATGAATAACACATATCTGGTCTGTTAAAAGAGAAAAGAAGGGGAAACAAATTTACATTTGTTATTTTAATTAATCATTGACACTACCACAGGCTCATTCCACTATACCATGCTATTTCTAGCTTCCTACATATAAACTAAATAGCATGTTAATTAATCACCTAATATTTCTAGTTATTGAAAAAATATAAGATCATAAATTTATTTCTAGTACTTTGTATTTAGCATAAAATAAGATATTTAATTTTTATATAAAGAAAAAACAACTAAATATCTATAAATATGTTTTTTTCCTTTTTATTCTGACTATAAAGTGAGCAAAAGGTACACTCATACTGAGGGGAGCATCAAGTTTACAGTTATATGTGCTAATAACTGACTATGGGCTAGATATAAAAGTGTGTATAATAGTGACAGTGAAAACAAATAAATCAGGAGACAGTTATACTTCAAGTTAATTGCCCCATTAATGAGTATTTCTTGAAGTAATGAAGACAACACCTTGATTTCTAACTTTAATAACTTAACTCTCATAAGGCAAATAGTTCCTACTTAACGTTTCTAATTCACCTTTCTTAAGGACAAGAAAGAAGAAGAAGAATGAATTCTTTGAGTTGAAAATTTGCTTTAAAAGTATATTTGGATCCTGGGAAAAGTCACAGGAAAGTGGGAGAGAGTATTTAACACTGTAAATATTTATTCAGTTATTCAACAACTAATTGTTAATTGGCTGCCTACTATGTGCTAGCAATCATTTAAGTCTGGGAAATCAGCCACCCAAAAATAACAAGCAAAATCACTGCTTCCAAAATACTTACATTTTGAGAGCCCTAACTCATGCCCTCACTACCTTCTTACTTGTCATAAATTTAATAATATATCACTAAAACCACTCCACTCTATAAAACTCTATCACTCTTGCCCCTTTTTTGCTTTACTCTCTTCTAGACTAAATCCAACCCCAGTTAAAATCGATTTCACCTATTTTGTGCCTGTACCTGCCTATCTAAATATGGCTGGAAAATCAAATCACACCATACAATCAGATAGAGTCGTTTCACCACATACTCATGAATAATATCCGGAAAAGAGCTGTTAAACCAGACTATTCACGCTCTCACTCTCTGAGATTACTATTGCATATTAACTCTTCTCTCTTTAAACTGTGAACATTTCCTCCCCATCTCCATCCTTACTAAGTACCATGTAAATGTTATTATTCTACAATATCAAAGTTTCCAGTAATGACAAGATCCTATCCCTCTAGCCTGCTTGCTTCACACCAGTCTCCCCTTTTCTTCTTGTAGCAACAATGTTTTTCAACATCCATTGTTAACTCCCTTCAACATGCAAACTTGTTACTTCTCTTTTCCTAGACTTTAATAGAAGAACATATAAAAAAATAAGTGTGATATTTTTGAAAGAATAAATAAGAATAACCAAATAAATTTAAAACCTTACAAAATTTATAAAAATGTATTAAAAGTATTAGATCATTTTATAAAGCAACAATAATATTAAAATGGTACTAAAGTAGAAATATAGATTTTTTTAATAGACAAGAAATACATAAACAAATCTAAGAGTATATGTGATAATTATAGCATCTTGAAACAACGAAAAAGGTAGATTAAAAAAACACATTATAAACATCACGATGGCATGAAATTAGAAATAAACCATAATAAAAACACTGAAACATTCAAACACATAGAACATAAATAATAGATAAAAGAAAACATCATTAAAACACAAATAACTGTTAAAAGTGTTGCTTGAAAGAAAAAATTGGGCAATGCACATAATTAAATAATTCAAAAGAAGATACAGAGATAATGGGTAATATATAAAAAATATTCAACTTTATAAATATACTAGAGGCCTGATGCATGAAATTTGTGCAAGGGACTCGGCCCTCGCAGCCGCGGCTTTGTCCGGAAGGTCGTCAGGAAGGATGTCTGGAAGGTTGTTTGGCTATCTGATCTAATTAGCATATTATACTTTTATTATTATAGATAAAAGTGTAAAACAAACAAAAATGAAATACCATTATTGCTTATATTATACATTTGATATATATTAATTAATTTATATATCTATCAATAAATATAGTATATCTAGTATTGTGAAACATACAAGAAAGTAAAAATCCTCATCTACTTGGAATATCAAGTGATTTGGCAATAGGAAACAAAAATCTAAAGAATGTGGTTATTTTAAATAACAAAAAATTAAAAACAATATAAATTTCCAACATTACAAGATGAATTAAATAAATTATAATACATCCTATTTTAGAGTGTGATTGAGCAATTAGAAATCATAAACTTGAAGAATGTATAAAGATATTTGACATTGCTCCAGGCATACAGCCAAGTCTACGAATTATGTTATAAGACAGTATGAAATATACGGTCTCATTTTTCTAAAATAATCATTATGAATAACATACAAAAAATGACAGAACAGACAGCGAAGTATTTATATATTTATATTGGCTATTCTGTGTAATGAAGATATGAACAATTATAATTCAGCTTTTTCCATTTTTTATAGCAGTATATTCAGAAAGTTAGGAAAGCAATAAATATTGAAATATGAAAATAATGAAAAGGAAAGAGGCAAGTTTGTAGGAAGAGTAGGGTTTTCTTTTCTACATTCTTTTTACAAAAAATTAGCCAGTCATATGGATTGTGTCCCCTGAAATAGAAAACTAGTTTATTGCAGGATTAGAACAAATCCTACTCTATTCTGACCATCAATGCCATCACCGCATTTGGAGATATTTAATTATTAAAGCCAACAAAGCGATGACATAGTGTAGTGATGTAGAGATTCTAGGCTCTATATTCCAAGCACTTAGGCAGTCAGAATATTTCTGAACTGCAGTTTTAATTATAAAATAAATAGATTTTTGAATGAGATATCCTCTTTACCTTAGTATCTTAATTTCCTACTTGTTTTACTTAGTAATATAGAAGAGAATAAAGGGAAATACAGTATCATTGCCTTTATAAATCAAATGTTTTGTACTAAAAAATGATTATAAAACATTCTAGAGTTTAAAACGTTTCACTTCAGTTTTTAGTCTTTAACTTTTATTTAAAAGCTTAAGTAATAACCTTTAAATTTATTGGAAACTTCCACTAATAGAGATTAGAATTATAAACAACTTAATGTCCCATGGATTGTCTTATTTAAAACTAAATAAAATAACCACAAATTAAAATCTATACTTGGATCACATTCATTAATACTGGCTCCTAGGGGGAGAATATGGGACAAATCCTGTACAGATAACATAGATATTTTTCAAGATTGTATCAAATAAGGATAAAGTATCCATTATTTGAAATATTTCAGTGTCTTTATATATTTCAACATTTTAAAAGGAGTTTCCAAAACCTAGGAAAGAACCTTAGAAGTCCTGAAGTTATATAGTCTCTTGACTCAAGCAAGATTATTATTCATCGGGACAGTGAATGTGCTACACACGTTGTAGTTCTGAAACAGTGAATGTAGGACAAGTTCAATTGCACCAAGGCATGGGCTAATAAACATCCAACAAAGCAGTCATTGTAAGCCAGGGCTCATCTACTATAGCATGTGTTCACATAGGGCATAATAAAGTTGTTGTTCTTCTGTTAGTCCACAATTGTCAAAGGGAATTATATATTCTAATTTATTTTGTTAGCTTGTTTATAAAACACTTCATCAAGAATTTTATAAATAGAATTGTATTTTACAAATGTAAAATAATATATTAAAACAGTAAATAAAACATGAAGTTTCACTCCAATTATGCTCAGATATATAAAAATAAATCATGGTTATAAAAAATTTGAATGTTAATTTAAGAACCACAAAATACAGGTCACAAGATTGTGCAGATGTGCCTTGTCAATGAAGCCTTTGATTTATTAGGCTTTTTAGAGAACATATAATCTCATTTGACCAATGTAATAACCCTTTACGATTAAACAGATAGCACTGATTTACACATGAAGAAGCTGTGGCTCCACAAAGCTCTTCCTTTTGTTCACATACCTAGTTAAGTGGGTTATAGAACCACACTTTTCTGACAACTATTATATTGCTCTTTTCACTGAACCACATTGTTTCTGTACAAAACCCTTGTTTTGTATTTTACCGTGGCTTCCTCTTGTGATGTCAAGGGACCAAATGCCCTTTGTGACCCAATGCCATGCCTTGGAGCAACCACTTTTATCTCACACCTTTGACGCTTCTCCTGATATAATCTTTAAAAATTATCAAGTCTTCCCAGGCTAAGAGAAACAACCTAAAGCAGAATGTAACACACATATTTGGGATCTGAGATTATTGTCTGATTTGTTCACAATATCTACTTTGTTCAAGGCTACCTGGAATAGTGTCTAGAACAGAGAAGATACTTAACAAACTGTGATTAAAACAGAAAACTTCCCTTGACTCCACCTTCCTTAAAGCTACTAACCTCTCATGATGTTTTCTCTTGCTGTCATGGCTAAATATCTTAAAATTTAAGCCAACTGTATTGTAACTTCAGACCCACAGCTCTTTGGACACATTTCCCAGTTAGATAATTAACAACCTCTTAATTTTCAAAATGTAGTGGTCTTTTTTTTAGTCTTTATCCAATTAGAAGTCATTTAAAAATTGAACGCTTTTCTTTTAAATGTTCATCTAGTTACTGCTGTTGTTATTTTATACTTGTTTTCTTTCTCCCACTGTTTTCTTTCTCCTTCACTGGCATCTCTTCTCTTACTTAAATAATAATGCATTCTTTAACTGACCTTGGCCTGCTCTCCTCACTTTGCTTGCTCTCCCTCCCTGGATATATAATTTATATCATGTTTTAAATTACGGTATCTGTGCCACTAATACCCAAATTTGTTTCTAATCTTCATCACCTTACTAAGCTAAAGAATGGTATA
Source organism: Corynorhinus townsendii (assembly GCA_026230045.1). Taxonomy (NCBI): domain Eukaryota; kingdom Metazoa; phylum Chordata; class Mammalia; order Chiroptera; family Vespertilionidae; genus Corynorhinus; species Corynorhinus townsendii. The sequence continues at coordinate 177,451,611 of JAPDVU010000003.1, forward strand.
TCCTCTCTCCTTGAATGACCTACAGGACCTCAAACGTAACATCCTCATAATAAACATTTTTTTTTTCTTTATAATCACCGAACTGTCTTCTCTTGTGTTCTCACACTTCCATTCCCTCACTAACTTCTTTCTCCATTTCTGATTCTCAGCTGATGTCTATGATCTCTATTTCTTTGGGAGGAAAAATAGATGCAAGCTAAAGAGAACTTCTAAATATTGCCAGTAGCACATCCACCAACTTACTTTCATCTGTATCCATATATTACACCCTTTCTGTTGTTAATATGTATGAGGTACCCTACTTCTACCTAGAGATAATCACTCATTTTATACTTAGAACATTTTAGCTACTTAAAGAAAACACTCCAGAATATTTCTTCCCCTCTTCCCTGCCTCCTTGATTTTTCACCTCTATTAAATGATTCACATTATCATGCAAACCTGATTTTTAAATATTTTCCATTTAAAACAACAACAACAAACCTTCCTTGATCCACATCTGTCTAACCACTATTCCATTTCTCTGCTTTTCTTTATAGCAAAACTGCAAAGAGCTGTTAATGCTATCTCACTCCCTTTTCTCCCATTCTCTTGAGCTCAGTTCATATTCTTACCAAACCATGCAATAGCTTTTGTCAAATCCCCACCAAATTAATGGTCAATCCTCAGTTCTCATTTTTTAGGAACTAGTAGGAGCATTTGACAAAGTACATCACTTCCTCCATCTTCAGACAGATTCAAGACCTGCCTAACTACATATACAAAATAGTGACAATCCTGTCCCAACATCCCAGGCCCCAATGCCCTTCTTCCCTACTCACTCTCCCCATTAGCCAGCTTTACTAAAGTTCTTCACAGCACTTATTACTACTTGACATAAATCTATTTTTTGTGTGTGTGAAAAAATAAGGTCAAGAAGGGCAAGGGCCTTGTGTTTATACCAGACTTTGGTCTATATATCTACACATCATTTATATTATTTGTTTCAATTACTCATACTATTATCCTAATTAATGAATTTGTTTCAGACACAGAACTATATCATGTGACAACAAAATGACTATTTCTATATTTTCCTTTAAGTCTACTTCCCAGGCTATTATCATTCCAAGTCATAAATTAAATTATATAGTAAATGAATCTATAGCAATGATAACATGCTAAAAAGAAGGAACAATAAATATAATATACTGTATGACTTGATAAAAGTACAGGAAATCTCTTATTTTACTAATTATTTACATTAGCCCATTAACATATCTTGTAATTTCTACTAAAATAATATAGTACTTAGGAGCACTTTATAGCACTTGATGTCTTATATATTGAATTATAATTGTGGTTTACCATCCCATGAATTTGGACATGTTATTTAACCTCTCAGAAGCTCATTTTTATTATCCATGAAAATGGCATGATCATAAATGGGAGCTGGTTCCTAGGGGTGTTGGGATAATTAAATGAGCTAATACGTGTAACTATTTTTAGGGCAATTATTTAAACATTCATTTTTATCATGAGTTCAGTGCTCACTCAGGACCTATCAGCTACCAGGTTATTAATAAAAAATACTTATTGAACTGAACTTATATTCTGGCTCCTAGCTGACCCCCAAAAAGGTCTTGTTTCCTTCATTTGAAAAAAAACCCTTAAGTAGTACTAACATACCTCACAATATTTGTAAACACATGTATCACACTAAGCATAATCATCAAAAGAAATATATTTTCAGTCAAAAATATCAGCAAGTTATGGTGGATAAAGCTGAAAGGTGGACAATGGAAATATAAGCTGTCTCTTTAAATATACTATGTATCTATTTTGCTACAATACTTGGGTCCAGTTGGAGCAATCAATGAATATTAATTTATGGTGATACACCTTAAATCTTTAAAAAGAGACAGCTCTGTACAGTTGTTATATAACTCAGTCCCTAAACTGCTCTACAAAAAGGAATAGAATTCCAGACAGTAAACTTTTGGTGTTCTCTATGTAGCACTAATTAATCAGAACTTGAACTTATTAGAGCACATTCTTATAACAACTAAAAAAGTTAAACTGAAATAATTCATTAATGGGAATCTAAGAAGTGTCCTGTTTTCACATCTAGCACATTTTAATTTTAACCTGTCAAGAAAAGATAGATTAAAAATATTACTCCTATAATTTTTAAACTATTGCTTATTGTAAAAGCATTTACTCTTCTACAAAATTCCTTATTTAGCTTGATTCCTCTGACTTTATTCCACTTTCTTTTGTGCTTGGTAGTCTGTAATTAGACTTGTCAAAAAAGAGTTGATTAAATCAATAGAAAACAGATGTGATATAAGATTAAATATATAAGACATTAGAAACCTGTATATTAATGTCATTTTAATTACATTTATTGGGGGTGACATTGATTAATAAAATTATATAGGTTTCAAGTGTGCAATTTCATAACACATCAGGTGTATATTATGTTTCCACCACCTAAAGTCAAATATTCCATGATCATATATTTGACCCTCTTTACCCTTTACTACTCCCCCCCACTAGAAATGCAAATCAAAACTATAATGAGATACCATCTCACACCTGTTAATATGAAGGCTCCTCAAAAAAATTAAGAATAGAGTCACCATATGACCCAGTAACCCCTCTTCTGGGTATTTACCCCCCAAAATTAAAACATTTATTTGTAACTACCTATATATATGCAGCACTATTTTCATTATGGCATTATTCATGGTGGCCAAGGCATAGAAACAACCAAAGTATACCTCAATAGATGACTGGATAAAAAAGATGTAGTACATATAAACAATGAAATACTACTCAACCATAAGAAAAGATGAAGTATTGCCATTTCCAACAACATGGATGGATATTGAGAATATCATGCTAAATGAAATGAGTTTGACAGAGTTAAGAACCATATGATTTTATTCAAATGTGGGATATAAAACTGAAAGCAACAAGTGAGCAAACAAGGAAAACAATACCAAAATCATTTTGCTATTAAATGAAAATAATGAGAATAAAAGCCAAAGTTTTATCCAAACACAGTTTTATTTTTGTTTTGTGTTTTAAATATCTGGAATCCAACAGCAATACTTATAAATGAGCACAACAGTTTTAAAATACAATATTTCAACATGAAAATAGATATCTTGCAATAGAGTACAATATAGTTGCACAACCAATTTTTAGAAAGTGTAAGTTATTGCAGAACATTTTGAGGACTGTGTTATATAATTTACCTGGGTTTCAAATCCCATCTGATACTCAACTAGCTGTGAGAACTTGGCAAGCTACTATGCCTCTTCATCTGTAAAATAAGAATATTACCTACCTCACCAATTTGTTGCAGGGATTAAAGATCACATGTCTTTCTTATATAACCTTGTTGCAGGGATTAAAGATCACATGTCTTTCTTATATAAATTTATTATTTCCTCTCCTTCAACCTATTACATGAAGTCTTTCTTTCCAAAGTCTGTCACTTAACCATTAACATTAAACTTGGCCTCTGCCCAGCTGTCTTTTACTTGACCTCCTCTTAGGTCTTTTTGAGTCCAGTCTTAGTTCCTCAAAACACATTTTAATTACTTTAGGTCAATATGTCTAAAACAAATGCTATGCTTTAGATTTGCACATTCCATGCCCTCTTCAAATATCTGCAGCTAACTCCCATTAGTTACAGGACAAAGTACAAACTCCAGAACTTGTATTTTATACCTTCCATAATCTTGGTCGCTTGCCTACAAGGCTTTATTGTCTAATATTCTCCCATTCACTCAATTGGGACACTCATTGCCGAGAAAGAGGTAATACAAATATTAATCTTCTTTAACAAGAAAGTTTTCCATTGCCTGTAATGGCCTTACCCATCTTTGTTTCTCAGCTTCCTACTAAGGAATATTTCTTTAACAGCAAATCATAGTCAAGTCCAATGGTATTAAATATGACACATTTCTTCAAACTCCTTTGTATCATTATGCATGCTATCATTTTAGAGCAATAACCTCCTGACTAGACTCTACTTCTTCTCCCCCATGCAATTCATTATCCATACAGCAGCCATACTAATATTTTAAAAATGCAAATCATATCAGGTCACAGCATTGCTTAGAACCCTCTAGTGGATTTTACGTTCCTAGAGAAAAAAACAAAAGCATCATGCACAACTTTGCACCTGCCCGCCCTTCCTCTTCATTTATGCTCTGGGATTTATCACCATGCCTTTGTTCAATAGGCTCCTGGAACCCTGCACATTCATTTTTCTTTGTCCATTTAATTATGCCCCCACATATTTCTGTGGCTTACTTCTCTGATGAGACTTTCTCTGACCATCTTTTCTAACATAGTCACCAAAACACATACATAAGCACACTCACACTCACATTCATGCACACATAATCACTCCCTATCCCTTCCCCCGCTTTCTCTTCTGAGAATTCATCATTTTGTAAAATCATTAATTTCTGATGTTACCACATCCCTAACTCATATGGTATGTTAACCTTCTGGAGTACAAATGGTCTTCTTTATAACTGTATCCCTGACTGTATTCCATATGTTGAAAATGGTCAGTGAACAGTTGTTCAACAAGTAAACTAATCCTTCTATTTAAAAGCTTAAAACCTCTCTCCTTAGTCAGAATAGAAATTCCTTAAGAAAAGTGGTATTTTCTGAATGTTTTACACTTTTTCAATAGAGTGGTTTGACCATGGCAGGTGCTCAAATACTTGTTTGTGTGGTGTGCTTCTTTTCTTCTTTCTTTCTTTTTTTTGGGGGGGAGAGGTTCTTTTAATCAGGTAGACTCAAAAGTTAAAGTAAAATGAATGCTAAGAACTAAATGAAAATAAATAGAATGTTCAAAGTGAAACAAAAAATGAAACATAAAGTAAAAATATCTTTCTACCCATTTTATAGAAGAGCTAGTTTCTCATTCATATGCCATGAATATCTGTTTTATGTAGAGTTTTATTCCTAAACTCATCTGCAGCATTATTTTGTACTGAATTTCAGCTCTATTGAAATAAAAATAAACCACTAAGCTTTCAAATATTAAATGAAGTGAATTTATCAACTACAGGTCCCACAAAACCTGCAAGGAGACTTTTTGTCAGATGCATAGTTCTAAACCCAAGACAATGACTTTCAATGTTTTTTCCTAGTGTCACCAAATTTCTCATTATAATACATATGGGTGGCACAAATCACTAAAAACACCAATTATCTGAAAACTTCAAAAGACCCAAAATAATTAATACCAAAATGTTTTCAAAAATCCTCTAACAGAAAACTACTTTGCTGAGCTTTCTTTTTTCTCTTCCCCCTACTCAAACTCAATGCTAAAGTTTACAGTGAAAATGTTTTAAAAGCAGAAAAGGTTAAGTGGGCAAAATGCCTGGCACACAGTTATCATTCAATAATTATTTTAAATAAATAAATAAACAACTTAAAAGACATTCAATAAGGAGCTTCATAAAACATCTGGTCCTAGAATATTATTATAATACTAGAGGTCCAGTGCACGAAATTTGTGTATGTGGGGGGGGGGTGTATCCCTTAGCCCAGCCTGCACCCCCTCCAATCTGGGACCCCTCAAGGAATGTCCGACTGTCTGTTTAGGCCCGATCCTGGTATTATCAGGCCTAAACGGGCAGTCAGACATCCCTCTCACAATCCAGGACTGCTGACTCCCAACTGCTCGCCTGCCTGCCTTCCTGATTGCCCCTAACTGCTTCTTCCTGCCAGCCTGATCACCCCCTAACCACTCCCCTGCCAGCCTGTTTGCCCCTAACTGCCCTCCCCTGCAGGCCTGGTCACCCCTAACTTCCCTCCTCTGCCGGCCTGATCACCCCAACTGCCCTCCCTTGCAGGCCTGGTCCCTCCCAACTGCCCTCCCCTACTGGCCATCTTGTGGCAGCCATCTTGTGTCCACATGGGGCCAGCCATCTTTGACCACATGGGGACAGCCATCTTGTGTGTTGGAGTGACAATCAATTTGCATATTACTCTTTTATTAGATAGGATGTACAAAATTCAACTGATTTGAAAAAGTGAGGCATAAATGTAGTGTGTGATAATTCATTTGTAAAAGATGCATCAAGTGGGACTGAAGAAAATCATTAAAAAAAATAATAACCAGTCACCAAATACAAACTATTCCACTCCAGAAACCTTCTGAATTTGATGCATCTTCTCCACTCTCACTCTATTTATGCATTCATACCTGGTATTCTTTTCCAAACATGCATTCTAAATACTAAGTCTATATTATCCCCATTGAATCTTTACATCATTCATAAGCATTAACACTTTATTGATCAAACAAATGCAAAAAAAGAGTAATTTGATAACATAGCTAGTAAGTGGTAGAGCTGAAATCCTTAACTATCGCTACAATTTCCCTGCCTCTGACACTGCTTCTAATTATTATTTTTAGAATATTGTTTTGCCTCCATTGGTCTCGTGATAACAATTCAAACTCATTAGTGTTTCAAAGAAAGCTATTGAAAGTCTAGAGCAAGTGTAGCCGTCCAAGCTCATCTCTTGACACTCCTTACCCCACACCCTGTGTTCCTGCCAAAATGAACAGAAAGACTTAAGACATGCTGGGTCCTTTCCCAACCCTGTCACTTTGTGCATATCTCAACTGTCTGTCCCATTCACTCCCCTGCAAAATACTTTACAACAAGGCTCAAAGGTTTCTCCATCAATGAAGCCTCCTCTGCAGAGTAGCTTGTTCCGCTCTCAATTTTTCCTAACATTACTTTCATTTATCTGGCACATACCTACCATAAGGTATCAGAATTTAATTATTGGCTAGTCCATCCTCCTTACCAAATGATAACCTCCTCCAGAGTAGAGTTTAGGACTTACTAGTTAGTGTGCCATGTTTCTCATCCAGGAATGTTAGTTGCATGTCCACTGCAAGCTTAATTCAGTGCTGGGCACAAAGTAGAGATTTGATAAGAGGTTAGGCAGGAACTTATCAGAGCACTGTATTAAGAAACTAAGATTACAATTTTATTTTTTAGTTAAAGCATATGAGCACTGGAATCTGAAAAAAATAAATTTAAACTTCACGTAACCTTGACCTTATTAACCTCTCTGATGTTTGGCTTTCTCGTTTATTAAATAAAAAATAATAATAACGTAATGCCCCCAAATCAGATAGTGAAAAGGATAATTCTTATTAAACAGTCTTCAAGGTCAGAGAGATTTATAAGGGAACTACTAGCAAAGCCTGAAAGATCTCTAAGGATAGAAGGCAAAGGACATGAAAGAGGATGAAATATGTGAATGACAGAAGAGTTGAAAAGCAGCAAAGACAAACTTTACTCCCTTGGAAATTTCGTTATTTTTGAAATATTAAGCAATCAAATGCAAGTTAACTTGGATCAAATTCTCTGCAACAAAGACAAAGCATTTTTCTTTTTCCCTCTTTGTGCAAACTCTTGGTTCAGCTATTGACTGGCAGAGCTGCTATAGTAAAATATCACTCTACCAAATGGTTTTAGTTTTAGTCCATTTAAGCTATTATTCTGAAATTCAACTTGGCAGTCACCTTACTGCACAGTGAAAGGGCAGGATAAATGAAACTTCCCTGAAGTTCCTTTGTATCATCAAGCAGTAGGAGAACATTATTGGCTCCCTGCAGTTGTGGCTAGGCTACACGGGTTATACTTGAGCATTTTAGGCTAAATTCCCACTGTAATGTGATATTATTGGGCCAGTTTGTCTAACTTGAGAGAAAGCCCTATTATAAGTAGAAGTATTTTTGTTTCATTTCTTGAGAGTATACATAAAACTCCAGGAAAAGTTAAAAACCTCAGATGTTTTGTCCCCAAGAATAGATGGGGAGAGAAACGAAAAGAAATTCTGCCTCTCAAAGCAAATTAAAAACATAACAATAAGTTAAAATGTTTTTAATTAATAATGATATATATACACTATGCTTGGAACAAAATGCTAACGATAGATAAAATTCTGTATCAAAAAATGCACCGAGTAGTGGGAAAGATTGTTATCTAATTTAAAAATTGCAAGATTCACTCATAAGCTATGAAACACACTTACAGAGAAATCCCCAGATGGGGTACACTTAGTCCATCCCACTGAGAAGGGGCAGGTATGTTAGCTGGGCTCATATTTTAGGATGAATAAAAACCAGCCAGGTGAAGAAAGGTGAAAGGAAATTCTAGGTTGTGGGTAGGTTGTGGGAAATTGTATGGGTGGGAGGCGATGGGGAGAATCTTTCAGAGTTATGTGAGTGCTAAAGGCAGGACTGAAATACAGGCAGGCAGGATTGGGTTCTAGAGCATTCTTCATTCAACACTGATGTGATTAAATGTGTCTAGTATGCAATGAAGAGGCAAAGAACTAATTCATATAAGGAAGTTAACATTATGTGTGTTTATTAGATCATTTTGACCAAGGTGAGAGGCAAGAAGAAAACACTGCAAGTACAGAGAACAGTTAGAGAACTATTAGAATTTCCACATGAAAGGTGATGGAGAATGGACCTGGGGCAAAAAGATAAGAAAGATAGCAAAGACACAAAAATATATTATGGGTAAATCCACATTATGCAATGATTATCACAATTTTACTTTTATGGCCATCCAATGTGTTAAGATAAGACATAACTTTAGGTCAATTGTAATTGCAATATTTTTACATAATATTCATTTTAAAACAGTAGATTTATAGTATATTTTATTACAAGCTTGGATTTTACACTTTATTATTCATCATCCTCAGCTTTATCTGGCCGTTATTGCAAACTTATTTATCCTTATGAAGTTTAAAACCCATTATGTTGTTTAGTTCACAAAAAAATTATGTTGAGCTTTTTTGGGGAAACTCATTAAGTATATTGATTAACATAGAAGGCACATGTTTATTTATGTTATAAGTCTTCCTATCCAAGGACAAAATATAGCAAATCTTATATCTATGCATATCCTCCGTTATATCACTCACTGGTATAGCATGTTTTCTTCATACAGATTTTGGATATTTATTAATAAGTTTATGTCAAGGTAGCTCCTTCTTTACACAAGTGTTGCTGCTACCAATGAGGTCTGTTCTTTCATTATATATTTTTTAATTATTTAAAATGTAAATAAGATTATAAAATGGATACCCCTATACTAAATACCAAGCTCTGTCCATACTTGCTTCAGATACCTTCTTAAAGAAATCAAATATTACAGATTTGATTAGAGAGTCCATTTACCTCTCTGACCTCCATGGAGTGGGGTTGCCACATAAAAGTCAGGACTCCTTGTTAAACTTTCATTCAGATAAAGAATGTTTCCATGTTTACTGTATCTCATGTGATATGCAATTTGAATGTATTTTTATTTGCTAAATCTGACAAACTGACCCCCCCAAGGAATAAAAATATCCTGATTTTTTAACCATTCTGGATCATTTCAACTCTACTGCTATACATTATGTGTTCTTAAACACCTTATAGCATTGTTTTGCATGTCTTCAAAACTTATGTAAATGGTTCAAGCATGTTTCTATCATTGCTTTTTCTCTATAGCATACTCCAATGGTCTGAACAGTAATTGTGGTTAGCTGGCTGGCTGAGATATGTATGTGTGCACTGCATATGTCTTCTGGATTGATATTTAAGGAATTTGACAGTGCTTCATTATAAGTTGTGATTCAAGATACAGATAGTCCTACTTTTGTCAACATGGTTTATATTTTTTGTTATTCTTGTTTCAATGGTTTGAGGGTAGAGAAAGGGAAAGTGTCTATGCTTTTCTTTTCCACAATTGGAAATCACTTGTGCCTTTGAAAATTATTGATGCCTTAAGTTGCATTCTAAGCAAATGAAATCAGAATCAGCAAGAACCAATCTAAAAGCTGTGCAAGTGAACAGACCCCACCGGTGATTCTTCTGTGGGGGTGAGACCCATTGCCTTATGCTGGAAACTGATCATTGTCCCACTAATAGAGAGATGTGGAAAGGGAATCCGGAAGGCTGGTCAACCTTAAATGCTCTGAAAGGTCGGAGCTAATCACTCATTGTTTAGTTGAGACATTGGTAGTTGAAGCAACCTCCACCTGTTAGTCTTATGTAAATTCTTGATGATTGGCTATTATTGGAATTGCCTGCCTAAAGGATATAGATGTATCCCATAACCTTAATAAAAGGGATAGCAAAGCCAGAGCGGGGTGTAGTCCTCCCCCTAGAGGTGGGCTCCCGCCTGGCCCCCAATATTCCCAAATTAATCTTTTCTAGTCTCTTTCATTTGTGTGCCGCCTCCTCCAGAGCCCAAACCCTGAACCGGAACCCTGAACCACGAGGGACGTGAAAGGGGTTCCCACAGCCTTAGTCAAAGATAGGCTTTTAATAATATTTAAAACATTCTATTTAATATTAACGTATTTGTATTCTAAACCAAATGTACATTTTTAATCATCTTGGTATACATTTTTAAAAGTCTTGCTACTTTTAAAAAATAGCACTAAATTTATTCCGTAAAAGCTACCATTTTTAATTTCTAAAGTTTACAAATGGCTTTAAGTATTAAATAGAAGTTAACTGGAATTTTATAGAAAGGTCAAGTCTGTTTTGGTTCTGTTAGACTCCCTGATGTTGTAATATTTGGGTCTGCAAAATTGAACAAAATATCCTGTGAAACATTCAACAATCTCTGGATGATTTAAATATGGGCAACCCACGATATTTATTCAACCTTTCTCTGTAGCATAATTTTTTTTTACTCTATTACAGAATCTTATGCTTTAGTCAGTTGATTCCTGTCCTGTCCCTCAATTATACATTGTTTTTCCTGTTGCATTATTTTGCTTATACTCTTTAACTGAAACAGATATTTTCACCTTTGTTGATAAATTATACCTATCTTCTTAAGTAATTTCTTCAAAATAAACTTCTCTTTCTCCTTCAAGATCTCCTAAGCCAGATGTTGGTTCTCCATTTCTGAATCCTAAGGGCAGTTTATTTGTATATTTCTTGGCATGTTTATTACATTATTATATTACAATAATATGTGTTCTTGATTTTTTTCCTTAGTAATAAATTTTCATGTTAATAGAATCATAATATTTATAATTATTTAGCAACTATTAAATTTCATACTATGGATTATGGGCATTATTTCTTTTAAGCCTTAATATAAACATAGAAGATGTGAAATTATTTTTTTCTATTTTGCTAATGAGAAAGCATGGGTAGAATGAAGTTGAATAGTTCTTCCAAAATTACACAATTAGCATAAGACCAGTATTTGAGCATGTCTCACTGCAAAGTCAGCATTCTTAACCACAATGCCTTGTAGTGTCATAGAACTATTGCCTTTATGGGGTCTTGCTCAGAAACTTTTAAATGGTAAAGCCTAGGATATTTATTATATTGAATCTTACCATTTAACCCTTACCATCAGTTTGATCTTATCTAGGCTGCTTTTATATAATTACTAGAGGCCCAGTGCACAAAATCACTGCTGCTGCTTTTAGCCCCGCCCACCCACCCACATGGTGACCAGTCCTTTGGTTGCCATGGTCGTCTTGGACACTGGCTTTTTATATATATAGATAAGTGTGGGATTCTCAAGTCAACATTTTTTAATGTTTCTGTTTCCTCAATATACTTCAGAATTTTAATTAGAATATGTTCCCAGCTAAAGAACAAGCCCACTTGTTTTTATGCCTCCCCTCCCTTTTAGTGGACTCCAGTTGTTTTGTAGACCTAAATTGATAGCCATTACATAAAGCAGCAAATGATGATTAGCCTGGAAAGCTGAATTTTGTCAAATTAATTACCAGTGATACACACTGACTTTGATTCAGGAATATGGCTTTTAGCAAGGCTCTTAATGTGAGATGTTAATCAGTCAACACTAGTTTTTACAGTTTAATGGAAATGTAAAAGGAGAGTTTCAGGGAAAGCCCAGGCAAGAAGGACCCTGGTGTGCACTGAAAAAAAACATAAAATATAAAAGAAACATACACTTTAAAGTGTTTTGAGGCTACTTGATCATGAAATGAACACTCCTTTCACTGCTGGAGCTGCAATCAAATCAATCACCAGTGCTCTTCACCAACCCAGAGATAAATTGAGAGATTGTACTCAGCCTTTCAGGTACAAACTTTTCAACTAAATGGAGTTGTGTGGCACCACAGGTAATTGCAAAATTGCAGGAGAAAGAAGAAAATGTACTCTTATCAAATATAAAGTATTTAAAAGGTATTACATAGAGTTTGATCAAAATGGAAATATTACACAATCTCTTCTTAATTCAATGTTGAAAATGTTACTGGAAATAAAGACATTCACAACCTAAGTCCTTCATGCAGTTTGTTAAGCTTGTTAGCTTTCTTTGTCTCATTTGAAAAAAATATCTTGGAAAAAAGATCTCTTTACCTGGACACATTTGAAAAGGACAGCATGATAGGAAAATAAAAGCCTTGTGTTTTGCTGCCAATTTTTTGCTACTAAATATGTTTTTATTTCTGGAGGAAAAATCTGATTTTTATAGCATATGAGGAATTCAAGTTTTGACTATATATTTCAACCTCTAGTTTTAGGCAATTTTTATGACCAAGAAAAAAAAATACCAGAAAAATAAATGGAACCTCATTTGAGTTTACAAGCTCTTTGTTATCAGGCAACACTGTACCTTAATATCACTGAACTTTACCCATCAAACTATATAAATCAAGTATGACATGACTCACAAAATATCATAACCAAATGCATTTGCTTACAATAGTCATAAATATCCTCTCCAGGTCCACCTGTCGCCAATCAAAGCCCAAGTTCATACCCAGAAACCACATCTCTTTTATACAGACTATGGCCTCTCATCTCTCTACAGGTTGATTGAAAGACTAAATTTCCCAGTAAAAATAACAAGGCAATTGTAATTTGTGTATCAAGTTAAATATATATACCAACTTCATGTGCAAGGGCAGAGAATGAAAAAAAAATGCCTGTTTCATTTATTAATATATACACAAAATTTAACATTTTGATATTTAAGAGGACTATCAAAGAATGCTACTGGGTTAGGAGTTTGACATCAGTGAAATAAGTTGAAAGAAAAGGTTTTTATGGAATTAACTCCTGTCAGCAAATCATTAATACTTCAGTGCTCTTCTTTATCTTTTTCCTCAATAGCAGAACTAATCAATTTCTGAACCAATGGCAATTTCAATCTTCTTTTCCATTAAAGGCTAGTGCAGTCAGTATTTTCTTGTGCTCCCTTTATATTAGGGAAGAAAATAACTCAATCCTAAAATTCACTTTTCTCAGCACAACATGAGCCTGATCTACAAAACTATATGACATCTTCCAGGACTATGTCTTTGAAATTTGAGAATTTGGATAATGAATAAGTAAAACACATTTGATGCAATTTCATATACCACTGTGATAGATCAAAATACTATGTCACTATTCTATCTTGAACTGTGAGCAGACATTTTTCTCTTAAGATTATATATTATCATTTATCATTGGTCTTTTCATCATTTTCCACATCAAGTAATAGTTATAAAATTAAATTGGATATTTTCAAAGATAAACATAAAGTTGACATAACATCGCATAATAATATCTTATTAGATACAGTTACTGAATACATTAAGGAAAAATCATTGCCCACATTGAGCAATGATTTTTTAAATCATTGATAGGTTTAAAATTGCTTTAACCCTTCCACATCATGGGGCAAATAAGTTAATGAACAATTTTCCTAGCTCTCCTCATATGCAATTTAAATTTTTCTCTTTTGTGGTATAAATATTTATTTTCAATCACGTGAATATTTGCAGAGCTCTCCCTACACCAGGAATATAATGATTACCAAAACCAAATATCTACTTCCCAAGTGTATATCATTTACTGGAATATCACAAATCAACATATGTGTGTTATGTGCTTATTTTGTTCATTTATCAGAATTAATTACACAACTAAAATCATTACTAATCCCCTCACTCAGAGATAACCACAGTTAAAATACTGGAGTATATAAATGCAGTAGGTGTGTTTATTTGGTTGAAGTATATGAAATCACTTGCTTTTGTAAATTAGACATGGTCAATAGCAGCAATAGCATTTAAGTCAATTTAATATATTTCATTGGGTGTATAAACTACCATCCTCTATAGTTGGATATTTCTTCTCCCCTGAAGAAAAATCTCTCTAAGCAAACCATCTAATCTAGAGAATATGTACTTTTTTTTCTTTTAAGAATTATTTTTAAATTGTACTGAGGATATTTTGCTCAATTGTTGCTTTACTTCCCATTTATGTTGTTCTGAAATTAAATGACTGCTTTATCCATTTTCTCCTTTGTTTTCTATTATCTATTAAATCAATTTTATTCACTTGTATTTTACTACAAGAGAAATTTCACTTGACCTACATTTTTTGCCTTTTGTTAACAGAATTGTCATGGTATTTTCTTTATTCTTAGAGGGAAAACACTCAAAATATATTGTTCCATCCCCTCTATCCTTCCTCACATACCATAGTACCTTTCTCCCTTGTTTTCCTATAAGTCTTGTCAACGGGTGGTCTGTTTTATTGACCTTGTCAAAGAAGAAATATTAGATTAATTAAACAATGTTCCCCCCCCCTAATTTTTAAGGGTCATCTTTTGGTTTAGGTGGTTTTTTTCTTCTTTATTTTTCTTAAGTATATTTTCTTACTCTTTCTAATTTTTGCTTAGTTCAATACTTAATTCACTTATTTTCAATATGTAAAATAATTTTCTTCTGAGTATGGCTCAGGCCCGTTACATCATTTAATATGTATTTTTTCTGTATTTTCTAAGCATGATATATTTGTGGAAGTGAATCTCTAATTTCCCAAGAGTTCATTAGGAGTCATTTATCTCTATTGTGGCAAACACTGTGGGTGTTTTGTCATACCAAATCCCCCTTTTCATCTGACCTCCTTCCTATAGAAGTTAAACAGCTAAAATTCTCAGTAAGTCCTTGCAATCTGGGGTGAATGTGTGGTCTAATTCTAACCAATGATATATGACAAAAGCCGCTGCACTGCCAGGAAAGCTTTCTAAGAGATCTCATAGGGCTTATTGTGCAGATTGGCTTGTTCCTTTGGTCCTCTGCTCCTGGGCCTGCTCCTGCCTGGAATGTGATCATATGTCCAAAGGTTTTACAACCATCTTGAACATGAGGATGAAACCACACATACTTAGGATACAAACACAGGAGAAAGAGCAAAGATACGTAAGGGTAGCCTGAAGCTGATCCACAGGTCCAAATTGCCTGTCTCTGGACTTCTTGATTCATGAAAAAAATAAAGCTTTTACTTTGTTTAAATCACTTTCATCATGCTTTCACTTCCTTGCAGCCAAAATTAATCTTAGCTGAAAGGATAGCTGTAGTACATGTTGTCAGTTCCCTACCCAGATCACCTTTATTGGTCAATGTGCATGATCCCCAGCTGCTGTGACCTTCAGCTATACTCTTCTCTGGAAAACTGTCTTGGACTGAGAAAAGTTGCCTCACTCTGGGCATGGCCCACGGTCAATAGTTTAGCAATAAAGCAGTACAAAAGCCAGCCTCTTTGGTGAGCAACACACAAGTTTCTCAGCCTAGAATAAAACAAGACCTTCAGATTTGGGGTAGAGGAAGAAATTAGATTGTTTGGACAGGGCGACATTAAGCATTTATAAAGACCATACTTCCTAGTTGGTGTAGTTCAATGGTTGAGTGTTGACCTATGAACCAGAAGGTCATGGTTTGACTCCTGGTCAGGTCACATGCCCTGATTGTGGGCTTGATGTTGGGGGTGTGCAGGAAGCAGCCAATCGATGATTCTCTCTCATTATTGATGTTTCTATCCTTTCTCCCTCTCCCTTCCTCTCTAAAATCAATAAAAAATAATAACAAAATAAAATAAGATTAAACCAATGCTTCAAAGTTTGGTAGGCCTCTAGAACTATATCTGTGTACTTTGTGAACATTCAAATTCCACTGTAGACTTTTAAATCAGAATTTCTATAGGAAGAGATTTAGGAATAGCATTTCCAAGATGACTCTGATGCTTTGCCAGATTTAAGAACCACTGGTTTACCTGACTGGAAAACAAGGATGGCTTAAAAAGACTCAAAGAATCCTGCCATCAACAATGACCACTTTGCTTCACTATTGTATTATTCCTCTGAATGGGCCAGTTTTGTTTCAAAAGCTATTGATTTCTAGATCCTGGTTTCCCCTTCTCCCATCTGTGGATTTTCATTCTGAAATTCTTTTGTTGGCTTATGAAATCTTGGGAGAGTTTTGTATTTGTGGGAGGAGGGTTATTTCTGCCTGTATAATAGACAAAGATTGGATACTTTTGCTGAAAAACTCAAGTAAGGGGTGGGAGGTAGATTTTAGTAATCAAAATCATTTAAACTAACTATATCAATAATAAATCACAAACTTCAGAGGAAACCAAGATAGTAGATGTGCAATTTAGCCAGGCCAGGACTTGGCTGGCTCTAGTTCATGTTGTAAACAAAAGCAGGCCTGAATTCAATCAAATGTTACTTGTTAATATAAACTACCAAAAAGCTGATGAAAATTAAAGTAGAACAGAAGATGGTTTTAATTATTTCACTCACTAGCATTTAGCTTAAAATTCTACCCACCACTTCTTTCTGTGAGGTATGTCTTTCCTGGATTATATTCAACTTGAGCTATATTCATCTTTAAATCAAGACAGTTATAGACTACTAGAGGCCTGGTGCATGGATTTGTGCACCTGTGAGGTCCCTTGGCATAGCCTGCGAGGATCGGGCCGAAACCCTCAGTCTAACACTGCGTGCCACTCCTGCCTGCCTCTCCTGCTCATTCCAGCCCTGCTGCACCTGTTGCCATGGCTCGGTAGGCTCACTGCTGCTCCGCTGTGGTCTCTGGGCTGCGGCGGCCAGCCGTGAGCCCTGCGTCTCTTGCCCATTGGTCAGCTCTGCTGTGGGAGCACATTGACCACCAGGGGGCAGCTCCTGCATTGAGCGTCTTCCCCCTGGTGGTCAGTGTGCATCATAGTGACCAGTGGACCAGCTGTTTGGTAGTTCAGTTGCTTAGGCTTTTATATATATAGATAGTTTATAATTCTTTCTCATGGAGTAAGGGGCATACAAAGGCAGAAGTGTCTAGGCCCCATGAAAGTCATAATGTGATCCTATTAGCATCTCTTCCACTTCCTTTATAGATGAGTCTGCAAAACACACAAAAATTCTTGGCCACATTAGTAGTTTCTATATTCTAGTATGACTTTGCTATAGCAGAAATAGGACAGAGTTCCTAGTTGTGCATATCATTCATTGTCATATTTCTCCCCAGTTTTGATACCTTGTGAGAATCTCATAGGGCAAAAGGGTGTCACCAGAAGCAATTCCATAAAAAATACATCAAGAGTTTCATAAGATAAAATACTTTGCAGTTCCAGTTCCTCTGCTTCCTGGAAAAATTATAAAAGCTAAATCTAGAAGTCTCATGTGAGAAACTTCTAGTGATAAATGTGAAGGCCTAAAGCATCTAAAGATGGCTTCTTCACCAGATAATTAGGTTAGTTATTAGATATGAAGTCTTAAAAATTGTGGAA
Source organism: Corynorhinus townsendii (assembly GCA_026230045.1). Lineage (NCBI taxonomy): Eukaryota > Metazoa > Chordata > Mammalia > Chiroptera > Vespertilionidae > Corynorhinus > Corynorhinus townsendii. Next base: position 177,469,216 of record JAPDVU010000003.1, read on the forward strand.
CAATTTATGTTAGCAAAGTGAAATCTAATATGCAATAAATAACTCTCTTAAATAGCTAAGAATTAGCATTTACTGAGCACTTCCTATGTGTCTGGCATCATCCAATACATACATTGCCTAATGCAGTGGTCAGCAAACTCATTAGTCAACAGAGCCAAATATCACCAGTACAACGATTGAAATTTCTTTTGAGAGCCAAATTTTTTAAACTTAAACTTCTTCTAATGCCACTTCTTCAAAATAGACTCACCCAGGCCATGGTATTTTGTGGAAGAGCCACACTCAAGGGGCCAAAGAGCCGCATGTGGCTCGCGAGCCACAATTTGCCGACCACTGGCCTAATGTAATTGTCTAACAACTCTACATGGTAAATGCTTTTATTATTAATATTTTACAGATAATAAACGAGGCCTAGAGACTTTAAGTAACTTACCTAAAATCATAGCTAGTAAGAGCAGAATTGAAAGCCAACTAAAGTCTATATGGTTCTTTAAACCTGTTATACAGATCTCTCCTCCAAACGGCTTTAAAGAAAAACATACTTGCTAGAAAGTTTATCAAAATTTTACTGCATTATTTGTTTTTTCCTTCCGTGTACACACAGAAGATTCCTTATAACTGTGGTTTTGCTTTACTTTTTTAAGAAACACATTCTAAGTTGCTAAAGAGAAGTTATACTTCCTGAAAGCTTTTCCATCACTAAACTTATTCTAAAATAATACTTTTCTCCTGTACAGAACTACAAAATTAACATTATACACATTATTTATTTTTAAAAAAGTTTATATTATACATAGAATTTATATACTATGTAGGGAGAAAATGCTACATAATTAATTCTTAGCTATATATTTGTGTGCATGTGTATATCTGCCAACTGGCAGACTTTCAGTAACTATTTCTTGACTAACTGTTTGAGGGCAGCATTTCCTGTCACACGCCTCAATAAACTACTAGCTACTTGAAGGCAAGGACAACATCTAATAGACACCTACAGTCCCTTCCCCAAAGTCATAGGGCACAATATGCTTTGGATTAGATTTCTCTTCTAGATTTTAGAGTTTTGGAAGGGTATATACCTGTCTGGAGTAGCAACACCTAATCAAAGACATCAATATTTTTTCAGCAAAAATTCTGAGTATTTACACCAGACAGAATAAAGTATAAGTAGCCTCAAAACAATTCAGAACAGGTTTTGCTACCAAATGAGTTCAGGTCACAAACAGATGTTGCAGCTAAATGAGTCACAAAGACTGCATGTTTAGAGCTCTGTTGATCTTCAGAATTACAAAAGAGGAAACGTTGACCTGTACTCTTTTGTACCTTCTGTAGCTCCACCATGAGGTACTTGTTAGTTGATGGAGAAGTCTGTTGTTCCCGATAGCTCAGATTTGTGCAATATGCCCCAATTCAGTAATAATTACCTTTTGGTAATAAATTACAAAAAATTAATTTATTAAGTTATGAAATTGAGTATGAAAGTAAAATTAGCATTTGTCTTTGGTCATGAAAATAAGATAATATTTTAGAGTTCTTGGATAAAAATAATTTTAAAACTTAGTGAAAAAGTCCAACATAAAAGATGAAATTGGAGCAAGCCCAGAGTGTTTTTAAGGCTATCACCTATCTATGTCGCTTATTTTATTGACAAACTAGTATTTAGGGCAGGGAATGTGATAGAAATGGTGAACAGCTGAGTACTTGACACAGTTATAAATGAGGACTGAGAGTCCTGCATCCTTTTCATAAGCATCATTGTCTGAAACATGACTGATAAGTGAGGATATCTAGATTAACTGTGATGCTTGGGATTTGGAAAGAGGAGATGATCAACTAATAATCTCTTTTCTCAAAAGGCAAAAATGTATTATCTTTGCTTTACATTTTATACAATCATAGCTGGACTTAGGTTTAATCTCATAATATTATTTTCAAAAAATGTTGAACTACACAAAAAACTATTTTAGTTACAGTTTATTTTTCAAAGGGATTTATAATATGATTCAATTATCCAACAGTCATATTATTTATAATTCAAATAAAATTCGATTTTAAAAAACACAAAACAGTCACACAAATTAAATGCTATTTGGCTGTGTGTTCTAATCATTTGTATACTCTACTCTTATGTGTGTACACACACACACACACACACATATACCATTGAGATGGTAACTAGTACTTTGACTGAGATCCATCAATAGTATTTAGCAATAAAACAGCATACTCTGAAATAAATCTCTGAACATCTATGAAAAAACTAGAACTTGTGACCAAATTACTGCTAGTAAACATGCTCTTCTAAACTTATCTTTTTGAGTCTGACTTACTTTGTAAACAAATTTGAGCAGACTAGTCTAAGAACAAAGCCACATTGTTGAAGGTCAAAGTGTTAAGACCAGCAGAGTAGACTTTTTAACAATATTCTACTCTTTTAACTTTAGCATGGTACTGACACATGATAAATATTCAATAAATACTTGCTCTGTTGTCTAAGAGCTCCCACAGTTATGCATTATGTACTTCCTCTGAACCAATAACAATACATTAAGCAGATAAGAATGATTTATTTTACTGATCTCAAAATACAATGAGATAGGGCAAATTCCACAATTTTACATGAAATATAGCAAAGATCTGGTCCTGATATCAAGTCGAATGCTCTTTTCCAAAAGTTACTGCTCCCTTTCTTTCAGCTGCTATATTTAGTAACTGCATTTTATATGCCAGATGATCAGGTTAAGGACTGCTATTTAGAAGTTGTTTATACAATAGCTTAGAAATTACATAACAAATTCTAGAGCTAAAAGAATTTTATGGTGACTAAAGGATTAGGCCTATACATAAAGCATCCCTAAATATTGTCTTCTGAAAATATAACTATCCTCAAATTTAAAATCAAAGTGACTATTACTTTATTTTCCATTGAATTCACAAATAAAATACTGATTTATTTAGAATATCAAATATTATACAAGAATATGAATAAATATGCATTATTCCATGTGATGAATCAGCAACCTGGCATCTTAAGCACATTACTTCCAACAGAATAAACAGCACTTCTGGCCTCAAGGGAAAGATAACTATAAAATTACTTTAATTGTCCAGTGTTTAAAAAGTCTTGAACTGTAATAACATGCAGGCAATCAGAGAGTGATGATCTCAAATAGCCTATCTTAAAAGATTTAGCACCTAATACCACCTTAGGTGAAGGTAAGTAATTTCAATGAGGATATCTAGACACATTGGGAAATAGGCTTTGATGGAAAGAAATCCCAAATTTTCATCAGATAGAAAGCCAGGGAATAGACCTGCACTAAACAGTTTGTTCAAATAAAGATAACAGTAGAACCTGGGAAAACTGAAGGATAGGTGCAAAGTCTGTTAAATTGGATTTCAAATCCCAGCCTACAGTTTATGTCTCTAATTAGGAAATCTCACTCGGCCTCAGTTCCTTCATCTGTACAGAAGGAATAATAGTAACTCTGTCTTACAGTGCCAGTGGGTACTCTATTCAATTGCATGGCTCCACCATGTTGGGCTTCAGCCATTGTGCTTATAGGGCTTTCATTTTGCTCATTGGGACAAAAGTAGACTGATAAGCTAGACAGATATGACTGTATTCACAGAAGCCAACTCAGTGTTGACAGGAAGCCTCCTGAATTGTGTGTGTGTGTGTGTGTGTGTGTGTGTGTGTGTGTGTGTGTGTGTGTTATCATAGAAGGCATTATAAAACGTTCATAACTCTCAGGAGTATCTTTATAATGATTCAGCATGCTATTGGTTTCCACTGAGAACATGCATTGCTTTAAAAAGAAATATCCATCAAATGGGATAAAAGAAACACAATATAAAGACCCAATTCCACAGGAAAACAAACAAAATGCTGAGGCAAAATTAAAACTTAATTTACTGCACTTATATTGGTCAATTAAAAATTCAGAATCTTTCTTCTTGAAAGATAAAATATATAACCTATTAACAAAGAAATCCCATTTTACGTAGTAGCTTTAAAGCTGATTAAAGGATGAATAACGTAGACCTAAATATAACAAACCTAATTTTACAAGAAATTATAGCACAATTACTTTACCAGAGGTTCCTGTTTTGCTTGAGAAACACTAAAAGGGATTACTACAATTTACTAGGTACATCATGCTTAAATTAGTGGTTTTATCCAATGGTGCTTGAAATGCTAAAGTTTCCACTTAAATCAATGCAAGGAAAACAAAATCATATTTTATATAGAGCTGTGAAACTATTTTCCTCATGAAGTTATAATGCTCCTTTAAGGAAAGAATAGAATTGACTTGTCACAGAAAAAATGAAATACATTTGTAGATGATTTTATATTTGCTAATGTTGACACCCAGTTAATGAGCAGACAGAGACATTCTCTCATATTAAATATTAATTTATATAACTAGCTGAAGTTAAAATAAGAGCTTACTGTAGAACTTAAAGTAAGAAAGACTTAAGTTGGAAAGCAAATGTATACAAAGACTATAATAACCATATTATTTGACAAATATTGTTCTAATCTCTTTATATGAAAAGTAGCTCAATATCCATTTTAGATTAGTTTATTAAATTTACTATTATTATTTTAGTCTCATGAATATCCTTTATTTATTTTATTGTCCCTATAACCAAGGGAAGAGATCACGGTTTTCAACTACAATTACAACAATAATTGTTACCCAATTTTTAATCTACACCTTCTACCTCATTTCTATGCCATTTTCAATGCAGAATAAGCCTGAATTCCAGACATGCTTGGGAAGTGCAGTGAGTATTCCTATCTAGACATTTGTATTTGCTCATATCCAATAGCAAGGTACTATAAGCATAGCTTTTACTCCCCATGTGAATTGAGCCTATATTTTTAAAAATAGATACATTGCTCCTCATATGGTGCAGAGGTCTCAACATTTGCTAGAGCTTGTGTCTTATTCCAAGGTATTTAGATTTGTAGAGAAGGAAGGAAGGAAGGAAGGAAGGAAGGAAGGAAGGAAGGAAGGAAGGAAGGAAGGAAGGAAGGAAGGAAGGTAGGAAGGAAGGAAGGAAGGAAGAAGGGAGGGAGGGAGGGAAAGAAAGGAAGGAAGAAAACATACTACCCCTGCAAAGAAATGGAAAAGGATGGCTGTAGTCACCCTGACCTGGGTTCTCAAGGCCAGTCTCCTGTTTACTAAACAGCCTCTGTCTTGTCAGATATTTTATCCCCTTATTCAAGTCTCTTTCCTTAGTTTTTAAGAAAAGGCTCTTAATTAAGTTATCTTGTGTCTTTATGTGAGGTTTAGGGGCAGTATTTATAAACTATCTAATGTAATACCTGGCATATGGAAACAACCTCAAGAAATGGTTGTTGGTTTCCTGTCCACACTTCCCTTCTTAACCATCTTTCTCTATCCATTTCCCTACATCACAGTCAAGACGGGACCCAAATAAACTAGATCTGAATGTCTGAAAGGTGCGGCCCAGGCATCAGTATTGCTAAAGTTACCCAGGTGGTTTTAACATCTAGCTAAGATTTGGAAATACTCTATCATCCTTGATTTTCAAAATATTAAAAATGTCTGGAATTCAATCCTTAATTTTACGAGTTGTTTGTCATGACGAATTACATCTACTAGCACAGTGGTCGACAAACCGCGGCTCGCGAGCCGCATGTGGAGCCGCGGTTTGCCGACCACTGTTAACTAGCATATTCTTTCCTTGCTAGCCTAAAAGGCTTGAAATCACTTGCTAATGAGAAAACATCAGGGGCTTCCCACTTGCTCTCCACAGACTTGACTGTAACAAAAACTTTAAAATCTACCAGCTTTATTTCTTCAAAGCAAGGGGGAATGTCAATATTTTCTCTAACACAAGGTAATCGAATTAGGCCTTGGAAGGTTACTTGTGTCAATTTTGGTGGTAAGGACAAATGTGTCAGTAATGTTAAATCAAGGCAAAAATATCCTGTTAATGCAGCACCATCCTATACAATAATTAAGCTGTTTCGTTCTTGTCTTCCATTAGTTATGTTTAGTTCTTTTTAGTTATGTTATGTTTAGTTTTTTCAGTTATGTTTAGTTCTTTTCTGCCAAGTTTATATTTACCTATTTTTTTAGTTATGTTTAGTTCTTTTCCTCCATGAGTTACGTTTAGTTCTTTAGTTATGTTTAGTTCTTTTCTGCCAAGTTTATTTTTATCTATTATTTTAGTTATGTTTAGTTCTTTTTAGTTATGTTATGTTTAGTTTTTGTAGTTATGTTTAGTTCTTTTCTTCCATGAGTTAATACTCTTGGCATGATTATCATTTGCTGAAGGTGTTACCAGTTAACAAAGAAGGGCTGGTACCAGAGTTACTTAGGGCAGTGGTCGGCAAACTCATTAGTCCACAGAGCGGCAAACCGCGGCTCGCGAGCCGCATGGGGCTGGCGAGCCGCAGTTTGCCGACCACTGACTTAGAGCAATAATACCCACAGGGTGGTTCTCAAAGGCAGCATCAGCTGAGAGCTTGTTAAAGTGAAAGTAGTGCAGCCCTACTCCAGACGACTGAGTCAGGATCTTTGAGAGCAGCCATTCTAACAAGCTATTCAGGTTCTACTTAATGCATATTCATTCTTGAGAATCACAGGCTTACAGGATTTCTAAAGCTAATAAAATTTAGTTTGTAATACATGGTGTTATATAGCCTCATTTCATCCCTTTCTGCATCCACTTTTTCCCTTTTTCCACAAAAGTGCTTACACAATAATTATTATGCAGAGGAAATGTCTTCAATTAGCTGCAGAGTAACCATGAGGACTCGATGAGGTTCTGATCTGAAAGGATCAATATTTATCTTTTTATAAGAAATGAAACACTTGAAGTCCATTTTTATGTGAGTGGGTCACATACAGAATATAGAGTTTATTATCAAGGCTTAGGGGCAGTATTTAGAAACTGTTTCAGCAGGTACTGAAGAAATCAGATTTCGCCAGGAGCTGGGTCCTATAAAACTCAAAAAGTAGCACAAGCTGCAGAATGTTAACACGAAGCACTCACTTTTCACTCACGGCAGTAAGATCTTGAATTTTGGTTGCTTTATAATGAATGCCTATATATTTGTTTATAAAAGAATTTATATGTAAAATAGAGTTCTTGACAACACTTATATCTTATATGGTAACCAGTTCAGAATGGAATAAATGAAAGTCTGCAGGAAAGCTAATCAAATTGTCATTTCTTAAAACAAATAATACATAATATTGCCCAGCAGCATCTATTTCTGAGACTGAGAGCATACCAATGATAAAAGATTAGCAGTTAGAGATGTTATTGTATCTTTTCACTTTCTAATAAGGTTGGATAATATAACTTCATTGATTATAAACATTTTAATCATGTCTGGGGATGGATAGATGCAATACTATAATCCAATAATATGTGATCCTTTGTAATATGTGATCCTTTGTGTAAGATTTTACAATTGCTACTCCCCAACCCACTAATTTCAGAAATGCTCCATACTACAAATCCAGCAAGACTATTTCATTTTTTTTTTGAGTTACCCAAATTGCATGAATTTCCTTGGTTCACCAATGCTTTACATGAACATCTAGTTCTTGAAATTCTGAAAATGTTAATGTATCTATCAGTGGAGAATTTTCAAATAGAAAAGATGTTTAAATCAACTCTCATGCTTATAATTAAAGAATACCTATTATATGGATAAGGAAAAAAACAGATAATTTTAATTCTTTTATATTAACTCTTGACTATATATTTTTATTCATATGTGATCAAGCCTGAAATATTTTTAGTTAGTATCCCAATCCTAACAATAGAATGAGGCCATAATTAATCATTCCCATCTCTTAACACTTAGGTAGTCTAGGAGAAAGAGATCTTTGGAATGATCACAAAAATCCCAGTTGCTACCCAGGGAGGTCACTTGATCTCATCCTGTTTCTCTTAGCAGTGAGAAATAGAGCAGAGGGTCATTTGAAAATCCAGGGGAACAGGGGAAGTTATAATTCTGCCATTTAATAATAGATTAAAACAAAGCACTAAATGTGTAAAAGACATATAACTTTACTTTCCAATGCTTCTCAGGGTAACAAAGTACAGGGTTCTGAGTTGGTCATTTTATTTACTTTTTCATTTACTTTATTATATACATAGGAGAGATTCTCAGTATTCTGCCTAAATACAGACTTTCTTCTATGACTTCATAACATTTACACATAATAGGACCTTAAAAACAATATTTACAGCATGACTTCCCCATTATTTACACATAATAGGACCTTAAAAACAATATTTACAGCATGACTTCCCCATTATTTCCATTATCAACTGCTCCCTCCAGGAGGAACTACATTTAACAATGTACATATGTAATGTCATTTCATAAGTAGGAAAATCTACTTATAAAATGTGTCAAATAGCCAAGAGATTGTTAGTATAAAAAATAGAAATCATTGAGTAATTCTAGTCTATTTTTTCACACACTTTATTTGGTATTGTATAAACAAGATTGGTAAAGACTTTGATAAGTAAGCTCTTTGAGACTTCAGGTTTGCTTTTGTCTAACTTAAAGTTTATTTAAATTTCTGTTCAATAAATAAATCAATTCCTAAAATTACTTCCATGAGTTATATGAATCTATGATTTGAGGGAGAGGAATATTTCTCTGGATGATATGTTACTATAATAATATTTTTAGAGAGTGGTAGAGAAAAAGCAATGGCATGCAGTTAAAAGTAAAAGACAGTTTATTAAAAAGCACTTCAATCAAATGTACTTGGTGTTGAAATGAACACAAAACAGGCTGAATATTTTTTGTGTTCAAGAGAGAACTTAAAAGTTGAATATGAAAATATTATATAATATAGAAGAGTTACATTTCAGTAATATTTCACTTGCATAATTCCAAATAAATTGAAAATTCCTGTGGGGTAGATACTATTTACATATAGTGTGGAAGCTTCCATATGATTAATATCAGTGCCTTGCAGATAATTTGCAATGAATCTTTGTTTATCTGATTAGGGGGAAAATACTATGAAGGTTTAAGAAACTAACCAGCATCATTGGAAATGATCTGAGAATCTTTTATAAAAGTCTTAAGTTTTAAATTAAGTGCTTCAGAAAGAATGAGAATCTAGATAAATGTGGAGACGGGCACCATTAGTTGCAATAAATAGTATGGACAAAGGTATAGAAGCAGTAATGTGTAAGTTTAGCTTGGAGGATAGCAAGGGAATTTCTTTTTAGGGAGCAATGATAGTTATTGTTAAATAGGTAATATGTATATGAAGATACAACCTGAAAAGAAGATTGAAGAGTTTGGTTCTTACATTTATATTTTAAATAAGTAGCCCACAAAATTTTATAAGTAGGTCTCTATATGGCCTTTGGGGTCAGGAAGATTTGTGTTTGATCTGGTTCAGTCCCTTACTAGCTATTGATCTTACGTTATTTTACTTCATTGGGATTCATGCCCCTCATCTGCAAAGGGAGAGTAACATATAACCCTGATACTGCTATGCTGTTGATAGAACTGTCATATTTTACTTTGTGGTTGACAATGAGATGTGACTATGGAGCAGAAGCACTGTGTTCAGGAAATATGCTTGTGAAACCAGCAAAAATTCCAATGTATATTTGAGAACATGAGTCTGATGTGTAAATCAAGTTGAAGTTAATGATTTAGAAGGTAACAGCATATAGATAACAATCAGTCATCACTGGGATAAAGATATCACAGTAAGTTTATTTAAATTGAGATTATGGATTGAGGACAGAAGCCTCAGAGACTTTGGTGCTTAAAAGAAAAGGCAAAAAGACTAAAAGTTTCTGAGACTTAAAAGAAAAACCAGAGATAATTTCATGAAATCCCAGGGAATTGAGTTACATCAAACAGCTATTGCCCCAATAATACCACAAAACAAACATCTCAAAATTATAACAAGTTTTTGTTGTTTTGTTTTGTTTATTTTGGGTTTTTTTGCTCATCAGTCCACAGTTTGATTGGGCCACCTGCACCTGTGCCTTAGGGTTGTCTGGGCTAAACTCTAAGCTTTGAATGGAGTTAATGTCTGCTCACAAATTCCCATATGTATTACTGGAAAATACACTTTAGCTCCATCTAGGTTAACTGATTTTTTTCTTTCTCGAATGTAGTCTGAGGAACAAAAAAGATGCTGTTAGAGATGCAGATATCTGGATCATATTCAAGATTTACTGAAGCAGAATCTGTAATGATGGAGGTCTGAATACCTCATTTTGAAAAATCTCAGGTAATTCCTATGAGCTATGAAGTTATAGAACCACTACCATATAATACATCAGTTGTACAACAATACTATGATTATAATTGTACCTAGCAATATGGAGAAAGAAGTGTGTGTCTCTGCTAATAAGTTGATGGTTTCCTTCTGGTATCCTCTAAATATGGAATATTATCTTTGGAAAAGAACATTTCCAAAATGTTTTTTTACTGAAAAAATGTAGATAGTGTGGACTATCCCTAAGTGAGACAGTATTCTAGATACTAAATATTCATTTAAAAAAACAGTAAGACATTTACAATCTAGTAAAGAAAGTATGTGTAATGAAGAGGCTATGCAGAAGTTTACAAAGTGCCCACTGGGGACATAAACAAGAGGGAAAAGTTCGGCTTGGAGAAACTTCCTGAATGAGGTGGCAAAGCATAACCTTGAAAGATGCTTGCCAGATATACAATGCAGATACAAGTAAAACTTTCTATCTCACTAAAGCATCAAAGATTCTTATAAAAGTAGGTGTTACTTTTATTCAGAATTCTATCTAAAGTCCATTATTAATGAAATATTGCAGAAAACTATGATTTGGTATGGATGAAATAATTCTCACTTACTATCCATCATCCACAGCCCATCTCAAAAGTGAGCAAGTTTAGGATAGATAAAGCAATAAGCATAAATAAGTTGAGCAGGAGGTCCATGGCAATAATGAAATAGAAATAATGAAGCAAGATTCAAATGGTAGTATCAAGGCAAATGATATTACAAGCAATTGTGATGGAAAATATTCTCTGGATGAAACAAAATTCTCTTGGGGAAAGGCTGACTTAAATTTTAATTCTCTAATAAGTCAAATAATAGATAATAATTAGCTTTGAAAAGTACAACTGTTTTCAGAGATTCAAAAAATGACCACTATTGTCTATATACCTCAGCATGACACTTCCCTGAACAATGGTGGCATTAAAAGGAGACAGAAAGTGAAGAAACAAACAACCAAAATAATTATGCCACTCACTACGTATCAGTTATTTATTGTGACTTCTCAATATATAATTTCAGCAGAATATCGAAAATATAAGAATTTTTATTGCAAGTGTTTCCTATCCTATCTAATAAAAGAGTAATATGCAAATTAACTATCACTCCATGATAAAAATGGCAGCACCCATAGCCACAAGATGGCAGCGCCCAGTTCTCTCAGCCCCGCCAGAGTCACCCAGTCCCAGGGAGGGCTGTCACTGAGAGCCAGGCAGCCCGGGTGTCCAGCAGGAAGGTGCCCACGCCCCCATGCCGCGATCCCCTCCCAGCAGCAGCCCCAGATGTCTGGCTGGGAGGCGCCCCCGCCCCCAAACTGCCATCCCCTCCCAGCGGCAGCCCTGGGTGTCCAGCTGGGAGGCGCCCACACCCTCACGCCGCCATCCCCTCCCAGCGGCAACCCCAGGTATCCGGCTGGGAGGCGCCTGTGCCCCCACGGAGCGATTCAAGTACTGATGATTCTACCAATGGAAAAGTTAAGAGAAAGAGAGGACAGAAAAGGAATAAAAGGAGAAAAGAAAGAAAGGACAAATGATGAAACATCAAGAAAAAGAAAGAGAAGGAAAAAAGGAAGAAACAACCACATGATATCACCTTTCCAAGGTCTCATGAAATTCCTATTTAAGGAGTTTATTTTATGACACTTTTAGTTTGGGTTTACATTTTTACTGGCTTGTCAAGACCACGGCAGGTACACTGTCCAATATGTTTATTTTTAAAATATATTTTATTGATTTTTTACAGAGAGGAAGGGAAAGGGATAGAGAGCTAGAAACATCGATGAGAGAGAAACATCGATCAGCTGCCTCCTGCACACTCCCCACTGGGGATGTGCCCCCAACCAAGGTACATGCCCTTGACCGGAATCAAATCTGGGACCCTGAGTCTGCAGGCCGATGCTCCATCCACTGAGCCAAACCAATTAGGGCTGTCATTAAAGAAAAAACCCTATCTAATAAAGAGGGAATATGCAGGGGAGGGTATTTGAGGGGTGACCGGGCTATCAGGGGAGAGCAGTTGGGGACGATTGGGCCAACAGGGGAGCAGTTAGGCGTCGACCAGGCTGGCAGGGGAATGCTTAGGGGGTGATCAGGCTGGCAGGCAGAAGCGGTTAGGGGCAATCAGGCAGGCAGGCGAGCAGTTGGGAGCCAGCAGTCCCGGATTGTGAAAAAGATGTCCGACAGCCTGTTTAGGCCCGATCCCACAACAGGCAGTGGGACATCCCCTGAGGTGTCTCAGATTGGAGAGGGTGCAGGTTGAGGGACACCCTCCCCCCACCGCTGCAGGGAACGAATTTCCTGCACCAGGCCTCTAGTATACCAATAAGTTCCTTGGAGCACATTTTAGTTTGATTAATATAATCATTTTGTTAGGAATAATGGCAACTCTTTCTCTTTAGAACTAGTTAACTTTATCACAGTAAAAATAAAGAAATAATTCTAAGCCCTGGCTGGCTTTCTCAGTGGTTAGAGCATCGCTCAGTGATAGAGCCTTGGCCCATGGACTGAAGGATTGAGGGTTCAATCCCCAGGCCCCTGTTAGGGCACAGGTGGGAGGCAAAAAATCAATGTAGCTCTCTCTTCTTGTCTTCCCCTCCCTTCCACTCTCTCTAAAAATCAATGGAAAAAATACCCTCAATAATTGAGTTTCTACAAAATTAAAAAGAATCAACAAATAAAGTATTAACATTGATAAGTTAATTTTGCAAGTTTATAAAAGATCAACATATAAATACTAATTATATTTCTACTTACTATCAACAGAGTTGGAAACTAAAATTTAGAAATTATAGTACTTACAATAGCATTAAAAAATCAAACACCTAGGGAAAAATCTAATAAAAGTTGTGCAAGGTTTTCACACTGAAAACTATAACCATTCAGAAAAATTTAAAAGACCTAGATGAAGTGGTATTACATACATATAGGCCATCATAAATTGAAAAAACTCTTTTTTTTTTTTACCATGTAAATTATCCTCAAAGAGAGTTATAGATTCAAAGTCATCTTCATCAAATTTCAACAAGAATTTCATAAAAATTAACAAGCGGACTTTAAAATTTATACAGAAAGGCAAAGAGCCAATTTATACAGTTATTCAAGATAAACTCAAAGAATAGCCAAGCTGGAGGATTTACTCTAGTAAATATTAAGATCTATTTTAAATCTTCAATAATTAAACATGAACTCAACAATAGATAAATAGATCAGTGAAACAGAATAAAGTCCAAAAAGAGACCTGCCCATTCATGAACACTTGATTTTTGATAAAGGGTAGCATTGCCAAACCATGGTAAAAGGACAGTCTTTTCAATAAATGACTCTAGATTAATTTTATATTCATATAAATAATATAATGTGACTCAAATCATTCTCAAAAACCAATTTCAGGAGAAATGTAAAACAACATAATGCCTAGAAAACAATACAAAAAATATTTCTATGTCTTGTAATAAATAAATGACTTGTCTTATCAAGTAAGATACAAAAAATAATATGGTTACTTAAAATTGATAACTTTTTTTTGATAAAACATAACATTAAGGGAGTGTTAAGGCAAATCAAAGAGTGGTATACGATATTTGCAAATATTCTCTAAGGGCTCAAATTCAGAATATATAAAGAACTTCCTATCCTATATAATAAAAGGCTAATATACAAATTGTCCCTTTGACCAGGCATTTGACCAGGAGGCAGGTCAGCCTGACCCCACCCATGCACAAATTCGTGCACCGGGCCTCTAGTGAATCAATGAGTAAAAGACAGATACCCTAGTGGTAAAGTGGACAAAACTTTTGAACAGACACTTCAAAACTACTGTATATAATTTCAATATATAATTTCAGCAGAGTGTCAAAAATATAGGAATTTTTATTGCAAGTGTTTCTTATATATCTTTTTTAAAAAGTATTCAACTTATTATTAATGAAGGAAATACATGTGGTTTTAGTAAAAACCACACCTGAATATCCATCTTCACTCAGTAGGATATTTTAAATTTAAAAGGCTACCAAGTGTTGGCAAAGTTGTGGATCAACTTGAGATTTCATACACTACAGGTTACACTGGAAATTGGCTCATCCACTTTGAAAAACAAATAGCAATTTCTACTAAGCAACAGTCTATGACTCAGCAATTTTAATCTTATGTATATCTTAACAAAAAATGCATACACATACCTGAGGTACAAAAGAAATGTACAATAATAAATGTTCATAGGAGAGCTACTAGTAATAACACAAAACTAGAAACATCCCAGATGTCCAGCAAGTAGAACAGATGTGTACATTTTGGAACTGGCATATGATGGAATTTTATAGAGCAATAAAAATGAGCTATTTTTCATATAGAAATTTGTTGTTATATGGAAAAACATGAATACAGGGTGAGGCAAAAGTAGGTTTACTGTTCTTTGTATGTAAAATAATACAATAATCTATATATAAAAAGCCCAGCGACCGGAACGGGGGAACAACCAGAACGAGCGGTAGCTATGACATGCACTGCAGCAGCCAACCAGCCTGATCTGGGCCCCAATCAGCCCCCCACCCCTGGCTGGCTGCGGCCCCTTCTCCCAGCTGGCCCTGCTCCTGATCGGCCCCCAACACACCAATCAGGGGCAGAGCTTGCCAGCCAACTGCCTGCAGCCCATAGCCCCCGCCAGCCCAGCCCGATGGGCCCCTATCGGAGCGGGCTGGCCAATCCTACCTGTGCACAAATTTGTGCACTGGGCCTCTGGTTAATAAATAATAATACAAGAATAAACTGTTTCCTGTACTCACAACTGTGAACTTACTTTTGTCCCACTCTTTATATCTTACCAAAGAGGTTGAGCAAAAGAAACCTGATGCCGAAAGGTACACACTGTCTAGTCCTGTTTATATAATTTTCAAAAACAGGCAAAACTATTCTATAAAATCTTAGTCAGAAAACTGGCTACCTTTGGAGACCAGCAAGACGGTGGTGATTGGGAAGGGCTGAAAGAGATCTTAGGTGCTGACAAGGTTCTTTGTTATAATTCATGGTATTTCACTGTATTTCTGTTATTCTTTAACCAAAAATTTTAAAAATATATACAATGTTTCATTGAAAGTAATTAGCTTAGTTTCATCACCATTCAATTGTGCATAAACCAAAATTTCAAAATTACTATTTTTTAAAAAGTGAATTAATTTTTAGTACTAAAATAGTTACCTCTCTAAAATAATATATTCAAACCAAAAGAAAATATAGTAAATCAATCCAGCAGGTATTTTTTTTTTAATTTCAATAAAAATATATTGCTTTAATGAATAAAAATATATGCAATAGAAAATTTTACTCCTTATAAAATTCTGTTATATTAATGTGGGTCTCCAACTGGAATATATAAATATTGTTAATATTTTTAGCAATCTTGCCTGATACATCTAGCAAATCTGTACTTTCAGTTACCATGACAATTAAATACGTTCTGATTAGATGTCTTAGGACAGAATTACTGTTTATGGTTTGTGATGTTAAGAAGCAAAATTAGGGCAGAAAAATCATAAAAACTTCGGATGCTTAGTTCAAAGTTAGAATAATCTATTTTCAAATGGTATATTGTAATTATTTAGTTCATGTTTGGGAAACTGCCCCCTGTAAATCACTGTAGTGAAAGACCATTTTGTTTATGAAGTATATGTAAATAAAACATACATAAACTTAGAATGATTTAATCTCGTGTTGATACTAAGTATATTTGGGATTCTAGGGATAAATATTGATGACCTAAATCAGAGAAAATTTAAACTATGACTCACAAAATACTAAAACTAGCCATCCTAGAAAAGAAAAATGACACAGTGATTAATAACTTAGGCTTAGGAGTCACATAACCTAAATGTGAATTCTAGCTTCTCTAGTCATTAGCTTTCTAATTCCTCTAATTTTTCTCATTTTTAAAATGATAAAAATAATAAATAAAATCCAATTCACTGCATTTGGTTGTTATGGAATAGCACATGCAACACAGTTATAGAGAAGAAATCATTGGCACAAGTCATTTAGAAAAATCAGTCTTATATTCCAGTATTTTTAATTTTCAAACTAGGCTAGATCAGTGTTCTAGGTAAGTACCCAAATACTTTTCATAATTTTTTCAACAGTTGCACTATTTCTGAAAAATATATTTTACTTGGCCAACCAGTGTTGCTCAGTCAGTGCCTGAGCATTGACATTTGAACCAAGAGGTTCAATTCCTAGTCAGGGCACATGCATAAGTTGCAGGCTCGATCCCCAGTGAGAGACTGCAGGAGGCAGCCAATCAATGATTCTGTCTCATCATTGATATTTCTATTTCTCTCTCCCTTCTCTCATATCAATAAAAATATATTTTAAAAAATATATTTTTACACTATTCTCTAAGATTGTACAGAATATATGCTAAGTCAAACTGAAAAGTTAAATATTGTCTAATTAAGGATATCTAGAAAAAGTATTTTAATAATTCCAATTTAAAAAGACAAGAAAAAGAACATTATCACCAAAATTAAAAAGATACACTGTGAAGTAAAAACAAAAGGGGGCGGTGTAATATGTGTATAGTTTAAATAATCAATAATTAAAGATTTTAAAATATGTTTAAACCAATAACTGCCATCAGTGTGTTTCTCCTCAGATTGTTAAAAACCAAAGTGAAAACTGTAAATAGGTATTGATACAGTGTATTTTTACTGGATTTCTCAGGACTCTGAGTGGACTGTTAACATCAAGACCAATATCCTTTACCTGAAAAGAATGGTGGCAGATGGTCGGCTCTCTCAGTGAGAATGTTTTGGGTAGGCATAATATACTAACTTGTGTTGTAGTGTAACCCCCATCTTACAAAGGATGCCTCAAAAAGTAGAATTATGGAGTCATTTATTAAAAGCCGGCGGCATACGAAGGAGCAAAAGCGCTCCAGACCTTGCAGCCCCAAACAGCTTGACACATGTGGCTTATATTGGCAGAATATCACAGAGGTATCGATTACATCTTTGGGTCTGGAATGAAGAACCTGGTTCAGTTACAGAAGCAAAATTGAACAAGTTAGTTATCTAAAGTATCTACAAATCACTGAATCAACAGAAACTATTATCTGGGACCACCGGGGCAATTTAGAATAATTGTGCTGTCCAGATTCCAGGACCATTGAGTTCACCGGAATGCATTATCTGTAGCTGCTGAGACAATTTAGGATCACTATCTGTCCTGGTTCCCAGAAGAATGTGCTTCGATGACCAGTGAGATCACAATCAATGGGATATTCAAACCATCATCAATGGAGTATTGGGATAGCATACATAAGTTCAGGAAATCAAAATAACTTTCTATTGTTTTAGCAAACAAATAAATACAGAACCCAAACAGCAGTTTCTACCTGAGATGATTGCTGCCATACTTCACTTGCAACTATTCTTTTCAAGCTATGCCACTCTTATATGATCTTAGTCAAATTACTTATTTATCTGAGCTTGTTTCTTGATATGTTATATGTGATAATCATGTATTTCACCCTAAGTTTTAGAATTGTTGTGAAAGATCAAATGAGGATATGCATGTAATCATCTTTATAAACTACTAGATATCACCCCACGGAAGACTTTTAATTAAATACAGGGAATGGGTTAAATTTTGCCAATATTTATCTCCAATACAGTTAAATTTATATATCTACATTATCCATGTAACTATACATTTCTTCTTCCTTCTAAAATGGAGAATTATTTAAAAGAGTTTTCCACTGGTTTAACATTTGGGAATTATTCAGTGTCTAAAGTGCGGCTTTTCATTATAAAATAGCTTATTAAAGGACTGTCTTTTATCTATTTTAATGTATAAATCAACAAAATCAAGAATTCCTGAAAAACTGTGAAGACTGACTTAGCTTCTATTTATTTATTTGTTCATTCATTCATTCATTCCAAGGAATAGATATAAATGTTTAATTTTTTGAAATCTTTAAATCAGTTTAATTTTAACCTTCTTTTATTCATTTCTTCATAAAATATTTCAACTACAAGTCAGGTTCTTCATTCCACACAAAGAAGAATAAGGTATGACCACTATCCTCAAAGACTTAGTGAGTGGGGGGTCATAGGAAGTAAACTATCAGTTACACTGTATATAATAAGTGCTGTGGTTGAGGTATCCACAGGTTGTTATGGAAGCACTGAATAAGAGCTCCAAACTCAGCCTGGAGTTTAGGGAAGTCTCCTAGAGAAAGCAGCAGTTGACCTGAGCCTTGAAGAGATTAGCAGATCAATTATAGGGCAGACAAGAAGACCCGTCCTTTCTAGCAGAGAATAAACTACAGAGGGAGAGCAGAGTTTGGAAAAAGAGAGAAAAGGCAGAATGCATTAAGGGAGGTGTGAACAGTTCAGTGTGCGATTGATATTGTGAGAGACTGGAGATGGGAGAGATTGGGGTCATGAGAAAACAGATTTAAAGAAGTAAACAGGTACTGTTTAATAAATGACTTTAGGTGCAATGCAAAGGACTTCACGCATCTTTTCATAAAATAAAAACAAAAGAGAGCCCTATCAAAAGATTTTCAGCAGACTAGGCATCTGATGAGATTGGTCTTAGAAAAACAACTTTGATTATGGTGTGAAAAATATGTTAAAAAAAGACTATAAGACAGGGGGACTGAAGTAGGGTCTCTGAACTCTGAATATCTTTCTTTCCTAAACAGGAAGCAGAGACTTATAGACATTAAATAACTTGCCCCACATCACACAGATTGTAACTGGCCAAGCAGAGTTTCATGCAAAGCTCCATATAACTCCAGTGTGCTCCTACGGACAAGGGAAGCTGCCTCTCCTAAAAGAAACTATAATTCAAACAACTCTAACCAGTTAGAGAATAGTAACAAAAAAGTGAAAGAAAAGCAAAGGCATGGTCAGATCTACAGCATCAAAGTCGAATATAGGGACTAGCAATTATCTAGTGAAGGAAGGACCATCTGGGTAATCCTGGCAAAAGCAGATTTAGTGCCTGACTCATTCAGATAATTGTGCATACAAATGTGCCTGCTCTGGCTGAGTAACCTGGTCATTAATAACTTCCTTAGTACGTTTTGCCCTGTGGCACTTTTGAAATGGACAGTGGTAACTCAGAAAGAATTAAGGTACTATTCACTTCATGGGAGAGTCACATAAATAATAATGGGATCTTAATAGACTGGGAGTGCATTTTACATGTCCCCATGAGCCATTTCATCACACAGGGACATGTACATAAGCCAAATCCCATTTCAAAGAAGGAAAAAAGTTCAGCAATAATACCCTTGAATGTGTGTTTTTATATTCAATTATTTGTCAGGCAGCAGCAAGTTTTCTGAGCTTTAAAGCAATGAGAGGTAGTATTACAAATAGATTTGTAAGTTAGACTACAATCCTATCTAATAAAAGAGTAATATGCAAATTAACCACCACTCCACTACACCCACAAGCCACACCCACAAGCCAATCAGGAGTGAATATGCAAATCAACCCAACCAAGATGGCTGTGGCCACTGAGCAAGCAGGAGGCTTGGGTTTCCCCATCAATGGAGGAAGCCAAGCTTTCTGCACACCCTGGCCATCCCAGGCCTCCACTCAAGGCTACAAAGTTTCAATTATAGAAGATAAATAAATCCCAGATACCAGGGCCTCCTCTTGGGTTGCCAGGGGGAATGGCCAGCCTGCAAACCACCACAGGACCCTTGCCCAGGCTGCCCCACGCCCCAAGGAAACCCCCACCCTGATCTGGGACACCTTTCAGGGCAAACCAGCTGGCCCCAACCTGTGCACCAGGCCTCTATCCTATCTAATAAAAGAGTAATATGCAAATTAACCATCACTCCAACACACAAGATGGCTGCTCCAATGTGGACACAAGATGGCTGCCACAAGATGGCCAGAAGGGGAGGGCAGATGGGAGGGACTAGGGGAGGGCAGTTGTAGGCGATCAGGCCAGCAGGGAAGGGCAGTTCGGAGGGACCAGGTCTGCAAGGGAGGGCAGTTGGGGGCAATCAAGCCTGCAGGGGAGGACAGTTAGAGGTGACCAGGCTGGCAGAGGAGGGAAGTTGGGGGTGACCGGGCCTGCAGGGAAGGGCAGTTGGGGGGGGACTCAGGACTGCAGGGGAGAGCAGTTGGTGGGGACCAGGCCTGCAGGGGAGGGCAGTTAGGGGTGACCAGGCCTGCAGGGGAGGGTAGTTAGAGGTGACCAGGCCTGCAGGGGAGGGCAGTTAGGGGCAAGCAGGCTGGCAGGGGAGTGGTTAGGGGTTGATCAGGCTGGCAGGCAGAAGCAGTTAGGGGCAATCAGGAAGGCAGGCAGGAGAGCAGTTGGGAACCAGCAGTCCTGGACTGTGAGAGGAATGTCCCACTGCCCGTTTAGGGATCAGGCCTAAACGGGAAGTCAGACATCCCTCAAGAGGTCCCAGATTGGAGAGGGTGCAAGCTGGGCTGAGGGACACACACTCCCATGCACGAATTTCATGCACCGATCCTCTAGTAAAGTTATAAATTTATATATGTCCAAAATATAAAATACAGAAGGCAAAAACAAGGTGATAAAAACTTTCACAGTAAACAATAGATGTTTAAACAAAGAGAACATGAATACCCCAATAAAGAAATAGTCAAATGAAATCCAAAAATTAAAAATCAAAGAGCTAATAAACCTGAACACATTTCTTAAACTCATCCAAAGTAATAGAAGCACAACTTCAAAGAACAACTGAATGCACTTTTTACTATCAAAACAGTCACATTTTTTAACCCATTACCATGTGTGAAAAGAATATTTCCACATTGGTTTCTAGTGAGTATCAATTTGTCTATAAACTTTTTGCTGGGGCAGTTTGGCGATAAGCATTAGGTGTTAGATATATGTATGTGTTTGACAAGGTAACATTTAAGAAGTTATTACCAGGAAATGGTCAGAATTACAAAATTAGTGTATATTCATGTTCATTTTCATAAGTGTGAAAAACCAGAAGCAATCTTAAGGCTTGTGTGAAAAACTATTTGGCATTCATAAAGATATGGTTCATAAGAATATTAAATGAGATAAATAAATATTTATGTTATGATGTTAAGTGGGGGAAAAGCTGAATGCAAAATAAAATTATTCCAATTTATATATTTTAAATATCTATGCATATTTATTCAAATAAACCTGAGAGGTTAAGAGTGGATCTCTTTGCACAGAATTTTCTTTTATTTCCAATGTTTCCTGAGTCATTCTATATATCCTTATAATCATGAAAATATTATTTTAAAAGTAATATTAAGTGGATATAATTTTGCATAATAGTTCATTCATACAACCATAATGAAATGTCCCATCCACTTGCTGTATTTTCAAGGGCACACAACTGCTACTAAGCCCTGTTTTCAGAATTTGAAGTGCTCTTGCTACAAAGACAGTGCTTTTTAAGATACGAACTAAAGCACAGTGAGAGTTTCAAAGCAGAGTAAAACTAATAATATAAATTTAAAATACACCATGCCAAAAATAATAAGCTGCCTCTTAGATTAAAAGCTGAGAAACACACATTTGATAAATTGCCTACTGTACGAATCTAGGCATACAAAGACAGGTGAAGCTGGTACCAGAGAAAAACAGAGAAAGATACAAATTAAGAGTTGAGAATAAAAATGAATAAATTAGTTACAGAATAGATAGTGGGTACTTGGAGGTAGAGGAAACAAAGTCTTAAAAAATTAATCACAAACCTTTGCTAAAAGCCAATTTAAGGGTGACGACTACTGATGGGGAAAAGCAAAAACTTGTTTTCACTATGTACATTATCATTACTGTAAACAGAACTTCTATTACTGACAACTATTATTTTTGAGTAATTGCTATTGGTCAAGCCCTATTTTAAATGTGTTACATGCATTATCTCACTTAATATTCAAATAAATGCACACAAAAAACTGAGTTAAATGCTATTATAATCCCCAACTGACTTACCAACATTCACTTATCTGCATAATGATACATAAATATTTACACATGTAGGTTTCCTTTCAAAGCCTTAGCCAGGCTTTGGAAGGATAATATTTTGGAATGGCTAATGAAGAAGAGATTAGAAGTAGAAATGCAGAAAGAGAGTTTTGTTTGCAATAAAATAAATTGCCATCAATTTGCAGGATTCATTGGAAAGCGAAAAGCAGGAATATGAGATAGGAGGGACACAAAGAAAGGAGGGTTAGAAAAAGTAAGAGAAAAATTGTGACATCAGATCATAGTGGTATCAAGACGTAAAAATTCAAGGAGATGAACAATATGGAAAATGGCAAACCAGAAGAGAAGAAAAATGAACAATCCTATATAATAAAAGCCTAATATGCAAATCAACCAAATGGCGCAATGACCAGTGGAACAACTGGTCCCTGTGATGCACACTGACCATCAAGGGGCAGACACTCAACGCAGAAGCTGCTCCCAGCTCGCAGACCCCAGGCCAGCCAAGGCAGGTGCCAGTGGAGGACCCCGATTGCCCTGCCAGTCACCCCACAGATCAGCCCTGATCAGCAGCCAGGCCTAGGGACACTACCCGTGCATGAATTTTGTGCATCGGGCCTCCAGTGTTATAAAAGAATACAAATATTTGACATGAAGAAGGAGAGCTTATGGATGATTTAGAGAGGATAGGTTCTGTCATGTGAGGCAGACCATGGCCAACTTACATGTAGAAATGCAGGGGAATGGGAAATGGAAATGGAAATGAATATTGTTTATTTTTAAAAAGGCAATTACATGGCATGTTTTGTGTAGAGAAATATGAATTTTCTATCTCTTATCTTGGTCTCTAGTTGGCCTCCAGGGGCACAAGATATGAGAGAATATATAGAATTGCCTATACAAAGTCATAACCTCTATTGGAAAATTGAATCATTCTGTGCAAGGATAGAGAAACACTGATGTCATCCATTATTCCTCATGGAAAGAATAAGGAAGCCAAAAGTAGTTCCCAAAACACAGCCTTCTATCAACTAATAAATGATCCCCAAATCATTGCTACATCATCTAGTAAACAGCTCCTTATGATGACATTTCCTCAATAAGAATCTTTGAGCCCTACCCGGTTTGGCTAGTGGACAGAGCATTGGTCTGCAGACTGAAGGGTCCCTGGTTTTATTCCAATCAAGGGTACATGCCTGGGTTGCGGGCTCAATCCCCAGAAGGGGGCGTGCATGAGGCAGCCAATTAATGATTCTCTCTCATAATTTATATTTCTATCTCTCTCTCCCTCTCTCTTCCTCTCTAAAATCCTATATAATAAAAGGCTAATATGCAAATCGACCAAACAGCGGAACAACTGATCGCTATGATGCGCACTGACCACCAGAGGGCAGAGATTCAACGCAGGAGCTGCCCCCTGGTGGTCAGTGAGCTCCCACAGGGGGAACACTGTTCAGCCAGAACCAGGCTCATGGCTGGTGAGCACAGCAGCAGTGGCAGGAGTCTCTACCACCTCTGTGGCAATGCTAAGGACTGCAAGAGGGCACAGTTTGGGCTGAGGGACCCTCTCCGCCCCCCTGGAATGCATGAATTTTGTGCACTGGGCCTCTAGTATATATATTTGTTCATGGGGGGGGTTCCCCTCAGCCCAGCCTAAACCCTCTCCAATCTGGGACCCCTCATGGGATGTCCAACTGCCGGTTTAGGCCCGATCCCCAGGATCAGCAGTTGGACACCCCTCTCACAATCCTGGACCGCTCACCTGCCTGCCTACCTGGTCGCCCATAACTGCCCTCCCCACCCCACTGGCCTGATCATCCCTCACTACCTTTGCATGCCGGCCTGATCCCCCTGCCCCAAGCCTTATCACCCCTAACTGCCAGCCTTGTCACCCCTAACTGCCCCCCCTGCTGACCTGGTGACCCCCCACTGCCCCCCACCGGTGTAGTCGCCCCTCACTGCCCCCCCTGCCAGCTTAATCGCCCCAACTGCCCCCTCTGCTGGCCTGGTTTCCCCTCACAGCCCCCCACTGGCCTGGTCACCCCATGCAGCCTGGTTGTTCAGTCATTTGGTCGTCACTCACTAACCCCCCTGCTGGCCTGGTCATAGGCAGCCATCCTGTGAGGGAATGACGGTCAATTTGCATATTACCTCTTTATTATACAGTATATTTTATACAGTATATTTTATTTTAGGCTCAAAGATTCCCTCTTTGAGCCTACTTAGAACTGGATTCAATTCAATGGTAATGGTGCTTTTCCTGCAAAATACTTCCTGTCTAATTAGAAGACAAACCAGACTACAATAAGGATTAAGTAACAAAATACCAGTAAGACTTTCTGAATAACATTGGCCTATATTATTACTGATATCAATATTGACCAAATTTTGTTACCAGGACCAAAAGCTGTAGAAAATTGAACTATTCTGTTTGAGAGAAAAACACTATACAATATAATTCACAGTACATTATTAGAATACTAGTAGCCCTGTGCACGGATCCATGTGCCAGTAGCTCGCTGCCGCCCTCCAGTAGCTCTCCACCTGCTGCCCCACCTTCCTATAGCTCCCCCTGCACCTCTTCCTCAGCACCCCCTCATAGCTTGCTGTCCTGCCCCCCCCCCCCTGTAGCTCTCCGCCCCACCCTCCTGCTGATCAGTGATCCGGTCATTATGCAGTCAGTCTTTACACTTCACGATGTAACAACCATTTGCATATTACATCTTTATTATACAGGATTAGCATTGAAGTAATGGATTTTTGAAAGACTTTACCCAAATTACTTGTGTCCTTTAAATCTTAGTTTTCTCATCTAAGAAAATGGAAATGTTATTATCAGATTTAAATAATTCTAGGCAATAGGAAAAATAAATGCACATACATCTATAAAAGGAAGTCCATGAAGTACAAATAGATATGATATGAAACAGCAGCACAAATTTAAGTATCAGGTCCACACGTAAAATGTATACAAAGAAATATGTCAAAACTACTCCAAAGGTTCTGAGGGTCCCTTAGCTCTACATCCTGCAAAGTGGTTCGGATTCTTTTCCCCCAGATTCCCAAAATGCTGCTAGCTATATTACCACCCAAATCAATTTACTATCAAAAAACCAAGGTACAGGCATAAGCAAGCCATTATGTTCCAGTGAGTTTAATAAAATATCCCAGATATATGTATTTACTACTTGATATGTGTGTTACATTTCAAACTAGAAAGATTCGGTGGTACGCCGTGAAGCTGAAAAAAGGTAGGGAAATAGATGAATATCAAATAGCACTCCAAGAATGTATTCAAAACAATATTTGGAATTATTGGTCTTCATATGCATTACAGAAACATTATTTCATGCAGGGTTTCCTCAGTCTGAGGGCATCTTCTCTGGCTTTTTCCCCAGTGGAGAATTTGATTCTCTTTTTCCCCTCCCACTCCATGCCTCCAGATTGCTTCCCAAGGCCAAGGTAGCCTGCTCAGCACCAGGCACGGGGCTGGGTATGCAGGAGCTATATATAGCTCCACCTTGGAGTTGCGCGCACACAAGCACGGTACAAATGCCCATGCTGGGTTTGGCATAAATAAAGGAGAAAGGGATGCAGCTGTCCCCTCTCCCTCTTTCCCATCAGCCCGATTTTTCAATAATTTTCAAAGCAGGGTGTCATCAGCCCCCAAAGTGATGCAGCAGAGTCTCATTTCTCTGCAGTTCTTCAGCCTACTGGCTCCAGCAATCTGACTCGGGCAGAAACCGGCGCTGAGCCAACACCTACTTCCCAGATGCGGTCACCCAGGGAGGCTGCCTCGCAGCCGCCGCGAGCCCATCCGGGCACAATTATTTCACTCTCTGGGAATCCCGGTGGATAAACCCACCTTTTAGAAACTATGCGAGAAGGTGGTTCCCGGGGGACAACGCCAGGCTCGGAGAAGCAAAGCCTTCGCTGCCCCTCCCCTGCTCAGTCTGCCGCAGAGATGGGAGACGAGCCCAGGCACTCTCACTAGAGGCGTAATGAATCGAACAAACCCCTCCGGTAGCGGGGTTGACCCCCACCCCTGATCTCGAAGGGAGCCAGCTTTTAGCAGAGGGACCTGGGAGCAAGCAAGCCCCTTCTTCCCCTCAGCGCAACGATTGCCTATTTTTTTCTGGGATGTGCTAGAGTCTGGACGCCAGGTAGGAGAGGGAGAAGGAGAGGTATGACAGGCATGGGATGGAAGAGAAGCTCTCCCCAGTCATGGAAGACGCACGGGTCCCGGCGGCTGGCACGCCTGCTCTCCCCAGACCCTCCCCAGCCCGGCAGACATGGCAACCCTCGGGCGCATCACCGGCAGTGGGAGAGGAAGCCTGAAAGTTGAGGAGACACAGATGGGGTTCGGTCCCCTCTCCTCGGGCACTGCCGCCCTGCCCACACACTGCTTCCCAGCACCAGATCTCCTGCACCCCAGGGGTCCTTCATGACAAGAGCTGCGGCGACCTCGGGAGATTTGGGGGTGACGAGGGCGGGGCAGGACTGGGAGAAGGGGAGGAAGGCAACAGTAGCGTGAAAATACGTGTTCTTTACCCTATCGGCAAAGAAGGACAAGTCCTGCCTCCTACCTGTTCCCTGCTCCGGCTCGCCCCGGCGCGGCACAGCTGGACCATCACCTACAGGTTTCCCACTTCCGCTGCAAACACCTGGGAGTGCATCTCCCCGGCCTGCGCCCCTCCTCGCCTCGGTTGAGCCCACCCAAGCTGCTTGACAGCAGAAGCCCAGCCTTTTAGAGTGGTTATTGGCGCCACGGGGAAAGTGGGGCGGGCACCGAGGAGAAAGTCTCGTCTCTGATTGGACAGACAGGATGTCACTTTCGGCCCAGTACTCAGCCCAGTACTCTCAGCTGCGGAGCGGTGGCTGCTAAGGGTCTCTGCAGTGCTTATGGCCAAAACCTGCTGCTTGGGGACCAAGGACCCCTAAGAGGAGGGAAACTGGTTTGATGACTTGTCATTTAATACCCCGAGAGGGAAGGAGAGGCCAGGCATAAGCAGACACCCAACACTTCCAGAGCTTCCCTGAAGAGACCATCTGCTCTGAGATTTGACAGTCAAAAATATGAGGAGCAATGCCTCCATAAAGAAACAAGAACCTCGGGGAAGAACGGAGAAAAATAGAAAAATACATACACTTATGTAAAAAAAAAAAAAATCACGAGGAAAAACAACAGGGGGAGGAGGGAGCGTGAGGGCTTTTTGTTTCATGTTTCCATTTTTGCCTAAATGCAACGTGGCAGTTTTGTGTGTGTGTAGAGAAAAGGTTGAACTGCTTATCTGTAGTGCAGAGAGACTCCCAATATCCTCTGATAGGAACAGTGTAAGCCTGTAGAATAACCTCTAAAGAAAGAGTAAAGGAAGGAAATTACTAGTAAGACCAAACTGCATAAGGGGCTTGTCTTGGACAGTTCATTTGGTAGCAAAAGTCTTGAAATACATTCAGACTGACTGATAGTTAACCTGTTCCCTTTCTACTGATATTAGCCATCATTCCTTTTGTGCTTGAACCCTGAGGATGCAGAGCATGGATAAGTCAACCCAAACCTAGGTGATCCCTAGCCTGCCCTTTAGGTTCAGGGCACAAGGGCAAAACAAGTTTGTGCCCATCTTCCAACTTTGCCATGGTCCAGGTGAAATCAGGAAGCAGTGGAATTTAAGGGACTTCTTAACCCGAAGAAAATGACTTAAAAAATCACCAGTAAAGTTATGGGTAAAGGAGTGTCTAATTTTAGTGCCACGTAAAGAAACAATCTCCCTCAATGGCTGCATCCTATCAGCAAAATAGCCAAATTCTTCATCCACCTAAATTAAGTAGCTATCTTAACTAACTCTGAGCATAAGACACAACTTCCATCCTTAAAGACCTTATGATAGACTTGAGTCACTAGGCAGCTAGCTATTAGAGAAGATGACATTGTTATTAAATGCTAAATCACTGTAGGCTCTTAGCTTAGTACTTATGGTTCTTATTACTATTACACTAGACTCTTCATAAAAATGCTATCTTTATAAAACTAGAGAAAACAAATTAAGGTTTTGGGGAGTGAGAAAAGAACCCTAGAGATAATTTGCAGTGGACAATAAATATGGTTCTAATGCCAGAAAGCCTCTAAACATTGAGTGAGGATGACTAAAAAGAATGTAATGATAAGGTTTAAAATCCCATCAGTCATGTTTCTACATAATATACCATTAGTCTTGCACCTCCACCCCAGGCACCCACACTAATTATTCCATTGAATTGTACAAATCATTCATTACTTAGTGCATTTACTGAGCACTTACTCTATGCCACACCCTGTGTTAGGTGCTAGGGCATTAAACAAGAATTACACATTGAACTTGTTAAGAAAGGACTGAGGAAGCAATTAAGATAGCAAAGTATTATAACAGGGAATGTATATTTTTCAACACTAACAATTTTGTCTATTTCTAAGCATTTGAGTCACAATGAACTCCAACAAAACTTCCTCTAGATTTAAGCAGTGAAAAAAAGTCATAGTATCAAGGAAATAAAATGAGTATCCAGGTCAGCACAGGAGTGGAAATTGGAAGTGAAAAGAATGTTAAAGAAATCTCTGCTAACCTAAATCTTTCATTCCTCAGTTCATTCATTCTTTCAACAAATATTACTATTGTCAGTATAGAGATGAATGCAATAGGCAAATTCTTATGAAGCTTATTTTTTTTGTTGTTTTGTTCTTCAAACAATGTAACTTTGTGTATTTACACACAACTTGTGAATAGTATTAGGAGAATTGCTATCTGGTCATCAGTCACTGCATATCTTTTCAGATAAAACAGACCATCTCTGGGTTATTAGTTATTATCCTATAGAGAATACATGCATATCTGTTCTTGTTACATAAATCCTTATGTATATGAATATATCAAAAGTATCTGCTGCAGAGCATTTAAAATTTTCCAAATCACTTTCATATACAATCCTCCTCTTTGTTCTTAAGTAAGCAGGAGACTCATTATTAGCCCATTTCACAATTGAGGAAATCAAAATAGCAAAGGAAATGTAAAGGTAATCCTATATAATAAAAGGCTAATATGCAAATAGACTGAATAGTGAAATGACCGGTCGCTATGATGCACACTGACCACCAGGGGGCAGATGCTCAATGCAGGAGCTGCCCCCTGGTGATCAGTGTGCTCCCACAGAGGGAGCGCCACTCAGCCAAAAGTCAGGCTCATGGCTGGTGAGCATGGTGGCAGGAGCCTTTCCTGCCTCCGCTGCAGTGCTAAGGATGTCCCCAAGGGCTCCCAGACTGCGAGAGGGCACAGGCTGGACTGAGGGACCCCTCCCTTGAGTGCACGAATTCTGTGCACCAGGCCTCTAGGAAAAAATAATTCTGTATATAATGCTTGGTATATAGAAGACATCCAGTACATTCTTATTGATGAATATATGGCTTATAAATTTTCAGAATTTGAAGAACTTTAGAAACCATTGTGTTTTTTATACTAGGGAGCAGAGAATCATATATTATAATTTTGCCTAACATCTTGAACCTAGTTAAGGTCAAAGCTGAGTCTGAAACACAGGTCATAGGGCTATTCATTCACTGTTTTTTCCACCATAATGAACAATAACTTTTTCTGGTATCTTCTTTAGAAGAGTTCATGCTATTTTTCCTCCCTGAACCACCCAGCCTTTGAAGTTTTCAGGCCTTACAATGGTGTACTCATCCTCCAGCATCTATGAAAACATATGAAAGCATGCCACTTTAACTAGAAATTAAGCAGAGCATAAAAAGTAGCCAAGGCTCAATTCACTTGTAAGTTTGGGGTCTACCCCCTGAGACTGAGATCAGAGTGATCAGGGCTGGTGTGTCAAGGTATAAAGAAAGCTGATGGAAATGGGTGGTGAGATAGGCAGATCACCTCAGGCACATATTGTCTCTAAAGTGAAGAGGAAAAGAACTGCAGAAACATTATCTGAGTCCCCTTATCTGACAGCCTTGTATAGAACCTATTTTGAATTCTTCAAAAGAAACAGGAGGAAAAGTTTGCCTTGTTCCCTGGATGGC
Source organism: Corynorhinus townsendii (assembly GCA_026230045.1). Taxonomy (NCBI): domain Eukaryota; kingdom Metazoa; phylum Chordata; class Mammalia; order Chiroptera; family Vespertilionidae; genus Corynorhinus; species Corynorhinus townsendii. The sequence goes on from JAPDVU010000003.1 coordinate 177,499,524, forward strand.
TCCGATTCCCTAACCACTCAACAAGTTCCTTAGCACAATATATCAGGCATTGCATTGCTAAGCTTTCCTTAGCCTTATTATTAAATTTTTCTGCCACCTCCTCCTTCTTCCAGCATGCATTGGCTCTCATTCTTGAAACATTGCAATTTCCTCCAACCAGTGATTAAATCTCAGTACGAGGAGAGGAAATGCAGCAACAGCACAGCTTTCCACAGCATGTATTTATTTTCTTTCTCCTCTGCCCCACCCACAATTTTCTCACTTCAGAGCTCCCCAGGAGAACAGTTGCTCACATAGCCTGATATAGTAAAGAAGGGGGAGAATAAGGGAAAAGGGTGTTTTCCCATCAAAATTTCAAGCTACACTCAACACAGCAGAAAGACAAAGGAGGCTCTGCCCACTAGTTTGAAGAGAGTCATGTTAACCCAGACTGCAGCATCTCAGAGAAGATCACATCAGCCCACTGACCTAGCTTTTACAAAGCCAATTGGGAACACAGGCAAAGGGATGCACACACACACACACACACACACACACACACACACACACACCCCTCTCACACACACACACAGACTGTCAGTACCACAAGGCTGGAAGAATAGTATTAAATTCTGGAAATACAGTTACAGCAGCAGCTTGCTAGTCACTCGGGACCACTAGAACCTTCCCGGAGATTAATAAGATCAGAATGCCTTTTGTTTTGTGAGTGACTGCTGTGCACCAAAAGGGCAGATCTGCTGAAAAGCCACATGCTAACATTGCAGGCCCATCTTCATTCAGATTCCGTTGTTTCAGAATAGAGTCCATTCTTTCTCTTTAATATTTGATATGAAGTATACCAGAATGGCATGTTAGTTCATACTTCAGAGCCAATATGCCCTCCAAAATTTTTAACTCAAAGAACTCATACAGAGGAGCCAATAATCAATTGTTAAAATTAAGCTTTAGCCTCTCTTACTCATGGAGAAGAGGCAACCTTCATTAAGATGTAATTTTTCTTCTTTCCTAACTGTCATTGTAAGATACTAAAATTTTTATTTTATTTATGTTCTTGAAATGATAAATAATTCAGCATCTGGAGTGGACATAGGATGGGGCATTAGACCTTTGTTCTACTCTAGACTAGTAACTAGCTGACAATAGAGGAACCGGACTTTAAGCCTTAGTTTCTTGTGCTATAAAATGAGGGGCAGAGTTATACAATTCAAAACTATTTGTTAAGAATATGGTGTCAGCATCTTTATACAAGATCATCTACCCAAATATATGTCCTACCCTGAAATCAACTAAAAGAAGCAAGAGGAGAGGAACAGAGGATATAATTTGTCCATTTCATCCAAATGTATTGACCTAAAGTTATTCATACCATTCCCATTTTATGTGTTTAATATCTAGTTAATCTCTGTTTGCAACCCAATTTTCATTCCCAGTATTGATAAATTCTGTTTTCCCTTGTCAAGTTTCCACTATTTAGAAATTTTATTAATCATTTCAAATATCAATCTTGGCTTCATTATTTTTCTCTAATGTATGTTTGTCTTGTATTTTATTGATTTCTGCTCTTATGTCTATAGTTCCCTTCCTCTTACTTAGTTTTCTTCTTCACTATTCTTGAAATGGATGTTATTGATTTTTCAGCCTTTTTTTTTTTTAATATTTGCCTTTGTGCTATAAAATTTCTCTAAGTAGTCCCTTAGTGTATCAAACAAGTTTTAATGTCTTATCTTCATTGTCATTCAGTTTAAATATTTTCTAATGTCTGTTTTTTGTTTTTTGTTTTTTGATCCAAAGATAATTTAAAAGTGCATAGCTTATAGTCACTTTGGGTTTTTCTACTTATCTTTTTGTTTGAAAAAATTTAGTTTAATTTTATTGTTGTCATAAAGAATACTCTTTTATTGGGGCTTTGTTTATAATGTAAAATTTTCATTTTTGGTAAATGCCCCCTGTACTCAAAAAGAATATAGAAGTTCAGCTTCTGGTAATAGAGAAATGGGTACTATTGAACCACCTACCCTATATATAGATGTAAGCTATAAGGTCTGGCAAGAAGAAAAAAACTACTTGGGAATAACCAGAGCAGGAAGAACATACAGGAGTATCTATGAATGGAAAAAGGAAATGGCAGTGGGTCAGTTACCCATTTTATACAGCTTTGATGTTGAGAAAAGGTCCCAGTAGGTTCCAAACAGGATGGCTTAAAGGACCACAGGTCAGAGTTCTGGCTAATGACAGAAGAAAACAATGAGCAGGGAAATCTTGGGAAGGAGAGATCCAGAATCGGAGAGCCCTCAATTCAGAGTATAAACTCTACCCACATCTTAAACCAACTCTGGAACTACAAATATATAGCACACACTCCAAGCAACCCAGTAAGGCTAAAAGAACTGTAATAGGCTGAGTCATAACTCCTTACCCCCTGGAACCTGTACATGTTACCTCATGTGGCAAAGTCTTTGCAGAATTGATTAGGGATCTTAATATGGGGCGACTATGCTGGATTATCCAGCTGGGTCCTAAGTACACTCACATGCATTCTTATACGAGGGAGGCGGAGGGAAATTTTACTGTACACAGAGCAGAAGGTAATGTGAAAACAGAGCCAAGAGAGATTGGAGAACGATGGCCTTGAAAATTAAAGTAATGCAGGCATATGCCAAGGAGTCCCTATAGCCATCAGATTTGGAAGAAACAAGGAACATGAATTCTCCCTAAAGCCACTGGAGGTAGGGTGGCCATGTTGACTGATTTGGACATTCTGGACTCCAGAAGTGTGAGGGTACACATTTTTGTTGTTTTAAGACATTTTGTTGTTTTAAGTGACAACACAATTTTTCTTTTGTTTTGTTATGGGAAAATTTATGACAGCAGCCATCAGAAACCAGTAAAATAATTTAGCAGACATTTCAATTGCTGCCTGACAAAGGTGAAACACAGTTTGCAACTTGAGTGCAGCCAACTTAACTACCTTGAAATGAAACAAATAAAATACATTAATACTCTTCAAAAAACAACACAATCCAGAATCTCTGCAATGTATCATCAGAATATCCAGCATGTAATTTAAAATCATTGGACATCTATCCTGCTACCTCCTCAAAAAAAACAACAACACAAAAACAAACAAACAAACAAAACCTAAGGAGAAAACAGGAAAATGTTACTCATGCTTAAAAGTAAAGGCAAATATTGGAATTAGCAGACAAATAATTTTTAAACTGCTATTATAACTGTGTTCAAAGGCAAAAATAGTTTGCCTATAATGGATGTTTTCCCAATAAATTTTCTACACACTAATTTTCATGCTATAATCAATTTCCTGGGTAGCCCATCACAATATAATAAATCATGCATGCTCATTATAAAAAGTACCAAAAGCTATGAGACATAAGAGTTGGAAAACATCTACCCAGAAATTGGCCAATTATTGTTTGATATTATTAGTTTAATAGGCTTTTGTAACTACAAATTTTCCCTGAATTTTCATGGATATTCCAATTGAAGAGTACCACTCAAAATATTGTCTTCTTTTCCAACCTTTACCTCCTGTCATCTTTTCAGTAATTATGGCCTATATCTCATATTTTCTATATCTTTTTTTTAGACTTTCAAGCATCTCTCATGAAAAATTACCCTGACCCTACATTTTCTTCTAATTATAGTAAAAAGCCCTGAGAATTGAAAAATTTCCACCATAGCCCTCACATTTCTTTCTCTCCTGGTTTTCTCTAGAAACTCTAAAGCTCTTTCCCCAAGTTCCATTCCCTTCTTTTCCCTCCCCTTCTCTATCTATCTATCTATCTATCTATCTATCTATCTATCTATCTATCTATCTATCTCTATCTCTTCCTCTCCTCATTAATTTTATGAAGAATTGTATACTTGGTTCTTAGTTTTTGACTCTCTTATCACTTAACCTTTTCTCTTGTGTGATATTACACATTCTTCTGGTTCTAACCTCCTCCTATAGATAATTTTTCTACATCTCTATTTCCAATCTTGGCTCTACTCTGCACTGCAGCCACATAAATCCATTTCTCTAGTAAATTTTTCAACTTGGATGAATCAAAATCATATCAAACTCAAAATGACCAAGACTGAAATAATTACCTTGGTACAAGTTACAAATAAATATTATTAAAACAGAACCTCTGTATGTCTGGGAGAGGACAAGGAGATATACTGCTAAAGGGAGAATTGTCAGAATCCAGAATTTAAGATAAAATTCCTAGCTATAAAAAAAAGTGAAAGATACATACTAGTAATGTAAAATAGCAAGGCATAGTCAAGAATTGTGATAATTTGATTATAATTAAGGCATAAGCATGAAGAAAATGAAAAACAGATTAGGAATGGCACTGACCTTCTCACTTTTCCTCAGATAAATGAGGCACACTCCAAATGTAGGTCCTTTGCATATACATTTATCCTAGGTGGGTGTAATATTTTGTTGTAAGCATTTGCTGGTATATCTCTTTATTGTAAATAAAAGGCTCCATGAGGTAAGGGTGATATTTGGTTGATTGGGAATCCTGGTACAAACTAAGAAACAAATTACTTCTCTCTACCTTCTATTACATGTTATCTATCTGAGAAAACTTCCAAAAAGGGGCATACAAATCAGATCTTTAAACACAAAGAGAAATTAACTAGATAAAGGGTAAGGAATAGCAGACATACAGTTTTATAATTAAGAAACATAATTTTCAGTTTGCTTATAGCTAAATGGAAAGCGTAGATTTTTAGGATCGCATTAACACTTACTAGAGAAAGAACATCTCTATCACTTTTAATCTTAATGAGCTATTAACATGAAGGTTAATTGTGAGAAATACAGCAATTTGGTGATAAAAGCACAGAAAAGTATAAATCAACCTAGGCAACTAGAGAATATATAAAATTTAAATTTGGGGACTCTGAGTTCTTGCTTGTTTCTGAAGAAAATGAGGTCATAAATGTCATTAGTTCTTTTTTGAGTATGCAGTAATAACATGAGAAACACTTAGTACAAGTATCTCAGCACACAAGGACAATGCAAAGCATAGCTTAAGAGAATAGCATTACCTACTGCCAGTAAATGAGAACATTTAGCCACCGTCCAATTATCTTTCAAGTTCTGCTTAAAAGAAAATTAACTTTAACCTTCATGTGAACATAATTATTTTTTCCCAAAGATCTGTACCAATTGTCACTGAGATAAATTTGGCCCAATCTGGAACTCCTCTACAATGCTTTTCTACCTGGGGGGAGTTGATAGCTATATATATATTAGACTAGAGGCCCGGAGCATGAAATTCATGCATGGGGGGGGGGGGGGGCTCTCAGCCCAGCCTGCACCCTCTCTAATCTGGAACCCTTTGGGGGATGTCCAACTGCCAGTTTAGGCCCCATCCCGGGGATTGCACCTAAACTGGCAGTCGGACATCCCTCTCACAATCCTTGACCGCTGGCTCCTAATAGCTCACCTACCTGCTTGCCTGGTCACCCCTAAGTGCCCCCCCCCCCCACCTGCTGGCCGGATCACCCCTCACTGCCTCTGGGTGCTGGCCTCATCGCCCCTAACTGCCAGCTATGTTGCCCCCAACTGCCCCCTCTGGCAGCCTGGTTGGCCCCAACTGCACCCATCCTGCCAGTCTGGTTGCCCCTAACTGCCCCCCACCCCCCACCAGCCTGGTCACCCCAAGCAGCCTGCTTGTTTAGTCATTTGGTCGTCCCTCACTAACCCCCCTGCCAGCTTGGTAGTAGACAGCCATTTTGTGAGGGTGTGAGGGTTAATTTCCATATTGTCTCTTTATTATATAGGATTTTTAGACATATTGTTAATGGCAAATGGCACCAAACAGACCTTGTTCCTTGAGTTTTGGCTAAGAAAGAATTCAGAGCCAAGATTCAAATACAAGCAAAATTTTATTTAGAAAGTCACTGAGGTAGAAGTGAGGGTGAAAGAAGTGAGCCAGCTGAGCTGCTTGGGCTCAGGGAACAAGTTACCAAGGCAGAAAAAGGGCCCTTGGAGCTTAGGAGAAAGAAAGCAAAGGTATGCACTTTGAGGAAAGGAAGGGGAAGGAAGGGTGTGGGCATGCTAAAGAGAAAGAGAGAGACAGAGTCAGAACATGCTGGGGAAAGAAGGAGATGAGGAAAGGCATAGGGGTGTGAGTGTGTGTGTGTGTGTGTGTGAGAGAGAGAGAGAGAGAGAGAGAGAGAGAGAGAGAGAGAGAGAGAGAGAGAGAGAGAGGGAGAGAGAGAGAGAGAGAGAGAGAGAGAGAGAGAGCCATGCTGGAGGCTTCAACTCGAGGGTTTTTATCTGGAGGTCTCTGGGGAGGATCTCAATAGAATATTCATCAGTCTTCCAGGTGTGTCTCCTCAAGGTCTGGTCTCCACTGATTGTTCAGTCAAAACATCGGATCTTTAGTCATCACAGCTGGTCCTGATTTCAGCCATTCTGTCACCCACATGGCCTTGCTGCTTTGCTATGGCTGGAGCTAAAACAAAACTGAGGCCTAGAAGTTATCTTTAGGGCTTAATACTTAAAGGAGTTGTTGTACAAGGGCTTGTATGGGAATCCAAAAAGGCTATTCTCCACCCCCCTGTTGCTCCTCTAAGGGGTCTACCACATGATAGTGACATGCCAGCAGAGGAAAGGTGAGGAGAGGGTTCAGACTGCTTCACCAAGGATTTGCTAAAGGAAGAAAGGTCACTCTGGAGGTGAGGTCTTGGCCCAGTTTTGCCTGTTGCTAAGTACCCGGGGGTTTCCACCCTGGTGACTTTCCATACCTGGCTTATCATTCTTACTCTGCTCATGTCTGTCTGTCTACTATATCAATATGGCATATCTCTTAGGCATACAGTGCAACCCTGGATCTCAAACTTAATTCATTCCAGAAGGCTGTTTGAGAAGCAATTTGTTAAAAAATCAAATCATTTTTTTTCCCAATGGTAATACTGTAAATTGAATTAATCTGTTCCAGACAAATGATTGCCTGTTTTAATCTTTCTTAAATACTGTACATGTCTAATGTACTATTTAAACCATAAATAAATACTTTAAAAACAAAAAGGACATGAAATGTAAATGAAATTTAACAAAAAGGAAATGAAATTCAATTGCCTGTGATTTTTGCTTCATGAGCACTTTCACACTCTTAGCAACCTCAGCATTCTTGATGGCCTCTTATGTTTTAAAATTGTGCTAATTGTTGACTTCACCATACCATACTCTGTAGCCAGATCAGACAATGCGTACACCTCTATTGTACTTTGCATTTATTTATTTTGTAAGCTCTATCGTTGTTCTCAACTTTCCTTTGAACGTTGCTGCTATCACTAACCTTCTTAGGCCACATGGTGACTTGCTGTACCTATTTAATAATTAGAGGCCTGATGCATGAAAATTCGTGCAAGAGTAGGCATTCCTTTCACCAGCTGCAGGCACCGCCTTCCCTTTGGCACCCAGTATCCAGGCTGCCTCACTGGTTTCCCTCCTCCTGCCGCCGGCAGGCACCCGGGACCTGGGCTGGCTTCCCGATGTCACTGGCTTTATCAGGAAGGACTTCCAGAATGATGTCCGGTCTAATTGGCATGTCACCCTTTTATTATTATAGATAAACATCAACAAAAGCAAAAATTCATGAAAATATTCACAACACAATTTCCTGAGATGTTAACATGAGGTTTAGCAGTAAACTAACACATACTAGCACATTCTCGCTTTTGTTTGTTGCCTAACAGACATGTGACTGATCATACAGGTATCAGCATGAGAAGATTGTCAGTTCAAGAGCTAAAGTTTTGTTCGACAACTAATACATTTTTCCCATGAAAAACTTGGTTGAGAACTGAATTGTTCCCAATGGGAGATATTTGAGAACCGAGGTTTGACTGGATACATATGTGTCAATCATTAATGTATGATTGCGATAAGCTAAAAGCTGCTTACCTTACCTCTCTGGTTTACATGAATGCCTGAATTTTTTTCTATGTTGCTATTGCTCTTTACAATTCTATTAGACACTCTAGGTCAGTGGTTGGCAAACTCATTAGTCAACAGAGCAGCAAACCGTGGCTCTCGAGCCGCATGTGTTGTAGTGTAAGCCCCATCTTACAAAGGACGCCTCAAAAAGTCGAATTATGGAGTCATTTATTAAAAGCCGGCAGCATACAAGGGAGCAAAAGCGCTCCAGACCTCGCAGCCCCGAACAGCTTGCCACTTCTGGCTTATATTGGCAGAATATCACAAAGGTATCGATTACATCTTTGGGTCTGGAATGAGGAACCTGTTTTGCGAAAAGCATTCTTTACAGAAGCAAAAATTGAGCAAGTTAGTTATCTAAAGTATTTACGAATCACTGAATCAACAGAAACCATTATCTGGGACCACCGGGGCAATTTAGAATAATTGTGCTGTCCAGATTCCGGGACCATTGAGTCAACCGAAACTCAGTTATCTGTAGCTACTGAAACAATTTAGGATAATTGTGCTGTTCTGATTCCCAGAAGAATGTGCTTCAGTAGCCAGTGAGATCACAATCAATGGGATATTCAAACCATCATCAGTGGAGTATTGGGATAGCATACATAAGTTCAGAAAATCGAAATAACTTTTAAATGAGTGCAGAACCCAAAACAGCAAGGTTAAAATATTAAACAGCAATTTTTACCCAAATATGGTTGCTACCATACTTCACATGCAGCTCATGAGCCGTGGTTTGCCGCTCTGTTGACTAATGAGTTTGCCAACCACTGGCCTAGGTTAATTCTTATACTATCAAGAATCCCTTGTTGTCCATCTGGTGTGGCTCAGTGGTTGAGCATCTTCCTATGAACCAGGAGGTATCTGTTTGATTCTCTGTCAAGGCACATACCCAGTTGCAGGCTCAGTCCGCAGTGTGGGGCATGTAGGAGGCAGTTAATCAATGATTCTCTCTCGTCGTTGATGTTCCTATCTCTCTCTTCCTCTCCCTTCCTCTCTGAAATCAATATATATATGTGTATATATATATATATATATATGTGTGTATATATATATATATATATATATAATGTTTTTGTTGACTAACAGATATCTAGTATGAACTCAAAGAAACAGGACATAGGTCAGGTCAGTTAGAAAAGGGAAAAAAAGACTGCAGTGCTTCATTTGAATCATAGACTTGAAAACTACATGAGAGACTAGAGCTTTCCATGTGTTTCACAGTTCTTTGTAAAGGATGTTTGGTAGAGGTCAACAGAATTAATGGGAATGTGCAGTTGTTAGAGCTAGAGTTATTCCACCTGGATTTCCCCTCACTCTGAGTCCCCTCCTATTTAAGTCCTCTCTGGTTCTAAATTCTCTAACACCTTGCATTACAATTTGAATATCAAACTCTTTTCCATTACAAGTAATCTGGCTCTTCCCTACCTCTAGGATCTTATCTCCACTCCCTTAGCTCTTTGCTTAATATGTACCAGCCACACTCAGTTGGTGTTGCTTTTTTTCTAAAAAATTCTTCAGCTGGCTCTTTATATGATTGGATTTCTAAGACTGTTTCAAGTCTAATCTTAAATCTCACCTCTCAGAGAAGACTTTGTGATGGCACGACTGGACAGAGGTGAACAGGCTGCCGCATGTTGCAGCACAAGCAACTGCTCTTAGCCACCTGCTAAATCCCTGCTGACCCTAATGACACCATAAAATTAAACCATAAGTTTGGACCAGGTGCAACAAAAGAAATGGAAACTTCCTACCACTCTTCTTTTTCATTCCTCCTTCCCCTCTTTGAGATCACACTGAAGTATATCAGCAACAATTTCTGCAACATTAAATGCCAATTAGATTGGATTATTTTCCCAATGTTCAATTAGATGCTCAAGTCCAAAATCTAAAAGTCATCCTCCGTTCTTCCCTTTTTCTCACCTACCTACTCCATTAATAATTCCTATTAACCATTCCTCCAGATTTTATAATGTATCACAGGGGCTACCACTCTGATCAAGGCTACCATTAACTTGTTGTGAGCCTCAGGCAATAGCCTGCTAATTGGTCTCCTGCCTTCCACTCCCAGCTATATGCGAAATCATCCAAAGTGATCATTTAGAAGCAGGAATCTGTTTAGATCACTTGCCCATTAAATACTCTCTAATGACCTTGCATTACAATTTGAAAGTCCAACTCTTTTCCATTACAAATAATCTGGCTACTCCCTACCTCTCTGACCTCATCTCAAACCACTCAGTTCTTTGCTGGTTTTGATTCTGTTCCTCAAATATGCCAAACTCAAACCCCTGTTCCATTTTTCTTAAAAGGCTCTTTCTTTTCCCAGTTCTTCATATGATTGGCCCTCTGTGAATTCCCAAGTCTAATCTTCAATGCCATCCCTCAGAGAAGACTTCTGTGACAACACACCTAAAATATATCCTCTAATTCAGACTCTCTATTATAGCACACTGCAGTTTCCCTTTATAGCACTTTACTGTAGGAAATATTAGTTATTTAAATGTTTACTTTTATATTTTATTTCTCTCCCTACTGAATGTATGCTGTGTAAGGACAAGGACCTGGTCTTATTCACTGTCTCCCCAGTGCTAAACATGGTACCTGCTCAACAAATATTTCTGAGTAAATAATTATGACACATGTCTACTTTTTAAAATATCCATGGCAGGCTGTAAAAAAAAAAATCAATGAACACTGTTGGTGAGCACTCACACTGTCACAGACTGACAGGTCCCTCTGGATAGACTGTCCTGTAGAGTTGTCCATCTGGACTTTTTAGAGCAGACTGCTTGGTTTTGCTCCTTAGGCAGTTGGTGGGCTCAAGGCAGTTAACACTCAATTGATGCAGACAGTCCATTTAAGGAAAGCTTTCTGATGCTTTTATATTAAACAACCTGGTGTTTTCTCCAACGACAGTGGTAATTTACTAATTCCTTCAAATAATTGAAACAACCTTGTAATTTTTGCTTATGTACCCAAACATTTACTCCCTTCATACACTAAATGACCCTAAATTTAGAGCAAGCATAAGATTTAATTTGGGGAAGGGAAGAAGAAAGAGCTGAAGGGCTATTCAATTTAACCATAAACTGACCAGATTTAGAAGCAGGATCACAAAATTGAATTCACAGAAACGAACTCTAATTTATTTCTGTTACATATTTATGAAAAAAAATTCTTGAAACATACTAACTTATTCAGAGCAAGATAGTGTTCTAAGAAAATGAAATAATATTGCTCTGATGCAAAGACATGAATATTTTCAGGAGAATATAAACATGCAGACTGTGAGACTTGTCTTGCTAGGACTGCATAAGGAGGTTTGCCATGTATTTTCTAATACAGTTTCTATTTCTTCTTTTAAAAATTGTTCTGGTAAAATGGACATAACAAAATTTAACACCTTAACCATTGTTAAATGTATCTTTTTATTGTTTTTCCCCCCATTGACTCCCTTTATCCTGCACACCCCCCCCCCCCACTACACCACCATCTGTGTCCATGGGATATGCATATATGCATATAAATTTTTTGGTTAATCTCTCCCCACCCACCCACCCCTGCCTTCTCTCCAAGATTCATCCAGTCTATTCCATGCCTCTACGTCTCTGGATCTATTTTGTTCATCAGCTTACCCTGTCCATTAGATTCTACATGTGAGTGTGATCACATGATACTTGTCTTTCTCTGACTGGCTTATTTCACTTACCATAATACTTTTCAGGTACCTCCATGCTGCCTCAAAAGGTAAGAGATTCTTCTTCTTCTTTTTTTACTGCTGCATAGTATTCCATGGTATAAATGTACCATAACTTTTTTTAAATCTATTCATCTACTGATGGACACTTGTACTTAATCATTTTTAAGTACACAGTTCAGTGGTATTAAGTACTTCACATTATTGTGCAACCACTATCCTACTCTCTGTCTCTATGAGCTTGACTACTCTAGGTACCTCACAAAGTGGAATCATATGACATTTGGCTTATTACTCTGAGCATAATGATGTCAAGTTTCATCCATATTATAGCATGAGAAAGAATGTCCCTTCTTTTTTAAAAATTTGTTGGTCAATTAGAGTTGGCATACAATATTATATTAGTTTCAGATGTACAGCATAATGATTAAATATTTATATGTGTTATGAGGTAATCACCCTAATAAGTTTAGTATCCATCTGGTACCATACCTAGTTATTCCAATAGTGCTAATTCCCTATGCTGTACTTTACATCCCAATAACTATTTTTATAACTGGCAATTTATATTTCTTAAACCCGTTCACCTTTTTTACCTATCCCACCAACTCCCTACTCATCTGTGGACCATCCCCAAGTAACTTATAAACAGAATATTTTATATATCCACAATCTAGTGGAAAAATAAAAAGAAATCAAATCAAAACAAATCTTAAAGACATTTGTAGTAGGTTTTATAAATGTATTATAAGATGAAGCAACTAAAAACATTGGGTAATATTGAAACTCAGAGAAAGCAAATAGATTCCCCAAGTCATAAATCTAATGAGTGTCAAGATTGTTGTTGAAATTCAGATATTTGGACTCTGATTTCACCATTCTCTCAATGACTTCATGCCACTTTCCTACTGCTTACTCGTTAAACATGAAACAGGGTATAGGATATTAAAAACCTCACATTTAATTAACTAACTAACCAAGAATTAAAGAATATACTAACAAAATTTGTAGTCTAAAATAGTAATAGTTTCATATTGAAGCATGTCACAGGCAACAGCAGTTCCAGGTTCCCTTTTCACCAGCCTCGAGCACAGAAATGTAGTACATGCTAATAGCTGGCCAGGCTTGTAACATCCTGTCCCCATATATCAGCCATCAAACCCACGGAGAATAAAAAGCCAGTCACTGACACACATAAAAGAGAACATTAAAACCACCCAAGAGCTGGATTGTGAAATTGCACTTTGCCAGGATTCCTTAGTTCCTCTCTTCCCATAATCCCCCTGTCAAACTCGATGCTACCCTGAGAGATTAAGATGGGCTTTGGGACAAAATTCACCCATCTTCTCAGGTGAGTGGCACTTGAATAAATCTCTTTCCTTCCATCAGCACCTGTGTTGTGTGTTTGGTTTCATGGCAGCAGGCAAAAGAACCTGAGGGTCATTTGGGCTGGTTTCAAAAAGTGCTCAAGTTCAGCAAGTCAACAATTACTTTTTCTTTCCTCCTTTGTTGTGCTGACTTTCCTGCTCTCATCTTATATGTAAAGAATCAAATCAACACCATAATGTGCGCATTGTGACTTATAGACAGGATATCCCCACTTATAAGATGGAGTAGTACAAATTTGTATTCTAAAAAAGCCTCAGGCATTAATCCCAAAAAAAGTGAAAAGGAGGGCAACTCTAGTTGCTTCTACATTTTCCTTACATTGTAGGAGCAGTGAAATTTTGCTGTTTAAGCTAAAAAAAGGAAAAGAAAGAACATTGTTTATTCAATCTAGTAAGTAAGCATACACTCCCAAACTTTTATATATAATTATTCCCAGTGGTAGCCAAGTAATTTTTCATTTTATTCTAAAAATTCCAATTGTTTCCCAAACTATGAGAAAACAAGACAGATATTCATTTCCATCTCAAAGGGTGGGAAAAAAAACTGTTGAATTATCATTACATAGGAGTTTCTCTAGGTAAACTCCAAGTTTTTGTGTGGTCCTTCATTATGGTGGGAAAGAAGAATAATGCTGCTATAATAGATTCACCCGTTCTCCCTGCCATCCATACAACTAACCATTCTAAATAGGTTAGGATAAATGGACAAAAATAAGTGCTTAAAGAATTTCAGGAGAGCTTTTCTATTGAGAACATTAATTCCCAATTCTACTGAAAAATTTAGACCAAAAAAAATTATATACCATAAACTTATTATAGTAGAGAATTCAATACCCCCAGATTTCTTAAACTAAAAAAGAGGGAAGGGTTATTGGTTCACTACCAAGTAACTATATGTAATATTTAAGAAGACTAAGGGTAGTGACATTGTCCTGTTCTGTTAATGCTTTTCCATTTACATGCTAAAGCATTTAATGCATGTACCCCCCAGTCAGACATCTATTTTACTCAACCCTGGTGCTAATAGGGATTGTTTTTTGTGTGTATGTACCAGAAAAAATATAGAAAAAGATAACTACATGAACACATATAAAAACCATGTCTTTATAACTTCACCAACTTTTGTAACTTATTTAGTGTTAAAGAGTCCATTTTTTCTGTTTTCCTAAGGAAAAAAAAAGACAAAGAGAAGCTAAACTGATGACTAACAACAGTTCTCAGCCCTAAAGGGAAATCCTGATTAACTAGTACAATAGTTTCCTTTTAAGTTTTTCTTTGTGTTAGTAATTACCAAATGAGAGAGGCCATAATATAATAATTTCAGAGACCAAATTCCAGCTTTTATGTAACAATAGATGTTCTCACACCAGTTAAATTCTTGACAGAAATATATTTTAAAATACAGTCTATCCTAAATCCTAACATTTCTTGTCTTCCCTAGTACTACCACTTTAAACCAAACTATAGTCAATTCTGGCTTGATAACTACCCCTGGCTTCCTGCCATCTCTTGGCCCTCTGCCCTCATTCTGCCACTCAGCAGGAGAGAGAAGGATACTTTCACAGTGTAAATAGATCATGTCATCCCTATGTGGAAAACTATCCTAATAAATTTCCAGCTCTCAGAAAGAAAGAGGAAACTTTTTCCCATGTCCTGAAAGACCCCTAAATTACCTGGCCCCTGCCTATCTCAAAGTGAATTCAAGAAGAGATACACATGATCAGACATAGGGTGTAGGCAATAAAATGTTCCCAGGAAACAGACTTGTGGAAGAAATTATGGTTGTCATTTTCATAGTAAATTTAATTCTCGGAGACTAGAAAGAAAAAGGGGTGGACATATGTAGGTTCAAATTATAATTGAAACAAAGTAAAAAGAAAGGGAATGTTTCCAAACAGAGATTAAAAAAAATTTCATATACAAAAAAAAAAAAAAAAGGAAATTAAGGCATGTTGTATGTGTTGTTAAAAGAAAATCTGGTCATTTTATTTCAAAATGATTTATTTTTTGCATAATTTCAATGTGAGCATTCTTGGCCATGCCACACTAAAAGGGAAAAAATTATTCACTTTTCTTTCATTTAAAGTTTAAAAGTGTCTCCTTTGCATTTATAAAAGTACATTATAAATAAATAAATAAATAAATAAATAAATAAATAAATATTTTTAAAGTAAAGAAGACTAGTCCACAGGACAATATGCCAAAATATGGAAATTAAAATAGTAGTTGAATAATTTTAGAAAATTTAAATGCATTTGGATAGTCCACAAGAGTCCAATAGGTATCAGATTCAACTTCTGCATGGTATATAAGAGTACTTTTCTTTAACTTCTTTGACATATGTTTATCTAATTTCTAATTGAAAATTTCCAGTGATAAGAAACTTTTTCAAATTAAGATTTCTTCCATTATAATTATAAAAAGTAGAAACATCTTTAGATTGAGTCAAATACCTCTTAATAATTTTTACTAACTGATTCTTGATTTGTCTTCTTGACCAATATATAGTAAATCTAATTTCTTTTCTACCTAGCATTGTTCCATATATGTGAATATAGCTGGTATATCTCTTGCATATTCTCTCTTCTATAGTCTAAACATTCCAAGGCTCTTCCATGCTTCCTCACATTTTACCATTTCTTTACCATGTCACTTTAATTTCTTTGGAGATGCTATTACTTGAAGATATTCTATTAAAACATTACATCACATCTACACTAATAAAAGAGAAATATGCAAATTGACCATACCTTTGTGACACCACCAGCCAATCAAGAGTGAGTATGCAAATTAACCCAACAAAGATGGTGGGTTCATTTGCATACACAGGTGCCGAGTGGCTCAGGGTGGTGCTGGATGCTGGCTTTGATGCAGGCATTCCACACCACCCCAGAAGCTCTGGACCTTTGGGCAGCATGGGAAGGCGGAAAGGCGGCTCCAGGCCGGAGAGAAGGCGGTGCCAGCAGCCAGGGGAAGGAAGGCCCATTCTTGCATGAATCTTCATGCTTTGGGCCTCTAGTACTAAACATAATACCCCAGATGTATTATGACCTCTAAAATCATTTTGCCTTTCTCAGTCTATACAATAGCTTCAATGACCATGAGATATTTATATTAATCTCTGGTCCATTAAAACTTCCTGACTTTTTTTCACCTAAAGTTCTCTGAAGCACAGTACCTCTCACCCTATACTTTACTTTTCTTGTAAATAAAAATTGCTTATTTTTATTCAAATGCAAAACTGTAATCTTCCTTAGATATAATTGTTGTTGCAGTCTTTTGGAATGTTCTCAGGAATCTTGAGTGTATTATCAATTATATGTATTACTCTTCTCTCCTAGTTTTGTGTGATTAGGAGATTTGGCAAACAATCTTGCTCACTATGTTTTTGATACACTGTTAAAGAAGATCCCTTAAGGTATATCTTACTAGAAAATATTTGGAAACAAATGTTCATCTATTTTTAAAATTCTCCTATCTGCATTTTCATTCAATATACACTGATCTGCAGATAATTCTCAGCAATATCTTAAGACATTTAATTAAAATTTTTGATGAAAGTGATACACAATAATATATATAATTCTCCTGATTTAGCACAATCTATGTCCCCCTAAACCCTTAAAAGTGCATAATTTAGGTTAATTTACACTTAAGAGAATCCATTTTCTAAGAAAAGAACACTTTTTTTTTCATGGCGAGCAAGGAATTTATAGTTTTTAATTTATTGAATGTTTAGCTTTTTAAAAAAAACCTTTATTCAGATTATTACAATTATTTCTCCTTTTTTTCCCCATAGCTCCCCTCCACCTGGTTCCCACCCCACCTTCTGCCCTTACCTTCCCCCCACTGACCTCATCCATAGGTGTACGATTTTTGTCCAGTCTCTTCCTGCACCCCCCCATACCCCTTTCCCCCTGAGAATTATCAGTCCACTCCCTTTCTATGCCCCTGATTCTATTATATTCACCAGTTTATTCTGTTCCTCGGATTTTTAATTCACTTGATTTTTAGGTTCACTTGTTGATAGATATGTATTTGTTGTTCATAATTTTTATCTTTACTTTTTTCTTCTTCCTCTTCCTAAAGAATACCTTATACCTTTCAGCATTTCATATAATACTGGTTTGGTGGTGATGAACTCCTTTAGCTTTTTCTTATCTGTGAAGCTCTTTATCTGCCCTTCAATTCTGAATGAGAGCTTTGCTGGGTAGAGTAATCTTGGTTGTAGGTTCTTGCTATTCATCACTGAATATTTCTTGCCACTCCCGTCTGGCCTGCATAGTTTCTGTTGAGAAATCAGCTGACAGTCATATGGGTGCTCCCTTGTAGGTAATTAACTGTTTTTCTCTTGCTGCTTTTAATATTCTCTCTTTGTCTTTTGCTCTTTTCATTTTAATTATGATGTGTCTTGGTGTGGTCCTCTTTGGATTCCTTTTGTTTGGGGTTCTCTGCACTTCCTGGACTTGTAAGTCTATTTCTTTCACCAGGTGGGGGAAGTTTTCAGTCATTATATCTTCAAATAGGTTTTCAGTATCTTGCTCTCTCTCTTCTTCTGGCACCCCCATAATTCTGATGTTGGTATGCTTGAAATTGTCCCAGAGGCTTCTTACAGTATCTTCAACTTTTTGGATTTTTTTTCTTTTTGCTTTTTCGGGTTGAGTGTTTTTTGCTTCTTTGTATTTCAATTCTTTGACTTGATTCTTGCGTTCCTCTAGTCTGTTATTGGGTCTCTGTATAATATTTTTTATTTCAGTCAGTGTATGTTTAATTTCTAGTTGGTCCTTTTTCATATATTCGAGGGTCTCATTATATTTATCGGCCTTTTCTAGGATATTCTTGAAAAGCCTTATAACCGTGGTTTTGAATTCTATATCCAGTCGTTTGTTTTCCTCCATTTCTTTCGTTTGTGATCTGTTTCTTTGTCCCCGCATTTTCACTGCTTTCCTGAGTTGATAGGGTAGCTTTATGTGCTAGGTTTCCTATACAGCCCAGTGGCTCAGCCTCCCCAGTTACCTGAGGTGGACACTCTTGGTGCACCCCTTTGTGGACTGTGTGTACAGCCTTGTTGTATTTAAGTCTTGATTGTTGTTAGTATCACTGGGAGGAATTGACCTCCAGGCCAGTTGGCTGTGAGGATCAGCTGTGTCTACACTGGGAGAAGTTCGGTGCTGGAGACAGCCTTATAAGATTAGACTTGCCAAATTGCAAAAGCCTCTGTGCTCAGCTTGCATGGGGTGGAGTCTCAGGGCGGAGCAGACAGTCTTGGCTTCCTGTCAACCCTGCCCTTGTGCACGCGTGCCTCCAGACCTCTGCCTTCCCCGCCTCCCGAGCCTCCGCCTGAGAGTCCAGATTCCCCCTGCAAAAGTGTGGGTCCCCAGGGGCTCGCCTGGAACTGGGGTTCAATGCAGTTAGAACTGGGGTTCAGTGCATTCAGGAGCTTCTGACTCCCTTCTGCTAGGGAAAGCCTGTGGCAACCTCTGCAGTCTTTGTGCACACTTGCGCGGGCGCACCTCCAGACCCCTGCCCACTGGGGCTCCCCCGGGTCCACGAGTCTCTGAGTGCCTTTCTCTCTACCTGACAGTCTAGACTCCCCTTGTATGAGCCTGGGTCCATGGGGTTTCTTCCGGAACTGGGGTTCAGTGCAGTCGGGGGCTTCCTTCCCCCTCCTGCCAGAGAAAGTCAGCCAGGCTCTCAGCCGCCCTTCCTCTCTGCACGCACAAAGACCCTTTGCTGTACCTCAACCCTTTGCCATTCCTCCAATTCTCCATGAGCTTTTCTCTTTCCTTCTAGTTGTAGAATTTCCACTCAGCCAGCTTTCCTGTGGTTCCGGATGGTGTCTGTTCTGTCTTTTATTTGCAGTTTTGAAATTGTTGTTCGAGGCAGCGGTTTAGGTGCTTACCTATGCCGCCATCTTGGTTTCCTTCGAAAAGAACACTTTTTGTTCTAAGTTTTCACACAAAAAAAATTGTTATAAATTTTATATTCCTATGCTGGATGTCTTAATCCAGCTGAATTACGTTCTGAGCTGAAGATAGTGTATATATGTGTGTGCGTGCATGTGTAAGAGACAGCTATTTAAATCTACTCCATTTTATGCTTCAATCTTGATAGCTTCGGTATACCTCCTTGTTTAAGAACTACTTCAGAATCAATAATCCTATATAATAAAGAGGTAATATGCAAATTGACTATCATCCCATTACACAAGATGGCCGCCCCCATGTGGTCACAAGATGGCCATCACAAGATGGCCGATAAGGGAAGGCAGTTGTGGGCGATCAGACCAGCAGGGGAGGGCAGTTAGGGGTGACCAAGCCAGCAGGGGAGGGCAGTTGTGGGCAACTGGGCCTGAAGGGGTGGGAGGGCAGTTGGAGGTGACCAGGCCTGCAGGGGAGGGCAGATGGGGGTGACCAGGCCGGCAGGGGTGGGCAGTTGGGAGTGACTGGGCCAGCAGGAGAGAAGTTAGGCATTGATCAGCCTGGCAGGGGAGTGGTTAGGGGGTGATCAGGCTGGCAGGCAGAAGCAGTTAGGGTCAATGAGGCAGGTAGGCAGGCCAGCAGTTGGGAGCCAGCAGTCCTGGATTGTGAGAGGGATGTCCGACAGGGATCGGGCCTAAACTCACAGTCAGACGTCCCCTGAGGGGTCCCAGATTGGAGAGCATGCAGGCTGAGTTGAGGGCACTCCCACAGTGCATGAATTTCATGCACCGGGCCTCTACATTCCTGTGAGTGAAAAGATAAAAAGCCACCACAGAGTTTTTTGATGTAGTACCCACTGAATTGTCCTGCAGAGCCAGTGGTGCTATGGCAAATTTTTGACATCTTGCAGACCATTAAAAGAGCCATTGCTAAATAAAATCAACTTAACAACTTTCACAGAAATTTGTGTAAAATTTTTAGAAGTTTTCAAAGTAAGGTTTTAGTTTTACATAGAAAAATATGATTTAAACAATAATAAACATATTTTTAGACCAGGAGATTCTTCGTTCTATTGACATCATCTAATCCCACATTTAGTGTAAAGTTTACACAAAAGAAAAGGCAGGTTGGGTAGGGTGTTCTTTCCCAGAAAGTAGCAGTTTGGTAATGATAGATTAGTTCAGACTATTTAGAAAAACAAGCCTCAAAAGTTTCTAAGTTATAATGGATCTGATAATTGCTTAGCATTCACTTTAAAATGGAACTCAGCTGCATAGTACCCACCATGCAACAAGAAACACATCCTTACTGAAATGAGTCACTTCCACTTGCACAGAACAAATACCCTAAAGAGCCTCTACTCTGCATGGGGAGAAGGTGACCTGGGGAAGTGGGGGTCGGCGCTGGGACAGGGGATGCAGAAGCTGCAGCTAGAAGAACAGTGAGCTGCACACAGGTGACAGCCACTGGGTTGGTGCCAGTCCTTCTGGCCAGCATCTTGCTCCTCCCAGAACCCTCTTCGGCAGGCTCTGCAGATGGAGGTGGGAAGAGCCGTTGCAGTACCACAGAGTTAGAAGTCTATTATGTGACCCTGGCTCCAGACTCTGAAGCCTAAGCGAAACTCCCAGAGTAAAACTTCCACAATCAATAAAAACGTATTTTAAAAAAGAAAGAAGATTCATGGCAGGATAATGATGAAAGTTCTCTTTGACCCTGTTAGCAGATACAGTGTAATAAAAAGAAACGAAGAACTCCCCTTTAGCCCCCATTGTTTTGTTTTTCATAAGAATTCTCCCAAGGTAGCTTTCAACCCCATCTCCCTGACACTCAGCTCTCTAAAGGCTAGAAGAGTTAAAATATAGAAAAGGTTTAGAAAGAGAAGGAATAATAGCAACTAAGTTCCTAAGAACCCTTTGCGAACACCTTCTCCTCTCTCTGCCCCAGCCCAACGGCAGCCTGCTCTGGGCTTCTGGAGTAATCGTCCATATACTCTGCTCCGTACAGTGTTTAGCCATGTGTATGCCACAGCAAGAGTGGTAAAGGGAAGATTTATCTTAAGCACTTTAGACATTATTGTATTTGCAGATACAAGAAATCTCAGGAAGAAACTTTAGTAAACATTGTGAAACATCTGAAATATTTTTAGCTTAATAACGTACATTAAGCCTGGATCAACATTAAATGCAGACTCTTAAAGGTCAAACCAGTCTTCCTCATGGGAAATACATGGATAATATCTGTTTGGCAAATTTCAAGAACCAGATGTTATTATGTTAAATTTTTTCAGACTCTTCATTTTCTTCCTCTATCCTACCTTTTCTTTCTCCACACCACCAAACAGACTGGCTTTCACAGCACAGCTCTGACCATGTCACTCCCTGACATCAAAGCTTTTAATAGAACATTGCTATTATGAAATAATGTACAAGCATATTTATGTGGTGCTCAAAGGTCTCCTAAGTTCAGGTCAACTTCTCTTCCCCTTATATTCCACCATTCGTTTACACGTGCTTGATTTTTCTAGAAAATTATTCCCCTGGCTATCCTAATTTTGTCTTTATTCTTTGACAAAATGGCTCTTCTTTGAAATGCCTCATCATTCAGTAGTTTTCTTTAGTGTATGTATTATGTTAGCATATTTAACAGTCCTGTGTGCATGCATGAATATGTGCATGTATGTAATGTTGATAAACTGTTAGCTTTTATGCAGGCATGGTTTCTTATTTATGGTCTCCACAATTCAGAACATTTAAAATAGTAAATAATAAATGCACACCGAATAAAAGGGTAAATGACTACATGTCCTACTAGAACCGCCACTCTGATTAGACATGAAGATTTTTCAGTCTCACCATTATCATCCAAACATGAGATGTCTTTCCACCTGTTGCTTGTTATCTACCAGTCCGATTGCAGAAACCTGCTGGACAAAAGAATCCCCGCTCTCTGGAGAGTACTGCCCTCTTCTGATATTGCAATCTGCCTGCGCTGTTCTTTTACATGGATAGTCAAACCCTCAGAAAGGGAAACATTATTTTCATAATTATATCAATGTGGAACTATTACAGACTATGCCAACAGTTTTAAAACACAGACTCTGGTAATTCACGTTCTGCTCCAGAAACACCCAAATCACAGCAATTTCAGAAATGGCCCATAGAATGGAGTAGAGATTCCACCGTGGCAGTCATTTACTCCCTAAAGTCACAGGGATACATTTGCATATTTGAAAGTCAGGCTTATTCTTAGAAACTAACAAAGGTGTATTCATGAAAATGAGGGAGTACATTCCACTCTCTTGACTCTCCAGAGAGGCTTAGGTTTTGTACTTTCACTTCTACAGCACAATTCATTACTTTAAAATAAATTTACTGACTTCTCCTTTTAAATAGTGTTGGCAGGACAACCCTCCACTTTGCCTTTGGCTTGTGAGATGGAAACAGAACGGATCTTTTCATGAAAATAGTGTGTGTGTCCTATATGTAAGTGTAATTGGGTTTGAGTTGGAAAACTCTTTAAAGGGTCCTTTTCGATAAGCAAATGCAAAGTCAATTCTGTTCCAGAAAGGAATATTGTGTAATGAGGTACTAAATGCTCTGCATAATATCTCTTGAGTTTATATGAATAGGGAGGTCCAAATGGAAAGGAATGAAACCAAGTGGCAAGTCTAGGCCTTCAGACAGTGAAGGCAGATGCTGGGTGGAGGGGTACCGCACAGGGATTCCAGAAACTATTACGTCCACTCTCTGATAAAGGAGGGATTTTCATGCATCTCTTCTTCAGTCTACATTGTAACCTTTCCTGTTCTCAGGCCTTTAAGAAAAACTTTGTAAAGCAGTAAACTTTAAGGAATTATTGGATGGATGTGTTCTCACACTTAGGAGAGCTCCAATATCCTGGAGGAATAACATTAACTGGGCAAATAGTGATCTATATAGAAGCCCAGAGAAATAGCCTGAATTAAAGATGCCAGGTGATATATTTGGGGAACAAGAAAATGGTTCTGACAGTCACCAAAGAATATTTGGGTAGGGAAACTTGGTAAAAGACACAATTTCCTGGAAATCAACCAAAGAAGGAAAATGTAAACTATTGATATTAGGGGGTGTGTGTGTTTTCTCTGAATTTAATTATTTAATTATTTAATATTTTAAAATTGTCTTTATTATTGAAAGTTTTAAAGAGAGAAGTGACCCCTCCACCCAGTGTAGAATTTAGAGACATTAAGTTCTTGAGTCAGATATTAGCAAAATGATTCACAAGTGTAAGAATTAATGCTCAGTAATACTTTATCAATAATGTTTATCTTCAAGAGTTTCTCATTATTCAGAGAAATTCAGTTTGGCTTCCAGGACCAAACCATAAGCATTAATGCTGTATTCAGTATATTTTTTACTCCTGTTTGACAGAAGCAGCAGTTCAAAGGAAAACATACATGATCCGTCAATAAACCCAAATCTGATTTCTAAACATCTCTAATGATGCCTTTGCTTCTTACACTGGAAGAGAAAGATCATTTAAATAACTGTAAAAGGCACCATGTAAAAATAGAAATAGAAGTAGTCAAATAGAAAAAGTCAAAAATAGAAATGGTACAAAAAATGTAGACTATAATGAATTCTGCAGGAAATATATACAGATCATAATTATAACTTTAAAATTGGACCATTGATAAATAGAAATCATTTTAATAATAGAAAGCATTTATGTTTTCTTTTTATATTTAAGCAATTAAATACTTTATATTTTTACTAACTTTACTGAGGAAAAGTAGCTGATATTTTTCTAACATCTTAAGGTTAGTTATTTTAAAATTAATATTATATTTTGGGGAGCACATTTTTACCTGCCACTCATCTAGAAGAAAAAAACACAGTGCTATATACTTCATCTTTGATTTTTTAGCTTGATGTTATTCAATTGTTGCTTTTTTACAACAATTGAAATAACATCAATATGTAATCTAGGGGAAAATAAATATAACAATGGCATCCTGCCCATTCTTCACTGGTATCTTTACCAAATCTTGCCCTCCATGGCACACACACAAAATTCTTCTTTTTATTTTCACATTGAGAAGACCTCCCTATGTCAAACATCTGACTGTCTCTCTGAATTTTTATTGCCTGTGTAGTAGACATGTATTATGCAACTTTCCCTCCTTCTTATTATGTAATAGAATTCCTCTTTCATTTGGGGAACTCATTCTATGTGGGCATGTGAATCTTTTAACTCCCCATGAAACACAGAGAAAGAAATATGACTTAGGCCTGGCCAAATTTCCCGAATGTTCTTGGCTGCTGTGACTGGTTCAGGAATAAGTACAAGACTCAAGCCAGGCCAAGCAGAACCTTCCCTCGAACATTTCTTCTGGGCTCTCAGAAAAGACCTACCCTGTTGCAGCTGATAGACTGGTGGGATAGGAAGTGGGGCTGTGGTGAGCCATCTGACCTATCATGGAGCTTAAGCTTGTTCAGGAGATGAAAAGCAAGACAAAGTACTAATATCCTCAGTTAAGGCCCTGGGTATAGATGTGATTGGAAGAGTGCTTTCAGACTTCTTGGTACATGAATCAATATATCCCCTTTTGTGAGACAGCTACTTTGATGTGGGTTTCTGTCATTTACACTGGAAGAACTCCTAACTAATAAACTGATCTATGCCCCATCCATGGGCCAGGATGCCCTCCTATTTTATTTTAATATCCCCATACCTTCAGGACTTGCTTATCTGGATTACCCACTTGTAGACCTTTGTCTTATGCTGTGCTGTCTTTGCTGGATGTACACATGGTACCTGCTTGATTCACGGGCTAGTCTGCTCCAGAGCCTGTCCCTGTCCCACAGGGAGGTGATGGTTGATCACGAACAGCTCCAGCCACGTCTGAAGAGACAACAGTATTCCTCACAGAAAAACATAACAGAAGCAAAACTCACTGAATTTCTGTTGACTCCTAGATAAATAAAAATTTTATTTTGTTACAGTCTAAACACATTACCAGGACATCTTAAGTTTCAATTTTCTTTTGCCTAAGACCTTTAATATTTCTAACTTATTGTTTATCCTAAAAAAATACCTCCTCACCAAACAAGTCAAATTAGTTAATCTTATGATGCCCATTTATTTATTCATTCAACAATATTTATTGAAAGTTAATCTAAGACAATTATTATTCTAGGCACATATCAAAGAGACATATCAAAGAACAGGGCAAGCTTCTTGCCCTCATGGAGTTTAGAGTCTAGGGAGAGGAGGTAGCTAATAATAAAACAAACCAAAAAAATTGTAAAAACAGAATGACGTAATGAAGAGGGGAGTAATAGGGATACTTGTGAGGTGTGATGCTTCTTAAAACAGGGTCAGTGAGGCTTTTCTGATGGAAGACACATGAGTGTAGCAACCTGAAAAAAGGGACGAAAGGACCCATCAGACTCTCAGGGGAAGAGCTTTCCATTTGAAAGGAACTGTATCTGCAAAAGGGAATGGGGGGATGAGGACAAATAGGTAATAGCTTAGCCAATAAAGAAATTAAATTAAAAAAGAAGAAAAACCCCTGAAGCTGCTTTTTTCTCTGAACAGCAACAAACCTGATGTGCTTGAAGCAGCATAAACAGTGAGGGGAAGGTGGAAAGAGACAAGCTTAAAAGGCTGGGAAGAGGAGGGAGGCTTTGTAGCCACAACAAGGACATTGGTTGTTAACTGAGTGAGTTGGGAACTCATTGATTGGTATTGGTCAGAGACGCAATAGGGCCTGAGCTTACATTTTTTCCAAAGGTCATTCTAGCTGCTGTGTAGTAAATAGACTGAATACTGAAACAAGTGCAAAAGTAGAAAGACTAGCTAACAGTTTAGTGCAAACAAGGTTATAATGGCTTGGACAGTAGTGATCATGGTAGAGTTGATGAGAAGTAGGGAGATTCCAGATATATTTTGGACATAGATCAAATGGGATTAGTTAATACATTGAACATAGTGGAAGAGAAAGGGAATGGTAACGTTTTTTCCTAAGCAATGGAATAATAAAATTGACATTTACTGAGATGGGGTGGCCTGCAAGAGGAGCAAGTTGGGGCAGGAATATAGGGAATTACTATTTGGATTGGACCTATTACACTTGAGAGGTCTATTAGACATTCAAGTGGAATTGCCAAGTAGACAGTTGAGTAAATGAGTCAAGTTCAGCAGAGACAACTGGGTTAGAGGTATTAATTTGAAACTTACAACATGTTGAAAGCCAGGAGTCTGGCTGAGATCACGTAGGGAGTGATGCGCGATGTCTGAGTACTGAGTCATGGAGCCTTCCAATTTAGAGTTAGGAGAGAGGAGAAGGAACCAGCAAAGGAGATTGTGAGAAAAATAGCTAATAAGGAAGGAGAGTACTGAGAGGGTGTGGAGAGAGAAAAAAATTCCAGAAGCCAAGTAAAGAAAGTGAGAATGAGGAAATGTTCAATTCTTTTCAATAGTTGATGAGAACAGAGAATTGACCATTATACTTGGCAATGAATTGGTCACTGGAGACCTTGACAGAAGCTGTTTCAGTGAATTAAAAACTTGATTGGCACAGGTTCAGGAAAAGATTAGAAGAGAGGCATAGACTTTTTTTTTTTTAAATGCTTTACTGGAAAGAAGATTGGGAAATGGGACAGCAGCAAGAGAGGGACAGGTTAGAGATATTATATCATATTGATATGATGTTGGGAAAGATCAGGTAAAAGGTGGGAAATGATGATACCATAAAGAGAAGACAGTAGTTGAATAATGTATCCAAACTGGCAAGAAAGGTTGGGATGCAGTGTTCTAAATGAAGTGATTAATTTTAGATAAGATAGTTGATATGTCATTGGGAGTGATGGGGGAAAGGCACATTTATGAGTGGGTATCTAGGGATAATGCTGGGAGCATGTGGAATTTTCTCATCTTGTTTCTTCTATTTTCTATGGAGGAAGAAAGGCCAGCCATTGAGATCCGAAAGGAAGAAGGAGGGACTTGTGCTTGGAGGAGACAAATGAAGGTATAAAATAGCCATCTATGATAGTGGAAAAGTAAATGTATGTATGAAGGAAACATGTGGAGATGCTGGCAACATTGAGGGCCCACTTGAGAATTAACTCAGAATAATGGAAGGAAATGGAGAAGAGCTTGCAAGGTAATAGTTCACTCTATTCCAGCACAGTCATGTTGCCCACACTGTTCCACCTTTAAAGGTCCCCAGAGTTTGAGAATGAATGCAGAAAGAAGGAATCACATAGGCTCCTTAACCTTGGTTTGAAAGTATTTGGGGTGGGGGCAGCGTGGTCCAGACTAGAAAACACAACAGGGCATAAGGTAAGAATGGAGCAAGAGTTAAATCCAGATAAGTAGCCTAGAAGTAATGGATGATGGGAGGATGTAACAGACAGAGCAGTGACCTTAGATGAGTGAAAATGCAACAGAAAGTCTGGTTAAAAACTAGGAGTGGAGCTTGGGAGAAGTACAACTGGGCATAGGGAACCAAATCAGAGAGTAAGATAGGAGATGACAGAAATCCTGGGGTTCAAAGCTAGTTATATCTGGTCCAGGAATCCAGAGATTAATTAGAAAGGAGTGTACTTCTCTACATTGCAATCTTCCCTCCCAGAAGCTACACAATTCTGTATCTTAAAGGAATATCACTATGCCTGACTCAGGATAGAGCAACTATCCCAAGTGATTTCTCCATCAGTACATTCTGTTCGATGGACATCAGACTCCTTATCGCCTCCTCTGATTCCTGCATCGCAGGTTCCACAGTTAAAACACCAAGTACACGGAATGGAGCCAAAACACTAAGTTCCCTTTGGAGGCTCAGGCTTTGAATGGAAAATGCACATCTCTAGGGCTTAAATTCACTTAACTAAGCAATGATTGCTCATTTAAATGCAAGAAGATTAATCTTTATGACTTCCAAAGGATGAATTATGAGAGCGTGGAAAATGAATAAGCTTAACAGTCAAAAGGAACTTGAATTTATTCTGGTTTCAGTTTACTTTAGTTAATTTTTCACAGGTCTTGGTTTCTTCATCTATATAAATAGGTAATAATATTTATCTAGGAAATTATTTTAAAGATTAGATCAGGTGATATATGAAAGCACCTGTTGCAATGCCTAAAACATAGTAAGTCCTCAAAAAATGTTTTCTTTATCTTTGCTTTCCTCTTTCCTTTTCTTTTTGCTCATTCTGGTAGGAGCAGAAATAGAATATTGGGGACTAGCTATAATTATAAGAAATATGAATCATGCTCTATTAACCATGATTGCTCTGTTCTTTTTAGAGAAAGTACATTCTAACCTGGCTGAGTGTTGTACACCTTGGGACATGGGAGCTAAACATCAAATGCTTTCCATTCTCCTTTTCTGAGAATTACCTAGATTAACAACCTTGTTGCTGAAACAATCTAATTCCAGAGGCATCCAGAGGTACCACGAGGCACCCACCCTCTATGACCAATCCCCAGCCCATATTGCCTATAACCTGTAACCAGTATACCTTGCCTGCTTTCCCAGGCCTGTAATTCTTACTTTCCCATGTAATCTTTATCCTTCTACCCAATATATTTGACATATGGGGAGGGTAGAGCAGATTTTTGTGGATGACCTGCTGCTCTCCCATGCTGCTGGCAGTATTGGAATAAATGTTCATATATGATTCAACCTTGTCTCTGCTTAATTGGCTCAAGTAGTGATAGGCAGTCCAGACCCATTGGTTGTCCTGTTACAATTCCTCAAAAGACCCCTTCCCCATTCCCTGCTTTTCATCCTTTCCTTTTTCAGGCACTAAATCTCATCACTAAGAGGTGTTTATTGGGAACATTTTATTTAAATATATTATTATTTCCTGCCTTTCCATCAGTCAGTAGACAGTGTGATAAAGGTCTAAATTCATGTACTTACAGAAAACATAAGTCTGCTGTTGGTTAGATTCTTCTTTGAATTTCTTAATTACATTGATTTTATCATATCTTTACCCCTGAAATTTAGTATGACCTCCCAGAAAGTTTTCCATTGACCCTCTTTTTATGAATGTTATTTGGGGTGCATAAAGTAAGAATGCATTTTCTACAATCTATCAGGCACTTTCTTTTAATGCTTTTAGAAGCATTTTAGGTAGGTATGGCTGTTTTACTTTTGTACATTGCTTTATAAATATTAGATCTTAGTTATCTCAAATATCTGATGTCTGGAAAAAAATAGCTTTAAGTAACTACCATGACAGTATATTGTCTCTTCTTCCTGTCTACATGATACATGTTATTTTTGCTTGGGCTAAAAAAATTATTGAACTCTTAACAGCCACATCAGCTTTCTCATCCTCCTGGCCTTTCATCATCTCAGAAACATCACAAAGTTGTGAAATTATCTCTTGGCAGCAGGATGATTAGTGGCCTTTGTTGTTGATTCTGGACTAAATTGTCAAATTTTCTTTGTTGAAAGTGTCCCAATAGTTTGTACTTAGCTTGATTCAAATAACTATATTCAAGATTATTATCTACCTCAGGTTTAATGAAGTATTTTATAATGTCCTTATTTGTGACGTAGACAGTTTAGTTCTCTTCATTACAAAATGTGAAACAAAATATTCTAGATGATTGTTCCTTCTTTCAACAAGGAAGGCACAAAGCTTTGCACTTTCACAGGCATTCCTAAATATTGTTGCATTACTATTGTACAGAAGAATAAAAAAAGTAAATTATATATAAAGTATAACATTTCATTTAAATAACATTTTATTAAGACAATTATTTTAAATGAGTTTTCAACCGAGAGTTGGTTTCTACAGCCATATTGCCAAGGCATGGTAATATTGAGGATATAAGAAAATAGATATGAGAAACCAAGATGGCGGCATAGGTAAACAACTAAACTGCTGCCTCGCACAACAATTTCAAAACTACAACTAAAAGACAAACGGACATCATCCAGAAGCACAGGAAGACTGGCTGAGTGGAAATTCTATAACTAGAAGGAAAGAGAAAAGCACACTGAGACTCAGAGGAACTGCAGGAGGCAGAGGTACTGAGATGTGTGTGCAGAGAGGACTGGCAACTGAGTGCGCAGCAGGCTTTCTCAAGCAGGAGGGAGACAAAAGTTCCCGGCTGCGCTGAACTCCAGTTCCGGGAGAGACTCTGGGGACCCAGACTCATATGGGGTGAAACTGGACTGTCAGGAAAGAGAAAAGCACACTGAGACTCAGAGGAACTGTGGAAGGCAGAGGTACCGAGGCACGCGGGCGGAAGGAACGGGCAACTGAGTACCGGCTGGCTTTCTCAAGCGGGAGGGAGACAAAAGCTCCCAACTGCACTGAACTCCAGTTCCGGGCAAGACTCTGGGAACCCAGACTCATTCGGGAGAAACTGGACTGTCTGGCAGTGGGTGGAACTTGAGGGCGGCTTTCTCTCAGAGGTGCTTGCAGCAATTACCACAGGACACTGAGACACAGGGGCCTATTAGGGCAGGGCTGTTGGGAAGCCATTGCTGTATGCTCTGCCCTGAGACTCCACCCCATCCAAGCTGAGCACAGAGGCTTTTGCAAGTCTTGTCTCATAAGGGTGTCTCCAGCACAGAAGTTCTCCCAGCATAGACACAGCTGATCCTCACAGCCAATTGGCCTGGAGGTCAATTCCTGCCAGTGATACCAACAACAATCAAGGCTTAAATACAACAAGGCTGTGCACACAGCCCACAAAGGGGTGCACCAAGGGTGTCCACCTCAGGTAACTGGGGAGGCTGAGCCACTGGGCTGTATAGGACACCTAGCACACAAAGCCACTCTATCAACTCAGGGAAGCAGCCAAAATGCGGAGACAAAGAAACAGGTCACAAATGAAAGAAATGGAGAAAAGCAAATGACTGGATATAGAGTTCAAAACCATAGTTATAAGGTTTTTCAAGAATTTTCTAGAAAAAGCTGATAAATTTAGTGAGACCTTCGAGGATATGAAAAAGGACCAACTAGAAATTAAGCATACACTGACTGAAATAAAAAATATTATATAGACATCTAACAGCAGACTAGAGGATCACAAGAATCAAGTCAAATATTTGAAATACAAAGAAGCAAAAAACACTCAACCGAAAAAGCAAAAAGAATCCAAAAATATAAAGATAGTGTAAGGAGCCTCTGGGACAACTTCAAGCATACCAACATCAGAATTATGGGGTTGCCAGAAGAAAAGAGAGAGCAAGATACTGAAAACCTATTTGAAGAAATAATGACCAAAAACTTCCCCCACCTGGTGAAAGAAATAGACTTACAAGTTCAGGAAGCACACAGAACCCCAAACAAAAGGAATCCAAAGAAGATCACACCAAGACACATCATAATTAAAATGAAAAGAGCAAAAGACAAAGAGAGAATATTAAAAGCAGCAAGAGAAAAACAGTTAATTACCTACAAGGGAGCACCCATATGACTGTCAGCTGATTTCTCAACAGAAACTATGCAGGCCAGACGTGAGTGGCAAGAAATATTCAAAGTGATGAATAGCAAGAACCTACAACCAAGATTACTCTACCCAGCAAAACTATCATTCAGAATTGAAGGTCAGATAAAGAGCTTCACAGATAAGAAAGAGCTAAAGGAGTGCATTACCACCAAACCAGTATTATATGAAATGCTGAAAGGTATTCTTTAAGAAGAGGGAGAAGAAGAAAAAGGTAAAGATACAAATTATGAACAACAAATACATATCTATCAACAAGTGAATCTAAAAATCAAGTAAATAAAAAAATCTGATGAACAGAATAAACTGGTGAATATAATAGAATCAGGGGCATAGAAAGGGAGTGGACTGACAATTCTTGGGGGAAAGAGGTGGGGCAGTGTGGGAAGAGACTAAACAAAAATTGTACACCTATGGATAAGGATAGTGCTGGGGGGGTGGTAAGGGTAGAGGGTGGGGTGGGAACCAGGTGGAGGGGAGCTATGGGGGGAAAAAGAGTAACAATTGTAATAATCTGAACAATAAAGATTTATTAAATTAAAAAAAAAGAAAATAGATATGAGGGTGCGGGGAGAAATGGCAGTTGTTGCTCAATGGGTGTAATGTTTCAGTTATTCAAGATGAATAAACTTTAGAAATCTGTCTGCTGTGCAACATTGTGACTATAGTTAACAATATGGTGTTGTGCATTTTAAAATATGTTGGGGATAAATCTCATGTTAATTGTTCTTGCCACAAAACACACACACACACACACACACACACACACACACACACACACTCACACAACAACAACAACCCAGCAATGAAATTTTTGAAGGTGATAGTTATGTTTGGTGGTGTTAGCACAGGTGTATGCATAACTCCAAACCCATCAAATTACATAAATTCCAAAATGTGTAAATTTTTGTATACTAATATTTTAAAAAGAAAATAGACATTAAACTGTAAAAGATCTGTTTTATGAGAAACCATCAATTATTCAAATACATTAGGAAGTAACACAGAGGAAATAAAATACAAAATCAAATAATGATAAATGAGCTTTTATACTATAGTATAAATATGTGTAGGTAATAAAAACTATTATGGAGGAAAATAAATTAAACTTTTACTTAGGGAATATTCTTTTAAGACCAAATCAGAATTAGCACAGGAGAATATGAAGTCCAAAACTACATATTTTCAAAATAAGAGGTTTGAGTAGACAATCACTGTAATCTTCCTAGCGATCGCCATTCAAGGGACTTTGTTGTTGAAGGGAAGAAAAAGGTGATTGAAAAAAGCATGAAATAAAATACCAGAAGAAAATTTCCCTGCTTTTGTGACAAAGATGGCATTGGTTTGTAAGCTAGTATTGGTTTGTCATTCCAAGAGAACAGACCTGCTCATTCAGGCAAACTGCCCTTCTTTAGAAGAAGCCATATATCTGGCTTTAGATTTTGATTGTGCTCAAGAAACATTACCTTGTCTACAGTGCAGTCTTCAATGCCAGTCTTTTAGAAACTCATCCTTAGTTCTCTGACCTGAAGTTTAAATTAGTCAATCATTTTTGGAATGATTAAAATATGTTTAGATATGTTAAAATATGTTTTCTGCAAAAATAGTTTTCCCATTGGAAAATGACCAAATTAAAAAAGTAAATTCCTCCTATAAATTTTACCTTACCTGCTAAGAAACATCACCATTATGCCCCGGAAACACAGTAAGATCTTGTATGCCACGTTGCTTCTAATTTAAATCAACTACGTTAAAAGCTGACAGTTTATGCCATTTTTTCTATCTTCAAGCATATTGTTCAAAATAACTTTGAACCAAAAAGAATAGTTGTAGGATTTTATAAAAGGTTTGACATTCAATTCCCCGAGAAGGCAAACCTTCCCTAAAAGCCAAAGTTATTAAATTTGATGGAAGCACATAAAATATTCATTTTTGATGCCAACATGGTGTGAATTTGTTTATCCAGCCAGTCCATCAGGGAATTAAAATGGATTAGAAGCCTGGTGGGGGCGAGGGACTCACATCAGGAAGCCTGTCAGAGTTAATTCCCTGGAAGTCAGTGGAGGGAGCTTGGCAAGAGGATGCCTTCCATCCGTGTGTTCTTCAGTGCCCAGTCTCTTCGGCTCTGCAACAGGGCTCTCAGACACAGAAGAGAGCTGACCATCGCATTTTGTGGTCCATTTACTTTGGAAAAATCAGTGATTTATTCAGATCTTGGTTTGTGACCTTAAAATATCTGTGGATCATGATAACACTTGGCCTTTTTGGCGTGTTCTCTGAAACCCAGGATGTAAAACTTAATTCTTTT
This sequence comes from Corynorhinus townsendii, assembly GCA_026230045.1. NCBI lineage: Eukaryota > Metazoa > Chordata > Mammalia > Chiroptera > Vespertilionidae > Corynorhinus > Corynorhinus townsendii. The sequence continues at coordinate 177,533,266 of JAPDVU010000003.1, forward strand.
TGGAACCTTCCCCAACATATTCTTATTAAAAAGCTCAGTGATTGCTTAGTTATGATTACATATTTGGGATAAGCTTAATATTTTCAGCAAAACTTTGCAAATAAATGCATTGTCAGCAAGTGTCATGGAGTCTGGAATTGCTTGGGCAATTAGCCATTTTTTTGTACAATATTTTTGTTTTTAAATATATTCTAAGGATACTATTATTTAGTCCAAATTACTTTGAATTCCAAGAGACTTTCAAGTTCTTTATTGGTTGTAAATTTCCTTTTATATTTATAGTAGTGTTTGGTAAGATAGTTTGTGTTAGATTCTGCCATTATAAAATCCAACCACCTAATGAAGTGCACGTGATTCTTCTCAGGCGAAAGAAACCATAGATTTTTGTCCTGGCTGGATAGCTCATTTGGTTAGAGCATCCCAATATGCCAAGGTGCCAGGTTTGATCCCTCATCAGGGCACATACAAGAATCAACCAATGAATGCATAGATAAGTGGAACAATAGATTGATGTTTCTCTCTTACTCTCTCTTACTCTCTCCTTATATCTCTTTAAAATTAATCAATAAAGACAAATAAATAAAAAACATAGTTTTTGCTCCCTGTCCCTGGTACCTCATTATTACTTTTCATATTATTCTTAAACATATTTGACTAAGTATTGCCAATTTTTTATAATTTAAGGGACAGGAAACTCATGCTTCAAAATGCAATGCCTGGCATAGATATATTCTTTACTAGTACTGGCTATTTGTAATCTTAAATATTTCATTTGTTGGTCAGACCTATGTAAGTGCAAATGTAAAAGGATATTTTTTAACCAGGTGCTCACTAGTATAGACAACACCATATATACACCACACACACACACACACACACACACACACACACACACACACACACTCAGATACACCTCCCTACATACAGCCCAGGTAACAGTTAGTCTCCATCCTTTCCTTTATGTCTATGAGAGGTGGGGACAAGGTTTATTCTGACAGGGAACAAGTTTGGGATAGAGATTAGAACATGAGAATTATCAGAGGGATAGTGAGGACATTTTCCTTCCCCTGGTATATGAGACTGATTTTCCGTTCATGAACAGTTAAGACCAAAACTTAAGCTTAAAGGGAAGTTGTGAGACTCTGAGCATAAAGGGCTGCCTTGGGGTGAAGGTAGAAAATTGAGGCTTGGGGTGGCATTAGGGCACCCTCCCCATGATGAGCTTGTATCTCTGCAGAGAGCACTGCACCTTTCAGATACCTGGATGCTGACAGCTGAGGCAGCCTGCAGCAATCAGCATTTTTGACATAGATTTCGGTGACATTATGATGGATAGTTCTGGCATACTAGGTTCTTACAAATGATTTTGAACTGTCAGTATTCTGGAGTGGCGGCGGTTGGGCAACTTTTCCTGTAAGACTAGATGATAAATGCTTTTGCTTTTCGTGCTACATGCTATTTTTGTCACATTGTCTCTTCTCCCCATCACCTTCCTCCTCCTCTTCCTCCTCCTCCTCCTCTTCTTCTTCCTCCTCCTCCTTTTCCTTTGTAAGTAAACCCTTTAAAAGTGTAAACAGATTTTTAGATTGCAGACTATAAAAATATAGGCTATGGCCCTAACTGGCTTGGCTCAATGGATAGAGAGTCAGCCTGCAGACTAAAGGGTCCTGGGTTCGATTCCAGTCAAGGGCATGTACTGTGGTTGCAGGCACATCCCCAATAGGGGGTGTGCAGGAGGCAGCTGATCGATGTTTCTCTCTCATCCACATTTCTAACTCTCTATCCCTCTCTCCCTTCCTCTCTGTAAAAAATCAATAAAACATATTTTAAAAAATACAGGCTATGATTGAATTTGGCCAACAGTCTATAGTTTCTCACTTTCTGTCCTAAAGGGTAAGCAGAAAGTAGAACAATTATCTGGAATAAGGACACTAATTTGTCGAAATACTCTTACTCTTGTTACAAACAACTCCCAAATCCTGTGATTTAAGAAGTAATAAATTCATTTGGCTCTTATCAAGGTCCAATGTGAAGGTCGGCTGGGGTGAAGCCAGGGGGCAAGGGATTACACTATCCCACATAGTTCTTCAGGCACTCTTTCATCAGGTGACTATCACCTAGGCCCTCCAGTCTTCCAATGACTGCTTTGCATCTGGCTAACAGAGAAAGGAAGAGCAAGAGAGGGGGGGATCTCAAAGGAGATTTTCAAGGCTAGGTTTGTAAGTGTTGCACATTGTTGAACACAGTCTCATTGCCACACCTGCAAACAAGGCTAGAAAATGTAATGTAGCAGGGTCAGTGGGAAGCAGAGGCTAACGTGGGTATTGGAAGCTACTAACGATCTGAGAAGCAGTGACAAGTAGATGGACAGCAGCAGTATGCAAGCCTCTGAAGGTCTGGGAGGTGGAAGTGAGGAGGGGAGGGAGGAAAGAGTACAGAAAGATCTGATGTGAGGGTAAATCACTACTTACTTAACAGCCATCTCAGGATCTGGCTCTGTTTATATGCCATGTGCAAGGATATGAGTATCACTGTGGAATTTAGAATGACAGAGAGATAGATAGATGATCAATTGATAGTCAAATTAGATGTACACAGGAGTCAAAAGTTAGAAAGCATCATTTTCCAACTTGACAGTTTCCATCAGCAATCTTTTCAATACAGAATGAGAGTTGGGTCAGGTTGAGATAAACAATCTTTAATATTATTTATATCAGTCACAGCATTAATCAAAGTTTAATTATTTTTACTCACCTTCTCCAGTGGCTAGGATATTTGTTTACAAACTTTGTGTTATTTGCACATGAATATTTTAACTTCATCTCATCTTCGCAGTCAAGAGGAAATGACTTTTGTTTGACATGGTTTATTTTGTGGGAAAACATCCTATATAATAAAACCCTAACATGCAAATAGACCGAACAGCAGAACAACTGGCGGAACAACTGACTGCTATGACATGCACTGACCACCAGGGGCAGCTCCTGCATTGAGTGTCTGCCCCCGGAGAGGGAGGCAACAGGAAGCAGCAATGGGGTGGGGAGCTGACCAGCAGATACCAGCCAAGATGGTTGCCCCACCCGCTGGTCGCCCCATATATGGCCCTGATTGCCAGGCAGGGAAAGGGACCCTACTCTATATATTGGGGACAGTCTCTTAGATTTAGAAATTAAAACCTGGCAAGGCTACTCTAACACTGAAAAAACAGGATGATGCAGCGATGACATGCATGGACTCTGGCTGCACATTTTGTGGTCAGCCCTGATTCTGACACTTATACCTGTGTGACAAAGCCAATTACTTAACTTCTCTCTGCTTCAGTTTTTCCACCCATAAGATGGGGAAAATGGTACTACTGCCTCAGAAGGATCATGTTCTGTACTATTTATAATCAGGGCAAAAAAATGTAGTTACCCATACAATAGCAAGATGCCCTTCACCTGTGTGAAAAGTATTGTCACTGGTGCATGCAGTGTCCCAGATTGAGAGAGGGATGTCCAACTGCCTGTTTAGGCCCAATATCCCCCAAGGGGTCCCAGACTGTGAGAGGGTGCAGGCTGGGCTGAGGGACACCCCCCCCCCGCACATGAATTTCGTGCACTGGGCCTCTAGTACTTAAACAACTTTCATTAATATCACTGTGGGAAGTTCAGCAACTATAGCAGAAATTTACACATATAAAAGCAGGAAGATTTACGTAACCATTAGCTACTAGTAGTAGCCCATAAATCAGTATAATTATCTAGAATACTACTAGTCCCAGGTTCTTTTGAGGAATATATACATTTTCATTGCATTATTTAGTATGTTTATCAGGCAACATTTTCACTGCATTATCTATCTATAATAATAAAGTGTAATGTGCTAATTAGACCAGACATCCTTCCGGATGACCTTCCAGACGAAGCCGCGGTGAGGCAGAGATGGCAGAGACCCCCAGCTGCCACAGCAGGCAGAGAATAAGGCAGAGGAGGCAGAGGCGGCAGAGGCCCTCAGCGCTGCGGCAGGCGGGGGCCAAGGCAGCTGCGGCAGCAGTGGAGGCCAGCCCTTGCACGAATTTCATGTATCGGGCCTCTAGTTGTATTATAATTATCTAGAATGCTACAAATCTCAGATTATTTTGAAAAAAAATATATATATATATTCACTGTACTATTATGTTTATCATGCAACATTTTCACTGCATTATCTATTATGTTTATTCCACACAATAGAACTTACTGCTTTTGATTTCCAAGTGCCCCAGATATCCTCCTAAGCTAACAAACAAGTTCTTAGTAACTTCAAAAGATACTGTAAGGTTAGTCCTTATTTTCTATAAGCCATTGTAACCATTTCAATTGCAGATCTAAAAGAATCACCATTGTTTTAGTTGTGCTGGGGTCAATAATGTAAAGTTTCAAAAAAATTGATTCCTAGATCAATTAAATTATCAGCAGGTTTGTGTAGCTGACAAATTTAATCTAAAATTTATATGAAATGCAAAAGAAACTTAATAAAATACAAGACAATCTTGAAGAATATAGGTAGAGGACTAACAATTCCAGATATCATTTATCATAAAGTTGTACCACAAGCACCAATGAAATGAAATAGAGAATCCAGAGGCAGACATATCATATAACAATCAATATAATAAATGATGGACATGTCACTGACAACCATAGGGAAATGATTTTTTTCCAATAATTGGTGGTGAATCAAGTGGATATCCAAATGAAAAAAACAAACATTAACTCCATTTTACATAATTCACAATAATTAATCCATAGACCTAGTTGTGAAACATAAACAAAATGTTTTTTAGGAAAAAAGATAGGTTAATAATTTTATGTGCTGAAGCACAAAGATTTCTAAATAGAACATAAACCAAAAATGAAAAGATGAATAAATAGGTCCTCATTAAATTAGGAAATTCTCTCATTAAAAGATACTATAAGAGCCTTATCCAGTTTGGCTCAGTGGATAGAGTGTTGGCCTGCAGATTGAAGGGTCCCAGGTTCAGTTCTGGTCAGGTCACATGCCCAGGTTGTGGGCTCAGTCACCAGTGGGGAGCATTCAGGAGACAGCTGATCAATGATTCCCTCTCATCATTGATGTTTCTCTCTCTCTCTCTCCCTCTCCCTTTCTCTCTGAAATCAATAAAAATATATCTTTAAAATACACTGGGGCGTGGGATGAGGGCATGTGACAGGGGTTAGGGGAGGCTGGGAAAGATCAATGGGGGAAAAAAAGGAGATATATGTACTACTATATGTAACACTTTAAACAATAAAAATAAAAAAATAGATACTATAAGAGAGTGAGCAGTGAAGTAACATATTGGAAGAAGATATTTGGATTACATAGAGCTATAAACTCTCGACAGGGGTGGGGAGCTGAGGCTGCAGTCCACAGCAGAATTTCTTCTACCTCCAGGAAACTTCACTTTTGAAAGGCACGGAAGGACTTTCAAAGAATAGATAAGCCCCCCTCCCCCCTAGATTATGGAAGGTAATCTTTTATTAAAATCAGCTGATTATAAATGTTAATCACTCCTACAAAATACATTTATGGTACAGCAACACCTGAACTGGTATTTGATTCAAAATTGGATATGATAGTTTAGCCAAGTTGACACATGAAACTAACCATCACAGAAGAGTCTACCACATGGAAAACTGTTGACAATATCTACAAAAGCTGATCATAGACATTTCTATAACACAGCAGTTCCACTAGTTGGAATATAACTAACATAAATAAATACTCATATTCACTAAAAAGCACACACAAAATTTTCCAAAACTTGATTAGCCAAAACCTAGTAACCAAAACCTAGAAACCTATCAAATGCCCATCAATAGCATCAAGCTAATTAACGTGATATATTCATTTAATGGTATATTATACAGAAACTAAAAAGAGCAAACCACTATTATATGCAACATATAACATGAATGAATATTTCAGATATAATATTCATACAAAGGTTAAAATAAGGCAAAACTAAAGATAAATCTCATAAAACTGGAGACTTTCTTTGAGGAAGCTCTATTGAATGTGTGGGAGCATGAAAGAGCTATTGAGGTGCTGAAAATATTCTATAGCTTGATATAGTTGGTGGTTTCACAGATGTATATATATTTATATTTGTGGGGTGCAGCTACAGTGTTTGGACAGGTTCAAGCCTTGGACTGATGAGAGGGCACAGTCCTCTTGTGGCCACATGCAAGTCTCAGCTTGATGGCAGAGCCTCCCAGCACAATTATAGCCAACAGCTATAGTTGTAAGCTTGAACCTGTGGTCCGAACACTGGCCCCATGTACCTAAGTGATAGGCTGCAAGTAAACAAAGCTTGATCAGGTGCATGTAATTGAGTAGGCACCAGAATGCTATCAACATCTTGACCACGCCTTTACTTTGCCTCATGGCATCAGCTGTAAAATAAAGACATGGCTTGTAGTCTGTTGCGCTGCTGGGTCCCCATCAGGGAAGCAGCGTCCCATCAAGACCCAGCTTTCCTTCTCTTGTCTATCTTTTCTCAATCCTCCATCGCCCCCACTCAGGGTCACTGAACCTGGCTGAGCTGGCACAGCACATAAGGTGCCCTGGGGCTGAGTATGCCATTGCCATGCCAGCTCGTCACATACATTAAGCTGTAAACTTATAATTTGTGTACTTCATTGTACATACACTTAACCTGATTAAAAGAAAATAATAGTTCTTGGTTTTGCACTTAGTTTTATAGCTTTATAGAGAAAGTAGTTATATTTAATTCTTTAATTTATTTCACTAAATCTTGATTTTAATTTTTTCATTGTTTGTTGAGAGTACTTTCAAGTAGTTTTCTTGGTAAAAATATGTTCTTAGCAATATATTTTTCTGAGATCTTGCATACTTAAAAATATATTTTCTTGAATTCACACAAAAATGAAAACATATATAGTTATGTCATAATCTATTCAGAAGTACTTGCTAGTAAAGCCATCCCTGGCCAGTGCCAACATCCATCATGTTTATCGATTTCTATGCCAGTTTAGATGTTAAATACTTTATTTTGTTTGTTTTGCTTTTTAGATTCCACATCTAAGTGAAATCATATAGTATTTGTCTTTCTCTCTCTATTATTTCACTTAACATGACACTCTCGGTTCATCTATGTTGTTGCAAGTGGCAAGTTTTCATTTTTTTATAGCTGAGTATATTCTATTGTATATATGTAGCTCTTCTTCTTTATCCAATCATCTATCGATAAACATCTACATCACATCATTGTTTACAATAGCCAAAATATGAAAGCAACCTAAATGCATTTTGAGTAACTTCTTAAGGTTGCTTTTTTTATTTTTTACTTTTGAAATGTAAATTTTGATAGGTCTGCTTTTTTTATTTGTTTTTTCCATTACAGTTGCCTGGAATTTGGTGAGCACATTCAGACCAACAAATGTAGATTCTTCTTTAGCTCAGAAAAATGTTCTATGAAGTAATTGCTAATTATGTCATTTCCTTTGGAATGCATACATATCTTAGGTTGGATTTCTATTTTTCTCTTCTTCCTAGATGCCATTTTTCCTTGATTTTCAGCTATGTCTGTTTCCTCTGTGTTATGAAGAAATACTCAAGTTATTCCACCATATTACTGATTTGATACTTTGCAAGTTTAAATTATGTTCTCTTTTACTTCAGTATTCATTTTGTTTTGTGACTGTTCTTGGTATTTCTATAAATATTATTTTTACTTCTGCCATTTCCTTTTGTGTCATTGCCATCACTTCTCCTCACCTCTAAGGTTCTACCGTTTCACATGTACATTGATTGATGTCTTCTAACAATTCCTGTTCCATTTATAATGAAAAGGAATGTTCACAACCATGTGTACCTCTTAGTCATAAGCATGTTTAACATTTCTATGAATTATTTTGTCTTTATTAATTTGGAATTGGCAACCACCAACCAGGCCTAACATTTGGTAAAAGACAAGTAGAATATCTCTTGAACCATTTACTGTCCACTTGGTTGCTGGTAGATTTTCTGTCCAAATGGAAAGAAAGCTTAATGGGCTCAATCTGTGATACCTAACCATAATCCAGTATGGTTTTTGTTAAGTCTAAGGTCATATCTTGTACTTTTTTCCAAGATTTTAGATTAATTATCAACATGCACTGTTCACTGTGTTATTCCTGCTTTTATTTAAGAAAAGAAAACAACACTCATTTCGGCTACCAAAAATCTCAGAATGCATTGAGCCTTACCCTTCTTTCCTGGCAGGGAGACTATGGGTAGTTATGGTCTCTGAATGACGTATGGAGATATTGGGAGTGATGATCTCTGAATGACATATGGAGATATTGGGAGTTATGGTCTCTGAATAACATATAGAGATAAGCTTCAAACAGTTTTCAGTTACAGGAAACAGAACCCAATCTAGATATATTTTAAGAAGACATTGTTTTAAACATAAGAAATTGGGTGCTTACAAAAATCACTAAAGTTGTGGAAAAACACGCTTTACCCTGGGCTTTCAGGCCTGACTTCCAGATCAATACCATTGAACTGACTCAGCAGGGAGCTACAATCTCTACTGCAATTAGGAAGATGGAAAAACAAGGAGACCATCTCTGAAGCTGTGATCCAAAGAACAGCTATGATTGAACGAGCAAGAAGCCAGCACCTCCACAACTATCTCCTGACAGCCCGTGAGGTTAGTACTAGAGAATAACATGTTAAGTTGGACCACCAGTGCTCCTTGCATCTGCCTTTCTAAACCATGCTCTAGAAAAGATTGACAACCTGTGTTCCCCAGGCCAAATCCAGCCATCAAACACACACAGACTCCTCTGTTTACATTTTGTCTGTGACTTCTTTCACTGCATCAGCAGATTTGAGAAGTTTTGACAGAGCTTGTGTGACCGCTTGTGCCACAAAATAATATAGGTATTATCTGGCCTTTTACAGGAAAATTAATGCCAACCTCCACTCTAGAAGGCTGTGGTTGGAAGGTTGTTCTAGAAAAAAGTCAACAGGTATACAATGGTGCTGGCCAGAAACAACACCCAAACAAGCAAGGAGACTTCTGGCTGCCATATCATGGTCAGTTTCCTCAAATAGAACCCAATTATCATCCTCAACCTCAACTTCAAAAGGGTTTTAAAAAATAGAGTTTGTGCTTTCCAACATCTGCAGTATAGGAAGCCACATTAGAACATGAGTGCCATTTCACTATTTCCACCAAATCCAATCTTTTTAAAAATACATTTTTATTGATTTCAGAAAGAAAGGGAGAGGGGGAGATAGAAGCATCAATGATGAAAGAGAATCATTGATTGAGTGCCTCCTGCACATCCCCTACTGGGGATGGAGCCCGCAACTGGGGTATGTACCCTTACTAGAATCAAAACGTGACCTCCTGGTTCATAGTTCGACACCTAACCACTGAGCCACACCAGCCTTGCTAAATCCAATCTCTTTTATAAGCAACACACACTTGATCCTATATTTAAATTTACAACAATGGCAAACTAAAATACTCACTGTCATACAGATATAAATGCATTCGCCCTCTCCCACAGAGGAAAGAACCAATCTCACCACTCACTATATTCATCTGTATAGACAAAATGCCATCTAAAACATGTTGTCCTCCTTTTTTCTCTTCTCTTTCCTCCAAGCTGAAAAAATGTATGCAGACTTGAGCTATTTGAGACATGATGGGCAGGGACCACATTCTAGGAATGGGAGAGGAGACAATAAAAGAAGCTCTCACCCCTGAAAATAGCTCAAACTACTGTCCAGTCATAGACCACAACTCAGGCTAATATATGAAGAAATCAACTTATATCTTAAGTCACTCTATTTTTAACTCACTTACTAAAACAGCTTAGATTGTTCTCAAATGTATAAACCTATAAATTCAATTATAATTGAACATCAATGACACATCCTATCAAAAAGAGTAAAAGAAGAACCCAAAAGCTTACCTATTAATAGCCCTCTATTGACATGAAACCTTACCAATAACATAAACAGTAGATCAACACATAGTTTCTATGTTATATGCATTACTTATTGTATTCAAGCTGGAAAAAAACTAAAAGGGGAGGAGAAAAATTAATCAGTAGATAGATATATACATAACATAGTCTTTATTTGAGGTGTCTGGCTTGTTCATGGTCTTGCGGAATATCATTTGGTCAATATAATCTTCTAATAACTTTTACCACTAGGAGCCAACTCAGGGATCGCTTGAGTCTAGATGTATTCCTCTTTGTTCCCATGCGAAGCACTAGCCTATTTCCCTGTAGTAATTAGATAAATCACTGGAAAACGTAATTATTCTATCACCACCCCATTTGATGTTATCGTATTTTGTTTTGTTTTGCTTGTTACAAGAAAAGCCTGACCGCAATCACCACTATGTCCCTTGTGGAAGCATTTCTTCCTTCAATGACTGGAAAAAAATATTGCCCCAGACAGGAACCGGGTCTATATATATTTCACAACCTCTTCTCAGAAAAAAAATTGGCATTTCCAATACACTTGCTTAGGCAACACTGTATATTTGCCTGATGAATTTTAATGCCCTAAGCTCTGTTCTGGAAAACCAGTTACTCCTCGCCCCAACATTTATCTGTCAGTTGAAAGTCAGTCAGAAGTCTAGCACTCACTAACCAGAAAGCCTTTTCTTGATTATTTAACCCTCTTTTTCCTATAAATGTCACTAGCAAAAGACAAACCTGTCAGTTGATCTACTTAGGTTCTTTCCTTTGAACAACCTTGAAATAAAATTTTGATAAGTCCACATAATTAAGTTGACATCATGGTTGTTGTTGTTTGTTTGTTTAATGGCAAGGATATTTGGAAGGTGATATTGGTACTGTAGGTTGAAGCATCACTTTCATTTCCATTCCCTGGCTCCTCAACTTTTATAACTATAAAAAAAAAAAGTAGCATTTGCCATATTTCTCCTACCTTTAAGTCTTTTTGTGTGTTTGTTTTTGTGTCTCTGACATTGGCCTGCTTCTTACAATGATTGCAAGTCATAGTTCACTTGATGGAAGTTTTTCCTTTCCTTAATAGTACTTAAAATAATGGTGCTCCTTACAATCAAGGAACATTAGAGCACGAATCAGTGCTTAAAACCAGAGAATGCATTCTCCAAGAGAACCTCTTAACCTCACAAGGTACTGTCTTCCAGAGAGTGCTGTAACTGAGTCTACTATGTGGTTTCATTATTTTCTAATGATGTTTTCCTCAGGGTAACGGGAGACTTAGTACAACCAGGAAATTCCTCAGGCTTCAGCACATTTTTCCCGTAGAAAACCAGTCTGTTGATGAGAAACAACATTATGAGGCATCCTGCAATTGTGAATGAGATATTCAGTAAGTCTATGGAGAAGTGTCTGTTGCAGGGAGAACACGCTGCAATGATGTGGTTCAAAGTAATCCACCAACCCCCAGATGTGTTCTGGTGTCTCTGGGTCATGGCCACATAATGTATGCAGCATTATTCTTTGTTTTGGCAAGCAGGACAATGACCGGTCCTCTTTGCCTGCTAGCCTTGGTGAAGGGAAGCCTGCACATATACATACATGCCCCTGGCCATCACGGCTGTGTTGTTCCAGAGCCCCTTTGAGTACACACTGGACTGGCTGGGGAGAGAGGCTGACATGGACACGCATGAATCTTATTGGTGTGCTTTTTTAAAGTTCTCACATTTGTGCTTTTATTAAACCTGTTGCTTTGTAGAATATTACCGATGTCACAGTTATAACAGGACAAATGTACCAATCTGCAGTTAGCTGGTGCAGTTGCTGAGCACTTTTATAAAGGAAGAGAAATGCAAAATCCCTGAGTGTGGGAGACAAATGGGATTGTTTCTCAGGTGTTAGAAGCAGGCTAACGAAACAGGGGAAAATAACTCTGTACCAGCTGAAGAGCTGCTTCCGGTGGTGTATCCTAGTAAAGATAAACTACAGCTTACACTATAATGCAGGTCTTGTGACATTTTGAACAAGTTGTCATACTCTGTTCTTGGGCTTCAACGTTGGAGAGTTTGGGTCTTTTCTTTTTAAATCTCAAACATGTGGACTTTTTAGGATCAATATCTTTGCTCTGAAATTAACAGTCTACTTCACAATTTCTTTTAAAAATTCAATCACAGTACTTTAAGCTAATCATATTTAACCCTACACACATACTACATATCCTAATGCAAACTGTTTTGTTTTTCTCAGCAAGTTACAAAATAGTTCAGGAGGTATGGGTGAGGCTGTGTCTCTGAGTGGTATTGATAAATGCTACACAACTTGTGGATGCATAAGATCTTGCTTCCAATTTGTTGACTCTGATACTCTGTAATGATCAGTAATTATGACATTATTAGGATTTCTTTTACTATGATTTAGTGAAAACTTCTTTTATTAATTTTAACTCTGTGTCAGCAGATCCAAGTTTCTTTCATTGCATCAATAACTAATTATAAGGGGTTAAAAACCAACACTTCTTTTGTAGCATTTGGGGTAATGGAAAGGAAAAGAAGCCATGCAACATGCTGAAGGAATTATAGCCAATAGGAAACAAAAACAAGGAAATAAGATGTCACAAAAGCTAGTTTATATTCTCCATTATAGTCATCATGGTCTCAGATGACCCTTCATGGAAGCCTTTTATCCACTTCGCAGAACCATTTAGTTCTCTCTTTTGAATTTGCTTTACTTCTGTCGTTTCTGTTTTTGCTGCATATCACTCCCAATAAATTCTTTACCTTTATTAGGTTGTCACTACCCAATGAAATGCATACATTAAATAAATGCCACCAAAAAAAGCTGCATAAAATGTGATTTTTTTTATATTCTGTAACTGAATCACTTAGTAATGTTCTAAACTTTACAATCACTTTATGACATAGATTATATGAATTTTGTTAATAACACAAAAAGTATATTTCCTATTTCAAAGTTTACAGGAATTTCTTTTTCTTCTATTTTTGTTTGTTTGTTTGTTTGTTTAATCTTCACCAGAGGATATTTTCTCCATTGATTTTTAGAGACAGAGGTAGGGAGGGAGAGGGACAGAGAGAGAGAGAAACATCAATGTGAAAGAGACAAATGGATTGGTTGCCTCTGTGCAGGGGGTCCGAACCTGCAACCGAGTTATGTGCCCTTGACCAGAATCAAACCCAGACCCTTTAGTACACAGGCCAATGCTCCAACCACTGAGCAACACTGGCTAGGGCAGGAATTTCTTTTTATTAATAACAAGTGTATTGATATATAATTCACATAATATACAATTCACTCTTTTAAAGTATAAAATTCATGATTTCAGTATACACATCGTCTATTAATGTAGCCAATTTATCCACCAAGCCTTGCCTTCAGCAAGATACTTCATCCCAGACCAAAAGTGATAATTTCAGAAACTACATACCATGTGTTACTAGTGTCCCACTTTCCAATGGTAACTGATTTCTTCCCACCTTTAAACCAAAACTTGATCAGATATCCAAACCCAGATCTCCATCCGTGATAATACATTGACTATAATCACTTCCTCCACACAGTGCTGCATGTGCTATTATTCAGAATTCAGTTGCAGGAAACAAAAATCTCTACACCCTAGGTATCTTAAGCATAAAGGAATAAAATAGCTAAAGGGAATTAGGTACTTATAAAAAGCACTTGATCTCTTTTATTAGGGTCAGAAGAAAGCAAGGAGAAGGGGAGTCAGAATTTTTACCTTCAATTTTGCCTTCAATGAACACTTCTATTACAATTATGTTGATTTTTGCTGTAAAGAATAATCTTAATTCTTTGATTGGTTTTCTGCTCTCCATCCTCTACATCTATCATCTCCTAGACTTCTTTTTTAGCTCCTTGTTCTTTCTTTTGTATTCAGTGAGTGTTATTCAAGTTGATCCCCAATATTTTCCTAAGGGTCATTTTGGTACCTTAGCTTCCTGCAAAGTATAGGTTGCCCCCCCCCCCCAAAAAAAAAAGTCTGCACCTTTAACAGCAGATAGCTCAATTAATATTTCTATTTATTTTTACAGATTTAACCCACTGGAATTAATAATTATTCAAAGTGTGTAAACATTTTGGGGGGCACCCTGTATATTTTAATTCATTGATGAAATTTTATTTTTGTTTGTTGTTTTTCATTTTTTTATACTTTAGTTCATTTCTAGAGGTCAACTTATTTAATTGTGGCCATGTTCCTTTATGGTGTCAGAATGCCAAAATGTTGTCTTACTAATTCATTTTCCAGAGTCTGTTTTTCTTTACTCTTCAGAGTAATGCTTGTTTTCCTAGTGCTGCAGCATTTTCTCAGAAATCCATATTGAGGATCTTTTTTTCTATTACACTTTTCAACAATAAATGAGGCCAAAGATATAGAGACTCATTGGGTGCCAGAAACAGTATACATGGATCATTTTTGGTTAAAAACATCATCCCCTGGAATATTATAACACTTTCTCAGAAGATAAGCTATACGCCCAATATTGTGTGTCTATTACATCTAGGGAATTTTCAGAATCACAAAAGTCGGATGTGCAAAAATTGAACTTTCTCTTGATTTCTCAATAACTGAACTAAACTTAGCTTCCAAGCCTCCATGTTGTTTTTACTGAATACAGAAATCTTAATCTTGATAGTTCTCATTAAACTCAGTCTGTACTGCATTTAAACAGAACTGTAATTCTGTTAATTCAAGAATATTTGCTCCCTCTTTCTCTTCCCTTCTTCTCAGGGGAGGAAGTACTTAACATATGATTAAGGCTGTAAAGAAAAGCTGATATATATTCATGGCCATTTATTTCCTAGTTGGCCTTCATCGAGATATATAATCCATATTGGCCTTTAATGGTTCTCTCTGTCACCTGCTGCTGGTATCCATGGTACTGCCTTGTTCCCAGATTGCCAGGACAATATATTCTTTATCCCAACCGCAAGGCATATTCAATGCCACCTGCACCTTCTCAGCCTTCCTCTGTATCATTTCCAAGGACATGGGAGAAATTCATCCACATTGGCTCGGGACTCATGAAGAAGAGTAGGAAAGGGGTAATAGTTTCTCTCTTCCTAGCACAGCCCGGCATTCATTCTCTCTCTATTCTGACTAGGGTGCTCTGCATGAACATTTCCCTCCTAAAAAACCAGATAAGAGATAGGGCACAGGCTATCCCTCCTATCCAATTATCAAACCTACTTAAAGGTTTCTATCAAGCCCAACCCAGACTTTGGCCTTGAGATGGGCAAGTGCAAGATACTTTTCCCAGATTCTGAGGTAACAATCTTTCTTTCCTTTCTCAAATTTCAATCTCTTTCCCACAGAACAGAAAGGGCTTTTATTTCCTCTATCTTCTATGGATAAAGGCGGGAGATGTGCGTAGTGGAGAGAATCAGGAAATGACTCTTTAATCTACTCACTTTCAAATCCAACATTACATTTTCTTCAAGTTTTGTCTCAAGATGGTCAAAGCTTCTATTTTTATTATTATGTAGTTACTTTAGAATATCAAATCATTTTTCTTTTTCTTATATTTTGAGACCATTCTTTCTGGTATGTTGTTTCTTAAGAATTCCTTCAAAAATTATTTTTTCCCTTGAATTTTTAGTGCCCTTCTTTTTCAGAGGCAATTGAAAGGCATTTAAGACAATAAAAACCAAGAAACAAACAGTTGTTTTGATGGATAAGTGGGTAAATGGGTAAATACAATATAATGTTAGTGTAAAAAATTATGGTTGAAATAGCTCCAAATTTTATACTAATACCCAAATATTCTTCTCATAGTCTTTTTTATGAGGTGGAATATTCTTCTACAATCTGCCTGCTATTCTAATATGAATTCATGTAGTATATGCAATCCTTAAGACTCCTTTCTACTCCAATCTAACCTGCACCACTTTACTTGAGGGTGGGTAGAAAAATCAGCCTTCTGACCACTTCAAAATCAAGATGAGCAAAGCAAAGGAATGATTTTCTTTTTTTTCCCCCTAGTTAATAAAGAACTCGAGTCACTAATGAAAAGATAGACAGTGGGGGGAAAATGCAAGATCATGCAACTTTTGTTCAGATGGGTGGGTTTATTTCCTTTCTTTTAAGAAAATGGCAACCACTATATTTTTCTCACTCCAAATCACATCAAACTAAAAATTAATGGAGATTTCTAAAGTTCCTGGAAATAGATGATCTGTTAGGCAGTAGTAGATTGCATGATGGTGTTAATCTGAGTCTTCTCAGGATTCTAAGTAGGAAGTGTGGGTCTGAGGAGGCTGCATTAGACACTGCTTACCATTTTCAACTCTAGAAAAATTTAATAGCAATCTTATTAAGAGTAATTTGTTTCTTGATAAAATTAAAATTCTAGTAACAAAACAATAATGCAACCAGTCTGAAATAACCCTGCTGAAGTAAGCTTGCTTTGGGCAGGACTGGCGGGGGAGGGAGGTTGACTAGAATGGTTCCTTTTGTGCTCTCTAAATGTTAATCATCTCACCCTGTCTCTGCACCTGGAAGTAAAAGAATTCGGCATTTTGTGAGGGAGAATCCTTGCCATGACCCAGTTCTCATCCCCCACTGCATCACTGTCTCTCCTCTGAAAGCACTGATTGAGTTCAAAAAGAACGCTGCAGAGAGATCGTCTGCGATGTGAAGAGAATTAGAATTGGACCCAGAGGTACAAGTGTAACTGGTGCTAAAAATAGCTCACACCTTAGAAAGTTGATTAACACAAAGGAAAAATAAATATTAAAATGATCTATTAGAATCTCTGCAGCTCAGAGACTCTATTTTAATTGTTAAGATATTATGTATGCAAAATGCAGAAGGCTGTAAACCTTACTAGGAACAGGAAAATAAAAAGAGGGAGCCACAAATGATTCCTTTCAGAAGGAGCCATAGAAAGAGTTTGACAGGAACAGGAAGTATTATTACTGCAGATGTCCCGGTCCATTATTATAACCTCATTATTATATACCCCTTATTATATACTCATTATCATAAAAAAATGGCCCAGCCGGCATGGCTCAGTGGTTGAGCTTCGACCTATGAAGTAGTTGGTCACAGTTTGAGTCCCAGTCAGTGCACATGCCTGGGTTGCAGGTTCCATCCCCAATGTGGGGTATGTAAGAGGAGTCATCAATGATTCTCTCTCATCATTGATGTTTCTCTCTCTCCCTCTCCTTGAAATACACACACACACACACACACACACACACACACACACACATACACATACTAATAAAAGGGTAATATGCTAATGAGACTGGATGTCTTCTGGATGTTCTTCTTGACAAAGTCAGGCCAGGGCAAAGCCGCCCATGGTCCCCGGTAACTGTGGCCGGCCAGAGGGAGGAAAGCCTGGGTCTCGGGTGCGGGGGCCTAGGCAGAGGCGGTTAGGGGCAATCAGGCCAGCATGCATAGTGGTTAGGGGCGATCAGGAAGGCAGGCAAGCAATTAGTTACTCAATATAGTAACTTTAAAGCCCCCTTGACTCCTTGTTATCGATCACTCCTGGCAGTCAGTCACCAAGTCCTGTCCATTCTGTCTCTTAAGTCACACTCAAATCACTCCACTTGCCTCCTTCCCCATAGATACAGCTAGTTCAGACCATAAAAATCTCTTGCCTAGACTATTACAATAACCTCACTATGCTTTCCCAAAACTGGTGTGTTCTCGTCCATCTGTTCTCCACATTGCAGTTAGAATCTTAGATCAAAAACACATCTGATCATTTTATTCCTCTTCTTAAAAGCTTTTGGTGATTTTTTTTCCCTATGGTCTAAAGTCCAGTGTCCGCAATAGGCTTCAAGGAACCTTCACAAACCACATCCTGCTTAGCTATTCACCTTATCTGATGGTTGTTTTTCCCTTTATCCTCTCTGCTCTAGCAAGCTGGACTTACAGTGTTCTTAAACAAACTAGAGGCCTGATGCACAAAATTCATGCAAGAGTAGGCCTTCCTTCCCCCGGCTGCTGGCACCAGCTTCCCTCTGGCACCTGGGCCCCAGGCTTCCCTCGGCACCTGGGATCCGAGCTTCCCTCCTTCCGCTGTCAGGCACAGGGGACCCAGGTTCCCTCACAGTCCCAGCTTTGTCCAGAAGGACATCTGATCTAATTACCATATTATACTTTTATTATTATAGACTAGAGGCCTGATGCATGAAATTAGTGCGAAGGGCTCTGCCCTTGCAGCCCCGGCTGCCTCGGCCAGCCCTCACAGCCTGGGCTGGCCCTCACAGCCCCGGCTTCATCCAGAAGGTTGTCTGGATGGTCATTCTGCTGTTCAGTCTAATGAGCATATTAGCTCTTTATTATATAGGGTATACAACATATTCTAACAAAGCAGTTTTGCATATACCCTTTCCTCTGCCTGGAATGCTTGTCTCTTTGTCTAGCTAACTTCTACTAATTCTTAGATTCATTTCCTAGGAAAGCCTCTACTAATATGAAAAAGACATGTTTTCCCAAATGTCTTCATAGCCTTTATCATACTATTACTTGTTTGCATTATGTCTCCTTACGCTGATAGAATCTATGACAGTGGTGACATGATCACTCTATTTCTTGGCACTCAGTATAGTGCATGCCTAATGAAATAATAATTATTTACTAGATAAGGGTCTTTTTTTGCCTGAAGGAGTGTGAAAGGAAGAAAAGCCTTACAAAGGACTTATAGTTGAGATAGATCTTGAAAGATAAGTAGGACTTGTCAGATAAAAAGAGTTGGTGGATTATTCCCAGAACTGAGACTAGCGTGAACAAAAGCAGTGACATGAATAAAGTATTTGGGGAACGGTGAGTTCCTGTGAACAGAATAAATGATGGAGAGAATAAATGATGTTTACAGATGCTGTTGGTAAAGCTAATTCAGGTTCAGGATGGTAAAAGGCTTTTATGGCACCCTATATAGTTCAATTCTAACAGGGAAGCAAAATGATCACAATTATTAAAACAAAACAAAACAAACAAACAAAAACAGATGTGTTAGTCCTATTGAGAGCACCTGATACAACACATACCTTTTCTTATTTGTTTTAGTAAAACTGGTCTTCTCATTCTATAAATTGGCAGTGTTTGAAATAAATAGATATAAATACCAAATGGAAAATCCATGAATGCTTTAAATATATCTAGAAAACACTAGTATTTCTATATCCTTCAGTGGGACACAGTTAATAGGTAGCCATGCAAGAAGAAACAACTCTTTGCTGCCATCTGATGGCTGCCCGTTGTGCCACCAGGTCATCTTTTCCGGTCCTACTTCCAAGCCCCTATGAAGACAGCAGGCCACCTCAACCAATAAACAGTCTTTTGAGGGCCCAAGAGAACTTGATCAATCTGGCACGAGGCTTCTCTGACCTTCATAGTTCCTTCTTGAAGTGGTCTGTGCTTTAACTTCCCTTTTTAATAACTGGCAGGTGGAATCACGGTAAGATTAATTAATGTAAGAGATGCAGCAGACTCCTTTGAGGCAAGGCAAAGCCAACAAGGAATCCTGAAGAGACTTCTGTTCCTGAATGCTGTCAACCCCAGAACTCCTTGGAAACTGCCCCTAACCAGAGAAACCTCTTGTGATCCATCTTCTCCAAAAGGTTCCCTTGTACAAACAAACTAGTCTTTTTGACCATGGATCAATTCATTTATTTAATAAGTGGTTGAGATACTTTACAAGAAGGAAGCCATGGAGCTTACATTATAGTCAGGGAAATAGAAAATAAAAAGAAAACAGACAAATAATTTAGCAATTGGAAAATGTAATAATAGTTTTGAAGGAAAAAGGGGTTTTCTTCAGATAAGCACCTACACTGGGAAAGGTGCTCAGGGAAAACCTCATGAGGATATAGCACTGAAGTTGAGACCTGAAGAGAATGTAAGAACTTGGGATAAGTGCATTATAAACATAGGGAATAGTATGTGTAAAAGCAGGAGATAAGACACGTCTTGGAACATTGAGTGCAGAGGGGATGTTAGCTATGTGGTGTAGTGAGGAGAATAGTGGAAAATAAAGCTAGGCCTATATAGGATGTGTAGGCCACTGAAAGAATTATGGATTTCATTTTGAATTCAATGAAAAAAAAAACATTGGGAAGCTATAAGCAAGAAAGTAACACCATGCAATTTATATTTACACTGCTGGCTAACAATGTATTTATTATAAGAGGACAGGCATGAAAGTGAGAAAACTAGGAGGTAAATACTGTAATCTAGAGAATAAGTGATAGCATCCTGTACTTTGTGATGGCAACGGGCTTTCTGGGAAATGAGTATATCCAAGAAATCTTTTGGTAATAAAATCAGTTGGACTTACCCAGGTGAATAAAGAAAAAGGAAGATGTTTTGACATTAGCAGTTGGCAGGAGAGCGATGTTGCCATGGACCAAAATGAAGATGAATAGAGGAGAAAAAGGAGTTGGGGGAAAACGCGAGATTTCTGTTTTGGAGACGATAACTTTTAGACATGCTAGTGCAGACACCATGTGGACAGTTTATAAGATTTCTGCTCAGAAGGAAGGTCAGAACTTGAAATATAAATTCAGAAGTGACCTCTATAAAGATGTTATATTAATCCATGATAATTGAAAATGCCATCTAGGAAATATAGACAGCAAAAGAAGATAAGACCAAACAGGTCTAGAGGAGTCATATCCTGATATATGGTTTTAACAATTGGTTTTTCTAAACAGTCCAGAGGTGGAAGACGCTGACAACGCCTTGCCATGGGAGCAGTCAGCAGCTGTGCACCGCTGCAGGTTACCTAGGACCAAACCAGTGAGGGTCGGACCTGCATTGCCACCATGTGCCCACCATCCAGATATCACTGCTGACATGTACACATAAGGAACTGTTGGACATTGAAATTGGGACTCAAACATTTTTTTGTTTTGTCTTGTTTTGTTATTATATGTTTATTTCTAGTCTGCAAAGGCAAAACTTTTTAAAGGAAAGAAATGGTGGGAAAAAGATACAGAGGCAAAGAAGCATTGAACAGACTGTCAAACTACATTGGGAAGACAGGGGAGGTTGGGCGAGGAGGGCTGTAAGAGACCAACCGAAGGACTTGTATGCATGCATATAAGCACAACCAATGGATATAAGACACTGGGGAGGGGGGGGGAGGGTGGGCAGGTGAAGGCATGTCCTGGGGGTTAGGGGAGGTCAGGGGGAGATCAAGGGGGAAAAAAAAGGAGACATATGTACTACTATTTGTAATACTTAAAACAATAAAAATAAAATTAAATTAAAAAAAAAGAAGAGGAAGAAGAAAAAGGTAAAGATAAAAATTATGAACAACAAAAGGACATCAAATACATACCTACCAACAAGTGAATCTAAAAATCAAGTGAATAAAAAATCTGAAGAACAGAATGGACTGGTGAATATAATAGAATCAGGGACATAGAAAGGGAGTGAACTGACGAGTCTCAGGGGAAGCAGGTGTGAGGGGTGCGGGAAGAGATTGGACAAAAATCTTACTCCTATGGATGAAGACAGTGGCAGGGGGTAAGGGCATGGGGTAGGGTGGGGTGGGGAATCAGGTGGAGGGGAGCTATCGGGGGGAAAAAAAAGAGGAACACCTGTAATAATCTGAACAATAAAGATTTATTTTAAAAAAAATTGGTTTTTCTCTCAGCCCACTAATTGTGACCATTCAGTATCATATTCATTTTCTATCCAAGATCCCCAGCTTTATACCAAACTATAATCTCTATTACATCTTCCAGGTTTGACCTCTAGCCTCCTTCTAAGAATCTATCGGTAGCCAATTTAGGTGAATTGGATTGCCCATCAGCGGGGCCTGGCTTCTGATTGTTTTTGCAACCCGAGTCTTTAGTCTGAGCAACTGTCCACTCTGGCCTCTGACAGAGATCAGTAGAACTTAAATCTGCTCCAGTAGACTGATTGGGTGACCTAAGCACTTCTATAAAGAAAAGATACCATGAAAAAGCTTTATAAAAAGTGAAAATTTTCAGGTTCCATTCTTAGAAGTCTGTTCATTTTGAAAAGCAAGAATTTGCTAGTAAGAAGGAAATAACTGCATGAAATTATAGATTTCTGGCCTTTATTTGTATTGCTTCAGATCATGCCATTTTACTATGTTGGTATATACCTATATACATTATCTGAAAATTAATGTCTTAATTCCTCTGAAAGCAAATGCATTTTCTACATCTTAAAACTAGAATGACTTGAAAAGAAATAGAAGTAAAGCTTTTTGTTCTAAAGTCCTTATAGAAAACGATATTTTGTGTGTGAATACAACTTACCATAGAAAATGACTTCTCAAATTAATATTCTAAGAGTTCTAAAACATTCATTTGCATTTTTAACTGGATAATTGATACTGGAAATTGTGAAGAAATGTTCTTGCTCTGGTCCTCCAAGAAGGTCTAGTTCAATCAGCAACAGAGATGAGAGGGTCAAGTTTAAAGGTACATTGAGTTTACTGTTTACAAAATTTCATATATTGTGATTTTAAACAAAAGAGCAGTTCTTTTCTGTAATCCTTTATTTCCTAGCTGGGTCAGAGGCACTTCTGGCTTTAGCCTTCTTTTTTTTTTTTCAGATTGAGTCTTACCCTTCAAAATGATTAAGCAATTTCAACTAGATAATACTTTTTCCTTTTAAATCACATTTACATGCTACTTAAGTTCCCGAAATGAATACAGATAAGTTGGCTTAAAACATTTTGTTTTTAAATAAGTAAACAAATCTTTGTAATGGGAAAGAGTTGAAAATTAAATGACTAATATGTACTAAAAAAAACAACTCATGGAAGTCTTTCAAGAATTTTCTTTCTGGCTTTGGAACATGTTAGAGTTCAAAAACTACTTTGTTTGCTTTGATTAAATTCAAAACTTGTTTATTACTTCTAGGGGGGACTTACAAACAATAAATAAAAATTGTAAAATGCCCTTCTAACTTCCTTTAACCACAATGTAAGTGAATGGCACAGACTAGGAAGCCTGGCACAGACACAGAAAGGTGATGCTAGGTCATGGAAAGCAGGAAGTGATGCTTCCAATGCAGGTTTGGATGCAAGGTGCACTTCTGCTGAGCTGCACATCTGTGGGCATCGCAATTCATCTCTCTAATTCTAGGACTGCATCTGTTAAGTGGGGAAATAAAACTTACATGCGGTTCTTGTGAGTATTAAAGATAATGAATATAAAACATCTGGCATGTAATAGATGTTCTGTAAATGGTAATAGGCTGATGATTTCCTGGTCAGCATATGTGAGTAAAATGAGCTGAAGATTACTCCAGAGATGTGTTTTTCTATCTTTCAAAGGCAGTCTTTTCATGATTGTTTTTTATGCTGCAACGTATGAAAGATTTACTACCAACTCACTTTGAACCAGTAAGACATGACCCAATTTCCTAAAGCCAGATGGCAAAGCCACTTCCGGTGGGGCAGATGGGCCTATTGACTTTCATTCTCATGAAAACATCAAGCTTAGAGGATACCCTGGGACTCAGCTAATGAACCAAGAAGATAGAGAAATGCCTTAGATGTTGGCCTGGGTATCAGGGAAGCAAAATAAATAAATAAATAAAACTATCAGAAAGACATGTGTAGTTTTAGACACTCACACAGTATTTGAGGCATAAAATAGAGTATTCAAAGGAAGCCAAGTTGCTTTCATTGGCAGTTGGGATATTCAAGAAGCATCATCAACTAACCCTCTTTGTGTGAGATTGCAGCAGCACTTCTGAGGACCAGATGTGCTTACCCTGAAAGGAAATAGAAAAACTAGACACATTCATATTCACTGGTTAGGTTATATCAAAGTTAATTTATAAAGGCAGCTATTGCTGGCGCCACACTGGTAACAAACATTAAAGAGAAATATTACAGCAATGGGAAAAAATCAGGAAATATTCTGCCTTTAAAACAAACATAAATTATATTGAAATAATAACAAATCCAAATTCTACACTATGAATATAAAATATGTATTTAGCATACATTGCATTTAAATTCCAAGAGATGTTTTATCTTTGTAAGAGGTGGCTATAAAATAGAAGACAGATTCTAGTAAATAAAGGAAAGAACTTTCCAACAGTCAGATGTTTCTAGAAATAGAATTAATTCTATTGAGTTCCTTTGGAACTCATACATGCCTAACACAATGTGGAGAGAATTAGAATCAGCTCCCTATAAATGCTAAACCATATGACCTTGTGTATAAGTCCAACCCTTAATTTGTCTCCCTTTATATAGGTCACACTTCATAGCCTTATTCTTTTTAAGCATCACCAAATTAAAAACCGTAGGTATTATTTTCAGAATAGCAAATGAGATGTTATAAAGATGGGATTAGAACCCAGGGCTCATTTCAACCATGCTGTTTCCACTACATCATAACTGTTCTCATTTGTCACAAACTAACTTATAATCATTAGATATATAGACTTATTTATAAATCAGTCTTGTAGGCAAACAACAGCTGAAAAATCATTAAATGAGAAGTTCCGAATATGTTGCATCTGTAGCAGACACTGCCATTTGCCTACCAAATATACATTTTCCCTGAGCATCTTACTTACTATCCAAAACCCCAACTTTATTTAAGGCATAATTGGATCCTTGTGTTCCTTGGCAATTAGGAGTGACCAGGCAACCCCATTCAGGCCAAGGTTCTATAAATGGAAGTGCATTTTATTAGGCTTTGGGGAAAGCTACATTTCCCCCTTTAAAATACTTTCATTTTATATTTCCATTGTGAAAATGCATACTAGCTATAGAAAAAAGAGATATGAAAAATAAAACTAAATACATCTACAGTTCAATTTATACAGATAACCAACCACTTGATGTATAATCTGTTAGTGTTTAGTACAAACATATATACACTCTCCTAAAATAATTTTATAAAAATAAAAGTGAAAAGTGTATATAATTCACAGTTATTGCTTTTTTCACTTAATATAATTGCTATGGGCTGAATATTTGTATTTTCTAAAATTCATATGTTGAAAGTGACATTATTAGAAAATGGGGTCTTTGGGAAGTACTTTTACTACTTCTATTTTAGGAATTTTTGGCTATTCCATATAAATTTTAGGATCAGCTCATAAATTTTAGCAAAAAGAGTCCCTTGGGATTTTGATAGGTTTTACATGTGTTTATAGATCAATGTGGGGAGAATTGCTATCTTCATAGTGTTGTCTTTTAATGCATAAATATGAACTAACATGTTTTAATATTTTTCAATACTATTTTCTAGCTTCTTTCAGCAATGTTTTGTAGTTCAAATATGTTGTATTTATAAAAGCAGTGTCAAATCCTCCAGGAAATTAAATTAAATTAAATTACTAAGTGAGGCTGCCTGTTTAAGAGAATTTATCCTGTTCAATTTAAATTACTCAAACACTAACCCAGGAAAAATTGAAAGGAAATATTCTCATTTTATTTCTAGATTTATAAATACCACAATGGGATTTGTAAGTAGAACTTGAAGGTATAAAGAATGTTAGCATTTTTATTTTTAGCTTTAATATATTTCAATCCTGATAATAGTAAATAGTCCTTTCTATGAACAAAACCTCTGCTTGGATTTTTAATTTTAATCACATTGATCCTCTTAATCAAAACATGTACTTTTTAGACTTGCCTTTTGATAGTTTAACAACTTTTCATATGTAATACCATCTGTTGGTATAAAAAGGGAGTTTAGGCATATACGTGCTTATAGAAATATTAAGATGGAGTCAATTTGAGCAAAGAGGAAATGTAAAACTAAGCAACACACAGAAAACCCCACCCTGCAAGGCTCGGTGATTTCCCCTCATCACTCCAGCTCCACTATCTCCACTAGCTTTCCTCATATTCTCCATTCTATCATACTTACTAGTCATGTCTTCATGTTAAGACAATTCTTCTCAGGATACCCCTCTTATCTCTCAGAAATGACCTTTTTAAGCCCTCATATCTTATCACACCTAATACATGTGTGCAAAAATAGAGAAAAGCATTAACCATACGGAGGCTCAGTGACATGCCTAAGGCTGTTCAGAAAACCAGTGGCAGCCTTCTCTGTGAGCGCTATTCCTTTTGTATATTAGAGGTGCTTCTGGAAAAGCTAATTTTATTGATTTAATATGTGTGGAAATGATATGTTATGCTAGGTATGCTTAGGATGAGGCAGATGATGACCAGATAATAAGACTGTGCTCAAAGGGAAGCACTTACATTAAATACAATGTGGGATGATAGGAAATTCTAAACTATTATTATTTGAAACTAGAGGCCTGGTGCACAGATTCGTGCACCTTGAAAGTAAATTAATTAGAAAGTGGCTGGTAAGGCGGGACTGGGCAAGACAGGCGGGACACGCCCTGGAGCCAACCTCCCACAGTCCCTCCCCAGCTGGCTGCACCTGGGGTGATGCCAGGGCTCGCAGGGCATCTGCAGAGTGAGTGTAATCCCTCCGGCAGGTGGGATCCCTCGGCCTGGCCTGCGGGGATCAGACTGAAACCTAAGGTCTGACATCCCCCGAGGGCTCTGAGTGCGAGAGGCCACTCTGCAAAGTTGCTGTTGCTCCACAGCTCCTGCATTGAGCATCTGCCCCTGGTTGTCGGTGTGCATCATAGCTACTGATTGGAGCGTCTTCCCCCTGGTGGTCATTGCACGTCATAGCTACCAGTTGGACAGTCCTTTAGGCATATATATATATATATATGCAGATAAAAAATCTTGAGTATTAGAATTTACAGGGAAATATAAAAATATAATGTACATCAAATGCTTATACTATTTAAGGCACCTGATCAAGTTTGTATTCTTTTTGTTGATTAAATCAGTGTCTGGATCAGAGCAGTTCTCACTGCTGCCGCAATTCCTCCAGAAATCCTGGAAGTGAATTCCAGTGATGATCTTTTCCATTTCCCCATTTTCCTGCTGACCTTCCCCAGCTCTGAAATCCATAAACATTTCCAAAACCCCAAAATAAAATAAATCATTTAAATGAATTATTGGATATTCTCATCTATTTGGCATTTCCTTTTCTGGAGGGTATGCACATCTATAGTTCAGTGAAAACAAACTGTAAACTTTGGGAGAAAATACGATTATGTTTGGAATTATTAGCTTAGGACACAAAACTCAGATATGAATACTCAATAGTTAGAATGAAAGGAATAGAATATCTCACAACTTAATAAACTTAATAAATTTATTAACTTTAATCAACATACACATTTATATTCATCTATATTTTTATATGTTATATATAAACTTAATGAATAATATTTCTAGAAAGGTAGCATTTGACAAATTGGACAAAGCACCTTGCTAATTACAACCGTAACTTCTCCAGATTTTCATATGGAAGTATAATTATGAGTGTAATTTCCAAGCAAAAATTCATTATTTTAACAACAGTACATTGGTCTTCCTGACTTGGAAATGAGGAGACAGTGGTAAGGGGCAGGGCAGTATTAGAAAAGGGAGTGTAGACTTTACCCTCAGAAATAATCATGCTGTACTACAATTTTTCTTTTACCTCTTTTCCCTCCTTGATAATCAGTGCTAGTACACTATTCATCCTCCTGCCACACAGCAGGAAATTGGCACACAGTATCCTCTCAATAACTGCAGAATAAAAATAAAATGAAATTCTAGTACTTTCTCCATCGTGAGAAAATTGTGTGGTTTGGGGTAAATCATGTAATTTATCCTTACCTGTAAATTACCAGAAAATGTGACAAGATTGTTCCCTGAGGTTCCTTTCAGCCTAAGAATTCTATAAATAGGAGTTTATATGTACACAACTTCCATGCCCTGCCACAGATATTGTCATGCTGTTATTACTATTTCACAAAGATTTTAACTTTTTATCATATTTTGCCATAGATAACAGATTAGATCAGCAGTCTAGCTCTGAAACTAATTTGTTCTGTAATATCAGCAAGGCCATTACATGTCTCTGCCTCAGGAGTGATTGTCTGTATGATATGGTTAGTGATGTCTGCCACTTGCTTCAATGTAATAACATTTTGTTGAAAAGCTCTTTGAAGATGAGCAAAGAACACTATCATGGGCAGTTGAAAATTAATAGTATAAAAGATCTTCTTAGGGACATCTCTACAATACTCATGGTTGAATAATCAAAATGGTTTTGCCATAAAAATAGGACGTAACAGAGACATAAACACACACTTTATTTGATGTTTTTAAATGAGTTAGTTTAATGAAATTATTGTTACGAATATACTATTGGGCTATACAGGAAAAACCATAATACATAATTTCATAAAACTATATTTAATTCATAATAAAAACTCCATTATTGAATTTTAATGTTAAAAAAATTCTGAATTAAGTCAGATTTTACCACAAGTAAGAAATATTCCCAAATTTATAGAAATTTGGTCTACCCCAACTGCCCTTAATCTGGTACCTAGCCCCTCCTTAATTCTCCCATTTTTTTATATTAAACATGTTTTTAAATGCAAGTCCTTCGTTACTGTTCACAGAGACCAGAATGTTATCACAACTCAGCAGTGATCAAATCAGTAATGTGTTGGACTTTAAACACATGCACTGATGAAGACAGGTGAGTCCTGGTTGTTGAAGGAGTGCTATGTTTAAGAATCACTAGAGCAAATGACCAGGTATTAAGCAAGAACTAGAGATGACCTTGCTTACTTTTATGTACTATACTCTTTGTAAAAAGTTACCAAAAAACAAAGAAATAAAGAAATAATCTATGTAGCATGCTGGTTAAGAGAATGACACTGAAATCAAGCATTTTAAATCCAATTCTGCCACTTCCCAGCTAAATAGCTGCAAGTAAACTACTCAGTATGATTTTTCTCAGTTTTCCACCTGTAAAATGGAATAACAGTGTCTGGCTCAGGGAGTTCTGGTGAGGGTTATGTGAGCTAGTGTGAATATCCTCAGAAAAGTGCTTGGTTCAGAGTAAGTGTTCCACAAATGAAAGTTATTGCTATCAGCATTATTATTGGTTAAAAAGAGACTATGTTTAAAAAGGGACAGCTATGAACTGAATGTTTTTGCCCCCCTCCCCCGAGTCATTATTAAAGCCCTAACTCCCAATGTGATACCATAGGGAGGTGGAGCCTTAGGAAAGTAATTGGTTTAGATGAGGTCCTGAGGGTGGAGCCCCCATGGTGGGATTAGTGTCCATGAGAAGAGGAAGGCACTAGAGGACTCTCTCTTTCCATCAGGTGAAGATATAGCAAATTGGTGTCTCTCTGCAAACCAGGAAGTGTCCTTACTGGACACCAAATCTGCTGGCACCTTGATATTGAACTTCTTAGCCTCCAGAACTGTGAGAAATAAATGTCTGTTGTTTAAGCCACCCAGTCTATGATATTTTGTTATAGATTACCCTAACTGACTAAGACAGAGAACACTGAAAGTAGGAACAGGAAATAATATGAGATTTTAAAATTAATAAGGATAAAAAATGAATTGGATGTGACTCCAAACATTATATAAAAGATAGATATTTCTGCTTTGGAGACATATGTATAAACCAGATTTTGGGTCTTCTCCAGTAATACCTCTTTTAACAAAGCAGATTAATTCTATTGATATTCTAATGTCTGACATTTTGTTTTCCAAAATAATAATATAGTGGCAGTGAGTTCAAACTAGGATAACAGAAATTAGAGTGAGAATTACAGTTTCTAGAAGAAAGCATCTGTTTCCTTTTGTCATGCAATTTTAAAAAACTTTATCACACCCATAATGCTAACCTAAACATTTTTCTAGAAAAACATAAACCCATAATGGAAAAATATATGTTCACATAGCTGTGGTGATTTTTAAACTATCTATAATAATAAAAGCATAATATGATAATTAGACTGGACATTCTCCGGACAACCTTCCGGACGAAGCTGGGGATGTGAGGGAAGCCCAGGTCCTGGGTGTCAGAGGGAACCGGTGCCAGCAGCCAGGGGGAAGGAAGGCCTACTCTTGCACGTATTTCATGCATCGGGCCTCTAGTTGTTTAATAAAGTAAGAGCTTTCCAACTCTTTATCTGTCCAATTCTACTATAAATAATTACTACACCTGGAGCCCAGCAACTTAGTTGGAGGTTACAGGACTAAAAACCAAACTATGTATGTAGATGTATGAGTTCCCTATGGATTTTAGAGATTAGACCCTTATCTCCAAACATTGGCAAATATGTTCTCCCATGCAGTGGGCTTTCCTGTTGTTTTGTTGATGGTTTCTTTTGCTGTGTAGAAGCTTTTTATTTTGATGTAGTCCCATTTGTTTATTTTCTCCTTAGTCACCATTGTCCCAGGAACTGTATCGGTAAAGATACTGCTACAACATATGTCTGATATTTTAAACAACCCAATAAAAAAATGGGCAAAGGACTTAAATAGACACTTCGACAGTGGACATACAGAAGGCCACGAGAAAACATTCTCAAAGTCACTAATCATCTGAGAGATGCAAATCAAAATGACAATGAGATACCATCTCACACCTGTCAGAATGGCTATCATCAACAAATCAACAAAGGACAAGTGCTGGCGAGGATGTGGAGAAAAAGGAACCCTCATGAACTGCTGGTGGGAATGCAGACTGGTGCAGCCACTGTGGAAAACAGTATCCTAAAAAATTAAAAATGGAACTCCCATTAGACCCAGTAATCCCACTTCTAGGAATATATCCCAAGAAATCAGAAACGCCAGTCAGAAAGGACATATGCACTCCTATGTTCATAGCAGCACAATTTACAATAGCTAAGATTTAGAAACAGCCTAAGTGCTCATCAGCAGATGAGTGGATTAGAAAACAGTGGTATCTATACAATGGAATACTATGATGCTGTAAAAAAGAAAGAACTCTTACCATTTGCAACAGCATGGATGAACATGGAGGTCATTATGCTAAACAAAATAAGCCAGTTGGAGAAAGATAAATATCACATGCTCTGACTCATTTGTGGAATTTAATGAACAACATAAACTGATTAACAAAAATAGAGCCAGAGACACAGAAGCATCGAACAGACGGTCAAACTTCAGAGTTCCCTGAAGTTCAGAGTTCCTGGAAGGGGGAGGGGCTGGGGCGGTGGGGGGGGGGGGAATAAGAGATCAACCAAAGGACTTGTATGCATGCATATAAGTATAACCAATGGACATAGACACTAGGGGGTTGATGGCATGTGCTAGGGAGTGGGGTGGCTGGGGAAAGGTCAATGGGGAAAAAAGAAGACATATGTAATTCTTTAAATAATATAAAGAATTAAAAAAATAAAAACTTAAAAAACAAAGAGAGAGAGAAGAGTTGAGCTTTTATGTGTAGAAGAGATCTGTTTGACAATTTCAAAGAAGATGAATGGAAATCTGGAGTCCATAAATCATTTAAATGTTTTCTAGTTTGAGGGATTATGACACATGGCAACAATGAGAAGCTCTGATAATGAGAAATATTACACATATTTTCCTAGGATTTGACTGTTTAGGTCACACTTTCTATAGTAATGCTTTTAATGGGGAATTACTAATCACTGAGCATAATGTTTCAGTTAAGAAAAATAAATATGTTCTAAAGATCTGCTATATAACATGGTATGTGGGGTCAACAGTAATGTACACTAAAATGTTTATTAAGAGGGTAGATCTCACATTGTGCTCTTACTACAAAAAAATAAAATAAAGAAGAAGAAAAAGTATCTCTGTAAAATCATCCACACAGAACAGACAAAACCTAGCTTTGCTATATAATTCCTTGAATGACTTGAAAGTAGAATTTGGGGGTCCTAATTTGACATCATATACTCAGCAAGCCATTTTCTAGACAGCATCGCTTTATTCCATCAGCAAGAAGTAAAGGGCCATTACCAACACGCTATCACACCAAAAGCTATGCTAGGACTATAATTTTTAATTTTCAATAACTCGTTGAACTCATTTGCTATAAAAAAATAAGAAGAATTAAAGAGGAGGATGAAGGTGTTAAAACTTTATCATATGTAATATTCTTACTACCCTATGTTCTTATATTTCTCTGGGGATACTTTCCTCAGATTAGGTGATTTTTAATAAAGCAAATGACATCTTGTCAGTAAAAGTAATATTTTTATTAATATTTTATATAATTTCCTGTGGAACCCTTTGTTCATTTTAAGAAATTTAATGGTCCTAATGACTAATTCATTCCTTTCTCAGAAAGTTCCTTCTATTAAAAAATCAGTTTTTTCCAATGGACTGAATTAAGTTATTTTTTAAACTCTTCAAGGGAATTTGACAAAATTATACATTTTTTTTAAATTAACCTAATTTAAATTAACCTAAATTTTAGTATATATTTAATCTTTTAAAATTTCTTTAAGCTTTTGCTGTATTTTAAATGTTTGCTTCTAATAATAGTTCTTTAAACCAAATCTGTTAACTCTATTGGAAATTTCAGAGACTTGAACAAAAGTTGTGCCGCACCAGCACAGCCAAGGGTTCGGCGAGCCTGAGGGAGGGCTGGTGAAGGATGAAGAAAAGACAGACAAAGAGAATAAGCTGGGTCTAGATGGATCTTCTGTGCGTGACTGAGACCACAGAACAGATCCAGACTACAAGCTGATGCTTTATTTTATAGTCAGAGGTAAACAAGGTAATTTACAATGTTTTTGTAAGTTTCACTTGCTTTGGCAGCACTTGCTGGACCTCCCACAGCCCATTAGCTATCCAGGAAAGATCTAGGGAGCTTCACAAGATCAAGCTTAATTATATTAAGAGGGCTGTGCTCTCTAATCTGGGACTTGTTTGCGGCTTTGCCAGCAGGTCAGTCTGAGGCTTAACCCTATAACCGCTCCCTACATCTCGCCCTTCTTTTAATTTTAAGCTACTAATAATGGAAGTAAAACTTAAACATCAAGAACAAAGTTCTGACTATTAAAATATTAACAAAACAATGCCAATGAAAAACCCAATAACAAAACAATGCCAATGTAAAACCCAGACATGGTTATTAATAAAACAATGCCAATGCAACACTACAATAATAGAGAAATCAAACTACAGTAACATTTTTCTACTAAATGAAAGTTTCTTTTGCTGCTTTACTCAAGAGTCCTTGGACTTGGCTGAGCAAGAGTTTGCAGAAGACTGGCAGCTAACCAATGCTAGCATGGCCAGAAACATGACTGAGGGAGTAGCTTCCACTTCCTGCTTTTCGGCCATCTGCTGGGCCTCAGTTGTTAACTTCTTCAGCTGACCCCATGTTGGCACCTCGGTCTTTTGTATAGCCTTCGTCATCTTCCTTTTCTGCTTTGCTGTCTTCGGGGCAACTCTCAGTCTTTTGAACGATGGGACAAGGAGTTTCTCTGGGTCCATTGTAGTGACGTACGTAACGCTCTGGCACCCAAATTTGCTGCGCTGCTCCTTCTGGAAAGATACAAACACAACTTCTTCCCCACATTATTACTAGATCTGGTCCAAACCATTGTCCAGTTTGTGCATCCTTCCATCGGGCTAACCCCGTGGAGGCTATTGTCCAGGAGGCCAGATGCCTTTCAGCTGCTGTATGACTCTCTGCATTGCAATTCAAAAAATTTAAAGTATAAAGAACATGACTGAGTTTGTTTTGAGGTGACACATAACCTCCGTCTCCCCCTTTCTGTTTTAGTAATTGCATTTTAAGAGTACAATTTGCTCTTTCCACTATTGCTTGACCTTGAGGGTTGTAAGGGATACCAGTTTTACGACAAATTTGATATTGCTGACAAAAATGTTGAAAAGCAGAACTAGTGTATGCAGTCCATTGTCTGTCTTTAGCTCTAAGGGAGACCTAGTACCACAAAGGCAGCTAGGCAATGATTAATTATATGTTTGACACGCTCTTCCGTGTGGGGAGTCGCAAAGGTAAAGTGGGAGCAAGTATCCACATTAACATGTACCCATCTGTGCTTACCAAATTCCGGTATGTGGGTGACATCCATTTGCCAAATTTGATTAGGTTTAAGACCCCTAGGATTAACCCCCAACGATTGTACAGGGCAATGAATTACACACTGAGAGCATTGCTTAACAATTTGACGAGCTTACTCCCTAGAAATACAGAATTGTTTGCGTAAGGCAGCAGCATTTTGATGATACAAAGCAGGGGAGGACTGAGCAAGAGAAAATGGGGTAGCCTCTTGCATTACAGCAAGGAGGCGATCAATAGCATCATTGCCTATAGCTAATGGACCAGGGAAGACCTGAATGAGATCGGATATGACCAATAAAGCAGGGAAATTGTCATTCTCTGATGACTTTTTGAAGGTTGAAAAATAAATGAAAGAGTTCCTCTGAATTAGTGTGCCATATAGTAGCCGTTTCAATTAGTTTGGCCATACTTACCACATAGGCACTATCACTATATAGGTTAATGGGCTCCATAGCAAAATCTATCAAGGCATAGATAAGAGCTTGTATTTCTACCCGTTGTGCTGAAATAGGGGTTTGAAGGACCTTTGCACCTCTGCTGCAGTAGTATCCAGCTTTTCCAGAACTGGGTCCATCTGTAAAAATGGTTAATGGCTGAGGTATAGGTTGTGACTTCACTATCTTTGGGAAGGTAAAGGTAGTAACTGAGAGAAATTGTAAAACCGTATTTGCTGGATAATGGTTACCAACCTGTCCGGAGAAATTAGCAAGTGCAACTTGCCAATTTGTTGATCGCTGCCAGAGCCAGTCTTGCTGTATCGCTGTAAATGGCACTACAATAAGGTCAGGGTCTTGGCCCTCTAATTGGCCTGTTTGAAGGTGGGCTCGACCTATTAGCTGGGAAACCGAATCATGGAAAGGAGTTAATACCTTAGTTGGAGAATGAGCCAAATATAGCCATTCAACAACTCCAGGACCTTGCCAAATGACCCCAGTGGGTGTATGTGTCGTAGGGAAAATTAAAACCTGTAAGGGAAGGCAGTAATCAATTCTAGTAAGTTGTGCTGAAGTTAAGGCATCCTCAGCTTTATGTAAGGCTGTCTTGGCTTCCTCTGTCAAGCAGCGTGGGGATGATGGACATGAATCTCCCCTTAGTATATGAAATAAAGGGCTTAAGTCAGCAGTGGTTAATTTTAAAGCAGGTCGAACCCAGTTAATATCTCCTAATAATTTTTGGAAGTCATTTAATGTAAGTAAAGTGTCAGTCCGAATTTGAATTTTCTGAGGTTTTATTGTTTTTCCCTCAATAATGCTGCCAAGATAAGAAAGAGGAAATGTCTTTTGAACTTTTTCAGATGCTATGCATAATTCAGCACAATGCAGGGAATCCTGCAAATCTATATAGATACTATTTAGATGCGTTTCATTTTTATGAGCTAAGAGAATGTCATCCATATAATGAATAATATAAGCCTCGGGATATTTTTTCCTGATAGGATGTATGGCTGCAGCCACAAAATCCTGACATAAGGTAGGACTATTGGCCATGCCCTGAGGCAATACTTTAGCATATCTCCACCCCCATCGTCCCAAACCCACTGGTGCTGTTCCCTTGCTTCCTCCAATCCTTGCTCATATTTGCGAGAAAGCGCATCATCTGTCAGGAGGTCTCTCTCCCACAGGAGCTGTAGCTCCAGGGACTGGAGGAAGCGGAAGAGGTGCCCGATGGTGGAGTTGGAAGCCTCTGGCAATCTTCCCCCATCTGTCTTGATTCCCCTGCCACATTCCTCCACTCCCCTTCTGGAATGGGCTCTAGGCAGTCCTGAATCAGGGACCACAGACTGAAAGTAGAGGCAGGCATTTCCTCTGGACCTTCAGCTATATAATAATTGCGAAGTTGTTTTCCTACCTTCTCCCATGCCTCTATATTTACCTTTTCTTCCTCAGAAAACAATGGGCAGGTTTTACTCACAAAATCCAAAAAATCGAAAAGCTGTTCATACCTCACAGAACAGCCCCTTGCTTGGAGCATAGCCTTAAGCATGGATACACATAAATTCTTTCCCTGAGATCCTGAATTTCCCATGTTTTACACCTAGCTAGTACTACACCCCTACCTTACTTACTGTGTGTGCAAGCCTTGGGGCCTCCTTTCACCTGACAATTGCAGTTCCCTCACACTCAGGTCTGCATTGAGTGCCACTTGGGCCGAACTCAGCCCCGCACTGGGAGCCACTTGTGCCATGCCAGTACAGACAAGGGTTCAGGGAGCCTGAGGGAGGGCTGGTGAAGGATGAAGAAAAGACAGACAAGAGAATAAGCTGGGTCTAGGTGGATCTTCCGTGTGTGACTGAGATCACAGAACAGATCCAGACTGCAAGCTCATACTTTATTTTATAGTCAGAGGTAAACAAGGTAATTTACAATGTTCTTGTAAGTTTCACTTGTTTTGGCAGCACTTGCTGCACCTCCCACAGCCCATTAGCTACCCAGGAAAGATCTAGGGAGCAGTCACAAGATCAAGCTTAATTATGCTAAGAGGGCTGTGCCCTCTAAGCTGGGACTTGTTTGCGGCTTTGCCAGCAGGTCAGTCCGAGACTTAACCCTATAACCGCTCCCTAAAAAAGGTAAAAGAATTTTAAAGATCCATCAAAAAGTCAAATAAAATTGAGATTATCCACAACTGAGCTATGCATTTTTTGAATAATCTGAGTCAGCTTTAGACTTTCTCACCATTCTGTCCAAGTTGCTCCTAGATTAACACAGTATCCAGTCTTCACACAATACCACACACAGATGTATGTATGCTAATTGCCTGGAAGTGTGTATCCATGATGAATCTTTGATCATAAGGCTTGTTTGGAATATATATAATTTGTTATGTTTAATCTAAACTGAGTGAGAGTTATGCATATTGACTATGTAAAACTTTTTTTGGGTAGGTTTTGTTGTGTGTCTTTTGCAATTTAGATTCAGAATTTTGGAGAAAGTGTATATCTGAAAAAGTCATATCCATTATATATTTTAAGTTATTCCATAAAAAGGGAAATAGACAAATTGATATCTCAAAGATTTTTTTATTAACAATGTTGTATTAATAACTATTGGCATAAATATTGGCTCTTAATGTAGTGATATTAAGAGAAACCGTGATCAAGTCTCATTCCAGCTATTAGATTAGTAGAGACATTCAGGGTGTATGGTATAAAGACACATGGTAGAGACGCAGGGTTTCCTCCTCCTTCAAAAATCACTTGGTCATCTTTCTCTGCTTGTTGGAGTCCACCAGGGATCCAACCTCAATGCTTCTCAAGCTAGACTCAATCGCTAGGTGATCTTCCCAGTGCCACAGATTATCTATAGTTGATGTATGACTCCCGAATGTGCATGTCAACTAGAAACTACCCCCTGAACTTCAGGCTCAGATACCCACTCTTTCTATGGCATTTCCACTTGGTTGCTAAACAGATATCTTAAAGTTAACATATGCAAAACCCTTTCTCCCAAACTCTCCTCTCCCAGTATTTTCCCATCTTAGAATCTAGGCATCACCCCAAATATTCAGGCTCAAGTTTTATTATGATTTCTCTGTCCCATCCTTGCCACTTCTCACCTTCTCACTGTCACAGCCCCAGCCCTCAGCCCCAGAGAACATCATATTTTACCTGGTTCACTATAAAATTAAAATTATTAGCCACCTTACTTTCTCTATAGTAGTCCTCACAGTATAATCCACAATACAAGGATTAGTAATAAACCTTTTAAAATTTAAATCTGGTCTTGTCAATCTTCTCTCATCCCTCCTTTGGTTTTTCATAACACTTAGGAAAGCAAATCTATTGTCCTTCCCAGGTCCTCCCCAGAGTCCTGATCTGAGAAGTTGCCATTTTCCTCTCACTCACTCCTCTTGGAAATATCAACCATATTCTCAACTCATTGCCTTTGAATTCAGGATTTCATTGCTTGTTTATTTGTGTTTATTTGTCCCCTGAATAATAAAATAAATGGAGAGATATTCCAGGTACATGGATAGAAACACTCATCTTGTCAAGATATCAGTTATTCCCCACTGGATCTATAGACTCAACACAATACAATAGCCTATAAAATTATTTTGCAGATATCAAAAAACTTATTCTAAAGTCTATATGAAGACGTAAAAGACTCAGAAGGGCCAACATAATATTGAAGGAGAAAAACAAAGTTGGAGGACTAATACCACCAGATTTCAAGTATTACTATAAAGCTACAGTAACCAAGATTGTGTGATATCAGTGAAAGAATAGATAGTTAGATCAATGGAATAGAATGGAGAACCCAGAAATAGACCCACACAAAAAATATAGTCAACTGATCTTTGACAAAGGAGCAAAGGCAATATAATGAAGAAAGAAGAGTCTTTTCAACAAACGGTGCTGGAATAACTGGACACCAACATGTAATAAAATAAATGACACAGACCTTATATCCTTTACAAAAATTAAATCAAAACAGATTATAGACCAAAATGTATAATATTAACTATTAAATTCCTAGAAGATAATATAGAAGAAAATTAGGTGACTTTGGTTATGGTGATGATTTATTAGATATAAAATCAAAGGCAGAATCTGGGGGGGCGGGGGTTGATAAAGTGGACTTCACTATGAGTAAAATCTTATGTTCTATGAGACACAGTGTCTAGAAAAAAAAAAGCTGCACACTGGGAGAACATTTCTACAAAAGACACATCTAATAAAGTATTTTTACCTGAAGCATATAAAGAACTATATAACCACAACAAGAAAACAAACAACCCAATTTTTTAAGTGAACAAAAGAACTGAACGGACACCTCATCAAGAACACACACAGATGGGCCCCACCCTAGAGTGACCAGAAGGCAACCTTCTCTTCCATCCTGGGAGGCTCCGAGATATCCACCACCACCACTGCTGACTCAGCCTACCACCCTCTGCCCTGGCTGCCAACCCCAGCATGCCCCAATGCCCAGCAGCTGCCACCTTAGCCCCTCTGCCAGCATGCAGCCCCACTCAGGAAAAAGCCTTGGCCTTGGTGCCTGCTGCACCTGTGACACCAGCCATAATGACTCCACAACCCTAGCAATTGGGCCAGAGCTACCAGCCCTACTGCGAGGCCGCCATCAACAAGCAGATCAACCCGGAGCTCTAGCCTCCTATGTGTACCTGTCCATGGCCTCCTATTTGACTGTGACGACGTGGCCTTGAAGCACTTGTTCCAGTTCTTCTTGGGGCAGTCTAGCAAGGAGAGGGCTCATGCTGATGAAAGGCTGATGTGTCTGCAGAACCAGCACGGAGGTCTCATGTGCCTGTGTGAGATCAGCAGGCTTGACCTCAACTATTGGGAAAACAGTTGAAGGGCCACAGAGTGAGCCTTGCAGCTGGACATGAGCATGAACCAGAGCCTGCTTGATCTGCACCAGCTGGCCACCTAGAAAAAGGATGCCCATCTGTGTCCCTTCCTGCATGAGCAGGTGAAGTTCATCAAAGAGTTGAAGACCATATCACCAACCTGAACAAGATGGGAACTCAGGAATCCGTCCTTGCCTGCAGAGTACCTCTTTTACAAGCTCACCCTGGGCAAGCGCAACAAGAAGAGATGAGCTTGGACTGCCTTCTCCACAGACACCAGTGACTTCCCCTCGTCACCCTGCTGAGCATGCATGTTGCAATATTGCCCTTGCAACACAGTCACTCAAAATTTTTTCTTCAAGTTTTGCCATTGCATGTTTTTTTTAAATTTTATTGTTTAAGGAATTACAAATAGTAGTACATATATCTCCTTTTTCTCCCCCATTGACCCCCCCCCCAGCCTCCCCTACCTCCTGGTACTTGCCCTCACCCCGCACCCCGCTAGTGTCTTGTGTCTGTTGGTTGTGCTTACATGCATGCATACAAGTCCTTCGGTTGATCTCTTATCCTCCCCCCTAACCCTTCCCTACCTTCCCGCTGCAGTTTGCCATTTCTTCCAATGAAGTTGTTGGTTCCTAAATTTATATATATCATGATCTTATTCATATGTGGAATCTAATGAACAAAATAAACTGATGAACAAAATAGTTCTAGAGACCACATGGAAGAATGGAACAGATTGACAGATCTCAGGTTGGGGGGTGGGGGGATGGGAAGAGATTAACCAAAGAATTTATATGCATATATGCATAACCCATGGACACAGACAACAGTGCCATGAAGGAGGGGAGGGGAGGGAGTAGGGAGGGGGTGATAGGGGGACATCTGTAATACAGTCAACAATAAAAATAAATTTTAAAAAAGTTATACAGATGACAAATAAGCATATGAAAGGATCCTCCATATCATATGTCATCAGGAAAATGCAAATTAAAACAACAAAGAGATATTGTTACCCTCCTATTGGCCAATATCAGAACACAGGCAACACCAAATGCTGGTGAGGATATGAAGCAATAGGAACTCTCATTCATTGTTGGTAGAAATGCAAAATGATATAGCTGCCGGGCTGACCAGCAGCCCCTGAGCAATGGATGAACAGATTACCAGTATTCTGACACACGTTTCTGTGAAAGAGAGGGCTAAGGCACTACCTGACTATCACTATCAAGTAGCCCTGTTCACCTGCCTCCTTTGGCTTTTATTGTTCTAACAGCTTGAACTAAAATTAACCTCTAGATACAATCAGCAGGGTAAGCATCCTTGAGAAAGTACATGCTTCTACAAGGTCAGGTCTTTAAAAAGGAAACATAGAGATTCTAGCAAAACACCCGGGGGATTGGACTTGTTTGGAAAGGTCAAAGTAGGGGCCTGCACCTTCCTTTGTCAAGGTCCCCCAGAGGACCCTGACCTTTCAGAGAATCCTCCTTACAGACCTTCCAACCAAGTCCCATGCTTCCCCACAGGTAGCCACTTTGGAAGACAGTTCAGCAGTATCTTACAAAACTAAGCACCCCACCCCAGCAATCATTCTGCTTGGTATTCATCCAAAGAAGTTGAAAACTAATGTCCACAAAAACCCTGCACACTGATGTTTATAGCAGCTTTATTCATAATTAGAGGCCCGGTGCATCAGTTTGTGCATGGGTGGGGTCCAGCTGGCACAGCAGTTAGCTGGCCAGCCCCACTGGTCAAACTCCCGGTTGGTTGAACTCTCACCCGAGGGACAATTTGTACATTAGCCTTTTATTATATAGGATTACCAAAACTTGGAAGCAACCAAGACACCCTTTAGTGGGTGAATGAATAAACAAACTGTGATACATCTAGACAGTGAATATTATCCAGTGATCAAAAGAAATAAGTTATAAACTCATAAAAACACATAGAAGGAGCTTACATGCACATTACCAAGTAAAAGAAGCCATTATGATGAGGCTACATAGTATATGATTCCAACTATATGACGTTCTGGAAAAGGCAGAACTATGGAGACAATGAAAAGATTATTGGTTGCCAGGGGATAGTGGGAGAGAGGGATTTTGACTGCAGTGAAACTTTTCTGTAGATACTACAATGAAGGATATGTGTCATCATTATACATGTGTCCAAATCTATAGAATGTACAACACCAAGAGTTGTCCCACTGAGATAATTCAAGATAATCTTTCCCTATCAAAGGCAACTGATTAGCATCTTTAATCCTTAATTCTCCTTTGCCTTGTTACATAACATTTTCACAGGTTCTGGGAATTAAGGTGTGGATATGTTTGGTGGGATGGGGTTTATTTTACCTACCACAATTCATAAAGTTATAATAAACCCACATGTGTTGTCAGATTTCATTTGTATATCTTCTCTGAATTCCTGACATTAAGAATAAGAGTTTTAAAAACATTTTTTAAAAGTCCATAAAGTCAAATATTCAATTCTTAGGACCAGATGTATTTTGGAATTCAGAATTTTTGAGTATTTAACTGGAAATTATCAAGATTATATCCTCTGTGGCATTATCCCATATTTAAACATATTAATCTTTCTGTGGGCAATGTATGAATATTCTTCCCATGAGGAATAAATAAAGACTATAAATAGCCTCCTGTCAATTGAGGTCAACTTTTGTCACTAAGTGAGGTCAGTTGAGGTCAGAATTTTGTTGTCAATTAGCTACGAAAAAAATTGATCTTTGAACTTTTGGAATTGCAAAAGTACAGATAAAGTGCATGTGCATAAAATATGATAATAAGTGTGAAAAATATTAATAGTTGATTTCAGCTTCCTTAATATTTTCTGTTAATTTTCAATTTTCTACAAAGATTTTTTCCTTTCTCTAATATGTGTTCTATTTCAATAAAATTTACAGAAAATGTTAACTATATAGAAAAATGAATAACGTAATTAACTTTCATAGAGTGAATACATTGGGTAACCAGTTTCCAGATCAAGAGACAAAACACTCCTAAAAGTCCAGAAGCTTCCCTCTGCCTCGTTCCAGTCACCCCTCTAACACTACTAGGGTAACTACTCTCTGTTTTCACCAGAGATAAGTTGTGCTTGTTTTTGAACTTTTAACAAGTTGAATTATAAAGCATATACTGTTTTGTGTCTGGCTTACTTGTCTGAATATTATTTGTATAAATCTTGTCTGATCCTGACTTGTGTGGCTCAGTAGATTGAGTGTCGTCCCATGCACTGAAGAGCCACAAGTTGAATTCCCCATCAGGGCACATGGCCAGGTTTCAGGCTCAATCCCCAGTTGGGGTGCATGCAGGAGGCAGCCATCAATCATCAATGTTTCTCTTTCATATCTCTCTCTCTCTCTCTCTTTCTCTCTTTCTCTCTCTCTCTCTCTCCACCCTCCCTTCTTCATTCCTTCTCTCCCTTCATCTCTCTCTAAAATCAATTAAAAACATATTTTTAAAAACCCACAAAATTATCTGCATTATTGTATGCAGTAT
Source organism: Corynorhinus townsendii (assembly GCA_026230045.1). Lineage (NCBI taxonomy): Eukaryota > Metazoa > Chordata > Mammalia > Chiroptera > Vespertilionidae > Corynorhinus > Corynorhinus townsendii. The sequence goes on from JAPDVU010000003.1 coordinate 177,575,996, forward strand.
GCATAATTGCCTTATGTAGGATTCCTTATATAGGATTACATTGTTTATCCATTTTAGTTTCGACAGACATTTGAGTTTTTCCACTCTGGATCTATTAAAATTAGTGTTACTATGAACATTCTTGGTAAATACATGTGCACATTTCTACTGGATATATTCCTAGGAGTGAAATTTTGGGCCATAGGGTTGCAGATATTCAGCTTTAGTGGATACTGCCAAACAGCTTTTCAAACTTATCATATTCATATATTACTTGTATAATCAGGAAAATAATAGTATGAAATATTTTTAAATCTATTTGTCCCATGGAAAGAGCACTTGATTGTACCATCAGTGACTTATGTTTTAGGACTGGCTCTGCCACCAACAAGCAATGACTTTGCTTTGGGCAACCCACCTATTCTCTCAGGCTGAGTTTCCTTATCTTTAAACTAGAAGTTTGGTGTAGATGACTGCATGAGATTTATCCGAACCCTGAGTCTATGAGAAACAGTGGTACCACTCCAGCTTCCACATCACCGTATAGCCTCCCCTTCCACGACCAGAGACTGAAATATGCCATCACTTGAGCTACTTTGTTTTATTGTGGTGTCTTTCTTTTTTTCCAATTCCCTTTGCTTTGTTGGACCAGTATTTAGGCTGTGAGTAATATCCACTTGAAATTTAAGAAGAAAAGCCAAAGAACAAGGGATATTTAGAAAGCGAGGGTAAGTGTGAAAACAGAGCAACCTCCAAGCCACTGGAATGAGGAGAGCCATTCATGGGGAGAGGTAACAGAGGCATGTGATGAAAAGTAGCACTGGCAAGGTGAGAACTAGAGAGGATTTGTGGGTCGTGGCCATTTGAAGTTCTTTATTCTTGGGAAAAGTGTATTTTCTATGGTAGAAGCATTCTGAAGTCATAGTATCTGAAAACATGAGTCCCCAGTCATGCTTAAAAATGCAAATGTGCAGCCCCTACTGCAGTCCCACTACATTTGAATTTTTGCCAGTCTGATTATTAGGCAACCAAGCAAGAACCTATTTATAGACTAAACTTTGGAAAACACTGGTACAGTCTAGAACTTCAAGAAGGAAAAAAAAGAATAATAAGAAAATAACATTAAGGGAATATATAGTTGGAATTTTTCATTTTATAATATTTACTCATTTTATTATATTTACTGTATTCAATATTTTGTTTTTTAATAAAATAAAAATCCACTCTTTAACTTATTTATTGCATAAATATTTACTAAACACTTAATTATGTGCTTGACACAGTATTAGGCACCAGGGATACAATCTCAAAAATCCAATTCTTTTTTTTTTAAATATATGTTATTGAATTTTTACAGAGAGGAAGGGAGAAGGATAGAGATTTAGAAACATTGATGAGAGAGAAACATCGATCAGCTATCTCCTGCACACCTCCTACTGGGGATGTGCCTGCAACCCAGGTACGTGCCCCTGACCGGAATCGAACCTGGGACCCCTCAGTCCACAGGCCGACACTCTATCCACCGAGCCAAACCAGTTAGGGCATAATCCAATTCTTAAGAAGCTTACCATCCAACATGGGGGAGACAGGTAGCAGTGCATCCAGCAAAGGTTAGTGGGGTGTGAAAGAAGCCTGTGCAGGACATCTGAGGCATCTGAGCACAGGAGGACCTTCTGCCAGAGGAAAGGAAAAGAGGTGATCTGGGAGAGACATGGCTGTGGAGCGAGAAGGGTAGAGTTGAGTTAATATAGAAAGATGGTGTGCTAATCAAAACAAATCAATGGGCATAAAGTTTCAGTTAAGCAAGTTGAATAAGTCCTGGAGATCCATTGAACAACATTGTGTCTATCGTCAACAATGCTGTATTGTACACTTAAAAATTTGTTAAGAGGGTAGATCTCATGTAGAGTGTTCTTACCACACACACACACGAAAAAAATTAAAATGAAAACAACTTTTGGGTAAGAAGTATAGAAACTGGTCCAAGCAGCTCAAGCTGAAAAGGAAGTCAGTAAAAAAATATGGAAGAAAATCAACCTTTCTTTCTCTCTCTACAGAAAAACAAAACAAAACAAAACAGAAAACCCAGCTTGGCTTCTTAAGAATGGCACATTTACTTATTTGTTCTCTCTCTGGCTTTCTCTAGAACAATATGTTTCTCAATTTTGCTTTTTTGCAGTCGTCTTGATACCGTACTCAGGTTTGGCTGCCTGCTGCTCCAGAGCCAATAACAGAGAGACAGGAGCTGGTGGGAGGAAAAATAAATTTATTCAAGAGCCTGAAGTCTGAGAAGATGAGGCACTATCATCACAAAGGCTATCTTAACATTTGGACATGGGCAGGGTTTTTTTTGGGAGGGAGGAGGAAGCAAAATTTTAAAAAAGGAGGGGTTTGAGAGTTCTTCATTGAGAGTTCTACATGAAAGCCAAAATAGTCAGTTCAGATAACTGGTTGTAGGTCAGCAAATCTCCCAGAGCCAAATATCTGAAGGATGGAGTCTGCTTCTTTTGAAGTTAGTTCCTCAAACTCTTAAGCAAACACACTAGCTGCAGTTAAACATTAGTTAACAGGTCATCATTTATAGAAACGATGTTAAAAGAATGGTAAAATGGGTTACATTCTCACTTCTCTTCTTCAAGATTCTTAGTTTCTGCTTCACCATTATTTCCCTTTTCATGTGACTATCTTGCTGGTACCAATTATATTCACTTTTTAAAAATATATTTTTATTGATTTCAGAGAGGAAGGGAAAGGGAGAGAGAGATAGAAACAGTAAGAGAGAATCATTGATCAGCTGCCTCCTGCACACCCCCTACTGAGGATTGAGCCCGCGACCCAGGCATGTGCCCTTGACTGAAATCAAACACAGGACCCTTCAGTCCTCAGGACAATGCTCCAGCCACTGAGGCAAACCAGCCAGGGCAGTTTTCATTCCTATGACCACCACAAGTTTTGCCCCTCTAGGTATGTTTTACACAGTCTACAGCTGATTTGTACAATCTCGCAGTAAACCGCATTCAAATTCCTAGGAAAGAGAATCCAATCAATGCTAGTTGTATTCATCACCAATCCTAATACAGTCATCTATGTCCAGATGGAGCAGGGTCTTTAGATATATAGAATTTTCTTTTCCAGGACTTATGCATTCTCATCAGAAGGGATTGTGATTCAGCAGGGTATGGTAAGTGAGTTAGTGTTCCTCACATGGACAAAGTAAGAAAGAAAAAAATAAATGATGATGGCAGAGAGATGACACAGAAGGGTATGTTGAAGAAAATGTAAGTGCTTCACTATGATTATTCAGGGTAGCTAGAAAATAGGTAGAAAAAGACTAAAAAAGAAAGTACTAATCTAATCCTTCACATATTGTGACTAGAGAAAAATACGTAGCATAAAGTAACTCTTCAGGAAAGGTCATGCAACAACAACAAATAAAAGCTTAATAAATTTGCATTAAAAAGAATAAAAGATGGTGGGGAAGATAACACTGAGAGGGAAATCATTAACATAGCTTACACTAATTCTTCAACTATTTGCATGTGATTTATGAGAACAGCCTACTAATTCTGCCCTTAACATGAGCAATGTACTTTCTTTCAATGCTACTATTGTGGCGAAATTTGACCCTGAATTATAAATCACCACTAGTGATTGCTAATTTGCTATTAGTGTCTACGTTCTGTCAGTTTTTAATTAGACAAAATAAGTTGCTGGTAATAAGAGAGAAGAACCTCTGCAGAAATACACATCAAATGATTCGGGAATATTGAAAATGTTCTGAAGGTGTAAACCACAGGGGAAGTCCTCTTTGCCCTGCTATGTCAATAGACAAAGCTCTCAGTAATATTGCATACATTACTTGCTGGGTCAGTGTGAAATAAATTAACCTACCACACTCTCGCTTAGAAAAACTTTTAGCTTGTCCAGGCAGTAGATAAAATAGTTTTTAAGTCCTTCAAATGTACATTTGCTGTTCTTTTGTCCTTTTATAAAGCTGAATGTCATAAAGAAAAAACTTGTTTTCCTATATTTGGTTAATTCTTTTCAATGTCTCTATTTGAAGATTAAAAATATATAAGTTTAAGTAAAAACACTGGAAAGTAATAACTGTTGTATTGTATTACCCTGACAAAATTAATTCCTCCTGTCCTGTTTTGATTGTCCATATCACTGAGTTTGATTACTAATCTAAGTTGAGATTTGGGACGGACTTGGATCCTGCTTTACACGAAAGTCTGTTATTAATATACTTGAGGCCCGGTGCATGAAAACTCATGCACTGGAGGGGGGTCCCTCATCTTGGCCTGCCCCCTATCACAGTGCGGGAGTTCTCAGGGGCGGGAGGCGACTCGGTGATCAGGGGGAGGTGACACCCATATCATGTTTCTGCTGCTGCCACTGCCATCAGTGCAAGCCTCGGCTGGCCCTGGTTATCTGAGCCTCAGGCAGCCACTCATGGCTGGGCAGCCACCATCTGAGGCTTGCCTGCACCTCAGGCTGGCCCTGGGCAGCTGGGGGGCGGAGAGGACTGGGCACCGCCATCTTGTGGCTGTGGGTGCCACCATCTTTGAGGGCATGGCAGTCAATTAACATATTCCTTCCTTATTGGCTGTGGGTGCCATCATCTTTGTGAGGGCGTGATGGGCAATTAGCATATTCCCTCTTTATTAGATAGGATGTTCACTTAGCCCTTCAAGTCCAGCCTCCTTAACAAAATGCTTCTGAGTGTTGGTTAGTTTAATCATTTTTATTATGCAAATATTTTCTCCTTCTAAATCAGTCTAACTTAGAAAATGAATTCTTAGTCAAATTTTCAGCATAAGATATGAAATAATCTTATCAGTATGTTGTATCATAATTGGCTCAGGTCAGACAATAAAATAACTCATAGAAATATAGAACTAGAGACATCTAAAGGGTTTTGTTTTTAGTTATAGACATTTTATAATAACTTTCCTTGGGGAGAAGATGTCAGGATTTATGCCCACTGCCTTATTCCACATTTCTTCACAGCAGAGATCATAACTAGTCCATACAGATTGAGTCTGGTTGAATTATGACCTATTCATCAGTTGCATTGCTGAGTTAAAGATGACTACATGCAAATTGGGAGTTTAGAGAAGACATAAAGGTATTATAATATTTTGGAGTTTACATATTCATCTGCAAGCAACCTTAATTCAGTTGCAATCTGAATTCAGGAACACTTTATTGAGTAACAATTTGAAAAACACGTGTCTGTAAACCAAAGGCTGTGATTTTCTCCCCTATGAATGCATTATATATAAATACTAGGTTTAGCATTTAAATGTTTCTTCTCTTGCCCTTTTTTCCAATTCTCAGTTTGACTATTGAAATAAATTCTCCACATAGCAGTCAAGTTCAAATAAATAAATAAATAAATAAATAAATAAATAATAAAATTAGAATTAGAATAAACTACAGAAGCCATACCTTGACCTATAAGACCTTGTACATTTGGGACCTGCCTGTGCTCTGGCCTCATCCCAGGACACACTGTCTCAGTAAATTAAACAACACAAGTTATTTTTAGTTTGTTGAACATACCAAACTTCTCTTATGTTGTTTCTTCTGCCTATAATACTCTTTGTGCTATTTGTATAGCCAACACTTTCTCATCTTTCAAGTCTCATCTCCTCAGAGAGGCCTCCCATGGTGCTTTATGTATGTATGTATGTATGTATGTATGTATGTATGTATTTTTAATCATCACCTGAGAACATGTTTAGAGAGAGGAAGGGGGGGAGGGAGAGAGAAACATTGATGTGAGAGAGAAATAGAGAAACATTGACCAATTGACTTCCACAGGTGCCCTGACTAGAGCTCAAACCCAAGACACAGGTATGTGCCCTGACCAGAATCAAACAGGCAACCTTTTGGTGCACAGGATGCTGCTTCACCAGCTGAGCCACTCCTGTTGGGCCATGGTGCCATATTTCATGTTCCATTTTATTTCCTTTGTGATTACATCTTATAACCATTCTTCAGTGCAAGAATATTTTCATGCATATTTACAGTGCAGGGTGCAGAGTAGATGCTCAGATAAAATGTATTGAATAAATGAATGAAAGAAGAAGTAATTATAATGAGACATAAATAAAATGAGCATTCTTTTTCTTTCTTGAGATGCACTTAATTCCTATTAAAAATCAGAATAACATATTTAAACAGCTTTTGCCCATAATTTCCTTCATAATACTTACATTCTCCTCACCTATTTACTTAATGTTCTTATAATTGGTAGATTTAGATGCCAGATTGGATTCAGATTTAATACTGTTAAAATTAAATATAAAATGGAGACCTCACTTGGAAATCCTCTGAGCAAACAAAACAATTTAAGTCATGTAAGCAGAACTAATTCTAGCTTATTTTATGAACATAAGTAAACTTAACTTTCATTATTTCTTGTAAATGCTTCTGATAATTATAAAAGGAACTTATGTTCTTAAAAATGGTATGAAATAATCACTTTTACCCAATCCTTTTCCATCTGAAAACCTCCATTAAAATAGCCAATACTTGCAACAGTTACACAACTTCTTAATTTACACTATAAGCCATCCTATAACCTCATGCCCTGAGCTTCATATCAGTTTTAAATTTGAAAGCTCTCAGTTCACAAACTGTTCTTAAATGCATAATAAACTCTTACTCAATACTATTTGTTGAGTTGGTGGTTTACTTCTGCTAATTCTAGATTTCTCACAATACAGCAAGAATAGTTTGTAATCAATACTACTTCTGGCTACATATCACCAAAGATAATGCCTGTTTTTTTCACTGTTAGTAACATTAATATTGCAAAAAAAAATGGACCAAGAGGTTTCAGTCTTTATAAAACCATCCTCAGTCTTCTCAATATAATGGTTTAAGCAACCATTGGTTATCATTGCCTATTATTTAATTAGTAATTACAAATGGCTAATTTTATTATTTCTCCTATATGTATTAGTTTCTATAAAGAAGAAACTTCATCAACTATTTGGTTATCTTGAATATATAAGTATATACAGCAGTGACTGGATAAATGCTCAATTCGTTCCCTTTATCAATTTCTAGAAAAAAAAATTGGTATCTAGCTACTATCCTAAAGTACCTAACTGAGCCAAAATGTGTTTGGAAATCAAGGCAGACAATAGATAAAAGAAGATAAATTTGTTAGCAAACAGCAGAACCTAAGAGAGAAAGAGAGAGAGAGAGAGAGAGAGAGAGAGAGAGAGAGAGAGAGAGAGAGAGGAGAAAGTTACGTTTCTCTTGCTGCTTTTAAGATTCTCTCCTCTTAATTTTGGACACTTTAATAATGTGTCTGAGTCAGGATCTCTTTGTAATCCTCTTATTTGGAAATCTCTGGGATTCCCAGATCTGGATGTCTATTTTTTCTCCCCTAACGTGGAGGACTTTTTCAGCCATTATTTCATTGAATAAACTTTCTGCCTCTTCCCCTCTCTCCTCTTTTTCCAGCATGCCTATAATGTATTCATTGGTCCTCTTGACATTGTTACATAAATCCTTTTTTCATTCTTTTTTTTCTTTTACTTCTCTGATTGGATAAATTCCACTCTCCTCTCTTCAAGTTGTATCAATGTCTGTCATTCAGAGAAGATGTTGGGGACTGGACATATAGATTGGAAATCCTCAGTGTATAAACACATCTATCTGTGTTGATGAAATCATCTAAGGAGCCTGAGTAAAATGAAAAGAGGAACAGGATGCAACTTTGGAGACCTGAGAGTTAAAGAACTGGCAAAAGTGAAGGTGTTATCTGCGGGGTGTCCTTTGTGTCCCTGTCTATTGCTGTGGAAGTGGGTTCCTTGGGGTCCCAAGGGAATAAGAATTTCCTGAGGCCCTATGGGAGGGTGAGGTCTTGTGGAAAGCTTTATTTCTGTGGAATGAAACGCCTGGGTTTCCAAGATCCCATCTCCCTCCATCCTGCCTTAAAAAGTCCCATATTGTCCTCAGCTGAGCTGAGATCAAAACCACTGCCCAGAGCTTCCACTCCATATTTGCACAGTCCAGCCCAGCATCTGGCTTGTTCCCAGCTGCAGTCCATTGCATGTGGGGTTTGCATGGCCATGGGCCATGTGGCTTCTAGGGCCACATGATGGGATAGTGTGTAGGTCACGAAAAAGTGAGTACAAGGAAGCTGGTTCAAAGCAAGAGGAACAAGAGAGAGAATTCTTTGTCTCAGGGATTTTACCCTTCCAAGACTTTGCATGCCTGAGTGGCTTCACCCCCTACCCAATAATCTTAGTTCCCAGGTTTGACTGACAGGCAAGTACCTTTCCTATGCTGTCCTGAGTTCACTGTGCATGCACACATTTCTCTCTCTGTCTATACCCTTGCCCTAGTGAGCTGCAGGGAATGGACCCGGGGTTCCCTGTAGGGAGTGTGAAACTTGAAGCTTCCTGGTGAAGTTTCCACATGACCATGCTTATAATGTGTGGCTTCCCCTTTGTTTTTCCTATATTAATATTAATAACTAGCCAATTACCATGGTAACAAAGGTGTCCACAAAATGTAGAGCATTCGTTAAAAATGATGTAACAGAAATAAGATAAAGGATGCAAGCCCGAGCTGGTTTGGCTCAGTGGATAGAGCGTCAGCCTATCCACTAGCAAACTAAAGGGTCCTGGGTTCAAGTCCGGCCAAGGCACATGCCCAGGTTGAGGGCTCAATCCCCAGTAGGAGGCAGCTAATTAATGATTCTCATCATTCCTCTCTGATATCAATAAAAACATATTTATTTAAAGAAAGAAAGAAAGAAAAGGGATTCAAGGAAGAGTGGAAATGATATCAGCTCCTAAAGAAAGAATTATAAGGAGGCCACTGGTCCGAAGCAGAATGGTAGCAGAATGAAAGAGACGATGTAACTGGCATAGAGAAGTGTGGAAAGAGAACAAATACTACTTTTTCAGTAAGTTTAACCGAAGGGAAAGAACAAAACAGGATAATGGCCTCACCAGATGAAGAGTAGAACATGAGCATACTGGTGAGCCATGATCTGACTCAGTTTCTCCTTAGAATTCCTATTTCTAGAGGCACCTATTTACAGCTAGGCACTGCAATTAAAGAACCCCAAAGAACTTGTTTATCTTGAGATATAAAGCATATTAAAAGAAAAAATAATTCTTATTGCTATAAAATAAATACATGTACTCACGAATTGCTTGCAAAACTGTATTTATTTTTACAGATCCAGGCAACAAAAAATAAAGTGCCTCATAATGACAATTCACTTTTGGATGGAGATACAAATGTTTCATTATTCTCTCAACTGAACACTTGTAAAATAAACACCTGCCTGGTACAACTGGGAAGGCAATGTTAACATTATTTGCTCGCTGAGGATGTAGATTGATGGCACTTGTTTGAGCAAGAACACTCTGTGATGTGCCTGTATCTGTAAGACAAGGTACCGCCACCAGGACAGTCAAGAATGATGTCTCTGAACTCGTAGTTTTCTTCTTGGCAGCAAAGGCAGGAATTTTCCAACTGAAAGATTTTGTAATTGTACCTAACAACAAAATATCCAGTAATTAATATTGTTGGAATGTCTTTGGAAATAAATTGACATCAATGCTCAACTTCTAATTGTCTAAGTGATTTACCAAGCCTCCCAACCAATTTATTTTTTCCCTACACCTTGTATTGCTATATGTTTCTGAGGTAGATCAGTGATAAGTGGTAGTAAGATACAAAAAAGAGGAAAAGAAATTCAAAATGGATATTTATAATCTCATAATTAGAGCATTATGGTACCAAAAAAACCCGATTTTAAAATACGCAGTTTAACATCCAATTATTATTCTCCATAAATTAATTTATATGTGAAAGTGTACATAAAGGGAAAAAATGTAAAATGTTATATCTAAAATGCACATGACAGTTTAAAAATACACTTTTAGCAAGAGTAATTACTTAAGTACTCTCTGTAATCACTGTACGAAAATAAATACAGTTGCCATAAATGTATTATGTTTGATATATAGAGAAAGCTACTTCAAAATGATTCATCACATATTAGGATTCTCATATCCTAATATTTTAAATATTAAGATCTTGATCATTAGCTAGCATATAAAAGTTTTCCATGGCCCAGGCAAGTGTGGCTCAATTGGTTGGGTGTCATTCCATGCACCAAAAGGTTGCCAGTTCAATTCCTGGTCAGGGCGCATGCCCTCAGGTTGTGGGCTCAATTCCAGGTAGGGGCATGCAGGAGCCAGCCAATCGAGGTTTCACTTTCACATCAATATTTCTATCTCTCCCTCTCCTTTCCTCTATCTCTAACAACCAATAAAAAATCTTAATTTTTTCCATATATTGTTTTAAAAGTTTCATGCCTTAATAATGTTACAAAATTAACACACAGTATATGTTCAAAGAAAAACTCACCTGATAGTCTGTTTGCATTCCCCTATGCATCTTGCCATCTCAAGTCTTTTCTTGCAACCATTGTACTTAACAGTCACATTGACGAGTGAAGATCTGCAACTAGTATTACCTTAAAAAATGGATCAGAGTCAGAAAGGTTTAACATTAACAATTGCTAAGTTTCCATTTTTCTTAACCATAATTAGAGAAGAAGAATAAATACTTCACAATTTTACTGACAATATTAACTATGTCAGCGCTCAGCACAGTTAACTGTTTAAGACCCAATAAATGTTATCTTGTTGTTATTGCTATTATTCCTACCACAGGAGGAGGAGAAGAGGACAGAAGGAAGAGGAGGAAGGGGAGAAGGAAGGAGTAAAAGGAAGGAGGGAGGGAAAGGAAGATGGAGGGGCATGGTTATTTTTGGTAACTATTTTCTCATTGCTGATCATCCTCATGGTTTAATGTATCAATTTACAACTAAACCTGCTGATGTTAGGAGAGCAAGCTAAATTTATTTCCATGAAAATTAATTTTTTTCCTTGTAAACATAACTAGTTTTTACTAGGAGGGTTGTTACAACCAACATGAATAAGAAACTATAGTATATTATGTGCAAATATCCATTGTCAGTTTATGCAGATAGATTAGAATACCTATTGTGTTAAAAACACACACACACAAAAATAAACACATGAGACTTTCTATTAATGATCTGCTATTTCGTTTAAAGAAGCTAATTTTTTTCAACAGTTTATATTTCCTCTACATGTGGAGCTTAATTTTACTTACATTTATAGCAACATTTTTTTGAATCATACACTCGGTCTGCCTATATGGGTGAGAGAAAAAGAAAAAAAGACTGAAATTTTCTGTATTTTTCTATAAATAATATAACATTTTTTAACTTATTGAAATATTATGAACATTTCAGATGAACATGCCAGGCTCAGATTCAGAGAGCACGGATGGGAGAGAGTAGTAATAAAAATGAGACTGACTATTTACATTAATTTTTGCAACATTGTATTAAAAGGGAAAAATAATACTTAAATGAAATTTTCATTAAAATAAAATGCAAAGGAATAAAAAATCACCCCTTAGTTATTATAATTGAAAATACTTTAACGGTGATATTACTACCAGACACTAAGTTTCTCACAGGCAGGAACTTTTACCTCACATATTATTATACTCTTTAGCCTATCAATGTCTCAGAATAAAAATGCAATAACTGTTAAAGTCCAATATTAGAGTTCTAAAATAAAGCTTTGAACTATATTATCAATTATACTTTATCTTCAGAAAGAAAAATAAGTTAAGCTTAAACCGTTCTTAATAACTTACATTTAAGTATTTATTAATTCAAAATCCTCACCACATTTGGGCTCCATAAAAATAACGACTGTGGCACTAAGAAAACTCTGAATAGTACACATACATGGGGGTTACATGAAATTTTTGTATTTTTATAGAAAATTATTAACCTGACTCTATAAACCTTGAAAACAAATGAGGGTTTGTTTCTTTTTTTTGTTTGCTTAAAAATAACAATATGCTTTCCACAGCAACTAACTTCTAGAATAGCACTAGATTAAATTTTAGAGAGCCTGCAAATATATCTTTGATATGAAAAATACACGACAATAAAAGGTGTATGAGAAATCTGGAATGAAATCTATAAGAGGTCTATTGGCCAGACATAAACTTTTCCAAATGAGAAAGAAGACAGGTGGTGTTCGTATCGAACATGAGAAGTAAACTTGTACTAGGTGAGAAGATGACTTACTTCTGCACACCAGGTCTGCTTGGGGCAGTCCTGGATCACTGCACGGAAACCAGTTTTGTCGCAGGAGTAGGAGACGCATGGGTTGTTGGGGTCATCAAACGAAGCACCAATCTGGGGGGTGGGAATGGGGAGAGAACAAAGTAATTATTCACCTGGATTTCTTTTTGCTATGGATAATAAAACCTGTATAAAAACATCGAAATTTGTGCTGGTTAGTGAATTTCCAGAGGCATGTTCAGCCGTTAGGTTAATATTTAAGAAAAGGTGGATTGAAAGCCTTCTAGCTCCATGAGTCAAAGTTTATCACATTCTGTGCTGTGTTGAGAGCACAGAATGTGTCAAGGTTCTCAAATTAAGGTCTGCATACAGTTACTCTGTTGTAGTTTTTAAGTGCTTTCAAGAAAGATTATTTTATTTGTCACAGCCAATTGACTAGTTTTTATGCTCAAAAGTTTAAGGGGAAACAAATAGGAAATCCAAATGGGGGGAAAAGGGCATAAAATAGGTTTATCACAAATGACAAGTAACATCTTCTATCTTTGCTTGTGTTTCTATGCTATTTTCTTTTTATTGAATTTATTGGGATGGCACTGCTTAACAAACGTATACAGGTTTAGGTCATACACCTTTAAAGCTCTCTAGATTGCTTTATAATGAATTTATGCTCAAAATTCAAAACCAGTTTGGGAAATTGCATTTCTTTCAGGGCCTAAAACCACAAAATAAACTTTCTGGTGAACTAGAATTTTATTTCAATTGTTTTGCAAATAAATGCATAGAGGTAAAATGTTTCCTTTGTTCTTTAAACATTTTCATACTTTATGTTTAAAACCTATCATAAATTCTCAAGTCAGGTCACCCTTGGAAACTAAAAATTAAGAAACTAAAAATTGAGTGTGATAAATAAGTTACCAAATTAAAACTCTCATGGGCTTTGTTTCTATGTATATCCTAACATACCACATATACTTTATTTCAGGTTTTTTAATATTTAGTATCACCAGTTAAAATGTATTAAAAGTCATTTGGAGAATCATCTGGTTTTTATGGCTTCCTGGTACTTTTTCTAAGAAGTTAGATTACTTTCCAAAATGCCAAATCAGTTGTCAAAACCCAGCCCTGTATTGCTATATTCACACAATGGGGTTCCAGTCTTCGAGGTTTTCTTATCTGATCTGTGACAGTTTGGCCATCTGATCTTCCTGGTTATAATTACAGTTTAACTCTGTTCATTGATTTGAATGTTACAAAGTGTGTCTTCTCCATCTGGCAAGCCCCAGGGGAAATATTATTCAGAAGCTCCAATGCTAGTTAGTTAATGATCAAGTATATTTTCTCCCTGTGAAGGAAGCCATGCTGAGTGTTACATTTGACATTCCTTTTGAAAACTGAATATAGGGAAAAAATTCTGCCCACAGTTGACTATAAAATTTTCATGTCATAAGCTGAAAGAGGCTGCATTTATTCATAATTATATTGATAAAAATAGGGTAAAGCAGAAAACGACCTTACCTCATAGACAGTATTGTTAAATAAACATGTTCTTGGTTCTGAAAAACAAATATATTATTTTATCCTAAAGGAAACATTATAATTATTTTTTATTATAAGACAGAAATTGTAAATGGGATTGTATTTCTCAGCCAATCATAATGTTCTTCCCATAACATCATCATACCTCTTTAATATGCTGCTTATGCTGTTACTTCTGGGTTTCCCCGTTACAAAGATAGTAAATGTTTAAGAGGGCAACTACTGACTCTGTTTTATTTGTCACACCTATCCTGCATAGTGTTTGACACATATTAGTAGCTCAATAACTATCTCTTGGATATGTAAGCAAACAACTATTCAATTCAGTCCAAATAAGGTGTTATGAATACACACCACAGTATCCAATTTCGCAGCAGGTATCATTATCTTTGAACTTTACAAGCCTCTCTCCAGTTTTGCATGTGGGGGGAGAAGGACACTCCTTGGGTTCACAGTCCACCGCATTAGCATTGGTACAGGTGCATTTGTGGCAATTAGCAGTCCATGTATCTCCAGGCTACAGAAACAAACCAAGTTTAGACTTTTACTCCAAGACAGGAATGACAGCAAATTTGGATTAAAGTAGGGAAGAACTATGTACTTACTGATTTCTCTTCTCCCAGTGGACCATGGCAAACTGTTAACATGAAATGATAAACGCTAATTAAATTTGGCAAAATATAACCATCTGTTACTTGAAGATAACCACCAGGTGGCCAATACTGTAATTAGCACTACGATTTCAGAGACACAGAATTATGGAGGATTATGGTGCCTTTAAGTGGAAAAAACATATCCACCTACTATGAGCAAATTGTCCCTAACAAGCATATATTTATTTCCTATGTTTAGAAGCCCCAGGAAATGAGAATTCTAAATTTCTCTTGGCAGTGGTCAATAAACTTATGGCTACTGTTTTGCTGCTTCCTGTTTTAGTTTGACTTCTGCCTCCATAATCCTAGAAGTCACTAAGACTTTATAATTACCAGGGCCTTCTCAGTTTTTTAAGTTAGCAATTGCTAACACTTGTAACTCTCATCTTGAAAATATTCTTCTTTCAGATTCAACACTCTGAAATTCCTCTATCAGCTCTTTCTCTAGTCTTCCCCCTGGTACCCTCCTCTCTCTCCACAGTGTCCACTGTAACATTAAGTGGATGACTCTCAAATGTCTAGCTCCAGCCCAGACATCATGTGTGAGATGGACCCAGACCTTATTCAGTCTAATAAATAGCATGCTGGCCAATCTGTAAGAACCTTAAACTTAATGTGCACAAAACAGATTGTATTATTTTGCCCCTAAAACCAGTTTCTCATCTAAACTGGCTTCTTCCTATTAATGGCCAAATTATTCTTCCAATCATTTATGCTTAAAACTTAGGAGTCATTTTGATTCCTTCCTGTCACTTGCTATCCAACCTACTGCAAAATCTTATATCTTCATCTTCATTTGAATCCCTTCTTTTCCTGGTTCTACTTGCCATATAATACTCTGGGATCTTATTATCACTGATGTAGCACACTCCAGCTTTTTTAAGGGTTACTCTGATTTGGGTATCTTCTGATCCAATTAATTTTCTATACGGTAGTTAGGATAATTTTCCTAAAGCCTAATTTCATCTCATAATTTCTTTGATTAAGAACTTTTGACGGCCTCATATAATAATCTTATAAAAGATTATTAATTTTAGCATTTTAGCTTCTGATATTTGCTCCAATCTACCTTCTCAATCTTGTCTTACTTCTTTCATTCATATACCCTGGACTAGTGTATATATTGTTCTAAAATTACAATTCTGTTATATATTTCACATTTTTTACTGTAAAATTTGTTATCAGCCATATATAAAAATTGTCTATGTTTCTTCAAAAATCTCCCATTTCCCATTATATTCTAAGGTCAGAGGATGAATTTTTTTTTTTTTTGGTAACTTTTGCCATTCTACAGAGCACATCACTTTGGCTTGAGAATAGTAGGAACTCAAAGCCCTCTGAAATTATTGAACTCTGTTTAACATTAATTTTTCTCACTATAATTCAGCCCTCAAAAAAGCTGGCATTATCTAGTTTAAAAGAAACTACCAAGTGACATATGTTAAGATGTATAATTACATGATATATTTTATATTGTAGGTAAACTATTTTGATTGATAACATTTATTTGGTTTTGTTGCATTAGCTTGTGTGTGGGGAAAACAAACCATCATTCATTATTTATTTGGTGAATAAAAGCTAAATTCATCCACTTTAAGTTTTCTTATTTTATAACATCTTCAAAGCTGGTGGCCTTTTATTGCCATGGCCGCTGAAATTTGATTTATAAGAAACATTAATGCAGAATGATTGCTTTTCCAGTGCAGGTATTCTTACCTGGAGGTGGTGGGAGTGGTGCTGGACAGCCTGTGTAAAAGCAGACAGCTCAGATTAGTCCCTCAAGTCCTTAGAATAGTTTCACTACTGAAAGTAATTGGCTACATTGCTAGCTGTACAAACAGACACATACATTCCTATCTATTTTCCCTTTTTGCTCCTCGAGGCATTTGAAATTCCACCATTAGAGAGTATTTCCTTTGGATCTCAAATTTTAATGGCAGGGCATATGAGAATCTAAAGGAGAAATGACAAGTCATCAAGGTAAACTTCTCTTCAAAATTTTCTTAGAAGACCATTCTGATGAATATAACAATAAAATACATAATCAAAAAAGAAAAAGAATAATTTATATATCTGAGAAATATATTTTTAGTTACCAATTTATTTAATCCTTTAAGAACTTTTATCTTCTTTTTGTCTTCTTGAACTACATCATTCTTGCTCTATCTCTACCCTAACCAAATATTTTAAACTGGTTATATGTTTCTTTCTGAGGCTTTGCACACCAACAATTTACTGATAAATTAAAATTCTATTTTCTATTTTTTAAATATATTTTATTGATTTTTTACAGAGAGGAAGGGAGAGGGATAGAGAGTTATAAACATCAATGAGAGAGAAACATCAATCAGCTGCCTCCTGCACACTCCCTACTGGGGATGTGCCCGCAACCAAGATATATACCCTTGACAAGAATCGAACCTGGGACCCTTGAGTCTGCAGGCTGACACTCTATCCACTGAGCCAAACTAGTTAGGGCTAAAATTCTATTTTTAAACAATTAATAATCAGATTAATACTTGTATTCTACCTACCAGGTAAAAAGTCTGGCCTAGAAGCAAGAGAATATTTGAGAGGAACTTAAAATTTCTGCATGTTTAGGTAGAGAGATGCCAACAAATAATAGGTACAGGAAAACAGAAAAGAAATTAAACATGTGGAGTCTGGGAGATCAAATGACCCTCTTTATTGAGGGAGGCTAGGCTAATCCCGAACTAAAAAAGTTTGGCAGGTTACCAGAAACCAGCAGCAGGAGAAAGTAATGATCTATTGGGCATAAATACAGCAGAAAAATCTTCCCTGAACCAGAATTCCAAGAGTTCCTTGAAGATATTCATAAGAAAAAAATAAAGAACAATCTCCTAATCTCTACCTTGTTATCAGAGTAATTTCTCTAAAACACCTATATGATTATATTATTCTCTTAATAAAAGTCTAATAGAGATCCCATTTAGTGCAAGGAGTAAAGTCTTGTTTAAGTTTGGAAAGAAGGTCCTTCATGAACTTTCCTCTACTTACCTTTTCAATACCATTTCTTCCCTGAACTTAACACAGTCATCACCAATATCTGGTTGACTCCTGAATTCACTCATGCTATTTCTTGTCTCTGTCTTCTCAAAGGGTTATTTGGTAGAATTCCCTTCTCACTCTAGCCAGTATTAAACTCAATCATATCCTTTGTGATCCTTTCACTCAATAGTAGCAACTAATAGATGTGTATTAACACTCTCCACTCACTGTACCCCTGCGACCCTAATTGTACATGTTTATGGGATAGCATTAAACACACTGTAAAGATAGTTTTGGTGCCCATAGTAATCTTACCCCATTAACCCCACACAAAGTAATAAAATGGCAAGGGCTATATTTTATTTATATTTTTGCCATTAGTGTTTGCTATAGATTCTAACGCATGTTAGGTATTAAAGAAATGTTAGTTGAATGAATAATAAGGAAATTGAGATTTTTCCCATACTGACCTGTTTTATTTTCAGTTTCTTGATCTCCTGTTGCTACTGAAGTGGTTTCTGAGGGGGAAATAAGAGGATGGCATTGTCATGTTATGTATCAAATAACATGTATGCACATCAAGCCTCTGTGTACTAGTATATAAATGTACAAATGATGACACAAATTCATGCTGAAGGAAAACTTTGTGTAGAATAGACAGTTCATTCCAGTATATTTGGGTCATTTCATTTAATCTGGCTAGGACACTTTGGGGTTTGTTATTATCCCATTTGACAGCAATAGCACATTTCATAATCTCATACTCAGAGATTTCAAACTAAGAGCTTTATAACTATGTCTTCAGGAAAGGAGTTCTGGTAGAAGCCTAACCAATAAATGTTCTAGAAAAACAAACAAACACCTAGTTGAGCTTTAAAGTCATATTCCAAAAGGAAATTTAGCATAACTTCCTGGCCTCTCTCTCCTTTTTCTTTTCCATCACTCCTCTCCCCCAAACTCAACTCCTTATATGTAATCACAGGCACACTGGTCATGGATGAGTATGTATTGCCAGCATTCATATGGTTGCATTCTAGTTCCAGAGGTTTCCTTGACTCTTGTGGAACCAGTGACCAAGATGGTGCATACGGTGGACTGGAGAAGATAGAGTTTAACTTCTGGTAACCTATCCTGTCTTCTGAGACGCCACCACGCAAAGTTTATTTATTATTTTTTGGCTTACCCGTGGTAGAAAGTCCAGAAGCAATGGTCGTGTCAGATATTTTCTGGGAGGTACCTAAAACGAGCAGCAAAAGAGCAATGAGCTTTTTCTGGTCTAAGAAGAGCGTGTCCCAAGATATCTCTACATGTAACAAAGTCTCAAAGCACTTGGAATGTTCTCGTGCATACACTAAGGCTCCTGCAATTGACCCATGAGGTTTCTATCTCAGCAGCTCCTTGCTCACAGAAATGAATAGTTTCCTATGATGCTGGGAAATTTCACTTTTGAGTCTTCTTCTCTAAATGACAAAAACTTTTCCCACACTTGACTGTTTTATTTCCTATAACTTGGTTTCTTGGTTATCCTGTAACAGTTTTGGGGGGACAGAAGTTATAACAGAGTGAGAGAAAATGAGAAAACATCCCTGTTTATCAAGATGGCCTTAACATTTCCCTCAGCCTGATTAAACTTCAGGCATGCTTCTTCCTGACTCTAGGTCCCTGGACTCCCTTTTCTTAGAGCCTTTATTTTAAGAAATTTGCAATTGTAAGTTAGTTCTCTGACTCTTTGAGATGCAAATATTCCTCCAGCTCTGGCCAGTTTTAAAATCCTGGAATCTTTTTCAAAGACCTGAGAGCCACCCCCTTGACATGTAATCATCAAGAATAATAGCACCCATATCTCCCTGTCTCTGTGGGAAGGTTGAAGCCTACTTTCATTCTATAAGCACCAATTAGCAACCATCCATGGCGTTATCACTTAGACCAACCTTTCCCCTAATGGCCTACCCTCCAGTACTTTTCCACCATTTCACCCCAGCACTTAAAAAACCCTTCTGTCTTTTGTTTCAGCAGAGTTGAGTTCAAAATCTCACCCTTATTGCAGTGGTCTTGACTCCTATTGCAATAATCTTATATAAATATTTCTTGCTTATTTAAGTCCATCTGGAACAATTTTTCTTTTAAAGTTCAAGTTGGATACTCATTCAAAGAGATAAATATTGGATATATGAAACACTTGGGTGTTAAGGGAGAAGAATGTTTAGCATGTAAACTTCATTTGAGTCAGTCATTTCTATTACCTGGGCTGGAACTTTCTGGGCCACCAGTACTTCCACTTGATACCACAGTAGTAGCTACAAAGGCAAATGAAGAACATTTCATTTCAGATGCACGTCTTATGACTATTTTCAAAGATCAACAGCAAGAGAGAAAGTAAATCAGATGAAAGTCTGGGCCAATGCTGCAGCTAGTCCTTGGGTACCTTTGTGAATTACAATAAACATCCCTTTCGCCAGATGAGGCCTCATGGATTTACACCTTGTTGTAGGGATATTGGCTGAATTTTAACCTCTATTCCTCTGTTTAGGAGGTGCCCATGTTCACCTTTACAAACCTACCTGGGAGCTCTGGTCTGAGCTCAGAAATTCAGAGCAAAAGACAAGCTAGATGGCTGGAAAAGTACATTCCTAATGAGAGTTTGCTCTGTTTCCTGGGCCTTTATCTTTATCCTCAATAATCCCCTATGTTGGGTCAAAGGCGTGAAAGTCATTAATGAGCAAGCAACAGATTTGAACCACTGACACTTTCCTGTTTGTATTCCAACTCCAGTGGTAGTCCCGAAGAAAAGCAAACAAGACTGGAGTCAGGACTGCGGCTACAATAGACAGTCAATTCCAGAGAAGGGCTCTGGATGACATACTCCACCCTTACCCTCTTGTGTTGGGGCAGGGAGGGAGTACAAATTAAAAAATCTTTTTCTTTTTTTTTTAATTTGTTGGGACCTTAGTCTTGAGGATAAACCCATGAGAATGTTGTGTGTGTGTGTGTGTGTGTGTGTGTTTACCCTCACCTGAAATTATATTTTTATGGATTTGAGAGAAAGAGAGATAAACATTGATATGAGAGAGAAATATCAATTGAATGCCTCCCATGCACATCCAGACTGGGGATCCAACCCACAACCTAGGTATGTGCCCTGACCAGGAATTATACCCACAATCTTTTTAGTGTATGGGATGATGCTCCAACCAACTGAGCCACCCAGTCAGAATTAGAATGGATTTTATATGCAAGAAAAGCCCAAGAAGTATGAATTAAACATATCTACTAACCAGGACTGGAATTCCCTGGGCTCCTGGAAACTCCAGCAGACCCTGAAGTAGTACCTGTAAAGGCAAGATAAATAAGACTGAAAGTAATACATCATTCTTAGCTTCATAAAATCACATCTAAAAGGCTGGTATATGGAAAAAAATAAGTCTGAAGAACAAGGTCCAAGTGTTATTGACCTGAAATATTGTTTCTTTAAATAGAATACAAAACCCTATCTCAGCCATCTTCTTACTCATTTATCATCTACCATAAACTCAAACAGAAAATTATTGAGAACCCAAAAGACTGAAAGAGCAAATCACTTACCAGTTACCATTCTACCTCCAGTGGTAGCTTCAACTTCTGTAAAAGTTGTAGTCTCTGAGAAGAAATAGGAGAAAGTGGCATGGGATACAGAAATTTAAAAACATCTGTAACAGTATTACTTTATGTAAAATTCCTATGGCAGACACCAGGTCTCTAAAGATCATATGGCTCTTCAACTTTTTCATCACTCACTTGTGTTGGGACTCCCAGGTGCAATGGTTGTGCCAGAAGTGACCTCAGTGGTAACTGAAATCACAAGAGGAGAGACTCAATTTGTGAATTCCCTTTGGCTTAAAAGTAGGATTTAATTTTGAACAAATTAATGGGTTTCTTAAGGAACTAAGAGGATTACATCAGCACTTCCTTGCCTTAAGTGGTACATCAGGTATAGTTTCTATTATGCCATTTTACTACAAATATACAAAGAAAGGGGCAACTTACATGGGATAAACTACTAACATACTGACAATTTGTACTTGAAGAGAGATTTAAGGAGAGTAGCATTTCCACTAAGTTTATTATAGCCAATGTACTTTAAGATGAAGAGAAAAATAATTATCTGACTTCCAGTGCCTACCTATTTTCATTTCACCCTCAGTGGTTCCACCACTTTCTGAAGAAGTTGTGGCCCCTGAAAGAAAGAAAGAAAGAAAGAAAGAAAGAAAGAAAGAAAGAAAGAAAGAAAGAAAGAAAGAAAGAAAGAAAGAAAGAAGTCCCATAACAGAGAAAAGTTTGGTGGTATCTCCAGGGTATGGAAGGGAATGTGTGTACTTGGGTGGAGGAGTTGATGGGGCGGGGACGGGAAGGGTACCTGCTCACTGAAGCTCCTTATATTCCCTATCTGATTATTGATTTACCTGTGTTAGAACTTCCAGGT
The DNA here is from genome assembly GCA_026230045.1 of Corynorhinus townsendii. Lineage (NCBI taxonomy): Eukaryota > Metazoa > Chordata > Mammalia > Chiroptera > Vespertilionidae > Corynorhinus > Corynorhinus townsendii. Next base: position 177,597,816 of record JAPDVU010000003.1, read on the forward strand.
GAAACTGTTGTGCCAGAGACCACACCAGTGGTTCCTAAAGTAGAAGAAAGAAAAAGAAAATGCAAATGGTGATATACTGACCATCCTGAGAAGAGCATAACCAACAACAAAACTGTAACTCAAAAGTAGAAGACCCTTCTTTGGGTTATCCTGCCAAAATGAGGTGCATTCTCCATTTTTTAATTCAGGGCCACAATAAATGCATAGGCTTATAGTTCAGTCTTGATAAATTGTTTCCCTAGGATTAACTATCAAAGGTTTCTGGGCCTTTCTTATGTTTACCTGTTTTACTTCCAGGACTTGACCTCTCAGATGTGCCAGTGGTGGCTCCTAATAACAAGAAATAGAAACAATATTTGTGTAAATGTATTTAATTGTACTCAATGAATAAATTCATACTATCTGAAATCCAAAGTTCAATAGACCTAAACTTCCAGAGTTACTTCCAGCAACTCTGTTTCTCTAAATAAAACCATATGGACATATATGGCCTCCATCTGACATCAGGGTAATAACTTGAATGTCACAAGGGGAAACCTTTTCAGACATCTCTGTTAAGAATTATAGTATAAGGTTTGTCCAAAAGAAATAATATGGTTTTCATAAGTATAAGCTTCCTCTAGCAAATGTCCCCATGAAGAGGCAAAGGCAGACTATGAATTAGTCTGGAAGGAAGGAACTCAAGAGTTGCCAATTCTACTTTCATTGATTAGGCTTCCTTCTATGGAAATTATAGCTTCTGAGAGTGAAAGGAAGTAGTGAGGGCTAGTGGAAACCTATAATAAAAAGGTATTGTGTGCTGTTGCTCCAGAGCTAGCCCAAGAAAGAAATTATAGTACATGTTTCCTCATTGATTCACCTGTGTTGGAACTTCCAGGTGAGATGGTACTGCCAGGGGCCACTCCAGTAGACCCTAAAAGCAAAAATGAATGGCAACATTGTGTGATTTCATTCCCATAGTAAGATTATATTTTAGAATAGGATTAGGAAACTACAAAATTCTTTATTATATAAAAAGACCATTTTCAGGAATAGCTTGTTCCAGAGTGATTTATGCATGTTCTAATATTTCATTCTGAATATAAATTTGTTGGAGGGAGAGTACAATGTGAGGTGGTAGTGGGGAGTCTCAAAGATAACTTTCCTTTCTCTGGGATCAATGTTAAATGGACAAAGGTATTTTCTTTTACTTACCTGTTTGAGTGCCAGTGACCAGGCTACTAGATTCTCCTAGAAAAAGAAATGAAGCAGGATTGATGGCCTGTTGAATTTTTATTTGGGTAATGTATTGATGCTGTAGAAATTTTAATGTTCTAGAAAAGTTCAGAACTATAATAAGAAAATCTAGTGATAGTGTATAAGGGTAGTTATAGTATCATGGTCAAGAGGATGGCCTTTGGAGCCAGACTGCCTGAGTTAAAATCTGCTGTTTATTTGCTGTGTGACCTTGGGAAAGGTGGTTAATATCTCTGAGCCACAAATGTCCTCATCTGTAAAAAGAAGAGTACTTACCTCATCGTTTGGAGTGAGGGATAAAAGAAATAATAATGAGAAGTGTGTATGTATGTCGAATAGTTAGTGCTCGAAAGTATTAGCTATAATGTCATTGAAAAGTGGAGAGGTTAGGATGCCTGTGACTCACCAGTATTGCTTCCTGTGGTTCCACTGCCTCTAGGAAGTGTTGTAGTTTCTAAGAAAGAGAAAAGGTAGACAAACATAAGTTAAAGAGCATTTAGCATTCTGATGAAAGTTAAGGGTATGCTTTTCTCAATGACAGTACCATGGGCAATTCTCGCCAGCTGCTGGCTCACCTGTGTTTGAACTCCCAGGTTCAAGTGTAGTGCCTGAAGTGACCCTAGTGGTACCTGCAACAAGAAAAGATGGTATATTCTGGTAACTTGGAATACTGGGAAGGGATATTGCTATAGTATTTTATTATAGCAGCCCTAAAAGAGAGATTAAATAAGGGGTATTTCCTTCTTAATAACCTACCTGTGTTAAAACCTCCAGATGTAACAGTTGTTCCAGAAAACTCTTCAGTGGTACCTAAAATACAAAATGTAAATGGAACAATACGTATTTCCTCCACAGTTCATCTTGGCAGCACCAATGTGGCCCTAAAATTCTGGAAGCCCTTTCCTGAAGATACTCTTCTCTAAAGGAAATTAAAAAATGAGCAACTTTACAGTATTTTATTTCCCAGGTTTCCCTTTCACTATGTGGTAATTAAATGTCACAGCAGGTCTTTAAATGTCCCTTGTCTATTTCATTTCCAGGGACAGATGTACCTGGTGTGCCAGATGTGTCTAAGGGAGAAAATAAGGCACGATTTTAATCTTTATAAGTAATAATTTTTCATATAACTTAGAACATTTTGATAAGCAAGTTGCCTTCATGAAACTCACTAGTATTGGGAAGATAAAAAAAAAAAGCAACAAATATTATGTACAATTAAATGAGAGAGATGATAGAAATTGGCAAGCTACTGGGGTAAGGAGGATTGGGAGTACTGGGGGGGGGGTGCGACATAGGCAATATACATTTATACCATTTTTTTTCAAGGGGGAGGGGGTTGGCGAATAACATCTCTGTAAGCCAGAATACTGAGGACAGACTGGCTGAGACATCTGAAGTTTTGAAGTTCCCAAGCAAAATAATTATCAGGTTGATATCACACAATATGGCCTCAGAGACAATACAGGTCCCTCCTTCACACTCCTTCTTATTCATTTGTTCACTGCAGCAAGCCAAATAGACAAAGGATGATAGATAGCTCTAGGCTTCGGACTAAGAAGCTTACCTCCTGGCAATCTTCCCTGCTTAGTCCTACTGCCTCCTGTGGAAGTTGTGGCTTCTAAGAGAAGAAGAAAAAAAAAACTCTTGTTATTCCACCACCTTCTGCAGAAGTCCTGGCCCCCAATATAGAGGAAAATAGGATAGAGATCATTGAAAATTATTTGAGGACCACAAAAAGAGAGGGTAGTTCTGATACACAGGACAACAGGAGAAGAGGAATCTCATCAAGACAGGCCCATGACAGATTCCCTGCCACCTTGTTGACTCACCTGTGTTGGAACTGCCAGGTGCAACAGTTGTGCCAACAGCTATCCCAGTAGTGCCTGAAACACAAAAGGTCTGAGATCTTCAACGGTGCCTGTTGGTGACTCCTATACAGCTCCTAAAGACCTGCCTCTAGAAGGAATCTAAGCGCATCTTTGTTACATCAAAGGGCCCTTCCACGACTTCCTGATGAAATGACAATCATACACCTTTCCTATAACCCATATTATTAAGAAAGTAGTAAAAATTGCAATGTTTCAACGTAAGGCACCCTCTATAGACATTCCATTCATTTAAAATGAAGAAGAAAGCTGGTTTTCTCCCAGGCTCACCTGTCACACTCCCAGTTGCTTGGCCTTGTGGTACTGCAGTGGCACCTAATGTGAGAGGAAAACGAGAAAACTATTTGAATGTGCCAAAAAAAATACTTTCATTATTGCACTTTTGAGCAAGAGGACCTATATATAGCATAGGTTTAAGAGTTCACATTGCTTTCTCTTCTACCAACATATAGAATATTTCTCAGCTCTTCTATCATCTTAGTGATGTATATGCCATCAAAGAGGAAACCTCTTACAAGGATTTCAACAATAGCCATTAGTAAGGAAGTTACAGCTGTGAGCTAAGAGAGATTAAAATAAGGGATATTTCCTTCTTGTTAACCTACCTGAGTAGGCATTGAAAGTTTATTGATAGCTAGAGGCCTGGTGTACGAAATTCGTACACGGGTGGCGGTGGGGGGGGGGAGGAAGGCAGGGGGGACCTCAACCCAGCCTGCACCCTCTCCAATACGGGACCCCTTGGGGGATGTCCAACTGCCGGTTTAGGCCTGAAAGGCAGTCGGACATCTCTCTCACAATCCTGGACATCCCTCTCATAATCCTAGACTCGTGGTTCCCAATCACTCACCTGCCTGCCTGCCTGGTCACTCCTAACTACCCCCCTGATGGCCTGGTCACCCCTTACTGCCCCCCTGCCAGCCTCCCTCTGCATGTGAGAGGCAACCAATCAATGTTTTTCTCTCTCTCAACTCTTCTTCTTTCTCTGAAAATGAATAAAAACATGTCCTTGAGTAAAGTTTAAGAACACTTTTAAAAGAAGAAAACTCAATTCATGAACATTCTGCTTAGGGGGTGGGGGTGCCTGCTTCCACATATGGAAGTGTGGCCTCTGATAAAGAAAAGCAAAGGAGTAAGACTAGGTTGGCGAAAAGCCCACACTGTGCTATTGTCAGCCTATGTCATCCAAGGTGCCAATGTCCTAGGTTTCCATGTATTTTCAGACTTACCTGTAATGTATCTTCCAGGTTCTGGGGTTGCTCCAGAGACTATACCAGTAGAACCTACAAGAACGGGGCAGTGTCCAGTACCAGCAAACTACAACCGTGACTTTCCCTGCCAAGAAGTGCCCATGTAAATTTCTGTGTACAACAACTTTGTAGACTTCTCAACTATCATGTCTCTTCCTTTAGAGACAAGATATGAAATTTCTCTTCATATTACTATTTTTCTGTCTTTTGTTTGATTTTAAGATGGTCTAAGGATCTTACAAATGCAGGCAAAAAGCAGGAGAGATAATGCCTTGCTTGTCTATTTTTACCTGAACTTTCCCATACACGTATATAAATAATACCGAATATTTTCAGAAATCTATTTAAAAAAGTCATTCTGAAGTATAGGTATTAGCCCCGCTCCCCTGGATCTTTTCAAACTCTGATTGTGACCCTTTCTCCTGGCAATGTTGTGGTCTCCAGTGGAGGGAAGGCTACCAGAGTGGTGCCTGGAAGACAAAGGTCTGAGACCTTCACAGCAACATGTGTTTATCTCACAAATGGCTGCCTCTAAGAGGACCCAGGGTGTATCTGTGTTACAAAAATTCAAAGTGAAGCAAAAATCTAGGCCTTTCTCTGACCCTCATCTCTAAGAAAGAAAATTGATAGTAATGTTCCCAGCTTGAGGCACCCTCCCTAGATATTCCATTCGCTCTAAGATTACAAAAAAAAAATTAAAAAAAAAATGTGGCTTTCACCCAGGTTCACCTGTCACACTTCCAGTTTGTTGGTCTCCTGGTACTTCAGTGGTGCCTGCTATGGGAGGAAAACCGGAAATATATTGGAATGTAGCAAGGACAATGCTAAATATTATTATTGCTCTTTTGAGCAAGAAACCCTTTGCACAGGATATGCCAGTTTAGGAGTACACATCGCTATTTCTTCTTCCCAGATGTGTAATATTTCTCATCTCACCCTGCAATCATAGTGATGTGTGTACCATCACAAGTAAAACCTCTCATACTGATTTTACCAGAAACCCTTCTTTATAAACTTATACATGGGAGACCAGAAGCCAATATTGAGATATGTGCAAACCAGTCTGCATGGAACCACCCCTCCCAGCAGGCCAGACTAAGAAGAGTCACCATTAATAGTAAACCCCAAGGGCCAGAACTCTTTCTCACCAGCTCTGAATCCAGTTCCAGAAGTGCCACTGCTTCCTGTTAACGTTGTGGCCTCTGATGGAGGAAAATGGAAAAGGATGTGAGATATGAGAACAGAATTATGTTGATCTTTTTTATATCAGAGCACGTCAAATAACTACATTATGAGGTTAAATATGGAGACATCTTGCTAACCTACCTGTGTTGGAACCTTCAGGTACACTGGTTATCCTAGTGAGCCCCTGTGTTGGACCTAAAAATGAGAAATATAAAGGCATCAACACAGCTTTAGCTCTCTCCTTCAAACTAAATTAACTCCATGACCTTGAACTCCTAGACGGCCATGCCTGAGACTTCTATTTCTGAGATAAAAAGCCATCAGTGTCTTACCACAAATTTCTATCCTGAACAACCCAGTAATCACTGTTTCTACTGGAGTTTCCTTTTCCACACATCCCAGTGAAAGTGAAAGGAGACCTATGTCACACTCACCTGTTTCAATTCCAGTGCCTGGGCTCCCTGGTGTGGCAGAGGTGCCTAAAAGAGAAAAAAAGCAGATGACGGAGTCATCTTTCTAAATTTTATTCACCAATTATATGAGATATTTTGATATTCCGATGTTTAAATTAGAACTCTGTGAATTGAATGAGTGTATCCTACCTGGCTTGGTTTTCTGTGAACTGCTGCTGGCTCCAGCGGAAAGTGTGGTGGTACCTATCAATGCAAGTAGAGAGGAGCTTCAATATAGTATGTTTGGTCATTGCACTGAAATTTCTTAAATAAGTCTTTTGTGCAATATTGTTTTAGGACTTTGGCTCTATCAGTAAGCAGACTATTGAAAGATCCTTCTCCTACTGGCTACATTTTAGTCACTGGAGGGTAGCATTGAACCATAATCATGATCAGTAAGTCAGTGTGCTAGGAAAAATGACAAAATATATGGGCCCTTGGCAGCAGAGACTGTCAGTGGAAGGGGGGATTAGAGAGGGCAAGGGGCACACCCCTGCCTTCCAGCAACTAGCTCTGCCAGATTGGGCCTCTGAACATCCAGGTGGAAATATGTGAGATCAAGGAATCCCTAAGGCAACCCAGATTTGTGACTGTGACTTTTGTGTTCCCAGAGGAAATGCAGGCTGTTTTCCTCCACCCACCTTCCCCCTCCCGTGTTCACTAGAGTCACACAAATATTGATAAATACCCTGAAATACTCAGATTAAAAAACTCACCTCCTACAAGTCCTGCTTGGGTGGTCCCGCTTCCTCCTGTGGAAGTTGTGGCCTCTAATAGAGAAAAGAAGAGAAGGAGAAAGACTTGATTGGGGAAAAGTACACATTGTTCCAATGTCAGAATGTAATGTCCAGTTAATAGAATATGTATCAGCAGGGTAAAGATATTTTCAGGGAACTCTTTTAAAAGTTATTAAGAAGTTCAGGTATTAGCTTTGCAGTGCTCACCTGTGTTTATTCCAACTCTGGTTGTTTCACTTTGACCTAGCAGCGTAGTGGCCTCTGAGGAAGAGAAGGAGAAAAGAGGTCATTGGAGAATAGTTAAGGATCCTGGAAAAGATATGGTGATTTCCCTGCAAAATATGATATCAGAGAAGATAACTAATGTGTGGGAGAACAGGTTGAAGATTCTAAGTCAGCGTGTTGACATACCTGTGTTGGAACTTCCAGGGGCAATGGTTGTGCCAGGGGCTATGCCAGTGGTACCTGAAACACAAAGGGTCTGAGATCTTCACAGTGACTCACATTTGTGTCCTGAAAACCTGACTCTAGAAGGACAGTGGGTATATATTTGTTGTATCAAAAGACCCATTCATGCCTGGCTGGTGTGACTCGGTGGTTGAGCGTTCACCCATGAATCAAGAAGTCCCAGATCAATTCCAGACAGGGCACATGACTGGGTTGTGGACTCAATCTCCAGTAAAGGGCATGCATCCATGTTTCTCTCTCATGGATGTTTCTATCTTTCTATTCCTCTCTCTATCCTTTTCTAAAAATCAATAAAACATATTCTTTAAAAAGACCCATTAATTACTTTCTGATGAGATGAACATTGACAACTTTCTTATAACTCAAATCACTAACAAATTACTAAAAATAGTAATTTTCCCCAGCATAAGTCACCCTTCCCAGGCACTCCATTCATTCAAAGTGAGGGGAAAAGGTGGCCTTCACCTAGATTTACCTGTCACACTCCCAGTTGCTTGGCCTCCTGGTCCTTCAGTGGTGCCTATCATGGGAGGAAGACCAGAAAAATATTTGAAGACCCAAGAAAAATCATTATTGCTTTTTTGAGCAGAAAACATTTATATAAGACTAGTGTTCTGGTGCACTGATTCATGCACAATGAAAGGAAAATAATTAAAAGAAATATTTTAATATCGCAATTCGCCCTGTGTCTATCATAGATGTGTCAACCAAATTCAGAATCAACAATGATAGATCAAAACACATGTGTGCAATTGGCACCAGCGAAAGCTTTATATGTATGGCACATGTGCAAGTCAACTTAGTCTTTTATCTATCTATATATATAAAAGCCTAATATGCTAAGTGTCCAGCTGATTGGTCAGCGACTTGAGCAGTCGCTATGGCTGCACTGACTACCAGGGGGCAGATGCGCGGACCGGTAGCTTAGCTTGCTGCTGGGGTTCGGCTGATGGGGACTGGGCGAGACAGGCTGGACATGCCCTGGATTTGTCCCACGGTCCCTCCCCAGCCGGCCAGCCCCCATTGGCCTAGTTGGGACTGGGAAAGATGGCCTGATTGGCCCCAATCACTGGCCAGGCAGAGGGACCTCACCTGTGCACAAATTTGTGCACCAGGCCTCTAGTATATGTAGAATAAACTTGCTTAATTAGACCAGCTTTCTGATGTAGCTAAACTTTTTCCAGTCCACTGAAGCACCCCAACTTCTCTTTCAAGTAATTGTCAGCAACACAGCAGTAAATATCAACATGAAGCAGATTATTACTGTATATCATGCAGAGAGAATAAAGGGTAAAATATTTAACTGCAGCAGTGTTTGATTATATTCTGCACAATGAGAAAACCTGAAGTCATTTTCAAGGTTCACCATTTCTTACTTCTTTACAGTCGGGTCAAGTTTCTAAATTTCCTAAATCTCCGTTTTCTGGCTAATGTAAAGAAAATAGGATTCCACCAAGTCTCCTATCTACTTACTCCAGGACTTCAGTGAGGATCAAATGAGATAAGGCATGGGAAATGCTTCACAGACATTTGGATAAAATATGAAATATTTGCACCTGGATATAAGCAAGTTGTGTTGCTGGCCTTAAGAAACTACAAGGAGGCTAGTTTTTGCTAGGGAGAGGAAGCCAAGTGTTGCTACAGGACATCATTATCCGGCACCCACAGCCACTGTTTCCAGGCTGGGCTGGGCTGTGGACCACATTTTGTGCCATAGGGTCTTGGTAGCATTGTCTGAGATTTGGTGGGTTGTCACTCCAGAGTGCTAGTGGGGCCTGTGTCCCACTTGGGGAAAGCAGAGTATTGCTCTGTGGGCACCAGGTCTGCAGTGCCAGTGCGCATCACAGCAGCTCCTGCACTGAGCTTCTGCCTCCTGGTGGTCAGTGAACATCATAGCAACTGGTCGGATGGTAGGACACTTAGCATATTAGACATTTATATATATAGACTAGAGGCCCAGTGCATGAAATTCATGGACAGGGGGGGTGTCTCTCAGCCCAGACGGCACCTCTCCAATCTGGGAACCCTCAAGGGACGTCCAACTACACGTTCGAGATCAGGCCTAAAAGGGCAGCCAGACTTCCCTCTCACAATCTAGGACTGCTGGATACCAACTGCTCACCTGCCTGCCTTCCTGATTGCCCCTAACCACTTCTGCCTGCTGCCCTGGTCACCCCAACTGTCCTCCCCTGCAGTCATGGTCCCCACCAAATGCCCTCCCCTACAGGCATATGTGGCCCCCAACTGCCCTTCCCTGCAAGCCCGGTTGCTCCCAACATCCCTCCTCTGCTGCCCTAGTCACCTAATTGCCCTCCCCTACAGGCTTGATTGCCCCCAACTGCCCTCCCTTGCAGACCTGGGCCCTCCCAACTTCCCTCCCCTGCAGGCCATCTTGTGGTGGCCATCTTGTGTCCACATGGGGGCAGCCATCTTTAACCACATGGGGGCATCCATCTTGTGTGTTGGAGTGATGGGCAATTTGCATATCACTCTTTTATTAGATAGGATAGGTGTCTTTAAGAGTTCACATTGCTTTCTCTTCCTCCAAGATCTGTAATACTTCTGAAGTCCCTCTGACAGCTTAGTGATCTGTATGTCCCAACACAGTGGTAGGCAAACTGTGGCTCACGAGCCACATGTGGCTCTTTGGCCCCTTGAGTGTGGCTCTTCCACAAAATACCACGGCCTGGGCGAGTCTATTTTGAAGAAGTGGCATTAGAAGAAGTTTAAGTTTAAAAAATTTGGCTCTCTAAAGAAATTTCAATCGTTGTACTGTTGATATTTGGCTCTGTTGACTAATGAGTTTGCCAACCACTGTCCTAACAGGATAAGCCTCTTATAATGATTTTAGCATCAGCTTATTTAGAAAGTAAGTACTGTGAGGCTAAAAGTCAGCACTGAAAGCTTTTTTTATAACATGTTAAATAAAAAAAATTTTTTTAATTATATCAAATGGAAGCATTCTGTAGAGAGGTACATTTCCCAGCAGGTGATCCTATGAGGAAATATAATTTATGGTAAACCCAAATTGGTGGTACTCAACTCACCAGGTCTGGATCCAGTTCCAGGAGTTCCACTGCCTTCTGTTGAGGTTGTGGCTTCTGAAGGAAGAAATTGATGAATTAGGTCTGAGAATTTGTGATATTAGGGCAAGAATGATCTTGATATTTTATCAGAGTAGTTATTTTAACTATGAATTTAAATATGGAGTTTTTTTTTTCTTTTTAACTTACCTGTGTAGGACCTCCCTAGTATATTGGTTGTATAAATGAAAAATATAAAGGCATCAACAGCATAAGCTCTGCCTTCAAACTGAACTAGCTAAGTTAGATTGAATGGCAAAGAACTTGCCTGAGAATCCCTGTTCCTAAAGGAAGTGAACTGTCAATGACTTTGAACAACTTCCTTTCTTGACCACCTCTCGGTCATTTTTGCTATAGGAGCCCCTTTCTATAGATTCCAGTGCATATGAAGCAGACCTTGTGTTGCCCTCACCTGTTTCACTTCCAGTCCCTGGGCTCCCTGATGTGACAGAGGTGCCTAAAGGAGGAAAAAGGCAGATGATGCAGTCATCTTTCTAAGTGGTACTAGCCAGTTATATGAACTATTTTGATATTCCATTGTTTAAATTAGAACTCTGTGACTCTAATCCTCTCAACGGGTGAATTTAATTAGCGTATCCTACCTGGCTTGGTTTTCTGTGAGCTGCTGCTGGCTCCAGGTGAACCTGTGGTGGTACCTATTAACACACGTAGAGTGGAACTCAACCTAAGTACACGTTTAATCATTCCAGTAATACTTATTCTAAAACTCTTCTGTGAAATATTACTTAAGGCCTTTGGATGTACATTGAGCAGAATATTCAAAGATTTCTCCCTTAATGTAGTTACACTTTAGCAACTAGAGAGCAGCAGTGAACAATGAATATGATAAATAACTCAAAGTGATTGATGTTAGTACGTGCTATGGAAAAGCAAACAGTACATAGTAATTGGGGCGTTGGCTGCATGAGATGGACTACATGTTGGCCTCATCCCTGCCATCCAACAACTAGCTCTCAAGATAGAGTGATGTGAAGCCATGAAGTTCCTATGTGAAATGCACGCCAATCTACTCTGCCTAATTTCCATTTTATTGTTCGCTGTAGCCCACAGAGACCTCATTAAAACCTCAAAGCCTCACACTGAAAAAGCTCAACTCGCCAGGTGACTAAGTTGGTTGGGGCATCAACCCATACACCAAAAGGTTGTGGGTTTGAATTCAGGCTGAGGCATGTGAGAGGCAATCAATCGATGTTTTTCTCTCTCTCAACTCTTCTTCTTTCTCTAAAAATCAATAAAAATATATTCTTGAAAAAGGTTTAAAATTTTTTTTAAAAGAAAAAAACTCAATTCATGAACATTCTGCTTGGGGGGTGGGGGTGCCTGCTTCCCCATATGCAAGTGTGGCCTCTGATAAAGAAAAGGAAAGGAGTAAGACTAGGTTGGCGAAAAGCCCACACTGTGCTATTGTCAGCCTATGTCATCCAAGGTGCCATGTCCTAGGTTTCCATGTATTTTCAGACTTACCTGTAATGTATCTTCCAGGTTCTGGGGTTGCTCCAGAGACTATACCAGTAGAACCTACAAGAACGGGGCAGTGTCCAGTACCAGCAAACTACAACCGTGACCTTCCCTGCCAAGAAGTGCCCATGTAAATTTCTGTGTACAACAACTTTGTAGACTTCTCAACTATCATGTCTCTTCCTTTAGAGACAAGATATGAAATTTCTCTTCATATTACTATTTTTCTGTCTTTTGTTTGATTTTAAGATGGTCTAAGGATCTTACAAATGCAGGCAAAAAGCAGGAGAGATAATGCCTTGCTTGTCTATTTTTACCTGAACTTTCCCATACACGTATATAAATAATACCGAATATTTTCAGAAATCTATTTAAAAAAGTCATTCTGAAGTATAGGTATTAGCCCCGCTCCCCTGGATCTTTTCAGACTCTGATTGTGCCCCTTTCTCCTGGCAACGTTGTGGTCTCCAGTGGAGGGAAGGCTACCAGAGTGGTGCCTGGAAGACAAAGGTCTGAGACCTTCACAGCAACATGTGTTTATCTCACAAATGGCTGCCTCTAAGAGGACCCAGGGTGTATCTGTGTTACAAAAATTCAAAGTGAAGCAAAAATCTAGGCCTTTCTCTGACCCTCATCTCTAAGAAAGAAAATTAATAGTAATGTTCCCAGCTTGAGGCACCCTCCCTAGATATTCCATTCGCTCTAAGATTACAAAAAAAAAAAAAAAAAAATGTGGCTTTCACCCAGGTTCACCTGTCACACTTCCAGTTTGTTGGTCTCCTGGTACTTCAGTGGTGCCTGCTGTGGGAGGAAACCCGGAAATATATTTGAATGTAGCAAGGACAATGTTAAATATTATTATTGCTCTTTTGAGAAAGAAACCCTTTGCACAGGATATGCCAGTTTAGGAGTACACATCGCTATTTCTTCTTCCCAGATGTGTAATATTTCTCATCTCACCCTGCAATCATAGTGATGTGTGTACCATCACAAGTAAAACCTCTCATACTGATTTTACCAGAAACCCTTCTTTATAAACTTATACATGGGAGACTAGAAGCCAATATTGAGATATGTGCAAACCAGTCTGCATGGAACCACCCCTCCCAGCAGGCCAGACTAAGAAGAGTCACCATTAATAGTAAACCCCAAGTGCCAGAACTCTTTCTCACCAGCTCTGAATCCAGTTCCAGAAGTGCCACTGCTTCCTGTTAACGTTGTGGCCTCTGACGGAGGAAAATGGAAAAGGATGTGAGATATGAGAACAGAATTATGTTGATCTTTTTTATATCAGAGCACGTCAAATAACTACATTATGAGGTTAAATATGGAGACATCTTGCTAACCTACCTGTGTTGGGACCTGCAGGTACACTGGTTGTCCTAGTGAGTCCCTGTGTTGCACCTAAAAATGAGAAATATAAAGGCATCAACACAGCTTTAGCTCTCTCTTTCAAACTAAATTAACTACATGGCCTTGAACTCCTAGACGGCCATGCCTGAGACTCCTATTTCAGAAATAACAAGCCATCAGTGTCTTACCACAACTTTCTATCCTGAACAACCCAGTAACCATTGTTTCTACTGGAGTTTCCTTTTCCACACATCCCAGTGAAAGTGAAAGGAGACCTATGTCACACTCACCTGTTTCACTTCCAGTGCCTGGGCTCCGTGGTGTGGCAGAGGTGCCTAAAGGAGAAAACAGGCAATTGATGGAGTCATCTTTCTAAATGCTATTCACCAATTATATGAGATATTTTGATATTCTGATGTTTAAATTAAATAACTATCTGTTTAACCTCCAACTGATATTTATCAAGCAAAACTTCTGAGCAATTTTGTTTTAGTATTTTGATTGTGTCAGTGAGCACCACATTCAAAGATTCTTCCCTATGTGTCTTATATTCTAACAGCTGGAGGCTAGCAGTGAACAGTAAACATGATAAATAAGTCCATTATTTGCATGTTAATAGGTGCTATGGAAAAATGGCAAACCATATTTAAGAATTAAGTCCGGGCAGGCAGGGGCTCGCCCATAGGTAGGTCATCCCTGATATCCAACCAGGAGCTCTGAAACCCAGGGTGTGTGCAAAGTCAAAGGAAGACATGTGATACCAGAGAATTACAAGGTAGACCCAGGTTTGTGACTCTGGCATGCTCCGTCCCCATAGGGAATGCAGACCTATTTCTTCAGCCCACCTTCCCACTCATGTCTTCACTGCTGCCACATAAACAGAGATATGATTTTTTTTCAAGCCCAAAACCTCATAATGTGAAAGCTTACCTCCTACAAGTCCTGCTTGTGTGGTCCCACTTCCTTCCGTGGAAGTTGTGGCCTCTGATAGAGAAAAGAAGGGAAGGAGTAAGACTAGGTGGTGGGAAAGTGCACATTGTGTTAATGTCAGAATATCTGATCCACGATGCCATAGTGGCATACATATTTAGACTTACCTGTAACATAAGGTCCAGGTTCCTGGGTTTTTCCAGAGACTATACCAGTAGTGCCTGCAGCAAAAGAGGCGCAGAACCCTTAGTTCCACTGCTTGTTCACCATGTGATTTTAAAAGAATCTAAAGTCTCCTTGTAACACCAGACTATAAGTGACAAATGTGAGTTTAAGTGCCAAGAAGCCATCCATATGAGCCCCATGGAGCATTCCTGTGTACAATTTTACTGAATTCTCAGCTATCATGACACTTTTTTTAGAGAAGAGATTTGAAATGTTTATCTACAGTATGTTTATCTGTCATTCGACTTCATGATGGTCTGATGAAGTATTTTGTAAACTCAGGCAATAAGGAGGCAACATAATGACTGGCTTGCCCTTTTTCAGTTGAACTTTCCCAATACAACATATTTCAATAGTGCACAATACTGTCAGAAGACTGTTTAAGAAGTTATGATAAAGTGCAGGTATTAGCTTAGCTGCACTCCCCTGTGTCTTTTCCAACTTTGGCCATGCCACTTTCTCCTAGGAATGTTGTGGCCTCTGAGAGAAAGCGGAAAAGAGATAATTGGAGAATATTTAAGGATCATGGAGAATACATGGTGGGACACCTGCCATGGAAAATCCCAGAGGTGACATCTATTTGCTGGAACACATTTAGAAGATTCTATGCCCACATCTTGGCTCACCTGTGTTGGAACTTCCAGGAACAATAGTTGTGCCAGGGGCTATCCCAGTGGTGCCTAAAAGACAAAGGGCCTGAGATCTTCATGGTAACATATGTTTGTCTACTCAATGTCTGCCTCAGAAGAACCCCATGTATATCTTTATTACATTAAATGGCCCTTGCACTAATTCAAGATGAAGGGAGAATCTAAGCCTCTTCTATGACCCATGTGACTAAGGCAGCAGCAAAAATAGTAGTGTTCCCAGCATGAGGCACCATCTAGACAATCCTTTCACTCCAGGATGATGAAAATAAGGTGCCTTTAACAAAGGTTCCCTTGTTACACTCCCAGTTGTTTGGCCTCATGGTACCGCTGTGGAGTCTACCATGGGTGGAAAACCAGAAAATATTTGAATGTGCCAAGAAAAATCTTGAATATCATGACTGCTCTTTGAGGAAGAAAATATTTGTTTAGGATATGCCTCCTTAAAAGACCACACTGCCTTCACATCTTCCCAGATATGTAATACTTTCAGTTCTTCCTGACAGCTTAGTGATTTTTATACCATCATGGGGAAATCTTTCATTCTGACTTCATCACAAGCTCTTCCTAAGGAAATTACAGTGGTGAGACTAGAAGACAGTAATTGAGAGTTTTTCAAAAATATATTCAATCTAAGAAACACTGGAAGCAAATGGAAACCACTCTGCAGGAAAGTACACCCACATCTACAGGAGAGCCAATAGTTACAATTCATGCCAACCCAGAATGAGCCATGAAGTACTCATTCTCACCAGGTCTGGATCCAGTTCTAGGAGATCCACTGCTTCCTGTTAGTGTGGTGGCTTCTGAAGAAAGAAAATGATCAATGGTAAGGTCTGAGGATTTGAGAACTAGGGAAAGAATTATGTTGATATTTTACCAGAGTAGTTCTACCAACTACACTGAGTGGCCAGATTATTGTGATCTCTGAACGCATAATAATGTGGCCACTCAGTGTACTTATGTATAAGGGAAAGCTTCCAAATCTTGATATGTCAAGGGACTAGGAGATAGTGGCCCCCAGCCTCTGGCTAGTAAGTCGCCTGGTTCTTTCTAACTACCCACAATGCAGTTCTTATACATGGAAAAACCTTATTTTAAAATCCCAACTCTGTGGTCAGTCTACACTGAGTGGCCAGATTATTATGCACTCAGAGATAATAAACTGGCCACTCAGTGTATATTATAAAGTTACATGTGGAGATTCCTTTCTAGTAACTTACCTGTGTGAGAATGATCAGGAGTAATGGTTGTCCTAGAGAACTCCTGTGTAGCATCTAAAAATGAGAAAGATAAAGGCATCAATACTCTCTTCAGTACTGGCTAATTTTGCATCCTGGAATGACCAAGAGATGTTTCCTGGGGCCTCTGTTTCTGAATGAAATGAACCATCTATAACTTTCCACAATTGCCTTTGCTGACACACTTATTTATCACTGTTGCTACTGGAGTTTCTTTGGCCAGATCTCACTGGAAGTGAAAAGAGACCTTGTGTTGCCCTCACCTGTTTCACTGCCAGCCCCTGGGCTCCCTGGTGTGACAGAGGTGCCTAAAGGAGAAAGAAGGCATATAATCAATATAACTTTCTAAATGTTACTCATCAATTACTTGAGGTATTTTGATGTCCTGATGTTTAATAAAAATCTGTGAGTCTACTGCTCTCTTATGAAAATTTTTTTAGCGTATCCTACCTGGCTTGCTTTTCTGTGAACTGCTGCTGGCTCCAGGTGAAAGCGTGGTGCTACCTGTTAAAGCAAATAGAGTGAAGCTTCAACACAAGTACACATTTCCTCATCCCACTGTGCAATGCTGTTGTAGGCATTTGGGTGTATTGGTGAGTAGAATATTTCAATATCCCTCTCCTAATGTGCCTTACATTTCAGCAGCTGGAGTCCAGCAGTAAACACTAAACATGATAACTAGGGCAATGAGATAGGCCTTAGTAAGTTATATGGGAAAATGTCAAACTATGTACAAGCATTGCAGCCTTGGCAGGCAGGGGATGGTCTGAAGATTGGCCTCATCCCTGCCACACACCAAACAGCTCTAGAAGCCTAGCCCTCTAGAAATAATAAGAACATGTGAGGCAATGGAATTCCTGGGTGACCCAGATTTGTGACTCTAGCATGCTATCTTCCCAGAGGAAATGCAAACCCACAGCCACATAAAGAGGGATTTGATTTTTAAAAAAAGCACCTCCGACTAACAAGTTCAGCTTCTAAAAATTTTCCTTGTGTGGTCCTACTTCCTCCTATGGAAGCTATGGCCTCTGACAGAGGAAAGAACGGAAGGAGTAAAGGGGAGGTGCTGGGAAAGTCCACACTGTGCTATTATTGTCAGAATTTGTCATCCAAGGTGCCAATGAACAGTTTTTACTTGTATTTGCAGACTTACCTGTGATGTAACTTCCAGGTTCCGGGGTTTCTCCAGAGGCTATACCAGTAGTACCTACAACAAGAAGGGGTCAATGGTTCTTAACTCAATTGTGTGTGTACTACGTGATTTAAATAGGAATCTAAAGTCCCCATGTAGCAGCAAACTATACCCCTGTGAGCTTTAGTGCCAAGAAGTCATCCATGTATCCCCCATGTAACATTTCTTTCTATAACAATTTTACTGAGTCCCCAACTATCACATCTTTTTATTGGAGGGGAACTGAAAACTCAATCTCTACTGAACTATTTATCCATCACTTGTTTGACTTCATGATGGTCGAGTAAAGGCCCTTGAGAGCTCGGGCAATAAGGGGTGGCTTGCCTTTTTTTTAATTCAGAAATTATTCAATATAATATACATAAATAGTATAGATATATTTTCAGAAGATTTCTTAAAGTAGTTATTATGAAATGTAGATATTTGTCTAGCATCCCTCACCTGTGTCTATTCCAACTCGGGTTGTTCCACCTTCTCCTAGGAAAGTTGTGGCCTCTGAGGGGAAAAAATGTGGAAAAGAGTAATTGGCTAATATTTAAGAATGCTGGTTAAGATACCATGGTATGACTAAAATCCAAACAAACAGCAGCACAAAAGGCATCTAACTTTAGAGAGGACCTGAGGAAAGTCTACGTCAGCTCTGACTCACCTGTGTTGGAAGCGCCAGGGCCAACAGTTGTGCCTGAGGCTCGGCCTGTGGTGCCTGAAACACAGAGGGTGAGAGCTTCAGTGTGCCTCCTGTGTGTCTCCTGAAAGCCTAGCTCTAGACGGAATCTAGATGTATCTCTTATACAAAGGCCCCTTTCGAGAATTCATCATGAATTAAGAAACTATACCTCTTCTGTGACCCATGTCAGTAAGAAATCAACAAAATTAGTTATGTTCCAAGCATAGGAAACCCTCCCAGAATTTGCATTCAGTCAAAGGTGGGTACAAAAGGTGGCTTTCTCCCAGATTCACCTGTCGTAGTCCCAGTTTCTCGACCTGGTGGTACTACAGTGGTTTTTGTGGGAGGAAAACCAGAAAAATATTTGAATGTGCCAGGAAAATATTGAATAGATGTTTAAGAGTTCACATTGATTTGGCTCCTTCCCAGATACAAAATATTTCTCAGCTCCTCCTGACATCTTAGTGATATGTACGTCATCACAGGGTAAACCTCTCAGACTGATTCCACCACCATCCTCTCTTTAGAATGTTACAGCTGAAAGGCTGAATGCCAGTGTTGAGAGTTTTTCCAAAATATGTTAAATCTAAGAAGGAAGCAGGTGAGAACCACTCTGCAGGAAAGCACCCCTCTCAGCAGGCCAGGCTAAAAAGAATCACTATTAATAGTAAACCCCAAACTTCAGGAACTATTTCTCACCGGCTCTGAATCCAGTTCCAGAAGTGCCACTGCCTTCTGTTAACGTTGTGGCCTCTGATGGAAGAAAATGATGAAGGGTGAGATTGAAGGAATTGAGATATTAGGAAAAGGATTATGTTGATATGTTATCAGAGCAGGTCTACTAACTGTATTATGATTTTATATATGGAGATTTCTTCTTGTTAACCTACCTGTGTGGGAACTTCCAGATATAATGGTTACCAATACTACCCTTTACCTCTTTGCACACAATATGCCACAATTGCCTAATCTTCACAGCTTCCAACTACACAGTAACATTTAGTCTAGTCCAGTGGTCGGCAAACTCATTAGTCAACAGAGCGGCAAACGGCAGCTCGCGAGCCGCATGTGGCTCGCAAGCCACCGTTTGCCGACCACTGTCCTAGGACATTCCTGTGTAACACCTAAAGATCAGAAAGATAAAGATAAAGGCATCAAGAAGCATTAGCTCAACCTCAAGTAACTGTGATGAGTGGAATGACTGGAAGGCATTTCCTGAGACCTCTAGTTTCTGACAGAAATGAGCCATCAATGACTTTCCACAATTTCCTTTCATTGTTGCTATTGGAGTTCCCTTTTCCAAGATCCCAATGAAAGAGAAAGGAGATCTCATGTCACCCTCACCTGTTTCACTTCCAGTGCCTGGGCTCCTTGATGTGACAGAGGTGCCTAAAGGAAGAAAATGGCAAAGGATGGAGTCATCTTTCTCAATGTTATTTCTACATTACTTGAAGTATTTTGATGTTCCAATGTTTGAAGAAGAACTTTGTGATTCTAACACACTCATACGATAAATTTATTTGGTATCCTACCTGGCTTGGAATTCTGTGAACTGCTGCTGGCTCCAGGTGAAAGTGTTGTGCTGCCTATTAAAGCAAATAGAGTGAAGCTTCAATGTAAATACACATTTCATGATTCCACAAATATTTATTAAGCAAGTCTTCTGTGAAATATTGTTTTAGGCCATTGGATATATTGGTGACCAGAATATTCATAGATCACTCCCCTAATGTGGCTTATGTTTGAGCAGCTGGAGTCCAGCAGTAAACAATTTATAATAATAAAAGGGTAATATGCTAATTAGACCAGACGTCCTTCCAGACATCATTCGGGATGTCCTTCCTGATGAAGCCAGGGCCGAAGGGAAGCCAGCCCGGGTCCCAGGTGCCTGCAGGTGGCCCGAGGGAAGCCCGGGTCCCAGGTTTCAGGAGGGAAGCTGGTGCCAGCAGCCGGGGGAAGGAAGGCCTACTCTTGCACAAATTTTTGTGTATCGGGCCTCTAGTAAACATAATAACTAGGTCAATGAGATAGGCCTAGTGAGTTTCATGGGAAAATGGCAAACCATATATAAGTATTGCAGCCTTGGAAGGCAGGGCCTGGCCCACAGGCGGGTCTCACCCCTGCCTTCAACAACTAGCTCTGTAAGCCTGGGCCTCTGGAAATAATGCTGGAGACATGTGAGTTCATGGAATTTTGAGGCTGACCCAAGTTTGTGACTCTGGCATACTGTGTCCCTAGAAGAAATTCAGGTTTCTTTCCTTACCCTTCTTTCAACTCATGTGTTCACTCTAGCCACACAAACAGGGATTTGCTAAACATCCCAAAACTTTAAGCTAAAACTTCTGCTTAAATGGTCCCATTTCCTCTATGAATGTTATGGAAGGATTATACACTAGATTGGGAGAATGTGTAGAGTATGTGATTGTCAGTAAACATTATCTAAGGTACCAATATCCAGATTTTGGGTGAATTTTCTGACTTACCTGTGTTGTAACTTCCAGGTTCCAAAGTTTTCCCAGAGACTATACCAGTAGTACCTACAACAAGAAAGGGGCAGTTCACAACTTCAATTGCTTGTTCACCAAGTGATTCAAAGAGGTACCTAAAGTCTCCACATAGCAGCAAGTGATAAGCCTGAGACTTTCAGTTCAAAGACATCATCCATTTTGCTCCATATAACATTTTTTTCTGTAATTCTTTTCCTGAATTCTCAACTATCAGGTCTCTTACTTGGAGGAGAGATAATAATTTTCTTTCCACATTACTATTTACCTGTCATTAATTTGACTCTATGATGGTCTAGTGAAGGCTCTTGTAAGCTTAGGCAATCAGGAGGCAATGTAAGGACTGGCTTATCTTTTTGTCTGGAATTGCTTGACATAACATATATAAATAGTGTAGATATATTTTCAGAAGACTATTTTAAGATGTTATTTTGAAATGCAGACATTAGCTTAGAGCACTCACCTGCCCCTACTCCAGCTGTAGTTGTTTCCCTTTCCCCAAGGAAAGTTGTGGCCTCTGAGGGAGAGAATGGGGAAAGTGATTAAAGAATATTTCAGAATCATGGAAACGATATGATGATACTCCTTCCAACGAGTAGTCTCAGAGGGGAAATCTAATTTGTGGGAAGAGGTGGGGAAGATTCTATTTCAAATTGCAGACTCACCTGTTTTGGAACTGCCTGGGGCAACAGTTGTGCCAGGAGCTATCCCAGTGGTGCCTAAAACACAAAACCAATGGTAGTCACCATGTGTTCTTTTTTAAAAACGTGCACCTAAAAAGAACCTAAGTATATTGTCATTTTATCTAACTGGCTCGCTATCTACCTCTTCTTTGCTGGTGAGCTGTATGTATTTTCCCATTAACCATTTTTTTATTCCCAAGACTTTCAGAGAGATAATGTTCTCAACCTGAGGCAATTTCTGGGCAACATTCTATTTTGGTAAACTGGTTGGGTTTCTCCCACACTCACCTGTTTTCCTCCCAGTGACTTCACTTTCTGGTGATACAGTGGTACCTGCTGGGGGATGGAAATGGAAGAAGATATGAATGTTCTGAAAATTACAGCTACTGAGAAAATATTGTGCTGTTCTTTGGTGTTGTGTGTGTGTGTGTGTGTGTGTGTATGTGAAAAGCCAACATCTAATGGGGCAGACATGTTTCCAGGGTTTATGTAGCTCTTCTTTATATATCAGGAATAGAAAAATTTCTCACTTTCCTCTTCAAGTCTTGTAACATCTGTAAATTTCTCAGTACTATGCCATGTTCAAGGATTACAGCTATAAGTCTGAACTCTGTTATTAGCAGCTTAGCAGGACAAAATTTTAAAACTTAAAAAGAATCAGTTGGCCCAAAATACAGTATTAATAAAGAAAATGTGAACAGCTCTCCAGAAAGTCTTTCTCTCTCGGCTCTCCTATGAGCATCATAATTAGTGGTTAGCAGAAGGCATGTGATGCTTCCTCTCACCCGTTCTGAATCCATCTCCAGTGATACCCACATCTCCTGTGGAAGTTGTGGCCTCTGAGGGAGAAAATAGACAAGAAAGTTCCGGGTGTTAGGGATGTTGGGAAGAGGTATTTTGTATTATATTATCACAGCAAGCCTATAAAACACTTAATTTCCATCGTGTCCATAGAGATGGTTTTCTTATATTTCAACTCCCCCTGTGTTGGAAATAGCTGTTTTAGATCACTGCATGATACACTGAGTGATGCATGTCCAATGGTCCCCACTCAACAAAGGCAGAATCCAGTGGATCAGATGGACAAGTGTGGAAACCAAACACCTCATTGCATAAGGACCAAAAAGGGGTTTTATATCAATAAATAAAATGAGACAAAAATACCAGTCTTCATGGAGCTTGTATTTAAATGTAATTGCTAAAGGACTGCAGAAGTGGGCAATTTTTAGAAAAGTGAAGTGTTATATAGAACAACCTTCATTTTTGCTTATCTTTTAAAACTTAAAATTTAAAAGAAACATCAGGAAGCCATGAAAGCTAAAAATTTTCGTGAAAATGGTAGGTGACAATGCTAATATACTGAGAAGTATGGTACTTTCTTTTTTAAATGAGGATGATATTTCTAGTTATCTTTATTTACTTGATTTTGTATGTTTACACACAACCAATGTAAAATTTAACTATTATGTAAGAAACTCAATACACCTTTGTTATGATTTCAGAAGGCATAAGAATAGTAAAAGCAAAAGCTCTATGCTACCAAACTCTAATTTGAAGTTTATGTTTTATTAATCTGATAAATTATGACTTCTGCTATCTTATTTTCTATTCTAGTTACTGTAACACAATTTCTTAAGTGTATATTTAAATTTATATTTTCTTACCTGTTACGTTAGCCTGTCCTGGTGGCACTAAAAATTAAAAACACAATATATAAAAATATATATACATATATATTTAATTTATCTCAACTCACAGATTAATTCATATTAAATTATAGTTTAGGAAGAATATCGCAGTCCCTCAGTTACTTTTCAGTGCTCAAATGGAAGAGATAGAAATATTTCAAACTACATTGTGCAGAAATAGCTTTTTGTCATTTTAATTTCAACTTACCTACAATGAGTTCTGGTAGAACTTTGTTCGCTGAGCCAAAAAAAAGAAAAGATTAAATTCATGTTTTAATTTAAAAATATGCTTATTGAATTGCATTTTAGAAATTCACTTTAATGCTTCAATGGCCATTATATATAATTTTTTATTAAAAAACAGGAGTGTTATTTCCATAGGGGTTTACCTAAAAATTCAAGTCAGGATGAGGGATCTTTTGGGGGAAAAAACTGTAAAGTGTTCTTGTAAAAAATCATTCATAAGTTACAAATTATTAAACTGAAAACAGAACTGCTGCCTTTTTCCCAAGTAAAATATTTCGAAACAGTACCTCTTGTCTGGTTCCATTTAATTTAAGAGTAAAGTCTTGAACTTGGAAAGTGCAAAAAGAAATAGTAATAAAAGGATAAAATATATACTGTGCCCCAATAGTTACATATACTAGTAGCCATGGTACTAATTCATAATATACTATTGGTGCTCAATAAATAATATAAAGAATATGAATTCATTTACATTTATATAACCATTGAATGAGTAAAGAATAATTATGAATTTAGTCTGAATTAAATTTTTGAATAAATTATTTCCAGGTGGCTAGTTTGTAAAATAAATTTACACCAGTGGAGTTTTTAATATAGTAGTTAGAATAGATGTAGCATAAATCTTTACCAGAAAATAATTATTAGCAATCTATTCCTTAAATAATAGATAATTTAGTCACTAAATCTTAGGTTCTATTAGATAACCTACAAAGTG
Organism: Corynorhinus townsendii; assembly: GCA_026230045.1. Classification (NCBI taxonomy): domain Eukaryota; kingdom Metazoa; phylum Chordata; class Mammalia; order Chiroptera; family Vespertilionidae; genus Corynorhinus; species Corynorhinus townsendii. The sequence goes on from JAPDVU010000003.1 coordinate 177,621,680, forward strand.
AGACATGTCTTTCTCAAGTACTATGATACATTACTAGTCCAGAAACTTAAATAATAATGTACTCTAGCCTTGAATAAATAATTTAGTCCATGTATTGTTATGAAAAAATTGTCCTAAAAGTATTTGTAAATTTTATGTCAAGTTGGAATAACTGAAAAAAGAAAGGAAGTGATGAACTTTTTATTTATAAAACAATAGAATTATAGTTTTGTCAAGTAAAATGCCTTAAATCTTGCTGTTTTGGAACAAATGCCACAATTTTTCTTATATAAAAAATTTTAAACTTTTTTTTAATACCTGTTGCTGTAGTTATTTTAGTTAGAAAGAGGGAAATTTTAAGTTTTGTACATATAAAAAGCAAGCTTTTCTTAATGGGTCGTTAAAGATCATTGAATATTTGTCTTAGAGGATGACATGTACATGTGGTGAAGATCAGTCTCTGGAGTCAGGAAGCAATGGGTAAAAACACGGGCCCCACTCTGATTGACTGAGGAACCTGGACCAACCTAGGTAATGGCTTTTTTTAAGTTTCTCATGAGTAAATGAGATAACCATCCTTATTCAAATAGTTAAACAAAATAATATATTTAAAAAGATTTTAATTATGTAACTGGTATTTTTATTAAATATTTTATCATTTAAAACTAGCCAATGAACATGAAAACAAATAAAAAACATACACCCAGCATGCCCTGTTTACTTACCTATAGTGGTACTTCCTGATGGAATTGTTGAGCCAGGGGTGCTTCTTATGGAACCTGAGACTAAAAATGGAAAGTCATAAGCAGTGTTTTTATTTTGGGGACATATAACCTGGACATTGTCACTGTAACTACTTTGAGCCCAAGTGTTGTAGTTCCAGTACTGGTGAGAAAGCACCTATCCTATATAATAAAAGGGTAATATGCAAGTAGACCAAATGGCAGAACAACTGAACAACCAATCAGAGCATAATATGGTAATGATATGCTAAGGCTGCTCAACCACTGGCTATGGTATGCACTGTCCACCAGGGGACATATGCTCCGACCAGCAGGTTAGCTTGCTTCTGGGGTCCAGCCAATCAGGACTGAGAGAGATGGGCTGGACATGCCCTGGAGCCCTCCCACAGTCCTTCCCCAGCCCATTTGTGCACCATTGGGGTCCCTCAAGCCTGTCCTGTGCCCTCTAGCAATCCAGGACCCCTTGGGGGATGTCAGAGAGCTGGTTTCAGCTCAATCCCACAGGCCACTCCCCTTAGGAGGGTGCCAGATGCAGGGCTCATGGCTGGCGAGTGCTGCTGAAGCAGCACCAGCCTCTCCTGATAGGGACTGATTGAGCACAAGCCCGTGACAGGCACAGTGAGGCCAGGATGAGTGGGAGCAGGTGGCATTGGACTGCAGGTTTTGGCCCAATCCCTGCAGGCCATGCAGAGAAACCCCACCCATGCACAAATTTATGCACCAGGCCTCCAGTTAAAATATAAGGCCCTAAATATGGGATAACTTGGATCTGATTTTTTGATTTTTGTATTTATAGTACATTGATATTCATGATTAGATGTGTCAGAAAACCTTATGTTGAGCCACAGCCTGAGCCAATAGCATCCCTTCCCACTCTTCTGATTTACCGGATGTGATTAATCTGGTTGTGCTTTCACCTGCTTCAGTGGTTTCTCCATATGATTCTTCAGTTGTGCCTGGGTAAAGGGACAATTGATTATTGTCTTTACATGATTGATTTAAGTAAAAATAATAAACTTACATGCATTTAACTAAACTTCAATTTTAATGTTAATAGTAAACCTAGAATTTAATTTTATATTCCAAAAAATTTAGGCTTTAGTAATTAATTTAAGCTCATCATCACAATTTGGGTGTCAGGCATGTTTGTGCTGGATCACCCAGGTGAGCCTTGCCTGATTGGTTCCCAGCAGAGGTGGCCCCAGAGGCTCCTTCTCCAGCTGTGCTTCCTCTGCTTGCCTCCGTGGTAGCTCCTATGGACACTCTGAATGCACCTGTCAGAAAAAAGTAACAGGGATGGAAACATCAAATTATTAAGAAGTGTGAAATATCAATTTAAAACAATAATGTTCTATAAACTTCCTATATTTTTAAACAAATTCAAGTCATAAATAGTCTAATTCTTATACATGTATACGTGCAGTTCCAAATTATTGGGCCAAAACTCATATTACTCAAACTCTTGTCTATTTTTGACTAAATTGACTTACCTCTAGATGTGGTAATATCACTTCCTGGCATCATTGTTGCACTTCCCAATTCAGTTGATGATCCGGTTGTCAATGTTTCTCCAGATAACAGTCCAGTTGTCCCAAATCTTTCTGGTGATGTCTCTGTTCTATCTGATGCTCCAGTTGATGATACAGAACTTCCTTGAGTAGATCTAGTGGTACCAGCTGCTAAGCCAGTTGTCCCTGATCCTTCAGCTGATGGTCTGGTTGTTGTATTTTTTTCAGATGATGACTCAGTTGTACCTGAACTTTTAAAAAGTGACCCAGTTGTTCCAGATTCTGGTCTTACAGCTGTGGCTGAACTTCTTGCTGTTACACCAGTGTTTCCTGATATTCCACCTGTTGTGCCAATGGTTCCTATCCCTCCCTCAGATGGCCTATTTGTTGCAGGTCCTTCAGATGATGACTCAGGTGTTCGATACGCTTTAGCAGTTGTTTCAGATTCCGATGATCCTGTTGTCCCTGATCCTACAGGTGCTACACCTGTGGTTCCTGACATTCCACTTGTGGGGCCAGTTGTCCCTGTCCCTCCAGCGGATGCTCTGGTTGTCCCTGGTCTTTCAGATGATGACTCAGTTGTTCCTGAACCTCTGAAAGATGTTCCAGTTGTCCCCGATCCTTCAGGTATTACACCAGAAGTTCCTGACATGTGACTCATTGAGACAGTTGTTTCTTTCCCTCCAGCTGATGTTCTGCTTGTTGTAGGTCTTTGAGATGATGATTCAGTTGTCCCAGAACTTTTAGCAGGTGACCCAGTTGTTCCAGATTCTGATGTCCCAGTTGTCCCTGATCCTCCAGGTGTTACACCAGTGGATCCTGGCATTTCAGCTGTTGGACCAGTTGTTCCTTTTCCTCCCTCAGATGGCCTGTTTGTTCCAGGTCCTTCAGATGATGATTCAGGTGTTTGAGACCCTTTAGCAGGTGATCCAGTTGTTTTAGATTCTGATGTTCCTATTGTCCCTGAACCTACAGGTGCTACACCTGTGGTTCCTGACATTCCACTTGTTGGGCCAGTTGTCCCTGTCCCTCCAGCAGATGATCCAGTTGTCTCTGTTCTTTCAGAGAAGGACTCAGTTGTTCCTGAAGCTTTAGCAGGTGATCCAGTTGTTCCAGATTCTGATGTTCCAGTTGTCCCTGATCCTCCAGGTGCTACACCTGTGGTTCCTGGCATACCACCTGTTGAGACAGTTGTTCCTGTCCCTCCAGCTGATGGCCTGGTTGTTGTAATTCTTTCAGATGATGATTCAGTTGTTCCTGAACCTTTATCAGATGATTCAGTTGTTCCAGATTCTGATGTTCCAGTTGTACCTGATCCTCCAGGTGTTACACCAGTGGATCCTGAGATTCTACCTGTTGGGCCAGTGGTTCCTATCCCTCCCTCAGATGGCCTGTTTGTTGCAGGTCCTTCAGATGATGATTCAGATGTTGGAGACCCTTTAGCAGATGTTTCAGATTCTGATGTTCCTGTTGTCCCTGATCCTCCAGGTGCTACACCTGTGGTTCCTGACATTCCACTTGTTGGGCCAGTTGTGCCTGTCCCTCCAGCGGATGATCTGGTTGTCCCTGGTCTTTCAGATGATGACTCAGTTGTTCCTGAACCTCTGAAAGATGTTCCAGTTGTCCCCGATCCTTCAGGTGTTACACCAGTAGTTCCTGACATGTGACCCATTGAGACAGTTGTTTCTTTCCCTCCAGCTGATGTTCTGGTTGTTTTAATTCTTTCAGATGATGATTCAGTTGTTCCTGAACCTTTAGCAGGTGACCCAGTTGTTCCAGGTTCTGATGTTGCAGTTGTTCCTGATCCTCCAGGTGTTACACCAGTGGATCCTGGCATTTCAGCTGTTGGACCAGTTGTTCCTGTGCCTCCAGCTGATGGTCTGGTTGTTGTAGTTCTTTCAGATGATGATTCAGTTGTTCCTGAACCTTTAGCAGGTGACACAGTTGTTCCAGATTCTGATGTTCCAGTTGTTTCTGATACTCCAGGTGCTACACCTGTGGTTCCTGACATTCCACTTGTTGGGCCACTTGTCCCTGTCCCTCCAGCAGATGCTCTGGTGGTCCCTGGTCCTTCAGATGATGACTCAGTTTTTCCTGAACCTCTGAAAGATGAACCACTTGTCCCCGATCCTCCAGGTGTTACACCAGTGGATCCTGAGATTCTACCTGTTGGGCCAGTGGTTCCTATCCCTCCCTCAGATGGCCTGTTTGTTGCAGATCCTTCAGATGATGATTCAGGTGTTGGAGACCCTTTAGCAGATGTTTCAGATTCTGATGTTCCTGTTGTCCCTGATCCTCCAGGTGCTACACCTGTGGTTCCTGACATTCCACTTGTTGGGCCAGTTGTCCCTGTCCCTCCAGCGGATGCTCTGGTTGTCCCTGGTCCTTCAGATGATGACTCAGTTTTTCCTGAACCTCTGAAAGATGAACCAGTTGTCCCCGATCCTTCAGGTGTTACACCAGTAGTTCCTGACATGTGACCCATTGAGACAGTTGTTTCTTTCCCTCCAGCTGATGTTCTGGTTGTTTTAATTCTTTCAGATGATGATTCAGTTGTTCCTGAACCTTTAGCAGGTGACCCAGTTGTTCCAGGTTCTGATGTTGCAGTTGTCCCTGATCCTCCAGGTGTTACACCAATGGATCCTGGCATTTCAGCTGTTGGACCAGATGTTCCTGTCCCTCCAGCTGATGGTCTGGTTGTTGTAGTTCTTTCAGATGATGATTCAGTTGTTCCTGAACCTTTAGCAGGTGATTCAGTTGTTCCAGATTCTGATGTTCCAGTTGTCCCTGATCCTCCAGGTGTTACACCAGTGGATGCTGGCATTTCAGCTGTTGGACCAGTTGTTCCTGTGCCTCCAGCTGATGGTCTGGTTGTTGTAGTTCTTTCAGATGATGATTCAGTTGTTCCTGAACCTTTAGCAAGTGACCCAGTTGTTCCAGATTCTGATGTTCCAGTTGTTTCTGATACTCCAGGTGCTACACCTGTGGTTCCTGACATTCCACTTGTTGGGCCACTTGTCCCTGTCCCTCCAGCAGATGCTCTGGTGGTCCCTGGTCCTTCAGATGATGACTCAGTTTTTCCTGAACCTCTGAAAGATGAACCACTTGTCCCCGATCCTCCAGGTGTTACACCAGTGGATCCTGAGATTCTACCTGTTGGGCCAGTGGTTCCTATCCCTCCCTCAGATGGCCTGTTTGTTGCAGATCCTTCAGATGATGATTCAGGTGTTGGAGACCCTTTAGCATATGTTTCAGATTCTGATGTTCCTGTTGTCCCTGATCCTCCAGGTGCTACACCTGTGGTTCCTGACATTCCAATTGTTGGGCCACTTGTCCCTGTCCCTCCAGCAGATGCTCTGGTGGTCCCTGGTCCTTCAGATGATGACTCAGTTTTTCCTGAACCTCTGAAAGATGAACCAGTTGTCCCCGATCCTTCAGGTGTTACACCAGTAGTTCCTGACATGTGACTCATTGAGACAGTTGTTTCTTTCCCTCCAGCTGATGATCTGCTTGTTGTAGATCTTTGAGATGATGATTCAGTTGTTCCAGAACCTTTAGCAGGTGACCCAGTTGTTCCAGGTTCTGATGTCCCAGTTGTTCCTGATCCTCCAGGTGCTACACCTGTGGTTCCTGACATTCCACTTGTTGGGCCAGTTGTCCCTGTCCCTCCAGCAGATGTTCTGGTGGTCCCTGGTCCTTCAGATGATGACTCAGGTTTTCCTGAACCTCTGAAAGATGAACCAGTTGTCCCCGATCCTTCAGGTGTTACACCAGTAGTTCCTGACATGTGACTCATTGAGACAGTTGTTTCTTTCCCTCCAGCTGATGATCTGCTTGTTGTAGATCTTTGAGATGATGATTCAGTTGTTCCAGAACCTTTAGCAGGTGACCCAGTTGTTCCAGGTTCTGATGTCCCAGTTGTTCCTGATCCTCCAGGTGCTACACCTGTGGTTCCTGACATTCCACTTGTTGGGCCAGTTGTCCCTGTCCCTCCAGCAGATGCTCTGGTGGTCCCTGGTCCTTCAGATGATGACTCAGGTTTTCCTGAACCTCTGAAAGATGAACCACTTGTCCCCGATCCTTCAGGTGTTACACCAGTAGTTCCTGACATGTGACTCATTGAGACAGTTGTTTCTTTCCCTCCAGCTGATGATCTGCTTGTTGTAGATCTTTGAGATGATGATTCAGTTGTTCCAGAACCTTTAGCAGGTGACCCAGTTGTTCCAGGTTCTGATGTCCCAGTTGTTCCTGATCCTCCAGGTGTTACACCAGTGGATCCTGGCATTTCAGCTGTTGGACCAGTTGTTCCTTTTCCTCCCTCAGACGGCCTGTTTGTTCCAGGTCCTTCAGATGATGATTCAAGTGTTTGAGACCCTTTAGCAGATGTTTCAGTTGTTTTAGATTCTGATATTCCTGTTGTCCCTGAACCTACAGGTGATACACCTGTGGTTCCTGATATTCCACTTGATGGGCCAGTTGTCCCTGTCCCTCCAACAGATGATCCAGTTGTCCCTGTTCTTTCAGAGAAGGACTCAGTTGTTCCTGAAGCTTTAGCAGGTGATCCACTTGTTCCAGATTCTGATGTTCCAGTTGTCCCTGATCCTCCAGGTGCTACACCTGTGGTTCCTGGCATGCCACCTGTTGAGACAGTTGTTCCTGTCCCTCCAGCTGATGGTCTGGTTGTTGTAATTCTTTCAGATGATGATTCAGTTGTTCCTAAACCTTTATCAGATGATTCAGTTGTTCCAGATTCTGATGTTCCAGTTGTCCCTGATCCTCCAGGTGTTACACCAGTGGATCCTGGCATTTCAGCTGTTGGACCAGTTGTTCCTGTGCCTCCAGCTGATGGTCTGGTTGTTGTAGTTCTTTCAGATGATGATTCAGTTGTTCCTGAACCTTTAGCAGATGACCCAGTTGTTCCAGATTCTGATGTTCCAGTTGTTTCTGATACTCCAGGTGCTACACCTGTGGTTCCTGGCATTCCACTTGTTGGGCCAGTTGTCCCTGTCCCTCCAGCAGATGCTCTGGTTGTCCCTGGTCCTTCAGATGATGACTCAGTTTTTCCTGAACCTCTGAAAGATGAACCAGTTGTCCCCGATCCTCCAGGTGTTACACCAGTGGATCCTGACATTCCACCTTTTGGGCCAGTGGTTCCTATCCCTCCCTCAGATGGCCTGTTTGTTGCAGATCCTTCAGATGATGATTCAGGTGTTGGAGACCCTTTAGCAGATGTTTCAGATTCTGATGTTCCTGTTGTCCCTGATCCTCCAGGTGCTACACCTGTGGTTCCTGACATTCCACTTGTTGGGCCAGTTGTGCCTGTCCCTCCAGCGGATGATCTGGTTGTCCCTGGTCTTTCAGATGATGACTCAGTTGTTCCTGAACCTCTGAAAGATGAACCAGTTGTCCCCGATCCTTCAGGTGTTACACCAGTCGTTCCTGACATGTGACCCATTGAGACAGTTGTTTCTTTCCCTCCAGCTGATGTTCTGGTTGTTTTAATTCTTTCAGATGATGATTCAGTTGTTCCTGAACCTTTAGCAGGTGACCCAGTTGTTTCAGGTTCTGATGTTGCAGTTGTCCCTGATCCTCCAGGTGTTATACCAATGGATCCTGGCATTTCAGCTGTTGGACCAGTTGTTCCTGTCCCTCCAGCTGATGGTCTGGTTGTTGTAGTTCTTTCAGATGATGATTCAGTTGTTCCTGGACCTTTAGCAGGTGAACCAGTTGTTCCAGATTCTGATGTTCCAGTTGTTCCTGATCCTCCAGGTGCTACACCTGTGGTTCCTGACATTCCACTTGTTGGGCCAGTTGTCCCTGTCCCTCCAGCAGATGCTCTGGTTGTCCCTGGTCCTTCAGATGATGACTCAGTTGTTCCTGAACCTCTGAAAGATGTTCCAGTTGTCCCCGATCCTTCAGGTGTTACACCAGTAGTTCCTGATATGTGACTCATTGAGACAGTTGTTTCTTTCCCTCCAGCTGATGATCTGCTTGTTGTAGATCTTTGAGATGATGATTCAGTTGTTCCAGAACCTTTAGCAGGTGACCCAGTTGTTCCAGGTTCTGATGTTGCAGTTGTTCCTGATCCTCCAGGTGTTACACCAGTGGATCCTGGCATTTCAGCTGTTGGACCAGTTGTTCCTTTTCCTTCCTCAGATGGCCTGTATGTTCCAGGTCCTTCAGATGATGACTCAGGTGTTTGAGACCCTTTAGCAGATGTTTCAGTTGTTTTAGATTCTGATATTCCTGTTGTCCCTAAACCTACAGGTGCTACACCTGTGGTTCCTGATATTCCACTTGATGGGCCAGTTGTCCCTGTCCCTCCAGCAGATGATCCAGTTGTCCCTGTTCTTTCAGAGAAGGACTCAGTTGTTCCTGAAGCTTTAGCAGGTGATCCAGTTGTTCCAGATTCTGATGTTCCAGTTGTCCCTGATCCTCCAGGTGCTACACCTGTGGTTCCTGGCATGCCACCTGTTGAGATAATTGTTCCTGTCCCTCCAGCTGATGGTCTGGTTGTTGTAATTCTTTCAGATGATGATTCAGTTGTTCCTGAACCTTTATCAGATGATTCAATTGTTCCAGATTCTGATGTTCCAGTTGTCCCTGATCCTCCAGGTGTTACACCAGTGGATCCTGACATTCCACCTGTTGGGCCAGTGGTTCCTATCCCTCCCTCAGATGGCCTGTTTGTTGCAGGTCCTTCAGATGATGATTCCGGTGTTTGAGACCCTTTAGCAGATGTTTCATATTCTGATGCTCCTGTTGTCCCTGATCCTCCAGGTGCTACACCTGTGGTTCCTGACATTCCACTTGTGGGGCCAGTTGTCCCTGTCCCTCCAGCGGATGCTCCAGTTGTCCCTGGTCCTTCAGATGATGACTCAGTTGTTCCTGAACCTCTGAAAGATGAACCAGTTGTCCCCGATCCTTCAGGTGTTACACCAGTAGTTCCTGACATGTGACCCATTGAGACAGTTGTTTCTTTCCCTCCAGCTGATGTGCTGGTTGTTTTAATTCTTTCAGATGATGATTCAGTTGTTCCTGAACCTTTAGCAGGTGACCCAGTTGTTCCAGGTTCTGATGTTGCAGTTGTTCCTGATCCTCCAGGTGTTACACCAATGGATCCTGGCATTTCAGCTGTTGGACCAGATGTTTCGGTCCCTCCAGCTGATGGTCTGGTTGTTGTAGTTCTTTCAGATGATGATTCAGTTGTTCCTGAACCTTTAGCAGGTGATTCAGTTGTTCCAGATTCTGATGTTCCAGTTGTCCCCGATCCTTCAGGTGTTACACCAGTAGTTCCTGACATGTGACTCATTGAGGCAGTTGTTTCTTTCCCTCCAGCTGGTGATCTGCTTGTTGTAGATCTTTGAGATGATGATTCAGTTGTTCCAGAACCTTTAGCAGGTGACCCAGTTGTTCCAGGTTCTGATGTCCCAGTGGTCCCTGATCCTCCAGGTGTTACACCAGTGGATCCTGGCATTTCAGCTGTTGGACCAGTTGTTCCTTTTCCTCCCTCAGATGGCCTGTATGTTCCAGGTTCTTCAGATGATGATTCAGGTGTTTGAGACCCTTTAGCAGGTGATCCAGTTGTTTTAGATTCTGATGTTCCTGTTGTCCCTGAACCTACAGGTGCTACACCTGTGGTTCCTGACATTCCACTTGATGGGCCAGTTGTCCCTGTCCCTCCAGCAGATGATCCAGTTGTCTCTGTTCTTTCAGAGGAGGACTCAGTTGTTCCTGAAGCTTTAGCAGGTGATCCACTTGTTCCAGATTCCGATGTTCCAGTTGTCCCTGATCCTCCAGGTGCTACACCTGTGGTTCCTGGCATGCCACCTGTTGAGACAGTTGTCCCTGTCCCTCCAGCGGATGCTCTGGTTGTCCCTGGTCCTTCAGATGATGACTCAGTTTTTCCTGAACCTCTGAAAGATGTACCAGTTGTCCCCGATCCTTCAGGTGTTACGCCAGTAGTTCCTGACATGTGACCCATTGAGACAGTTGTTCCTGTCCCTCCAGCTGATGGTCTGGTTGTTGTAGTTCTTTCAGATGATGATTCAGTTGTTCCTGAACCTTTAGCAGGTGATTCAGTTGTTCCAGATTCTGATGTTCCAGTTGTTCCTGATCCTCCAGGTGTTACACCAGTGGATCCTGACATTCCACCTGTTGGGCCAGTGGTTCCTATCCCTCCCTCAGATGGCCTGTTTGTTGCAGGTACTTCAGATGATGATTCCGGTGTTTGAGACCCTTTAGCAGATGTTTCATATTCTGATGTTCCTGTTGTCCCTGATCCTCCAGGTGCTACATCTGTGGTTCCTGACATTCCACTTGTTGGGCCAGTTGTCCCTGTCCCTCCAGCAGATGATCCAGTTGTCTCTGTTCTTTCAGAGGAGGACTCAGTTGTTCCTGAAGCTTTAGCAGGTGATCCAGTTCTTCCAGATTCTGATGTTCCAGTTGTCCCTGATCCTCCAGGTGCTACACCTGTGGTTCCTGACATTCCACTTGTTGGGCCAGTTGTCCCTGTCCCTCCAGCGGATGATCTGGTTGTCCCTGGTCTTTCAGATGATGACTCAGTTGTTCCTGAACCTCTGAAAGATGTTCCAGTTGTACCTGATCCTTCAGGTGTTACACCAGTAGTTCCTGACATGTGACCCATTGAGACAGTTCTTTCTTTCCCTCCAGCTGATGTTCTGGTTGTTGTAATTCTTTCAGATGTTGATTCAGTTGTTCCTGAACCTTTAGCAGGTGACCCAGTTTTTCCAGATTCTGATATTGCAGTTGTCCCTGATCCTCCAGGTGTTACATCAGTGGATCCTGGCATTTCAGCTGTTGGACCAGTTGTTCCTTTACCTTCTACTGAGGTTCTGGTTGTCCTAGTTCCTTGAGATGGTGATTCAGTTGTTCCAGAACCTTTAACAGATGATCTAGTTGTCCCTGATTCTTCAGGTGCCACAACAGTGGTTCCTGACATTCCACCTGTTGAATCAGTGGTTTCTTCTCCTCCCCCAGATGGTCTGTTTGTTGCAGGTCCTTCAGATGATGATTCCGGTGTTTGAGACCCTTTAGCAGATGTTTCTGATTCTGATGTTCCTGTTGTCTCTGATCCTCCAGGTGCTACACCTGTGGTTCCTGACATTCCACTTGTTGGGCCAGTTGTCCCTGTTCCTCCAGCAGATGATCTGGTTGTCCCTGGTCTTTCAGATGATGACTCAGTTGTTCCTGAACCTCTGAAAGATGTTCCAGTTGTACCTGATCCTTCAGGTGTTACACCAGTAGTTCCTGACATGTGACCCATTGAGACAGTTGTTTGTTTCTCTCCAGCTGATTGTCTGGTTGTTGTATGTCTTTCAGATGATGATTCAGTTGTTCCAGAACCTTTAGCAGATGATTCATTTGTTCCAAATCCTGAATTTCCAGTTGTTCCTAATCCCTCAAGTGTTATACCAGTGGTTACTGACATTCCACCAGTTGTTTCTGACTCTTTAGTTGATGGTCTTGTTGTCCCTACTCTTTCAGATATTAATTGAGTTGTTCCTGAACCTATAACAGATGTTACAGCTGTTTCTGTTTCTCCAGTTGATATTTCTGTGGTCCCTGATCTTCCCACTTCTGATCCAGTCGTTTGTAATCCTCCTGTTGGTGTTTTGGATGATGACCCAGTTGTCCCTAGTGTTCCAGTCGCTGCTTCCATTGTCTTTGATCCTTCAGATGAAGGTCCCGTTGTCTGTGAACCTATATCATATGATCTAGTTGTTTCTGTCTTTCTAGTGTTGCCTGAATCTCCAGCTGATGTGATAGTTGTTCCTGTCACTCCAGATGATGGTACTGCTGTGGTTCCTGATCCTTCAGCTGCTTGTCCAGTTGTTCCTATCAAAACATTTAATAAAAATACATTGTTTAAAAGTTGTTCTGGTACTTGACTAACCTTAGGGCTTATGCTGCCTTCTCTCTAAACTATAGTTTTGTGCATCTTCATTCCTATTGCCACTATCCTATTTTATACCTTTTATTTTTCTACAGTGTACCTTCTTCCTAACTCCTTACTCATTTAACATTACTGGATATTTTATATGTCATATATGTTCTCAGAAATTTGTAAGTATTACCTCATTTTAGCATCAGAACAATCCTATAATATGTATAGCATTACTTTCCATTTTTATAGAGAAAATATTTAAAATAGTTTAAATCATTTCTCTAAGATTTACCTAGTAAGCAGATAGTTCTCTAATCCCATAGATAATCCTAGTAGATGTGAGAGACATGTAGACATAAAAGTAAAATTACTATCCAAGCAAAGAAATTTACAAAGACAGCCTCAAAGCACTAACATAAAGAGAGGCAATTCTAAGCAACTGGGATTTCATTTTAGACAGCCTGGCTAGCAAAGTCTCTCTGAAAAGATGCCATTTATTTTGGGATCTGGCAAGAAGCAGTCAGTCATGGGAAACATCATAGGCAGTGGAAACAGCCACTGCAAAGGCTATAAGGATGAACTGAATTACATGTGCTAGAGAAGCAGAACTACATGGTGAATTTATAGGTATCATCGGAGGTTATGGGGAAACATTAGAAGGTGAAGACATATACGTTGGATTGGGTAAATTATTTGAAATGAGAGAAAAGTTGCACATTTTTCTAAATGCAATAGAGCATAGTTTTATGCAAGGGAGCTATACATTTTTATATATATTTAAAATCCCTCTTTCCACTCTTTAGAGAATATATGGTAAAGGGTGCATTATAGAAATAAAAAAACCAGTAAGAGGTGATTTTAGGCTCAGACTGTGTGCTCAGTGGTTTTTTTTTTTTTTTTTTTTTTTGTCAACTTATGAACCAGGAAGTCATGATTCAATTCCCAATCAAGGCACATGCCTGGGATGCAGGCTTTATCCCCATTGGTGAGCATGCAGGAGACAGCTGATAAATGATTATCTCTCATCATTGATGTCTCTCTCTCCCCCACTCCCTTCCTCTATGAAATGGAAATATATTTTTTAAAAATAAAATAAAAGTATAATAAATTTTAAAAAGAAGTGATTTCAGGAACCCGAATGATTTATGAGTATCTTGGCCTAGAGTAGTAATGAAGGAGATTGAGAAAAGTGAATGGGTTCAGGATATGTTTTTGAAATAGCATTAAGAGGCCTTGTTTGTATGTAGGAAGTGCAAAATAAAAAGAAGAGAGACACTAAAGATAACTCTAATTTTTTCCTGAGTCAACTGAGTCAGTATAGTACCATTTATTAATATAGAGGATTGGGAGAACAGTTATGGGTATGAAAGTAAACCAAGAATCCTGTTTAGATAATCAATAAAGAAAAAAATATATAAACATCTAATCCATAATAAAAAATAAATAAAATTTAAATTTAAATAAAGAATGTATATTTGCATTAGCTTGTATTTGTATTAGAAAACACTGAAAGCATACTAATAAAAGGGGTTACCGATGAGAAAAGGGGTAGGATGGGGTAGGATGGCAGGAAGACTTCTGGGTTTACCTTTATAAACTTTTGATTTTTGAACTGTACAAATATATTTCTTATTTTTAAAATTACATTAAGAATATTATTGCCCTGACTGGTTTGGCTCAGTAGATAGAGCATCGGCCTGCGGACTGAGAGGTCCCAGGTTTGATTCTGGTCAAGGGCATGTACCTTGGTTGTGGGCATATCCCCAGTAGGCATATCCCTGTGTGCAGGAGACAGCTGATTGATGTTTCTCTCTCATCGATGTTTCTAACTCTCTATCCCTCTCCCTTCCTCTCTGTGAAAAATCAATAAAATATTTTTTAAAAAATAGTATTATTAAATTATGATGTTTCTACATGATAATCTACTAGATAGTAAATAAAATTGATGCGGTTGGTGTTTAAATACATAGATTAAAATGTTCAAAATATATAATAAGTAAAAGAAGCAGATTATAAGAAAGTAATGTATGATACTATAATTTGAGGAATTATATTTACATCTTTGGTGTGGAATGTTATTTGTTAAATTTTCTTCAGGAATTGGAATAGCTTTTCACCATGATTCTAAATCACTTTTTTGTTCAATTAAAAGCTTATAGAAAACATGTTACTATCTTATACCATGACATTTTCATATACTACAGAACTACAAAAATTTTCTAAATACTAAAGATAGTAGTTTTTGTAAAAAGAAAATTTCTAACTTGAAATTTGAAATCCTTGTTGATAAACTTTTAGTAACCAGCAGCCTATTATTCAAGAAACAAAATAATTTATTGAACTCTTAAATATTTCTAGTATTGAAAAATTACATTGTCAATCAGTGAAATGCAAAAGTGGCTGACATATCTTATAATTATTTAGCACTTTTAACCATTATGCATTTTTGCTTGTTGCATCAGTGGGTTTTTTTGTAGAACAATGCAGACCTTTGATAAAGAAATGTAACTAAGTAGATGAGCAAAGTATGTAACTCAAAAGAAGTGCCTAACTCCAAAACTTCATTTAAGGACCAAACATAAGATCAAATGTTATATTGTCACTATTACTTTTTGCTTAACTCCACTATGATTGTATCAAAAAATATTCTAGCAATTTCGAAATTGGAATATCAACTATAAAATGCTGTATTAAGCTTGTTTAGTAATGGAGAATTTATGAACTGTCACATCAGTGTCATTATCTGTGACATCATTGGTCACACTGACATCCCAATAGCGCATAAATACTGACTAGCAGACAAAGAATGTAATAGCAATCCTCCCAACTAATTCACATATTTGAATTTCAGAGTTCTGATTTTTGAGCAGGAAAGACTTTCAACTAAATAAATATTTTGCTGAAGAGCCTCTTATAAACAAGTGTCTATACCGCTGAGACTTTGTGAATTTTTGTTGTATTTAGTTATCTTACCTAGCTTATTTGATGAACTTGTAGTTCCACTGCTGGGTGACTCAGGTATACTTTTACCTCCACCAGTTGTGCCACCTGATGTCTCAGGTGTACCTGTTGTAAAGGAAAAAAATGGAAAGAGTTCATTCATAGAATTTCATAAACGATGAGGTAACCAATTCTAGTTTAAATTAACTTTCAAATAAAGATTACAGAAATGTCCATTTTCGGTGTTAATAATAATTATTACTCCATACATTCAAAAAAAATGTGCTTTGACATAAATTTATTCATTATTACATGGGATCCTCACTTATAGATTACATTGCCCACGTTTGCAGAAAAGAAAACTGAGGTTACAGTATAATATTGATTCTAGGAGCAATTTTTACCTATGGGCACTATTTTAGCAGGTGGCTTATTTTGAAGTGTTTTTTCCTCATCAGAAATGGCAATAGAATGCTTATCAAGCACCTTTTTAGCCTCTATATAACTAGTTGTTTTTATTCTTATATATGTTAGAACTAGAGGCCCAGTGCACAAAATTTGTGTGTCCCTCAGCCCAGCTGTGCCTCTCCAATCTGGGATCCCTCAAGGGATGTCCCTCTCACAATCCAGGACTGCTGGCTCCCAACTGCTCGCCTGCCTGCCTTCCTGATTGCCCCTAACCACTTCTACCTGCCAGCCTGATCACCTCCAACCACTCCCCTGCCAGCCTGATTGATGCCTAACTGCTCCCCTGCTAGCCTGTTTGCCCCTAACTGCCCTCCCCTTCAGGGCTGGCCTCCCCCAGCTGCTCTCCCCTGCCGGCCTGAGTCCCTCCCAACTGCCCTTCCCTGCAGGCCCAGTCGCCCCCAACTTCCCTCCTCTGCTGGCCTGGTCACCCCTAACAGCCCTCCCCTGCAGGCTTCATCTCCCCCAACTACCCTCCCTTGCAGGCCTGGTCCCTCCCAACAGCCCTCTCCTGCTGGCCTGATCGCCCACAACTGCCCTCCCTTACAGACCTGGTCTCTCCCATTGCCCTCCCCTGCTGGCCATCTTGTGGTGGCCATCTTGTGTCTACATGGGGTCAGTCATCTTTGACCACAAAGGGCAGCCATCCTGTGTGTTGGAGTGATGGTCAATTTGCATATTATTCTTTTATTAGATAGGAGGATTAGATAGGATAGAGGCCTGGTGCAGGAGTGGGAGCTGGCTGGTTTGCCTTGAAGGGTGTCCTGGATCAGGGTGGGGATTCCCTTGGGGCATGGGGTGGCCTGGGCAAGGGGCCTGTGGTGGTTTGCAGGCCGGCCACGCCCCTAGCGACCCAAGTGGAGGCCCTGGTATCTGGGATTTATTTATCTTCTATAATTGAAACTGTGTAGACTTGAGCAGAGCCAAGCCTCCTGCTTGCTCCACAGCCATTTTTGTTGGGATTTATTTATCTTCTATAATTGAAACTTTGTAGCCTTAAGCGAAGGCCAAGGCAGGCCAGGGCAGGCAGAAAGCTTGGCTTCCTCCATTGCAGGGGAAACCCAAGCCTCCTGCTCTCTCGGTGGCCACAGCCATCTTGGTTGGGTTAATTTACATACTCATTCCTGATTGGGTGGTTGGCATTGGCAGAGGTACAGTCAATTTGCATTTTACTCTCTTATTAGATAGGATGATGAACTATATTAATGGATTTCCTCATTTTGAAAAAAAATCACTAAAAAGAAATAAAAATTATTATTAAAATTATTTTAATGAGATTTTGGATTCTAAATTCAAGCATTTGTTTTTTGCTATGCAAAATCTTGAATTGATTTTTTTCTTTTTGTTTTCTTTCTCTTTTGATAGTTGGGAACAGCTGAAAAGTCAGGTCCAGACTTATCTAACCTCCCAGGACTTTGGGTCCATGTCAGGAGCCAATTCCAGCATGTCATAATTACAAGAGTTTTATCAAAAGGTTGATGAAATTTGGAGGCTCAGCAAGGGCTGAGTCACATATGTAATTACCTGTTGGAGTGGCTAGAGGACACTTCCCCCAAACCTGAATAGGATGATTGTTTACTGTCAAACTGCTCAAGGCATCTTAATCTACATGTTATTGTCTCCTGTTGGCCAAACACCTGAACAGCTGTAGGCTATTCCCCAATCTGACAATGCTTCTGTACCTTACCCTTTTAAGTGTATTATCTCCACTTTGCCTTAGGACAAATTGTATTAATAAAAAGCAAGGGGTCCTGAGACAAGGAGAGTTTTTAGCGCCTTTAGCTGAAGCTCCTCTGACCCCCAATGCCTTTCAAAACTATCTTTTGTCTTTGGACTCTTACTTAATCACAGCCTTTCTCCAGATTACTGAACCTTTCTTAATGCTGGGACAAGAACCCCGGCAGGTCCAGTGCCTGGTTCCCCAGGGTGCTGCCACATCCAGCTGCAGGGGTTGTACCAGGGGATAGCGGAGCATGGCTACATTTTATAGGAGAAACAAAAAGTTAGCTCATTAAAATATGAAATTGATCATTTTCTGAGGGTGGCTTGTGTATGAAAAATAATTTAAAATGAGAGTGAAGCTTAATTCTCTCAAAAATAAGGGACTTTGCCTCTCCTTTTTTTTGTTTTTAGAACATTTACTTTAGAAAATTTGTATTTTTAAGTTCTTTCTCTGTGTCTTGGAAATTTATTGAAATTTAAAAAAAAAACAAAAAACTTACAGGCCTCTCGCCATCATAATATCCAAGGAGTGTCTTTCTCAAGAATTCGGGCACTGTATCTTTGAGATGTAAACATTAGGGAGATGTTTCCCCTGTTTTCCCCTGGCTACAAAACTTCCTCCTGTCATCAAGATAGGAGGTTTATTTTCCCTTTGTAGGAAACCAATGAACTAACCAGGTGGCACCCCAATTACCAGATGAGTTTAGGATGAACTATGTGTAATAAATAGTGCTGTCAGGTTTTGTTGCTTGAAGACCTATATAATTTTTCTTGAGAACTTGTAGGTAATAGGTTGTGTCTGCTTGGTGAGAGGTCTGTCTTTACAATTGCTTAGCAAATTGCCTGTAATTTGCATCACTTTCTAATTTAATCCATATTAAATAATAAAAATGTTTTCTTTGTGGGCAGGGTCTCTGGGTTGTGAGAATTTGTTTTCATTTCTAATTCCCCAATACTAGAAATATGACTGCTCTTTATTCCCCTGGAATTGAATATATCCCTACACTTTTGCTCAACATACTTATGTTTTGAGTTTTGCTCAAGTTAAAGCATGTCATATAGTCAAACTGCACAGAGCATAATATCATATTCTTTTCAAAAGAGAATAAACCCAATCTAATCCTCTCTCTTGCTAGAATTTCCTTTTGAGTTCCCACTCCAACACTTGTCATTGAACGTTTCCTTAACTTTGATTACCTTCTGCCTTGCATGGCCTTGGCCTTTGCATTGATATAAATACTCATTTCTCTTGCTCAAAAATTAAGCTCTAAGAGAACAAGTGCCTAACTCTACTCTGCCCCTATGCTCTCTAGAGTATGATGCAACACATAATAAATAGCTATTAATTTATCTCTGATCTTCTTCAGTTTTGACATTACACAAATAATAAGAATTAAATTTCCCCAGGAAACCTTATCTCTGATAAAATTTTGAGTAAAGACATAACATTTCTGTTGTCTAGATTTATTCTGATTATGTTCTTTCAGTACCTGATGCTCCAGAAGTATTTTCACCAGTAGCTCCAGTGGTGGCTGCATTTCCCTCTCCAGTGGTTCCTGTTTAAAAAGAACAGTGGTGATCAGTGCACACTGGGATTGCCAGTTAGCAAAGAAAAATACAGGACACCCAGTTAAATTTGAATTCAAGATAAGTAACAAACAACCATGTCCCAATTATTGCATAGAACATATTTATACTAAAAAAATCATTTCTTACATTTAAAATGTAAATGGCATTCTGTATTTTTTATTTGGCAATTCTAGTCTACATAGATGGTTGTGTTGAAATGCTCCCACTACCTATATTTATTTGTCCTAAAATGATAGCCATAGCCATTACTAAATTCACTTAGAGTCCTCATAAGAATTTGGGGTCTCAGCTAAACTCATGATGGAGTACCACCAAAGTGAGACTGCGCCTTGCCTGCCGAGTTCCCTGTTGGGCTGGAAGCAGTGGTCTAGCTGTGCTGCTACTGCCAGTTCCAACAGTAATTCCCAGACTCTGCCGTTACCCCTGACAAACACAGTATGGGGAGAGCATGTGCATTATTGTGACAATCCAATACTGTGCTACTTTTGAAGGGAAGATTTGGAGAAGCCAGAAAAATGAAAAATCTTGAAAATGTTAATCATTTTGTCCTAACTGGTTTTGCTCAGTGGTTAGAGTATCAGCTTGCTGACTGAAAGGTGCTTCATTCGATTCCAATCAAGGGCACATGCCCAGGTTGCGGGCTTGATTCCCAGTGGGAGGAGTGCAGGAGCCAGCAGATCAATGATTCTCTCTTATCATCGATATTTCTATCTCTCCCTCTCTCTTCCTCTCTGAAATCAATAAAAATATATGTTTAAAAAAATAAAATGTTAATCATTTTTATACCCTTCTTTTTCCCCTGGATGGTAGATGATGAATTTGAGTGAAATCAGCAAGTTCTGATTTAATTTGGTCCTTTTTGACAAAGCCATGGCCTCTGAATGACATCCTCTGCTCACCTGACTTGCTTTCCTCAGAGGGTGTCCCTTCACCGCTTGGTGCTCTAGTCATTTCCCCAGCTGATGACCCAGTAGTCCCTTTCAAAATAAATAATAAATATATATATCCATGAGCTTTGGTTAAGCAGAACAGATTTTGCTTTTCTCTTCTTTTAAATACTTTGCATATATTTGTTCACACTTAAAACATTTAAAGTTCACTGTTTCTAAAAATCCTATCTAATAAAAGAGTAATATGCAAATTGACTATACCTCTGCTACACCCACAAGCCATGCCTACCAGCCAATCAGGAGCGAGTATGCAAATTAACCCAACCAAGATGGCTGCAGCCACAGAGTGAGCAGGAGGCTTGGGTTTCCTTGGCAATGGAGGAAGGCAAGCTTTCCACACACCCTGGTGGGCCCAGGCCTCCACTGAAGGCTACAAAGTTTCAATTATAGAAGATAAATAAATCCCAGATACCAGGGCCTCCGCTTGGGTCGCTGGGGGGGGGGGGGGGGGGGGCGTGGCCAGCCTGCAAACCACCACAGGCCCCTTGCACAGGCCGTCTCATGCCCCAAGGGAAGCCCCACCCTAATCCGGGACACCCTTCAGGGCAAACCAGCCGGCCCCCACCCATGCACCAGGCATCTATCCTATCTAATAAAAGAACAGTATGCAAATTGACCATCACTCCAACACACAAGATGGTCAAAGATGACTGCCCCATGTGACACAAGATGGCCACCACAAGATGGCCATTAGGGGAGGGCAGTTGGGAGGGACCAGGCCTGCAAGGGAGGGCAGTTAGGGGTGATCAAGCCTGCAGGGGAGTGCTGTTAGGGGTGACCAGGCCGGCAGAGGAGGGAAGTTGGAGGTGACCGGGCCTTCAGGGAAGGGCAGTTAGGGGCAAACAGGCTGGCAGGGGAGCAGCTAGACATCAATCAGGCTGGCAGGGGAGTGATTAGGGGGTGATCAGACTGGCAGGCAGAAGCAGTTAGGGGCAATCAGGAAGGCAGGCAGGCGAGCAGTTGGGAGCCAGCAGTCCTGGATTGTGAGAGGGATGTCCAAATGCCCGTTTAGGGCCTGATCCTACCAGAGGTCCCAGATTGGAGAGGGTGTAGGCTGGACTGAGGGACACACACCCTCGTGCATGAATTTTGTGCACTGGGACTCTAATTAATTATAAGAATCATCTGGGTTGCTTACTACACATACAGATATACTAGCCTAGTGGTTCTCAACCCATTGAAACCAACTAGAAGCCTTTTAAAAAACATTTGTGCCTGGGCTCTTCCTCCAGGAGTTCTGATTCAATTAGCCTGTAAAAGGCCCTTCAGTATGCATTTTCAAAAAAAAATTTCTCTAGTCAATTCCAATGTGTAGCCACGATTGCAAATCATGACCTGAGCCCCACCCAGACTCAGAGCCTCAGAAGTTCAAAGGCAGGAGTCTGCAATAGAATACTCTTTGCTCTGAGTCGCCTGTGAGCTACTGTTAGTGAAACATAGCTATTAAGCCTGTAGATGCAGGGATGGTGACGGGATGAACATATACATTTACTAATAGCTAAGAACCTAGTAGAAGCCGCTGTTGGCTTCCCTATGGTCAGTAAGAAAATGCTTCAGAGCCCCCATTTCCATACCCGCTCTGCCTCCTGAGGTTGTGCCTGGGGCGGTTGTGTCTCCTCCGCTGGTGCTCTTGCTCCCAGGTGTGGTGGTGAAGTCCTCTGATCCTTCTGAGGTCCCTGGTATAACAGCAAGGAAGGGGCATCACTTCTAGAGCTGTAGGATTCTACAGATCACTCGAATGTGACAGAATGGAGGATTCTAATGTAAAAGAAATCTTAACACCTAGGGTTTCTGCAGCGAGATGATCTCATGTCACATACAGCTTCATCTTTAGTTCGACCTGTAATATGTTCAGGACCATTTCACAGGCGTTCAAGTGCACATCCTGACTTGCCTGATTTTCCTGTGCTTGTTGCTCCTGTGCTTGGTTCCCTGGGTGTGCTCTCTTCTTCAGTTTCTACTGGTGGTGCAGTAGGGGCTCCTATTCCAGCTGGGGGGAAAATAGCAGTTTAAAAAATACCCTCGACATAAATCCACTCATTCACTCTTATATGCATCCTCCGAGGCAGGTAATGTTATTCCCATTTAATAGACATGACTTTCTCCAGGTCACTAGGTCGGTTGGCAGCAGATCCAGAAGCCAAACCCACGTAGTCTAGCCCCAAAGTTTACACTCTAACCTTTGCTTCTCAAACAATCTGTGGTAAAAGAGCAATGCTGTAAAAATGTCAATCTGCCCTATATTGGTGTTTTGGGAAATGCCATGAAAATAGAGAAATATTTTTTAATAGAATCATTTCAAACATAAGCTTGTATTTAGGAGGTATTAAAGGTACTGTGTGAAACTGCTGTGTCTATTTTTTTAAATATATTTTCATTGATTTCAGAAAGGAAGGGAAGGGAGAGAGAGATAGAAACACCAATGCTGTAATCATTGATCTGCTGCCTCCTGCATGCCCCCTACTGGGGAACTAGCCTGCAACCCCTGTCTGTGACTTGACCAAGAATTGAATTGAACCATGACCTCCTGGTTCATAGATCAACACTCAACCATTGAGTGACACTGGCCAGATGAAACTGCTGTTTCTAAATGCCTGTTCTCTGTTTCAGTTCTTATCACATCACGACCAGTAATCAACAGTTCTGATGGCACTCATTTGTGGACCAAACTTTCAGCAACCCTGTTTAAAACTACTACCTGGTAACCAAAAACAATTCACTGATTGACTTGTCACTATTAGCCAAATAATTCTGGTTCAAATTTTAAGGACTATAGACTAAACCATCATCACCCTAAAGTTTCAGTCAGTTCATTGATCTAATTTAAAATAACCAGTTTCTTAATTTCTGCTGCTGTAGATTCTATCTTTTAACATATTATTTTTATATAAATATGTGACATAAATTTTAAATAAAAAAATTTGCTAAAGGAAAATAAATGTAGAAAAAAAAAAAGGAGGCCATAGATTAGTTCTTAAAATCAGACCATGACTTAGATCATAAAGGCATAAAGAGAAGTCCCAGGCATAATCTAAAGGCATGGCTTTTAGTGATAAGTAAAGGAGTTTTTATTTCTTCTAAAGCAACCAAAACAACGGAAGGATTTTACATAGTGGAGTGACATGATTGCAGTTGCATTTTAGGAAGTCCATTCTAGCCAGTGGTATTGACTAAAGCATAAATTGGAAGGGAAATGGAGAAAGATGTTCTCAACGTTGACAAGCGCTGATTGCCAAAGGGGCTTGCTAATGAATACACTGTGCTGGGTTTCACTCCAAGAGACTCGGATTTCAGGGAGGTGGCCCCCACATTTTTCATTTCTAAAAGGAGGTGTTGATGTTGTTGGTCTGGGAACCACACTTTCAACATCACTGTGTTAAGATAAGGTGAGGTAGGTGGACAACTGCAGAGGCCAGATGGACTATGCCTAACACCGGAGCAGAGGCAAAGATGATACAGAGGAAAAAACGTAAGAGTTACTTATATTAACTGATGAATATTATCTATGTTTAAAGAATATCAATAATGTCTTATTCATGAAACTAGTAATAGTTGGAATTTAGTCAGTGATGCACAAGGGCAAGCATGTCCTCATTTGGCTTTTTTTTTTTTTTTTTTATGTATGCTCTATGCACTGATCAGGGAAGGGTGGAGCTATTGCAGAGAAGGCTAAGGGTTCTATTCCTGCTTCTGTCAGCTTTGATTTGAGACCTTTTATTATTTTCTTCCTAATGGCAATAAAGACATTTAACTATCATGGTGTTAATGCAGATTAAATTATGTTACATATTTGAGCATAATTTAGAAATTTTAGTGTACTTTAGAAATAGATCACTAATACTTTATTTAATATAGAAAGACTAATTTTTGAGTATTTTCCCAAAGTTATCCAGGCGACTTAGTGTTGTTGCTGGACCCCCATTTCCTAATGCTGTTCTCAGGATACAATTGTCCCTGACTGGAAACAGAGGACTGCTTATGAAAAGAAGCTATGGAAGAAATAGCATTTGACTCATTCCTTTCTCTCACCTTCTCTGAGGCCTGTGTCAGTTGAACTTGGTGTTTTAGTGCCTGTGGTTGCACTCGCTGATGATCCAGTGGTCCCTGAGGAAGGTAAAAAACAACACACGCCAGAAAAAGTTCATGGGCGCTCTCAACACTCCAGGTAATGGGTGTGTGTAACTGTCACAATGTTTATACTTTAAGGAATCAACCTGTGAAAAAACTCTACCCAAAGACTCTACACTTTAATTACATATAAAGAACACCTATGTCATCCTAGGGGGGTGGGAGTGGCCGGGCAGGGGTCGATGGGCAAAAAAGGAGACATATATAATACTTTAAATAATAAAAAAAGAAATATAAAAAAGGGGGACAGACATAAGTAATACTTTCAACAATAAATAATTATTTTAAAAATTTAAAAAAAGAACACCAACGTCTGATATTACATCTAAGCCAGCTATTTTTATGTTGTAAAATATTGTACTGAGCAGCACTGCCTAAAACCAGTTGCTTAGACATGGCTGTGTACTCTATTCTGGGCTTAATGTACCTGATACGTGCCAAGGACTGGTGAAGAGGGGACCCACTACTCCAGGGGTGCCTGCACTTCCAGCTGTGAAGGTGACAGGAAACGGAGTACTCATAAGGCCTGAGAAAAACAGGAAATGAACTCAGCTCAAGTAAACTTGGGCTTTGTTGCCAAGGGGCGATTTAACTGTTCAATCAATTCCTAGCATAGAAAATAGAATCAAGAACCCAGTGACTTTCCATCCGGAGTTCCCTAAGATATTTTTCTAATATTTTTTTGAAGCTAGAGTGTTAACATCCTCAAAAATATCCTTAATACAAAATAGGTTTGTCAGCTAGTTTAACAGCCACAAGAAGGAAGCCACATAGCACCCTGTTAACCATTAGAGAAGTCGCTTGGCCCAGGACCTGCTAGGCGGCATACAACAAATGGGCCTCACAATGTACAACTTTCAGCCCTGCACACCAAGGTAATCTATTGGCATGCGTTTTTAAGATGGTTTTCAGCCCACAAGGTGGAATGACCACCCCACCACAGAATCTCTGAAACCAGACTAGAGGACACAAGGAGGGCAGTAGACAAGTGGAAGATGAAAATTAACTGCTTACATGATCAAGGACCCATTAGCGAGCCCCACAGCCCTAAGCCCCTTACTCATAATTACCCATAATTTTTGTTCTATTAAAACCTCTTGTCTGTCAGTCATTGGCAAGTTGGGATTTGGAGCACCAGCTCCCCCTTCTCCTGGGTGGTGCCATCCCAATAAAATTACTTCTATTTCTTCACTGGAAATCCTGGTGTCTGTTCTCATTGGCTTGCTGTGCACAGGTGGGCAGGAACTCCCTCTCAGCTAACTTGATTACACTTTCCTCTAAGATTTTGGTTTAGTCCTTGCTATTTTTTTCTTAAAAAAACAGTCATGTTCTCTGCATCTGTAATGGGGTCACACTAAGTTTGCATACTTTTGTCTCAACAAGGTTGCTCTCAAAGAAATGGAACTTAATCACACTGTCATTCAGGGATGTAATAACAATGATGAAGTAACATCATCAAGTAGCTAATTGCTAGTTTTACACTGAAAACACCTAAAAGAACACAATATATTTTTAGATATATGTTTTCTCTTATCTTATATTCTTTTTTAAAAAATATTAAACTTGATATTATTTAGTACTGTTGTAGATATTATATTAATAGTTAATAATAAGGAAGAAAATAAAACTATCATATTATAGTTAATCCATATAAACTGGCCAAACACAAGTTAAATTCATTTTTAAAAAGTTAAAAACTGGTGGGAAAAGTCCAGTGTAAACTATTTGTTGGTAATATTTTTTCAAAAGTCAAATTCTCATATAAATTTTTTCTTAGAAATCCAAAGTTACTAGTAATTTATACTATTAGCTATTTTTAACATATAAAAGTCAGGAATTAATATACTGACCTGTAGTAAAAGCTTCAGTGGGTAGACTTAGAGTTGTTCCTGATAAGAGAAAGAGATATATTGTGAATTTTTCTGACCTCAGGGGAAAATACAGAAAGATTGGTCCCTTGTTAATTTTTAATAGATAGTAGTTTGCAATGTATTTAGTGTTGAGAGTAATAAGACTTTATTTTATTTTTAAATAGTGACAGTATAACATACGTTCCAATTTATGAGTATAAAATACACATAGACATATGTTGAATTCTACTAAATACAGAATAAATGGTATAAATATGCAGAAGTGAGCAACAGTAGGTTTATAGTTGTGAGTATGTAAAAGAGTTTATTCTTGTATTATTATTTATTTCCTTTGCCCACTCCTGTATATTCATGATGACAAGTTAATTCTCTGTTAAGCAGAGGCTGATTTTACTGTTTGTTTCTTTCAATTCTCTCTCTTTCTGATTATCTGTGCCTCCAATAATTTTCTACAAAATAGCATTTAGTCCGTAAGGGTTTGGGATAAGAGGAAGGAGAAATACTTTTGAGGAATTTTTTAATGATTTGATAAAGCAGGTTTGTGGAGATAAATTTGTAATGACCAATATACTCCTGAAGAAAAAGACCATGTTTTTATCTTTGCATTTCCAACACCTGTCCTACTGGCAAGAAGGTGGTAGGAGTTTATAAAATGTTTGTTAAGAGGGGTCTGTGGAGTTAAAAATAAGCCTTTATTAATTTCTGGCTTTCATCAATAATTAAGAGTCAGCTATTTTCTGTATTTCAGTCTTAATTTCTATCGAAAATCTCTGGAAAGCTATTGTTTATATGGTTATATCCCTTTACAATTTTATAGTGTTTTGTAACTTAAAAAAGAAAAAAAATAATAAAATTCTCACACAATCTCTCTATTTAATCCTCACTCTGTCCAGCCACACTGGCCTTCCTTCAGTCTTTTATACCTGCTATTTGTACTTCTCTATACTTGGAACACAGTTTCTCTCCTTTTTGTCTATTTACTATTTATTGGTCAGTTCTCAAATCAGCCATCTTTACTTCAGCCTTTTCTGACCATCTTGACTTAATCAAACCCCTGATCTACCCTCTTCACCCATATTCTAAGCACTTCGCAGCTCTTGATGCAAGTTTTCATGTGTTTTTGTAATTACTTGATTGTTATCCTGACTAGACTATAGGTTTTATGAATGCAGGAAGCATGTCTATTTTAACTCTTCTTTATATCTCTAATAATATTAGAGTACCTAGCACATAATAGACGTTTGGTAAGTATTTGTCAACAGAATGAATGAACAAACCCATGAATGAATGGATGGATGGATGGATGGATGGATGGATGGATGGATGGATGAATGAACGAATGAATGAAATAAAAGTATTGTAACTATTCTACATATGAAGAATTGGGCTCAGCCCTAACTAGTTTGGCTCAGTGGACAGAGCATAGGCCTGAGGACTGAAAGGTCCTAGGTTCAATTCCGGTCAAGGGCATGTACCTTGGTTGTGGGCACATCCCTAATAGGAGGTGTGCAGGAGGCAGTTGATTGATGTTTCTCTCTCATCGATGTTTCTAACTCTCTCTCCCTCTCCTTTCCTCTCTGTAAAAAATCAATAAAATATATTTTTTAAAAAAAAGAATTAGACTCAGAAAAGTGAAGTAATTTATTCAAGACCATTGTTAGAGACAAAACTGAGACTAAAATCTAACTCACCTAGTACCTAGGACTATGATACTAGTCCACTTTGAAATTGTAATCTGTAATTTTATGCTACTTCAATAATGGATTTAAATTAAACTTTATTTTCTTTCTTAAACATCAAAACACAGAAGCATTAGGAGTGGAATCTAGAAAAAGATGTCCTGAATTTTAGTCCTCTCTCTGCTCCTTATTATCAAGGAACTCGATATATAACTTTACTTCTTTGTGCTTCCATTTCCTCATTTGTAAATTGGGGGAAATGATAGGACCCACTTCGTAGAGTTTTCCATACCAAATGTGATAATATGTGTCACATACTTAGAACAGTGCTCAGTAAATGTTAGCTCTGTGTCAAGATCTGTCAATTTAAACGGGGAAAACTAGAACTGCATATATTTCTTCTAAAAATAGCATACTTAATTGGAATGGTTGGGTAGGCATCTTTCATGATATTTTAACCCTTTGAAGCATTTACTATATGAAAAAGAAAATGGATATATAAAACGTGGAAAAAGCTTAAGCTTTGTACATTTCTTCCCTTATGCTTTTAGAGATTTCTATAATGTTTTTCTAATTTCATCAAAAGTGCACTTTAATCCTCTACTATGTACGTCAATGATAGACTCAACAATGAAATCATACTTCAACTTCTATCCAAGATGCTTGAGTATAAAGTCAAATGAGCCATCAATCCTCTCTTGAGGACCTAGTCATTTCTCCTTCTGGTTGATAGTAATGCCTTTGATCATCTGAGCAAGATAATTTTTTTATTTGCTCGTTTGTTTATTTGATTGGGAAGACAGGGTTTATTTAGAACCACTATTCCTGAGTTTCATTAGTATCTTTTTTAAAAATTTAAGTATATTGGTATACAATATTATATTAGTTATATTAATAGCAGGAGAAAAATATAGTGATTCAACATTTTTATACCTTACAATGTTATCACTTCACTAATTACAGTGATCATTTGTCACCATGCAAACTTATCACAATATTACTGACCATATTGCCCTTCACTGTTTTCACCCACCTCCTCATCCTCTTCCCTCTTGTAGCCATCCCTTTAGTCTCTGTTTCTGAATTTATCTTTGTTTTGTTTGTTTGTTTTGTTTTAGATTCCACATATAAGTGAAACCATATGATACTTGTCTTTCTCTGTCTGAGTTCACTTAGCATAATACCATCCAGGTCCATCCATGTTGTCACAAATGGCAAGACTTCATTCTTTTTTAATATTCCATTATATATGTAGAGCACACCTTCTTTATCCATTCATCTATTGATGAACACCTAGATTGCTTCCATATTTTGGCTATTGTAAATAGTGGTGCATGAACATAGAGGTGCATATATCTTTTTGAATTAATGTTTTTGTTTCCTTTGGATAAGATATCTCGTAGTAGAATTGCTGGGTCATACAGATCTATTTTTAATCTTCTGAAGAATCTCTACACTGTTAGATTTATGGAAAGAAACATTAAAATATTTTATTTAATCTTTTCAAGTTTTGGTTAAAAAAAATAAAATAAAACGTAATTGCCAGTGAAAAGTACTTAATTCAGCAAAGTGTTTGATCCAGTATTTGATCAAAAGTACTTTACCCAGGGAACAAGATAATAGCAAAGAGCTGCATTCCCTCCAGATCTCAAACAACCCTGATATCTCTCTACGTTATACCAGAAAAAAAATTTCTTTTTCTTCTGATCTTTGTTAACCTGAAAAAATATTGAAAGTTAACTATTATATAGATTAAGGTTGGGTGCAATTGGAAATACAGAAATGGCAAACCATGGTCTCTGCTGTCAAAGATATTCACTGGACTTACAGTGGCAATCATTTCTCAATATATACAAATATTGAATCATTATGTTATATACCTGAAACTAATATAATGTTATATGTCAATTATACCTCCATAAAAATACCATGGATTTAAGTATATGTATATATAGATTAGAGGAAAGAAAGAAATAATAGGAGGAAGAGAAATAGTGTGAAGTTGGAGAAAGAAAAGGTCCTAAATATTGGATACTGGGTATGTTAATTCTAATAAGTAAATTGAGATAAAACAATTTTAATACTTTTAAAAAACTTTGTCATTTTATAGGCTTTCTAATTCACCTACCAATTGTCTCACTGCTTGATGTTGTAATCCCTGGAATGAACGTTGCTGAATTAAAGAAAAAAATTGAAAATAAATTAATTTTGTGTAGAGGGAAAATTATGTTTCTGAGAACATCTATGGTCATATGTAAAATGGGTCAAAATGAATGTTTTGGATAAATTTGATCATATAAGTGAATGGATGTTAAAATGTGAAATTAAAGTTTTAAAATCTATAGCACACATGTAAAAGGTCAAAAATTTATTTTGTATATCATTTTTCTGAACTCTTCCCCTAGGACATTTAAAAAAATAATAAAATAAACAAAAATTCACCCTTAATACTATAGAAAAGGGAAGTTTTGAATTTTTAATGCCCTCTTGATTAAGATGTGGTTCCATATTATGGCTTACCTGTGTCCAAACTACTAGTTGCCAATGGAATTGCTATACAAAGGAGGAAACAAATATTTAAAAATATATGTTACAGAGGTGTTGAATGACATGTTGTATTTCTAGAATGCAAATAAATAATTAAATGTAACAGTTCAACTTATTTATCAGATGTTCACACATTTTAATATATTTTTGTACTCTACTGGTTACTGCTTTAATTAAAGTTATTTGATGCTAGTGAAAAAGAAATTGTAAATTATTTTCAAAGAATTTAACAGAGTTTTCTTTAGTAGACACTTTTTCCAAATTAGTAGCATGTGGAATGTTCTTTTTAGGACACATAGCTCCAAAAAGAGATGTTTCTTTACTCATATTACAATTTAGATGTAGAACCTACTATTTGGCATTTATGAAATAAATACATACATACATACTTACATATTTGAAAATAGGGCCTAAATGCCTAAATGGCAAATTCAAGTTGTTGCTAATTTAGAAGTTAAAAACAAATAAGCATTTATTTTTTACCTGTTGTGGTGCTTAATATGGAGGTAGCTGTTGTAGTAGAAACTGTTTAGGAAAGACAATATTTATGAAAATTATTACTTGAATAATTTTTGCTGGGAAATTTAGTTAAAAAAACAAGTTGCCATAAAATTAATAATAAATTTCTGAAATTATATGTAAAGATTAAGTGAAAAAACAATCTTTCATTTAAATCAAAAGATCACTATATATTTATTGCATGTCTACCAAAATAACTAATTATTTTCAGTTAGTACCACTTAACTAAAATCTCATAGTAACCTTATAAGCGCTGTATATGGGCAAAAAAATAAAGTTTAGAACCTTAATATATAGTAACCTTAGTGTTAAGTACGTAACCATTATTAACTAAAATGTAAATAGCATTTTACCGATGATCACATAACTTTAAAAATATTACCAAAACCTAAGGTTTCTAATTTACTGTGCTACCTCCAAATATCAATCAACAGGAAATAAAAGCCCTCCTTGAATCACACAAGAAGGAATGGGGACGGACGTGTACTGCAGCAACTCAAATACTTAGATTGCCAATAAATTAAAAGTCCGCAAGCTACAGTGAAATTGCATTTTGCCCAGCACTCCCTTGTATGGACATAACTGAAATGTTCTTATAGCTTACAGCAAATATGTAAGTTAAGAAAAAGAAAAATTTTTATTTCTATGTTTTCAAATGATCTCCCAGTGTCATCCTGATTTTAAAATATTTACTTCATGGAAGACCATATTTACTTCTTTTTCATTCTATTTATTCCAATTATTTTCTTAAAATGTCAAGCTTTAGATTATGTGTTTAGCTAATAAGCAAACAATACCTATTGTATGTCCTAATCATATTCCTAACTTAATTCACAGGAGTATAATGAAATAATATTTTGATGTATTTTCTAGTAACTTAATTTTAATTTGAAATTTTTATATTAGCAGATTTATCAGCCTATCTTTTTTCTGCACAGATTCATGTAAAACTATAAAAAGTTATCCACAAAACAAATCAGAAATACATATTTAAAACAATGATGATTTTACCTGTAACTGTTGAATTTTCAGAACCAATTCCTGAAATAATCATAAATTATTATTATTAATGCAAAATCATGAATAAGTTTAAATCTCAAGTTGCCTATGGGTTTTGTCTTTTGTATCTTACTCTTTACATTTTCTAGTACACAAAGAGTCATTCATGTGTTCTTTAGAAGCTCATTGGATTTATTTTTAAGATGTGTCACTCATGAGAGATCCTTCCATTATTTAATTCTATCTGTATCAACCCTCACTTGCCACTCCACCATTTATTCAACTATTTTGGCTGATGTTTCACTCCCTTAATTCCCAGAACCTACAAAGAGGCAGGGGCACACATGCAACAGAAGAACTGCCTACATGCCGGTGTTCGCAGTGACTTGGCAGCATTGGATTTGAACTGACCCAACATCAACAAATACACTGCAGTGGAATGAATGGCCTCAATTCACTGAGGGGCAGTGGGAAGCATTAAGTACCTATTCTTCTGTTGATGAACTGAAAAGATCCCAGACCCTTTATCTAGTCTTTCCTAAATCAATTACAGTAAAATGCAATGACTCACCACTGCACGCCAACTCTCCTGCGATGCAATAGCTGAAAGTTAATGTTTAAAAAATAATGAGATTGAAATTTTAACTCCTAGTGACATGCATCTTCAAAATGTAAAACAACAAATTGTCTACCAGAGAAAATCAAAAGAGGAGCAAATAAGAGAACAGTCAATCATTGTTTCCCCAAGAGCGTGCTATTGATTCAAATTGCTTGCTTGTTTTTTGGTTGTTGTTTTTTTTCACATACTCTTATTTCTAACCACTTCCCTCAGGAGGTCTTAGGACCTAAAAGAATGCTTTGCACTCAAGCTGTAGAGTTAGTTCTCCCATTTTCAGTTTCAAACACGATTTGGCAGCTCTGGCATGGATGCCACTTCTTTGCTTCCATGTCACTGTCTGGAAGGCTAGCGACATGATCTTACATTTATAGAATCAAAACTTTTGTTTTACCTAAAGCCACTAGTGACATTTTTCTCTTATCTTCTGCATTATTCGGTATAAGATGTAACAAATAATTTGCTGATATGTGGGTTTACTGAAAACACAAAATAACTAACTTAACTGATGTAAAGCTAAAGCTGGCCTTTGTATTTAGAAATGAGTTAAAATTGCATGCATATATATTTTTCTTGGTTTCTTTTCTAAGTTAAAATGCAAGAAACAGAATTGCCTATGAGAAAGCTAGGAGAGAATGTACCAGGTTCTTCCACAGTTGTCTTGGATCACTCCACCTGCTGGTATGACATCGTTGTAGAAACAGCTGCACTCAGATAACCTGACGCATTTCATGGTGTTCTCATCCAGGTAAGGAGCACTCTCTGGGCACTTAGCATAACAACCTGTGAGTGAAAATGACCCGCTGTTGGTCTCTATGTACTGAAACTGATTGCACCGCATTACAGAGTTGTCAAGTTACCTAAATGATTTCATGAACTAAAGTAGAGAATAGCAAAATGACAACACATTCCTAAGAATGACAATGGGCAATGGGATTATAGCACTGGATCTCCTCTCTCTCCCTCCTCTCCCTCTCCTTCTCTTTTTTCCTCTCTCTCCTTCAACAGATAATTTACATCTAGAGAAAATGTTTTCAATGTGGAAATATTAATATAATAAAGATAACTAATCATTAAATTACAAAATGTAGGATGCGAAATTGTCCGGAGCTAACAACAATTTCAAGTTTTGCGGTTTTTTAAAATATATTTTTATTGATTTCAGAGAGGAAGGGGAGGGAGAGAGAGCTAGAAATATCAACAATTAGAGAGAATCATTGATCGACTGCCTCCTGCACGCCCCCTGTTGGTGACTGGGCCTGCAACCCGGGCATATGCCCTGACTGACCAGGAATCCAACCATGACCTCCTGGTTCCTAGGTCAACACTCAACCACTGAGCCACGCCAGCTGGGCATCCAATTTTAAAATATCAATATAATTTGCACTACTTCAGGGTATTATGAAAATTCACCTTACCTTCTAAAAGTGCAGAAAATTTCTGGCCAATAACTCGATCTTTGCATGTTTTTGCAGTCACCGTCCCGCAAGGCTCATAATGCCAGCTGCATTCTCCGGGGGCATTATAATAATCACAGTAGACAGCTGTAACCAATCATAGCCCATTACTTCCTTTTGTTAGGTAACAACTTTCACTTTCACTTCCCCAAGTATTTTAAAAAAGGAATTTGAATGATATTACAATAAGCAGAACTAAAGTATGCCATTCTGTCTTATCAACTTCCTTTGTATTTATCCAAATTGTTATACAAGCCCAGATAGATCACACAAAAAAAGCATATAGAATCAAAAGAGCACTATTCTTTGACACCGAGCATTCATGTTGGTTTGAGGTGGAAAAGTAACATTAATGTTCCCATTTTGAGATAATTTAGGTCATAGTCTAGATTCGCGGTTTTAATGTTCAAAATTTTAAATAGAAAAATAAATCTCTGCAAAAATTAGGCTTTTCAAAATATGTAAATAGCAATTCCCAAATGAGGTAACTAAAGATTTCAATATAATATAATGCTGAGCATAACAAACTGAATAAAATGAGGATTCAATTTTAACATTGCACATTTGTCATATTTTCTCATGATACCTTCCTTTAAAAGGAAGAGTTGACTGATTCCTATTAAAGTTACCACTTTGCATATATATCGAGATTCAATTTACATTTATCTCACAGTTTATCTTGATTAGGGCTCTATAAAAGTTTTTATGATAATGAGTGAGAACTCTCACCAATAGTGATATATGATGTAAGTTCTTAAGGATTTATGACTATAAGAGGTTATGTAAACAGTTTATTGTTCATCTAAGTTTTAATGAGATATTTTCCATCAGTATTCAATTTCCTCCCCTGTAAAACCAAGAACTTCTGCAAGTAAAATTGAATTTAATGTGGTATGCTAGGTGCTATGTTTTTTTTTAAATAGGTATTCTTTTCCATTATGACTTAATATGTTTTAAACCTTTCTAAGTACAAGATTTTATATAGCTAGATTTAAATAATATAGAGAGTTTATATATAATCTATAGTATATGTAGAGAAATTGTGAGAGGATGATTACCTAACAACAACTCTACCTATTCACGTTGTTAAAGAACAATTTAAGGGCTCCACTTACGACAGAGGTCGGGCTTTCTCCACGCGACACAGACCCCAACTGCGCTGCAGGCCTCCGCATACATGGCCACAGCCGTGCAGAATCCCAGGTACTTGCCCTCCATGTCGCATGCGCAGGCTTCTTCGATGCACGCATCATAGTAAGTGCTGGGGTCCACCTGAGGCAGAGGACAGAGAGTGAGTGTCTGGGAGCCCCGCGGGCAGGCCCCGCTCTCAGAACCGCACTACCTTGCTGTGGCACTCTCTGAAGGTGCTGTCCCGGATGATCTCGCATTTCCGCACAGCCCAGGCTTTGCAGTAGGGGTTGGAGTCACATGGGAAAGTTTGAGTCACAGTGTCTGAGCATTCTTGAGAAGTCTTCCAGCTATTTCCAAACTCCAGTGCTCCGGTAGCTACTGAGGAGTGTCGTGTTGTGAAATCATCCTTGAGATCGCCGTTGCTATTTCCACAAAGACCACACACCTTGCCCTATATACATCAGAAAGGAAAATTAATAGCAAATTGTTAGGGATATAGACATATAGGTGTGTAAATATATAGGGAGATGAGAGCAGAAAGGAAAATTGAAAGTGAGTTTCACTAGGGACATACATAGAGCTAAACAGGTAATGGCTATCTATCTATCTATCTACACGCTGAGTGGCCAGATTATTATGAACTCTGAACACATAATAATAATCTGGCCACTCAGTGTATATCCTATATAATAAAAGGCTAATCTGCAAATTGTCCCCTCGACCAGGAGTTCGACCAGCAGGCAGGCCGGCCAACCACCCATGTCCCCTCCCCCTGGCCAGGCTGGCCAGATTCCACCCATGCACAAATTAATGCACTGGGCCTCTAATATATATATATATATACACATACATATATATATATATATATATGTATGTGTATATATATATATATGTACACACACACACACACACACACGCACACTGAGTGGCCAGATTATTATGCGTTCAGAGATCATAATAATCTGGCCACTCAGTGTGTGTGTGTGTGTGTGTGTGTGTGTGTGTGTATATATATATATATATATATATATATATATATATATCCTATATAATAAAAGCCTAATATGCAAATTGACCAAACTATGGAACAACTGGTCAGTGGGGGGTGGGGCCAGAAGTGGACAGCGCCAGGCCAGCCAAGGCGGGTGCCATCAGGCAAAAGGAGGGGATGGTGATTGGAGGACAGCAGTGACTGGCAGTGGCGGAGGGGCGATGGGGGGCAGGGCTGGCCGCTTGCTGGTGGGCACCTCAATCGGCCCACTGGTCACCTCCGGCAGAGGGAAGCCAAACTGAGGCTTTGGGAGAGTGGGCCTAAGTCATCAGTCATACATCCCCTGAGGGCTCCGGGACTGAGAGAGGGCACAGGCTGGGCTGAAAGGACCCCACGAATCTTTGTGCACTGGGACTATAATGTGTGTGTGTGAAGGAGCTTAACTGTATGTAACAAACTCTTGAATCAATGAGATCAGGTTAGAATATGGCATTGTCTACTTAGCAATTTACATTGCTTATCCTCTCTAACTTTCATTTCTTCACCTGAATCATAGGAATACTATCAGCGTCTTAGTGTCGTAATGATTAAATGAATAAAGTACATAAGTTTGCTTGGCAAAGAAGCACTCATTAATCTATTTTAAATTTTGAAAGGAAACCAAAGTTGGTGGATAAGATTCTGCTCCAATTAATCCAAGAAATCCTATATTGTAAAATGATCTAGTATCGACATAAGATAAATGCCTTAAGAATTAAAACATTATTATATTCACTAGCTTCTAAATATACGTGAGAATCCCCTTAGGTTGTTAGAATATTTGCTCTCAGGAATACATCTAATTCTATATATACACCAACTACGTCAAAATTGAATTATGCAACAATCTCAAATAACCAAATGTGGTTAAACTAGAGCGCCTCAGGTTTGCTGAATTTATTTTTCACCGGATTTAATTATCTTTGATTATAGTTCATATTGCATGCAGACTGAATATATGTGGAGCGCTTATGCTATAACAGAGACTACCCTCCTCCCACTTTCTATCTACAAATATATGTATAATTCTCAGTAACATAAATGATTTTGCTTCCCAATTAATTACTTATTAGTGATGTACATACATTCCAGTATGGCTCCAATATAACAGTCATTCTTGTGTTTTTGTCCCAAATCACGGTTATTCCAGAGACAAATTTCAGAATCAAGTATAGGCCAACAGTATGTACAGTGTACGTATTCCCATTGAGTTCACATTCCTTACTTTCTGTTGTTTTGATGGCTGTTACCTTGCCATCTTGCAAGATAACATTCTGATCCTGTAAATAAAAACATATACTTACAATTAAATCCATTTTACTTGGCCAATCATAATCAGAGAGGAAACGTGAATAAAAAGAAATAGCACTGTACCTGAAAAGCAACTATGATTTTTCTTGAGCATGTGAGCCCATCTTCACAGCAAGGGACACTTTCAGTTAAAATGCGGAATGTGCCATTTTCACGGCCACAATAATCCTTTAAAAATTAAATTATAATAAGTTTATGAATATCAGAAATGTGGAACTCAATTGCAATATTTGTATCAGACAAATATCTCACTCAGTGACACCTTAAACTCAATAAATTGCCATAAGCTGGTCATTTATCATGGAATGTTACAGAATTCCCAAAAGACAATGGTCGCCTGGCTGAGTGCAAACGAGTTACCTCGCTTTGACTCAGCCTTTTCTTATTTCTTCTATACAGGTTTAGAATTTTATCATAATATGTATTTAAATTATATAAATTTGTAATCATAAGATTATTTCTGGGTGCTGTAAATAGCTCAAGGTATGTTTTTTCTCAGTGATTTATATGAAACTTAATATTCAATCAAAACTAATCAATACCAACAATTAAGTTTCACCCATTAGATGTTATTGAGGAAGAAGCTTAATTGCATGTAACAAACTCTGGAATCAATCAAATCAGGTTAGAATATGGCATTGTCTACTTAGCAATTTACATTGCTTATCCTCTCTAACTTTCATTTCTTCAGCTGAACCATAGGAATACTATCAGCCTCTTAGTGTCGTAATGATTAAATGAATAAAGTACATAAGTTTGCTTGGCAAATAAGCACTCATAAAATGCTGTTGTTACACATAGTGCTGTTCTTGAAAAAAAATAATACCTAACATTTAATAAGCAGTTAGTATGTGCTCCAATATTTTTTCTAATTTCTTTTCAAGTAAGGACTATTTCCTTCCTGTGTTATTGATAAGGGATCTGAGACACAGAAAGGTTAAGGGATGTGCCCAAAGTCACACATGTGAGAAATGGTAGAGCCAGGATTCAAATCCAGGAGGACTGCCTTCAGAGTCAGCATTATTTTGTTACATTTTATTGCCTTTGAGAAACAGGTAAGGGTCATTTAAAATATTTTTTCATATTTTCAGAATAAAATTATCCAGAGCTTATATACAAAAAATAAATAAATAAGATATATAGAAAAACTGTGGCAAGACACTTGCAATTACCTCAACAAATGAATACTGGCAGAGACCATCGAAGCTGTAACTTTTTTTGTCAAAAGTTTGAACATGACCTTCCCCATAGATGTGGCAGGTACTCTGACATTCATTTTGTGTACAGTTCCAAGATCCTTTTATGCAAGTACTAAAAGAAAGCAATGACAGAATGTACACCAATTATATTATTCCAAGATGTATCTGTGCATACTGTTTTTATATAAAAGCACAAAACAGTTTTTTGTGTGCATTTAAATTTTGTAATTGTCTTCATTATATTTTACGATGGTCATCATATATGATGTTATATAAAGTTCTATTTAAAGATATAACATTTTTTCTAAATACATTTGACCATTATTTTTGAAATATCCTGAAGCATGATTTTTTCTCTCCCATAAAAATAAGGACAGACGGTACACTTCCTAATATCCAAAAAAAATAAAATAGCAATTGTTAGGCACCATTTGTTGCAGCCAACTGAGGTGACACTTCCTTGGCTATACTCTCGTCCACCAAAAGAGCAAGGGCAGTCATCAGGAAAGACACAGTTCCCTTTAGAATCGCGAACCATTCCTACTGGACAGTAGCACCCACGTTTGCAAGGCAAGTTCTCCTACAGGTATAAGTACAAAATATACATCAGAAGGCACTGCTCTAAGCACATCAGGTTATCAGCATTCATTTATAATACATTGATATACCAGGCATGCATTTAGTGTCAACATTGGACAAGTCAAAATAACAAGCAATAAATAATATGACCTTCTAATTACTTTTTATCTGCATTTTAGTTTCTTCTGCCCTGAAACAATGAGAAGTTTTTAAAGAGCTAATCTCTGATGCCATGTTACTTACCTCAAAATTAGGTATGTTGCGAGTGCTACATGTACTGTCAACTCTTCTCTGTGCCTTGGGATCACTGCAGTCAACATATTCAGCCCCTCCAGAGCAGTTCTCTGCAGGATAAAGGAAGGTATTAATCAAGGACCTCTTGATCTGTTTATTTTATTTATTTATTTTTATTTTAACCAGAAGAGGTAGCATAAGCCTTCACCATGATCTCAACACTTACGGAGGGTTAAATCAATGGGAGTCTGGCAAAGAAGAATTCCATCCTGACAGACACTGGAAAGAAAAGAAAATGATGCATTTAAATATCGAATTTCAATAACAAAATCGTAATACGCTGTTATAATAACTTTTACCCCTCATCCATGAACCACCTGTTTTAGCGCAAGTAGTAGTATGAATGAGACATAGTCCTCAGAAAATGCTAATGAATGAAAATATAAGATATAGCCTTGTGTGTATGATAGGAATGTATAAACAAGGTTGTATGGACGTCAAAGAAAGCTTGACTCTCCTAAGAGTCAGTACCCTGCTTGCTCTGTGAGTCCAAGACAACATTCATTCATCTTTGCAACTGCTGCAGTAAGCACAAGGCCTGGCACACAGTAAATATATATTTGATGTGTTTGTTGAATGATGAATGCTGAGAGACAACTGGAAAGTATTGCCTGAATAGGAAATCATTTTTACATAGTGTGCAGGTTGGAGCTGCTAAAATATTCTTCTACTGGTATTTAAAACCAAACAACAATAGGATAGATTAGTTACAGCCATGATGATGCAATGGACATGCCTGGTGAAGGGTGTCAATAACCAACTTTACTCAGAAATAGAAAATAAAAGATGTGACAGGTCTAAAGAAGACATCATGCTAGCAAAAGACTATTTCTCTGAAAACGACAATCCCAGGATTTCAAAGCTGTAACAAATATATATATGTGATCTCCATACCATTTATTGTCATCAATCTGGATGAGTTTGCCTGGTTTTATGACCTCATCATTCATGTAGCAGTCACACTGAGACTTTGAAACACAATTGCCTTCGTTATCCTGGTACATCCCATCAGGGCAAGTGCATCCATCTACCGGAACATCTTCTACATCACAGCTCCTATCGCTCTCTGCCAGGGACCGGCAAGAACTGTTGCAGGCTTTTACGTTGTACTTGAAAACTAGGCCACTTGGACAAGAGTGATCTGTAGGTATAGAGTAAACATGTACATATTCAGAAAAATTAGCAACTTTACTTCAACTACATGTTCATAGATATTATAGTAAATTGTTCATAATTGATTTTTAAATGTATTTTTATTGGCTTCGGAGAGGAAAGGAGAGGGAGAGGGAAAGAGAAACATCAATGATGAAAGAGAATCATTGATCAGCTTCCTCTTGCATGCTCTCCCCTGGGGATCGAGCCTGCAACCCGGCAGGTGCGGGCTCATGACCTCCTGGTTCATAGGTCCACGCTCAACCACTGAGCCACACTGGCTGGGCCATAATTGAGATTATTTTTAAAAAATCAAGAAAAAGTACTCATTCATTGTTTATTTTCCCCCTCTCCCCCCAGTTACTATTGAGTCCCTACTATATGTTTGCATATTTTGCTGGGGATAAAGCCCATAAACAAGATTGGTAAACACTACTCTCAAGTGGGTTATGTTGCTGGGGGAAGGACACTTTTGCTACGTGCTTGTGCAGCCAGGAACCTGCTCTTGGTGAAGAGGAGGGACGGCATGAAGACAGCCGAGAGAAAGGTAATTCTATGTCTGGGCAACAGCCTAAGCTAGAAGAAGAGGAAATTCTTGTAACGAGCACGTGAAAGAATAAAAGCTTTACGCCCAGACCCCGGGTCGGCAGTTTGGTGTTTGAGAGCCATGGCCAGCCCTTGCCTTGTGTGAGACTGAGTGCCACACAATGGGGTTTGCTTTATTGCTTTTCTTTAAAGATGACACTGACTTCTCTGTAGAAAATGGATTAGAGGAACCCAGAGGGAAAGTGAAGGAAGCTATTGCAGTCACTCATGAGAAAAAATCATGGTCTCTCAAACTAGGTTGATGGCAATAAAGATGAAGTGATATGAATGGATTTTAGAGAAATTTTGGAAGTGAACTTGACAGAACTTATTGATTGACTGAATATGGCCTATGAGGTTTTAAGTATGATCTATAAGAGATGCTTTTGCACAAAACATTATTTTTATAAATGGAGTGCTTTCTAAAGTTGCATTCATATAGTGCAATATTTTAAAACAAAGCAAGGTTTTACAGATGATAGTTGAGACTTTAATTTACTGATTTAATTTTATTTGGTTTCTAATACATAAGTTTTTAAACATTTGACTCTGACTTAGAAATGCAGTAGGAGTCAGAACATTATTTAAATTTTGGCAGAATTGAACAGAAATGTATATTTATACATAAATACATACATATTCTGTTCTGGTTAAATATGAACATATTAAATCAAGATAAAAGAAAAAGACCATGGAGTAAAATGCAAGGACTACTCAAAGATAAAATATTTCATATATACCTATGTATACATATAGACACAAATATATACATACACACACACACACACACACGCACGCACGCATGCACACACACAAGCACTTAGTGACCATATTTAAATCACATGCTAATCCTTTGTCCTTCAGCAGGTTGGGCTGCTTTGATTGGTAGTTCTAATTAGATTTACTCCAGTGAAGATGGGACAGTTTCCCAAAGAAATATCAAAATTTTATTACAAAAAAGGGGGGACATGGATCTTGAGTAATCAATACAATTGAGGAACAGAAATGTGCACTATTGTATTTTTAAATTGTTATTGTTTTCCTTGGTATAATTCCCCAAAAGTGTAAATGCAGTATCAGGATGATGAAGATTTTTATAGATCCTACTGCCTAACATCAACCTGATTTCCAAAACGCCACACTAGTGCCTGAAGCTCATGCTCCCCTGCCCAGGATGAGGGGTACATTGTTTTAAACCACACTTCTGTCACCACACTTCTGTCAACTAACCATCTGTTCTGCAGCAGAAACAGAAAATTCTCTTTGAAAGAACCTAGTACAAATGTGTAGACACATGGGACTACACACTCTCTCTCTCTTAAAATTGAGAAGGAAGAAGCCTTCATCCTTCTTACCGCATCGTCCAGTTCTCCAGTCCACTATGTATGTTTCTTTCTCAGCACATGCTTTCACATAGTTGCCTAAAATTGTACACAGGCATTCTTGACCATCTTCACAAGTGCAAGTGTATTTTTTGCATTCCTTTAAAATAAAAAACAAATTATATTACATTATGAATATATTCAGAAGAACAGATAAACTGAGTACAATGCTTCAGTTCATAATCACTCTGCTTCCCTGAATAAAAATTGGTTTTGAAACTTTGGGAAATATTTCTTTTTAAAAATTTGCAAGACAGCATATCAATCATTAATTGAGTTTTCAAAGAACTTAGAAAAGACAGAAAGAGAACATCATTCAAGATTTTTCTCATTTTTTGTACCACATTTTAAATTAAAATTGGTATATCTAACAATTGAATAAATTAGTGGAATCCAATGTTAAATTTAAACATATATCTTCATCTACTGTTAATGGTTGCTTTTAAATTTTTTTTAATATCTACATGATTCTTTTGATATTATCAAAGTATTTCCTAAAAAAGTTGTGAGTCATCACAGACCTCATGATACGGTTTAGGGTTCACAATTGGATGGCAGGAAGCAAAAGGCCCACTTGAATCAAGAAGAATTCCACAGTGCCTTTCAGCAAACCTTTCTGGAAGAAAATTAAGGCA
Organism: Corynorhinus townsendii; assembly: GCA_026230045.1. NCBI lineage: Eukaryota > Metazoa > Chordata > Mammalia > Chiroptera > Vespertilionidae > Corynorhinus > Corynorhinus townsendii. The sequence goes on from JAPDVU010000003.1 coordinate 177,664,598, forward strand.
CCCCAAAATTATATTAATAACTTTATAATGTTTAATTACAAGACAAAGTAAAAATGTTTAACAAAGTTTCATCTTTATTTAAGTAATTATGCTTTTAAAGTGTTTTTGCTACAATAAATTGAATGTGTTATCACTATATAAAAAAATAGCGTGATATAACCAGAGACACTTTAAGCCAAAGAGGCAAAAATCTTTATTAGTTTTGGACTTTTATATAAAATCAGCTAACCTTATTCTGAAATGCAGTTTATATACATAAATTGTAAAAAAGAGATTTAAATTAAAAGACACCTATTTACTTAGGTATCTTTTAATTTAAAATACAAATTTGTGTCTGTGTTGACAAGTTGGGTAAATGAAGCCACCACAACAACCACTCATTTCACCCCTGTCACCCAGTGTAATTTCCTTCATAAGATGTAGGGTTGGTATAACTAATATGCTGGCATTTGATAGCAGTGGCTGGGAGACCTGGATCTGGCTACAGCTCTATTGTTAAGTGGCTCACTCTTAACAATTTCAAGCAATGATCACTTCCATGAGCCTTGTTTAATAAACCAAATAATCTATAAAGTATCTTCTATACCTATTATTCTATAGCCATGGAGAAAACTGTATAAGAAAGGGGGAAAATAGAAAACGGATATAGAAAGCGACAACTGAGATGACCCGCCCATTCCCTGTGAAAGATGTGTTTGTTTGAATGCCCTCAGCCAGACAGACAGTTTCTCTACTGTTTTCTCTAATCAGGGACAGGACATCAAACACCAGTTAAAACCAGATTTATCAGATGGAATCCTACCATTACCAGAATAAGGATATAATTCCGAGCACCTGATATTTAACTACAGAGCTTGGCATTTAATTAGCATTACCTGTTTCTATGCTGATGCATGAAGGTGGGTGTCCTTTAGGACAAGACATCATTTCCCAAGAATCAGCAAAAGCCTGAGATGACTTCTCCAATATATTCTGGCTTGACATGAAATCATCCTCTGCTCTGTTGTTGTAGGAGCCACAGAGCCCTGGGTGAGAGCACAGGACAAAGTTTAACATGCCCTTCCCTACTCAACTTTTTAGACTCATATCCTCGCTTCATATTCAGTTCTTTATTGTAGAAGCTATCTAAGAGTACATCTTGCTTAGTCTGTATACATGCCAGTGACCATGGAATTTGCTGTAACTGTGCTTATTTGTTTTGTTTGACGTCATTGACACCTAGTAGGTAAGAGCTGATTTCTGTAGTAGAAAGAACCTCAGTGGAAAATAAGATCATGTGATCAGAAAAACAAGTTATACTGTGGTTTGTATTTGAAATATGATTTTCAAAGGATTGATATCCATAATATCTTAGTTTATTCTTTTACAGACCAAAAACCTTAAAAATGCATATTAACAAAAGGATATTTAACATATTATCCAATATCACTATATTTGGAAAATAAAGCCCTTAATTTAAAAGACTAAAATGTTGAGAACCATTTAGGAATAGGTTTTATAATAAACAAGGTTGTCATTACTATAAAAAGCAAATTGAAATTTTACTGAAATATAAAAAGGTAAAAAGGAAGATTAAGTAAAAATGACTTATGGTTTAATATCATTAAGAGACAGTTGAAAATTATAATAAATTATTGTCATATTAGAGCCTTGGAAATAAAAACATAGGCAGAGAACTTACCTACAGTGTCTGTGAATTGATTAGGTGGCATGGAAACATATAATTGCATCACGGGATCAGTTTGTATTTGCATTTTTACATGAGAGTATGTTTCTACTTGGAAGTATGAGAGAGATGCCTTGAAAATCTGTATTTTGTCTGTTAAAAGAATTATTGATATTATTAGCAGTAATTAACATATTAGACAGTTTTAAATTTATTAAAGTGTTTTTATTCTTTAATACATGTTAAAAACAGAGACATTTATTAACATTAAAACTTGAATAAATTAATGCCTCTTACATTTATGTTTAAGTGGTATTATTAAACTTACCTGAATAGTAATAATGTTGATTTTCAATCTTGTCATTTGTGACTGTTCCATCTCTATTAAATACATATTTGTCAACTGAACCAGACTAAAATTGAAAATACATTGTTAGTTCATATCAATTTACAAAATTATTTCAGTTTAATGCAATGTAATACATAATAGATGACATGAAAACAGGTTTAATTCCCAAATGTCTATAATAACCATTTTTTAAAGCATTTTCCATTCATACTTTGCTTCATTGTTTCCCATACCAACTCTTTGAGGAAGTTTGTAAAGGACTCTTCCTCCCCAATTGTAGATGAGGAAACTAAGACCCTTGAAGGCAACTTGGATTTCCAAAGGTTAAAAAGCTTGTAAGTGCAGGCTGGCTGCTCTTCCTTCTCTTCTAGGTCTATTTCCACTTAAATGTTAGTTTTTCATACATGAAATTCTAAACAAATATAATTGCCTTCTTAAATGATCCACAGTATTTAATAATTTTATAAGCATGTAAGGTTGATATGTAATGAGCATGTTAGTTGTGTATCTATGTTATATTTTTATTATTTAAGGATCCTTGGAACTATCCAGCTCTTCCAGAGACTCTACTAATTGTGCTTTTAATTTACATAATAAAGCCTCTTTTCTGCAACCTTTGAAATTCTGAATTTGTGACATAATTGATTTGGTTGTGCTCTGAGTAAACTTTAGGAAGCTGATGACTTACCGAATTTAAGGCGAGTGTAACACTGTTTAAGCACGTTCCTGACATACCACTTGGACATGGACGAAGCTCAACACTAACAGACCAATCTTTATCCTGGTAAAAAATGCATTTCATTTAAATAGCAATTAAAATGTAATTGATTACATGTTATCACTATTTTATTTATTCACAATGCATGTATGCATTTTTTAAAGTAAGTTTATTGGGGTAATATTGGTTAATAACATTTAATACATACAACTTTATAATCCAACATCTCTAGATTCCATTGTGTGCTCACCCACCCAAAATCTAGTCTCCTTCTGTCACCACAATGCCTCTATACAATCATTCTGCTCTGAAAAGAGAATCCAACTCCAATCCATGGTACAGATTAAAATTGGTCAAGAGCTTTACCCATCAGCTCTACCTGTGTGGTCTATGATTGGTGGTTTTTCATAGCCATTGTTTTTTCTTAATCTCTACTTCCTGTCTTCTCCTCCAAGGGAGTTATGCTGTATTGTGGAGACTAAGGTGAATTAGAGGCAACCTAGCTTGGTTAGTCTCTGAACAATCCACATTGTCTATTTAGATACAATGTAAAAGACAATTTATAAAACCTCAATCTAATCCATGTCAAATATTGACTTCCAGTCTCATTTTAAGATCTAGGCATCCCTAAACTATAAGAAGCAAATATTTCATACATTCTGACATATTTCCTTCTCACTTTATCCATCCCCCATCCTCATGGATTACATGAGGCGTACAAAGAGAAGGAAAGAAAATTTGGAAAACTGACTTTTAGCAGCAGCAGGTACATTTCTCAGAGTACTGGGCATTGGCCCACATCTCTCACCTCAGGAATCACAAATTCTTTTCATCTTTGTTTCTACCAGGAAGACTAAATAATATTACCTATCCTCTTGCTAGCCAAAGGTACAAGCTATGAAATGGGATTCTTACTTTTATTAAAATTCAAATTACTTAAAATTTTAATACTGAAAAGAATTTAAACATAAGGACAGCCTCTATCATACTGATAATATTGTTGTGAAAACTAAAAATAAATGCAAAGAATAATGATGAAAGAGAAAGATGCTTCATCTACAATAATAAAAGCACACTATGTTAATTAGATCAGACATCCTTCTGGACAACCTTCCGGACAAAGCCGGAGCTGCAAGGGAAGCCTAGGTCCTGGGTGCCTGCTGGCAGCCAGAGGAAAGCCCAGGTCCTGGGTGCCAGAGGGAAGCCTGTCCAGCAGCCAGGGGAAGGAAGGCCTACTCTTGCACGAATTTTGTGTATTGGGCCTCTGGTAGAATATAAAGGATAGTTTCATTTGAGACACTAGTGAACACATGCAAAGAAAAGTAGCACAAATAATTTTCCAGTGTATTTAGAAAATTATTAGTGATGAAAGGTCTTTGTTTTTAAGCAGGAATTTCTAAAGAGCACAGGTAATACTGCTTGCCAATGTCAATGTGATAGCAAATATACTGAAATATATAACCAATACTTGAAAGGCTGTTTGATATTTGTTTTTTTTAATAATTGAAGGTGAAAATTGGGTTTCAAAATAATTTAAAAATAGTTTGGAGCCTGTATTAGTTTTCTGAAGTGTTCGAGGTTCTTACGTACATAGATGGCCAAAAAGTGACAGTTTCCAGGATGATTATATTTTTCACCATCAAAGGTGGTAATTGAACTTCCTTCCACCTTACATCTTCCAGGACACATTGCTTCAGTGCAAGACCACTTTGCTTCTTGGCATGTGCTGTTAAAATAAAATGGTTATGTTAAAGACCACCAATCATGTCTTTAAAAAATTGCAGCTTACACTGACATTTAGTTAAGCTTTATTAGGCCATGTACATCCCTCTCCCAACATCTCAGTTCTGATGTAATGCCTCATTGACACTGGTATCCTGGTATTTTAACAGCTGTGAATTCCAATGAATAAAATGATAACATCTGCCTGCATTAAACAAATAAAAACTTGTAAGCTGGATCTCAGGTGCTTAAGTGGAACATATTTCACTGTGAGTATTAAAACATCTGCTACTTGCCACATTGTAGACCTGTACTTTCCAATACAGTACAGAGTTATATACTAGTAGCTATTGATTATTTGAAATGTGGCTAGTCCAGATTGAGACCTACTTTAAATGAAAAATATACAGACTACAAAGACAACATGAAAATAATTGTAAAACCTCATGTTAACATTTTATACTAGTTTTATGTTGAAATAATAGTTAAAAGTGTTAGTTATCTATGTGGGTGACATTCATGACTCACATTAACTTCTCTTGAACAGCATTTTTGTAGATATTTAATAAATCATACTACTACAGAGCCAGGGTCTGTAACATTCAAAACGACCAAATGGATGACCAAACACCGAAAGTCAGTCCTGCAGTCAGTGCTGAGTCACTGTAGCAACCCAGCACTGACTGCTGAGGGGGCTGCATATCAGGCCCGGAGAGAGGCCCAGAGAGAGAAGCAGAGTCTGATCCGCAGCCTCCATGGCAGTTGTTGATCAGCCCTTGCCTCTCTTTCTCTCCAGGCCTTGCCAGCAGCTGCGGGGGCTGCTGATCAGCCCCACCTCTCTGATCAGGCCCAGAGATAGGCCCAGAGATGCTGACTGGCATAAAAATTGCACAATCAGAACAAAATCTGGGTGAACTGCAAGGAGCCAATGGCTGCCTAGGAGGCAGAACTTTTGACGCTGACTGGCATAGAAACCAACCAATCAGAACCTAATCTGGGTGAACTGCGAAGGCAGAACCTAAGGTGGGGGCTGAGGAGGGGTTTTAAGGGTGACAGCTGATTGGTGTAAGATATAAGAAAGCAGTTCAATTTTTTAATGACTGGTTTGGCAGTAGAGTGCATATGGCTGGCTATCAGTCTAGATATAGGGATTATATATTTTTGTCTGTCAAGAGCATCTCCTCCTGATGAAAAAGGCTCCCCCCACATTTAAGCAATCCTATCCTATATAATCTTTCTATACTAATAAAGGGGTAATATGCTAATTAGACTGGGTTGACCAGCCATCTTCCAGAAGGCCAACTTCCTTCCAGACAAAACCATGGGTGTGGGGTCCAAGGTAGAGGCAGTTAGGGGCAATCAGGCTGGCAGGGGAGGGCAGTTGGGGGTGATACCAGGCCAGCAGAAGAGGGCAGTTGGGGGCAACCAGGCTGGAAGGGGAGGGGCATTGGGGGTGAGATCAGGTTGGCAGGGGAGGGCAGTTTTGGGTAATCAGGCCAGCAGGGGAGGGCTGTTGGGGGTGAGATCATGCCAACAGGGGAGGGTCGATGGAAGAGGGCAGTTGGGGGCGACATCAGGCCAGCAGGGGAGGACAGTTAGAGGAGATCAGGCAGGCAGAGGCAGTTAGGAGCAATCAGGCAGGCAAGCAGGTGAGCGATTAGGAGCCAGTGATCCCAGATTGCGAGAGGGATGTCTGACTGCCTGTGGGATCTGGCCTAAACTGGCAGTCAGACATCCCCCAAGGGGTCCCTGATTGGAGAGGGTGCAGGCTGGGCTGAGGGATCTCGCCCTTCCCACCCATGCACAAATTTCATGCATCGGGCCACTAGTTATTAATAAAATATTACCATATGAATCAAACATTTTCTATTTATAAGGAAATTATTATAGTATAAATAATAGATCATTTTTCATTCAGTTAAATTATTTCCCCAGAAGGACATCATATATTTCTAGAAAAGTCCTTTGGAATCCTGCAGAAATGTGAAGTTTCAGAGAAAAGTAATAATGAGGAATGGGGAAATCTCTCTCATCAGCAAATTCTGGCTGCATTCAAAAGGAAGAATCAAGCTAACTATTCAAAGAGGAATAATCTACACTAGCCTTTGGCACATTAAAATCTACTCTGGCTTAAATTTATCTCCACCAATGTAGCCTTATATAAAATTATTTTAAAAGTATTGGGCTGTTTCTGATTATACATTTTATTACATATTCTTGGCAATTAGAATGATTACTATTTCATTATTGTAACCATACTCTTGTATTACTTTTTGTTCCATATTTGTGACCACCAACTGGATCACTATTCAAAATACTATTTCAATTAGTGAAAAACATTATCTTTTAAAGATACACAGAAAGTTCACATGTTTTATATAAATATCACACTAAACATTCCTCAACCAAAAAGATAAAATATTAACACAGAAAATCCCCTGAGCCTGCTAAATTTGTCTTAAGGGTGGATTTAGGGATTATTTTAAATTAGACAAAAATATTCATATTTTTTCACTATCAACAAAATGAGGATGAAAAGCACACACATACCACTGAGACCCACAAGGGCCTTCTCGGACTTCTCCTGACAGGTAGACTTTTCCATTAGACTCACAGGGACAGTCGGCCTTTAATACACATCTTCCTTTCTCTCCAATGTCATCCAATAGATAACCTAGAATGCATTATGTAAGATGAATCTCAAAACATATGAACATCAGTAAATTCTCAAGCAGTGTATTGTGAAATTACTGTTGAGCTAGCTCTACTAGGCGCAGACATGCGCTTAACATAGTAATTTATATTTAAGCAGTTACTTCTTCTTTGAGAACTTGCAAGCATATAATTTTCTGAACCACAGAGTAGTCCTACTGAGCCACATATAGAATCAGAAGATAATCTGTGTGTATTACAGCCCTCAGGTACTGCAGAGACATATAGAAATGCACATTAACTTTAAAGGTCTCTCTCTACCCCTCATCTGCAGTTGGCTAGAAGGCTGGACTATGAATAAGTGAATTCATTAAATATCTTGTTGGAGATAAGACTCCACTAAAGTGAGTCACTTCTTTATCAGTTCTTTTAGTGTAAATATTATTACCTTCTGGGCAGGTGCAGCCACTCACACATTCACTGTCTTGAAAAGGAGCCACATTAGAACAAGTTGCAGGATTTGAGAGGCCACATTCTTTGTAGATATGTTTTTCTGGGCATTGAGGTTTTTCTGGAGAAATATAGAAATATTGATACATGAAAATTAGAGGAAAATTAATGTGATAAATATATAACATTCTAATGATAATCTTTTCAAATAGAATTATTTGAGTCTAATTTCAAGATATATGTTTTTAAAGATAGTACCACTATATTATGCCAATTGACCATGCATTATTTTATAATACAAAATTTAATATGGAGGAAATGTATGCTGTACATAATATCATTTCATCTTACTTTGATCTTACTCGTATTCTAACTTATAAGGATTGAGCTAAGCATACATAGAAAGTAAATTTATATATGTATGAAGCTTGTATTTATGTTTTATTATTTTTTTAAAGAAAATCATAGTACTAGTCAATATGCTGTTGATAACATTTCCAGTACTTTTACAGTTTTTTGTACAATTTTACTCATGCCTCCCAGTGAATTTTATTTATTGTAAATATTATTAAGTTCCTCATTAAGATCTTAACACAAAGCACTGCAACTTGTGGCGAGTCACTTCACCAAAGGGCCTCAGTGTCCTCTCAAGGACATGTGAGGACAAGACTCTATCATCTCTGAGATGCTTCCCAGGGCTTACAATCTGAGAAGATCACTATGAAACATAGTTCAACTTTAAAGTCCCATACAGGGTTGGTCCAAAGTAGTTTTATAGTCATTGATATGGAAAATAGTGCAATAATTAATAAATAATTATACAACAATAAGCTCTGTGTTTTGTGTACTCACACCTGTAAACCTACTTTTGTCCACTCCTGTATAAACTTCCTGATTGGAAATCTACAATAAAATGAAAAACCTACCGCAAACCACATCAGAATCATCTCGCCAGGATTCGTAGGTGCCAGGACCATCTGAGGCACAAAGGCGGGACAGTTCTGAATAAGTGTCACATGTCGACTTTTTGTCTCTATTTTGGCAATACTCATCAATGCAGACCTTTTTGTAGTCACTGGACAAGGTAGAAACCTTTGCACATTCCTCAAAGTAGGTTCCAATAATTTTGTCACAGTACTGCAAAAGAAAATATGAAGTTTTAATAAGACATTGAAAATGGGCAAATGAATATTTAAGAAGAGATCAATTCAGAAGTTTTTGGGGGTTTTTTTTTTTTGCATAACATCCTGTAGTTTTGACAGGGAGGATTATTGGATGCTGGCTGAAATCAAGAATTTTTAAGGATTATAGTAGATATGGTCACTCCTAAAGTAGTACTTCACTTGTGGCATTTGAGTTGCTATAAAATAACTTCAAAAATTGTACCTGAATTCAACCCAAATTTCTCTAAAGGTGACATGAGGTTTAGAACTTGAGAAAGAGGTGAGAAAAGGAGAGATCTGTCGATATCAGAAATTGGATGGTAAATGATTGCTAATACAATAGACAGAAGGGATATTGGCCCTCTAACTGTTAGTCTGCTTATATTTGGCGAGCAAACCAATGACAGTAAAATACAGTGACTCAGTTTTGTTGGTATGGGCTATATGAGTTTGCTCTGGAAACAATGTATTTGTTCTTGTGTTGCTTAAGAAAGTAAAAACATTTTAATGAATTCAAAAAGTTCAAATTTCAATATATCTTAACTACTGCATAACTGTCTTCTATTTTAACCATTTTTGTTTGTTTTTGTTTGCTTTCTTTCAGGAAGTGTGAAAGCTATTACCAAACAAATGCACGATTTGCACTAATTAAGTTCTGAGACAACTGATAATATTCTCCAAGGGAGTATTAAATAAAGTGAAATAACACCTTCAAAGATTGTTTTTTCACCTATTGTTCTTTGTTATCTTTCTCACTAGATTATAGGTCCCTTTAGGGCAAGAAATATAACATTGAATATAATATAACATAGATTAATACCAGGTCTTAGATATAGTAGGTCTTTATCAAGTATTCATTGGCTTTAACATAAATTTATGTAAACATTCAACTAACATTTTTAAGCAACAGGGCTAACTTCTCACACAGTGTGCAACTACCACAACAAATAAGACATTAGCACCCAACTCATACATAATCTTATAGAAAACATATGAGAAAAAATGTGGGAAATCATTATAGATGGTGTCTTATCGTAAGGACCAATGAGTGACATAGGGAACAAAGGAAAGAGAAGGCCTTCTAAGTGCAAAGATCAAGGAGGGTTTCACAAGGAAGATAGTAGATGATCTTGTATAACGTCATGGTTTAATTTGATTTGCTAGACAGTGGTCGGCAAACTGCAGCTCGCGAGCCACATGCGGCTCTTTGGCCCCTTGAATGTGGGTGGCTCTTCCACAAAATACCATGGCCTAGGCGAGTCTATTTTGAAGAAATGGTGTTAGAAGAAGTTTAAAAAATTTGGCTCTCAAAAGAAATGTCAATAGTTGTGCTGTTGATATTTGGCTCTGTTGACTAATGAGTTTGCCAACCACTGTAGCTAGAAGATGACAACATGGTTATAAATGCATTGTCAAGAAAACAAAAATCTCTCCTATCTTTTGATCTTGAGAATTTTGTTCTAGATTGAAACAGGAATATGTGAATGTTCATTCAGTCACCAAATGAACCTATCAAGTTCAACATAACACAAGGTTGGAAAATTCACAGAGTAAATAATGACTATTTTTAATTGTTGTAGTCAAAAATATTACCTGTAACTTTTTCAAAAAGAAAGTAAAGGATATGAAGGATGACAATTCAGACTGGTTCTCTGGGGCAAAAGTAAGAAAGCAAGAACAGAAACTAGTTCTTAGGGACACAGTACATGGATTTCTAAACTGAAAGAGCCAAGTTAGTACCCATAAAAAGATAATAATGCAGAGGGGAAACATGTCAATTTACAGACAAATTAAAACACTATGCAAAGGGAATTAGAATTGTCACACTAATACATAGTTAATATCATAGTGTGTTAGGGAGAATGTTATTTTGTCATCTTTAGTTAAACTAAAGTTCAGACTACAGGAACATTGGAGGGGAAGCAGTCGCAGAATTCTAAGATATGAGTGCTGAGAAAGGAGGCTGGCTATCTGAATTGAAACCCAGGGGAATATTGCAGAAATTTGCTACTAAATGAAATACTAATTTCTTACCTCTACTCCATCTTCACAAGTTTGATAGGTTTTACTAGTAGCTTGAGGACAATCACCAGGAATTTTACTATTGGCAATATGCTCATTGATATCTTCTCCTTAAAAAGAAAGCAATGTTTGATTCACAATATGCATCACATCTAAATGTTATCTTCAAACTAAACATAGATTTGACAACATAAATATAGACATGTGTTTAATTTTTTTTCACTTTTTAGACAAATGCAAAGTGTTGTTACAGTTATCCAAACATGAGCATTTACTTTGTTATTTTTTGGGGGGAAGCAATATTCTTGTACATAATACATTGAAATCTTACCTGGAGTGGTGTTGAAATTACCACAAAGACCGCAAGTTGGATATTGCTTGTGAAGAGTGAGCTTTAAAAGAAATGTAAATGTATATATTTATAAAATATTGAAAATATCTTAAGACAAGCTTTACCCAATCCAAAGAATATGGTTCTTTGTATTTTATTCTATCTAAGCTGGTTACTTAAGGATGTACTACAGGGTGTGTGATTTTTAAGAACCTGGCTCTGGAATTTGGAATAAATACTGACTTTACCACTTACTAACTGTGTCTTTGAGCAGGTTATTTAACTTTTTCATTAGAATGAATCTCCTGAATTCCATCATCTTTAAAATAAGATTAATAATAGTATGTATTTCAAGATGTTTTAAATAGTAAGATAATGGTTAGTACAATGACAAATACATAGAGATTGCTCAATAAACTTTAGTGCTGGTTTTGTAATGTATTGTTTTTGTAACTAAAAGCAATAAAAAAAATAGCACAGGATTATAAGATTAACTTACTGAGAGTTTGTTATTTTTGTCCCACATTAAAGACAAGATTCCTCTACGGCTGTTCAGGACATTATATTCCCCATATTTTTTAATGTGAATCAACTTGTTGTTATATGGTATCTGTACACTGGAAAGTATAAAACACAAGTACATATAAATGTAAAAAGTATTCTTATAACACCTTTGTCTGGTAATTCATTTTTCTATAGTTAGAAAAGCTGTCTAGTAATTATTAAAGTTTCCTTTTTTATATCATTTCAGAAGAGATACAATGGCTCTTTTCCCAATATTGGAAAGACTTTTAAGGAACAATAAATAAATCTTTGGGATTTTTGGAGTAATTAACAACAACAGCAAAACACAGTGTTTCAGTATAAGAAAATAATGATGAAATAATTATAAATGTTCACAAATAGAATAATATGCCACATTTTATTATCCTGGTAAGTATCCAAATATGCTAGCTCTTCCAAATGTAAATTACTATGTCTGGAAATCATGACCTAAGAGTTTTAATCTATTATAAAACCTGAAGTTTATATTTAGTGTTAATCATACAAATGAAAATTGAAACATTCTTTTAACAGTTTTGTTGAATATGTATATTGCCCAAAATTGAGATATTCAAAATAGTCAAACAATAGACTTCTTTTTTCCCTACCTTGTTATAGAAATAAATATATCTTATAATCCCACATATATCTGTATTAGAAAATTACCAAACTCCTTTCCAATAATGTATTAAAAATATCAACATGCATCAAAATAGGACAAGAGTACATGATCTCTCACCATCTCTTCCCTATTCAACTTTTTTGTTTGTTTGTTTTGTTTAGGTTACTTCAGATAATTCTACAGCATTTATCCAAACACTATCGCATTTACCTTTCTTCATTAACTAAAATGGTATCACCAGATATAGAGATGTCATTATTGTCAATTAAAACCGTTATTTTTTCAATCTCACTATCATTGTTTCGTTTGATCTCAATATTGAAATCTCCAGATTCAACGCAGTGGCGGCAGAAAGTGTATGTGCATGATGACTCGAAGGAAAAGATACGGCCGTTGAAAGCTTTGTATGCTCCTTTGTCCCAAGTAGCAGCTTCGCCTGCAAGATATTTAGAATAAAATATTCATAATTATTCAGACAATTAATGTACTATCTAGTTCTGATTTATTAAAGTGTTTATTCACCAAGATTTAAAAAAAAATCACTGAAAGGTTCTGTTCTCACAGCCATTAGCTTTATTCATTACTTTTCTTTCTCACATATTGCAGAAACACACTAAAAGTAGCACCTGAGTCCTTGGAAATACCCAAAGTTGGCTATCTGGCAAAACAAAACATGAATAAAACATCTTGTTTCCATTGGAATAGGGAAAATGAGTTTACTATGGGGAGGAATCTATGGAGGGAAGTGGTGGTCTGCTTAATTGTTTTGCTCTTTATACAGGCAGTCTTTTTAATGTTGTCTGAGTTGGTTAACATTTTTATCAAATGAGTGCAAAGAATTCTCTTATTTATTTCTATACATATATACAGTATGCACATGTGTACGTGTGTGTACATGTGCATATATACAGTTTTTATGTGTATACAGTGTCTTTGTATGTATCTTTGAGGAAAAATAGTACTGATGTAATGTTATTCACCCATACAATGAACAAATAGATGATGGCAAATTGGTTACTTTGTAACCTCACTAGAGGCCCAGTGCAAAATTCATACACCAGTGGGGTCCCTCGGCCTGGCCTGTGAGATCAGGCCGAAACTGGCTCTCTGACATCCCCTGAAGGGTCCCAAATTGCGAGAGGTCACAGGCCAAGCCAAGGTGCATGATCGGGGCTAGGGAGGGATGTGGGAGGTTGGCCAGCCAGGGAGGGACCATAGGAGGGCTCCAGGGCATGTCCAGCCCATCTAGCTCAGTCCTGACCAGCTGGACCCATCCCAGCAGCAAGCTTACCTACCAGTTGGGGCATCTGCCCCCTGGTGGTCAATGCTCATCATAGTGAGCAGTTGACCGGCCTTAGCATATCATTAGCATATTACTTTTGATTGGTTGAATGGCTGACCAGACGACCAGACACTTAGCATATTAGGCTTTTATTATATAGGTTTAGGTACTGACTAGCTTAGGTATATAAATATGAATAAGAATCACAATAATTTTTACTTACCAATAATTGCACTTGTTTCTGAGTATGTGGGAGTTGCTTCTGGAATATGAGATCCTTTTTCTATTCAATACAATGCATAGGTTAGTTAAATTTCAGGACATACATTGATTTTAAATATACAGTTCATGTGGGCATCTATATGGAAATTAAGAAGTTTGTACTAAAATCCATCAATGGAGTTTGTTTTATCTTGAATATATAATTTTATTTTGTGAGAGCTGTGATTTGCCAAGGTCATATACATGATTATCTCTGAAGTTCATATTTTTTCTTGGGACAATCAGCCATAGTAAGCTCATAAATTAAGAGCTTATTCATTCTGGGCATCTACAACTACAAACACATGTTGCATCCCTAACAGAACTATTTTTTTCAACTATAAGTTTTTATTGGCCATTGTCCAAACAGGCCCAAGATAGACTGTATTAAACCAGTCTACTATATAATATGGATAATCCAATGATCTATATATAAAGAAAAATTAATTTTCCTGATCAAAGGGAAAAATCAGTATACCTTGAAATTTGTTTCCCATGACTGTTTATTTCTAATGCACTGGCCCTTTTATGTTACCAAGTAAATTTATAAGAAATCTTGGAGCAACATCTAAATGCAAGCATAATAAAACAACAACAACAATAACAAAAGTAAAGATTTTTATATAAATTTAAAAACATTTTTCACAATGCCATTTATTGTGTATCTTGAAGCCACTTCTCTTCACAACAGGCTGTCTTTACTAGGAGTGAGTGGAAATAGATTTAACTCTTTATTCAAAACTAAATTTTAAAATAATATAAAAATAAAATAAAATTATATAGAAGTTGCACTATATTTTATTCAGGTTGACTTAAAATGATTTACTCTCTCTTATCCATGAAATTGTTTTAAATAATCACTTGGTCATCTAAACTTTAGTACTCAAAGAGAAGAGCACTTAGAAACTCAATTCAATATGAGAAACACATAATAGGATATTATTGATTTACTAGTATTATTACTTATACTTTATGTAGATATATACTTTTTTCAAAACTGAAGTCATAAATTAAACTACCTGGAGTACTGGGAGGTCCCGTGGTACTGAATTCAGATGAGCTTGTCACACCTATTTAATACAGAATGATTAGATTATTTATGTGTGTCTTTTAGTTGGTAAAAAATGAATAAAGGTTTTAAAACTTGATGGAAAAACTATGGATCCAATTTCAGCAATGCTAATGCTAACACACTTAAAACCACGTGAAGCTGCATAAGAAATATATATATATATATATATATATATATATATATATATATATATAGAGAGAGAGAGAGAGAGAGAGAGAGAGAGAGAGAGAGAATTATACACCGAACAACCTGCTGGAGTAACAAAATGAAATGCCTTGTCACTAAATGGACTGACACAAAATTACTCTATTCCAGATCAATGTCCTTAAAACTTATCCAGGAAAAGAGGTCAGGATTGCAGAGAAAGGGTTCCAGGTTTCCTATCCGTTTCAGTCAAACTCACACCCACTTTAAATTACTTTACATTTGGGAAATCTAGCTGACATTTCAAAATGTCAACTGAACAAAGGATTCTGCATTCCTAAAAGCTGGAAGTATGAAAATCACTAATCTAGATGAACAGAGATATCCGTCTCAAGATGTGAAATGTCAAGGGAACCACAATCTGCCATCTCAAAGCCACTAGATTTACTGCTATTAAACACACTACCAGAAAGAACACTAATCAATAAAAGTCTGTCTGACTGAGAAAAATGAAAGCAGTTGAAAGCTGACTTTCAATGAGCAGAAAAATCTCAAATTAGTAATTACTCCACAATAGAAAGATAAGAGGCAATTACTTCTTAGTACATTTCTCAGGAACAAAACTTAAATTTGTACACCTAAGCCAACGGCAGCAGATCTGAGGGTCAGAAATTCAGTGTTCCTTAAGCCATTTGTACCAACTGTGCCTAAAGGAACTCAGTGGCAATAAATAATGGGTGATATTAAATTTCTCAGTTCTGTTGCAGTGTTGACCTCTAAATTGATGTCTAAAACTTAAGAACAACCCCAAATAATTATTGTTTCTATATGACCAAGACTTTTTTGAACAGATTGATTGATGACCAATTCTGACTGAGGTCAACCATTACTACACTACACTGTATCTATTACTAATTAGACTTCACTGAATTTCCAGAGGCCCAATTACTAAATCCATCCCAACATGTTATACTGATGCTATCTGCTAATTTTAAAAAAGATTGTCACTGGGGAATATTTAAATACATCTTATGACTCTTTACTTTTTCTGCACAAAACCTGAAGAGTAATCCCTAGAACCTGATTTTCCAGTGTTCCCTATTTCATTTTAATCAAAGCCTTTTTGTTCAAGACCACCGATGCCAACTCCACATGACAGAATTACTAAGACCAAATAAACCCTTCTCTTACCACCAAGTTTAAAATTAAAGGAAAATGAAACTGTTATCAGGGTCAATCAGCAAAGGATTAAATTATTTGTTTGTTTGTTTTTCTTAATAGAGCCTGAATCAGAATTTCTGAACCCCTGACATGGGAGCCAGAGCCCATGGATTTACGCACAAACTTTTTGCTGTTCTTCCCGTTTCCACCAACATCCACATCTTCTGAGATAAATAGCTCTGACACAAAAAATATTTAGATTTACTGTACTTTATTGATCCATATTTCTTTCACTTGCTTCAATTTTAATATAAATTTCTATTTATCCACAACTTTTATAAATCTACTTTTTCCTGGCATTTATTTTTCAAGAAAACTAGTTCGAATATGAGTAATAGAACTTGTAAAGTTCTAGTGTAATATAACTTATAAAGCATTGCAAACGTCATAGAAACATAAGACCAAAAGGTTTCTGTTCTTATGTCAAAACCTGTGAACAAGAGAAATTTTTTAGCAAGAGAATTTTTTTTAAATATTATTTTATTGGCTTTTAGAGAGAAAGAGAGAAGGAGAGAGAGAGAGAGAGAGAGAGGAAGGGAGAGATAGAAATATCAGTTGGCTGCCTTTTGCACGCCCCTACTGGGGGTCAAGCCCAAAATCCCAGCATGTGCCCTGACTTAGGATGGGGGTAGGAAGAACCAATGACCCCTTGATGCATGGGATGGTACTCCACTAACTGAGCCACACTAGCTGAGCAGGAACAAGAGATTTTAAGTGGCTTTCCCCAAGTCCACAGAAGGTTACTGAGAAATCCTAATAGAAACTGGATATCTTCCTTCCAGGTCCAAGCCCCTTTATTAATGCATTATATCTATTTGCCTCTTTATTAAAATGTTTAAATTCCTCCTGAAGATAACACAGATCCTTTAAGAATCAAACATAGTTTAAAAATCTTTCCATGTGTTCCTCTAACAATAAGTCTGTATTTGTCAAAAACATGACCAATCCCTGCTTTGCTCATTGGTGATTTTTCTACCAAAAGAAGAAACTAAGAAAATACTTAGAATACTGGCAGTGCAATTAGAGCCAGCTCCATTTTTTGCATTCTCATCAAATCCACTTGGGCCAGATGGATCCTTACCGGCTTCCTTTTGATTTGAATCAGTGTCACTAGCAGTCGTACCACTAGAATCACTGTTGTCAGAACCACTTGCCGTATTTGTTTCCTCTGCAAAAATACAATCATTATCAGAGAAAAGTTACACTCATTGGCTATTCAAGAAATTGTACTATACATATTGCTTGAACTACGCCTGCATTTCAAATGTAACGTATATTCCCCCTCCTCTCCATGTGTCTTTCCACAGATACTTCCACACCTTGTAATCAGGGGTGTGCATGGCAACCAATTTGTCAGGAGATTTGATAGAATTCCATAAGACTTTCATTGTGTTCTGTATAACATGAGCAAACAACTAAACATCTCACTATCATAAACAAGTGTGAATGATTATTAGTCATACCAAGTTTGTCAATTCCAAAACAGATGAATGGACAAACAGGAAATGGTGTCCTTCCTGAAAATATCTCAACTGCACCCCTACACCCAAGGCTGTTTCTCCCTTTTCAGATATCACGAAATGAACTCAAATATTAAATTTTAATATGAAATATTGAAGTTATTTTCCTCACTGAATCTCCTTTCCCATTTATGTAGAGCTATGAAATATAGATGTTTTAGGGACAAGGCAGGTACAGTAAAAGCCTGAATTGGCCACTAAGGAGTAGTTTATTGAACCAGAGAGGACATGCTTCACCTAGAGAAATTTAATCCCACCCCCACCCCCCAAAAAATTGCTAGGCTACAAACTGTTTAGAAACCCTGCTTTATGCTATCACTCAGCAAATTGACTATGAAAATTAAAGAGAAAATACTGATATAGAAAATGAATTGTGGTTACAGACAGAAACATGGGTAGAGAGATTAAATTTGGGTCCGGAAAGTATTTTAAATTAGTAACTTATACATTGTAAAATGACTGATCATCATCATAATGGTACTAAGTAGAAAGTACCAAACAGGAGAAAATAAAAAGTATTGGGAAAAAGTTTGGTTTAATGTAAACATCTTTGCTAAAATTCTCTACAGACGGAATTCATCACTTTCAATGACACTGGTAGATTATTCCTACTCCACTGTTGCTATCAAGGCCATGAACCTCAAATAAAACAAAGATTGTCAAGTTCTCCCAAGTGAAAAAGAAGCCCCTGTTTCCTAGGTAAGCATTTGTCTGTAGCAGTACCTGCTGGGATGTCCTCTAGCTCTAAACTCTCAGTGTCTCGCCGCTTTCGCCGCCTGTCCTCAGCCTTTCCTGGAGAACCATCTTCTGTGTTGAAGAACGAAGCAGCAACAGATTTCCTTCTGTCTGAGTCATCCAAGGGTGAACTTCCAACCAGCAAATCACCTTGTGTGAGAACAGGCGATTTCACTTGAAAATAGCATTGCTGGCACAATAAGGTGACTTGATTGTGACACTATGAAAAGCCATACTTTATTTTGCATCAGCCTAGTTTTTCTGGCAGCACTTGAAACAACACAGGCTACTGATTGACTGAATCGCCACAGTCACATCTTTTTGTCTTAGTTTTAAGACTTCAAGATAGATGAATACAATGGTGATGATGGAAGGAGACTTGACTTGGGGTGGTGAACACAAATATAATATACAGATGAGGTATTCTAGAATTGTATCCCTGAAACCTATATAATTTTGTTAACCAATGTCACCCCAAATAAATTCAATTTAAAAAGAAGATGAATAGAGCTGGGGAGATGCATCAGATGTGTCCTAGAAATTCTTCTCGTGGACAGGGCAGGGACTTCCCTCTCTGTTTCCTCCTCCATTGCTAAGCTCCAAGTTTCAGTGTCCAACTTTCCCCCATCAAAATATTAGTGTGGACAGTTGAATCCACACTATCCTTGGCTTAGTAATAACTGTTAATTTTAAGATAACATACCTGTTTCTCTTTTCCTTATACCTGCAAAAAAAAAAAAAAGATTAAAACGTCTACTCATAATTTAATGGTAGCATTCACCTCTTCAAGTCTTAGCTGAAAAGTCATCTCAATGAGGCATACTCTGAGGGTTTAAAATTGCAACCCCATCCCATTCTAACACTCCCAACTACTCTTATTCAGTCCAGGATTTTATCATCTTGTCATATACCATGTTACTACTTATAATGTTTATTGTTTATTGACTGTTCATTCTACATATTAAGCTCCATAAACTCAAGGTGTTGTTGTTTCTTTCTTGTGTGTGCTGTTGTTTTATTTTGGTTTGGGTTTTAGGTGTGTGTGTGTTTGTTTGTTTGTTTTTGCCTGTTTTATTCTCTGAGACATCTCAAGTGTCTAAAACAGTGCCTGAAACACTAAAGACACTCAACTAATATTTACTTAGCAAATGCATTCATCAACAAAACACTCTTGTTAAGGTAATATACACTATATTACATGAGGTATTTTATGCTTTCTGTCATACCACATATTTTCTTTGAAATCTTGCAAATAAAATTAAAATACTTTAGAAGTGATAATGCCTTAATGAATATACTATTCCAATAAAGTTGTGGCAAACTTGCATTTTGGTCACTGACAAGACAAGAAAATGAAATTCATGATTTATATGTAAAATTTGAAGACTATGTAAAAATAAGTACAAATAAAAATAAGACATAATTCTCCTAATGAAAATAAAGGAAAAGAGATGCCCCTCCTCTTTTGTAGATCCTTTACTTTAGAAAACTTGTGAGTTCTTTATCTACCTCTCTGATCTAAAAATGCCTTACAAAAAATATATAAAAGTAATCTTGGGCTATTTTGATTGTTGTATACATTAGACTGGAATGATAGTAAATTTATATTGATATTAGCAAAAATATTATTGTTAGATTTAAGAAAAATTTCATGAAAGCAGTCTCGATTTGCTGTGGTTTTTTATTTTGCTGGCTAGGGAAACAAAATAATGAATAATATTCCGGATGTTCAATTGCCCAAAGGAATCAGTAGTAAAACTATTAGGACTAGATTGAGTTTAATTAAAATAGGTCACTAAGGAATTAATCCCAGAGTGAAAAATAAGAGCATGTTTGTTCAATAAAAATATAGGAAAGTAAAACCTTAAATCCACATCCACATTTCTCATCTAGGTACGTGATTTTAGAAGAGCTAATAATCAAAGCAATTTTCCATTTCAAATATCACCACCTTATAAACAACTGGTTAAATACTAAAATGTCTGACCCAAAATATACAAAAATACATAGAATATGTTTGTTTGTAACAATAAGGAAGATTTCATGCAATGTTTTAGTGATTTTCCCAGTAAGATATGCCTTCTTTTCACAGAAAAGCACTGCCACTGTGTTGTTACTTGGTATAAAGAGTATAAGAAAAGAAAACCAAGTAATTTACCTGAACTGCTTTCAGTTACTTCATCATCTAAAGAAGAAAAAAAAAGAATTGCTGTCATTACTAGCATATTTGACAGATTTGCCAATAGAAAGTGAATCTTGATCACAGTCATTTCTTGTCCTTGGGAGGTGTTCCCATAGAAATAGGCTCATTGAGTTCAATACTCAGACATGAATATGGAAATTATCCATTAACCATGGTATGTTTATACCCCTTCAGAACAACCTTATAAAATGAATACGTGTGCCAGTCCCCCATCCAGTTTAGAGGACAGACTAGATGCATGAATTAGAACGCAGCAAAACACAATAATTCTCAGATGATTGCAAAGGTGCTCCACAGTATTAATTATTATTCAGCTGGTGAGATGCAGATGTTTTAGTAAACAGATTTTTTTCATGTGGCAAAAATACTGTGTAAACTAAATTTACTTAATTGAATCAAATGACCTCAATTTCTATTTTATAAATGGATTCCATAAAATTAATGTACACATAGTTTACAAATGATTTAAAGGTTATTATGGTAAACCAAAGTGAATTTTCTTCATATTTAAATAAATATCATATAGGTTTGCAAATTTGTCAAGCTCTAGTAAGTATAACTGTGTCAATGACTCACAATAAGAGTATATACAACAAATGGCATAATTTACATATAAAGATATTTTTATTAAAAAAATCAAAATCATTGTTATCCAAAAGAATTTTCTTAATAATTATGTGTAATTAAATACAACAGAATGGCAAAAGAATTTTCCATAAAGTTGCCAATGATTATATATTCAAGAAACTTCAAAAAAACATTTTGGATAACATTTTTATTTGGGGACTTAATGTATTGCAAGTTGTTGGGCATTTTTCAATGCTTCTCCATAATCTATAATTTTTACAAGTTTCCTAAACCCAAACTGATCACATGATTCAAGTAAAAGTCAAAGCATATGGTCGTATACTAAGATAAACTTCTAAAAATTGGAACTGTCTCAGAAAATCAAGGATTTGTGGTCAGCAAACCTATCTCAGACCTATAGGTGTAAATTAAGAAGAACAGCAAACACAGCCAGTTAAAAGATAAAGGGTTTCCTATGTGTGCTGATAAATTGTTACCAAAACCAAATTGTGTGTACTTACACAAATACATGCACACATATTTAGCTGAAGGCTAAGACGAAATGGTTTACAGATATGGTTTGAAGAGAATATAAATGTTTCTAAAAAATGTATAATAACATATCCTCCATATAGGTTAAATACCTGGAAGAGTCTCTCTAAAATAGAAGTTGCAGTCAAAAGTCATCCCCAAATCCTCTTGCAACAAATAGTTATCATAAAACCCATGCATGAATTTTATCCATTCAGAAAAACCCCACAGTGTCTCAGAGTGCACCCTATTACTACAAATACTAAGCTGATGATCTTGAATGGATGGTGTTTCATCCCAGTTGATGAAAGAAGTAAATAAGATTTGGAACTGTGTACAAAAACAAACAAACGGATATAATGATCCCATCAGGATATAGATCTGGATGTTCAACAGAAGTAGGAGATTCAGAAAGGCAAATCAAAAACAATCGCAGTAACTCAGAAACCATCTCTGAAGTAAGGACCAACTGTTTTGTACATAAAAGCAGATCCCAAGGGCAGCATTGCTTAACATGTATTGAGATAACTGGTATGCATTTTGATGTCCTCAAAGAAAGGTTAAAGTATGTTTAGCCCTAGCCGGTTTGGCTCAATGAGTAGAGTCTCAGCCTGTGGACTGAAAGGTCTTGAGTTCGATTTCAGTCAAGGGCACAGGCCCGGGTTGTGAGCTCAGTCCCCAGCAGGGGGTGTGCAAGAGGCAGCCGATCAATGATTCGCTCTCATCATTGATGTTTCCCTCTCTCCCTCTCCCTTCCTCTCTGAAAGCAGTAAAAATATTAAAAAATAAACGAAGTTTAAACTATGTTTAGAAGCTCCCTATCTTCTTGGATAAGACAAAATATCTGGTTCATTTCAGAAAGTATATCTTGTAAAGGATTTGGTTACTTTCAGAAAGAAAAAATCTTTTAGGCATAAAAAAGATTTATGGTTCTAAATTATTTTATCAATTCAAAACAAATATACACTGAGTGCCTGTCCCGTTTTAGATGCTGTTCTCAGCATTGTGAATACAGACTGACCAACATTGATCAAAATTCTATCTTTGAGGAGTTTACAATTCTGTGGGATATATGAGAAAGGAGCCCTGGCAGTTCACTCACAAAATCAAGTGTGTATGAAACATCAATTTTCTGTATTCCGTATTGCTGAGAATATAAATTGGTGCAGCTATTATGGAAAAAAACAGTTTGTAGGTTTGTCAATAAATGAAAAATAGAACTACCATGTGACCCAGCAATTCCACTTCTGGGTATTTATCCAAAGAAAATGAAATCACTATCTCAAAGAGATATCAGCATCCACATATTCTTTGCATCATTTTTCACAATAGACAAGACCTGCAAACAAACTAAGTATCCATTGACAGATAATGGCTAAAGACATGGGGTAGTGTTCAGCCATAAAAAAGGAAATCCTGCCTTTTGTGACAACATGGATGAACCTTGAGGTTATTATGCTAAATGAAATAGACAAAGAAAGACAAATATTATATGATCTCCCTTATATGAAACCTGAAAACCTCTAGCTCATGGAAACTAAAAATAGAATGGTGGTTGCCAAGAGTTTTGGGGCAGGCGATGTGGGGAGATATTGACCAAAAAGTACAAACTTTCAGTTATCAGATGAATAAGTCTGGGGGATCTAATGTACAGCATTGTCAACTATAGGTAACAATATTGTATCATATACTAAAAAGTCACCAAGCGTGTAGATCTTAAATGCTCTCACCACAAAAAGTATTTATTATGTGAGGTGGTGGAGGTGTGACTTAACCTTAGTCTAGTAATCATTTCTCAATGTATATGTATATCAAATCATCCAATTACACTGTATACCTTAAGCTTATATAATATGTCAATTATATCTCAATATGGCTGAAAAAATATTTCTGTGTTTCAAAATCAGGCTCAGAATACACATTGATATCTCTAAGATCAATTTCTGAAAAGTACTGACCTGACTTCAGGCTAAAAAATAGGGCTCCACCATCTGTAAAAAATAAAAAAGTAAAAACATCATTTTAAAATTATAGCATATTTTTAAGACAATGAAATTAATCTTCTTGTTTTCATTCTTTTTATAAATGCAATATATGCTAGCCACTTTTTATATCTAATAATTGTTATATTTCAATATTAATTTATTATTTTGGAGTTTATTTATTAAATAACATCTATCTAGATCTAAGTAATACATTTACCTGTCAACATACTTAAAGTTTTCAATGTCAACTCATTCTTGGAAATATATGGCCAAACAAATCAAACCCACAAATTAATTAGTACTTTATATCCTTGTAACACTATTAAAATCTTTTACAGCTTTCAATCTGATCTAAATTTTTCCTGATTTTATTTCCCCTAAACATTTTCTGGTTAATGTGTTTACAAGTAGTGAATTAGATTTAAAAAAAAGAAAGAAAGAAAATCAACTGTATAGATTTTACTCTACTGAGAGGATGGAATATCCTGGGAGGGAAATAAGAATTAAATATACATATCTATTTCTTGCCAAATCTACATCTCCTGTCACTGGAGTTTTTCCACTTAGCTAGGGAAGTGTGTTTTCTTTTTCTTTCCTTCTATACACTTATGGTTGGTTAAACAATACAATTTTTTTTCTGGTTGATTATATGGATACCTCTTAAATATCTGCCTTCTTTACCTTCCAGCTCTCAAGCCTTACCATCCTGTGATCTACTGAAAATCAAGGGAGTCTAGTTTGGAACAGAGACCTCGTTGACAAAGAGGAAAAAAAGTGACTTGAAGATTCTTCAAAAGGCAGTTTTCCAGGTTTTTCTATTTCCTACCATAAATTTATAAGTAAATACATAAAAACACTGAATTTTGCCACTAAATCACTAATCTTTGAAATTTCTATTGAAATCATTTCTCAGAAATATTATGCATAACTAAGAATTTATTTTAGAAACATATTCCAGTTCTGTGGTGAATTTAATAGACTTAAATACTTTTAAACACATTTTTAGATATATCATTTAATAAATTATTTGAAAACAATGTGTTTCTACTCTGTTACTTAAGAAATAAGAAATGCATTCATGCAAAATAAAGGCAAAAAAATGTTTATATGTATGCACAGGAGAAGCAAAAAAAGATAACAAAGTGCTAATAAGATTATGAAAATCACTATTACTTAAAGCAACTATTTTCTAAAGGTCCATCAGGTGATTTCCCAGGTGGTATAATTTAAGGATAGAAACATTTTCTCTTAATCTTAACAAATAATTGCAGTCCCCTCTATCCTGGCTTCTTTAAAAAAAGTGAATTATACCCTACTCCTAAATTTAGAAAATACATTTTAAGTGTAGATATAGAACAAGTCTTCTCCCTTTTGCAGACCTTCCTTCTTTGTTTTGGTGTTAATGTTTTTCTGCCTTTTTCAGAAATAGAACTAATTGGCAAGAAATACATTTGTTTTTAAGCATTTTTTTCATTTTTCTCAATTTTTAATTAACAAAATTAATCAATGATGTCTTACCTTTCAATTAATTTCAGAAATCAATTAATTGATTGTCTAATTTCAGAAATCAATTAATTGATTGTCTGGGGAAGATCTTAGTTTAAGAAATTTTCCCTACAAAATATTATTTTGGTGATGAACCCAGTCTTTTAATTCGTGATATTTTCACGATTTGTGAAAACAGCAATTACTAACAGTGCAGGTCTTTAGTCTTAATGTGGCTATAACTTCAAGATAGTCATTAAAGGATAAACTGTGATGAAAATTATTAACAAACACTACATACATCTTGAGTAACCTACTGACGGATATTTCTAAGCAGATATACCCTGAAGACAGGCTTGTTAAAGCTGAAATAATACCCGATAGGTTGAAAATCCAGGTATGTGTTTTTTAATTTAATATATTTCTCTAAGATGTTGAAAACAATTTCCAAGGACAAAAATGTTTGAAGTAGAAAACACCAAACAT
This sequence comes from Corynorhinus townsendii, assembly GCA_026230045.1. Classification (NCBI taxonomy): domain Eukaryota; kingdom Metazoa; phylum Chordata; class Mammalia; order Chiroptera; family Vespertilionidae; genus Corynorhinus; species Corynorhinus townsendii. The sequence continues at coordinate 177,690,328 of JAPDVU010000003.1, forward strand.
TGAAGCAAACATATACCTGGATCTATCACATTTGAAAGGATCTTTCAGTTAGTCCCTTACCTTTGCAGAAGACACAAAGTGTCACAACCAAGTACAAAAAGGTCAACTTCATGGTAGTAATTTGGGACCTAGAAATAGAGACAGGTCATCCTGGAGAAAAAGATCCACAGTGGACCCTCAGACTAGAGCTTTTATACCCACTCATGCCACCATCTCTCATCATGGGCTAGGCATGGTAAACTTAGTGATGACAGAACAAAGGTAAATATCACGGCATGCCAAAGACGAAGTCCATTTCAAGTCAGGTTTGTGTCTTTATGTGACATCTTCTGTCTCAGACCCAGTCCAGTTCATGCCAAACCCAGCCCTGTGCAAACAGCGAAGGCAGGAACCAAAAGCCTCAGGATTAAATACCAAACAGGTTGATAATATGCATTTATCTGTACCCTATTCATCGTTGCACAAGTCTTAATAACGCAAGAAACTCAAATATTGTAATTAAATATTTCAATTGCCTCTGCCTTCACAAAAAAACATATTTTAAATATTAGGCTACCTTGAAACAAAGAACTCTTTATTTATTGATATGTCAATAGATATTTCAAGGAATGTATAACCCTCACAGAGATATAGGTATAGATACTAACATACTAAGGTATCTAAATGCACCAACAAGATACATTTTTATCATGATGCTCCAAGATACATTTTTATCATGAACTTCATAATCCTATATATCCTGTATAATAAAAAGGTATTATGCAATTTGACCCTCATGCCCACACACAAGATGGCTGCCCCCATGTGGTCACAAGATGGCCACCACAAGATGTCCAGCAGGGGGGGCCAGTTATGGGTGATCGGGCAAGCAGAGGAGGGCAGTTAGGGGCAACCAGGCCAGCAGGGAAGGACAGTTAGGGGTGACCAGGCCTGCAGGGAAGGGCAGTTAGGGGTGACCAGGCCAGCAGGGGAGGGCAATTGGGGGCGACCAGGCTGGCATGGAGGGCAGTTAGGGGAGACTGGGACAGCAGTGGAGGGCTATTGGGGCAACCAGGCCAGCAGGGAAGGGCAGTTGGGAGTGATCAGGCTGGCAGGTGAGGGCAGTTGGGAGCAATTGGGCCAGCAGGGGAACAGTTAGGTGATCAGGCTGGCAGGGAAGTGGTTAGGGGGTGATCAGGCTGACAGGCAGAAGCAGTTAGGGGCAATCAGGCGTCAGGCAGGTGAGCAGTTGGGAGCCAGCAGTCCTGGATTGTGAGAGGGATGTCTGACTGCCAATTTAGGTTCAATCCCACAGGCCTAAACAGGCAGTCAAACATCCCTCAAGGGGTCCCAGATTGGAGAGGGTGCAAGCTGGGCTGAGGGTCACCCCTTCCCCCAGTGCATGAATTTCGTGCACCAGGCCTCTAGTGAATATATAAATAAGTAGAAGAGATTAAAATGAGAATATCAGAAATAGAATGTTTTAAGACAGTAATAAAATTAAATAGAAAGTACCATGCATGAATTTTACATGTAGGTATTCCAGAGTGAAGGGAGGAAGTTCAAGTTAGGGTCTAAGAGGAGAATGTCTGACCTGTGCTAAGCAAGGCAGAGAGGAGTAACAATCCAGGAATCCTGGTACCAACCATTTGGACCTGATAAATAGAAGGGCCAACTCCTTCGCTTTGATGAGAATCTGCTTTATTTCTGCTACCATCACTACCAAGAAAAGACTTCAGTAACTAAAGGAAAAACAGTCATCTGTGTATTCTCTCCAGAAAAGCAGAAGCAGCTCAGAAAAGGGGGAAAATATAGATGACCCTTTATCCACTCATTTCCTGAGTAACCTAAAGGAAATAAACAGGTGGATAGTGACTACTTTTACTCATGTGCTCCCTGCTCTAGGAAAGGGTTATTTCTTTTTCTTTTTCTGTTTTTACTAAAAATAATAGATTTTTATTTGCAGATTTCAGTTGTGCTGTGAACTTTGCAGAAGACAAAAACAACCAACCAAAATGAAATGTCACAAAACAACCAAACGAAAACTGAGGCTCCAAAGTTGCATTCTCAGGAGCCAATTATTATTATTGTTAGGCTCAAAGGTCATTATTTTGGGCGATAAAATGAACAAGCATACACGAAAGTAGCCTCTAAAGGACAAATGAGAGTGAGCATCAGAGTGAGGTGCCAAGGGGTAGTGGAAGTCTGGAAACCGGACACTGAGCACACTCCTGTCTTCATTTGTCCATGAACTATTTGGTTTGCTCAGCTTGGTCCATAAATGCCCCATTTAGCAGCATCCTGAATTCACCAAACCCTCTGATTTATAGCTAACCAGCACTGGGCTGCTCTTTGAAAACTATTTTATTTGTTCTTACCAATTTTTTTTCTTTTTTATCGAATTTATTGGGCTGACATTGGTTAATAAAATCATATAGCTTTCAGGTGTACAATTCTACAATACATCATCTGTATATTGTATTTTGTGTTCACCAATCCAAAATTAAGTCCCTTTCCATCTCCATTTATCTCTCCTATACTCTCTCCTACCTCTCCTTACTCCCTTCCTGCAGGAAGCCACCGTTTACTGATCCTGTCACAAGAGTGCACTGAGGCCGATGGACCTTGGGCATTAGCAGAACTGACACTAAGCACCTCATCTGTTGAGATAGTGGTGGCTCAAGGCAATTCCCTAACCTGATAATCCTTTTACTGTTTACCAAACTTTACCTTTGATATGCCTGTATGCATTGCTAAAGGGAAAATGTGTATTCAAGTAAATAAAAAGTGGACTGTCCAGAGGTCAGTGTGCTCTTCGTGAAAGAGACACCCTCTGGCCCCTAATGCCTTCTAAATTCATATTTCTTGTATAGCATTTTCATTTGTCCGTCAGCCCCTCCTTCAGATCCTGAACCCCGCCATGCAGGTCTCGGCACCCTCCCCATCTAGCAATCACTATACTGTTGTCTATGTCTGTGAGTTTTGTGTGAGTTTTTTGTTTAATCCCTTAACCTTTTTCATCAAGCCCTTTAACCACACTTCCCTCTGACAGCTGTCAGTCTGTTCTCTATCAGTCTGTTTCTATTTTGCTACTTCATTTTATTCATTAGACTCCGCATATGAGTTAAATTATATGGTACATGTCTTTCTCTGACTGGCTTATTTCCCTTAGGATAATGCTCACCAAGTCCATCCATGCTATGGCAAAGGATAAGATTTCCTTCTTTTTTACACCCGACTAGTGTTGCACTGCGTAAATGTAACACAGCTTTTTTAGCCACTCTTCTACTGATTACACTTGGGCTACTTTCAAATCTTGGCTATTTTAACAATGCTGCAATGAACATAGGGGTGCATATATTCTTTCAAATTAGCATTTTGGGTTTCTTCAGATATATTTCCAGAAGTGGAATCACTGGGTCATAAGGCAGTTCTATTTTATTTTTTTATTTTTTGAGGTAACTCCATAGTGTTTTCCCCAATGGCTGCACCAATCTGCATTCCCACCAACAGTTCACAAGGGTTCCCTTTTCTCCACATCCTTGCCAGCGCTTGCTTTTTGTTGGTTTATTCATGGTAGGCATTCTGGCAGATGTGAAGGGATATCTCATTTTGGTTTTAATTTGCATTTATCTGATGATTAGTGACATTGAGCATCTTTTCATATGTCTATTGGTCATCTATCTGTCCTCTTTGGAGAAATGTCTATTCCGATAAGGTGGGATTTCTTTTATTTTGGGAGGAACACAAAAAATATCACGGAGAGGATATTTTTTAAGGGCTGAAGCAAGAAAAATAACTGGGACTTGGAAATGCAAAATCAGGGAAGTATTGGAAAATGCATGTTGAACAAAGTCAAATACAATTTCAAACATTCTGAAGTCTCAACTCCAACTTCTCTTTTTCCAGATCACCCATTCTAGTAGTCTAATTCCAACAATCTTCTGGCTTCACTCCTCTCAGCAATTCAGGTACCCTCTTACATGGTTTAAATTCTATCATTTATCATTATTTCCTTGCATAAAGTTTTAACTTCCTTGGCCTTGTCCATACTTGCTTGGAAAAACCACAACCATAGCTTAAATGAAATTCCTCTACTCTATATTGCATGTAGATTAATATGGCAGGATAAAAATACACAGTCATGCTAACTTATTTTTTCTTAAATCTGTTACCAATTGTGCCCTTAAAATAGCCAGGTAATTATATATTCTAGTCCATTTGCTTTCACATGCTTCTACTTTATATTTTCTCTTTTCTCTAATATCCAATACCTCCTTCCCGTCCTCCCTTTTAGTTAATGGCCACACTTCCAAGTTTACTGAGTAAAATAAAGCCATCAAAAGAGAAACACAAGCTCCCTTTCCCACAGATTCCTAATTACTGGTATTTGCACCATGTACTCTACCTTCTTAATACAGATGAACTCTCTGTGCTGCCATCTAAGGCTCCCTCCCATTTGTGTACTGGATTCCACCCAACTATATTATGCCAGTAATTTATTCATCTCTATTCTCATCATCAGGTTTTCATCGCCCTTTTGCATTATTCCCAACAATATAAACACTTCCATTATTTGCCCTTCTTTTTAAAAAATAATAAATATTACAAACCAAAACACTGTATGGTATCTGAATTATATCTTAATAAAGCATTTATTTTATTTAAAAATATGTTTTTATTGGTTCTTTTTAGAGAGAGAGGGATAGAGACATAGAAACATTGATGAGAGAGGAACATCAGTCAGCTGCCTCCTGCACACACCCCAGTGGGGATTGAACCCACAATTTAGACATGTGCCCTGACCTGGAATCGAACCGTGACCTCTTGGTTCATGGGTTGACGCTCAACCACTGAGCCATACCTGCTGGGTAATAATGCTTTTATTTTTAAAAACCATTGAACTCACTTCACTTTCTCTTTTCCCATTTCTCTGCTCCCCTTAATGGTGAAACTTCACAAAGTTACTTGGGCTCATTGCCTCCATTTCCTGACTTCTCTATCTCATGACTAACTCAACTCCCATTAAGTTTTCACTCCATCATTGCATTGCACAAAATGGTGCTCTTGTCAAGGACCATGGAATCCAACAGTCAGTTTTCAGTCCTGGTTTCATTGACCTCTTAACATTTAACACACAGTTGATTAATTCTTCCTTCTTCTTACACTCTGACTTCTTCAATTTCCAGGGTTGTTGTTGTTTTCTACCTCATTTGCTGTTTCCTCTTATTCTTCTCTTGCTGATTTTTTCTCATTTCCATAACTTATTTTCTTAAATAATTCTTATTTTTTACTTATAGCTGATGTATAATGTTCTATTTGTTTCAGGTGTACAACCTTCATATAATTTACAAAGTGTGCCCCCGAGTTTCCCCGATATAGACACAACTGTTGGAGTCTAGTGCCTCTTTCCTCCTCAAACCACTCCAAGGATTTCACTGTAGGTTATTCTTTTCACCTTCTAAGATTTCAAAGTCTCCATCATTGATAGCATTGTAAGAGGAAAGTATATTACAAGCAATTCAAATTATAAACTTAGCAAATGTTAAATATTATTCCTAAAAAGAAAATAATTTTTATAGTAGGCAGACTGTTCTATTTTCTGGAACTTTTCATTGGGTAGCTTGTTTTTACAAGTAAATTAAACACTTTAACTCTTTGGCAATAGTATATCAACTTGATAAAATCAACTGCTAATACCAAAAAAATATACTGCATAACTGATGTACATAGATTAAAAGCATATCCATCAAAAGAACAATCGTCAAATGTTTCCTTCTTGATTTAAAAGGATGTGGCTTAAATGTCTGTACACCTAATGATACACTGTCAGAGGAAAGATCAACAGTCAAATGAACAATGGCATAAGTATGGGCAAGATAGTTTGTTCTTTTAATAGCATTTGTACCGGAAGGAAATACAGAAAATGTTTAACAGTATCTATTTGGATTGTGAAACAAGAAGTTCCCTATTTTCTTAAATACTATGATCTGAAAATGCATTGGAAAATTGAGTTTCTGAAAATGAGAAAATGTTTGTTATAAGGGAAGTTTCATACCAAGGGAAATAAGAATACAATTACATTTTTAAATAAATGTTATTTAAGTGGATATAATTATTTACATATAAATAATACTTAACATTAGATATATATGCATAAATAATTTTCTATGGTAAATAACCACCTCCAATTTAACTTCTGAAATTTTTTAAAGTAGTTTATTTAGTAGGCAGAAGAAACTGGTAACATTAAAATAGACTTACAAGATAATGATTTTATGAAAGTAAACAAGGAATGTCAAGATTTTGAGCATATTACAGTGACACTGCTAGTTACAACTTGTTGTAAATTTCCCTAAGTAAAATATTAAGAGGAATTTGAATACTGCCTTTCTTCTGATAAAGAAATCTGTGGTGAGCCGTATTCCTGACAATAATAGCTTTGTGCCTGTGTCTTCTGTCTGCATTTGTATCATTGAAATGGTTTGTGCTCAATCTAAAGCCATAATTTTAAAGATCATCTGTCTTTGGTCCTACATGATTGCCCCACATTATTATATCAATTGCTTCTTTTCAAGTTCATTCTTCTACTTCCGAACATTCATTGCTATCTTTCCATTCCCATTGCACCTTCTTATTGGACATACTCCTCTACCCACTTCAGTCAGCCTTCCGTTCTATAAACTGTTCTCTAAATGGTCACTATATATAGCTGCATGACCACATTCATTTGCTTTATTCAATCCATATAGATCCTTATTTAATGGTCTGTCCCTTTGATTCCACTGATTACCTCCTTCTTTAAACTATCTTCTCAACCTGTCCCTTCTTCTATCTCTTATTAATATGGATATTTTCCAGACCTTTTTTTTCCCAGTATACCCTCTGCATTGGCCATCTCATACTCTCCCCTTTTAAAAGTAATAGTATTATGGGATGAATTTTGTCCCCCCAAAGATTCATATGTTGAAGTCCTAATCCCCAGTACCTAAAAATGTAACCATATTTAGAGATAGGATTTTTAAAGGGGTAATTAAATTAAAAGGAGGTCATTAAGCTAAACCCTCATTGCATATAACTTGTGTTCTTGTAAGAAGGGAAATTTGAAGACAATGTAGAGACACAGGTAGAGATGGTCATCTGCAGACCCCGGAGAGAGGCTAGGAGCAACTCCTTCCCTCACAGCCCTCAGAAGGATCTAGCCCTGCGACACCCTGATTCTACTTAGACTTCTAGCCTCCAGACCTGGGAGAAAATAGATCCAGGTGCCAGCAGTTTGCGAAAGCAACCCGTAGCAAACTGATACAGATGACCTCTCAACAGATGGCTTACAAATAGACCTGTGTCTCCACAATGTCCTCTGGGTCTTGGATCGGCATCCACGGCTGCCTACTGAGCATTTACATCTGTATGTTTTACAAGGAGCTTAAACAAACATGATAAAATTAAATTAAAATGATCACCTGACCAAACCTACTACTCTTTTCTCCTTCCTAGTATGTCTCAATACACAACAATCTCATCTTAAATTTTCAGAATTATTTTGCTTGTATGGCCTTAATTGTAATGTTAAAATGGAATGAAGCGTTATGTAATGATGTTACTAGAAATGAGTGATTCATTTCATTATCTCTAAGCTATTATACCCTATTAAACCATATGCCCTATTAACACTTGACAGGCTGGGGGGAAATCAAAAGTAAACCTGAAGAAATAAGAACTACAGAAATTTAAATTGTCCTGTTTTCAGGACAATTTTACTTCATTTAGTCGAAGTCCATTAGTATGTTTTATTTTTAATAGAGAGATAACATACATGAATACACATATTAAACATAAATACATCCTTTAAGGAACTAGTATATAACAAAACCCCATTTAACCACCAACTAGGTCAAGAGATAGAATATTTCCCAGCATCCCTACTCCCCACCTGCTGGCTTCTCAATAGAATTATTTCTCTTCTTATAGAGATAGTCACTCTCTTGACATTTGTAATCATTATTTCTTTGCTTGCTTTATAGTTTTACCACCTATACATGCATCCATGAACATTAGGGTTTTTAATTTATATGAATGGAGGTATTCTGTGTACATTCTTTCTGTTTTGCTTCTCTCACCTAGTACTGTGTTTATGAGACTCATCCAAGACTTTTTCTTTGATGTTCTGTATTTTCAGTTTGGTTTCCCTGTGTGAAGATGGCTTTTAATTTATTCTAATTAGGTTCTCCAGGCTTCTTGTGAATACATAGGTTGGTATCTTTTATCATCTCTAGCTCTTTCTTAGCCACTCTCTCTTCAAACATACCAACCTTACATTCTCTCTTCTAACACTTCAAGCAGCCATACGTGAGACATTCTTATCCCATCATTCAAGACTCTTGAACCCTCAGTTTATATTTTCAATCTATTTTTCTATCTATGGTGCAAAATTGATTTGACTTACTTCCAGTTCATTCACTTTTTTCATCTATATCTATAATGCTATCAAACCCATCCGTGGCACTTCTAATTATAATTACTAGAATTGTATTTTTTTCTTTTTAGAAGTTCCACTTGATTGGTCTTCATATCCCTTTGGTTATATTTGTAGTTTCCTGTGCCCTGAAGAAATTTTCAAGATTGTTTTTAATCTCAGAATTCTAGGCTGCACAATTCCAGTGTTTGGACTCTTTGCTGGTCTCCTTTTGCTCTGAGTTGATTCTGAAGCTTCTCTCTCGTGTTGTCCTCCTTTCTTGTGGGCTTCGTTTATGTGGGCTGTACACTGTTTATTGCCTTTAAATTCATTTATATTATTTGTGAGATAGGATAAATGTACATTTTTTTTTTAGACACAGGGAATTTTATTAAATTGGCATAGTTGGGACCAAAAAAGATAAAACGGTCACTGCCAGCTTATCTGCAGCCCTTCCTTTTAACAGGCTAATGAACACAACTTGAAACAAGCAAATCTTGCAGGTCTAAGAGACAGTGAAGGGATTTCCTCAGAATTTAAACGTATTAATACAACCAGTCATAGAAATCTAAAAATAAGCCAGTCTCCTACAGGTTTTGAGATGGCACTCACCACCTCTGTGAAAAGTTGAACACTAGGAATCAAGTCCAACCATATTTTCAGAAGGGAGGATAGTGCCAGTGCTTGCTGAACCAAAATTATCATCAGAGCTCAAAAAGCTGACCATATTCATTCAACCACAAGCCAATCTTATTTAAATCAGGACTGCCTGAAAGAAATGCTCTATTAGCCATTCATGATCTGAATTCTGGTGTATGAGATCAATTTAAATATGGTACACATAAAAAAAGTCATGAGACATTTGTAATAAATAAGGCAGTGGCCAACTATTACTCATTAGTAGCTTTTTTGAGATAAGCTATCAAGTCTGCCCTTTCTGCACTCTTCTTAATGCCAGCGAAGATCATTTTTGTTCCAGGGATGTACTTCTTGGGATTCTCCAAATACTCTATCAGTGTAGCCTCACCCCAGGTGATACCTTTGTTCTTATTGGCATCCGTGTAAGAAAATCCAGGGGCCTGACCTGTCTTTCGCCCAAAGAGACCATGGACATTTGGCCCAGTCTTGTGCTTGCCTCCCTTTTCCACAGTATGGCACTGGGCACACTTCTGGACAAAAATCTTGTTGCCCTTCTCAACATCACCCATTTTTAAATCGCTCGTTAGTCGCGCGCGACACGGAGGTCCCCACTCGCAAGCCGGACGTCCCGCTCTCTCAGATAAATGTACATTGCTACATAGAAGATGTAGGTTTTCTTTTTTCAGACACCTAAACACTACCAGTGGAGCTGCTTTCAATAATCTCCTGATTTTTTTAAAAAACACGTGGTGTAAATCTAGTCTGGAAATCTATCATGACTTCAGAGTTACAGTGCCTCAGATTCTTTTATCAACGTCTTCCTATGCTCAGGAACAAGACAATTTGATTGAGGGAACTGCAAAAGTATGAGTGAGTTGGATCTATTTTGCCTTTATTGTGAGAGCATACCTCTTTTGGGTTATAGCTGTCCACACTGGGTGGATCCTTATTTATGGCTTCTGTCTCATGTATGTCACAAGTCCTTCAACATGTCACCCCTGTTTCATCAGGATCAACAAATGGGTTCAAAGCAATTGGCTATTTATACATGCACTCATTACTTTAGGAACATATTGGGATTTTAGTTACCTATCACAGATGCTGTTCAGTGCCACCAGGAACTGAAGGACACATGCCCTCAGTTGCTGAGAAGATTGTCAACTTAGCTTCCAGCCTTCTCCTAGAGATATCTCTGCTGAAAGTGTTGTTCTGCCCACGGTCATTCTGCCTCTTCAGGCATCCCACTTCTGATGACTGGTTTGTGTGGGTACACAGGCCTGGGCCTCTCACCCCAACTTAGTTCAACTCTGAGGCCTATTGCAACTTCAAAGCTTTCCATGAGATTAACAGAAGCCTTGTTATGCCTGTCATACCACCCATTCTGGTAAGAGAATACACTTGTATGATTTCAGCACTTTATAAATAATTAAATTAATGACTATGGGCCAATTCATGGTCATTTTGTGGTAAATGTTTCTTCTGTGATTGAAAATAACACCCACATATGGTAAAGATATTAGTTGCAATGTCTTTTTATGTCTATCATGTCAAGTTGTTCATTGTTTTGGTCAATCCTCTGTTCTCACTAATTGGTTCTTCTTCAATCTGGTCCAATCTTCTATCAATTACTGAGCAGTATGTTAAAAATCTCTCATTTTGATATGTCTAATTATTCTTTGAAGTTTTTCTCATTTATGTTTTATGTATTTGAGAATATGTAATTATATCAATTCAAATACATATTATATACATAAATGTAAGTTATATCTTCACAGTGAATTAAATACTTGTCACTATAAGGTTCTCAGGAAGGGGGAGAATTCCCCAACTCTGCCCTTCTTTACTGGTAGTTCTATGGCTGGACCAGTAATAAAATGATAAAGTTGATAAAACATTAGATCAACAAGAAAAAAAACAACTTGACATGTTGGCATGGGATAATCACCACAATACGATACTCAGATAATAAAATGAGGCTCAAAGAGGCACTCTTGTATGCTTTTTAGACAAAGAAAGAATAAACCTGTGAAGAATTGACAGGACAAAAAATAAAAAGTTAGTGCTCACTAGAAAGGAATCTAAGGAAGGTTTTGGGTATTTATTACAAAGAATTTAAACAAAATAGTAAATTAGAAAAGAGGCAGTAAGATTTAATTAAACAGACTTTTAAGCCCTGAGTTGTTTAACTCTGGCAAGAAGGGGGTGTCTTTCCGGTGCAGGGAGGACACCTGTCACATGGAAGATTTATTTCCTGAATTCCAGGACACAAGGGAGGGTAAGGTTCCCTTCTGGCACCAGCCCCTTGTCAAGTAACTTTCATGCAAAGTAATCCATATGCTATAGCAGGATATTTCAGGGTGCCCTGCCTAGGGCCCCAAAAAAAGTGATCCTGCTTATTTTTGGTGATGATGCTTGCCTTAAAGTCCATTTTGTCTCACATAGCTGCCTTGGCTTCATTTTAGTTGTCACTTGTGCATGTGTGTGTATGATTGTATGTGTATTTCTATTATTTACTTTTCAATATTCATGTATTCTTAAAATTTAGATGTATATTATAGTGTACAGATGGACTTTTTATTTTTTTATAATCTGAAAACATGTCTTGTTTCATTTAGTTTATTTACATCTAATGTAAGCACTGACATATTAATTGTATACCTATGTTATATTTTTATGTCCAATTTTTTCCATGTTTTGATTTCACTAATTTTTTGTTTTCATTTTGATTAAAAAGATTCTGAGTTCTTTTTTTTCTCATTAACTAGTTTGGAATGTATACATTCCACTTATAAGTGGATTTTTTTTTTCAATAAATACAGTCAGCCCTTTGTATGCAGGCTTTGCCTCCATGGATGCGAAAGGCCTACTGTTGAGTCAAAAGCTACACTCAAATTTTGGACTGCACAGTAGTTGACACCCCTAACCCCCGGGTTGTTCAAGAGTTAGCTGTACTCTGTTCATATTCTTTTAACGGTTCCTCTAGAGATGACAATCCATATATTTATCAGAATCTAAATCTCTCTCTCTTTTTTTTTTAGTATAGGAAGTACTCTTTTTCATCTTTTTTAAATTTATCTTTATTGTTGAAAGTATTACAGATGTCCCCCCTTTTATATCTTTACCCTCTTCTTAGCTAATTCTTCTTTGCATGTGACTTGCCTGGGAATTAATTACATGATTTCATGGGCATGATCCCATTTTACCCTCATCCCTCTAGAAAAAGTGGCTACACTACTCTTGCCATTTTATAGATGAGGAAACTGGTTCTCTGGCCACTTGGGTGATTTGGTCTGGTTCACCGACCTAGTAAATGCTGAACCTGAAATTTAGGCCAAAGTCTCCCTATCTCTAAATGTGGAATTCTTCTCACTGGTTCCTTTTGGTACATTTTTTTAAATTCCTTTTTTAAAGTGACTCTTTAGGTAAGTTTTAATAATTGAGTAATAATGGCAGCATTGATTAAATGAACACAGAGCCTCCAAATGAAATTTTATTAAAGCATAGTCTTCATTTGAATGTACAAGTTCCTTTTCTATTTTGTTTTAGGCATACTTTGTTTAACCTGAGTTGTAGTCTTTCATCAAAGAAATCCACATCCTGAAGTATATTAAGAAACTTATCTCTTCTCCAGGTCCATCCATGCTGTCACAAAAGGTAAAGTTTTCTTCTTTTTTAAAGCAGAATAGTATTCCATTGTGTAGATGTACCACAGCTTTTTTATCCACTCATCTGTTGATGGACACTTGAGCTGCTTCCAAATCTTTACTATTATAAACAACACTGCAATGAACACAGGAGTACACATACTCTTTTAAATTAGTGTTTTGGTTGCTTTGGATAAATTCCCAGCAGTGGAATTTTAGTGAGATAAGCCAGTCAGAGAAAAACAAGTATCATATGATTTCACTCATAAGTGGAATTTAATGAACAAACTTATCTAACTACCAAGCAAAATAGAAACTGTCTCATAGAGAACAGGCAGATTGCTCAGGGGGACACAGGGGGATTGAGCAAAAAGGGGGAAAAAGAACTCATGGGTATGAACAATGCGTGGTGGTTGTGGCAGGGAAGGCGAGTGGATGGAGGTGTAAGAGGGCATAGGGGGGATATGGTGATGGGCAGAAAAAATAAAGAGAAAGGAAGGCAGGGAGGGAGGGAGGAAAAAGGAAGGAAAAAAGAAGAAAAGAAAACTTATCTCTTTCTAAAAACAGTTACTTAAATCAAAATAACAATGTTCTTATTCATCTGTCTGTAGCAAAGATTTTCTGGTTCAATCCTTTGACAAAGATGTATGTATCTGGTGATTGGCAGCAGAAATCCAGCTGCATCTTATAGCCAGAAAACCCTCTTTTGCCTACAAGTATCTTCTATCCGTAGTTGCCTAATTACTCTGACATATGCCCCATCTGCACTATACTATGTATAACAGGAAAGCAAAATACTGACAGCGTGAGACAATCAGTTTGCAAAACATTTCCTCCGCGGGGCTTCCACTATGGTAGAGTACCTTTCCACTGTACACACCAGATGTACATTCTCTAGGAGTGGGATGAAATAAGCTCACTTTCCCAAGATAAGTGCATATGTGATTCCTCTGCCTCAAATGCTTAATTCCCCTCTGAATGGCTCTGCTGAAATATTAACACAGGGGGTGTGTGTGTGATCCTTCTGGATTTTCTACTCTCTGGCCAAGTAGTTGCATTCTCTACTCTCCTGCAGTACTTCTAACACAGCATTTATCACCCTGGTTTGTATTTTCCTAAATAAAAGAGGACAGTAGCTTCCTCCTCTAGGTGGTCAGATGAGCAAATGTGGGGAAGCTCAGGGCAGAGTGACACACAGAAGGTTCTCCATGTTAGTTTCCAAGACCCTGAGGGCCACGGAGCAGCAGATTCTCACAGAGGCCAAGCAGCAGCCCCCAGGACCTAGATGCTGAGACTCCTTCCCTTTCCCTGTTCTTCATCTTGGGCTGAGATTCTCCCAAGCAGCGACTCCCAAGAAACCACGGCCGGGGGAAGAGAGCGCAGAAGGAGAAGCAGGCTTCTGCTCACCACTCACACTTGCTCAGGCTGCCGGCCTTTGGGTCTTCCCTGCTTCTTGCCTGAGGGCCCAGGTACTAGGAACCCTCTGGATGCCTTAAGGAATTGGAAAAAATCGAGTGTCTGTGTACTATCAGCAGCCAGATTCTGACTTGCTATTGGAAGCCCTGGCACCCAGAGTGGGGAAACTAGCCAGAATGGAGCATGAGGAATTCCATTCTCTGGAGTGATTATGGTTTAAGATTTTACTGTATTGCTGATGGCTCTCCATGAAAAATGCTCCGTTTCCCAGGCTGTGTTACGCTGTCTGCAGTGATGTATTACATCAAAATGAAAAGTCCCAAAGATTTTGGGCTTTATCTCTTCTCCATATCTGAACATTTGTATGCTCACCATCTTTTTTGCTACTTCTGCTGTGTTTCATCAATATCTGTCTTCCTCTCTTGATAAAAAGTTGCCTTGGAGTTAACATGGTTCACGCATAATCAATAGCACTTGCCTGAGTTAGATGAAGGGCTCCATTTTTTTAAATGCAAAACTTCCCTGAAAGAATCTTTTCTGTTAAGATAAATGCTTATGTTTTGATAATGACGAGCAGGTTATTTTAAGGCTCTGATCAGGAACATGCTTAAATAGCTGTGCCTCTTTGTTTCTGTGGTGTGGGTTGTTTTTTTTAACTCAGCTGTTATAAAATTGTATTTTTTGTTTCAGTATTTAAGAGTAAACAATTCTTTTAAAAAATATTTTGTGAGTCTCTTCAGAGGCAGATGCAAGAAGGAGACAGGAACATTCCCAGAGTTCAGCCACCGCCATGAGCCTCCTCAACAAACCCTAGAGCAGTGACCCCGAGGAGCTGCAGAGGCGGGAAGAGGAGGAACTGAACACAGCCCCCTCTCCAGTGGGTCAGGAACAACAGCCAGCTGCTCATCAACAACAGGAAGCTGGTGGGAAGGCTTTTGACAGGCACTGCAACATGTGCCAGGGCATGGGAAGGAGGTCCCCCAGAGTGGCAAGAAGTCCAAACCAGTCAACGGACCGCTGCATCTCCAAGATTACCTGCGCCAGGACGCGGGTCATTGTGGTCCTGTGGGACCGCTCACCGCTGGCAAGCGGGGGCTTCCTCCCTGCTGTCAAAACTCACTTCCCCGCCCTGCAAAGACCGGCCTTTTGACAGGAGAACAATAAAATCCTGTATTTTTTCTAGTGAAAAAAAAAATTGTGAGAACTTAAAAATAGAATATATCATGCCCATCACGTTTTATCCTGAAAACTAGTTGTATTATAGAAAATTGAATAAATTCTCAAAAGAAAACTTTAGTTAACATTTCCTATAGTAGATTGTCCCATACACAGATTAATACAAAGTTTCATATTAGATGGATTCCAGACCTATATGTGAAAAAATGAAACATTATCATAAATTTTTAAAATTCACAAACAGGCTTTAAAAAATGTTTATTATTCCACTTAAATACAATGTTCATTTATATATTTCTCCATAATTGTCTTTTGTAAAAAAAAATTTGCATATAAATACAATGTTACAATGAGAAATTTCACAGGAACAAACAGCTCCATCATTTCTGACTTTTTAAAACTACATAACAAATTAAAACATAGGTCCCTTTGAAAAGTAGAGTCTTTCAAGGTTAAGAATTTGATTACCCTTCATTTCATAAAACAGATGAGGAAATGAACTGGCAGTTACAAAATAGTCACAGGAAAGTAAATAAAGCATAGGGAATATAATCAATCATATTGAGATCACTGTATGGTGCCATTTGGGGTACTGGAAATATCGAGGGCCACACTATGTAAAGTATATGATTGTCTAACCACTAAGTTGTTTACCTAAAACCGATACAAAATAAAATTTTACAAAAGAATTTATTACCCTTAATATAAACAAATCTAAAGTCTCCATATAATAAAATGCCAGTCAGTTCTGAAAATACTAAATAGACGAATAATCCAACCATAGGGAATTGTTGGAAATGATTCACCAAATCTTCCTATTTAAAACAGAAATGACAAATTGTTACCTATATATTTGGCCCCAATACTCCTATTACAGGATGATATTTTTAAAATTTATGCATAATTTAGAAAACTACATTAGGAAGTACCCATCATAGCTAAAGCTCCTTTCTTCTTCAGCAAACTAAAGAGTGTTGTATACTAGGCCCCATGGTCTGGGTGGAAATCGTAGGATTCTACAGTTCTGAAAACAGGTTTCTATCTGAATGATGTAGGATTTGCAGGGCCAAAAATTTAGAAAAGAGATGAGTAGAAACAGTAGCAAGTGGGGAGTGGTCTGGCTCAGCACTGAGAATCACAATAAAAGCATGAAACTATCACTGGAAGGACTTAACATTGCATTTACATGTTATAAAATTCGGGGTATCCACATTCAAAGATAGGGTACCAAAACAGGAAAAGACAGAGGGCTGGATATGAGGGCTTTGGCAATATGTGACATTTTCCATCAGTACATTTTGTGGTTTCATGCCACATTCTTTCAGATGGAGTAAAGTTGTAAGATGCATTATTTGCATCAGCAACCAATTGGCTTTCATTACAATATAGGATTTTATTAGTACAAATGCATTGACTATTTACAAGCACATATGATAACTGCATTTAAAAGCAATCTGAAAGGATGTATTATATGAGAAACTGTCCTAATATTTTTAATCTACTTTGCAGAAAATCTGGAAAGTAATCAAGCAATAGTCTTGTTTTAAGCACAGAATGTAAAATTAAGTTTACCTTCATTATGGATAACAAAACAAAAAAGTTTTACAAGTTGTAAATTTTAGTAAAAGTGCTGCAATTAAGTACTTTTTATAGACTTTCTTTCATTACTTAATTAATAAAATTAATTAGGATACATAGGAATTATAATTTTACACTTTAAATAGGTCTTTTTCAATGGTAACTATTTTTACAATATTTACCTTTAAAATAAAACATATAAACATTCCTTCGTATACACATGAGCTACTTCAAAGAGTTGGAATACCCTTTTCATATGTAAACATTTTTTAAAGAAGTATTTACAAGAGAAGAGAATAATTTTCCCATCCAAAGATAAAAATGTGTGTGATATCCCTCTTATTCAACAGTTATTTTTCTCAATCTTTCAGCTAATTCTTTTCTCACTTCAATATGTTTTTCTAAATTTTGCACTTCGTGTGGAAGATTGATGTCCCATATAGACAAGCAAGACTGTAATTCTAGAAAGATGAAAAAATGAAATAATGTCTCAAAGATGTGCCATAAGGTATTTTTATTTTAACTTCATTAATTTATATTCAGTTACTTTGGACAAATGCGTATACAGAAATATACCTAAATATAATGTACTAAATTATTGCCGCTTATAAAGATTCCATTTGGGAAATGTTTTTAAAAAATTGTTAAACTAACAACTAAATATTTAAAAGGAATGTGGACCTTTAATAACCTAACATCTAATTTTCTGAAAGAAACAGAGCTTTTCAAACACTGTTCAAAATCAGGCATCAAATGGATAGGTAAGATGCAAGGAAAAATGTCCACATTTAGTTTAAATTTGGGGTAATTCTAATTTTATAATGGCTGAATTTCTACTTTGTCATAAAATAAATATTTAATACCCCTAAATCACTGAAAATTAATTTTGAAGATGTGTTTAAATTATTTGCACTATAAAGAAGCTATCAATTAAAAATGCTTAAAGTCTTATAGCATATGTATTACTTACTATAAATGTAAAAAGCACATGTTATAATCATCCATATCATCACACTATGTTTGGAAACAATATCCTATTAAACATTACCTTTTTGGTGTTGCATATCTTCAGTACCTTCCCAGGTATATCCCAAAACCAACATGGCATTTTTAAGACTTCCTTTACAAAAAAAAAAAAAAGAGTAGTTTTCTGTTAAAAAAATGTAAGTTAGACTAAAAATGTACAGTTCACATTTTAAGACACAAAACCTTGGAATTTAATTTACATTTTACTTTTTCAGAGACACCTAATTATATTTAATAAAAAGCTCTACAAGAAGACCAGAAACTCTTTAAAGTTAGAAAATTTGTGATCTACCCCTTTCTATAATATGTATTAATTGTGTGGACCTGAGAAAATAGCTTAAACTTTCTGCAAAAATGAGTTTAATATTTATACATTACCCCTCCACCAAAAGTTATATTACATAAGATTGTGTGTGTGAAAGTATTTTGATAAGGCACTGGCCCAATGGGAAGCATCTGGATGGAGAGCGGCATGGATGGATACACTGATACTCTGTCACAAAACCATTCTTCTCCTCAAGTCATTCATTAACCTATTCAACAAATAGTCACCAAAAGTCCCCTATGTCTGAGGCCTAGGCCAGGCCCTGGGAATAAAGGGGTAAAAACACATGCAAATCCAACCCACAGGAGTTTATGTTCTAATGAGGAGATTAGTTACTAATTAGTAACTAAGTTAACTCAGCAAAAAAAATGCAAAACCTTCAGGCAGTATGAAGCATGGTATTTAAGATGGACTAAACATTATTCTGGATCAGAAAGAGCTGGGAGGAATGTGGCAAATGATGTAGGCTAGAGAGGTGGGTGAAGCCAGATCATGCTCTATCTTACATGTTACATTTAAATTTATCTTTATTTTAAAAATCAATTAAACCCATTGAAATCCCACTAAAATGTCAGTAGGGAACAACCTTGATGAGTACCCACAAATTAAATTAGAGAATGTAACCACCTTGGAGGAGTAAGATTAGAGAGCAACTCACTACAGGCCACCTTCTCTGCTTGTTGACTTGTATCCTAACAGTTACCAATCGTTAGCAGCGCCTCATTCTAACTCCTGGGCAACTCTGATATCCATGCATGGAAAATGCAGGATGGGAATGAGAAACACTTGTCTCTCCTTTATATATTCCTGTAAAAAAATTTACTATTTTCTTCACCCTATCAAACAGTTTATTACTTATTTGCCAAAGTGACACAAATTCTACTTTCATAGAACTTAACTCCATAATGTTATTTTTGTGATCAACTTTGTACATATACGAATAGTATTATTTTAAACAAATAATTAATGAAAAGTAGACAATGAAATGTGATTATTTATGTAGGAAATATTTTTCATGCACCATCATGATTTCATCGTATTTAAATGAGCAAGGAAAGATAAAGTCTTGAGTAAAACATCATGATTTGTCAATATTTCTCTAGATTGAGGAAGGAGTTCAGCATATCTTGATACAACAATATTAATTTATTTATAGAATGAAAAGCCAAACAGAATTCTTTAACAAGGGTGAGAAGCTTAAACTATAATAAAAATAAACATTTGCTTTCATTTCTTTGGTCATAAGTAAAAAATACTCAACATTGTCCATTTCCCATTTTACAGTAGGTATAAAGAAAAAGAGGAAGTAAAACCCAGACTTGTGTGCTCTCATAATAATCTGCTTCCCCTACAGGGTGGAGAGCATCTACTCTCTCCATTTCTTTAATGATAATATTCAAAATGTGTCCCAGTCCTATGCTTCACTATGTGAACTTCTGAGACACTTCAAGTGACACTGGAAAGTGAAGGGAAAACTTAAAGACCAACATATTTTAGAGTCTTAGAGAACAGGAGAAAAATCCGTAGGAAAGACACATGCCTAACTGCGCTGTTATCATGACTCGGACAGAGTCACAGAAGTCCTGAATTATACGGATAAGCCTGAGGGTCGAAAGGTCAAGGAGTAGCATGTAGCCTCCCCCGGTTCCAATCCAGAGAGCCGTGTTCTTCTGCAGGCAGAGAGTTTTCACTCTCCCCGAGTAAGACACACTGTGTTTGGACTCCTTGTTCACTTTCACCATTTCCTCCCTAAAAACATAAAGTATGCATTAATGCTTTTTCAATGGTTATGTGATACAACAGATGTGCCTATATAGATATACACAAATATATAATATTTTAAATTATGAATACATAACAGTAGACATTATATTTCATTAACATTATACAAAACTAATTTTGCTTTACATTGAATGCCACCAGGCCATATTTTTCAACTTGAAGGACAAATTATCAAACAGAACACAATTGCCTCTTCAAGAAATTTTGAACTCAAAAAGATAAATACAATATTTATAAATAAAAATCCAGTACAAAAAGAATACATTTTTCCCAATAAGAAGGAAAAACATTATTTTTAAAAGCTTTCCATGAAGTATAAAAGGCCCAAAGAAAAATAAAATTATAACCATTTATATGTAAAAGGTATCAATACAAACCACTAATTTTCCCCCTGAGCTAACGAGTAAGTCATCACAAAAAATGAGGTATTAGAAATAAAAGGATCCTAATAATTTTAGAACTTCAGGTGTTAGGAGACCCTTTACCAGCCAGAGCTTATCTTATTCTTTATAGAATTTTATACTGCCCAAATACCCAAAACATCATCAGCATTTCTGCACAAAAATCTCCTCCCCAAGCAGGGGGAAAGCTGTAAGATAAGAAGATCCTAGGAAAGAAAACTTTGAAGTCTCCTTTCATGGACATAGGGTCTAATCTAAATGTTCTTCAGAGTATAAAAATGTATTCAGTAAAAACAAAACAAAAGTAGAATGTGGCTACCAAGTCAGGCTGGTGATGGTCCTATTTCTTTGCAGTAGCAACAAAGGATGTGCTTGATGTCAAGTCGGAGGTTGTGTGGACACGCTGGCTCTCAGGCTCGGGTTTGGTCCTCCCTCTGTAGCTAGTGCATTGGTCAGTCCAGTGTGCCCCCCTCCCCCATATTTTTGTATTATTTTGTGACCTTTTACTTAAGAACACAGTATTTGGGGACCTATAGTCTAATTATTAGTAATATTAATACTATAATTCTACTAGATGTACAGCCAGCAATGAATACAGTATGCTCATTTTTAGTAATGTACTATCTTTTCATTAGAGACTATATCTATAATACCTTGAAGAAACCATAAATATTATGCTATTTTTTCCCCCCCAAAATGAAATTTGCTGGATTCCAAGACATGGTGCTGAAAAGCATAAACAATTTTGTTTCTGGGTGTTTTTTTTTTTTCCTTTTAACTTTCTATTTAGAGATAGAAAGGAAGAAAAGTAAGTCATACTTGCCCCGTCTGTAACATTTGAAGTATAAAGACAAGACAGCTCTTACTGGCATAAAATAAAGAACCAATGACATTGGACCTAGAGTCACCAATAATACATTGTATACTTAAAATTTTGTTAAGAGGTGGATCTTGTGTACCTCCTGCAACAAAATAAAATTTAGGAAAAAATCCCAATGACTTTACTTTAAAAAGTGCGCACAGTCTATTAGTTCACAGAGTTTTTCCGTTTTCTTATCCCACACTTCCACAAACGGGCTGTTTTTCTTAGCAATGTAGAGAGCCCTATCCACCACCACTGCTATGATGTTGGAGTCACTGACAGCTGCATAAGAAAACCTAGGGGGAGGAAAAAGAAGGTCACTACTATTCATTTTTCTTCTATTTTAACATGTAATGTGACCCTGAATGAGTTCTTAATGCACGTAAAATATTAACAGCATTTTGAAAAAGAAACAGGCTTAGTGTATTGGCACGTTTTGTTTTTTTATTCACTTTTCTAATATGAACTAAATATAGACCTTACTACAGTACTTATTTTTGTTCACTTTGTACTTTTCACTTGATAATAACATAAATTAAAGGTCATAATTAATGTTTATTTCTGGTTTTAATTTTAATTTTATCTTGTTCTTTCTTTAATGTTTTTTATTGATTTCAGAGAAGAAGAAAGAGGGAGAGACAGATAGAAACATCAATGATGAAAGAATCATTGACCATCTGTCTCTTGCACACCTATTACTGGGGATTGAGCCCACAACCCAGGTATGTGCCATGAACAGTAATCAAACCATTACCTTCTGGTTCATAGGTTGATGGTCAACCACTGAGCCACACCAGCCAGAGCTTATCTTATTCTTTATAGAATTTTATACTGCCCAAATACCCAAAACATCATAATTTCTAAAAGAAATATCATCATAATATCAGTTACTTTATAATGTGGCAAGAAAATTCCATTGTCAAAAATTGTTAGCCATCTATACCTAGAGTTATAAAACATAAGATGTTAAAATAAATGTTAATGGCAACACCTGCAAAAATTAAAGCAAAAGGTACCTTTGCATAAACAAAAGCCAGTCAAGTTATAAGGGGGGGAAAAAATCCACATCTTTCCCCTTTTGAAAATAAAGAAAAATGACAAGCATTTTAAAATATCAATTTTTCAACCTAGGACATTTGGCATTTTACATATTTTGCAAACAGATTGGCTAACATAGGCCCCATCTGTATTGGCAAAATTCTAGTTAGCCTTTGGGGCTTAACTTAAATGTCAGCTCCTGTGAAATTCTTCCCTGACCTATAAAAATAAATTAATCATTCTTTTTTCCACACTAGTATAACCATAATATTATAGATCTTATCTATATACTAGAGGCCTGGTGCACAAAATTCGCGCACAGAGTTGGGGGGGGAGGGGGGAAAGGATGTCCCTCAGCCTGGCCTGCACCCTCTCCAATCTCGGACCCCTTGGAGGATGTCTGACTGCCAATTTAGACATTCCTCTTGCAATCCAGGACCACTCACCTGCCTGCCTGCCTAATACTCCCAACTGCCCTCCCCTGCTGGCCTGGTCACCCCCAATGGCCCTCCCCTGCCGGCCTGATCTCGTCCCCAACTGCTCTCCCCTGGTGGCCTGATCGCCCCTAACTGCCTCTGCCTCGGCCCCCACCGCCATGGCTTTGTCCAGAAGGAAGTTGGACATCTGGAAGATGGCCAGTAGACCGGGTCTAATTAGCCTATTACCCTTTTATTAATATAGATATAAAAGCCTAAGCAACGGGCGACCAGCCAGTAGCTATGACACACAATGACCACCAGGGGGCAGATGCTCCAACCAGTAGCTATGACATGCACTGACCACCAGGGGGCAGATGCTCAACACAGGAGCTGCTGAGCTGTGGTGACTTGGCAACTGCGATTCTCCGGTAACACACCTGGAACCAGAGAGTAGGGAGCCCGATTCTGAGCTGCATCACCCAAGAACCACCCTCTCAGAATCTGGGACCCCTCGGGGGATGTTAGAGAGCCAGTTTTGGCCTGATCCCCACAGGCCAGGCTGAGGGACCCCACCGGTGCATGAATCTGTGCACTGGCCTCTAGTTAAATATAAAATTATATTTATTAGTGTGTCCCTGACACTAAATTGTATATGTAAATGCTCAAGGGCAAGGACCATGTCTTTTCTATAAGCTCTTTCTGTAATTTTCTTGTTTAGTCCTCCAAACATGCCTGTGAGATAATGTATATTACATTAGGCCTCAGGTAAGAGGGGACTGGAGATTTGAGAAGTTCTTGTCCAACTTCACATAACCAATACATGGCAAAGCCAGTATCTGAACTATGATTGAAGCTCTTATCTACCGCTCCACACTGCTTCTCACTGAGAAATGTAATAAACAAGAACTTCAATGATTCAGTTAAAACACAACTTTGAAATTGAAACAAGATTTATATTTTATTTATATTTTTATTTATATTATATTTATATTTTATTTTATTCTTGCTTGAAATTAGTATAACTTACTCTGCTGTAGAAGGGACTATCAAACCAACATAGGATTTAATACCTGAGTGCCTATGTTTCCTATAATCAATACTTAATGGACATTATCCAAAACACATGTAAAATCCATAGATAAAAATAATTCCTTGCAAATTCTTTTTCTGATTTGATAACAAATTTGTTAAACATTTAGATTGATAAATACTCCTAAGATTACCATAGGTTTTCATATTTACTCCAATTTTGATTAGGCTGGGTGATTTTTTTAATGTCCTGCTGCTTTCTGGAATTTTCTGTTTTCTATAATAAATGTTTAATCTTATAATAGAAATACAAATTATGTATTTTAAAAGATTTTCATTCTGGATTATCAACAGCATTATTGACTTTATAAAGAAAAATACAATGACAAATTAATTGCATACTCAGGAATAACTTACAGCTGATTTGTCCGGGTCTCAATGAGTTTCTGAATGGTGAAATCATCAGAAAATGAGAAAAGTTTTGTGCCACATCCTCCCCACATAATGTTTTTTTCACTTGAATTCACAGATTCACTCAAACACATGAGTGGAGTGCTGACATTTCCGATATTGAGTATCTTCAAAGGCACAGCCCCTTTACACTTTGCCACAAAGAGAAAACACATTCAGTTTATTGGGTATATGCAGAATGAAACACTGTACAATTTAAGCTTTCTAAAAATTACTTTCCCATCTTATATGGTTACAGGTATTAAAATAAAAATTCAGAATACTTTCTTTAAAGGATTTATAAAAACAGGGTTCAGGAGAATCCAAGATGGTGATGTAGGTAAACACCTAAACTGCTGCCTCGCACAACAATTTCAAAACTACAACTAAAAGACAAAACGTCTATCACCCAGAACCACAGGAAAGCTGGCTGAGTGGAAGTTCTACAACTAGAAGGAAAGAGAAAAGAGCATTGAGACGTGCACAAGCACTGAAAAGCTGAGGTACAGAGGCGCGTGGTCTGGGCTGGCGGCAGGCGTTGCTTTTTTCAACCCAAAGGGAGACAAGCCCCCGATTACTCTGAAATACAGTTTCTGGGGAGACGCGGGGGACCCAAACTCCTACGGGAAGAAGCTGGATTGTCTGCCAACGGGTCGGAAAGTGAGGGGGCCTGCTTGCAGAGCTGCGCGCAAGAATAATTGTTTACTGCACTGGGGCACGAGACACAGTTGGAGACACAGAGCCGACTAACTAGCAGCCATCGCTGTTTGCCACGCCCTAGCCTAGTGACACCCTGAGACCCCGCCCCACACAACCTACAAACCCACCCAAGCTCCAAGCAGCAGCTTTAGCATAAAAAAGGCCTGCCCTATTGCAGCTTAACCTAGCAAACTTGCAGCCTGGGTCAGACAGCTCCAAAACCTGCAAACCCCAAGCAAAGAGGAGAAAACTGTAGCTCTCGCTGTAGCTCCTGCTGGGTGGACTCAGACAATAGCTGACCTGCACCCCATTGGAGATCCAGAAGCCAGTATACCTAGTGGTCAGTGTGAGAAACCAGATTTCAACTCCTCACATCCATAAGTGACACATTCAAGAGGCAGACTCAGCGAGTACCAAAGCCCCACTGAAACAAGTCCTGCACCATAAGCGTGTCTCCAGCACAGCAGTTCTTCCATTATAGACACAGCGAGTCCTCACAGCCGACTGGCCTGGAGGTCAATTCCTCCCAGTGTACCAACAGCAATTAAGGCTTAACTACACCAAGACTTTGCACTCAGCCCACAAAGGGGTGTACCAAGAGCGTCCACATCAGGTGATTGGGGAGGCTGAGCTACTGCCCCCCATAGGTCACCTACCACACAAAGCCACTCCATCAACACAGGGAAGCAGCCAAAATGCGGAAACAAAGAAACATGTCACAAATGAAAGAAACGGAGGAAAGCAAACTACTGGATGACATAGAGTTCAGAACCACATGTATAAGGTTACTCAAGAATCTTCTAAAAACCGCCGAGAAACTTGATGACACTTCTGAGGAGCTTAGTGAGACCTTCAAGGACCTTAATGAGAATGCCAAAAAAATGGAAAAGGACCAGTCAGAAATGAAGCATACACTGTCTGAAATAAAGAATATGCAGAAACTCAACTGTAGATCAACATACCCCAAGAATCAAACCAAAGATCTGAAATATGAGGAAACAAAAAACACCCAACCAGAAAAACAAAAAGGAAAAAAAAAATCCAAAAATATGAAGATAGTGTAAGGAGCCTCTGGGACAACTTCAAGCGTACCAACATCCAAATTTTTGGGGTGCCAGAAGAAGGGAGAGAGCAAAATACTGAAAACCTATCAGAAGAAATAATGACAGAAAACTTTCCCTACCTGGTGAAAGAAATAGACTTACAAGTCCAGGAAGCGCATAGAACCCCAAACAAAAGGAATCCAAAGAGGACCACACCAAGACATATCATAATTAAAATGCCAAGGGCAAAAGACAAAGAGAGAATCTTGAAAGCAGCAAGAGAAAAACGGTTAGTTACCTACAAGGGAGTACCCATATGACTGTCAGCTGATTTCTCAGCAGAAACTATGCAGGCCAGAAAGGAGTGGCAAGAAATATTCAAAGTGATGAACAGCAAGAACCTACAACCAAGATTACTCTACCCAGCAAAGCTATCATTCAGAGTTGAAGGTCAGATAAAGAGCTTCACAGACAAGAAAAAGCTAAAGGAGTTCATCACCACCAAACCAGGATTACATGAAATGCTGAAGGGTATTCTTTAAGAGGAGGAGGAAGAAGAAAAAGGTAAAGATAAAAATTATGAACAACAAAATGACATCAAATACATACCTACCAACATGTGAATCTAAAAATCAAGTAAATAAAAAATCTGAAGAACAGAATGGACTGGTGAATATAATAGAATCAGGGACATAGAAAGGGAGTGGACTGACAATTCTCAGGGGGAAGCGGGTGTGAGTGGTGCGGGAAGAGATTGGACAAAAATCTTACTCCTATGGATGAAGACAGTGGCAGGGGGTAAGGGCATGGGTAGGGTGGGGTGGGGAATCAGGTGGAGGGGAGCTATAGGGGGAAAACAAAAAGAGGTTATTGTTGTAATCTGAACAATAAAGATTTATTTAAAAAAATAAAATTAAAATAAAGACAAATTGAAAACAAATACAAAAAATAGGGTTCAATTCAACCAGTATTCAAAATATTATCCTATACCCCAGTGTTCGGCAAACTCATTAGTCAACAGAGCCAAATATCAACAGTACAACGATTGAAATTTCTTTTGAGAGCCGAAAACGGACGTCTGCGCATGGGCCATGAAGTTTCAATCGCACTGTATATGCGTGCTCACACGTGGTATTTTGTGGAAGAGCCACACTCAAGGGGCCAAAGAGCCGCATGTGGCTTGCGAGCTGCAGTTTGCCAACCACTGCTATAACCAAACTTTTCACTTCTCCATGCAAAAATTGTGCCAGAAATTGCCAAAACCGGTTTGGCTCAGTGGATGGAGCATCAGCCTGTGGACTGAGGGGTCCCAGGTTCGATTCTGGTCAAGGGCATGTATCTGGGTTGCGGGCACATCCCCAGTAGGGGGCGTGCAGGAGGCAGCTGATAGATGTTTCTCTATCTCTCTCCCTTTCTCTCTGTAAAAAATCAATAAAATATATTTTAAAAAAATAAATTGTGCCAGAAATAAACTACATTTTTTACTCTACTTCTCTGTCTCTCATTAGATGATAAGCTTTTTTATAACAAGGAGTATGAAGGGGTAGAATTCTGAATGAATAGTTGGAACCACAGATGAATAAATGCTTGATTGATAAATGAGAATCTAGAGAACAGAAAGTTAAATGATATCTTCAAAGCTAAAGAAAAACTTGATGGCAAACCTGATTTAAAACTTGTTTCCTTTGTTTTTTCCACAATATATTTATAAGTAATTATCAACTTTGCTTATATAAAAATAGAATTATTCATCTTCCTACATTATATATCAGATCTCATTTATCATTTTCTCTTTAGTTTCTTTCATATAAAGCATACACTCAATTGGCAAGTATTTATAGAGGATCTACAGTGTACAAGACTTTATGAAGCAATAAAAAGACAAAAAGCAGAATTTATGATCCTTGCTCTCAGGGAGTTTATAATCACTCTAGAAGGAGCTGGGGATGAGCATACATAAAACAAAGAACTTAAAATAAATTTGATGTAGATTGCATTCAACATTTACCTTAACACTTTTATCTTCAAAAATTGCTAAGTTTCCATCAGCAGTTCCCACCAAAAGAAAATTTTTTTGCCTGCTAAAAGAAAAAATGTCAAAATTGTTACAAAAAGAATACTTACCTTGACCAAGGTGGCCTTAACCTTTTCCCTAGCTTAATTAACTCTTTAGACAGGTTTCTTCCTGACTATAAGCCCTTGATCCCTTTTCTTATATCATTTACTTAAAAAAAACCTTACAACTGTAAATTCTTTCTCAGCCCAGTTGAGATGCAAATCTTCTTCTAGCCTCTTGCCAGTTTTATAGGCCTTTCTCAAGAATCCTGGAACCCTCTCTTACAAATATATTCAAGAAAGAGTGGCCCATCTCCCAGTCTCTAGGGAGGGTCCCAGCCTAACTTCAATAAGGAACAATTTGCCAAGTCTCACTGACAACTTCCCTTCACCCCAAAGTCTTCCAGTACTTTCCCACTACTCATTCAAGTGGTTAAGAAAGGGGTCCTAATATGAGATGAGAGGAGAAGATTTGACTTTGGGTGGTGGGCACATGGTCCTACATAGAGAGTTTGTAAATTAGTAATCCACACATGTAACCAATATGTTCATGTAGACTAATGTCACCCCAATAAAATTTAAAATAATTAAAAAAAAACTCCCCTGGCTTTTATTTCAGCAGAGTTGAGTTCAGTCTCTCTCCTCTATTGCAATAGTCTTCAATAAACTGTTCTTTGCTTATTTAACTACATCTGATGAAATTTTTCTTTGACAATATTCAAACTATTGCAACTTTAAAATTTCAAACATGGTTTACTTGAAATGTTCAGCTGCCAAACACTTGGGCTTCACATTTTTCTAATATTTATTTTCTAATATTTACTGACTTAACAAAGAGGAGTTTTGGGGTGCAATAATCTTACTGGCTTCTGGAAATCATCCCGCCACATAGATTATAGCAACTAACCTGTTACACCTGAACTTATGCCATTTAGATAATTTCCTTTGAGATAAGATCCCAACCACTGATCCCGTGGTTAAGTATTTTCACCTATTAACAACTTACGGATTAATTTATTGAACTTTTTTTAAATTTGATAGTTAACCCCTATGTTTTAAATTGACACATAACAAGCTATTGATATATACATATTCAAAGAAAGAATGAATAGGAAGTCATCTTTGAAGAGGTCCTGCAAAGGTAAGTTGATGTGAGGAATGGTAAAGAAATGGAGTGCCCTGACCAGTTTGGCCCAGTGGATAGAGCGTCGTCCTGCGGACCGAAGGGTCCCAGGTTCGATTCCGGTCAAGGGCATGTTCCTTGGTTGTGGGCACATCCCCAGTGGGGGGTGTGCAGGAGGCAGCTGATTGATGTTTCTCTCTCATCATGTTTCTAACTCTCTATCCCTCTCCCTTCCTCTGTGTAAAAAAAAAAGTCAATAAAATATATTTTAAAAAAAAAGAAATGGAGTAAAACCAGGAACAAGGCTGGTGGCCTAAAGAAATAATTGGCCTTTTTTATAAATACCTCAGTTTGATCTGTATACAGAAAACTAAATACCTTTGTGGCTTCCCACAATTCCCTTTAACAATAGGAAAATGTTCCAACTGAGCAATCTTTGCTGATGCTATAATAATTTGCACACATTTAAAGTCATCTAGAAGATATGTAAATTTATCCCAATGGTCAAATTTACTAGTGTACCTTTGTTTGGAAATGGAATTGCAATGCAAGCAAGTAACAGAATCAGTCATCTTTTCAAGGGTATGCATCGTTTTCCCATCTTCAGCATTAATGACGAGGAGCTCGCCAGACTGTGTCCCAGACACAACCCAGCTTTCCTTTTCCACAGGCAGGTAAACCAAGGCGAGACACAGTATTCTGCTATTGGTAACTTCCTGTTAAGAAGAGAAAAAACACTCTAAAGAAACTGATTCTAGCTTAACTGACCAGAACTTATAGAAAATAAAAAATATTCTGCCATCCACATACTGAACTCTTTCAATTTTTTTCTTTTGTTTTTAAAAATAATACCAATTTTATTTAATCTTCAACAATAAATGAGTTAACTGGCAAACAAGCTTTGCCTATCTAGAATGCATCTGAAATTAAAACTGAAAATTGAAAGTTACTTCTCACCATTGCACACTCCATCGAAGTAACAGGAAGAGATTTTTCATTCTTAAAAGTAATGTTTAGGCACAACATGTATTTCAAGACAACAGTGAAAAATTAGGTTATAAAATCTAGGAATTTATTTCCTCTTTGCCAATACAACTTACTGCAGAAGTTGTGCCCAGAGCCCCTCTCTCAGTTAGGTGCACCCACCCCGAGCTGCTCGGGTGTTGGCTACGAACA
Organism: Corynorhinus townsendii; assembly: GCA_026230045.1. Classification (NCBI taxonomy): domain Eukaryota; kingdom Metazoa; phylum Chordata; class Mammalia; order Chiroptera; family Vespertilionidae; genus Corynorhinus; species Corynorhinus townsendii. The sequence goes on from JAPDVU010000003.1 coordinate 177,720,643, forward strand.
GCTCAGAGTTGCACCCTTCACAACAGATCCGTCCTCAGCTACTGAGAGCTGAGGAGGTTATACCACCTCCCAGAAATGGCTGGGAAGTTATACCACCGTTCTCCTTAGAAAGATTGTAGCCAATGACTGGTTGATATGTGGGAATAAAGACTGGCCCCATGCCTCATGGGGAGATAAATCTGTGCTCTTTTTCATACTCCACAATTTCTTATAGATAAAGTCTGAGGCTATACTTCCTCAGAAAATACATTTTGTTAAGATTTCCCCCTGCTCTTTCTGGCTTCCTATACTCCTTAAAAGTTTCTCTCTCTTCACCTGGCCAGTGTGGCTCAGTGGTTGAGCATCGACCTATAAATCAGGAGGTCATGGATCAATTCCTGATCAGGGTACAGCCTGGCTGGCAGGATCTATCCCCAGTAGGGGACATGCAGGAGGCAGCCAATCGATGATTCTCATCATTGATGTTTCTATCTCTCACTTTCCTTCTCTCTTCCTCTCTCTGAAATCAATAAAAACATATATTTTTAAATTTCTCCTTACATCACTCATACAAGATTTTCTGCCTCAGTCTCCGTTTTTAGAGACTGGCCTATGACACACATATACTGCAATTTTAAAACCAAACACACACTACTTAATTTCATACGCATACTCTTGTTCTAACAGAAAGCCAATTTAATAATACTCCTATAATACTCCTAAACTTGCTCTTATTCCATTTTCTTCCTAAGTAACTTCTTAACTAGTACATGATTTAAGGTTATCTAATCACTATGCGGTACACCTGAAATGAATAAAAACTAATATTGAGTATAAAGTGTGATTGAAAAATAAAAGATTATAATCTGCAAAAATAAGTTTTCTATAGCATCTCTAATTTAAAGAGTATTTGGATTTACCTCCGAAGTGAGTCTTTCAGTGGTTAAGTCAAGAAAGGAGAGCTGGCCTCTGTCCCTGGGCCCGCAGCCCAGCCAGACGCTGGCATTCTTGCAGCTCTGATTTGCAGCAACCATGCACTCCACAGCGAAGTTTTTGGGTATGGATATGTGTCTCATCAGACAGATTAACTCTGCTGAGTTCAAAATGTCAAAGACCTGACCAAGTTTAAAAATAACAAAACAACACCCATCAAGTTAACACGGGTCCTTTTGAAAGACCATCTTCTTGCACATAATGCAGACCTAAATGTTACAGCTCTATCAGAAAAACCTAAGCCTGTTGGCTAACCGTGACCCACCCAGAGCAACCAGACTAATAGTCCGAACCCATCGATACAATTACATTAACCTAAGACGTCTTTTTAAACTGGGCATGATATATGCTCTCTTTGCATATGTGGTATGTTTCGTAACTTGAAAAGAAAATCTGAAAAGTGGCGATGATGGAAATTGAGCAGGGTCACTCAATTTTACACGGCGGAGGCACATCACGTTCAGAGGTTACTTAGGCCGATAAATACTTGGGCCAACTGAAGAGAAAATGAATTTTGATTTTTGGTAACAAAACTCACAAATCACTTTTAGATTCCGTTTTTATGTTTTTCCTTCAAGCACTAAAGAACTAGACAGACAGTGCAGAGCCTCTGAAATGAAACAGAACCAGGAGTCACAAATTAGAATTAGAGCCCCTTCCCTGCCCCTCATGAGACCCTGAGAAAGCCCTTACTATCTCAGTACCTCCTCTACAAGGGTAATGAGTTTACCCATCTTGCTTAGTATTCACTGCTATTAAAAAATTACATATGTCAAAGGTTTTTAATTATGTCATGTACTAAAAAAATTCAATATAAAATATACGTACAGTATAATTGAAAATAGAAGGAAGAAAAAGTAAAACAACAATTAAGCTATGAAAACTTCACTGTGATAATGTCTGTGTGATTAAGACCAGTGGTAACACAATTAGAAAACCAATAGTGTTAGCAGCCAAGATGATTACAAAAGGTTTGGTAAAGTCAGGTAAATGTGTTCAGCTATTTTTAAGTAGAAAATTTAAAATTGAACAAAAACTTTTCAACAAATTATTATACAACATCAAAGTCCACAATATAAAGACAGCTCTTATTTTGATCTATTAAACTCTGTTTCAGTTTAAAACATGTAAGAGTTCTGTTTCCAATAATATGTTAAAAGAGGTTATTTGAAAACCTTCCAACTAAAAATGACTTAAGATGCTTAAAAAGTTATTTTTTTTAATCTCTTAAAATCATTAAAGATCTGACAACACTGTAAGAAATCAGCAGGTGAAAATCATAGAAAGACAGAAGAGAGATCAGATAAACACTAAAGTCAAATTTCCCCTGAAGGCATTTGTCTACTGAAGGCAAACAGTGTGGTTTTGGATACGCATGGCGCCAGTAGAAAAGAAGTTTAAATCTAGGGCCTACCCAATATAGACAGTCCAGTAAAGGCCCTGGTTCCCACAAAGCTGGGACCCAAAGGGCTGTATATTCAGAGTAAATGAAAACCCAAAATAAAGGCACCCTATATTCCTACTTTCACTGGCACAAGGAAAGTTGCCTTAAGACTTTACAGACAAAGAGGAAGAGGACAAAAGAACCTTAAGAAATTGTTATTCACAGCATGCTGTCAAGATTTATAAACTTGAGTCTCATCACATGGGTGGCTAAAAAAAAAATCTCAAGCTTAGAATTGAGTTTAAAGCAATTTTCAACAAGAAAATCCAGAAAAAAATGTTCATGACCTATTTGAAGAATTATAAAACTTTATTGAAAGCCAAGAGAGATAACTCATATTCAAGAAGGGAAAGATTTAATATCATAAGGATATAATCCTCCCCAAATTGTCTACCGACTCAACGAAAGTCTAATCCCAAGCACAACAGAGTTTTTCATAAAAGGTGACAAAGTTATTTTAAATTTTATATGAAAAAATTAAACACAAGAATCACTAACACATTTCTCAAGGAGAAAATTAAGTGGGGAAAGGAGGTTATTATAAAGCTACTAAAGGCCCAGTGCATGAAAATCGTGCACTGGGGGTGGGGGGGTTGTGGGGGGGGGCGTCCCTTAGCCCAGCCTACACCCTCTCAGAGTCTGGAAGTCCTCAGGGGGTGTCTGACTGCTGCAGAGACAGGAAAGACTCCCGCCACTGCCACTGTGCTTGCCAGCCATGAGCCTGGCTTCTGGCTGAGCGGTGCTCCTCCTATGGGAGTGCACTGACCACCAGAGGACAGCTCCTGCATTGAGCATCTGCCCCCTGGTGGTCAGTGCATGCCATAGTGACCATTCAGTCGATTTGCATATTAGCCTTTTATTATAAAGGATAGAAATTAAAGCAGGATGCCAAAACCGGTTTGGCTCAGTGGATAGAGCGTCAACCTGCGGACTGAAAGGTCCCAGGTTCGATTCCCGTCAAGGGCATGTACCTGGGTTGCAGGCACATCCCCAGTAGGGGGCGTGCAGGAGGCAGCTGATCGATGTTTCTAACTCTATCCCTCTCCCTTCCTCTCTGTAAAAAAAAATCAATAAAATATATATATTAAAAAAAAAGAAAGAAATTAAAGCAGGATAATACTGGAGGAAGAATAGATAAGTTGACCAATGGAAGAAAATGTGTATGTCAATATGTGCATGCATCTTTGACAAATTACAGGGTGAACATGGAAAAAAATTCAATGGGAAAAAAATGAACAAACTATTTAATAAATGAAGCTTGAAAACTGGTTATCTATCCATAAGGAAAAAAGGGAAATTGAATCTAGTAAAAAAAAAAAAAAGTCAATTCTAATGGACTCAGAACTTATACATCAAAATGAATTTTTTTAAATTTTTCAAAAAAACATTAGGCAAATATTTTGTGATTCGAGAAGAGACAAGTACTTCTTAAAATAAGACCCCAAAAGTAATAACCATAAAAAGAAGTGTTAAATTTATGTATATTAAAATTAAGAAATTCTTCTCATCAGAAGGTACCCTGCAGGAAACTAAAAGGCAAACCAAATTGGGAAAAGGAATTTGCAACATATAAAATGAACAAAGAGTTAGTATACACTGTATAAAGAATCTCTTTTTTCTTATTTCATTTATATGAAAATATCCCTGAAAAATATGGGCAAAAGAGGCATTTCCTGGAAGAGGAAACATATATGACCACTGAACATATAAAGAGATGATCATATTTATTAGTAATTAGAAAAATGTAATTCAATATACAAGACTGAACTTATTTGGAAAAATTAAGAAGTCAGATAATACCAAAATTTATAGGGGAAAAAATAGGGAAATATCTACCCTAACATAGGTGAGGAAAGTGTTAAGATGTTAAACTTCTTCAGAAAACAATTTGGATATTCACAAATTCCATGATTTTGCAATTCAACTCCTATACCAGAAAGCAATTATCATACAATCTGCACTATTTATAATAGCAAAAAAAACTAAGAACAATACCAATATACATGAACATGATCATGAGTAAATACATTGTTATGCATTCAAACAGTGTAATGGAATAGCAGTGAAAATAATTAAGAGTTATGTTCAACAACCTGAAGGAAGCCGAACAACTGAAAAACCTCAAAATATTGCATAGTTATGATTACATTTTTTTTGTTGTTGTTGTTGTTTATCATCACATGAGGATATTTTTCCACTGATCTTTAGAGAGAGTGGAAGGGTGGGGGAAGGGGAGAGAGAGAGAGAAAAAAACATCTGTATGAGTGAGACACATTGATTGGTTGCCTCCTGCACATGCCCAGACCAGGGCCAGGATTCAAGACTGCAGCTGAAGTACGCGCCCTTGACAAGAATTGAACCCACGACCCTTCTGTCCATGGAACAATGCTCTAACCATTGAGTAACCGGCTAGGGCATGATTATATTTTAAATAATCTGTAAGTACAGAAAACTAAACTGAATGGCAAAATTGTAAAGAAAAGAAAAGCAAGGATTGCACAAAAGCCAGCAAAGTGCAAGGATTAAGGGAAAGGAGAGTGATGCAATCAGGAAAGGAGCGGCATGAGGGGGCTTCTGAGGTGGTAATGCTCTTTTATTGTGTGTCTGGGGTGGCAGAGGACACACGAGTTTGCTTTATAATTTTTCTGAAATGTGTACATGTTTATGTATATGTTTGAGTATATGTATGTGATGATTTTATATATGTGTGCGTGTATGTATTTGATGTTCTGTTCAAATATTGATAAATTTTGACCACAATAATACCTGGGCAGATGTAGGCCTTTCTTGAGGATTTTCCTTTAAACACCTTTTAATTAACTTCTCAACCATAGGCCACGGGGCACAAGCATATTCTTTAACTGGATCTAAAATATTCAAAAACATGCTAGGACATTAGACAAATCAGAACATTTATTTTATTTCCACTCGGTGTACATAAAAGACCCAGATATTGTAAAACACTGATTTCTATAATCCTATATTAATTATGAATCTACTTATCACAAAAACTAATTTTGTTAGCATATCTCTACTTAAGACATTAAAAAAGATTTATGGATTTTTTATGGTTAAAAATAAAAAGACACTAATACCAACTGAATAAAATACTATCTTTTCATTCCACAGCTGTATTTCAAATAGACTGAAAACATTTTTGTTCATACAATAATTAGACTCCTATGGAAGTACTTTTTATTTGAATATTAATCCTCATGTCCCCACAGTCTGTTTGTACACATTTGCTTTTTGTAAAAGAGATGCCACTCTTCTGGTTGAAGTAAAACAGAAACCTGGAAACTTTGACTGGAAAGCTAACTGGTAAATAAGGGACATGACCCAGATTGTGTCAAAAATTTATCCAAATGAGAATAAATTTCCTTTTGCTGGGAATCTTTAAAGACCCCAAAAGGAGAAAGCTAAAATTATATCCCTACATGTGGCATATAGTGTACTCTCAAAAATATTTCTTAAATGACAGGAAAAGCAGAAAATAGGGGAAACAACTAAATATATTTAAAAGAGTACTTTGTCCTGGGAGCTGAAGCAATACTCAAATAATGAATGAAAAAGTTCTAGAATTTCTCACAAGCATGAACAATCATTCAAAATGAGACTTTTGAACTCATTAAATACCCATTTACTAATTCTTATAAATATTTACTACTAAAAATTATTATTATAAATAATTCACACTTCCATTTCTGCATATACATTATTTCACTCCAAGATAATGAAAACAATAACTCCAGGCAAATGGGCACATGGTAACTTTTTATGGGAACAGAAGTCACAACACCTGAAGTTTTAATAGCATGATCCTGTTCTGAGTATTCTTCTACATATACATCAAATAAAGCAATATTAATTTGGGATTTATGAAAAAAGCCTAGCTCAGCTAGTGTTTCTCAGTGGTTGAGCATCTACCCATGAACCAGGAGGTCATGGTTCTATTCCTGGTCGGGTTGCGGGTTCAATCCCAGGTAGGGGACATGCAGGAGGCAACAGAACAGTGATTCTCTCTCATCATTGATGTTTCTATCCCTCCCTCACCTTTCCTCTCTCTAAAATTAATAAAAATATTTTTTAAATAAATTAAAAAGCCTAAAACTGCTACCATACTCATGTGATTTTTATTTGTGTCCACAGATTTAAGAATATTCATGCGCTAAACAATTATCACCTGTGAAATGAATTAGGTACACAACTACAATTAAATAGCTTTTTTAAATGATATTTTTTTAATCCATTGAAGATAAATAAAACTTACCTGGTAATTTGCCTTGTATTGCCAATTCATCAAACTCATTTGGAAACTTCAAACCCTCTGCTATTCTACCTCCAGTTGTCAAAATGTCATACAGTAGTAAACCAAATGAATAAACATCAGCCTGTTGGTTATAAATTACATTTCCTCTAGCAACTTCAGGTGCACGAAAGCCTGAAAATAAACAGATATGTTAATAAATATGCCCAAACCGGAGCTCATACACCCAAGGAGACATATATTTAGGCATCTATGCTAATGAAGAGTCTGGGAGATGAGTTCTAAAGTAGGCCATGTCAACTCTGTAAGGAGACACCTTGATCAAGCAATTAACAGTCCTGTCCCAGGACATTTCGCCCCAAGGTCGATCCTGAAGAATAATAATGGGTAGCATTCAGTAAGGAATTATTAAGTAATGTCTCAAAATTTAAAAAATGAAACTTAATAGAAAAAAATCTCTATTATTTTCCTCATTCCTAATCATAACTATTCTCAGGGAAGTGTTTCAAACAGAGAAAGGGGCAGGAGGGAGATTTTTAGACTTAAAGTCATATTAACTTGGCTAAAATTCTAATGCCTTCATTATTTTGAGAATGTGTGACTCTGTTCCCTCTACCCAATAGAAAAATAAAAGTGAAACTATGTCTAAAACAAAGAACTTCTAACGTGTGGCCAGACTGAGAACCCCTGCTCCACACCTACTGAAGTAGCACTATGAAGGATACCACCCACTGAATACATTTTCTAAAGCTCTACATGTTATCTAATATAGAGCCAAAACTGAAAAACACTTAACTAAATAACCCTTCATCTTCCATCTATCACTTAACCCATACCAACTTTTCTGAAGGTATCTGAATAAGGTAAGTCATTTTATTCCTTTGCACTTTTTGCTTGGAATGTCTCCTCCAGCCCTTTTTTTTTTTCCTACTTCTTCCTTTTTTCCAAGCCTTCAAGCTTATTTTTGAGATATAAACCCAGAATCACCTTCCCTAGAAGGAAGTCCTGACAACTTACAGCTCAGGGAACCACTCGCACCCTGGGGCTATCACCAGACCTTGAACTAGATCTCCTACTGACACTGACACAATGCTTTATGATTATTTGCTTCCAGCCTTATTTCTCCTGGTGGAATGTATGCTTTTGGATGGCAAAATTTACACTTATTCATGCACATTCCAAAATTCACCACTAGAGTAATTGTTAACATACTTGGGGCAACTGCAATATGCCAAGCCTTGTTCTATTATATGTATTATTTCCTTTTTACCCTCAACGACCCCATGAGATAGGCATGATTTTCCTCATCACAATTTACAGCAATGAAAACTGAGCTCCAGAGAGTGAATCTTGATGAACCCCAAACAGCTATTGAGTAATAGCACCAGTTTGGTATTTGGTAAACTGTCAATAAATTATTGCCAAATTCATGAATGAATAAATAAATAATAAATAAGGATCATTTTCCCTTGGATAATTATCATAATAATTATGTTGAAATAATTGGTAAAATATGATTCATTGTCTAAAAACTATTTTTAAAGAAATATTTTTCAGGTAAGCCTGATTTAACAAATGTAATGAGTATATAAAGAAAATAGTCATAGATCAAAATTATGAACTATTTATAAGCTATGTCTTATATCACAAAGTGCACAGAAACATATATTTTCTTTCTTTTTCGCTTTCAGAGAAGTATGAGTAGAACATGTTACATAATCTCTTTCAGATGATAGTGAATAACCAGAGACTAACATTTTTATGTACCGAAAGACTGTTGTATTTCTATGGATGAGTTGAAGCCATCAGTCAGCAATGATCTCAGTCAACAGTGCAGCTATCACAGGACCCAGAACTGTCACCCCCAACAGGATATAATATATCCATTTGTCTGAGTTAAGGTTAAAGGTCTCCAAGTTACTTCAAGTTGAAAGAATCCATCTCATATTTATCTTTAAAAATGTGGACACACTGCACTGTGGTCCCTGCCAGTACCTGAACTGTTTCAGAGTTATGAAAAAGGGTTTGTGAACCGAACTTGGCTTGCCTCATTTTTAGGTAGAAGTCAACAGCACCCAGGTTAAAACTTTTGCTGTTCCTTTTTACAAATATCTCTGGAGTATGTAAATGTTGTAAAAGCCCACCTTTTAAAATAGAACTTGACAAAAAATATTCTCTCTTTTTGTTTTGTTTTCTTTCCCCTGGAAAGTTACATCAGTTAATTTTTTTGCCCTACGGAATACAAAGATCAAAATTACAATGTACTGGTCACAATTCTTCACACAGTAAGCCTAGAATCTGCATTCAATGAGATAGGCTTCGGGGTTTTCTTCATGCTCCTGACCTCACAACTGAAGACCCTGTTGCCATCTTGAGGGAATTGTCAAGGAAAGGGTATCCCCTACCTGGTGTGCCCTCTGATGTTTTGATCCCCATTCTGCAGCAGTACTGAGCAATCCCGTAGTCAGCAATCTTTGCGATGATGGCAGCATTAGGATACAGGGTGAAGAGCAGCACATTGTGGGGCTTCAAATCCCGGTATATAATCATGGCCGAGTGGAGGTATCTGCCAGAGAAAGGCACCGTCATCTTATTAAAATGCGATTGTATTATTATAAATTTTCTCAGGATTCCCTTAAGCATGTATGTCCATTATGCAAAACATTAAAAATTCTGTGCTAAGTTTGACCCTCAAAGTTCAAAGATATTGTAGAAGGAAGTCCAATACTATAAAGCAAACTTATTCCTTAAAAAGAAAAACACACATAATAATATCAAACCAGGTCAATCCTTATCAGTGATTTATACTTAAGGCACAACCACTTGAAACAAATTACCAGTTTCATATACCTTAATAATTACTTAAAAGGAATGCTCCGTTCCTTCAATGATCACATGAGTATTTTTATTAGTTTAAAATATAAATATGTTTAATAAGAGTTGATGGGATAGTGTTGTAACCCCCATTTACTTAATAGTTTTGCTTTTCTTAAAACCATATAGAAGATTATCTCAGATTTTTACATTCTCTTTATTCTATTTCTCTTTTGATATTTATTTTTACTGACTAAAATGCTTCCTAATTTTTGGAAAATATTTTCTCCTTTTCAATAATAACAATCAAAATAAAAACACTTTTCTAGCTTTCAATATTGTATCCTTTTGACCTAACTTACTTTAAACCTGATTCCATTATAAATTTAGGTTGACACATAATATTTTGGGTAAGACTTGGAATACGTAAAACATTTTCCTGGGAAAAGTAATACTGGATGATGTTCAAATCTTTCCTTTAAACTGATCCATAAGCAACTAGAGCTGGATAGTGATGATTAAGTTAATAAAACTAGTTAATATAAAAAATAAAAGGGTTTTTGTTGTTTTTATTTTATTTTTTCCATCACTGCAGCCACTGTGGAAAGCATTATAGATTTAGCTCAAAAAATTAAAAATGGAATTGCCTTATGGCCCAGCAATTCCATTTCTGGGAATTTACCTGAAGAAACCCAAAACACTAATTTGAAAGAATATACACTGAGTGGCCAGATTATTATGATCTCTGAACACATAATAATCTGGCCACTCAGTGTGTGTGTGTGTGTGTGTGTGTGTGTGTGTGTGTGTGTGTGTGTGTATACACACACACATATATATATGGGGCCCGGTGCATGAATTCGTGCATGGGTGGGGTCCGGCCAGCCTGGCCAGAGGGAGGGGACATGGGCAGTTGGCCGGCCTGCCTGCTGGTCAAACTCCTGGTCGAGGGGACAATTTGCATATTAGCCCTTTATTATATAGGATATACACTGAGTGGCCAGATTATTATGCGTTCAGAGATCATAAGAATCTGGCCACTCAGTGTATGTACTCCTCTGTTCATTGCAGCATTATTTGTAAAAAACTAAAATAAAGCTTTAATCCCAACCAGGTCTTGTCTATTCTGGAAACATGGCCTGGGGCTATTACTGTGCTCCAGCTACTACAGTAAGTCAATTATTGTCCCTCCATATACATTCACAAAATTCACTCTTTCTCCAACTCTGTCTTCTCTCTCCTATGCTGTCAAATACGCTATAAATCTCCATGTAATCTTCCAAGTTTATCATGACTGACATTGCAAGAACTATTTTTCACAGTTCTTAATAGAGATAAATATAAACCCTTTGTTTGTTTGTGGTTTTTAGTTTGGGATCACATTATATCAGCAAATATTTACTCCATTATCTAGTACCAATCACTGTCAGAGGGACCAGGAGGAGCAGAGAGGAAACAATACCCTAAAATTTCCATTGCGTGATGGCCCAGGTATATGCATCATTTAATTACATCAACTAATGCAGTAGGAGATTCTCTTCCCGGATATAGTTAGGACAGTTGACATTCGGCCTATTCATTTTGGTATATGAATTTTTGGCTGAAAAATAAGATAAATGTACTAATGAAATTGACCTTAATAATAAGGAATGGAAAGAAAAATTTACTGAGGGCTTACTAAAAAGGCCATGAGTCACTCTTGCCCTGCTAAAGAGAAAGCTGGGAGATTAAGAAGAAAAAAGTTAAAGCCAAGTAATGCATAATTGAAGAACAGCCAAATCCTTCATAATGCATGCCTCTTACAGAATATTTATAGACTACAGACTCAGAATTCTTCACAGAGGTTAAAAAAAATAGTTAAACTTAATTTGGAATAATGTTAGTGGGAGGGAAAGATTATCTGGGTTAGCTAAAATGTTCAATTATAGAATTTAATCTTTAAAAGTACAGTTTTAATCACTTTTAATGGACTAGCAAAATAACTTTTGAAATCTTAACAAGTGCAGATCTTGCCTTCCTAAATATATTGCAGCCACAATTTATACATTGTGACACTAAGCATTAATGATTTTTTTTTATTTTAAAAACTAGTCTAAACACAGTCCTTCCTTAATCACGACGACCACCACTGTATCCTGAGGGGTCACAATCTAGAAGGAAAAATGGGGGCTCTAACAGTTTGCAGAAATGTGGGGAGTGCAATGCTAGGGAAGCCAGAGGGACAAAAGCACAGAAATAGGGTAGCAAAGCAGACTCTCCCATTACACTGTCAATTTTTCAACTGATAAGAGCAATATCATTTCTACTTTTCCCTCTTTGGCACCCAACACCAAGTCTTGCGTGGAGTGGACTCCAGAAACATGTTACAGAGGCCAATCGTTCACAGTGCTGTTGAGCTTCATTGCAGAGATGGTATGTGTGTGCGAGTTCTAGAGGAAAATGAATTCTCTGGGTAGAAAACTCTGTGGGAAAAGAGGAATGGCAAATGCAAAGATAGACATGGATGTCAATGAAATGTCGAGACCTTCCGCATGGCTAGAATGTAGAGTCAGGGCAGCAGAGTGGCAGGAGGCCAGGGAGGCAGGCACAGGGCATACAGAAAGAGTTTTGATGCTACACCATGGAATTTGGATATACTTCGTAGGTAGCCTGGAACAACAGGAAATTTCAGGCATGATTAGATTTTTCTTTTAGAAGAAATATTCTGATAATTTCCTGGAGGCACTAAACCAAGGCAGCAGCAGTAGCATAAAAATAAATGAATGGGATAAAAAGATAATGTCAAGTAGTATAAAATCTGGTGGACAAATGGATACTTACTTTTTGGGGATGGGGTTGGTCTGGATATGACCACAAGGATTTTTGTTGGCAAGTAGGAGATACAAGAGAAAAAGCAGATTGAGAGGAAGCAGAGGTAATAGAGAAAGTAAATGCAATTTTGAATGCACTGAGACATGGGCATTTATGGGAAGTATAGGTGACTACGTCTTCATTGGTAGTTGAGAATTATGATGAAGAGCTCAAAGGAGCAGACTGGATTAAAGATGTAAGTTAATAGTTAAAGGCAAAACTGTGGAACAAAAAATATGTAATGTGAAGAAGTTCTTGTATGTCACTCCATACAGCTCCACCATGTAAGACTCCAAAGAAGTGTGGTTTCATTGCCTCTTTCTACCTCTGTAGTTAGGCTCTATACTAAAATACACAGGGTGTCCCCAAAAATATATGCACACTTTAACAGCTGATGGCTGTTAAATGGAAATGAAATGTCTTAATAAACACTGTCTTTATAATTATTTACTATATATAAATGCATTTTTTGGAACAACCTCTATTTGGGAAGATAAACTTTAATGCTGAGTTTTACTTAGTGCTGGTGGGAGATTGATAACTACTGAAATCTACTACCCTCTTGGGCACAAGATCCAGAATGCTGTCTTGACATTATGCTGAGAACAAATAAAGCAAATTAGAGGGAAATAGGTGAAAATTTCACTTACTTCATCAGAAACTACTGGATTTGTTTTCTAAAGAAAGGCCTCAGAGAACCCGAATAAGTTATTTTAGAGATGAGGTCTTTCAAAAGGTGGTGAATAATAAAAATAACAATTCTCCATGTTATAAAACAGCACTTTGGGGAGTACATGGAAGAATTAGGGCAAAACTAGGATGTGGAGTTAGTTAAATCAAGCAACGTGACCGAGGCAGCTCTAAAACACATGAAGCCTACTCGCACTTTATCTGGATTAATTTAACACAAGGCTCCCCCTGGTGTTCAAAAGCAGGTATATCAATCCAAAACCAAATCTGCATTCCTGTTTCATTTACTGATTCTATGTTTTACAGTGGTTTCTGGACTCTTTCAGAAGAGAAATCTACTTGTTTTATGCACTTATTATATTCTCTATATGTTACTAAGAGTTACATCCTCTTGGCTGGTTTGGTTTGGTTTGTTTGTGAGCAGTGTTTATTTTTTTTCCTCAGTGTCCATTCCATTTACATTTCTGGATACTGCCCAAAAGGAATAGACACACTCTTTCAGAAGGGAAGGAAATTTGTATCCACTGCGTGGCAACTATGGCCAGGCACTGTTTTCGTCCCTCCCTCCCTGCTTCCTCCCTCTCCCCACAATGCCAACACATATTACTTAGGCCTCACTGCTCTAGGTGCTGGGGATGCAACAGTGAATAAGATACAAAGTTCCTACTATTGTGACACTTAGACTCTAGTGGCAAAGACAGACAATAAACAATTTTTTAAAAAGTAAAAACAAAGAAGACCAGTCTGAAATGAGTGGTATAGGTTACTAGAGAGACATGGGATTCAGGGAATGCTGTCTAAGAAGAGAACTGAATGGAATGAGAAGCGAGCCAATAGGATATCTGGAGTCAGAGATTGCTGGTGGAGAGATAAGCTGGTCTAAAACCTCTGGTATATTCGAGACACCTCAGGAAGGTGAGGGCTGAGCACAGTGACCAGGAAGTGAGGTAGGAGAGGGTTGAAAACAATAATCAATAAAAATATGTTAAAAATAAAATCACAGATACAAAGTGTGTGGAGCAGTGATTTATCCCAGTCCCTTTTTTTCCCTTATATGTTTTTATTAATTTCAGAGAGAGGAAAGGAAGGGGGGAAAGACAGAAACATCAATGATGAGAGAGAATCATTGATTGGCTCCCTCCTGCACATCCCACACTGGGGTTCGAGCCTGCAACCCAGGCATGTGCCCTAAAGGGGAATCGAACTGTGACCTTCTGGTTCATGGACTGATGCTCAACCACTGAGCCATACTCGCCAGGCTGTCCCACTTCTTTTAACTCCAAAGACCACAGCCTCTCCACTCTGCTGAGCTGCCTCTCCACCGCTGTCTACCTCTGACTGCAGCGTTAGGTGTGCCTCGGAGACACATTATGATCCAGAACAACCCAGGTCACTCTAGCCCCTTTCAGAAATATGGACTCATCTTTGCATATTGCCATCATCCATGATAACTGGCACTTTCCTTGATACTTGGAATGCTCGCCTTTCGTTTTTTTAGAGGAAGCAGGTCAGTACAAGATCATGGGCTCTGGAGCAGGACTCCTGGGTTCAAACTCTCTAACACTAGCTAGGAGGCTCCCCATGGTCTTTGTACTCTTGTTTTATCAGATTTTAAAATTCAATCAGGAAATGGTCGTTTTTCACCCTTTTTTTTTTTTTTTTTTTGGAATGTTACTGGGACACATTGTTAGTGGGAAGTGCTATTCTCAGAGCCTTGGGAGTAAGTGTGGGCTAACACTCATCATACAGTGAAGAGAAAACCACGTGCGCACATGAGTAATTAAATACCTCAAGCCATCAGCCACATGGAGTGCGATCCTATGCTGCAGAGTCCTTGTGAGACTGGCTTTGTCCTGCTGCAGCAGGCGGTCCAGGGAGCCCTTGGGGGCCAGCTCCATCACCAGCATCCGGGGACGAATCCCAGCCGCCAGCAAAGATATTAAGCTGGGGTGGTGGTGGTGGCAAAGCACCACCAGCTCCTGCAAAAGCCAACCATGTCAGACGAACAGGACATCAGCTCTGACCCAAGTGTCTCCTGCCGTAAGTATGTCAATAACCTGAGCGTGGTTTTCGCTGAGTGATTAAGTGATAGGAAACTCTGTTTCTTCTGTGAGCTTTGTTACATTTCCCACATTTTGGGAATCAACAGCTGGTTCTGAAACTATAGGATGAGGTAACATTTTAAGTTCTATTTTTCTTTCTTCTCTGCATTCATCAGAACATTTAATTCAGGGACAGTACACACCTGTGGTCATGCTAATAGGTCATGTTAACCTTCTCAAGTGCCGGATTCTGCGTAGCCACTCCTAAGCCACTGTAAATGCCTTGTAAGGTACAAACTGCCCGTCAATCTCTGGTTTGATGAGAAAAGTTTCATGTCGAAGGCCACAGCAATCTATGCCATGACCCTCCCCCCAAGACTCCACAGATGTCGATGGCCTCACACTCTCCTGAGCACTCTCTGATGACTTCCCGTACTCTTAGATTAAAATTCCATGTACTGCCCGGCACGCATGGCTTAGAGGTTGAGCATCAGCCCAGGGACCAAAAAGTCACGGGCTCTATTCCATCAGAGCTGCATGCCCACGTTGTGGACTTGATCCCCAAGAGGGGCGTGCAGGAGGCAGCCCATCAGTGATGTTTCTCGCTCAGTGACGGTTCTTTCTCTTTATCCTTCTCCCTTCCTCTCTCTCTAAAAAGCAATACAAATGTCTTTTAAAAATGTAACTTATTACCATGTTTATTCATGGGCATTAAAAAAAATCCTATGTACGTATACAACCTTCGTGGCCTGGCCTGATCTCACCCTGGCCCACCTCTCAGACCCCATCTCCCTTCTCTCTTCTTTTCATTCACCACTCCTCTGCCATGCTGGTGTTCGTTCAGTCCCTGACACCCATCCAGCTCCTTCCTGACCGCCATAGGTTCTGTCCTTTGCTGATCTGTCTTCCTAGAAATCGCGTCCCCCTCCACAGAGCTGAAGGCTTCTTGCCGTTCAGATCTTAGCTCAAATCCTTTCACTTCCTCAGAGTGACCTGTCTCAGATGGCCCTTACTAAAGCAGTCCCCCCTGCAGCAGCCTCTTTCCCATCCCAGAAGTCAGAGATGCCATTTTAGCTTGAACAGAGAGGTCTCCATTCTGATACCATTTTTTTCCTAGACCACATCGTGTGAAACTTTATAATCTCCTTTATGATATTGCTGCTTTTTTAATTCCACATGCTTCCTTCTGCCTATTTCACTTGACTCTGAAACTGTCATTTCGATGAAATTTATAGCTTAGCTGATTTTAAATGGATTCATGTTTTCAGCTGTGATTTCTGCAGAAGCTTTGCTTGTTAACAACCAGCTTATAAGATGGGAAGTATCAGTGCCAAGGACATGTGTCAGGAAACCGAAGTGTGGATAAATCGGCCAGCTGAACAAGAAAGGCTGAATGCCCTGAAGGGGGGCTTTCCCAAGGACACAGGCTCCAGACAAAAGCTGTGAGGATTAAAAAAAACCTTTTTTCCCCTATGTCTGATTAGCTAAGTTGGTGAAAACTGATGGGAACGAGTCAAATTAGCTCTATTTTCTTTCACAGACAGAAGCCTAGTCCCAATTTCCTATTCTAGAAAAGCAGCAAAACAATGTAGTCAGTCAGCCA
The DNA here is from genome assembly GCA_026230045.1 of Corynorhinus townsendii. Lineage (NCBI taxonomy): Eukaryota > Metazoa > Chordata > Mammalia > Chiroptera > Vespertilionidae > Corynorhinus > Corynorhinus townsendii. Next base: position 177,737,325 of record JAPDVU010000003.1, read on the forward strand.
CAATCCTGACCACTGGCAGGATGACCCTCAAAAGGCAGCACCAAACACTAACATGTTTTCATTTGATTTTTTTTAATTTGACTTATTGATTTTGTTTATTTTTAATCCTCAGCCAAGGATATATATACACATACATATATATATTTTTTTCTTTTTCTTTTTTACAGAGAGAGAGAAATATCAATGTGAGAGAGAAACATAGATTAGTTGCTTCCCGTAGAGACGACACTCTAACCAACTGAGCCACCTGGCCAAGGCTCCTTTTTTTTAAAAAAAAAAAAGCATATTACTCACATTCTACTGTTTGTTTTTCTCTCTCTCTCTTCATTGATTAAGGTATTACATATGTGTCCTTATCCCCCCCCCCCCCATTCTCCCCTCCTCCACTCGTGCCCTCACCCTCCTGGTGTCTGTGTCCATTGGTTAGGCTTATATGCATGCATACAAGTGCTTGGTTGATCTCTCCTACTTACCCCCACCCTCCCCTACCTTCCCTGAGGTTTGACATTCTGATTGATGCTTCTCTGTCTCTGGATCTGTTTTTGTTCATCAGTTCATGTTGTTCATTATATTCCACAAATGAGTGAGCGCACGTGATATTTATCTTTCTCTGACTGGCTTATTTCGCTTAGCATAATGCTCTCCAGCTCCATCCATGCTGTTGCAAATGGTAGGAGATCCTTCCTTTTTATAGCAGCGTAGAATTCCATTGTGTAGATGTACCACAGTTTTTTAATCCAGTCATCTGCTGATGGGCACTTAGGCTGTTTCCAAATCTTAGCTATTGTAAATTGTGCTGCTATGAACATAGGTGTGCATATGTCCTTTATGATTGGTGTTTCTAGTTTCTTGGGGTTTCTATTCCTTCTACCATTTCCTTGGTTCACCTAGCTGTCTACGCACTAATCAGTCCTGTATACATTTTTAGTGTTCTGATTTTCAAAGAGTTCCCTGAGCACATTACTGAAAATTTGAAACATACATTGAAGACTAATGACTTAGGCTGAAAAATCAATTTATATAACAAGTTGTTTATTAGCTATTCCTTAGAGCAGTGATCGGCAAACTGCGGCTCGCGAGCTACATACGGCTCTTTGGCCCCTTGAGTGTGGCTCTTCCACAAAATACCACGTGCAGGCGTGCACATACAGTGCTATTGAAACATCATGGCCCATGCGCAGAAGTCGGTTTTCGGCTCTCAAAAGAAATTTCAATCGTCGTACTGTTGATATTTGGCTCTGTTGACTAATGAGTTTGCCGACCACTGCCTTAGAGCTATAGTGTGACTTCTAGTACTAATAATTAAAATTACTCCAGAGTATTTTGCACAGACATAAAATTATTTTTATTATTTAGAGTAACTAATATATTGTAACTGTGCATTTTCTAAGTTATTTAGATTCAGATTCAGGCACAAAGTATTTTTTTAAATGAGTCAAGGGGAAAAGAAAAAAATGAACAAATTCAAAAATACAATTGATTTCTGGTATAAGATGGCAGATTGGATTTTATCTCTCTTCTCACCCTGCCTCTCTCCCTCATTCCTACTATCAGGAAAAACGCAGAGAAAAAAAAGAAATAAATCCCCACCAATACTCAAAACAAGTACTCCAGTACCTAAGAGAGGGTACTGGAGTGACCCCTCTGGTTATGTGTTCAACATCCAGTCACCCTTCTTTCTTTCTAAGAATACTCTTGATTTTTGCTGGGGCATCCAACCTTCCCCAGGCAGTCCATCAACTTTAGGGGGAACTGACGCCATCTTCAGCCTTGGGGGAAGGTGGGGATACTCTTAAACAATACCACCTTTGTTACCATAGTGATTGGTTCAGTGACACATAAGCCAGCCAGCACACAGCATTACCCTGAACATAAGTGCTTGTTGAGAAAAGAAAATGGGATTTAATTGAGGCCAAGAAAAGTTTTTAAAAGGGCTATTGTGCATAAATCTTGATTCCTTTGAAATACAAGACCTCAAAAGAGGTACCCTTTTTCTTCTGTACGTGTAGTATATAACTATGAAGCCTGAAAACAAGAATTATCAGGAAACTGTCTTTTCTTTGTTTTCAACAAGATAATCACAAAACTTTTTTCCTCCATGAAGAGAGGACAAAGTGGGTTTTCATAATTAAACTTAAATAAACTTTTTGGGGGAAATGTGGTCAGCATTTTGCATTTTTCACAAACATGTGCAATACAAGAGTTCTAGGAGATATGGTTGAATTTGGTAATGTTGGATTTCTTACTTGTCTTAACAGTCTAAGTGATGTATGCTTATTAAATATCTTTACAGCCACTTCGTCTCCTTTATAGGTTGCTCGATAAACTGATCCAAAACTGCCGTCACCTTTTGAAAAGAAAGTACAAAGCACGTAAGTTAATCTGTCCAAGCAGAAAAACTAAACTGTGTCTGGTGTAATTAAACCTGTTGTATACTTGAAGATAAATCCAACCCGCTTGTTTCATTGAATCAAGTCTCCTTTAATGATTCTTCTTCCTTCTTCTGCTCCATAAACTAAGATGGGCCTAAAGGTCTTACCCCTAGTCTTCCTGTCTTTCATCTACACTACTCCCCACTCAATGACCCCATCCACTCCCTAATTAATCTATCCCTACAGACAGAGGACTTTCACAGTTTCACAAGCTACCCTCTGAACTCTATTTACAAATTTGTTTTGGAGACTTCCACTGACATGCTCCTCCAAATCTCACATTCCACCAAAAGGCACATTCATTATCTTTTCTCCAAACTAGTTTTTATTCCACCTTCCATAGCTGATAAAAACAAAACTCTTTTTGTGGTTAATCTGGAGTCAAAACCGAAAAATTATCATAGCTCTTTGCCCCATGCCTAGCATCAAAGCTAACTGGTAATCCACTTTGTCTTTTTTGAGACTGAAAAATGGCTGTGTCACTCATTCAAAAACCTCTTTATTTGCCTTTGAAACCCTGGAAATTAAAGAAAGTGCAAGGGCATATTTTATAAATATATGTGCTTCCATGCTAGTCTCATCTTCATCTCAAACCTAATCTACAAGACTGTGTGTAAAGCTAATTCTAGATCCAAAACATAGTACTTTAAAATATACCATTCCAAAGGAAAAAACTATGATGATAAATATATGAAAACACCAAAAACCATGATAATTATATTTGAAAATTTTATAGATTATTAGGAAAAATGCATCCTAAATTTTATTCTCAAACTAACAAAAATAGTTACCTAAGAGAAATTCCGGAGCTTGTTTAAATTTCAACTCATCACTGTTCAACATAATATTTCCAGGCAGATCAGCCAATATCAAGTCAGGGGCAATCTGGGATATTGGAAGGGTGAGCCTTGGTTGATCTGGATTTACTAGGAGGTCTCCTGAGAAGTATATAAAAGAATACATATAAATTTGTGATTATGACTTTCACAAATTTTCTATTATTTCTAATCAGTCCTTTAGGTTTTCTTACCACTCCTATTTTTCTCTAGAAAATTTGATCAAGTTTTAAAGGTTAAATTAATATCTATCTATTGGAATTTTAAAACTCATTCCTAGGTTCACTCATTAGAAAGTAGAATTCAGAACTGCCTTAGACTATCCAACATCTGACTAGGACATTATCTATCTTTTGCCACATTCGTGGAGCACTTATTAGATGGCTGACATGTTGCTAAGTTATTTCCATGCATAATCTATTTTAATTTTTATAATGATTGTATTAAGTAGTTTTGGTTAGTATTCCCATTTCATAGATGAAGTTATGTTGCTCAATGTGGCAATATTCATCCTCTAAAGCCAACATTCCTCTCAATTTAGAACACATGCTCTTACGGGTAACAAATATCCATTTTCCTGAATTTTCACTATAATTGAATGTAGTGTACTCTAACTCATCTCCCATGGATAAGAATAATCTCTACACTTATTATAAAACTCACTTTACAAATATTGAAAGATTGCCAGAAGCCAATTCCAGCATGTCATAATTGCAAGAGTTTCATCGAAAGATTGATGGAATCTGGGGACTCAACAAGGGCTAAAGGCATTTCCCCAAACCTGAAAAGGATGATTGCTTGCTGCCAGACAGCTCAGGGCATCTTAATCTATGTGTTATTGCCTCCTGTTGGCCAAACACTTGAACAGCCGCAGGCAATACCCCATTCTGACAATGGATTCTGTACCTAACCCTACCCTTTGATGTGTATATCTCCACCTTTCTTAGGACAAATTGTGTTAATAAATAAGCAAGGGGTCCTGAGACAAGGAGAACTTGGTTTCTTTAGCCAGGCTCCTCTGCCCCGCCCCCCTCCAAATTCCTTTCAAAATTATGTTTTGTCTCTGGAGTCTTATTTAATTTATGCACAGCCCTTTCTCCAGGTTTCCTGAACCCTTCTAGATGCTGGATCAAGACCACCAGCATTAAAAGATCACTTAAAAACATCTGTAAGTTGCATCAACACATACCTTCTTCTGCTTTCTTCATCAAGTCATCAAGTAAGATTTTTTTATGTTCTTCACCATCATTAAAACTATATAATGCCCATTTCTTCAACAAAGTTTCTCCTTCACCACAAATATCAATCTCCAATAAACCAGGAAACCATTCTTCCATGAGAGAATCAATGTGGTCCACAACTTGTCCCAAAAGAATACAGCCTACATAATCCAAAGAAGAGCTCATCACCATCCTATTGGAACTTTATTCTGTCACAAAACTAACAAAGAGAAACTATAAAGTTTGTTTGTTTTTAAGTTTATATTTCTTTAGTGGTACAATTCAACATTTGAATTAATTTCCTTACCTTTTCTACAAGAAGGAACTGTAATTTTTAGGAAACTCTCTGGATGATTATCTAAGACTTCAGATCCTACCAGGCAATAAGCTTCAGGAGACCAATTCAAATAGATGCCTTGTCGCCAATATATTCTGTTTGGGCGAAGTGCTCGTTCTGAAAGAAGTTTAAATGGACCCAGGTATACCCATTAATTATTAATTACCCCATAAATTAAAGGTGGGGGGGAACTGCACCCCCCAAAAAAATGACAATAATAGAGATATATTTGCTTTGAAAAAAAAGTATTGAAATAATGATTGATAGTCCTCATCTTAGATATTAAATATGATGCTAAATATTTTATCCTTAATTTTGCAGCAACAGCAACACAAAATGTCCAGTAGATAACCTAAGATAGATTTCAATTTTATAGTGTTAAGTAGTTTAATATGTGCAACAGATGAAGAAAGACAATCAAAAATAAGTTCTCATAACTTTTAAAAAGAAGTTGGTGGTCATGCTCAAATCAAAACTTCCTGAATGTTTTAATACAATGTAACTACCTAAATGCTGGTTAATTGCAAGCAAGATATGATTTATTTCAGCATATAGTAACAGTGGCATCATGAAGACACATGTTTATTCTTTTTAAAAAAAAAACTCCTCAGGGATTATGCAGCAGAATGGAGCTACTACAGTCTCTATGCTGAATGGTCTGAATGGTCAGGATGTTATACTACGTTGAGTAAAACTCTCTGACTTTGCAGTGTTCATTGCTAGTTTTTCTTTGTACGTGTGTGTGTGCGTGCACGCCCGTGTGTGTATATTTAAACCAGTGACTCTTGGTAATCCACCTTTTAAAAATATTGCTTCTAATCTGCTTTGGCATAGAAAGCAAGATAGTCATACATATTTTAAATGTGTCTAAAATATGAACAAATGGGCTTCAAGTGAGGACCTGAGGAATTTTCTTCTTGACTAATTGCTACATTTATTTGACCACATGTCTTTATATTGACAAATCTAAAGTTGTATAAGCTTATTTTCTGATTTTCAGGTGCCTTACAAATAAGTAAGCTCTGTGAAAATGGCATGCTATTTTTAATGTGTTTTCCCCCTAACTTCTCTACATATTGTCTTCATTAAATACGTACCTCTACCTGAAAGCATGTAAGGTGAAATTTCAAGTAATCGATTGATTAATCTTGACCAAAATCCCATTGGAAAATAAGGCATTTCATATAGTCGAATGATAATTTCAGAGTTCTCACAATGAGGGAGCTCTATCACAGGCCTGTGGTCAGACAGACTAAACAGAAAAGGACATCATCATTACATAGCTTTATAAAAGACACAACCATGTTGACCAAAGTGCTTTATGACTTGAAATTCATGAATTGAAGATAAATATTCAAAGCAATTGCACATTTTTCTTTTGCTACATACTCTTCTTATTTTAAAAATCCAATGGCCCAGCTAGTGTGCTGAGTGGTTGAGCGTCGACCTATGAAGCTGAAGGTCACAGTTCGATTCCTGGTCAGGGCACATGCCCAAGTTGTGGACTTGATCCCCAGTGTAGGGCATCAGGAGGCAGCAGATCAATGATTCTCTCTCATCACTGATGTTTCTCTCTCTCTCTCCCTCTACTATACTCTCTGAAATCAATAAAAATAGATATTTTTTTAATTTCAATGGTTATTTAATCAATTCAAATGCATGCTCAGATGTAGTAGATGCATGAATTTTTTCAGTATTCTTATTTATACTAGTAAATAAATTGTTATAATTGGTTATGCACAAACAAGAATCAAGCAAGGGATTATATAAAACTTGAAAAGATAGCATGTCCAAAAAATATATACATCTATTTTTAGAATTGGTCACCACCCATCCATCAATGCAATCTGCACTTTTCAATGTCATATTACTTTCTAACATTCCCCAGGTGCTTCTAAAGCAATAAGAAAATTTTCTATAATACAGGGCTAGAAATTAGGCCTCCATTGTGTTTCCCCTCTCCTCTCAAATTCACTGCCACAAATTCTTTTAAAGTTCTGATAAAAACTATCTCCCCAGAAGTTGTCTAATATAACTCTCTCATTACTCTGTAAGGACACACACACATACACACACACACATCGCCACTATTTACCTTTTATTAAATAAAGTTGTAAACCAAATAGTAATTATAGACATAAAATAAGTCACTCTATCTTTAAAATGTCAAATGTAGTGTTTTCATTAAAAATGTTATACTTCAGAAGAAAGTTTACACAATAAGCAAAAATAATACTTAGTACATTAACCATAGATCAAAGTTATTGTGACAATTAAAACAATATAATAGATGGTGAGGCTAGTTGAATGTTTACGTTTTTGGTTTACCTGCTTGGAACCAGCAAATATTCTTCTCCTATTGGCAAGGCAATCTGAAATTTTTCTAGGAGTCTGAAGTACTGTTGTGTGTAGTTCTTTGGAAATCTCTTTTTCTTTGAAAGAAATTTTTCCACGCTTCTACGTGAAATAATTCCTTCAGGATGTTTTGGACAGCCTTCTACTTTCTCTGTAAAAATCTGAAAGATTTACACTTATAATCATTAGAATTTACTTTCTGAAGTTTTGAATTTAAAGCATTTTCTGTCGGGTTGCTCAGTGAAAATAATCAGAAGAATTGTAACATTGTCAAATATAACACAGGACCTGACTTCCCTAACTAGCAGCCATGTTACCTAGAAGACTTCTCCCCTCAAAAAACAAGCATCCATCCACTCACAAAAAAATCCCCTCACAAAATTATTAAATTAAGGAATTTAGATCTGAAATTATGTGAAGATCCTCTAAAGCCAATGAAGTTCAAAGCCTTCCCCAGCTCCAATCAACAGATCAATCAAATACCTTGCATTCTTATTACAGTTTCATTAATAATATATTTCTAGGGAAATTATCTTCCAGACTATTTTACCACCAATGGTTTCTAACAAAACTTTCACTATACATTTATTTAACAAAGGTGTTTTTCATCAACGAGACGAGAGGCATCATAGTACAGTTTACTAATTTTCAAACAAAGGAACTGCTGCATTTTGCTGGACTCCGCTCAGAGTCGATATCTGTAGGTCTGGGAAGAGGCTTGGGAAACTGCTTTTTTAACAAGAAACCCATGTGATTCTAATGTGGATACTATACTTTAAGCTTTAATCATCATCACAGCAGTTAAAAACGTAAGTCAGAAGAACCCAAGTTCAACACAGGCTCAATTTCTAGTTGTGTGACCTTGGAAAAGGGTACTTAATGTCTTCAAGCCACAGTTTCCTTTTCTGTAAAATCTATAATAATAAAAGTATGATATGCTAATTAGACCGGACAGCCGAACACCTTCCAGACGTCCTTCTGGACAACCTTCTGGACGAAGCCAGGGCTGCGAGGGCCAAGTCCCTTGCACAAATTTCATGCATCGGGCCTCTAGTGAGATAATAAAAGTAACTGTCTTTAGATTGCATTGAGATTTTTGGCATAAAAGTCCTCATGTGTTAGCCATTACTATCTACATATTCCTATTCATTTTACTTAGCCAAGTTCATTTTTAAAAGAAGGTTGTAGTTAATTTCTGTAGTAGATCTATGTTTAAGGGATACTTAAATAGGAGCAAACATTATTTACATTATGTAGTTGGCTGAAATGTTGGATTGTAAAATCTTTGGGCCCAGGACTTGTCTTACTCATCTCTGTACTAGTATTTCTATTTTATACACATAATGCTTATTGAATCAAGAAATGCATAGCTGAATTAATTTATTGAGTCTAATAATTATTAAACTCAATAAATGAATTAATGTAGCAGGATATAAAATTAACGCCAAGCAATCTATGGCATTTTTAGACACTAATAGTGAACTTACAGAGAGATTTAAAAAAAAAAAAAAAACAATACCATTTACCATCGCACCAAAAAAATTAAGATACCTAGGAATAAATTTAACTAAGGAGGTAAAAGACCTATACACGGAAAACTACAGGACACTGAAAAAAGAGATAGAGGAAGACATAAACAGATAGAAGAACATACCGTGTTCATGGATTGGTAGAATCAACATCATTAAAATGTCCATACTACCCAAAGCAATCTATAGATTCAATGCACTCCCCATTAAAATACCAACGGCATATTTCACAGACCATACTACCCAAAGCAATCTATAGATTCAATGCACTCCCCATTAAAATACCAACGGCATATTTCACAGACCTTTCCAAAAATTCATCTGGAGTAAAAAAAAGACCCCGAATAGCAGCAGTAATCCTGAGAAAGAAGTACAAAGAAGGAGGGATCTCAATACCAGATATCAAGCTGTATTACAAAGCCACTGTTCTCAAAACTGCCTGGTACTGGCACAAGAACAAAGATGTAAAGCAATGGAATAGAATAGAGAATCCAGAAATCGATTCAAACCACTATGCTCTAATATTTGACAAAGGAGGCATGAACATACAGTGGAGTCAAGACAGTCTCTTCAATAAATGGTGTTGGGAAAATTGGACAGATACATGCAAAAAAAATGAAACTAGACCACTAACTTACACCATACACAAAAATAAACTCAAAATGGATAAAGGACTTAAACATAAGATGGGAAATCATAAGAATATTAGAGGAATCCACAGGCAGCAAATCTCAGACATATGCCGAAGCAATATCTTCACTGACACAGCTCCTAGGGCAGTGGTCCGCAAACTCATTAGTCAACAGAGCGGCAAACCGCGGCTTGCGAGCCGCATGTGGCTCACGAGCCACAGTTTGCCAACCACTGTCCTAGAGCCATGGAAACTAAAGAGAAAATAAACTAATGGGACTGCATCAAAATAAAAAGCTTCTGTACAGCAAAAGAAACCATCAACAAAACAAGAAAGCCCACTGCATAGGAGAACATATTTGCCAATGTTATCACCAATAAGGGTTTAATCTCCAACATTTACAGGGAACTCATACAACTTAACAAAAGGAAGATAAACAACCTAATCAAAACATGGGCAATGGACCTAAATAGATACTTTTCGAAAGAAGACATAAGGAAGGCCATGAGACATATGAAAACCTGCTCAAAGTCACTAATCATCCGAGAGATGGAAATCAAAATGACAATGCGGTACCATCTCACACCTGTCAGAATGGCTATCATCAACAAATCAACAAACGACAAGTGCTGGCGAGGATGTGGAGAAAAAGAACCCTCCTTCACTGCTGGTGGGAATGCAGACTGGTGCAGCCACTGTGGAGAACAGTATGGAGTTTTCTCAAAAAAACTAAAAATGGAACTCCCATTTGACCCAGTGATCCCACTTCTAGGAATATATCCCAAGAAACTAGAAACACCAATCAGAAAGGATATATGCACACCTATGTTCATAGCAGCACAATTTACAATAGCTAAGATTTGGAACAGCCTAAGTGTCCATCAGCAGATAAGTGGATTAAAAAACTGTGGTACATCTACACAATGGAATTCTATGCTGTGTTACAAAAGGAATTCTTACCATTTGCAACAGCATGGATGGAACTGGAGAGCATTATGCTAAGTGAAATAAGCCAGTCAGAGAAAGATAAATATCACATGCTCTCACTCATTTGTGGAATATAATGAACAACATAAACTGATGAATAAAAACAGATCCAGAGACAGAGAAGCATCGATCAGACCATCAAACCTCAGAGGGAAGGTAGGGGAGGGTGGGGGTATGTAGGAGAGATCAACCAAAGGACTTGTATGCATGCATATAAGCATAACCAATAGACACAGACACCAGGGGGGTGAGGGCATGAGTGGGAGGGGTGGGAGGGCAATGGAGGGATAAGGACACATATGTAATACCTTAATCAATAAAGAAAAAAAAAAGAAATGCATAGCTGATTGAACATAATGATATCCAATGAAAATGCATAATGGGTTGTTAAAGAGTAAAAATTATGTTTTTATGTCAACTGTAATCAAAAAATCATTTTTAAACAACCTGTATTTTAGGATGTATCTCATACTGTACACTTTATAGATGTCCCAGATCATTCTTACAATTTAGGTGGTAAAAAGAATTGTGTGGTGTTTTATTGTTATTAAGTGACTATAACCTTGTCTAACAACTCGTGCTCTGTTCCCAACCATACTTTATATGTTCTCTGAAGCACTTAGTACCACCTGACATGATAAGTGTTTACTTATTGGTCATTTCCTCCCCTTAGAATGTCAGCTCCATAGTATAGGGATGCTGTCTTGTCTAGTACTACAGTCCCGGCACCAGAACAATACCCAGAACATAGTTTGAATAAATAAGGTTAGATGAGTGAATTTTGAAAAAATGAAATTTGTAGCATTTTATCCTAGGGTTAGATTTATAAACGCTGCTGTCAAACCACTTTGTCTGAAATCCCAATGTGGAATTTTGGATAAATTATTTTACCCCCCTGTCACTTAACTTCTTCACCTTCAAGATGAGAGTTAATATAGTACCATAAGAGAAGGCTGTTCTGAGAAGTAAATGAGATAATCCTTGAAAAGCACACAGTAACCCCGTGTATTTATGGAAGCCATCATTTTATACTTACGCTAATTCATTTTACTTAGACAAATTGGTTTTAAAAGAGGTTTGTGCTTGATTTTTTAAAAAATATATCTATGTGTGCTACCTTTCTTTGTGGTAGTTTCCAAAGATGGACATATCAATTCCTTTTCTCCCTATACATGCATGCTGCTCAGGACCTCAAGAAGTGGAGTCCATTTCCTCTCCCCTCGAACTTGAACGGGCCTGGGGTTGCTCCATCCACTAGCCTGTGGCATAACTAACATTATACCAGTTCTGGGCCTAGATGTTAGGAGGAGGAGCCATATGAGAGGAGCATCAATACACCAAACTGTGAGCATAGCCTTCTTGGACCCTCCAGCCCAGTGCAATGAGGGAAGCCACTTGAACGACCCTTGCCAAGCTCTTGTGGACCAGACCACTCAACTGAGCTTAATCAACCACGGAATATTGAGAAATAATAAACAGCCTATGTTTTAAGCCTCCAAGTTTTGGGATATCTTGTTAAAACGCAATAGAAAACTGAAACATTATCTTAATTTTATCACTTTAAAAGACCTACTAACATTCCTTCAGCCTAGTAACTTTTAAGGCTTTCATAAGCCCTTATGCAAGTAATGAGAATTTTTCAAATTCCCTCACACTCGTTACCAAGACTTAATTGCCATGAAAAAAACTTTAATACTCCACCCGATTAATTCGATAAGCCCCTTTCATATCTTGTATCATACAGTTAAATGAGTTTTGCAAACTTCTCTGTGCGTTGATGGAACCTTCTTTGATAAGTGTAGTGACCTTACAGCTCAGGGCATATAGAGGGAGGGTGGCTCATTAGCACTTCTGCACCATGAAATTATTCCTGCCCTTGTTTGCTGACTCATCGAGGCAAATATCCTTATTTATTTTTCATGATGGGTGTCAGACAAGTCATTCTTATTTTCACTTGATTATTTATAGCTTTCATTCTTTATAAACCACAGTAAAAATGACATTACAATTCACTATATCAGCATAAATAGAATTGTGCTATTTATTTTTTAAGTTAATAAGAAATTTAAATTATCATTCTATTGACCTTTTAGGCCTCTCTTTCAAAATAATTTTGAGCTATTCAAATTCTTGAATTGGCTTTCACTTTAATTAACATGTTTACAGTATAACCATTCTAATGAGAAGAACTTCCATGGAGTTTCAACTTAATTATTCCATAGAATTATCAGACAGTTTATTGTGGTCATGGTAGAAATCTGCTTTTGCTAAAAGATTGTGATTTGGATACAAACCACTTCCTTAATCCTCTGACTCTAATAGTGTCCACCTTTCAATGTTCCTAGTTCACATAGAAAAACATCACTTCTGTGTGCAACTTTCAGCCTTTTCTTGACTAGATAGAGTATTACAGCATGCCACCTAGGACAACAAAATCTTCAGGGTTCAAGATTTAAAACTCCTTTTGCTGTTGAGAATGCATCTACTGCACAGATTTGTGGCTGTTGTTTAGCTCCATACTGACACACTTTCCAAAACTGCTTAAATACACCTGTACAGTTTTGAAGATTTTTTTTTCATTTCCTAAAATAATAAGCTTTAATCACCAAATATATCAAATATGAAATTAGCTAATATTTACTGCTTGCTTACACTAAACTAGGGAGGCAATGTAGAAGTTAAAATTGTTACTATCCCTATTTTGCAAGTAAAAAAAAACAGGCTTAAAACATTAAGAAATGTCACAAAGTAAGTTTCATAAGAGATCTGACTACAGGTCACGATGGCTCAGGGCTGGTGCTCTTGACCGGTCACTTTAATGGCTCCATTATCATGGAGCAGATGAGTATAATCACACTTTCTATGGCACATGTGCAGAAGGATAAAAAGTTACCTAATAATAGCTACCAAAATAGTCATTGCTACCACATTACAATTGATTGCCAGTTAAAATAATGTTTCAATATGCTCTCAAGTTCTATCTTATAGGATTTAGATACAAATAAGTTTCTTAAGATGGAGTTTAGGAACTATCATTCAAGATTAGCTGAGGGAATTTAATTACCATTATAGTTTAATTAGAAGAGAGACTCCTAATGTAACAAGATATGATTATTTAAGGGCTTCAGGGAGCCACATGCAAAACTATAAATTATATTCATACACCAAATAAATGCCAGTGAATGCAGATGCCAGAGATACCCTCCCTGAGCTCACCTCTGTTTATGAGAGTGATTTTGTAGCCCCAGCAATATGTGGTAATGTCTGAACACATTGCTGGTCATAACTAGGAAGATGCTACTAATATTTACAGGGTAAGGCCAAAGATGCTGCTATTATCCTATAACACACAACAAAGAATTATCTGGCACTAAGAGTTGATGTTGAAAAAAACTGAGTTAGTGTGTTCTCCCTTAGTGATATTCCATAGCAAACCTATATTGATGGATTATTATAACTAATTAATATAAACTCAATGGTAATTATCAATGGAAGAAGAAATGATTTTCCATATGAAATATAAATGGAGAAAAGATAGCTATTACTACTATTATCCAAAGTTTTAAAAAATTGTAAGCATTTAGAACTCAGACCATTTCTCTCAAGAGGCAAAATTCCCCTCCATGTTGTCTAGATAGAGGTTTCACAGGCTCAATGACCCAATTTTCTTACATATATTTACTCCAAGGATTTTCACAAAGTTTTCATACAATTGACTATATCAACCAAACCAAAGATATGATCAGAATCTAGGAAAGCACCATGGAACACAGTGGTACAAACATCCATCATTGAAGACATTAAAGGCGTTAAAGTAAATTCTTAGGTACCTTCTCTTCTTCCACAAAGCTCTTCTTTAAGCAGTTGTCTACATGAAGTGCCCCATAGTTTTCTATATTTACTGTAGTTTCTATCTTAACTGAACAGCAACTCTATAATGCTCAATGCTCTGGGTGCCATTTATTCTCCTTTTCAATCATTACCCCCATGTCACAAAAATATAAGACACCAACCTGTGCCATGACTTTACAAAGCCACTTGGGTTCCACAAAATATAAGTTACTTAACTGCAGTGCTGGGTCTTGAAAATGAAGAAGGACCCCTGGAATAAAAAAGTTAAAGAATGAAACATGAAATCTAGAATATACAAACATCAAAAAGCAAGAGAATCTAGTCCAACCTCCTCATTTACATGTGAGACAATGTCAGCATAGTTAGTGGCAGAACTGGGACTACAACTGGGCATCCTAGCTCTCCAGCCCTAACATCCAATATTATAAAGAAGTATTTTTAATGATATACAGTGATCAGATATAAGCATATTTGAGACAATGCCATGTATTGCAGAGCATATATTTACAAGCAAACAGAAATTCATAATTTTCTTTTTGGCTTTCTAAATATGCAATACAAAGACACATCTCATTTTTCAAATAGAGGTAAGAGACACAGAATATCCCAGAAAGCTACTGGTTTAAGGATGATGGGAAGAAGGAACAGATTATAATCCACGTGAATTTTTTTTTTTCATATAACAGAATCTAGGAATCAAAAGCAGCTTCCCAGCCACTTACCCTGATCCTACAAATCAACTCAGACATTGCTAGTGAGGCTACATTGATCAAGTACATAATTGAGAGTTGTTATCTATAAGGTCATGCTGACAATGTGTGATGTTACAAAGCGAGATCTGTACTCATAGCTGCATCTCAGGCAACCACTGATTCTCAAAGCACCCCATTAAACCATTCCAATAATAATTCTCTTCTCCAGTAGACAAGCCACTTCCACACACACTAACTCCATTTGATACTCTGAAAGGATATGCCTTATGCTCAGGGTTCCACAGCTCCTGACTAGTATAGTCCAGAGCTGGAACCCACACATTTTAACTCTTGCTCTTTCCACTGTTGCCCAATGGTTTCCAATGTTTTTCTTATAACATGCCATATGATTTAACATCAATGCACATGATGATCTTCCAAGAAGATAGACATCAGTGGCCTATGAAAGAATTCTATTCTGTTAAATAGCGACTGTAAATTCTAGCACAGTTCAGATCCATTTTTATAAATTACCATAGCCACGCTTTGGAAAAAAAAATTGAAACAAATAAACAGCCAAACCTGATTCATTTAGGAAGTGCACTGCATGAGGAAGCTCATTTTCATCTAACTGCAGTTGATTTTCTTTCACGAGTTGTAATAATCGTTTCCGGTCAATTACAGGAAATTCAATTGGCACATTTTTACGCTCTGATAAAATGATTTTCTCAAGTTCTACATAGCAGTCTGGAATCAGCTGCCCAACAACAGGCTGATCTCGGATCTATGTGATTAAATATGACAAGCTGTAAAAAATCCATTGTATTCATATATTTGTCAGGTGGTGGGTAAATTCAGTGCTAATAGGTTTAAAGAAAGGGTATATCATTCAGAAATGTGTTTTCAACTAAAATCAAAATGTGATTTAAGTCATTTAAATTTTGAGGGATAAACAAAACGGTAATAATATAAAAATATGAACACAGAAACCAATTTGAAAAGAACTATCAAATAAAATAGTGTGAAACTATTTACCCAGCTATCCAGAAAAAACATAGCAAAACCCTAACCATAAATAATGTCTTAGTAAATGTCTATTTACTAAGACATTAAACACATATGCAATAGATAAACTAACATAAGTAATCAGTACTACAAGACCTTTTGAACCTTATTTATTAGATGAAAATATCCACACCCTAAAGTAAAACATTAAATTCTGTGCTTGGTATTTGCAAATGTTATATTAATGTACATATCAACAGCGAAGCCTGGAGACAGACATGATATCTTCTCACCTAAGCTAGGCTTTTTTGTAAAACCTTGAACTTGAGAAAATAGAAAGTCATCCAAACATACTGACAAAAGATGGTGATTTCTGTTCTGTGACATTCTGAGTTTAATAACTGCATGCGAATTGAAAAAATATGTAAAATAAAAAATTTCAAAGTGCCTTAAGATGATGTTTCCGATAATGACAGTCTTTTCCACACATTTTTTTCCATGAAAATCTAATTTTAAAAAGAAATACAGCTCTAACAATAGTAACTAAAATGCCTTTGAGAACCACCAGGTGGCAAACTCTCCCCATCTCTGGACCCATGAATATATTCTTGTACGTTGTTTACCAGACATAGCAAAATTCCTACCTAAATTATTAAACTTATTACAAATAGAAATTGGGTTTATAAACACACATAAAATTTAACTTTCTCTTTTTCTACTTGTAACTAGAACCTTAAGGAGCTTCATTTACAACTGCCATAACCATTACTTACATCTTCTCCTCCAAACAGTAATTTGATGTGTTCATCTATTCCTTGCCCAGAAATTAACTGTAACTCTACTAATCTCCACTTTTCACAATCCCTCTCTGCATTATTTATAAATTAAACAAAACTTCAGGTTGAAGTTTATGTTTTAACTCAAGGAGGAAAAACCTTCATTCAGAAATAAACAAGGGTTTTCACAGAAAGCAAATCATATAGAAAAATGATGACTTTTATAGGACTGGGCTCCAGGGCCAGCAAAGAACACCTGCTAATGGGTTGGACAGATTGAAAGGGATATTGTTCTGTTTTGTCCTATTTCTTTTAATTTGTTTCAGGTCACCAACAGCCACACACACACAAAAAACACAACACTTTTATTAGATTTTGCACAGATACATGTTAATAAAGGTGAGACAGGAAAAGATTAGAGAAGAGCCAAGATAAAGAAAGAAGAAAAAAAATGAGAGGGCAAACAAATGATCTCTAGTAGATTAAAAGCTGCTATTTGAATACGGGTTGAAGAACTGCAGGGAGAAAAGAATATTAAAGCTCTAGCAGGCTCATTGGTTCTAGATCATCGAGAAGTCACTATTCTGCAAAGCAATCAAATGAATTTTCAAACAAAAATGCCAGAATGATGTATACATTAGCAATATATACCTTTCTTCAAATAGCATTTCTATTTTTCAAAGCATTTCTTTTACATCCTTGCATGGTGTTGCCTTCAGATTTCATTTATAAATGCAGGAAGAAATATGCTTTTATTGATTGATAGTGACAACATGGTATTAGACAAAAGCAGTACTAGTCCAGCTTGATGAACCAACCATTTTATCCATAGAGTTTGTTTCGACAAAATTCAGACTTTTTCAAAACAAACTTAACATCCAAGAGTCTTTTTTTAAAAATAGAATGTATGCTCTAACAGTAATGATAAAAAAGAGAAGCTGTTAAAATAGTATAAATAACAACAGGTATAGTCTCAGAAGAAAACCACCTGGATAAGGTAATATTTAATTGGATAAATGACTTTTATATATTTGTTTCTTAAAAGTCATGTTAATCTCTAATCATATGTCCCTTGAGAGAGTAGGAAACTCAGCAAATAAAATAATATACCATTCTTCTTACATAAAATGCTACGAGTGATCCACCACTGGCAAAACCTTTCAGTGACTGAAATAAATGTGCTGAAAGATACAAACATGCAAATTGTCTCCTGGTGCGCCACAAAGACCAGCACATTTACAAAAGGCTCATTAGGCTTTGGGTAGGAGCATAATCAGTGGAAATGGGACAGAACTAAGCTAACTGGCAGGCACGTTATAACCAGGGCAACCATAACATTTATCATCCAAACTGGAATGCTTGATTGAGGACATTCTGGGACACTATTTATAATTATGCAGGGACTGTCCAGGCAAAACAACCCTTAGTTACAAGCCATGCCTTCATCATTAGTGCTAATGAGCTAAGCCAACAGGAACTAACAATGAAGGTCACCACTGTGTTTCTCATATTACAATGTCAGGGCCTATTCCACACAAGACCCCTGGAAAACTTCTCTCTCCTATAAGTATTAAAAATAAGTGTTCTGCCTGGCCAGTGTAGCTCAGTGGTTGAGCATCGACCTATGAACCAGGAGGTCATGGTTCAATTCCTGGATGGGTCATATGCCCAGGTTACAGGCTCAGTCCCCATTGTGGGGTGTACAGGAGGTAGGGAATCAATGATTCTCTCTCATCATTGATGTTTCTATATCTCTCTCCCTCTCTTTTCCTCTCTGAAATCAATAAAAATATAGATTTTTAAGTATTCTGCCTGGTAACTAATTTATCTGTGTTTTATAAACACCATGAATTGCATTTGATTTATTAGAAAGGCACTTTAGAAATCAAAGACATCATTCCTAAAATGAAAAACCCTGTTTGTATGTAATAATAAAACTGCTCAGACATTGATGAAAACCAAATAGTGATCTTGGCAACCAAGTGAAAAGCCATCTCACAATGTTGAGGGAAAAACATCTATAATGAGAATCACAGGAACAAGAGGTATGGAGGAGCAGCCTGGAATAGCAAGATGAGCATGCAAAAGGAACTCCCAAAGAAAGAAGCAGGAGAAGAAAAAAACAGTAAAAAACTAATAGAAGAAAGATGATCCCATGACCCCAGTATTCCATTTATCCTGTTGATTGTATCACCACTGGAGGAAGTTGAGAGAGAAAGGCATCAGAAACATTTGCTCAGATTCTCTCTGAAATATCCTCTCAATCTCTGAGACCCTCTCTTAGATCCTCTCAGGCCCTCTAATTGTTTTTATTCCCATTTCTCTGAACCTGAAATGAAGTATGGCATGAGTAATTTTAAAACGGAAAATACCTTAATGACGCTAACAGATACAAAAAATACAAGTCTTCTGCCTTTTCTAAGCAGTTGCATAGCATAAGAATTAATAAATTATACTTATCAACTAGACCCCAGTAGGCATTAACTACGTTACCTTGAAATTGAGGCTCTCATTTATGATGGTTTTCCTAAGTTTTGCCAAAGCATCAGATTCCTCGGTGGCGTTCACAAAGTGGTAATCCCGTATTGCGGGAAAGCCTCGCTTGTTCAAGAGCTCCTTGTTGATTTTACTTATGCAGGCTTTGCGCTGCTTCTCATCAGAAACATCCAAATGTGTGCCCACAAGAATCACAGGGGAAGAGGAAGCTCGAGCCTACAGGGAAAGATGCAAAATACTGATTACCAGTACATTTCCATTGAAATTCACTTGAATGGAAGTGAAAAATTAAAAGACATCATGAAGAAAACAGCTGCCTTTCTTTCCTTAATTCTAAGAAAAATAATGTAGCATTAAGAAATGTTATAAGTCGTTTTTATGTGTCTTCTTAATTCAATTATTAACACTTTTCAGGTGGGTAACTTTCTAAGTGTGCTTTGGACTTCAAAATAAGCATTTAATTAACCCACGAATTATTTCAGTGTCATAGTATGGTTTATATTTCCTCTTCCTTCTCTGCAAATTCAATCACTTGAATTCATTTCTAAAGTCATTCTATTTGAAGTCTGCAGAAAAAAACACTAAAGTATTACTGCCATTGTAATATTTGCTCACTTTGGCTAACTATAATAAAGTAAAAAAAAAAAAAGGTTTCAAAAATTACCAAAATTACAACACTAGCTTATAAAGAATAGCTGACAGCATGACAGCAAAGGACAAAGTGGAAACTAAGAAAGAGAGATTCCCAATATAAGAGCATATTGTCAATTACACTTCAGTTTACAAAAATAAATAAATAAAGGAGCACATTAATCTGGTACCATATATAAGTGTAAGATCTGAAAGACTTCATACTAAATTGCCTCTGCATCTTCAAAGATGAACAGATTGGTTTTCTTTAGTATAACTTATTTTAAGTTATAAAACCTCATGTTCCATTTTAAAATATGATAAACATAGTGTAGCATGTGTATTTCCCATTTTTATAGCTTAAAAGGCTTCCAAGTATCTATAACACTCACCAATACGGAACACCTTATTCTCATGCCACAGTTTAATTTCCCAACTCAAAATTTCAGTGCTGCTAACTTTCTTTTAAAAAAAAACAACAAACACAAAACTCTTAAAGCAACTCTTTGCCTAAAGTAAATTGCCTTACATACAAAAAAATGAAAATTATTCTGTATTTTCAAATGATTAGAATAGACCACCTTTATATTGAATAGCCAAGGCTTCATAGCATCAACTTCAGCCTGCCCTTTGCTAAGGTCATAGACGGCGAGGTACAGTGATCGCGGGGTCATGAAGTGCGGATGTGTGCTGTAGAATTCCTCCCGACCTAAACAGAGATTGGAGACTCTTTTTTAGCCTTCCTTTTTTCAAAACAAATTTTTAGATGATACTATACATATTTAGCATACAAAAAAAGAAAGAGAGAGAGAGAGAACAATCAATGATGTTTAGAAGACTATAACTGAGTTTTTACTAGAGATTGAGAACTCTGGCTGAAGTGTTAGCTATGAACCTTGTACTAAGCTTCAGCTGCCACCTACAGTTTCTAACATTCCCTTCCATACACTTCTCTATTCTGGTGGCAAGGGTAATAATGGGAGAAGTAAACCCTTCCAGAATAATTCCATAGGATTCACTGGTCTCTTTGCAGTATTGGAACAGAAAACTCAGTTTTTAAATCCAAATTCTAAGTAAAAGATAAATATGATTTTAAAATTCTAGCAAAATTAATACCTGCAAAATCCCATACATTTAGAATCAGGTCTTTCTTCCTTTTGCCTCTTATTTGGATAGGCCAGTCGTTGACGTCTATGCCAACTGTGGCACTTTGCATCCCAAGATCTGATTTCTTGGTTCTCATTAATTGCTGCAATAAGGTGGTTTTACCACTCCCAGTGTTTCCCACAATCATAAGTTTCATTCGGTTATAGGGCACAGCCTTTTTTAACCGCTGTTGAAGAAACCTGGTATTAGAAAGACAAAAGTAAAATAATAAACTGCTTAATAGTATACTTAAAATAAAGGTAAATTCTTGTGCATTGAACCCTTTTAAATATCATATTTTTAAAATACAGTGTGCAAAAACATGCACAACTTTTATAAGTGCACTTGTCTTTCAGTGCGTTGTTAATGCATATGTTTTATTATTAATATTAGTACAGTTGATAATGATTGGTAGCATTATCAAACACAATGACATGTGACACTATCACCATAAACAATCAAAATGTGAAAATGTTTGCAATGCCCATTAGAATTTTATACACACAGAGAGAGATTTCTTTAAATTAACACAAAACCCTAAAAATTATAAAGTATAAAATTTTAGAAAGTCCATGTGACAGAGAACCAAGTTAGAGTATCCATTCATACTGTTATACTAAACCTTGATAGTGAGGTTATAGTGGGTGCATTATATATGTGTGTGTACATATATATCCATGGATGACATATATAATGTATATATTCACATATATCACATATGCATATGCATAATGTACATGGGAAGTTCATATTGGTTACATTATAAATTACTACATGTAAACTATTATAGTATCAGATATATTGCTATTCCTAATCATCTTAGAGTAAAAATAATAGAAATGCCATAGGTAGTTAACAAAGCCACCTTTAAATCAATAGATTTTAAATGTTCTCTAAGATATAATGGATATATAAAGTATATTAAAATGTTGCCACAGTTTAAAATTAATGAAGCAAACTAAATCATAACTGAATTTTAGAGATCATTGATGGGTCCATTCTCATAACTAACAGGTCTCTGACCAACAGTCCTGGTGATCTGACCAAAAGGCCGAATAACTCTTCTTGGTTTCTTTGACACTTGAGAAAATAAGATCTGAGAGATTATATCTCTACCTGCTATTACTGAAATCAGTCATTTTCTCACATGCAACTAAAGTTCTGTTTTCATCACCAATAAACAAGAAAAGCAATGGTCCAGTGACTATTAACTATTCAGAATTCACCACTCTTTGAAGAAACTCATTCTTTGAAAAAACAAAGGGTGTCTACAATTTCTAAACTATTCCAGGTCTTTGTCTTTTCTTTTCTTTTCTTTTCTTTTTCATCTTTATGCTATTTTATTACCATTTCTCTGTTAAGCAGATCAGTGAAATTGGGCATAAATTGGAAGGAGCAAATGAACAATGCAAATAATTATACAGTATTCATAAAGGGAGACAGTATAACTGTCTTCAGGTATATGCAGCTGTGTCTCAAGGAGAGCATGCGATCGGATCTTTTATCGCTGGAAAGAAAGGTCACTGGAAATGGGCATAAGCTATAGCAAGGGAAAGCTTTATTTGGTTTATTTCTTTTCTACTTCCAAAAATTATTTGATCTGAATTACAACATCAAATACAGTATAAATCAGAATAATAAAGACCAAAAAGCCAAAAAGAGTGGAGAAGTTGTAGCCAAATGCAGAAGTATAATGTGTTTTTTGTTGGATCTTGAGTTTAGCTTTGTGCTTATAACAGCTAAAGGGATCATGGAAGATTATATAAATAGACTCTCTTATCTACACAGAAAAGTTATTAATTAAAGGGGAGCACATTGCAAATCTCTGATGGCCCTACTTCCTCCAGCATCTAACTTAGCATAGTTGTGGTTTAATAGTTGCTTTGGTGCTTGATTGATTGGCTGATTGGTATTTAGTGATCATTTTTAATTTCTTGTTGAGTTCTATCTAAAATATAAAACAAGTCTAAAAAGATTTACTTACACAGTGGCTTGATAATATGAAATAATACACTGAAAACTAGTTCCACTAAATGTTTCATGATAATTGAGCCAATTTTCATATGAACATCTTTTCCAGTTTCAGGAGGGAAAAATTATGAGACATAATTATTTAAAATCAGGGGTCGTCATGTTTAGCATAGCAGGCAACAAACTCTTTCCTTTCAAATTGCATCAAGCTCAGGAGGACAGAAATTATTCTTCATAAAAAGTTAAATATGAATTGAAGAAAATTTAAGCAGAAGATAATTAGGTAAATACAGTTCACTGGTAATTCAAACACTATAACTTGTACACCAGGCTGTGTGCCAACTATCAGACAGTGAGTAAATACAGCGATAGGCCCAGCCTTAATGGCTATTATAGTCAGGAACACAGTGAAAGGTGATAAATGAGCTGAAACCTGTAAGATAAATACAGATATACATAATTTTGTGAAAATGGAAATAAATAATTATATGAGTAGATAACAATAAGACTAATATGCTTAAAATGTAACAAGGAGTGAGATAAAGTCCATTATCAGAAATATTTGACATTTGTAAAGTATAAGCACCAGAAACAGTGATACCTGGGTAGTTTCAGTGGTTTCAAATATGATCAAGGTCAGTAAGCAAAAGCAAAGTCAGTAGTTTTTTATTATTTAAGAAACTATAATGCTTTAAGATAAAATAGACATATAACTATCTGCTATCTGAAATGAAGTTTAAGAAGTTATTATAGCCTGGCCAGTGTGGCTCAGTGTTCGCTGGTTCAATTCCCAGTGGGGGCACATGCCCAGGGTTGTGGGCTCAATCCCCAGCAGGGGGCGTGCAGGAGGCAGCGGATCAATGTTATTTCTCTGGCATTGATGTTTCTATCCCTCTATCCTCTCTCTCTAAAAATCAATAAAGACATAAAAAAAGAAGTTATTATACTCTGCTATATTTCTTTAGATTGTGCACTTGGTAACAAGAGACCATCTAGTTGTACTTTCCTTTTAGAGTCTGTTTCTAGCAAGAAACATGATAAGGAGGAAAAGTATTCTCTCACCTATAAACCTATCTATACTAATAATAGAGGAATATGCAAATTGTCCAGGACACCGTCACAGTAACAACCAAACAGCAGGCTGTGTGGGGCAACAAGGCCAGCAGGGGAGTTAGTGAGGGACAACCAAATGACTGAACAGCAGGCTGCATGGGATGACCATGCAGGCGGGGGGGCAGTTAGGGGCAACCAGGCTGGTGGGGAGGGGGGGGCAGTTGGGAGTGACTAGGCCCACAGGGGCAGCAGTGAGGTGGGACCAGGCTGGCAGGGGAGAAGTTAGGAGTGATCAGGCTGGCAGGAGGGGGCAGTTAAGGGTGATCAGGCAGGCAGGCAGGTGAGCAGTTAGGAGCCAGCAGTCCTGGATTGTGAGAGGAATGTCCAACTGCCGGTTTAGGCCTGATCCCCGGGATCGGGCCTAAACCGGCAGTCGGACATCCCCTGAGGGGTCCCGGATCAGAGAGGGTACAGGCTAGGCTGAGGGGATCACACACACACACACACATACACACACACACACACACACACACACACACACACACACACACTAGAGGCCCGGTGCACAAAATTCGTGCAGGAGGGGGTCCCCTCAGCCCAGCCTGCACCCTCTCTGATATATATATTAAAAGCCTAAGTGACCATTAGACTGGTAGCTATGACACACACTGACCACCAGGGGGCAGATGCTCAACACACAGGCATAGAAACATGGAACAGACTGATGACTCTCAGAGGAAGGATGGAGGGGGAGGATGGGAAGAGATTAACCAAACATCTTATATGCATACTAGAGGTCCGGTACACGGATTTGTGCACTGGTGGTGTCCCTGGGCCTGGCCTGTGGTGATCAGGCCAAAACAGGCAGTCCGACATCCCCCAAAGGTTCCTGGATTGTGAGAGGGTGCAGGCCAGGCTGAGGGACCCCACCAGTGCACAAATCCATGCACTGGGCCTCTAGTTTATTATATAAAAGGCAAATGACACATAGCAACTTAATGTTAAATAGTACTATACATTTTTTTTCTTTTTTGTAATTCTATATCCCTCAAAGTCACAGAAATATCTGAAACACAATTAACAGAAACAAATGGAAATAAAATGATCTAACCTTATGATGTCTTTGGCTTTACATCCTATATGCTTAAAATCAAAATTAAGACGCAGCTCATCCAAAGGAAGATCCCATATTTTGCTCAATTTCCCCATTTCATTGGGAAAGGATCTCAGTTCCAAGTTGTAACTAACATCAAGAGATGTCAGGTTTTCAAGACAGCCAATCTCAGGAGGAATCTTAATGAAATAAAAAAAGGGCAAAGTCTGTTGGTGAGAAGGAAGATGTGTGCTGCCAAGGAACAAGATGCTGATAGGGAACCAGAGAGGACCAGAGATCCCATCAGCGACATGCACAACCTTTCAACAGAGTTCAAAAACCTTTCAAATGCTTGTCACAGCTTTCACTATAAATGTTTAAAGAGATAAATATAAGGGACTTACCCAAAACTATGTCACATATTTATAATCTTTGAAAACCCATGCTCCCTTGGTAACATATGCCATCTCTTCACAACACTAAAAGCAAATTTCTTTCCAAATCCAGTCATCTGTTCCTTCACATTGTTTGTTCTTCAGTAAAACTATAAAGATCTGGTCATCACAAGCTTATATACAGCTTAATGCTATTAAAATACAACTAAATGTTTATACTTTAGGGGGCACATTAACTAGAATTTGTTTTTTCCATTCCAAATTTTTAAGTAGTACTCATTACTTTTTTTTTTAAATATTTTTATTGATTTCACAGAGGAAGAGAGAGGGAGAGAGAGATAGAAACATCAATAATGAGAGAGAATCATTGATCAGCTGCCTCCTGCATATACCACCCCCACTTGGGGATCGAGCCCACAACCCGGGCATGTGCCCTTGACCGGAATCGAACCTGGGACCCTTCAGTCCCCAGGCCAATGCTCTATCCACTTAGCCAAACCGGCTAGGGCTCATTACTTTTAAAATAAAAAAACATTAATTTTCGGGCAAAAATCAGGTACCAAAAAATAGTCACAGTTATTCTGAACCTCACCGTTTCAGACAATTAATTCTTTTTGCCTTTTGAATTTGGCCCCCCCAAAAAAGTTTTCTTTTTGTTTTGGGGGAGGGGGGTGTTCTGAGATGAATGGATAATCAATTTCAGATTTGTAACAGAGGCAGTGGAGTAAAGCAAAGGACATTGGCCCACTCGGATGAGGGGTAGTCTGGTAAAGTAATGCAGGAATTTAAGAATGTAGGAAAGGAAGTCAGGGGAAAACATGGCTATGTGTGGCCCGGTGTCAAGGTTAGAAGTGCAGAGTATCTGAGATTCTGGTAACAGATCAGTGATTTCATGATTAAATGACACACATAAAGCATTACACACACCACATTCATAGTTAAATAGATATATTTCTGTAATTAAAAATAGAGCACAAAGAGTGGCCTTTTATGGAAATTAAGCATTCTTAATATATCAATTTATCTCAGGGCAGGTTTAGATCTTATTCAAAAAGTAAAAAATACAAAATGACAGATTTTAAAATAATTTTTGATGATGCAAATTACGCAAGCCTATTTTCAAATGGCAATAACTTTAAGCAAATAAAGATGACCTCTTACCTCTTTCAGTTTATTATGAGAAAGATGTAGTTTCTCTACTCTAGACCATGCATGTGCTTTTTCGCTCAAGTCCAAGATGCTGATCTGATTATGACTAAACAAGAGTTCCCTTAAGTTCAAAGATTTCCAGTGTGCAGGACTTGGTAGGTATTTAATTTCGTTGCTGCTCATGTCTAATGATCTCAAGCTAAAACAATACAGTGTCAAGATAAAAACCAAGTGAGTGTTTCCAAAATACATAAAATTATATCACTAGTAATTTTCACTAAAGAAAAAGAACTTTAAAACTAACAATATCTATAATAATAAAAGTGTAATATGCTAATTAGACCAGACAGCCAAACGACCTTCCGGACTTCCTTCCAGACGACCTTCTGGACAAAGCTGGGGCTGCGAGGGCCGAGGCAAGCCACCATGGCTGCGAGGGCCACGCCCCTTGCACGAATTTCATGCATCGGGCCTCTAGTTTATACATAAGGATGCATGTGTGGTGCTTTGGAGTACAGTTGATACAGATGGGCTAGAAAGGAGGCCTTCTCACTAGAAACATTTACATGAATAAGAACCACTAAAAGCAAAATTGAGGCCTAATTTCCCTGCTCCAGAAACATAAAAATGTCAATCTCAGAATGAGTGTTTTACAAATGTTTATGACACATGAGAAATCATAATTAACAAATGCAAAAATGGTCATTAAAATTCCTGCTTCTATTCAAATAGAAAAGTTATAAATATATAGTCCCCCTATCTCTTTTCAATTTCACTCATTATTAGGAGGATTCTTCAGAGGTTGGGTCCTAGAGCTCATTAATATTGTGCAGGGGCACACTCTTCCACCAGCTTGTCTCAGGGTGATACATAGCGTTCCCTAACACTGAGCAAGATGCTTTGTATAGTTAAAGTGACAGCCAGTGTCATCTCATTTGATTATAATAATGCAAACTATACAGTAAATAATCTTCAATTGTTACTACACAATAGCACAACAAACTAATATAAAAGTTTAAAAGTCCAAGTAACAACTTGGTCATTTTGCCTAGTGAATGTCAAACATTCATAGATTTAAACAGTAAGCTAAGTAGGTTTAGAAATCAATTTCATTTTGTATGCCTAAATCAAAACCTTGTTTCTGAAGGTTCTGTTCCAGCTCGTGTGGCTTTAAAATTAAAATAATAAACTTACTGTGGAAGATTTAAAATTGCTTCTGGAACACATGTAAATCTGTTTTGAGATAATTTGATGTTTGTCATAGAAGATGGTAAAAAAGGCATAGCAGCTAAAAGAAAATAAAAATGAGATAACGGGCATTTAAATCATTTTAACTAGATTTCTATTGGATTCTACAAGAACAGCTACCAATGACCTGTCATTTAATTTAATTTCTATTTTTATGCTGACAATTTTTTTAAATCTACTTTTAAAATATGGTGACATCCTTAATACTACCACTAAACATTAAAATAATATACCATACATATACAAATCTTTTAATATGAAAGCTAAACAACTATCTAAATATAATTAATCTACTTAACATCTAAGAACATAAAATTATTAGAATATTCATTTCAAATTATGTGTGATATTTTGTAAAATACATTATAGATTAATTCAAATTACTCTCAAATAACTAACAAAATACTTTAGAATACTAATATACAACATAATATATAAAGATAAAAATTCTTCATAGTACCATCTCATAAAGAGTGTTCTATGGAATAATAATGGATGTTACTTAATAAAGGTATTCTTTGATCATGTGATCTTAAGAGATTGGGGAAACATTAGGTAAAATAAAGTGAAATATCTCAGAGTTCTCAATATCCTGGTATATGTTATGAATTCCCAAGAAAGAAATATAGTATGAGGATCTCCAAGGAATGAAATTCTGTGGGACACAATATTGGAAATGGAGCAAATCATACAGCCTGTTTTGTTATCTGCCAAATAGTACAGCTAGACCAGATGATATCTGAGATTCTTCAGAAATATAAAAACTTATGGTTCCATGAAAGTAACTTCAGAAAATATTTCTTAGCCTTTTCAAGATTAAAAATATGGGTTATGCTTTATCTAGAAAATCTTCAAGGGTCAAAATGTTCCAGGGCATGGCTAGACGCTGTCTTCCTGATAGATACACGCTATGCTACACCTCATCTGTTTCCCAAAAGTAGTAGAAATTATTCTCCACTTAAGAATTAAAGATTCTTGCCCTAACCGGGTTGACTCAGTGGATAGTGAGCGTCGGCCTGCGGACTCAAGGGTCCCAGGTTCGATTCCGGTCAAGGACATGTACCTTGGTGCAGGCACATCTCCAGTAGGGGGTGTGCAGGAGGCAGGTGATCGATGTTTCTCTCTCATCGATGTTTCTAACTCTCTATCCCTCTTCCTTCCTCTCTGTGAAAAATCAATAAAATATATTTTTTAAAAAAGAATTAAAGAGTCTTGAGGTTCAGATGCTATATGGAAAACACTCTTATAAAACCAAAGAACTGAATGAAACTTCATTTCACATGAGGTTATTTTCAGTGGTTCGTGGTCCCACTCAGGTATGACCTAACTAGGCATCCTCCCAAAGATAAGACAACTTCTAAAACTATTAAAGTTGTGTAGTGAAAAGCAAATCGATTTTTGAACTTAGGTGTATTCATAGCTAGTTAATTGTATGCCCCTGACATGTCGCACAAAAACCTCAGTGCTTCAATTTCCTCAATTGCTCACGCAGAGATCATACCTGTCCTACTCTATAGGTTTTTTGTGTGTGTGAAATTCAGCGGAGATGACATATTGATTATAACCAAGCCTCAGGGTCCTTGCAAATGCTCTTTTTTCCTGACCCAACTTAAACATCACACTCCCTGCCTCCACAGTCTGCACCAGATCTGCTTGAGGTACCCTCATAGCATCTGGGACATTCTCCTCACAGCACTTAGCACAATATACAACTACATTGAGTTGGGCCATAATTAGTTAATGCCTGTCTTTGGAACTTAAGTACATGTTCCTTAAGGACAGAGACTATCCCCAGTTTCAGGCTCCTGATAGGAACATGATCAATATTAGAAGAGGGTGAAAGGGAGAAAAAAAGAAGATACTATGCAAATTAGCATGGTTTTTTTCATTATTCATTTCTGATAGTTCTGACAAATTAATACATTTGAAAATAAGTGGTCAAGCCGTATTCTGCTATTAAAAGTTATTAAAAGTTATTTTACTAAAAAATAATTTTACTGAGTCAGATATAGAACAGTCACGTTGGTGGTAAGGTGCACATGGCCTCCATTAGAAAAGATAAAATATGAGGAGTTTCTGTTTATGGTTATAAAAGTATTTTCCCTTAATATTATAATTCTCAGATAGGCTGCAAATGAACATAAGTCCCTGTTATCTCACAGGCTTAGGGCATTCCACAAAGGATATTCCATGATTTATAATAAAAGTAGTGGTCATATTATGTATTATTGTAATATCTTGCACAAAACAAGAACTTAATAAATGTACATTAACTTTACTAATTTGAAAACTGTTAAATGATTAATTTTATTTTGTAAAAGAAACAATAGTACTAATGATACTTATACTCCAAAAATTTCTGAAGGAGCTCGGTAGGAACTCCGGATTCCTACTTTACCCAGCTCAGGCAGCCACAGGAGTTTTTAGTTTAGTAGACTGAAAGGAACCACAATATAGTGACTATTTATGGCCCACGATATTGTCATTTTGATCTATGCCAATACCAACCTGCTAAAATTATTTTTAATTTATAAAATTTTAACATTAAAATTTTAAACTTTCTTTTTAATTTAAAAAGTAGATTTTTTTAAAGCAGCTTTATATTTACAGAAAATTTGAGTGGAAAGTACCAAATTTTCCATGGGTTCCTTCTCTCTTCACCACCACCATCCATAAACACACTTTTTTCCCCTTCTATTATGAATAACTTGCATAGTTTGGTATATGTTATAATTGATGTCAATATTAATGCCTTGTCATTAAAATCCACAGTTTACAACAGAGTTCACTCTTTGTGTTATACATTCTATGCATCCTGACAAATGTATTATGACCTATGTCCACGTAACAGTAGCACACAGAATAACTCCACTGTCCCAAATCCTCCTTTTCCCCAACCATTCATCCCTCTCTTCCTCACTCCAACCCCCTGGCATCCACTAATTGTTTTAGTGCCTTTTCCAGTGTCTTTTAGTTGGAATTATACAATATGTAGCCTTTTCAGCTTGACTTCTTTCACTTAGCAACATGCATTTAAGTTTCCTTCCTGTGTCCATAGCTTGACTCCTCATTTCAATACAATTGGCAATACAATTCATTTTTATCACCAACCTGCTAGCTTTATATTTGAAGCTCTAGCATCATATTTAAATTAAAACAATACCATTTAATACCCACCAAAAATGTCCATATATGACTCATCCTGTAATATTCAAAAGTACTGGTAAAGGGAAGGCTCATACAGAACACTTACCAAGAGAGTTCATTCTGGCACAGAAATTCTCCACTTTAGGACAAGCCTCAAAAAAGTCTTCTGGCAGGGATGAAATGTGGTTTTTACTAAGATTTAAAATCTTCAGTTCCTTCAGGCTCAGGGGAGCACACATTCCTGATATTTTATTTCTAGTCATAAGAGATAAAATGAGGATTCAATTGTATGAACGCCTATGCTTTAAAGAAAAAAAAAACACACAATTTGTCTTCAAAGAATAGCATCAATCAGAATATCAACTTTAAAATTAATTGTGAAAATTTAAGTCAATTCATGCAAGCTGCAATATTACTTGCCTCCATCTTTTAACATGTTACAGTTTAAAATTTATTGCTGTAGAAATAATGTCAGCATATTTTGTCACCCTTACACGACTTCCATGCAAGGCAACAGTTTTGTCTTTAACGAGGCCTTCTCACCCTTCTAAAATCAGCTGCTCCAGTTTCTCTGCCACATTGCCAAGGTTCTCGGGAACAGAAGAGAGCTGGTTATATGACAGGTTAAACTGTTTCAAGGTCGGACACTTCACTGCAGGATCCAAAACTACCGAGGGCCCAATGTCATTTCGAGAGACATCAAGATTGGCGATACAATTCATTTTCAACAAGTAGGAGGGAAACGCTGAGAACTTATTACTGTGCAAGTCCAAGTGCGTCAAACACTTCAGCACCTGGAAAGACAGTATTTTAAAAATTCCAAAATAAACCACCCGAGAAACTTAAAGTTAGCTAGTATTTCTTGCCTCCCATAACTCCGATAACTAGAACCATTAAGAATTTTCTAAAACTCGAAAACACAACTCACAAGAGAGCTTTAGTGTACTGACTGGCCCAACTATCTCTGCTCTAAAATGGGTAAAACCAGGGGAAATGTGGCAGGGAGGTTTTCAAAAGCGAGTTCACAAAAATAAAGTTTAGTATTTAACACAGATTTATTCCTTCAACAAGTAAAAATGGAAGCAGAATAGGCCTCAAAAATATCTAAACTAATGATTTCATGAATAAGCAGTACAACATAATCCTGGAAATACATTTTTTTAAATGCTAGCTTTTGGAAATTGTTATACATTTTAATATAAATAAGATTTAACCATAAAATTAGTCACTGTACATAATACATGTTTTATTTAAAACTTCTTTTTAGGGAACTTTTTGTTTCAAATCTCCATTTTTATTTTTAAGCAATTTCTAATCCTACTATCATAATAGCAAACCTTCCATTTACATATTATGTCAAATTTTTTTAATATTTGGTATGAATTATTGTCAAAGGGCTAAAATACCAACACAATCACTTCTCTGTGCCCTTCTTTACATAGCAACATATTTATCTTCACTTGGACTTCTAAAGAGTTTGACATGATCATAAAGGCTTATTAATGGATCTTTAACCCAGAAGTTGTTTCAAAATTTCTGCCATTGTTTCAGATCCAACCAGATTATTCAGAAGGAAAGATTTTAAAATTGTTTATTCCCAAGGTTTAATTTGGAAATATTTTTATAATAAACATAGTTAGGCAGGAACAGAAACTGCCATCTAGGGGTGTCAATTTGAAATTTCCTTCAGAGAAGGTTCTGAGCTGGTCCTGTTTTCAAATGCCTTAATAGAGCTCATTAAGAGAACCTTGCCATGTTCTCTTCAAATTCCCTCTTTTTTAGGTAGGCTGAATTCTAGTTTTCTTTTCCTTATTCTTTAACAAATAATTATTTTTAAGTTACATATAATTTTAAAACAATAAATGCTTTCGTAGTAGCTTAGTCTAGTCTCCATGTTTGGCCGATGAGGAAATTAAAGGCTTAGAGCAGTCGGAGTAACACATTCTTATTATGCCACAGTTGGTAGCTGAGCCAGAGCCAGTGCCACCCAAAACAGGTCTAAGTCTAGTCCACCAAGTTTAAGCAGTTGGAACCGCCTTACAATGATTAAATAATCGAAGGCATAACCACCAACATCTAGCCTAGAGAGAGTTTAACATGTACCATGAATCTTTAGGACAGGACCCTGAATTCCTTTTTAACCACCTCTCCATTTCCACCGCCTGCCCTCAAAGATGTTTCTGAACACCACCCAGACTAAGACACTTGTGTGAAACCCAGAAGAATAGGGGAATTATTGTCTAATAACACAATAGTAGAACCTTCTTTTTAAAGATTTAACCATGCACATTAAATGTAAATGCAAAAGCTCTTCAAATATGCTGAGAGTTAGTAGGACAGGTTAAATTTACTTCACAGAGCCGCCGTGGGAAGCCCGTAAGTGCATTCTGGTGAAGCTCCAGCCTTTCCAGGTGCTCCAGATGACCACTGATGCAGCACTTCTGGCTTAGGGCATCAATATCTCTGAGTTCGTTGGTTGAAAGATCTAGTGATGTAATATATTCTCTCTCAGAAGCCAGGGAAGAAGTGCTGTCTGAATGCCTCATATGGGATGGAAGTTTTGATGACCCTTTTGTCAAAAACAGACAAACAATGGAAATATAAGTGGATAATTTAGCTGGGCAAATGTTTATTGATCACTTAATAGTGTAAGCTCTCTTCAAGGCACTGGAGATTCAGCAAAAAACCAACTATAGAAACCAAACCAGTGCCAGAGATGGAGAGTAAATAATACATATTTAATAAAGCGGTCTTAGCAGTGTAAAAACACAACAGACCTGGAGAAAGAAGTGAAGAGGGCATTATTGGTGAGGTCATTATTCGCATTTCAGAAAGATAGTAGAAAAAATAAGTGTCCTATATAAACTGTATAAATGGTAAATTTTTAAATCTGTTATAACCTGAAGGTTGTATAAGATGAAATGGGCACCAAGAAATTTTGAAAAAACAGAAGAAATGTAACAAATATTATATTCTGCTCAAAATATCAACTTAGTTATGATTACTTTCAAATACTTACTGAGTGAATCATCTGAAGACAATATTTTTCTTTTTCGCTTCAGTAAGTCTTCTTGATCAAAAATGGGTCCCTATTAAACAAATAGACATTTACAGTACAATCACTGTCATTTTTTTTTTCACTGTCATTTTTTTAAGAGCAAAGAGAACATTTCCTATCTGGTTTCCTTAGGAATCACTATAAGATTTCTATCTAAAGTATTCATGTGACACTATAAGACAGAGACTTAACATGGGCACATGGAATGATGGAGCTCTGAAAAGAGAAAGAAGATAAAATCATAATGAAGTATACTTAGTACACAGAGGGTGGGGCAAAGCACCACCAAAGCAGGTTTACATTGTGAGTATGTGAAAACAGAGTTCATTCTTGTATTATTATTTATTCACTAGGGGCCCCATGCACAAAAATTCGTGCAAGAGTAGGCCTTCCTTCCCCTGGCTGCCAACATTGGCTTCCCTCCAGCACCTGGGACCTGAGCTGCCAGGACCCAGGCTTCCCTTCTCCAGCCACCAGCAGGCACTTGGGACCCTGGCTGCTTCCCTCCTCTGCCTACCCATGGGCACCTGGGACCCAGGCTGCTTCCCTCCTTTAGCCACCCACAGGCACCCGGGACCCAGACTACTTCCCTCAGGCAACTTGTGGGCACCCGGGACCTGGGCTGGCTTCCCTCCCACACTGGCTTCATCAGGAAGGACATCTGGAATGTCCGGAAGACATTTGGTCTGATTAGCATATTACCCTTTTATTATTATAGATTACTAGAGGCCCGTTGCACGAAGAGATTCGTGCAATAGGCCTTCCTTCCCTTGGCTTCCAGCACCAGTTTTCCTCCGGCACCCGGGACGCAGGCCTTCGCTCGGGCCAGAGTCTACCATCTTTGTCTTTGCTGTAGACTCCAGCTGGAGTCTGCCCTCTTCATCTTCACTGCAAACTCCGGAGTCTGCAGTCTAGTCTTCGCTGCAGCTCCTGTAGATCCCTTCACCCCCCACCCTCCCTCTCATAGCAGGCATCCTGCCCCTCCTGGCCACGCCTGGAGCAGCTGGGCGGCCGCCATCTTTGGTCTTCTAATTTGCATACTCACTCTGATTGGCTGTGGGCATAGCGGAGGTACAGTCAATTTACATGTTTGTCTATTAGGTAAGATTGTATAATTTTCCATATGAACAACTGTAACCTACTTTTTTTGCCCCAACCCTGTATATGCCCCAAACATGCTAAAAAATCTACACGTGTAAACTTAAAATTATATATATGTAAATGTATATTTATATTCTGATATAAAGTTTTCATACATCAGGAAATTTCTGCACCAATAGCTCCTAGCTTTTATTTATCAATAGCTCAATTATCAAGAGAATGTCAGTAACAAAACACACAACATAATCACAATTTAACTTACCAATGAATTGGAATGCCTTTGCAAATTTGGTGAGCAACGTTGCAAGGCAGGATCTCGGTAAAATTCTCCTACGCTAATTGAACTTGACTTCTTTTTCACAAGAAATGAACCTTCACTTCCTATTTTTAAATGATAAATAAAGGCAAATAGAAAATGTTTACTCAATTGTAAGATACTAATACCACATTCGATCATACGAGATTAAACATATTTTCATTAATAGAAATTACCTAATTTTTGCTGTGACATATTTAAAACAGAAATAATAAACTATGTTGGTTTTTCATTTTCAAAATTCAGTTATACTTTTCTTCATCCATAAATATTTACTGAATAGTTGTCATAGACTAGACACTGAGTAAGTGTTGGATAGAGATAAACTGGAAAAATAATCCAGGCCTCCAGAGCTCTTAGTATAGTAGAAAAGAGCCAAGTAAAAAAAAAAAAGTAGTTACATACACAATAATAAGTATGTGCATGTACAGCAAGCATAGAAAGTTTATGTACAAATCTGATCAAAATTATTCTTTTGTTTCTCTAGATTTTTCTTAGAAATTTTTCAAATATTGTTTTAAATACTGAAATCACACTTGAAATTATTTAATATTCAGCAATCTTGAATACATCTCTATTTAAATTTCATATTTTATGGTTTCATATGTAAAATAACATTAAATAAACACATTGTATTTAGTTAGCAATACTGTTTTGAGAGAGAAGAGATGAAAACTACTTTTAAAATTATGAATTTAAAAAAATAAAGATCAATAAATAAATCATATTACTAATGATATGTAATCTGAAGGCATTACTGAAAATTATGAAATTAAATTACACTACTCTTTATCTTAGAAGCATAATTTTAAGTGTCAAAAAATTATATAAACTCTATATATTCAGAAATCAACTTGACAATATTCTATATAAATTGTAAAACTGATACAAATACTTCTTACTTGATTAATTATTAAAATTTAATTCATCCTAAAATTTAAATGATCTTATGCTTAAGTATTTTAATAATAGACTTTATAATTTGTGTGCATATCTTATAATTATTACATTTTGATAATTATCCCCCTTTATGTTTGTAAAACTTCTATTAGCATATCATTTACACAGGCATCTATACATTTTATAATTTATTTTATGTTAGCATTTATTTAAATGTTTTCCTTTATTTAAAACTACCTAAAAAGAATTCTTCTTTCAGCCATGATAGAGGCAAAAGCACAGATTTTAACCAACCCCCACAAACAACTGGAAAATTGGACAAAATATTTTAAACAACTGGTTTCAGACATTGGGCAAGGGACAGTGCAGGACTGTGCAGTCCCTGAATGAAGGGCAATAAATTACGTAAGCCTATGATCACCCTGGCTTTCTGCCTCAAGGCAATCTGAGGGCCAGAGGCACAGGGCGAAGGAATTTAAACAAAGCTCTTTCAGTGACTTTCCTGAGATGAGATGAAGATCAACATTCATGGAGACTTCCTTAGCTGGGAGTTTAGGGGCAGAATCCTGGAAAAAGAGCTCCAGTAACCTGCAGAGAGGTTTCCCACAGATCTGCACTATAAGAAGTGTAAAAAGGAGTTCTTCAGGAGGAAGGAAGTGATGATACTAGATGTAAATTGGATCAACATAAAAGCATAAAATCATTTTAAAAAATTAAAACCCTTACTGTTTGCCCACTCCATAACAGAGCTGCAAAATACACAAAGCATAAGCTGGTCAAATTGAAAGAATTACCAAATCCACAATTTTTATTTCAACATTTCTTTCTCCAGGCAAATAGAGAGAAAAATCTGTAATGATATGGAAGACTGAAAACACTACCAAGCAATCAGATATAATAGACTTGACTCCAGATCAGCCAAATATATATTCTTTTAAATTTCACATGGAGCATTCACCATGTTAGACCATTCAGTAGTCCAACAAAGCATCTCAATAAATTTAAAAGGATGAAAATCATCAGAGTATGTTCTCTGACCCAAAAATGTTAAATTTAAGCCAATAAGAGAAAGTTATGTGGAAAATCTCCAAATATTTGGAAAATAAACACCCTTCCAAATAACCCACAAGTCAAACAAAAAACCACATAGCAATTAGAAAATTTTTTAAATCTACTCTTTGAACAATACCATAAAATGAAAGCCAGAGGCATGGGGAGCAGGGGTTGGGTGGAGGTGGGTAAGGAGGGATGGGGAATGGGGAACATCTGTAATAGTGTGAACAATAAATAAATAAAATAAAAGATAATAAAATAAAAACTATTCATTACATACATGCACTCATTTAATTTTAAAAAGTTAGCAAAAGATGTGAACAGATATTTCACAAAGAAAATACATAAATGGTCAATAAGAACATGAAAATATTCTTAATATCAATAGTGATCAAATTCAATAAATATTCATCCCAAATAAAAATTCAACCCAAATGAGCTAGAATTGTGCCTTCACTAGATTGGCTAAAATTAATTTGACTGACTATATCAAGTGTTGTAGGGTGACAAAGATGGAAAGCACCTAGAATTTTCATATATTGCTGGTGAGAGTATAATATGGTACAACCACTTTGGAAAATAGCCAGACATAAAAGAGAACATACTGTATGATTCCATTTCTATGCAACTGGAGAAAATACTAATGCAATCTATAGGAACAGAAAGCAGATCAGTGGTTGCCAAGGACCAAGATTGGGGAAATATTTTATGAAGAGGCAAAAAGGGACTTGTTGGGTGATAGAAATGTTGTATAACTTGATGGTAGTGATTATTAAATGGATGTAAAAATTTTTCAAAATCCATGAAAATATATACTTAAATAGGTGCATTTCTTTTTATGATAATTAATTATAAATAAAGTTTATTTTAAAAAATACTTGGACTTGAGACATGAGATCTTGAAATAATTCTTACTTTTTGGCCCTCTCAAATACCTTTATTCTATCACCCAAAGTTTACAATCATACTATGTTAATAAAAGAAAACACCTCACCCCATTTTTACCAAACTGTATTGCATTAAATGTCAGCCCAAATCACTATCATTATATATCTTGCTATGTCAATTTTTAAAAGTTATCTTGAGTGAGTTATTAAAAGATTAATATTATTCTTAATTCCAATAAAGGTAAATATATATTTTAAGTACTTCCTATTGCCAAGAACTCTCCCAGAGAGTTTATATATTTTTATCTAATTCTTACCAAAAAATCCTAGAAGGTTGGCAATACTACTTTTAATAAGGTTTCCACACTCCAGAAAGGGATATAGTCAATGATGGAACATGGAATCCAATTGCAGTCACCAACTAAAGGCAGTATCAAAACACTGTTAAGTGCAGAGATGAATTCTTTGACAGCCACTGCCTGAATTGGAGTTAGTAAGCACTAACTATTTTCAATAATGAACACATTTTCCTCAAGTTTTTCCAAATAAATTAAATCAGGATTTTGTCTCAATTCCCATTTTTCAATGTCAGTGTGTAAGGGTTTAAAAACATACAGGGAACTATTTTTTTTATATAATAAATACCTTCGCTATCTAGGTCATCACTTTGACCAAACACACTGTCCACGTAGGACTCAGGAATGAAGGTCCATTGGTCAAATTTATCAAGTTCTTGCTCAGAAAAATCCCCATCGCTGCCTGAGGCTGCTCCGTCTGCCACAGCACTTTTCATCTGGTATCTGAGGACCATTCTTGCTAGGGTGGATCCTATATCTAAAAATAAAAACGATACAGCAGCAGCTTAGACATCAGCAATTAAACAAACCTAAACATATACCATACCAAAGTTCCTTATGTGTTCTCATATTTCTAGAAAATTGTTTATTCCTACTTCCAAAGTCACTTTACAATTGTGACATTACAGAAAGTCATTATCAATTTTTAAAAAATCATAGAAATTTATACAAAGCTTTGGTGTAGATGACAGAATGGAATATTTATGAAACTCTCTTAACCTCAGAAAGAGCCTGGGCTATGAAACCAGACAAGCCTGTGTCCAAATCATAGTAATGCCACCTATGAATTGTATGACCTCCCTACATGTCAGTGCCTTCATTGCAGAAGTGAAGATGACAATATATACAACATAGGGTTATCGAAAAGATGAAATGATGCATATAAAATGTTTAATATAATGCCTAGGACACAGAATATGCTCAATAAATGATATTCTTATTTTTACAAACTATTTGCTAAGTGTTTCATTCTACTGGGGAATTACATGGAATTTCAAAGTTAACAACCTTATTATTTGGCTGAGTCCTCATTGTCTACGTAAAGCTTGGAAAATTTCTTCCAATATTGTAACATGTATGTGACTCAGTTCAATGGTACATGAAAAAATGTTTTAAAGCTATGAATCCAAAATGTTCTTTACTTAGACAAGCTGCCAATGGAATCATGCTATATCCTCAATTCAATCAAGTAACATTATTATATATTTTTAAATTAGGTAAGACTTGTCATGGTAAAAAATAAAATTTTTTTAAAAACTTCATATAGAACGAAGGGAATAAAGTCTGGTAAATCTCCCTCTCTTTTTCTCCAATGAGCCCACAGTTCCTCTTTACCAAACACCAAAGCACCAAAGATTAAAGTGAGCAGGTTGTTGCCACGAAACTGGTTGAATTGATGAAACTAGGGATCTAATCATGACTTATTCATCTGCAAAATCCCCAGAGGCACCTGGAGAGCCCATTTCTGTAGTATTTGTCCTGATATGTTCTTTTTCATATTCAAAAATTTATGACTACAATATCACAATTGTGTGCTCACCTATAGTATACTGAAAACAGTTCTGTGCCTCTTTTTTTACTTAACAATACATTCTATGTCCAAACATTTGAATTTGCTAGATTTATTTTTCCCAATGATTGCAAAGCACTCCACTGAATGGATGTGCCATGATAATTTGAATAGTTCCCTTTGAGGAAAGCTTATGATTTTCCCCTAAATTTTTGCTATTATAAACAACACTTTAATGTGCATCCCTGTACATGCATTTTTATGTACATGGAGGACTTCTGTATCATAGATTCCTATTAGTATATTACTGGGTAAAAATTCTAATGGATATTAGAATTATCCTCAAATTGTCCTCAAAATAGGGTTCAGGGGAAGGGGGGTCAGGCAGGAGGAACTTCACGGGGGCAGGAACATTTTCTTATAAAAAGTGACATGGTGCTGAGGCAGGAAGAATGAAGAGTTGGCCAGGTGAGAGAGAAGGTAGGGGAGTTCAGTAGAGAGAGTAACACTGGAAAAAGCCTGGAAGAGTATATGAAGCATTTAAGAAGCTGAGGGAAATTCAGCCAGATGGGGTCTTCTAGGTCCCACCAGGAAGTTAGAGACCTTGATTATGCAAAAGCACCAACATGCATGGATGAATATTTCAGCAGCATGTAGCTATCTCTGGGAAGGAGAGGGAAAATCAGACTGTTGGACTGATGAAGAATGGGGTTTTGTCTGGTGAGTATCTGAAAATGACAGTAGAGAGAACATGTTATAAACAAGAAAGTCCTTAAAGTGAAGAGTCAGAGTCCCACCAGTGCGGGGAGGGGAGTTGGGGGGAGAGGGTAAGGTCACAGAGGAAAAGCTGGGAGTTCAAGCTTTAAAATACTGTAATACTTTAAACAATAAAGATAATTTTTTAAAAAAAAGGAAAAATACTGAAAAAAATACACTTAGTGTGAGTAAATGAGACACAGCTAAAAAGACAGAAATGTTAAAGAGGTTCATGATAACTTGTCATCATTATACTTAATATATACAAAATATACACTGAGTGGCCAGATTATTATGATCTCTGAATGCATAATAATCTGGCCACCCAGTGTATATCTTATATAATAAAAGGCTAATATGCCCCCTCGACCAGGAGTTCAACCAGCAGGTAGGCTGGCCAGCCACCCATCCCTCCCCCTGGCAAGGCTGGCCGGACCCCACCCATGCACGAATTCATGCACCAGGCCTCTGATACATATATAGAAATTCGTGCACTCGGCGGGGAGGGGAGGGGAGTCCCTCAGCCCGGCCTGCACCCTCTCGCAGTCCAGGAGCCCTTGGGGAATGCCTGACTGAATGTCCTGTGAGGAGTGGGCCTAAGCCAGCAGTCAGATATCCTTAGCGCTGGCACAGAGACGGGAGAGACTTGCCACTGCCGCTGTGCTCGCCAGCTGTGAGCCCGGCTCAGGACTTCTGGCTGAGCAGCGCTCCCCTTGTGGGAGCACACTGACCACCAAAAGGCAGCTCCTGAGTTGAGCTTCTGCCCCCCTGGTGGTCAGTGTGTGTCATAGCAACCAGTCATTCTGCCATTCAGTCAATTTGCATATTAGCCTTTTATTTATAGGATATACACACTGAGTGGCCAGATTGTTATGCATTCAGAGATAATAATAATCAGGCCATTCAGTGTATATTAACTTGAAAATATGGAGAGAATATATCTTTAATTAAAACACAAAGTAAATGTTGGAGGAAGTCATCAAAAGGACATTACTGCTGGTGGATCCATGAACTGGATGGGGCAAATGGAAGGCCCTCCCCTCTCTCCTTCTTTAGATTTCACATCCTGCCCATCCTTCCCACAGTGGGAGCTGCCCACAGATGTAGCCTTTGAGAGAGTAGGTGTTGTTGAGACCACCTGGACTGCCTATATAACTGAAACCAGTTCAGACCTGTACATAACCTTTAAGATTCTGGCAGGTGGGTGTGGAGATTTACTTTCTTGCAGTTGCCCAAGACAATCCTGGTATGTTATACTAGAGGCCCGGTGCATGAAATTCGTGCACGAGGGGGGTGTCCCTCAGCCCAGCCTGCACCCTCTCCAATCTGGGACCCCTATTGAGATCAGGCCTAAATGGGCGGTCTGACATCCCTCTCACAATCCAGGACGGCTGGCTCCCAACTGCTTGCCTGACTGCCTGCCTGATTGTCCCTAACCGTTCCCCTGCCAGCCTGATTGCCCCTAACTGCCCTCCCCTGCCAGCCTGGTCACCCCTAACTGCCCTCCCCTGCAGGCCTGGTCCCTCCCAACTGCCCTCCCCTGCTGGCCATCTTGTGGTGGCCATCTTTGACCACATGGGGGCAGCCATCTTGTGTGTTGGAGTGATGGTCAATTTGCATATTACTATTTTATTAGATAGGATAGAGGCCTGGTGCACGGGTCGGGGCCAGCTGGTTTGCCCTGAAGGGTGTCCCAGATCAGGGTGGGGGTTTCCTTGGGGAATGGGGCAGCCTGGGTGAGGGGCCTGTGGTGGTTTGCAGGCCGGCCACGCCCCCAGGTGACCCAAGTGGAGGCCCTGGTATCTGGGATTTATTTATCTTCTATAATTGAAACTTTATAGCCTTGTACAGAGGCCAGGGCAGGCCAGGGTGGGCGGAAAGCTTGGCTTCCTCCATCGCCAGGGGCAACCCAAGCCTCTGGCTGGCTCCAGCTCCATGGCTGCCACCATTTTGTTGGGATTTATGTATCTTCTATAATTGAAACTTTGTAGCCTTGAGCAGAGGCTAGGGCAGACCAGGGCAGGGGTGGGGGGGGGATTGGCTTCCTCCATCACCAGGGGCAACCCAAGCCTCCTGCTCTCTTCAGCTCTGTGGCTGCCACCATATTTATTGGGTTAATTTGCATACTCGCTCCTGATTGGCTGGTGAGCATGGCTTGTGGGCGTAGTGGAGGTATGGTCAATTTGCATATTTCTCTTTTATTAGATAGGATTACCTTGTTTATTAAACCTGCCAGGGATCAATCTTAGTGGTCTGCTGTAGGGAGCGTCTATAGGGTTAAGCCTTAGACTGATTTGTTGGCAAAGCCACAAACAAGTCCCAGCTTAGAGGGCACAGCCCTCTTAGCATAATTAAGCTTGACCTTATGACCCTCCCTAGATCCTATCTGGGCAGCTAATGGGCTGTGGGAGGTGCAGCAAGTGCTGCCAAAACAAGTGAAATGCACAAGAACATTGTAACTATGATGACCACTACCTTATTTACCTCTGGCTATAAAATAAAGGTTCAGCTTGCCCTCTGGATCTCTCTCTGTGGCCTCAGCCAGGCACAGGAGATCCAGACCCAGCTTATGCTCTTTGTCTTTTCTAAATCCTTTGCAGCCTCCCCTCAGGCTCATCGAACCCTTGGCTGAGCTGGTCTGGCACAGTCTGCCTCTTTCCTCAGTCTCTCCATGCCCTCCATGTATGGGGCCAGTGTCAGATTTCACCCAGGAACATCTCAAAGCCATATCATAACACTCGGAAATGCAGAGATGCATTTTCTTGGCAGTCATTGCCTTACCTAGAGTTAGAAGCCTTGACTAGTTCCAATAATGAACACAATATGGAACCAATAGTCTATTAACTTGAAAATGAAAGTATATATATTACTTCATATACATTTAAATGCATACATATATGTAAATAAATTAAAAGTATAGGGGAAAATCTACATTTATTACCTATAAGGGATAAGTTATTATTTTCTTCCTTATGATTGTTTTTCTATTTTTAAAATGAGTATGAATTACTTTTACAATAAAAATTAAATATATAAAAAAAAAGTCCTGGCTCAGTTGGTTCAAGTGTCATCTGATGCACTGAAGGATCTCACGTTTGATTCCCAGTCAGGGTACACA
This sequence comes from Corynorhinus townsendii, assembly GCA_026230045.1. Classification (NCBI taxonomy): domain Eukaryota; kingdom Metazoa; phylum Chordata; class Mammalia; order Chiroptera; family Vespertilionidae; genus Corynorhinus; species Corynorhinus townsendii. The sequence continues at coordinate 177,781,360 of JAPDVU010000003.1, forward strand.
CCGAGATTGTGGGTTCCATCCTTGGTCAGGGCGAGTATGGGAGGCAACGAATTAATGTTTCTCTCTCACATCAATGTTTCACCTTTCTCTCTCTTTCTCCCTTCTTCTCTGAAATCAATTAAAATTTTTTAAAAATAAAAGTAAATAAATAAAATATATTAAACAGAAAAGTAACCCCACAGTCTTACACTATCTTTATAGTGTTTATTTGTTGGGTCATAAAGAACTTAAATATAACATCACTTTCAAGCATTTCATGACAAGAAAAAAATACCCAAACCCTTACAATATTTTGGCTTAAGTTGCACCAATCTAGAAGAAAAACTAAGATTATTGACAAAAAAATACAACTTAAAATAAGACATACAAAGTGTTCCTTTTAATACCTACTTATTTCTTTTCTTGAATTGCATGTCTTATCTGGAAATAAAGGACCAAGCCAAGAAGGTTCGATTTTCCCAATACAGAATCCTCCGAGGCATATGCTGTTATTGGCCAGATCCAGGGCCAGTCTCTTTAAGAGCAAACTGATGATCTGGCTGTCGCCTTTCCCAATGCTTATTGCCAGCGCTTTCCGTACGTCTTGTTCACGGGGCCCACTATGCAGTAAGAGTTCCACCAGTTTAGGACTGCTTGCTTTTTCACACACCTATTAAGGAAAAAAATATATAAGCTTACTAAAAGCCTGTATCTCTTCCCTTTGGGACTGGTATGTTGAAGCTGGTGTAAATTTTCCCTACACTCTTAAATTTAGATAGAAACAAAATAAAATAAGGCAAAACTCATTCTTGGGATAGACTAGGAAAATAAGTAAGATTAGCACCACCCATATCAGAGTAGCATAAATCGAATAATCTGCCACATGGAAGTCAGTTACCATGAGAGAAGCAATATGATACAGAAGGGCATAAACTTGAAGTCACCCAAGTGTAAGTAAGGCTTACACTTTTCGGGCATCTGTTTCTTCATTGGAAGGCATCTGGCAAACTGCTGCCTTAACACTGCCCCATCTTCGTTTGTAACAGAATATAAATATTATAATGTTCATTAATGCCATGTGCAAAGGACAGACATCACTCATTTCTGGGTTTCCTGAACTCTTCTGGACAAGAATCTGAATTATCACAAAAGGATATATCTTGTCTCTCAGCTTTCTACCTTCCTTTGAATGTTGTATTTTCAGAGCTGTGTTCAGGTGGGTTAGCTTACTAGAGCTACAAAAACTAGTGTCCACTGTAATCGGAGAGAAGCCTGCACTGCCGGAAGCACAGCACACTGGCCCTACTCAGGAACAGCTTCTCTAAGGCACGGAATGGAGTGTTTTACAAAAAGAAGTTCAAAGACACAGATAGTGGAAATATTATATGTCAGATACTGTGCTGAATCCTGTCTAGATAGGATCTATAATCCTTACAATAACACATATGTAATACCTTAATTAATAAAGAAAAAATAAAAATAAAATAAAACTCTATGTCACAGAAATGATTACCCATTTTATAGATTAATATTTAGAAAACATGTGTAATTTGTCCAAACCCTTAGAGATAGTTGATTAGAGACTGGGAGTTAAAGTCAAATCTTCTGGCTCCAAAGCCTGTGCTCCTTTCACTACCCAAGGGGAGGGGAGGGGAGGGGAGGGGAGGGAAGGGGAAGGGAGGGGAGGGGAGGGGAGGGGAAGGGAAGACCCTAAAATCCAAGGTACCAGGTCAGCAGTCTCCAGCATCACCCACCTTCAATATATTCTCCCTACGGCCACTAAAGTACCTTTCTGCTGTAGATATGACCAAGTACAGTCCAATTTAAAAATCTTCTAAAACCCCTCTGCTCCAAGATATTCCCCCAAACACCACTTGCAATTTTTCAAATCTCATTACCTCCATGTATGCTATTTCTATTGCCCTGAGTGTTTCAACTAAGCTCTTCACCAACAGAATGAGCAAAAAGAGGTTCATTCTTCAAGGAATAGCTTCAAAGAATCTAGCACAGTGAGTCCTTGCTGTCAACCTCGCAGGCCACACACACCCTTCCTCCTCCAGGTCCCCTCTCACTTTGTTTCACATAGTACCTAGCACACGGAACCAGACATGCCCTTCTGTTTTATAACTAGAATGGAAGGCATGAATGCTATTGTAATTCAATTTGTACCTCTGTAGCTTAGTGCAATGCCTAAGAATATATGTAATTTAACCAGAAAAAATTACTAAAATCCTCTTTAAGGGCCCATAGGGAATTTGGGTAAAAGGGAGGGAGGCAGGGAGAGAAGGTCCAAAAAACTCAATTACAAATGCCTTCTCTCACAGCCCAGCCAAATTTATCTCTACATTATGGCACTTATTGCTCACTTTGTATTAAGATGATTTATGTTTTATCCTCTCGCCTCTCACAAAATCCACTTAGAAAAAAATAAACATCTTGAAACAGGTAATCCCTTTTATATTTTTTACTAATTATCTAGCACTGTGCTTTCCACATAGAAGGTGCTCAATACTTCATTGTTGTAGGGATACTGTCCTTGGGGGACCCAAACAATCCACACTGACTTTAGGCATATGGTGCCATGATATATAAGAAAGTGTATTAGACAAAAGGAAATTATAAAAGTAATTTCAACTTCATGAGAGGAAAAAGTACTGCTCATCAATACAGTTTTATATTCAAATAATCATAAAGATAATTTATAATATAATCAGTTTATCAAAAGTATAATTTATTATCCTTTGAAATCTTCTCTCTCATCGTCTAATTTATAATTAATGCAGCCAGCAATCCAAACAAATATTTAGAATAAGCATTTGAGAATGAATGAACAACCCAGCAACACGACTACCATGAATCTGCTGCGTAGACAAGAGATTAAAGCAGCAGACCGACGTATTGAGGCCTTGGGTGCACTTGCGTCACCAGCTCAAAATGCAAGAAGTTCAGAAACACAGAGGTGATTACAACTCTGGGGACAAAAAAAAAAAAAAAGATGGCGCTTCAAAGTGAGTCGGATTATCATGGAAAAGTATACAATGCTGTACAGCAAGTTTAAGAACACGTTTTTGGCTGGTGAAGGAGGTTCTGCAATCACACGAGTGCTGAATAAATCTCTTGCTGAACAAAGACAGCACAAGGAAGGAAATAAAACCAAAGATCAAGGGAAGAAAGGGCCAAACAAAGTCTTGAAGAGGAGCAAACAGGTCCAAAGACTCTACATGGAGGACCTGATGCTCAAGACAGAAATCAACCACAACATAATGGAGACAGCAATGAAGAAGGCAAAGCCGAGGTGGCAGTAAGAGAAAGCCATCCAGTGCAGAGAGAGACTGAAATGTGTCCTCAGGACTCTACGCTGGATGACGAGGCTGACACACCTGGAACATAAAGAACATTTGAGAAGTATGTCATAGTTTTCATTTTTGAAATACTCAGACTGTTGAAAATTTTAAATTTTTGTTGTTTAAAACTTGTTTGAGGGATAAAATCCCTTTGTCTTTGTTTCAAAGGAAACACTGCTTACTTGTACTTGTGCAGCAGTAACAGCTACATTACACAGTAAATGTGAGGGACAATTTATTTAGGAAATGCTGGACTGCTTCTGAGACATTGGTTGTAGAATATTCTCAATTAGTGTGTGTATGCTCATGAGTAATTGATAACAGAAAAAAAGTTACATTTTTAAAACAACTACTTATATAAGTCTTTCCTCTTTTCCCAACTATCATGAGCTTAGTGCATAGTTTTTACAAATTTTCAATTTATCAGACTGTCTTTCCACTGTTGGTGGGTTTTGTAGAAGTTATGTATTTTTACGATAGATATAATATAATTCCTCCCTTCTTCTCCCTAAAGTTAATCTCACCATGGTCTACACTGTGCTACATCATCTTGCTGCTTTGTAACAATATATGGTCTCTATGCCTTTCTGTATGATATCCAAACTGTTCTACAAAGCACAAAACCCGTGTTACCTTTAGAGGGTAATTTAATTTCGTGGCTAGGAATTCAGTGAAGCCACATGACTTTCCTGTGGAGATCAGAGTGCGTGTATATAGGAATGAACCTGGCTCTAGGGTTCAGCCACCTAAGATCCTTTACAGGCAGTAGTAGCTGAAACTGAAAACTAAATGATAAAAGTTCATTTCTGGTGCATGAAACAACCCTCCACCAACTAAGCCACACCTGCCAGGGTAAAAGTTACGTTTTTGAGATATTTCTGAATGTTTAACAAATCTTTATTGTTGGAAATAATACGTATGTCCCCCTTTTTCTCCCATTGACCCCCTTAGAGCCCATCCCCGCCCCCCATCCTAGGCCTCCACCACCCTATTGTCTGTGTCCATGGGTTATGCGTATTATGCATACAAGTTCTTTGGTTGATTTCTTCCCACCCACCCATACCTGCCTCCATCATTAACAAAGTCACTAAGTAGTATCTTTTTAATTGGAGAACAATCCATGATACTTATGCAATAAATAAAAGTAAATACCATATAACAAAACTAACCTATGTGAAAACATGGCTGTATCAGAGGGGATTTTTATTTCTGTGTGGTTCACGTGACAGATTGCAAAGAGTCGGAACATTAGTTGCTCTGAGGCATGAAGACAAAGGAGTGGTTTTTGATAGTCTGCATATTCACAGATATGGACTAAGTCAGGGTGAACCAAGGTTTACACACAGAACTTAAGGGTCACTTAACAGATGGCATTTCTAAGATAATTTGATAGGTCAGTTGGTAGATCTTTGAACTACCAATATGGGAAAGGGGCTTTTAATACTTCAGTGTTTACATGTACCATGCATTGTATGTTTTGACTTCTCGGATAATTGTTTTCATCTATAGATACTTTTTTTATCATGAATTATTAACTTATTTCAGTAATTGGAGTTTCACTGTTTTGAAGGAACTCTTGCTATTACATCTGTTTGGTCTTCAGTACAATCAAAATTTGTACAGATTATTCTAGTTAAGCTGTAAGTGTCAACATGTAAACTTGTTTTGATTAAAGAATTTTTCTGTCAAACTCTAAGAAGAAAAAAAATTTTGAACCAGACACTCAGGAGGAGGCACTACTTACCAGGAGAAGTGTTCTCAGGCAATTCACCTAACCTCTCTGTTCCTCAATTCCTGACCTATATAATGAAGATAACTGGGACCCACTCCCAAGTTTGTGAGGAGGGTTAAATTGTGTAAAGAACACAGAGCAGTGCCCAGGTGGTCATGCATACCACAAAAGTGTGTATACTTTTATTCAGACTTCATTATACTTGCTCTTCCCACCATGATTTCAAGAGTTTTGTCTTCAGGTCTCTATTCATGCATTTTCATAACCAGAATTAATCTTCCATATTCTTCTCTATCAAGCAGGCCCATCCTATATAATAAAAGGCTAATATGCAAATCGAATGAACTGCAGAACGACCAGTCATTATGCCCTGACTACCAGCAGGCAGATGCTCAATGCAGAAACTGCCCCCTGGTGGTCAGTGTGTTCCCACAAGGGGAGCACCACTCAGCCACAAGCTGGGCTCACGGATGACTAGTGCAGTGGCGATGGCGGGAGCCTCTCCTGCCTCCACAGCAGCACTAAGGATTCCTCGGGGGTCCCAGACTGCGAGAGGGCACAGGCTGGACGGAGGGAAACCCCCGCCCCCACTGCATCAATGTTGTGTACTTGGCCTCTAGTTACAATTTCTCCTTAGAAATCCTAATAAGAATCACTCACCCTGGCTCTGACTAGTCCTTAAATATGCAGCATTGCCACGTAAATAGATACCCCTGATAATCTTATTTTGCACTAGTACACAATAAGGTATGCTCAATCAATCTAGCCACATATTTAATCACAATTTATTATTTGATAGGCTAAACAATTTGACAACTAGGATAAATTCTTTAAAGTTAATACACTCATCCACTTAAAAATCTGATTTTTTAAAAATAAAATATATATATATATATTTATATGGTTAAGTTTAAAAGAACATGTGAAGAAAAATAAAAAGCTTTTTGTACAGAAAGAGTTGGATAAATTCAGAGACAGGTACAATGCACTTCTGATGGAAAATGTAGAGTACCTGCACTCAGGTGCTTTTAAGTATGTTGTTTCCCAATGAAAACCAATTGAAGGGGAATATTCTAAGTTCTTGAAATACCCAAAAACATTAACGCAATGATCTGCACATATCAGAAGAGATACACAATAAAAACATTAAGTTATTGAGGGGGATGATTTAATTACCTTTAAAATAGAGAAGCAACTCTTTTTTATGTTGCTAGCTTTAAAATGTTTTACTAAATTTGATTATTTGGTTTTAATGCGTAAATTAATTATGCATGAAAATGAGTACAGGTTTAGTTTTCTTTTATGCAGATTGCTAATTAGTACTAACTTAATCTCACAGTTGAAAAAACTTACTTGAATCCATAGGCAAGTGAGAAATTAAATAAAGACTTTAAAGATAAATTATTAGAAAACAGTACTCTGCTGGTTATCTAATAATATACATTAAATAATTACATAATTGCTTTTGTAGAATTCTTTATTAAATTTCTAGAAAATATACATGATGCTACCTGAATGCTATCAGAGACTCCAAAATTTATACAACACACACAGACTTTTAAAAACATGCAATGCACCTTACTAAATACTTATTGAATCATACTGAGGACTGGACATTGTACATTTCTACTTTCAGGCAACTCACAAGAGATAAAAGAGGTGAACATAAATTGTCATGGACTTCCAGAAGTAAATCTTTATTTTGTATGGAGGTCGGGGAGTGTGAGGAGAGCTTTATCCAGGAAAGAGAGTTTGGGTTAGAAATTGAAGGAAAGTAGAACAATTAGATAGATGTGTCTGCTCAGTGCAGGAGGGAAGGGAGAGAAGGCAGGCAGGACCACAGTGCTACACAACTGTGGGGGTGCTATTGCAGGGGATGTGAACGAGGGCCCCTGAGGTGTTCGGTACCAGCCTACATGGTCACATGCAATCACCTTGAGGGGAGAACTTTCTAGGCAAAGAAATACAAAATGAAGACAAAATGGTTGGAAAATGATCAATACCAAATAAAGCCATAGGTTGAGGGAGTGTGGCTGCTGAACAATGTGTACAGAGATGCACAAAAGACATCTGAAAAGTTACATAACGAAGTAGGTAGACAAGTAAAATGAAGGATTAGACAACAATGCCTAAGGACCCTATTACCTCTGAAATTCCATGAACTAATCTCCTATTACAAATCACAAGGAGTTGTACAATAAACCTGCAAATTCTGTAGAAAGGAATAATGGGATGTTAAGTAAGAGCTATACAGGGGCAGAGTCAACAGAATAAAACAAGCGTCATCCTGAAAGTTTACCTGACAAATTAAAGAAGTTCCCTCCTTTGCTCGATTGGCGTCCGCTCCCAACAGAAGCAAGCATTCAACCATGATGCTGTTATTCTGATCGCACGCTCTCTCGAGCATCACACCTTTTAACTCATCATCCATTGCTAATTTTGCAAAGCACTTGCAACAAAGGTTTAGAAACTAAAAAGAATGGAAATAAGGATTAGAGTTGGCTAAATACATAATAGTTAGCACACAGGTGCGAAACATGGTACCTGTTGATCTTTCTGTTCCATGAGACTGGATGACATCTGATGGAATATTACTGAGTCAAAGGAATAACGCACCAACAGCTTGGAAAAAGACACTGACAGTTCCAGCACGGTCAAGACTGTCTGAAATCCCTGAAAGTGTGATCAAAAATAATAATAGAAACATAAGCAATTACGAGCAAAAAAAGAATAATATAAAAAGCGTGTATCTGATGCTAAAAGTCTGAGTTGTTCGCTTAACTAAGTAGATATATTTTTTGGGGTTTGTACTTGAAAGCTATAAACATTGAAACATCCTATAAAAACTCCTTGCTCTCTCATTACTAAGAAACATAGCAGACACACAGAAAATAAAATGCTAACAAACCGTTGTCTAGCAAAGCAGGAAAAACTCCTAAATCACTAATATTTAGTTTTGAAAGGTCCCCGACTGAAGCTATTCCTACAAGATGCAAGCCAGGTATTAATCAGGATGGAAACATCACAGGCTGCAGTTGCAGACCCACATAGGCCAGTAAAATTATGTTTTTATTATGAGGTTGCAATTAGGTTTTATAGATAACCCAGCATTTCCCCCAACATTTTGTGCTTTCTTCTGAAATTTTAACCTCAGAGACAAAGGTGAGCCCTTGGATTTCATTCATGTTCAGTGTATTTGAGAGAAGCTCTCAAGGTACTCTGAAGTTTACATCCTTGAAGCAAATTATTTATAAAGAACTGATCAGTCACACCATTACTTTGTAGAACCACCTAAGCAATTTCCAAGAATTCGGGGCTCTCCACTCAGGTGAGATTTGAAGGAAAGAATGAACTTTTTTGGCTTTACTATTACTTAGTGTGAGTAAACTCACCAAAGATCAGCTTAACTTTTTAGATGTTTAACATCTTTCAATTTCATAATTATTTTGAGCACTTAAGATGCTGAGTTCCTATAAATAATTCCTAATATTTGATAAGAGACATAATCTTAATTTATGCAGGTCTAAGGGACATGTGGTCTACCCACCTCTATAGCAGAGGTTCCTATAAACTCAAATGCAGCAGCAAAGCAGGTAATGCGAATGTGTAGAAGGCACCTAGTTCAAATTAAAAACACATAAACACAGAACCGGCCAAATAAAATATGTTGGCAGGTCGAATGCGCTAGATCAATAGTTTGCAACCTCTACTACAGAGATCCTAGAATTTATGCCCCAATGAATTAACACTGAGTAACAGAGTTCCATACCTGCACAAAATCATGTACTTCCCCTGGGATTACTTATAACCAATTCTGCCTTGGCTTTAAGCAGTCTCGGTAGAGGCACATTATAAAGAGCAGATTTATAAAGCACACTGTTGTTTTTAATCTAAGACTATTGGGTGCTCAGCAGCACTTTACAATTGAAAACTTTATATCCATTATCTCATTTACTAACAATGTCTCTGCAAAGGTTAGAGCTGAGACCTATTTATTCCTGGTCAATGCTTCCATTTGTGAATCTATTTGCTGAGCATGGTTTAGGAAAGTTGCAAATCCATTGCTGAAAACCACAACCAAGGCAGAAATCTTAAAGAAACTGTTTTCCCAACATTCGAAGGGAAAAGAAAAAAAAACAAACTTGAAACAATGTATTTCTTAAATCTTGCCTTAATTAACCCTAAGGCAGTATCTTGGGTTCCTCATAAAAACAGTGATTGATTATATGTCACATTTTAAATGTTGCTTGATGAAAAATTTTTTAAATATTGTTTCACTGCAAAAAAAATAATTTAAGGGGCAAAAATACTATAGGTAAGCAGCCCACAACAAAACGGAGAGAATGAGAAACTTTAGAATAATTATAACTTCTATTTATATAAACTCTAAGCAAATGAAGCTCAGCTACCTGAAATCTCTTCAGCACACTCTCTGAATAAACAAGCTGATCTTGGAGATTTAATGAAGAAATATAGGATCTTTAGAGGTTCAATCCCATTCTCTTCCCCTTCTATAATTAAAATATTGCAAAATGATAGATGGTTTTCAATTAACTAGAACATCTCCATTAATGTAAAGTGGGAATTATACCAACTGCTCTGAAAGAGAAATCTGCACAAGATCAAATTCCCTTCAAGATAACGCACATACTTTAGTTTGTAATTCAGTATTATCCTTAAATCGTTGTAAACTGGAAACCAGAATTTTTGCCAGCAGATTCCCAATTCCTAGCAATACATTCTTCTTTGTAATCAAGCATCCTATAAGACTTAAACCCAGGCGCTGAATTTCTAGAAGAATAAGGGGGAAAATAAAAAAAATTAATTGTTTTAAATCTCAAAACTAAAGAAAAAACTTTAAAGACTCCCCACCAGCAGCTAAAGGCCTATAAAAATCTACTCTAAACCCTGCGTTGCAATTGTACCAACCTTGGTCGTCCGGATACATCTGCAGTGTTTGAAGCACTGATTCAATAGCACCTTCCAGAGATAGGACCTCTAAGGCATCAGGAAAACGTGCTATAGAAGAAATTACTTTTAATCCACACTTCTGAATCCCAGGATTTCCAATGAACTAAAATCAAAAGGACAATTCAAAATACTTGCTTTTAAAAATGAATTCTTAGTATTTATTTTAGTTAATGCCAGTTATAGACCGATCAAACACAAAATAAGTATTTAAATAAAGATTAATATCCTTGATTCTGCCTCATACTAATAATTACTATTATTCATTATCAAGGTTAAAAAGCTAATACTTTAATACATATTCAGTACCTGCTCTGTGTCAGGCACTGTGCTAAACACTTTATATGCATTTTCATAATCTTAGTAAATATCATACTCTCCTGACTTCATTGATGAGTTCACAGTGGTTAAAGGGCTTGAATAACTGTTCCTACAGTCACACAGATTGTAAATTGCTAAGACCATATCAGGGATGTTTGATCCCACAGCCTGCATGTTTAACCAGGAAAATGCAATGCGGCTTGTCACTATAGGAAATACTAATTGAGAATTTTCTCTTTAAGTGCATTTCCCCTCCACCACCTCATGGAATAGATTCACCAAACTTTAAAGACATGGGAACAAGAGCTGAAATCACACAGCTAGTAAGTGTCACGCCTGAGACTTGAATATAAACGTGTCTGCCTTAAAAGCCCAGGATCTTAATCCACTTCCAACCTTTCATCTCAATTCTTCCAGGTGATTTGTCATTATTTACTGATATTCTTTAATAGAGGCCACTTCTTTTTCCAGGCCATCATACTAACTGAGAAGAACACAGTCAGCACACTTTCCAACCACATGACAATCACAGCCCTACCTCCCCTCCTTTGACATCAGTGACATAGAGCTAACTCTTAGACTGATCCTCTCTGCTTCTCCATGATGCTCCCCTAACTTCCACCATGATGCATATGTCCACCAAATAAATAGCTTTCCTTTCAGAAAAATGATAACGTTATCCTTCTCAGGACGTTTTCTTTCATGGACACTGGTTTCGTGGTATCTCCACTCCAAAGCTCTGGTTGATGTCAGCACAGGTCATCATAGAGCTGAAGTAGCTTCAAGCCAGTCATTAAGCCCTGGTGTAGCCTCTCAACCAACACCTTCTACCCTGTCACCTTTCTCCTACCCATACTGTCAAAGAACAGGCGTTCATTCCTTTACCAATCTAGACCCTCAGTGCCTAGCAACTGTCCTCATTCAGCATCTTTTTGTGAATAGGGTGTGGTTACACATCATTTTCTCACCCTGTGCCCTTCTCCACGTGTCTGGTATCTCCCAACCTAAGCATGTTTGCTGTAAATGCTGCAAACATTTTCAAGGCACAACTAATTGGCTGTAAGGCAATTCCTCCGTAAAAGATAAAATAACAAAAAATAAGAGACACTAAAAAGGACAAAATAAAACATGAAAAATTAATAACAAAATTTTGAAAACCTAACTGCGAAAAATGAACATATATTGTTTTGGAAGTCTTTTGTTCACAGTATTATACTGTACTTTTCCTTTTTAGGTTGTGGATTGGTCTCCTTATTTAGCTTCACACTTTTTCACTTTTGGTACTAATTTTCCCTTCCTTACGAGAGATATCAATTTCAAAGAAGCAAAAATTAATGCTCTTGAAACTGTTGAGAATTAGTAGCCACATCTTTTCTATTTGCCATAGCTTGGTAAACTTTTGGTGTAGATGGTGGAAGGGATGACTGTGCACACCGAAGGATTTGCAAACTACATTACCATTTTCCAACATAGTATAAAATCTGGCTTTACACGTGGTTTTGCAATTTGGCCTTATATATACTTGTCATCCACTACTTTAGGATCACCATGTCTATTCTTATTAAGAGAGCTAAGCTTTATATAATAGTAGGCCCAGTGCACAAATTCGGGCACCAGTTGGGTCCCTCCGTCTGGCCTGCGGGATCGGGCCAAAACTGGCTCTCCCATATTCCCTGAGGGGTCCCGGATTGCAAGAGGATGCAGGCCAGGCTGAGGGACCCCAGTGGTTCACGATCAAGGCCGGAGGGATATGGTAGGTTGGCCAGCCAGGGAGGAACCGTGGGAGGGCTCCAGGGCATGTCTGGCCCATCTCGCTCAGTCCTGATCGGCCGGACCCCACCAGCAAGCTAACCTACTGGTCAGAGCATCTGCCCCCTCGTGGTCCATGCACGTACATCATAGCGACTGGTTGATCGGTCGACTGTCTTCCCCTTGGTGTTCAGTGCACATCATAGCGAGCGTTGAACAGCCTTAGAATTCATTAGCATATTATACTTTGGTTGGTTGAATGGACGAATGGACGACTGGACACTTAGCATATTAAGCTTTTATTATATAGGATAACAATGGGGATACTGCAAGAATTTAGTCAATGGAGAACTGAAACCAAACCCACAACTAGCTAAAATACATTAAGTCTGACAAATGTAAACCACACCATCAACTGGTTATTTTATCATTGAGAAATTGCCTTCGAGCCAATTTGTCACTCAGCAAAAATGCTTGCAGCCAAGATGCTTGTGTCAAAAAAAATGCTTGTGATGAAAATACTTAGAGCCTCTCCTCCTTCGCCTCACTCACTGCTCAGTGGGACATCATTTCATCTAGCATTTCAACAAGACACTCCAGCCTTGCCTCCCTTTTTCCTGCCATTGTTTCCATCTTAACAAATCTCTAGGTGGTAAGCCAGCTTTAGAGCCAATTAAATTTGAGTTTAAATCCTGTCTCATCACTTAACAGTTCCATGAATTTGAGGACCATTAAAATGAATTAAATAATATTTTTCTCACAAGTGGTCTTTATTCAGAAAGTGTTATTCAAAAAATATTTAAAAATTTAAAAGTGGTGCAAGCTGAAGCTAGAGGGATGGCTCAGTATTTGTCTTGGCTTCCTCGCCTCTAAAATGATCCTAATGCCAGGTGGTACTTGAAAAATCTGGGGAATCACTTTGTACATTATGATTGTCTAACCACTATCCTGTATACCTAAAACTAATATAAAATAATATTAAATGTCAACTGTCATTGAAAAATAAAATAAAATAATTGAATGATCCTAATAATGCTGGGTTCTTTTGAGGATGAAATGAAATTATTCATTGTGTGATAAATATTGAGTGATGTCCACAGTTCAGGCCTGGGGCTGACCTTCTCCTCAGATAGAAAGTACTCCTAAGTGGGAGACAGAGTACACTTAAACCGGTCTTCCATTCCATCAAGCTGCCACTTCCCTTCATTTCCAAACTTATTAAGAGAAAAGTCTATACCCACTAACTCCACATTCTCCCCACCCCTTAGTTTCCTATAATCAGACTTCTGTCCTGACCACTCTGAATTCAAACCAAAGAAAAGAAGTCCTTTAATAACTGAATTGCTGCTTTTCCCTCCCTTGATTTCCATGACTCATTTGCCCCTAATTATTCTATGACACAATATGCCCCTAAAACCATTCTTTTGCCCATCTCCTTCACAATCTCTTCTTTCAACATCAAACTTTGTCCCAAGTTCTTTTCTTGTAACTCTTCTGTTCATGGAGGCGATTCCACCATGACACCACCTCACGTCGCCATAACCACAACAGCAACCACCACAAGGATGATGCCAAAACCCATGGAGCACTTGCTATGTGCCAGACGTTCACAGGTATTAACTCATTTGGTCTTCACAACAACCCTGTCATGTAGACAGACTATCATTAGCCCTACTTTATAAATGGGAAAAAATTGAGATAGAAACTTTTGAGCAGATAACTCAAGGTACAAGTGAGAACGTTTTTAAGCTCTCAGCCCACATTTCTCTTTGCTTGACATCAGAAGCTTAAACTCAGATGTACAAAGCCAAAAATTTATTATCTTAAAAAAACACTCACACACACAAACAGTCAGCTTGTTACTCTGAGCTTTGTTTGATTCGTGGTACCCTCACTCCTGCTTCCTCGCAGGCCAGCTTCACAGTGTGCACCTGTGCAGGCATCAGGCTCTGCGCTTAGGAGCGTCCACACTCTGTCCAACACTCTGCTGCCACCGTCCTGAAATTTTTAATAACTTTTAAACAAGGCCCCTGTGTTTTCATTTTGCATTGGGCCCCACAAAGTTGGTCCTGCTCTACCTTCAAAATGCATCACAGGCTTTATTTTTATGCTAAAAATTAAATCAAACTGATATTTATAAAGTACCTATTCCTGTCCTTAAAACCACCCCCTTGCACAAGTTTCTACTACGTTAATGTTCTGCTACTTTGAGGTCCCCTAATTTCTAACTATTTCAGATGTGATTCAACGATGACTAATGACTTGCAACAGGTAATCTGAAGTGTCTATGCAAAAGGATAATTCAGGGTATGACATTATTACATGTGGTGGAGCTCAAATAAACTATTTGATAATTTAAGATAGTGCTATTTAATTTTTGACAGTTTTGTAAATTTGAAAAAATATACATAAGCCTGCAATAAACTTTTTTCACTTAATATAATGCTATGTCTTGAAAATAGTGATTTATTGCATTACGGCTCAAATGGGGATTAAAATTTATTTACTAGTTTATACTTAGCAAGGGCTGACCAAATGAAATCTTTGTAAGTTTAAAGGAAGGACACCTAAAACATTAATTAGAAACATACTATCATGTACACTCCACAATTTTCCAAGTTTTTTCAGAGAATACAGAAATAATTAAAATGGTTTCTCTAATGAAAGCGCTAGCTAGTTTAAGGCTAGCCTCTTACCTAACTTCCAACTAAATCAACCACAATTCATTCCAAACACCTTGGTCATCCAGGAGGACATGGGTGGGGCAAGGAAGTATAATTACACAGGGGTCGCCACCCAGCTTCCCTTTTGTATGACACAAAATCAAACCACTGCTCCTTTGTATGTAAAATTAAAGAAAGGTTTCTGGCTTGCGTGGACACCGAAGGAAGGGACTATCACTACTTGCTCCAGGGAGAGGTGCAGAAAATGTAACTAAGACCTTGTCTATACAAAAAGAAATTGACAACCAGTTTGAAATGGAATTGCCATGACCTAGAGCAAAGAATATCCTTACATGATATTATTCTATAATGTCACTATAATTTTTCCCAGATTTGTACTATACCCATCCTATCTGATAAAAAGGGAATATGCTAATTAACCATCACTCCATCACAAAGATGGCTGCACCCACAGCTGAGGCCAAGTTCCCATAAGGTGCCTTAACGAGCAATCAGCAGGGACCTGAGGCTACACCCTCCCCCGCCCCTGTGGGGCTTGACAGGGGACCTTAGGCCTCAAACCCCACCCTGGAGTCAGGCTGGGGGACCTCAGGCCACACCTCCAGCCCCAGAGCCAGGCCAGGGGACCTGAGGCCACGCCCCCCACCCAGCGGGGCTTGACTGGGGACCTCAAGGTACGCTTCCTGTCCTGGTGCTGGGCTAGGGGACCTCAGGCTGTTCCCCCAGCCCCAGCACCAAGCAGGGGGACCAAAGGCCATGCCCCCCACAAGGTGGGGCTTGACAGGGGACTTCAGGCCAACACCCCCCACCCTGGCACCAGGCTGGGGGACCTCAGACCGTGCCCCCCGCCCCAGTACCAGGACAGGGGACCTGAGGTTGCGCCTCCCTGCCTGGCTTGACAGGGGACCTCAAGGTGCACCCCCAGTGCTGGGTTGGGGGAACTCAGGCCATGCCCCCGCCCAGTGGGGCTTGATGGAGGACCTCAGGCCATGCCCCCACCCCAGCACCAGGCCGGGGGACCTCAGACCGCACCCCCCGCTCAGCAGGGCATGACGGGGGACCTCAGGCCATGTCCCCCACCCTAGCACTGGGTCAGGGGACCTGAGGCTGTGCCCCCCTGCCTTGCTGGGCTTGACAGGGTACCTCAGGCCGTGCCCCCCACCCAGCGGGGCTTGACAGGGGACCCCAAAGTGAACCCCCAGTGCTGAGTCGGGGGAACTCAGGCTGCGCCCCCTGCCCAGCGGGGCTTGACGGGGACCTGAGGCTGCACCACCCCCCTCCCAGTGCTGGGCCAGGAGACCTGAGGCTGTGCCCTCCCCCGCCTGACAGGGCTTGATGGAGGACCTCAAGGCACGCACCCCCACCCTGGTCTGGGCTGGGGGACCTCAGGCCATGCCCCCTGTCCTGGCACCAGACCAGGGGACCTGAGGCTATGCCCCCCTGCCTGGTGGGGCTTGACAAGGGTGGGACTGGCCAGGTCTGGATCTAGCCCAATGCGGGGGGGCCAACCGGGTCTGGGTCTTATGAGATTTTGAGGTGCATGTGGGTGGGCAGAGACATGACTCTGGGTCCCATGGTGCGCCCCAGACTCTGACAGGAGGAAGGTTTTCATATACATTTCACTAATTTTCTTTCATCTCTGACACTTCTACTATAGAGAAAGGGCAAATAGCAATATTAAATTATTTCCTCTAATTAATTCCTTTTTAATGTGCATGAATTTCGTGCACTGGGCCACTAGTTACCTATAATAGTACCTCACACCCTTGGGAATCAATAAAAAATCATCTTTTTGGTGCTTGAAGTCAAAGGTAACACATCTCTTGATATTTTAGAATTACAACAATATAATGTACAATTATCCCAAACAAACTTACAAACTAATTCTTTGAATGTCTGGCAGCAACTAAAAAAGGACATGAAAGGATTTAATCCCTTCCACTGTGTAGAGGGCACCCTGGGAAGGCACCTGAGCATTCTATATTGGCCCCTCTTGCCCTTTTGGCCAAGAGGGACCCTCTTCTCACAATCAAAAGCCCCACAGCTGTTGCCTGTGCTTTCTGTTCATGCTGAGGTTGAAGCCTCGTGGTGGCTGGTACCATGGATCTGTCTCTCGCCCAGTGGGGTGAGTTGGGCCCTCCCTGGAGAAGAAACCTGGGTTCCTCAAGATATGTGATTAGTGCTGGGGCCCTGCCAGCAGGTGAGGGGATCTCAAGGCAGGTGCTGGGCATGGAGGCCACGGGGCATAGGCTACCAAGGAGACAGAAATGAACATCACATCACCCTGCTTGGCCCCGAGGATGGCTGGTTAGCCAGAGATGGGTAAGATTCCTCAGGGAAGGAACAACCTAAGACAGGCACAGTTGCAGAGGGGCCATCAGGAGAGAACTTGGGGGTCAACAGAGGTGGGGCACAGACCCTCACCCACCCAACTTTGCAGGGGCCTGAACCCTCACCCCTTCTGAGAGAGGTCTCCTGCCCCCATGGCTGCTTTGCTTCCCATGCCCAGCACAAATTGGGACCCAGGTAACAAACAGACAGTTGACAGCAGTTGCCCTCTCACTGCAACAAGACTTGTTTGAGTTGTCTTGTACCCATGGTATGGGGAAGTGGGTTTTTGATATCTAAATCCAACCTAGCACCAGGAATACTCAGGGCCTACTCAAAAAGGCAAATAATCCTTTCCACTAATATTTACAGGGTAAAATAAGATTGTTGTTAGAGTTTTAAATTTGACAGTAAAATAGTAAAGTTCTCAGACTAATTTAAATTGGCTAAGTGAAATAAGTGAATATTCTAGAAAAATTAATGATACTGGACAAAAAGCTGTTCCTAAAGGTTAACTAAAAATTTTATTGCTAGTTCATCTCATGGTATAATTGTGTAACATGTAATGAACCTAAAGCAGTCATATTTTAGTGCAAAAATTTAAAATTTAAAAGCTATCAAGACTACATTATAAAATTTCCAAAAGCCTCCTAATATTTAAGTCAAAAAAGGGGGGATAGTAGAATATCATGTAAGGAAAAATATCCTGTAAGTAAATTACATCTAGAAAATTTTTACTTTAGAAAATTAACTTTCATTTGAAATGCTAACAGCAAGACACCCATGAAAAACACACATGGTGTCTAAAAAGCAAAGGAAAATTGTTTGGGCAAAAAATGAAAAAGGATCCCAAGTCAAATTTATAGAAAAGATTCCTTTATTAACTTTTGGTTGAGAATATGTTTGTATATTTTCAGAAAACACCTCCAAGACCATGTGGATTCCTGCAACAGAGAGGAATTGACAGGACTGCTCCAGCCATGAAGACAGAAGAGAAACAGTCCAGAGATGAAGATGCTGACAACGCCTCACCATACTAGCAGTCAGCAGCTGTGCATCGCTGCAGGTTGCCCAGGGCCAAATCAAATCGGACCTACATTACCACCATTTGTCCACTATCCAGAACTGAACTATAATTGCTGACATGTACACATAAGGACATAAGGAACTGTTTGACATTGAAATTGGGAATCAAAAGAACTATTAGCCCAGAAAGAAACTCACTACAGACTGATTCATTAGCCTCCCAGCATAACCATTATTGCTTATTTCCTTTTCGGTTCTTATAAGTGTATTTCTAGTATCACATGATCTCACTCATCTAGGGGAAATAATGAACAACATAAACTGATGAACAAAAACAGACCCAGAGACAGGGAAGCATCAATGAGACTGTCAAACTTCAGAGGGAATGTAGGGGAGGGTTGGGGTAAGGAGGAGAGATCAACCAAAGGACTTGTATGCATGCATATAAGCCTAACCAGTGGTCAAGGACAACAGGGGGGTGGGGGCATGCGTGGGGAGGGGTTTGGGATGGGAATGGGGGGATGAGGACAAATATGTGATACCTTAATCAATAAAGAAATTAATAAAAAATACTAAAAAATAAAATAATAATAAATCAACCACAATTCAGAAAAGACTTTCCAGGGGGGTAGGGGGAGAGATTGAATGTATAGCTAGAAAGAAGACACCATAGCCTTGAACTAAGCTTCAGATATATCCTAGTAAAGTGGATTTCATGAAAAGTATTCCTTTGAGTAGACAGGTAAAAACATCAGCATTTAAAAAATAAAAAAATAGGTCTCAGAATTCTCCACTAAAACAGTCAGTACTAGAAGACAATGAAATGCCTACAAAGTTTTCAAAGAAAGAAAATAAAACCCCGATATTTTACAACAAACTAAAATGTTTTTTTAAGTGTCAAATATAAAACAATACCACCACCAACAGCAACATTCTAAGGTTCAGGCAATAAATCTTTTTTAAAGAAACTCACATAACTGGAAGATGAATTGAAAATCTATAACAAAAGGACATGCAGTGAACATTGATTCCATGTAACTATAGAAATAAAGTGAAAACAAATTTAGGAAGAATGGTTATAGAGCTGAATGTAATTATAAACCTTGTTGATGTAGAATTTGCAATGAGATGATCATTTTCATCTCAGACCACAGAAACTACTGCCTTAAAGTTAATACAATATCTCAACTAAAGAATATGAAAATGCTTAATATAAAATATTCATCTCATTTTTAAATGTTTCCTGTTAAATATATTCATAGAAACAAATTGACATTTTAGTGTGAACAAAATCAAACATCCATCTATCATAAATGATAAAACATTTGCCACTATAAATCTGGCAATGCATTGTAATTAATTAAAAAACAAACAGGGGCAACTGTAGGTCAGTGGAAAAAAAGTTGGTGAGAAAACAGATAACATTAACTAACACTTACTGAGTATATACTATGTTCCAAGAATAGTACCGACTAGTTTACATTAGTTATCTCATAAAAATCTTCATAATAACCCTAAGGGAAAAAAACCATTTATCTCTCTTTTATGGGTAATTAAACTGAGACTTTAAGTAACGTATCTAGGGTACATTAGTCTGTATGTAGGTGGCAGAGCCAGCTTCAAACCCAGGTATCCTAATCCCAGGGCCCAGAAACTTAACCATGAGAAAATTGAGTACAGTCAAAGCTATAAAGGCAAATACTGTATAATATGCTCTAACTGAGTGATAGAGGGGGGCGGAGAGAACATACACTAATTTCATCAAAAAGTGCATATAGAGTTTACATACATGAAAGAAAGAAAATGAGTTACCTGGGAGATATGTTCATATTCATGGGAAATTTGGAGATTTTTCCACAGGAACACCAGAAGAGTCTTAACTAGTTGTTTTTAGTCTCTACATAGAATTACATAATTTGGAAGTAGTATAATTTATTTTATTAGGATCTGTTGATAGGCAGTGTATTGCCAGGATAGATGAAATTAAGCTATAATAATAATCCCAAAGTTTCATACACTGAAAATAGGAAGAGTTCATTTCTCACTCATGTTTCATGTGTGTGACTGCTCATTGCAATCACACAGGGACCTCTGCTGATGGAGCAACTACCATCATGCACATTACAGGTCAGAGTGCCTGAGAGGGGGCTCTGAGAGCTCTCACCAGTAATTAAATGTTTGGAGTAGAAATGACAAACATTTTCCACTTAATTACTCCTTGGCCAAAACTAGTTACATAATCCAACCTAACCACAAGAGGGCCGATAACTACCATGCCAGAATCCCCAGAAGCTGGAGAACTGAAAACATTTGGCAAATGGCACTAATGATTACCGCATAAGGATTTAGTTTGTTACCACATTTTTCTTTTTATAAATAATGCCACAATGAACATTCTTGGGTAAAAAAAAAAAAAAAAAAAAAAAAAAATGTTGCAAGTATATCATTATTATAAATTCTTAGCATGGAGTTCTGGTCAGAAAACCTGTCTGTTTGAATTATAATAGGCATTACTAAATTAACTCCATAATTGACTTTTAACTTTACATTTCTTTAATAATGATTACAGTTGAGACCTTTTTCATATGTTTATTTTCACCTTTACATCTCATCCATCTGTAATGAGTTTTGGCAGGATGAGTAAAGCAAATATGAAGCTGTCTTTGTTCTCCCAACATGGCTGCAGACTGAGTTATTCCAACACAAGTTACCAAGCTCGCTACTTCCCCCACCCACACTCCCCTCCCAATTTGGGGGAACATTATATATAAACAGCACATTTTTATTTGAGGCTGTTTTCTAAATCACCATTAGGTGGCATTGATCTATGACCTCCAGTGCCAATGTCACCATTTTAATTACTAAAATTTTATAATACACTAAAGGTCTGGTGCACGAAATTCATGCACTGGGGGTGGGGGGTCCTCTCAGCCCATCCTGCACCCTCTTCAATCTGGGACCCTTCGGAGGATATCTGACTGCCGGCAGTTGGACATCCCTCTCACAATCCGGGACCATTGGCTCCTAACTGCTCATCTGCCTGATTGCCCCCAACTTCCCCCCCTGCTGTTGTAGTCACCCCCAATTGCCCCCCCCCCACTAGCCTGGTCAACCTTAGTGCCCCCTCACCAGTCTGGTAGCCACTTACTGCACCCCCTGCCAGCATGGTCGCCCGCAACTGCCCTCCCCCTGCCAGCCTGGTCACCCCTCACTGCCCCCCTGCTGGTCTGGTTGCCCCCAACTGCCGCCCTGCCTGTCTGGTCGGCCCACGCAGCCTGCTGCTCAGTTGTTTGGTCAACTCTCACTAATGCCCCTGCTGGCCTGGTCGCCCCACACAGCCTGTTCAGTCGTCCATTCGGTTGTTTCAGATGCAATGGTCACTTAGCCTTTTATATATATAGATTGTATTACCTTTTGGAGTTGGGCCATATTAATTATTCTATTTTTTTCAAAATTCTTCTGGTTATTCATGCATATTAGTTATTTAGTTAATTTTCTCAAGACTCTATACCAGCATATCTTATTCCAAAAAATACTGTTATTATTTCTCTAAGGGTTCATATAGATCAATTTTCATTTTTTTTAAAGATTAGTCATTTCACCAAAAAAATATATTTTTACATGTTCAACTCTTTCATAACTCTCAGTAGAGTTTCCTTTAGTACTGTAAACTTTTTACTTTACTCTTATGTGATTTATGTTGTTGTTACTTTTGCAAATGGGCTCTTTCTTTCCCAACATATTATTTTCAATTGAAATAAGTGTCTTCAATATTTAAACTGGATACATATTGCTTCAAGATTTTTGAGAAGCACACAGCTCCTATTAATATGTCCATTTAATCAAAAGACCAGTTCAACTCTATAAGTTCCCTGATTAAAGTCAGTGGCAATGTCACTCCATACAAAGCACATCCAGACAAAATGCAGAGTTCTATTTCGACTTTGTTCTCCCGAAACAATACTGGGCAAGTAGATCTCCCTGGAACAGATGACTGGGCATTTTCAAGTGTGAAAAAGCTAAAAGGATCAGGCATAACTGGGACATCAGTGTTCCAGACAGATTTAACTTCAGTCTGGCTGCTATTGGAATTATAGGTATTCAAACATTGATTCATTTTTTTTAACATTGATTCACTTTCATAAACACTTTTCATTGCCCTTGTTTTTAAAATCATAGCTAAACTTTGGGTTCTACTTTATTTGGAATTCTGCTCTCCAAGGACAAACTTATTTTTAATGATATTTCATTTCACTGTATCTGCAGTATTTGGATCTAAAATCTCTAATACTTTGTAACTTTTACTCAGAGGGAAACATGCAATCACAGAATTTTAGAGCTAAAAAAAATATTTACATTTATCTTTTAGAGCATTTTTATTAACCATGGGGAAGAATCAGGGGAATAATTCAGAGAAGGTTTTTTTAAAGAAAACATTGCCATTTCTATTTCCCCATGACCTTAACTCCCTACTCCCAAATGACAGTCACTGTTTAGTGAGATGCTGTGTGTCATTACTCAGATGTTAGTACAGAAAATAAGTGTGTGGACAGATTTCTCAACCACTTTCCTTGGGATTATATAGCAAAAAAATTGTTAAAAAGTAAGACATAGGAGCTGACTGATTTTCATTCGGGTACTTACCGGCAGATCTGGGTGTCATGACTCCTCACTCCGTTAACTATATCACCCTCATATTCAGTAACTTTAGAAAACATGGCTAACTAGACTCAGAGCTATCTTAAGGCTTTTCTGGTACCTCCTGCTTCTCACAAACACATGCCATGAAAAAAAGTAAACTGCCGCCTCCTCTAAGTTCCTAGAATACTGCTCATAAAGCTAGGAGAGCTCACCAATGCTCATGTAGAACAACTGCTTTCACGCAGGCCTTTATTCCCCCAGCTGGATTATGGGATCCATGACAGAGGGTACTAAAATGTATTCATTTTTGTCTTCCTGATGCCTAACACAGTTCCTTCCACATCCTTATTTTGATCAAATATTCCTAGAATCAAATTCAACCTATTATATTGCTATATTCAAGAAACATATTAAGGTCTAAGTACAAATGCTTTAAATATATCATAGAGAATTACATGATAAAGTTCAGGTGAAATTGAATTTGTAAAGGAGATCTCTCTGCAGGCCATATTCTAATTAATTCATGACATTTTTCAAAGTATATCAAATCACATGAAATCATTTCCATTAATGACCTTTTCTGCTCTCTTCCTCTCACAAAAGCATTAACCCTAATCATTCTTTACTTCTTTACTCTTACATCTTTTATAAAGAACCAATTTATATTACATTAAACTTCCCAACCACCTTAATTCCATCAATAACTTTGCCTTGCATAATATAAACATAATTTAGCTCTTCTCTTTTCACACTTAGTATGATTTTTGATTGTATTAATTATATTATCATAAACGTGCATAGGTATGTAATACCTAAAAATGGGAAGAAACAATGCACACGGAACCACTTCAGAGGTTATCTCTGAGGAGAGCTACAAAGCAAGCAAAGGCAATAGAAGAAGACGTTCATGCTGTACCACATGTGTCTTCATGGGCCAAACTTTTTGAAATGAGGCCGGAAAAGAAAGACAAGCAGCTGGGAGGAGAGAGAGAGAAAACAGCAGCCATAGCTCCTGACACAGTTCCTGAGGCTCAGCTGTGTATCTGGCTCTTCAGTTTTCTTTCTGGTTGGGCAAACGTGAGTGGCTTTATGTTACTAGCAATCAAAAGAACCTGTCCAAGCCAGGGGTGGATAGCACACTCACAGCTGATCATTGTAGTTAAAAGTATACTTACCCTGGCGGGAATGGCACACTCTCCACTCCTGCATCCCTACTGTCATCTTACCACATAACTTCCTACTATCAGAGTAAACAGAACATAGAAAACTTTCACTAAAAATGCCTCTCATTTACCCAAACTTCATATCCTGATTAACAGTATAAAGGCAGAAAATCTATATTGTACCTACCCTGTTTAAAGATACAAGGACCAGTTTGTGAATATCATTTTTGAAACACTGATTTGTAACCATTTTTAGCTTGTGTTGATATTCGGTATCTTCTGTGAATTCTTCTGGCATGCCTAAAGGCAAAAATACATACATAGATACATACATATATGCATACTTTTCTCTTAAAGATTTAAACTGAACAGGTCACCACTTGCTAGGAATGGTCATAATTAACAATGTACATGTTGCACATTTTCCTAATACATATTTTTTTTTTACCAAGGGGGCGGGGGGGGAAACCCTAGCCTCACTTAGCAATTTATAAAAGTAGTTCATCCTTTAATATAAATACAGTGAGTGTCAATGTTTACTGAATTTAAAGGAACAAGAAGTTATTTTGGTGGAGGAATTTTCTGTGAAAACAATCTCTTTTTTGTATGAATAGGCTGTACTCACACAAGGAGCTAGAAGAATTTTTGTGTAACAATGGACAACTTGAGAAAAGTTCAAATTTATTTGGACTACAAAAAAAAAGGTCAGATGTAAAATGTAGGCAAAAAGAGCAGTTGAAATAATAGTGAAAAAATAAAGATTTGCATTTTAGTGCTATGCTGGAAAAGAACATATAGTTTTCTGAAAATTCCCTAAGGCTGTATATTGTTATTTAAAGAAACATATGCCTTATAAAGCTACGTTGTAGCTAAACTATCCAAAACTATTAGAAAAAATCTGGAAGTTGCAAAATTGATTATGCAATAGAATATTAAGTAAAATTATTATGAATGAATGAGGTTTCCAAAACCTGAGACTATAAAAATAATTATTAATAACCAATTATTTATCTTTCACTTTAAAAATTGTATTAAGACAAATTATAAATTGTATGTAGCTTTTCATTTTCTAGCAAAAATATGAATGTCCACTATCAGTAACTATGGTAATCATGAAATTTTCCTACATGCAGGGAATACCACAGTGGATAAGCCAGGCTGGATTCTCAGACTCCTGGAATTTGCAGCCCTCTTTTTTTTTTTGCTATTGTTTTATTAAGGTATCATCTGCATATGGGCAAGCAAATACATTTTTACTTAATTCAGTTTATTTGTTTTAACATCCATCCATAATATTTGTCCTTCTGGCATCATAGTTATTTTGGCTATTTGAATACAGCTTTTCTCTCTCTCTTTTTTTTTCTGCTTAAATACCATATGATCTTATTTATATGTGGAATCTAATGAAAAATAGGACCAGAGGCATGGGTACATGGAACAGATTGACAGATCTCAGAGGCTGGGGGCTAGGGGAGAACGGGAAGAGAGTAACCAAAGAACATCTATGCACACATGCATAGCCCATGAACACAGACAATATGGTGAAGGCCAGGGCGGGGGGGGGGGGGGGGAGAGGGGAGGTGGACTGCATAGAGGGGGGTAAAGGGGAGTGAAAATGGGAGAAATCTGTAATATTGTCAATAACAAAATCAGTCCTTATTTTAAAATGTACTCAAACAGGTGCTGACATTCGCTATAGCTGTAGGATCTTGGGGAAGTCACTTAAACTCTGTGTCTCACTTTCAGGGACCAAGATCACATTAACCTCTGAGGCTGCCCATTACATCACAAGCAGATGTGACAAGAAAAAGCAGGCCTGTTGAGTAGTAAAAACTCCATGCCACATGAAACAAGTCTTATTAGACATCTCTCTTTTATTAAGACCAAATGAACATTTCCATAAATTTCATCTCTGAACTTTGTTACATCACTGAGGTTCTACTATCCAGAATGTATCTAATTTCCTTTCCACATAATAGCCCTTTAAACTGTATGGACAGCAAAGTTAATGAGGGCAGAATCCATAATTTAATCATCTTCAGACCCCCAAGGGTTCCAAGCAAAGTGCTTTAGATATAACTGCTGTTCAGTACACTTTAGTTACACAAATGGGTATTTAAAAGTGCCTACTCAAGAGCTAGGCTGCAGTTGAATATCTGGCTCCATTATATATGCTATGACCTTAAAATATCTGCATCTTTGACTCAGTTTCATCATCTGTAAAATGGCAACAACGATAAAAAGTAGCAACTGCTTGATGGGTTGCTGCAAGAATTTAAAATGTTTATATGCATAAAGCACTTCCAATAATACCTGACACATTGCTAGGTATAAATGAGGGACTTTAATATAGATTTTTGTATCCTCCTCAGTCATCTCTTCTCCAAATTAAACAGATTCAGCCTCTCTTACTGTTCTTATGGATGTGGTTTTATATTACTAATCTTAAGTTGGATGCTGAATTATACAAACTTGCTGAATGAACATCTTAGTTTCAATTAAGGAAGTATTAATATGGTCTAGTTAATAAATGAGTGCATGTACATGCAGATATCTTAAAAGCAACTCAACTTAACTATAGAACTATATAACAAATCAGAACTATATTTAACCTCAAATCTACTAGGGTACTGATGCCACAGTTACTAACTGATATGCAGTATAGACTGGTATGATAGGTTATAGTATTGTACAGTAAGGTATGGTATAGCATGGTGTGGTAGAGTGTCCATATGATATGGTAGCATAGAGTAAAGTAGATGATTAAGCCTTTACCTAATAGAGAAATGTATTCATACACTGACATATTTAGAAAATGTGGTAATTAATATAGTTTCTATGCATGAGGTATAATCTTAAAGTTATAAAATTATTTTCAGGGGCACCTGTTTAATACATCTAAACATCATTGTAAAAAATTATTCAATTTATCATTTAAATGTACCATTTAATATATCTAAATTATTATTGACTACCAATGTTGCTTCAGGGTCATTCTAAGAACAGTAAAAAAAATGAAAAATTATATTTGAAACTTGTTTTTGACCTAAAGAGTATGATTTTATTAACTAATAGATTAATAGATCTGGTTCTAAATATCTTTTGATTATCTTTAAAACTCAAATCCACCTTCAAAAAAATAAGGCTGACACCTTTAGGATAATCAAAAGGGTTTTGTTTTTTGTTTTTGTTTTGTTTGTTTTTTGTAATCTCCAACAAAATTCAAAGAAAAACTCAGTAATATTTTTGAGCAAAATTATCTCTATTAAATTATATCTCAAAAGTTGACTAACAACTATGAATGAGACATCATGCATGATTCAATTCAAACATACAGCATCTCCCCAAAAAATGTATACACACTTAACAGCTGATAGCTCAATTGGTGTTTCTTTTCAGGTTTAACACATTGGAATTAATAATTACTCAAAGTATATATACATTTTTGGGATACCCTATATTTATTGAATAGCTATTTTTGTTCAAGGTACCTGGGGATTAAAAATAAATGATAGAATAAAACCCTGTCCTAGAAACTACTT
This sequence comes from Corynorhinus townsendii, assembly GCA_026230045.1. Classification (NCBI taxonomy): domain Eukaryota; kingdom Metazoa; phylum Chordata; class Mammalia; order Chiroptera; family Vespertilionidae; genus Corynorhinus; species Corynorhinus townsendii. The sequence goes on from JAPDVU010000003.1 coordinate 177,808,837, forward strand.
ATACTCTTATTATTGAGTATACCCTTATACTCAGAAATATAAAATACCTATATGATGACAGGTAATGGCAGGTTTAGGAGGATTTCATTTTAAAAGAAAAAAAAAAACTGGGCTTCCAAAAAATTGGAAATTTTACAGAACCCAAAAAAGTAATATCCCTGATATCAATGATCAGAAAGCCATGCCAAATGTTCCTCCTATGCTTCCATCCTCTCCTCCAGCGCTGGGCCCCCACCATGTCTCACCTGATATCATCACCTCCCATCCTACATCCCTGTAACCAGGCTCTCCCCATGCCCCTCGCCCTGTACACCACTGTGCTATTGTTATAAACTGCAGATCTGGTCATGACACAACAAGTTTAAAGACCTTTAATAAGGTAGAATTGACTTCCATGAATAAAGCAGAAGTTTCTCAGTGTTGCATTCAGGGCCCTACACTTCCAGGCCTGCGCCTGTCCTTCCACATTCACCCTCAGGCACTGCTCTCCTCTACCACAGACCACATGGTGCACCTTCTCCTTTTGCTTGAAATGTCCTTCCTGACCTTTCTGCCAGGTCAGCCCTACTCACCCTTCCACCTCAGTAGCACAGTCTCTGACCTACTCCTTTGAATACATTCTTTATGCCTCCATCAAGTATGATCATAGCCTTTAAACAAAGATCTATAACAGCTCCTCTCCCACTGTCTGAAAATTCATTATTTACACGTCCATCTACCTCTGAGCTCCTAAAATAGTACAATCACGCTTGCTTTTCCCCCTCACTTATCTTTCATACCCTGTAGCCATCACAATGTTTAGAACATGAGGCACTTAATAAATATGTGTTGAATGAATGGAGGAGCAGATGTTTTTAATGGACTCTGAAGGACAAACAGGTCATAATAGATATAAGTAGGAGGTAAAGGGGGGAGGAGATGGGAGCTATTCGGGTTAATTAGTAAAAATCACATGGTTATGTTTGAGAAAGATTAATTCAGCAGCAGAGTAAAAGGTCTAAAAAGAGCCAAGAGAAGAAGTGTGAAAGTTAGTTAGCTATTTTTATAGTTCAGACAAAAACAAAATAAAAATAACTTTGATTCAGTGATGCCAACAGAAATAGAAAAGACTTATTAGAGATGGATACTCTCCTTGGAAATACTTACACTGTAATTATTTCTTGTGTACATAAATTACTGAACTTTCTTATTAAATTTCCTTCTACATTAATCTGTTCCACATCATTTTCCTTTATTTGGGATTAGTGGAAAGAACTGCATTTGTTAGGCAGAAAATGGCCCTTTAATTTTTGCCTAGAAAGTTTGTACTCGTAAAAAGACAAAAACCCATTTAAATTGCTATCTCTTCCCACAGTCAAGTATGTAACTTACCTGGAAGCATAAAATGTAAAATGGCTCGAAGTGCCTCCAGCTGCACTGACAATGATGTCCTGTGACTTTTCATAACTGTTATTATTTTGGGGGCCACTGCTGCCATTACATCCAGGGGAATGTTACTAGAGACACAAGATTGAAATGCTTATTAAAAATACAAACCGATTTCTCATTGTACAAGCACCAATTTGAAACAAGTGCATGAACCAATACATTCTATCAGAAAAGGCTTATATGAAAATGCATTTGAATTCAGTAATGTGAGCATACATAATTTTAATTATTCTTTCATTTAACTTTAACCTCAAGAAGTTGAATTCACAGTCATCTGGGCATTCTTTTATTTCCTTTCAAATACTAACAACTCCCACATGAGCTCCACATGGGTTACTGGCAACAAGCCTGAAAAGGAGACGTCATTATCCCCATTTTCCAGATGAAGAACTTAAGCTGATAGAGGGTAACTATCAAGGTCCTGTCACTAGGAGGTGACAGAGCCAGGCTGGAAGGTAAACTCACCTGACCCCCAAGGTAAGGGCTCTTTACATCATACTGCATGTCTCTTCTAGAATAACAGCACCAGACTTCTTATATAGTTTTCTCCTTAGTTTTATTTGCATTACAGTTTTGATTTCTTTAAGGTATTTTAACTATTCTTTCTTAATTTTATTTTTTACCAGAGGCCCGATGCACGAAAATTCATGCAAGAGTAGGCCTTCCTTCCCCAGCTGCCGGCACTGGCTTCCCTCTGGCACCCAGGACCCGGGCTGCTTCCCTCCAGCCCTAGCTTCGTCAGGAAGGACGTCTGGAAGATGTCCAGTCTACTTAGCATATTACCCTTTTATTATTATAGATTTTCAATTACAGTTTCCATTCAATATTATTTTATATTAATAATCATAAACTTTACAAATAAAGTGGTCCCCTTGATATTTCAAATACCCACCTGGCCCCATACATAGTTATTATAATGTTATTGACTATATTCCCTAAGCTGTACCTTACATCCCATGACTAGTTTGTAACCACCAATTTGGACTTTTTCATCACTTCATCTTTGTGCCCAGTTCCCCAACGCCCCTCCCCTCTGGCAGCCATCAGTCTGTTCTCTGTATCTCTGAGTCCATTTGTGTTTTATTTGTTTGTTTTGTTCTTTAGATTTCACATATAAGTGAAATCATGTCTTTCTCTGTCTTATTTCACTTAGCATAATACCCTCTAGGTCCACCCACTGTGGTGCAGATGGTAAAATTTCATTCTTTTTTATGGCCAAGTAGTATTCAATAAGAACCATGTCCTCACTTTGCATGGTTCCATGGTCATTGAAATACAGTCCCTTTTCCACCTTAAACTTCCTGTTTAAACACAATCCCTCTTTGTACCCCTGCCCCCTCATTTGGCAATCCCAGCTGGGTTCTTACCACTATGCCTCTTACACATCAATGCCATTGCATTATCACACAGTATGTGATTATCTGTTGACATATCAGCCTCCCCAACTACACAATGAGTTTTCAGCACAGGTGTGTTGTCAGTTAACTCTGAATCTCCAGGACTGGAACTGTATGCACGTTATATGTGAGAAAATAGCCAGAAACATGAATTGCCCAGAATCTACAAAATCTAAAATGTAGGTTGTTAACTCCACTGTGTTTTCACCTCATTTATAAAGATTCACACACTTCCAGGACCATAAAAATCACCATCTATGATAAACTTCATTTAACTATTCAAAAGCAACTTTTAAATAAGAGAAATTCAACTCAAAGGTATGACATATATAAACATAAATAGAATAGCTGGGCTGATGAAGAAAACAATATACCCAATTCCTTTTACATCTATAGATGTGCTATATCCAATTCCTTATGCTATATGCATTCCATTTATTCATATTTAAAAACAGTATTAATAATAATAACTATGATTTATTGAGTGCTTATTATCCTAATAAAAGGAATTATCCTAATCCCTTTCTTTAAATTAATTCATTTAATTCTTACACTCTAAACGTACAACTGATGAGGTTATTATTATGCCTCTTTACTAATGAGGCACCTGAAATTTAGAGACGAAACAGTTGGCTCAGATTAGTAGGAAAACCAGGACAGGAAATCAGTTTTCACTGCAACATCTGTGCCATGCAGTTTTCCTTTTATGCATGAGAGCGTTCAATACAGCCTATTTTTGTTTGAAATTTACTCAGACTATGACCAAGTTACCTCACATTCTTTGGCATAAATGTAAAAAGGCCCTGAGCATATACTGTAGCCCCCATTACCCACCCCCAGATCTGGTCTCTGCTGTGCCTCTAACCAGCCAGATAGTCTTGACATCTCTAGACTTGGACTAGCTGTGAATAAAAGTTTCCCAGCTAAAGAATAAACAGGAAGAGAAGACAAAGTTAATTTAAATGAAGGGACATCCATAAAAGTCAGTTGTGAAAAATCAACAATTAGAAGTCATATCCTGATCTGAACTTTTTTTACCTTTCATACACAATAATTTGAAAAACTATTTAAGGTTATGTGCTGTATAATTGCCACTTTGAAAAAATGTACTCAACACCAAGCATGAAGCATAGATGCAAACCTTCAACATATTTCTAATATCTCTATTATCCCTTTCAATATTCAGATAAGTCTGTGAAATCTTGATATGATATTATATTATACAATGTTTCAATTATCAAATGTCTTATTTTTCTTTTCATTCTTAGAAATATGCTTGAAATATTTATATTCTACCTGGTCCAAAATTACATCTTCTGCTTAAGTTTATGAATCTATATTACCTTCCTTCGAAAAGATGATTCAGCATTTTGCAGCCACTTTCAGCCACTTCAGGGGAGTGTAGATGCCTCTGCATCAACTCCTGCACATTGAGGTAGATTCCTTTCGACAACAGGATTTTTCTGAAATTAACTACAAGATTTTTTAAATGTTACTTGTAGAAATGAATACACACAGAATACTAAAGAGTCCAAAATCATAGGAAAGTATATATACAAGTCTATATGTAATTTATATTTCATTGACAACTTTACAATCATTAATGTTTGTTTCATTATAATATACTAGAGGCACAGTGCACAAAATTTGTGCACAGAGGTGGGGAAGTCACTCAGCCTGACCTGCACCCTCTCCAATCTGGGAGCCCTTGGGGGATGCCAACTTGCAGAGAACTGGCCTAAACTGGCAGTTGGACATCCCTCTCGCTATCCAGGACCTCTGGCTCCTAACCGCTCACCTGCCTGCCTGCCTGATCCCCCTTATTGCCCTCCCCTGCTGGCCTGGTCACCCCTAACTACCCTCCCCTGCCGGCCTGGTCACCCCTGTTAACTTTTTTTTTTTTAGTCTTATCCCCTTCACACATAATTGTACTTGACTTCCTTATTGGCTTCTCCCTCTCACACAATTTTTCTCTCTCCTTTATGTAACACTTTTTCCTACTGACTCATCATTTATAAACTTTTCTTTCCTCCTTATTTCCTACTTCTATTCCATCATCTTTCTTCCCATCTTTCTCCTAACCCCACTCCCTCCCCCCATTCCTTCTTTCCTTTATCTTTACCCTGTCCCTCCTTCCCCTTTTCCTTCCTTCCCACCTTAATTTTTTTCTTCACTTCCTCCCTTGGACCTGCTTTGCTTCCTCCCCCATTTCTTCCTTCTTCCCATTCTCCTTTTAAGCTCTACCAGCTCCCCTTTAAAACTCTTCTTCCCTCCCTCTTTCTCTCTCATCCTACCTTTCCCATACACTCTTCTCTACTTACTTCCGCTGTTTTAATATCTATCTACCTGCTGAATTATTCACTATCATTTATCTTTTTTCTTTTCTGACTCCTACTTTTAAAATCTGTCCCCAGTACACAACTATACTTGATTTTCATTACAGCTCCCACAGTTCACTCACACATGCTCTTTCCTTCTTTAACTCTGCTCTCTACTGACTCCTTTATAAAGTTCTTCCCTCCCTCCTTCCCTTCTTAAAGCTTCCGTTGTGGGGAAGGGCATTAACCCCCAGCCCAGGGCTCAGTCCCAGCCAGGTGTTTGCCATCCCCCCTTCCCCAGCCTCCTCACCACTGTCCTGCTTCCATTCTTTGCCTGGGACACCTGGCCCAGCAAGGGTGGCCAAGGCCTGCGCAGCCAGGGCACTGCAGACATGAAGCAGGAGCATCTCCACCCAGAAGGCCTCAGACCGTCCTCCACTCTGACCCGGTCCTGTGGGCGCCTCCCCACCAACAGCCACCACCACCCTCCTCCCGCATCTGGGCGGGGCTCCCCATTCCCCACCACCTGAGCCCTGCCCCTTGCCAGGTGCACTTGCTCCGCATCCCCGTGGTCACCACCCCTTCTCGTGTGCAGCCACACATTTTTTCCCTTTTCCATTCCTGCATCTTTTTCTTGTTCTCTTTCTGTATTTCTGTTTCTCCTCTCAGCCTGTCTGCATGCAGGCCTGCCTTACTCTTCCTCTCCTTTCTTATTCCCTCCTATCGTATCCTGTCCTACCCCAGGCCTTGCAGCTGCCTGAGCAGAGGGCGAGGATGCAGCCGGCTGATCCAGTAGTGATGTGATGCTGTAATGGACAATTTGCATATTCTTTTATTATATATATACTAGTGGCCCAGTGCACAAAATTCGTGCATGGGGGGGAGGTGTTCCTCAGCCCGGCCTGCACCCTCTCTAATCTGGGACCCCTCAAAGGATGTCCTACTGCCAGTTTACAGGGATCGGGCCTAAACCAGCAGTCAGACATCCCTCTCACAATCTGGGACTACTGGCTCCAGCCGCTCACCTGCCTACCTGCCTGCCTGCCTGCCTGCCTGATTGCCCCTAACTACTCTGCCTGCTGGCCTGCTTGCCCCCAACTGCCCCCCTGCTGGCCTGTTCACTCCCACCTTCCCTCCCCACTGGCCTGCTCACTCCAAACTGCCCCCCTCACTGTCCTGATCACCTCCAACTGACCCCCACTGATGGCCTGCTCACCCCCAACTGGCTCCCCTGCTGGTCTGCTTACCCCCATTGGCCCCGCCCCCCAACAGCCTGATCACCCACAACTGCAGTCCCATCCTGACCTGATCACCCCCTGGCGATCCAAGCTCCCAGCCCCTCCTTTTTTACTTTTTTTTTTTTTTTCAGCGCCTCCTTGAGCAGAGACCAGGGCCAACTGGATGCAAGTATCTGGGAATTATTTATCTTCTATAATTGAAGCTTTGTAGCCTTGAGTGGACGCCAGGGCCAGCTTGGCTTCCTCCATCGCCAGGGACAACCCAAGCCTCCTGCTTGCTCCAGTTCAGTGGCCACCGCCATTTTTGTTGGGATTTATTTATCTTCTATAACTGAAACTTTGTAGCCTTGAGTGGAGGCCAGGGCCGGCTGGTAGCCTGGGTTGCCAGGCGGTGATGAGATCAGGATGGGACTGGCAACCCAGCTCCCAAACCCTCCTTGAGTGGAGGCCAGGGCCAGCTGGAAGCAGGTATCTGGGATTTATGTATCTTCTATAATTGAAACTTTGTAGCCTTAAGCGGAGGCCAGGGCAGGCTAGGGCGGAAGCTTGGCTTCCTCCATCACCGAGGCAACCCAAGCCTCCTGCTCACTCCAGCTCTGTGGCTGCCGCCATCTTGGTTGGGTTAATTTGCATACTTGGTCCTGATTGGCTGGTGGGCATGGCTTGTGGGTGTAGCAGAGGTACTGTCAATTTGCATGTTTCTCTTTTATTAGTGTAGATAGATGCTATTTCCAATGGTTTTTCATTTATGAACTTATGGAGGTTTTAATTTTAAAAGTAGATGGCTACCAATGTAATCACCATACCCTTGGCCATGTGAAAAGAGTGTTTTACTCCAAAGTAAGATTGGAAGTTAAGTTTCATTTGAATATTTAAAATAATTTCATGAAATAACTGTATTTATATAGAGCTAAGACTCACTAGGTATACTAGGCACTAGTGATGTGGGAAAAGTTACAGGTGTGTGGAGATATTGACCATCCTCTCTCAGACCTAGAGGGGCTATAATGTGGGGCCAGACACTGGAACCAGACTGGGATGCCTTCAGCTTGAGCTACTTTCTCCATTTGCCCTACAAGGTCCCACTTCCTCTGAGCTCCAGTGCAGGCAAGGCTGGGGGACCCAGACACATACAAGGAGAAATTGGACTTTTTGGTAGCAGGGCAGGAACTTGGGGGCAACTTTCTCCCAGACAGAGGTGCTCACAGAAGTACTGTTCCTATGCTTGGACCTTCTAGGTCGCAGTGCTGACTGGCAGCCATTTCTGTTTGCTCCACTCTAGTGATTCCCTAAGACCCTGCCTCGTCCAGTTTACAACCCACCCAAGCCTGTGCAGCTGCTTTTGCATATGAATGGCCTATCCTTGCTCAGGCTAAAATCTCTCAAACAAGCTGCAGCTGGGTCAGGGAGCCCCAAACCTATCAATAAAAGGCCAAGACCTGGCACCAGCACCAGCACCACAGCTGCCTTGCTTCACAACTGGGCCTCATCTGGGCACTTCCAAACCCAATAAAGAGGAGGAATTACAGATCTCTCTGTATCTCCTGCTGGGTGGCCCCAGGCAGTGGCTGACTTTACACCTCCCTGGAGACTCAAGAGCCAGTGTACCCAATGGTCAGTATCAGACCATCCCAGATTATAACTCTACACATCCATAAGCAACACACTCAAGGGGCAGGCTCAGTGAACACCAAATCCCCATTGAAGCATGTCCTACTCCATAGGGGTGTCTCCTGCACAGTAGCTCTTCCACTGTAGTCACAGATTGAACCCACAGCCAATTGGCCTGGATGTCAATTCCTCTCAGTGACACCAACAGCAATTAAGGCTAAACAACAAGACTGTGCACACAGCCCACAAAGGGGTGCACTTAGAGCAAGCATGTCAAATTCATGGCCGGCAGGCTGCGAGTTTGACATGCTTGACCTAGAGTGTCCGCCTCAGATGATTGGGGAGGCTGAGCCACTGGGTCCTATCAGATACCTACTACACAAGGCCACTCTATTAACTTAAGGAGACTTAGCAGCTCTACCCAATACATAGAAACAAACACAGGGAAGTAGCCAAAATGCAGAGACAAAAAAATATGTCACAAATAAAACAAATGGGAGTAAGAAAACTACTGGATATAGAGTTCAAAACCAAGGTTATAAGATTACTCAACAATCTTCTAGAAACCTCAAAGGGACTTCAGTGAGACTTTCAAGGATCTTAGTGAGAATGCCAAAAAAGTAGAAAAGAACCAGTCAGAAATTAAGCATACACTGACTGAAATAAAGAATAATATATAGAGATCCAACAGCAGATTAGAGGATCCCAAGAATCAAATCAATGATTTGAAATATGAGGAAGCAAAAAACATCCAACAGAAGAGCAAAAAAAAACGAATCCAAAAATATGAAGATAGTGTAAGGAGCCTCTGAGACAACTTCAAGCATACCAACATTCACATTATGGGGGTGCCAGAAAAAGAGAGAGCTCAAGATATTGAAAACCTATTTGAAGAAATAATGACAGAAAACTTCCCTCACCTGGTGAAAGAAACAGACTTACAAGTCCAGGAAGCACAGAGAAACTCAAACAAGAGGACCACACCAAGACACATCATAATTAAAATGCCAAGGGCTAAAGACAAAGAGAGAATCTTAAAAGCATCAAGAGAAAAGCATTTAGTTACCTACAGGGTGTGCCCATACAACTGTCAGCTGATTTCTCAACAGAAACTATGCAGGCCAGAAGGGAATGGCAAGAAATATTCAAAGTGTGACCAGCAAGGACCTCCAACCAGCAAAGCTATCATTTAGAATTGAAAGTCAAATAAAGAGCTTCACAAACAAGAAAAAAACTAAAGGAGTTCATCACAACCCAACCAGTATTATATGAAATGTTGAATGGTATTCTTTAAGAAAAGAAAGAAGAAGAAAAAGAAAAAGATCAAAAGTATCAACAACAAAAATGGCAACAAATACATATCTATCAACAATTGAATCTAAGAATCAAACAAATAAAAAATCTAGTAAACAGAATAAACTGGTGAATAAAATAGAATCATAGGCATGGAAACGGAACAGCCTAATGATTCTCAAAGGACAGGGAGGTGGTGTTTGGGGCAGGAAGAGATTATACAAAGATCTTATATGCATGTATGCATTACCTATGGACACAGACAATAGAGTGGGGAAGGCCTGGGGCGGGGTAGTGCAGGAACCAGGTGGAGGGGAGTTATGGGGGAAAAAAGAAGGACATCTGTAATAATCTCAACAATAAAGATTTTTTAAAAAGAAAGAAACTGGTTCATAAAATAGAATATAGGTACACAATGGAAAACTACCCAGCCATTAAAAATGTAAATGTAAGTATTTATATTTATCAACACAAAAAATGTGCGCTTTGTCTGTATAAGAGTATATGATCCCATTTCTGCAAAAAAAAAGGGAAATATTTTGTCTATATCACATGTGAATACATACAGAGAAGTCCAGAAAAAACACATCAAAATATTTATTTTCTTCTTTTTTTACCTATATATATATGATATATAGTATATAGAGATATGCATAATATACATGATGCATGTATATACTTACTATATATATCAGATATATACATTTTACATTTTTTACAATGTGTTGCTTTTATAATTTAAAAAACACAAAATGTGTTTCCTTTTATTAAAAACTAGGGCGCACTCCTTACCATTTTGTTCTAGGAGAGTGCACAAAGCGTTCGCAGATGCCTGAAAGACTTCTTTTGATGAAGAATGCATCAGCATGGAGAGCATCACTTCCCGGTGAGCTGGGAACCTTGCACAAATTCAACCACAATGTTAATCTTTCCAATCATGATCTCAAATATTCACTTATCTACTCTCTCTAACAAAATACAAGGGCATATACATATTGTATATCACCTCCACTTACAAGAGTGAATTATGGTTATACAGTTTTATATGTATTTATAAGTTAGACTTAAATCCATTAAATGCTAATAAATTAGTATTTCTGTTTCTTCAAAGTTGATAAGCAGTAGAGGGGGGGAAGACTTAGCAAATCTATGAAGAAGTGGTTAGATTTAAAAGAGAAAGATACAATGAGAAAAAGAATATAATGGAAGCTTGTAAAGAAGCAGTGTGAGTTTTTGAAATGCAGAGCACAGATACATTTTCTTTTAACAATGTATTTATTTTAAAGATTCCTATGGCTGTTGACAAATCGGTGTGCTATGAAGTGAAATTTTAACTGCAACATGAATCTACCTTACCCAAACCTCTTGAAAAGATTGCTCAAGGTGAACCAGGATTACCATTTCCTTTCAAAATGGAGATGTTTAATTAAATAGAGAGTGTATTTTTAATTCTCTTCTAATTGGCAGTGGGTCACCATGCAAACAGGCAATAAGGATTGGATATTACTATTTAAGTTCCCAAGATAAGTCATTTAAATACTGAGTGAGAGTAAACAGCACAAATGTAAGCAGCTGCCACAAGACATGGTTGTGGCCCTGATACAAATCTGATAGACACAGATCTCCTGTTTACAGTTTGTATCTTTGGAAAGAAGGCCCGTCTTACAAGGTTTGGATAGCATTCCCATAGAAAGCCTCCTCAAGAGGCATCAGCTACAAATAATGCTCCCAGGAGAAGGCAGGTCAACACTGCAACATCAAGCAGGGAAACACTATAGGAGGCTTCTAAACACATTTAACTCCTGATATTGACAACCTGCCGGCTAGTCACTGCAACAGAAAAGGTCACAGGTGACTGCAATTTCTATCTCCTATTTAAAATGGCATTATTTAAAATATATATTTTTGTTGATCTCAGAAATGAAGGGAGAGGGAGAGAGAGGTAGAAACATCAATATAGAGAATCATTGATCAGCTGCCTCCTGCACACCCCCTACTGGGGATCGAGCCTGCAACTTGGGCATGCGCTCTTACCAGGAATCTAACCGTGAACTCCTGGATGCTCAACCACTGAGCCATGCCAGCCAGGCTAAAATGGCATTTTTAAATGAACAGAAATTTTAAGGTTCTTTCTTGATGATTCATAGTTTACTGAATGACTCTTGACTCCAAATGTCACAGTAATAACTCAAACACACAACCTTTTACTAATTCCTGAAGGCAATGGGATCACAATGTTATCTATCCACTACTATTTTGTGAAGGGACTTAAAACATATGTACCTATATCAAAAATCTTTCTAACAATAAAATTTGCAGTTATGGTATTTTATATGCATTGATTAGAAATATAAATAAAATGTTCTATCTTATAAAATCAAAACAACTGACTGGCCATCTTCATCTCCAATCTTCTCATGCAAACTGTTTTGGTACATAAGGAGATTATTTAGGGCCCAGCAGGCAGCCTCCTGGATTAGGGGAAGAGAAAGAAAAAAAACCTGTCAAAACATAAATCATTGAACAAACAATTTTGAATAACTATAATATTTATGGAGTCCAACCTGCACACGCTCGTTCTTTCTATGCCACGTTAGGGCTTTGTAACAGGCTTCTAGCCAAAACAATTTATCTTCTTCTTCATCATCATCATTCTCCTGATTTTCATTCTTTTCCTCTAAGTCTTGATTTAAAAAAATGGTCTCAGCTTTAAAAGAACATAAATATATGTCTGTCTTACAGTTTAAATGATGAGCTCTAAGTCCATATTTTGAAACAAAATGAACAGAGTGAGGTACTCGTTAGTAGCGGCTTTGGTTGATTATAAAGAACTTTTTAATATATCACACACCTTGTGACACTGCTATCCCATCTAGCTAAATGGACAAATGAGGAAGAGGGAATCAAACAAAACCAATGGACTAGGAGAGAATCCAAGATGGCGGCGTAGGTAAACACCTAAACTGCTGCCTCCCGCAACAATTTCAAAAATACAACTAAAAGAAAAAACGTCTATCACCCAGAACCATGGGAAAGCTGGCTGAGTGGAAGTTCTACAACTGAAGGAAAGAGAAAAGAGCATTGAGACATGCACAAGCACTGAAAAGCTGAGGTACGGAGGCGCGGGATCCGGGCTGGCGGCGGGCGTTGCTTTTTTCAACCCGAAGGGAGACAAGCCCCCGATTACTCTGAAATACAGTTTCTGGGGAGACACGGGGGACCCAAACTCCTACGGGGAGAAGCTGGACTGTCTGCCAGTGAGGGTGGCTTGCTTGCAGAGCTGCGCACAGGAATAATTGTTTATGGCACTGGGGCACGGGACTCAGGACTCGGGGATGCAGAGCCGGCTAACTAGCAGCCATTGCTGTTTGCCACGCCCTAGCCTAGTGACACCCTGAGACCCTGCCCTGAACAACCTACAAACCCACCCAAGCTCTAAGCAGCAGCTTTTGCATAAGAAAGCCCTGCCCTATTGCAGCTTAACATAGCAAACTTGCAGCCCAGGTCAGACAGCTCCAAAACCTCCAAACCACAAGCAAAGAAGAGAAAACTGTAGCTCTCACTGTTTCTCCTGCTGGGTGGCCTCAGACAGTAGCTGACCTGCACCCCATTGGAGATCCAGAAGCCAGTGTACCTAGTGGTCAGTGTGAGACACCAGATTTCAACTCCTCACATCCATAAGTGACACATTCAAGAGGCAGACTCAGTGAGCACCAAAGCCCCACTGAAACAAGTCCTGCCCCATAAGCATGTCTTCAGCACAGCAGTTCTTCCATTATAGACACAGCGAGTGCTCACAGCTAATTGGCCTGGAGGTCAATTCCTCCCAGTGTACCAATGGCAATTAAGGCTTAACTACACCAAGACTTTGCACTCAGCCCACAAAGGGGTGTACCAAGAGCATCCACCTCGTGTAATTGAGGAGGCTGAGCTACTGCCCCCTATAGATCACCTACCACACAAAGCTACTCCATCAACACAGGGAAGCAGCCAAAATGTGGAGACAAAGAAACATGTCACGAATGAAAGAAACAGAGGAAAGCAAACTACTGGATGACATAGAGTTCAGAACCACATTTATAAGGTTACTCAAGAATCTTCTTAAAACCGCTGAGAAACTTGATGAGACCTTCAAGGAGCTTAATGAGAATGCCAAAAAAATGGAAAAGGATCAGTCAGAAATGAAGCATACACTGTCTGAAATAAAGAATATACAGAAACTCAACTGTAGATCAACGTACCCCAAGAATCAAACCAAAGATCTGAAATATGTGGAAACAAAAAACATCCAACCAAAAACACAAAAAGAAAAAAGAATCCAAAAATATGAAGATAGTGTAAGGAGCCTCTGGGACAATTTTAAGCGAACCAACATCTGAATTTTTGGGGTGCCAGAAGAAGGGAGAGAGCAAAATATTGAAAACCTATTAGAAGAAATAATGACAGAAAACTTTCCCTACCTGGTGAAAGAAATAGACTTACAAGTTCAGGAAGCACACAGAACCCCATACAAGAGGAATCCAAAGAGGACCACACCAAGACACATCATAATTAAAATGCCAAGGGCAAAAGACAAAGAGAGAATATTAAAAGCAGCAAGAGAAAAACAGTTAATTACCTACAAGGGAGTACCCATACGACTGTCAGCTGATTTCTCAGCAGAAACTATGCAGGCCAGAAGGGAGTGGCAAGAAATATTCAAAGTGATGAACAGCAAGAACCTACAACCAAGATTACTCTACCCAGCAAAGCTATCATTCAGAGTTGAAGGTCAGATAAAGAGCTTCACAGACAAGAAAAAGCTAAAGGAGTTCATCGCCACCAAACCAGGATTACATGAAATGCTGAAGTGTATTCTTTAAGAAGAAGAAAAAGGTAAAGATAAAAATTATGAACAACAAAATGACATCAAATACATACCTACCAACAAGTGAATCTAAAAATCAAGTGAATAAAAAATCTGAAGAACAGAATGGACTGGTGAATATAATAGAATCAGGGACATAGAAAGGGAGTGGACTGATGATTCTCAGGGGAAGCAAGTGTGAGGGGTGCGGGAAGAGATTGGACAAAAATCTTACTCCTATGGATGAAGACAGTGGCGGGGGGTAAGGGCATGGGGTGGGGTGGGGAATCAGGTGGAGGGGAGCTATGGGGGGAAAAAAAGAGGAACACCTGTAATAATCTGAACAATAAAGATTTATTTAAAAAAAAAAAAAACCAATGGACTAGAGGAAGATTAATGGAGATTAGCTCTCCCATAACAAAGTCAAATCAAAGATGGACTGTTGTATGAACTTGGGAAATGTTAATTCCCTTGAAACAACATAAACTGATGAACAAAAACAGACCCAGAGGCAGAGAAGCATCAATCAGACCGTCAACCCTCAGAGGGAAGGTGGGAGAGGGAGGGGGTAAGGGGGAGAGATCAACCAAAGGACTTATATGCATGCATATAAGCCTAACCAATGGTCACAGACAACAGGGGGGGTGAGGGCATGAGCAGGAGGGTGAGGGGCAATGGGGGGATAAGGACACATATGTAATAACTTAATCAATAAAGAAATTTTTTAAAAAGTATCCTCTACTAGAAAATGAATTACATTAGGACAGAAAGGGCACTTAATGAGTCCTGCTCAACATATGACTTTCTTGTTATAATGTTAACAGTCAGGATCAAATGTACCTGTAAGATTTCCTTTTTAGCAAAGTTACTTACTGAGGAGCGCTAAACAGCTGAGCCCTGCAATTTGCAATGTTGCATTCTCTGAATACCGCTGTACAGCTTCCACCACAAACTCGTGTACCTGGTTTAATACCAGGATATTAAAAAAATTACCTGAAAGTTAAGTGAAATATTAGCTGCGTTCTCACTCATGGAACTAAAATTAACTTTAATTATATAACAGTATTTAAATCAGCAAGGTTAAGTAGTGAATAGTTTAATGACATTAAAACATATATTTACCTTAATTAAAATAGCTTAACATGATGGCATTAAGTTTTAAAAATTTATTTCATGCAGTCATTCAATAATCTTACTTAGGCGATGGAACTGACTGGGTAAAAATAATATGTTTGGGTGGTATTAACTTTGTGTGCTTTGACTCCCTCTCATGCCATCATTATATGAAAACAATGAGGTGTCTGTTAAACATGGTTCTACAATATTCATTGTACATAACAGTTTAATTTTCCTGTCTTCTGAAAGATGGGGGGTTAAGGCCCTCCCTTGTCATTAAATGCTTTTGCTGAAACATCCTTCTTTCGCTCAAAGAATACTTTTAAGAAAATCCATTGGCACACTTATTATTACTTGATCTTGTCTGTGGAAATCCTAGAAGAAAACCAAGCAAATATTTCAATAACTTTAACCCTACCCAGAAGAAGTCCCACACCTTTTTACACTCATTCTTCCAAGAATCAACACATCATTCAGAAATTTAAATCCTGAAGAGGAAAAAATAAATGATATTCCTGAAAGATGTGCCTCTTTCCATTCACTTGTTTGTAATTCACTAACCATTGACAGGTTTCCTTCTAGCAGTTAGAATGGCACTCCTATTTAGCCATAGGGTAATTAAATGATCCCTGAGAAACAAAGCCAGAATTGGAAAAGATCCCATATAATAAAACACAGTAAATAGCAATCAGTGCTTTTAAAATCAAAAGGTAGTTTTACTAGGCATAGCTCTTTGTTACCAATACCCTCATGTGTCTGCCTCTTCCAGATACACCCACTAAGCAGACATGCTCCCAGCCCTTAGTGATCTTTGGTCTTGGAGTCATTTTAAAAAGATTCTCTTCTACTTTTATCCATTTATTTAAACTTGGCTCTTCTCCCCACTATTATTCCCATGCCACTGCCAGCTCTGTGACTGGGCAAATACCAGTAAAACTGGCCCCACCTTGTTTTCAGACAATTTCTATAAAAATACATAGTAAATTGTATAAGGCTTTAAATGCATTAAACCCCTAATTAGATTACATAATTTGACAAAATGCTAAGTATTTAAATCTTGACTTTGTGTTTTTATTTTTTAAAAATATATTTCATTGATTTTTTACAGAGAGGAAGAGAGAGAGATAGTTAGAAACATTGATGAGAGAGAAACATCCATCAGCTGCCTCCTGCACGGCCCCTACTGGGGATGTGCCCGCAACACAGGTACATGCCCTTGACAGGAATCAAACCTGGGACCCTTCAGTCCGCAGGCCGACGCTCTATCCACTGAGCCAAATCGGTTTCAGCTGTGTTTTTATTTTAATTATGAAGAGAAAGTTAAAGGTTTTATATAGCTTCTTTGGAAACAATAACAGGGACAATAAATTCTCTAGTTTTTAAATGGAGCACATAATAAACCTGTTAAGAAATCAATGAGAGAAAAAAAAATGCATCCTTATCTGAAGATAAATTTTGTAGAGAGTGCCTGGGAAGGCACATGAGCATTTCTTTAATTATTGTGAGCTGAATCAGTGGCATTGGCAGAGCCATGTCCTGGAAACATACCTTGCCAGAGGCAGGAGTGTTGTCAGCCTGACCTTCAGCCCAAGCACCAGGGGGTGGGTTTCATTATCTAAATCCAGCCAAGCACCCACCCAAAAGTGACGATTACAAAGAACCCACAAGAATGCACAAAATCTCCTTTGTCTTGGGCTTTAGTAAAACTTCCTGTTTTTTGCTGTATAAAATAAAGCTCTGTATTGGCTCTGGGTCCCCGTCTCTCCATCAGAGGACAGTGGTCCCACCCAGTCCCAGCTTTCCCTACTGTATTTGTGTCTGTCTCTTTCATTTTCTCAATCTCTCATTGCCCCTACTCAGGAACCAGACCACTCTCTAGCTGCGCTGGATGCAGAAAAGAGAGAAATATTTATAAAATTTGACGGCTTTTTATTTTCAAAAAGTTACAGAACAACACAAAACTTAGTGATGTGCTATTTTTTCTGGTTCATTTAATTTTAATAGCATAATGCCAAGCACCCTTCATGTACCATGACAGACCTATTTGTTAATCAAGTACCATTTCCCTACTCCCAATCATGAAACCACTTCCTCTGATTCATTACCAGGGGTTAAGGTGAACTCATATTTTTAATATAAGTTGAGCAAGCTGTAACTTGACTGTGAGTCAAGTGTAAGTGGCAGAACTTGAAATAGAGGATTGTATGTTAGTATGGTACTCAAATATCTATTTTAAGAAATTAACAGTGGCATTGAATTAAAATGTTCTCAAATATCACCTAGCAAGCACAACTGTGTCCTTCATGAAACATAATAAGTAAAAATCTCAACTGATAAAAAAAAACGATAAACTAGTAAATGGCTACTACGTCTTAGAAGAAATGCTTTTGTTTAGGGATGCAGAAATCCAAGCCCTCAGCCTGATTTCACCACTTACTCACTACATGATCTTGGGTAGCACACACAGACTTGCTGAACCGGGTCCTCATCTGTAGGTATGGCGATGTGGTAATATGTCTTAATATTTATTTTATCTATAATTTTTATTTCATAGTTTTCAAAGTCATTTCTTATGTATAATATTATTGTTTTATTGATCCTTTAAATGATCCTGGAAGATGGGTTGGAGGGGAAAGTGGGGCAGGGAGGTTCAACAGGGAGTTGAAACAAGAACTGTGAGGTGAAGGAAAATGGGTAGCCTTGTAGGAAAGTATGGGTCACTCGGATAAATGGACTAGCCGTGGACTCTCTCCAAGGTAGGGTAGCTCGACCAGAGTCTCCCCCATTCAGCTTGGACCGTAAAACAATTCTGAAGTGCTCCTAGATCAGTCCTGTGTCCTAACTCCTGCAAATCCTGAGGATCTGTAACTTAGATCCTCAGGATTTGCAGAGATTAAACTCAGTCAGAGATTCTCACAAGCATATAGGAAAACAAGACTGCGACAGACTGGCAGCATAGAAGCACCAAGGTTAAACTCCCAAGAACTTCTTATATTGGAATTCTCAGACACAAAACACAAGGTAGCTATGGATTAATGATTAAAGAAAACAAAACAAAAAAACTCAGCACAAAATTCTGGATAGTGTTAACCTCTGTAGAGAAAGCAGAGAAATAGCCCAGAGTAGCTTTACCAACCTAGCAATGCACTAATATCCAAGTTGGTTGGAGAGTCCTTTTGCATTATGCTTCACATTTTCTGCATATATGCTCATTCTTTATATGTGTCAACTATTTACATAATGATACTTTAAAAATCACACTAAGACTTCTCTTACATTACCCACATCTATTTTTGCCACTCCTTTTAAAATTTCTCCTAAGCATGACAGGACAGTTTATAATTTTACAGTATTTCCATCTAATGTATGTCAGTATGTTACTTTTCCATCAATATAAAACATACATATGCTGTATATACTTACATCATATAGACTGTGATAATAAATGAACCAAGAATTATAACTCACCTAATGTAAGCCTATGGAGCAAGCAGCAACTCACTTCTTGAATTTTTTCATTGACAGGGAAGGCTTTCATGGCTTCTACCACAATGTTGTAACACCTGACATTGCCACTCATGAGGACTTCAACATTGTTGCCTAAATTTAGAGAAATTCTAATCATCATTAAGGTAAGAATATTCCCTTGGAAATACACATACAAAGACTTCTTACATAAACTGAGAATCTATGGCAGCATAAATGCCTACATTTCCAAATTTAAATACCATGTTTTGTCAAATAGCTATAAAAATACTATGCTGTTCATTGCAGGTATAATAGGATTTAGGATTCATCTCTAGCATTAAAGGAAAGTTGCTTTATTCCTGTTTTTTTGGCTTAATGACTTAAACAAAATAAAGGGAAAATTGAGAGTGTTTGTATATAAGTATAAAAATATAATGTCTTGGCCATAATTTTCCCAATAAATGAATTTATGGCGTATTCTCTAATGAGCCACTCTATGATAATAAAAGCCAGCCCCAAATCTATGATAATAAAAGCATAATATGCTAATTAGACCAGATGTCCTTCCAGACAACCTTCCGGTTGAAGCTGGGCCTGCGAGGAAAGCCCGGCTCCCGGGTGCCAGAGGGAAGTCGATGCCAGCAGCCAGAGGAAGGATGGTCTACTTTTGTACGAATTTCATGCATCGGGCCTCCAGTAAAGAAATAAATGTATAAATATAGCCAAGTAAAATTAAAATGAAGAGTATATTCAGTTTGTTGACAGTGGATGACTCCGAGAAATCTAAAAGTATGTCTGTTATCTATTATTGCTCAGCCCCATCTATTTCCAAGTGTTTAATTTCCTATGGATAAGAAAATGATGGATTTTATAACCATCACAAAGAAAGGGCTTTCTTTCACAAGGGACCTGGGTTTTTACTGAAGTCTCACACCTGCAGATTTTCATGTCTGAAACCATGTGTGCATATTATGTAAAATACCATATATATGAAATACAAATTAGGTAATAATATGGTCAATGTTTTTATAACACATTATATAACAGGGACTAGTCTGCATTTTTCACATCATTTAACCCATTTAATCCCCACAATTTCACTCGTGTGAAGATGAAAGTATCCTAATATATAAAAAGCCAGGGGTCATCACGACCGAAACAACTGGATGGACAACCGAACACAGACTGTGTGGGGCGACAAGGTTGGCAGGGGGTTAGTGAGGGATGACCAAACAACTGAACAGCAGGCTGCATGGGGTGACCAGGCCAGCAGGGGGGTTAGTGAGGGATGACCAAACGACTACACAGCAGGCTGCATGGCTGCATGGGGTGACCAGGCCAGTGGGGGCGGGGGGGGAGGAGCAGTAAGAGGCGATCAGGCAGGCAGGCAGGTGAGCAGTTAGAAGCCATAAATCCTGGATTGTGAGAGAGATGTCCAACTGCCGGTTTAGGGATCAGGCCTAAACTGCAGTCGGACATCCCCTGAGGGGTGCTGGATTGGAGAGGGTGCAAGCTGGGCTGAGGGGACCCCCCACCCCCATGCACAAATTTCATGCACTGGGCCTCTAGTTACTAGATAAATGCATGTGTATGTCCTGGATAAACCCTCCCAGGTAATACCTGAAATACAAAATGCTCATGCACTTACAAAGTTAGAGAATCTGAAGCATTATCTGAGCCCACTGACAATCACTGGTAGCATCCACAGCAAATTAATGTTTTATCTGTACTTTTTTGTGATTTCAAAACATCTAAAAATGCTAAACAAGATCACAACAAAGTTTAAACTCCTTCCTGTGGCTGTTTGGGTCCTTTAAGATCTTTTCATGTCTCTATTCTCCTCCACTGACTCTTATCAAGCCCTGCCACCACCTCTATTAAATGACACACGAGCAGACACTTGAGGCTGTGCATGTGCATACACACACACACGTGTGCACACACATGCATGCACACATGTACACACTCTGAAACACACAGTTTACTAAGCTACTTTTATCTTCTTAAATGCACTGTGCTCTCTCTTGCTCCGGCATCTTTACACTTATCATGCCCCCTCCCTCTTTGCCTACACTTCCACTTCCCCTCACACCTGCCTACACACAAAAAAAGCTCTTCTCATCATTCAAGTCTCTGTTGAGAGATCATGCTTCATGCTCTGTTTGTTCTCCTAATCCGAGGTACTTCGACCAACTCTTGCCTTATAATTCATTGCAGTCACCTATGTACTTATCTATATCTCCTATAGTACTATGGGCTCCAAAACGGCAAGAAATATATTTATATTTTCTATTACAGTTTTCCCTATATCAAGCCCAGAGCCAGCTCCAGTACAATACCAATAAATAAAAACCAAAGAAATGCATAAATAAATGAATGGGTTCAACACCCATAAGTTTCTATATAATAAAAATATTTTTAAAACACACTCAGGAAGGAGATACATTATAATTGTTCACACACTAAAAAAGAAATCATGTATATAGGCTACTTACAAGGACTTGCTAGGGAATGTAAACAGCACAGTACGTAAAGCACAATTTCCTCCTCATCTTTAAAGTTTTTTAACGCTGTTAGCAATGTCATATAATCTTTATTCTCGACAAATTCAGTCAGTTGCTCCTCTGAAACTGAAAAATGAAAGGCAAAATATTGAAAAAGCTTAAAAATGACATGAAATTTTTAATTACTCAAACATATTATATTCATGATAGTTGTATGAGACACAATAAATACAATAGATATACGTTTATATATATCAGCAAAAAGCCCTTCCTAAAATTTTATAGTGGGGAAAGAGCTATCGAGATTAAAATAATTTTGTTTTGACCTATATTAGTTTCTCTATAATTTGAAATGTAAAATTACAGTTCTCAGGAAAACAAAATTATTTACAGTTTCATATGGGGGACTTGGGGGAATCCTGACCAATGACTAATAAAGATAACCTATGGGAAGTAAACATACCACAATACTGAAAAGGGAGTGGTTAACTGTAACTGCTGAAGGACAGCTCAGCCAAATCTATCAGTTCAAGAGGAATGAACTTCAGCAAATGACAAGTAATTAGACTTTCAAACACTCTGTCTTAATGGTCTTGATTTCATCAGCGATCAAAAATTATCATTAATTTTCATAATGAAAGTCTCTTGATCAAGCCAATGACTTCCATTTAGAGTCGCTTTATTGGGTGGGAACTTCAAACACATGTACAAAAATCTGATTTATCCAGACTGGGCAAAGCACTGACAAAAATGTTAAAAAATGCAGCACTCTTCATGATCAGTATTACTTTTTGTTTTTCAACTTTTTACCAATAGCCCATATAATATAATGTGAAATTAGGTTCTTCTAATAAGTAAGAAGTATCATGAACCTTTCATTTTGTGGAGCAGCTTCCACAGCATACTTTCAAATTGTGAAAAGTAACTTTCCAGGTGCCACTAAGCCCTGGAGATATTCCTTGGAAAATTTGGCAATTTTCCTACTCTACATTGACCACCATAATGCTGTCAGCACTGTCGAACTTTCTACTGAATAAGATCTTGACATTCCCTGGTGCTTCTCCGTATGTCATGGATGGATCCCACATGCTGGTGAGAGTGTGATGTTAGCCCTTCTTCCATGAAGAAGAATATTTCCCTAACACAGAAGATTGCAGGCCCTATAAGACAATAAAACCTCAAACTGTATTTTGCCCAATTCTTAGCAAGAGCCTCGTTGCAAGATAAAACATTTATAGAAGATAACCCAAAAGACATGCAGTTCTTCCATTAGTTACTCACAGCAAATTCTTCTCCCCAAGCATGATCATCTTGCAGGCCCATGCTGTTCTGACTCTTGACAGAGTGTCCTTCACTGAAATACATTTTGTATCCCTTGCATATTGTTTGTACTTTATCATCTCATCCAAGGGAACTTTTGGGAGATTTCTCAGGTCTCTCATGAGACCCATTGCCTGCCCTCATAAATGGGTTTCCTTTTATCTCAAGTAAATTTGTAACCAATGATGTTTACCTCTTTCCTTTGCCAGAGAGGAAGCAAAGAGCCAAATTTCTGGCCCAATAATTTGCAAATGCACAGGACCTGAGGTAGGTAGTAAATTTAACCTACCATTTTCATATCATTTTCCCTTCACCCATTTCCTCATCATTTTTTTCTCTAGTGTATATAAAATATCTATATGCTATTTAAAGTGCTTCCGGAATGAGATGGAATTCAGCAGTATAAGGTGATCTATCCTATTCCTGGAGCTGCCAGACACTAGAGTGGTAAACTGATAAGGACACAGGGCTCACATAAATTATTCTCATCCTAAACTCCCAGCACAGTGAGCTCTCATAATGATGCAAACGCTGCTCTCAAAATATAGTGGTAAATTGAACTGCAATGGTGGCAGCTAGCTGTGTGCCCTCAGGCAGGTTGCTCATTTCACGTGATCTATTTCCCCATCAAGCCAGAGAAAGGACCAACTCTAAAAGTACATGGTAATCTCTGTTATCAATCTCTGTGCCATCTGATAAGAAACGTATTGGACTTTTTCCTAAGGGGCACTTTGTAAACCTTCTGAGTCTGTAATGCAGAGCTATTACCAATTTCTAAAATCTCTGGTGATGACTCAACGTCATAAATCCAAATTTAACCTATGCTTGTCTTCAGTTTTATTTTTTCTTTCTTAACACCTACACATTTGGTTTGCAAAGTGAACCTTATGTCTTGTTAAGCAATGGAAGAAAGTGTACTATGATTACATAATTTATAACCCATGAATAAAATTCATTCCACAAAAGCAAGCAATATTTCTGAATGAACCCCATTACTTATCCAAGACTGACAACTCCTACTTCTTAATAAATAGTACATATCTTCTTGGTATCATAATTATATTCTACTTTTCCCATTATAAACCTTTTTCTTATATAAATTTCCTATATAAAAATAAAGAATTTGACATTTTAAAATACCTCTCTCAAATAGCACATGTAAAGCTTTGCATCCAAGTTTCTGGACCTCATCATTGGCTGAAAACGTTTTCATGGCATCAAAAATTAATAAGAAAATATCGCTTTCTTCATCCAATATCAGCAAAGTGATTTTACCTAGAATGAAGAGAACAATATGTCCCAAGTAAACAGCTGCTTTATCATTTAATGTGTTAATTTTAACATGAGGACTACAAATGGTTTGTGGGCTTTTTATTTTTGATAATTCACAAAATTACCCCAGATGTTAGACCTACCAAGCTCTACCATCTTTCTAAATAAATCAATTTCTAGTACACTTTACTATGCTATTCCCAATCAATACCTGTAGCCAAGACATCTTGCCTTCAATTCCTGAAACATACTTCTATCTGCCTCTTAGACAATACTATTCAAATATCCCAAACATAGGCTACTCCTGTTCCCTATCATCATCAATGATACCATCACCCAACAGTTACCCAAGAGAGAAACCACCAGGTCATCTTCCTTCTTCACATTCCCTTCACACTCTCTGCCCAATCAAAGAATCAACTCATTACCAAGTTACCAAGTCCTTTGAATCTATCTCCTAAATATCTTGAAAATTCCTTATGACAGGCCCCTCTATGCCTATTGTGTTCAGGACCTCGTCATCTCTCACCTGGAATGCAAACACAATTGCTTAATTGCTGGGCTTTGCCCAAATTTCTACTTAATTTATTCCTTGAATGATATTTCTAATACTTTCTACTGAATAAGATCTTAATATCCCCTGGTACTTCTCCTTATGTCATGTGATATTTTGAAACAGAAATAGAAATAGACATATAGAGCTTCAAGTATAAACCTACAGAACCAGGAACTAATAATTTAATTATTTCATGCATAGTGGCCCTTTAAATAACTATCTTACCTTTTCAAGGGGAGGGTATTCAGTAAACCTCTTGCTGAAACTGTCGAAGGCCTTATCATACCCTTCAGTCTGATAAACAAGACTCTTCACAAACTGGCTGCTTTATTTCATAAGCCCCATGTCTCTCCATGCATTGCTGACTCCAAACATGCTAAACTCCTTACTGATCACTAAACATTTTTTTATATCCCTCTGCACTTGCACTGACTCCTTGACCTTTCCCACCACCAACATGCTCCTACCATAATTCAAGAAATAACAGCAACAATACCTATTCTGTCAATAAAAACAGTCGTCCTGGAATGAAAGTGGTTGTAGTAGTAGCAAACCCTGTATAGTACATAGCATGTTAGATAACGGTTGAAGCACTTCCTGCTACCACGTGTAAACCCACCACAGCCCCACAAGGTAGGTGCAATCCCCATTTGAGAGATAAGAAAACTAAAGAATCTTGAGAGGCAAATCAGCCGAGTGACTTTTTCAAGGTCCAGCAACTAATAAGAGGCAGGGCTGGATTAAACTTGTGCCTAATCCATGGTCTTAACTTCTACAAATGAGTTTAGCTGCTCTCTTCTCTGTATTCTTAGGCTGGTTTTCTTCATACACATGATGTAGTACTTTTCTTAATAAATTGAAATTGTTTATTTAAATACCCTTGATGTCTCTGCCTGTGCTGTCCATTCAGTACCCACTAAGCACATCTAGCTTTTTCAACTCTAAATTAATTAAAATTAAATAAAATTAAAATTCAGTTTCTCACATTCTAGATGCTCAACAGCTACCACGTATGGCTACTAGCCATGATATCACAAAGTACAGATATTCAACATTTCCTTCATTTCAAAATGTAATACTGGACAGTGGTGCTGAGCTGTCCAATATTTCTATGTTGTAGGAATTCTGCCTTATCTCTCTTGCAGTTCTCCAGCACAAAGGAAGTGCCCAGTAACTATTAAATCAACTAATAAGCCAAATAATAAAAGTGATTCATAAATTAACCTTTAATAAGTATATGGAATAAACTTGAAAACACATTAAAAACTTGCCTAACAGGGCAAAATTATGAAAGTTATGTGGAAGAAATTAAATTGACTAGTCTTTTCAAAACACAATGGCAAGTTTCCTAAGTGTCGGCACACTGCTATATAGTCCAGTGTTGGTAGATTTTTTAAATTCATAAACCCTCAGCAGCTTTCTGTTCATTGCCAAAAGAAAATGATCACTCTCCCCTCAAAAAAAAAAAAAAAAAAAAAAAAAAAGAGGGAAAAAAATGATCACTCTCCCCTCAAAAAAAAAAAAAGAGGGAAAAAAAAAGATCCCGAGGATGAGTTTAAAGCAAATCATGGCTGAGATTCTTTAGAAGGTTCCATTACACATTTTAATAAAAGATTGTGGTGAAGTGGTGAGTACATTCTGGCCTTTCCTCTCCCACTTCCCTCGTACTCTGATCTTCACCTTCTTTGTTCCTTTCTCTCTCTCCTTTTGGGTCCTCATGATTAAAGGAGTCCCACCCACAGGTCCAGCCCCTATGGTGCTATTCTCACAGACCTCTCAACTCTGCCCGAGCTGTTCTCTTGACCTAAAGCAGCCTCCACCACTCGGAAGGAAATGCCTCCTTACCCTTCCTGATTTGCTTTCCTGTACACAGCCTTTCTTCTCAGAACCTTCTATCAGAGCAGGCGTCCATCGCAGCAATGAGCACAACTATTCCAAAATATCAAGAGTCTTTGTTTTCTGATCCAGACAGAAGTTTCCTCAGGGAAAGAACCTGACACATGGAACCACACCCTAATTCTGTTACTCATGGGATGAGGCAACCTCTCGGTGCTTCAGTGTTCCTTTCCTAGAAAACTGAGATAAAGTACCTATCTCAAGAGATGTTTTGAGGATTATGTTTTTAAAGGCATGTGAAGTATTTTATAAATGAAGCGTGGCATCTATAAAGCACTCAAGAAGTAATGCTATATATTTTTAAATATTACTATTATGTCATATTCTAAAAATATATTATATTATAATATATATTATATTATATTATATTATATTATATTATATTATATTATATTATATTATATTATATTATATTATACTAGAGGCTCAATGCATGAAATTCATGCAAGAATAGGCCTTCCTTCCCCCGGCTGCCAACACTGGCTTCTCTCTGAAACCCGGGACCTTGGCTTCCCTCTGGCCGCCAGCAGGCACCCAGGATCTGGGCTTCCCTTGCATCCCTGGCTTCATCCGGAAGGTCATCCAAAAGGACGTCTGGTCAAATTAGCATATTATGCTTTTATTATTATAGATTATATTATATTATATTATATAAAATATACTAAAGATATAATGAAGAAAGATATAATAATGGCAAGGAACTGTTTGGACAACAAGCTAATGGGAATATGAGATGTGGGACAAGATTTTAAGAGTCAAGCTAAGGCTAGATATATAAATTGGGGTGTAGTTCTATATAAGGTAATATTTAAAACCAAGATATTATGTGGAATTTGATAGAAAGGTTAAAGAGATAAGGAAAGAAAAATGAAAACAAAGAATGTGGGGATCATCAATACCTAGGTTATATTATGTCATTGTACTTTAAAACATTAAAACACAGCAAATGGTTTAAAATATTAGTTAAATGAGTCAACATTAAAAATATATGTGTATATATTACCTGAAGTTAGAAGGAGATCTAAGGCCTTCAGTCCAACCATTGACAGGTTTATACTGGCATTATGAAGTGTAAGCATTTTAATAATCAGTCTGTAATTAAACAGAGAAATTGAGATCAGTGAAATATAATACCCAGGTGTTTGCTTTTTTTAGCTATTGTTTTTAGTCACCTATATTTTTATTCATCTCATTGTATTTCATTCCCTATATTGAAGTGCATGTAATTATTTTCTTCCTATAAACCTGAGCAAGGCTTATGACAATTCAACAAGGAATCATTCTTAGTCTCAATATAGAAGTTATAACTTCTTCCTCAAAATATTCAAATTTAATTATTAATGATTTTCTATATCTAAAATATGAAGATTTATATGCATCAAGAGATCAAGCCCATTTTTATATTATATAAACTTATGAAGTACATGTAATGCATATTGATGTCTTAAAATAGAGAGATGTTATAAAGATATTAGTTTGTGTATATAAATTAAGAATCATCTGAATATCTAAATTATTGATATTAAAAAAATTAATGGTTTATATTAGGTTTATAATTTAAAAGTTCTATTTTTGAAAAAGAAATTTTCAAATAATATTTTACAATAGAAAGTGAATGTAGGATATCATTAGTACTCAATCCATATTTATTAAATTTGAGTCTCTGAGTTATCAATTCTAAAATATGCAATCTTAGGGAGGAAAAAATGGCAGTGGAATAGACAGATGTGTCCCAAGCCTTGTCCTGCAGCAGATAGAAAGAACAGCTGAGGGTCGCACAGGGAGTGTTTGTTGGTGAGTTGAGGGACAGCTATACTCCAGGAGACGATGGGGGACTGCTGGACGGAGCTCCCCTGACTGGTCAGCCCCCACTGCTGTTGGGTTCTGGGAGCTACCGGCTCAGACACGGAGACTGTGCCACCTTGAAGGGGAAAGTGGATGTTATAGGAAGCCTGAGAATCTACAACTGCAGCACCCACTGAACAGCTGAGAACCCCAGAGCACTGGTCCCCAATTGGCGCAAACACATGGATTCAGAGGAGCTCTACACTCCACCACAGAAAGGTCAGATTTTGCCTGGGATAAAGTGAGGTCTCTTCTCCCGGCAGGACAGAGAAATGCACACACTGAAGGAGCTGGAGGACCGGGGGAAGTCTGCGCCTAGAAAAATCCATGGCTGTTGGGGCTGGCGTGATCTGTGAATGTGGAAGGGGGTCCTCAGAGCTGCTAGCAGAAAGGAACTCTTAAAAGCAACCCATTTTGATCTGATGCAAAAGGACAGCCTAAAAAGTTTTAAAAGTGTGCCGGCCGCTTAGACCCAAGGGGGAGAAAAAAATTACACAGACTTGAGCACAGCCCCAGAGCTTGCACACTTACGGTGGCTTTTTTGTTTGTTTCTTTGTTTTTTGTTTTCTCTTTTTCCTTTAAATCCTTGCTTCTGATTACTAAGCCCAATACATAGGATCAGCCAATTGGCAACACCCTAAGAGACTGCAGGGGAAAGTTGTTTTTCTGGAACCTGGGGATCAGAGTGGGGAATAACCATCAGAGAACCAGCTTTGGGACAAGCCACTCCCACAAACTGGTATGGAATGCCACAGGGAAAGCAGGATCTAAGCACTGGCTAGAGAGGACCTATAGACCCAGAGGTCAATCCAGAAACACTGCCACCCAGGGGTTGAATCACAAATTGACTCTTGTGTAAACAACAATAAAGGAATATAAGAAATTAAGACACACTGCCTGCTTAAAAAATCAGGACTGTCTTACAACACTGAGGCACAGGGAACTGCAGTACTGTCCTGACTAGGAAATAGGCGTGCCAAACAGAACAATAGAGGAAGTGAATGACCTTCACTACTGCACATTTTATTTTTATGTATTTATTTATTTTTGATCTTTTAGTTAAGACACTAATTTTTTTTCTTTCTTCCTCACTTGATTTTACCTGTTTAATTATTACATTTTTATTTTCAATCATTATTATTACTACTACTATTTTACCTTTTTTTAAAAAAAGTACTTTATTTTCTCTTTATTTTACTTTGGGATTAGTGTTCTACATTCTAATCTTCCCTTTAGCATCTTTTTACTCTATCTCAACTTTACCTTTATGCCATCAAACACTTCCTAACTTTTCCCCTTTTGTTGTCCTGTTTCTCTTACCCTTTTCCTGCTTTAGATTTTCCCTAGTCTTTCTTTTTAACCCCTGTTAAAATTTCACCCTACTTATATATCTAATTTCTAATCCCATGCTCCAAGTCCATACACACCTCTCTCTTCCCTGTCTTCACTATCCAAAAAATTGTTTTTCTCTCTGTCCTTTTGATGTTGTTTGCTTGATTGTTGATTATATCGATTTTTATGCTTGTTTATGAGATTGTTTTGCTTATTCTTTTTTGTTTGTTTTTTGCTTCTGTTTTCCCATGCCTCGCTTGATATTAGTTGTTGTTTGTATTCATCTCCAGGTACTTGTTGCTGGCATTTATTCAGATTAGTGGCTGTTCTATTGGAATATTCTCCTGATATATACATTTTGTTCCCTCTTCTTTTGTATTCTCTTTCTTTTCTCTCTTACTTTTTTTCTTTTCCCAATTTCATTTTTGCACTCCTTTCTTTCTTTCTTTTTTTTTCTCTTCTTCTTTCTCTCCTATCCTCTAATTTGCCTTTCTCTGGTGGTCACCTTTATTTGGGGTTATTAATATCGTGAATACATTTCTGTTCAGTGCCTTGTGTGTTGTACCTGGTTGTGTTGTATTTTTTGCCTTTAAATCAACGCAGGAGAGAGAGAACTACATAACCAGACACCAGAAGAAGAGAGACCATGGGGAGACAAAGAAACATGCCACATATGAAAGAAAAGCAGGCATCAACAGAAAAGGAAGTAAACGAAATGGAGGCAAGCAACCTGCCAGAGAAAGAATTCAGAGAAATGGTCATAAGGTGGCTGAAAAGAATGGAACACAAATTCGACAATATGTGTAAGAACCAAGAGGAAATGAAGAAGAACCAAGAAGAAATGAAAAATGACATCGCTGCTGTAAAGAACTCAATAGAAAGCATCAAGAGTAGACTAAAAGAAGCAGAGGACTGCATCAGTGAGCTAGAAGATAAGGTAGGAAAAAATACCCAATTAGAGCAGCTTCTAGGAAAAAAAATTAAAAAGCAGGAGGAGAGCCTAAGGGAACTTTGGGACAACATGAAACAAAACAACATCCGCACAATAGGGGTTCCAGAAGGAAAGGAAACTGAGCAAGGAATAGAAAACCTGTTTGAAGAAATAATGACAGAAAACTTCCCTGATATAGGGAAGAAAAATCCCACACAAATCCAAGAAGCTCACAGAGTCCCAAGCAAAATGAACCCCAAAAGACCGACGCCAAGGCACATTATAATTAAATTGGCAAACACCAAGGACAAAGTAAGAATCTTAAAAGCGGCCAGAGAGAGAGTTACCTACAAAGGAACCCCCATCAGACTAATGACTTATTACTCAACAGAAACTCATCAGGCCAGAAAGGAATGGAATGAAATATACAAAGTCATGCAAAGGAAGGGTCTGAATCCAAGAATACTGTACCAGCAAGGCTATCAATCAAAATTGAAGGTGAAATCAGTTGCTTCACAGACATAAAAGGACTAAGGGAATTTATTACCACCAAACCAGCAATGCAAGAAATGCTAAAGGGTCTGCTGTAAAAAAAAAAGAAATAGGAAGCTAAGAGGGGGTAAAGAATAAAAATGGTGACAAATAAGCACCTATCAATAATAACTTTAAATGTAAATGCATTAAACGCACCAATCAAAAGACACAGGGTAATGGATTGGATAAGAAAACACAACCCATATATCTGCTGTCTACAAGAAACCCACCTCAGAAAAAAAGACGCACACAGACTGAGAGTGAAGGGATGGGAAAAGGTTTTCTGGCGAATGGAAGTGAAAAAAAAGCTGGGGTAGTAATACTTATATCTGACAAATTAGATCTCAAAGTGAAGGATATAATAAGAGATAAGGAAGGCCACTTCATAATATTAAAGGGAGTAATCCAACAAGAAGAAATAACTCTGGTAAACATATATACACCCAATACAGGAGCACCCAAATACATAAAAAAACTCCTGGAGGATATCAAAGGAGAAATTGACAACAATACAATCAAAGGAGGAGACTTTAATACCCCACTATCACCACTGGACAAATCCTCTAAACAAAAAATCAGCAAAGAAACATCAATCCTAAATGACTCACTAGACCAGATGGAATTAATTAACATCTTCAGAAGATTTCACCCCAAAGCCACAGAATAGACATTCTTCTCAAGTGCACATGGGTCATTTTCAAAAAGAGATCATATGTTGGGTCATAGGCAAGTCTCTTCAAATTCAAGAAGACAAATCATATCAGGCATCTTCTCAGATCACAGTGGCATAAAACTGGAAATCAGTTACAATAAAAACAATCTAAAAAAATCAAACACATGGAGACTAAACAGCATGCTATTAAACAATGACTGAGAGATCAAAAAAGAAATAAAAACATCATGGCAACGAATAACAATGAAAACACAACAATCCAAAATCTATGGGACACAGCGAAAGCAGTCTTGAGAGGGAAGTTCATAGCTCTACAAGCCTACTGCAAAAAACAAGGAATAATGGTAATAAATTACCTAATCCTACAACTCAAAGAGTTAGAAAGAGAGGAACAAGAAAAGCCCAGTGCAAGCAGAAGGAAGGAAATAATAAAGATCAGAGTGGAGATAAATGACATTGAGACCAAAAAAAAAAACAATACAAAAGATCAACAAAACCTAGAGCTGGTTCTTTGAAAGGATAAACAAGATTGATGAACTTCTAGCCAGGCTCACCAAGAAGCAAAGAGAGAGGACCCAAATAAACAAAATCAGAAATGAGAGAGGCGAAATAACAACAGATCCCACCGAAATACAAAGGATTGTTAAAAAATACTATGAACAACTCTATTCCAACAAACTGGACAACCTGGAGGAAATGGACATATTCCTAGAAAAATATAACATTCCAAAACTCAATCAGGAAGAATCTAAATATCTCAATAGGCCAATAACTATGGACTAAATTGAAGCAGTCATCAAAAAGCTTTCAGCAAACAAAAGCCCGGGGCCAGACAGCTTCACAGGGGAGTTTTACCAAACATTCAAGGAAGAACTAAAACCTATCCTCCTCAGACCTATTCCAAAAAATTCAAGAGGAAGGAACACTTCCAAGCTCCTTCTATGAAGCTATCATCACCCTAATACCAAAAACAGATAAAGACAACACAATGAAAAAATTTTCAATATCCCTCATGAACATAGATGCCAAAATCCTCAACAAAATTCTAGTAAATCGGATCCAGCAGTACATCAGAAAGATCATACACCATGAACAAGTAGGATTTATCCCAGGAATGCAAAGATGGTACAATATCCACAAATCAATAAGCGCAATACATCACATAAACAAATTGAGAGATAAAATCACATAGTCATACCAATTGATGCAGAAAAAGCATTTGACAAAATCCAACGCCCTTTCTTGATAAAAACTCTCAACAAGGTGGTAATAGAAGGATCATACCTCAACATAAAAAAAGCCATATATGATAAACCCACAGCCAACATCATACTCAATGGGCAAAAACTAAAACCAGTTCCCCTAAGAACAGAAACAAGACAGGGATGCCCACTCTCACCACTCCTGTTCGACATAGTTCTGGAAGTATCAGCCATTGCAATTAGACCAGAAGAAGAAATAAAAGGCATCCAATTTGGAAAAGAAGAAGTAAAGCTGTCCTTATTTGCAGATGACATGATATTGTACATAAAAAACCTGAAAGACTCCATCAAAAAACTAATAGACTTAATAAATGAATTCGGCAATGTATCAGGATACAAAATTAATGCCAAGAAATCTATGGCATTTCTATACACCAATAATGAACTTACAGAAAGAGAGACTAAAAAAGAAACCCCATTTACCATCGCACGAAAAATATTAAGATACCTAAGAATAAACTTAACTAAGGAGATAAAAGACCTATACGTGGAAAATTACAGGACACTGAAAAAAGAGATAGAGGAAGACGTAAACAGATGGAAGAACATACCAGGTCCATGGACTGGTAGAATCAACATCATTAAAATGTCCATACTACCCAAAGCAATCTATAGATTCAATGCACTCCCCATTAAAATACCAACGGCATATTTCACAGACCTAGAAAGAACTCTCCAAAAATTCATCTGGAATAAAAAAAGACCCCGAATTGCCACAGCAATCCTAAGAAGGAAGAACACAGTAGATGGGATCTCAATATCAGATTTTAAGCTGTACTACAAAGCCACTGTTCTGAAAACTGCCTGGTACTGGCACAAGAACAGACATATAGACCAATGAAATAGAATAGAGAATCCAGATATCGACCCAAACCACTATGCTCAGTTAATATTTGACAAAGGAGGCATGAACATACAGTTGAGTCAAGACAGTCTCTTCAATAAATGGTGTTGGGAAAATTGGACAGATACATGCAAAAAAATGAAACTAGACCACCAACTTACACTACACACAAAAATAAACTCAAAATGGATACCGAACTTAAACATAAGATGGGAAACCATAAAAATACTAGAGGAATCCACAGGCAGAGAAATCTCAGACATATGCTGAAGCAATTTCTTCACTGATACCACTCCTAGGTATCAGTGAAGATGGAAGCTAAAGAGAAAAGAAACAAATGGGACTACATCAAAATAAAAAGCTTTTGCACAGCAAAAGAAACCATCAACAAAACAACAGGAAAGACCACTGTATGGGAGAACATATTTGCAAATGTTATCACTGATAAAGGTTTAATCTCCAACATCTACAGGGAACTTATACAACTTAATAAAAGGAAGATAAATGATCAAATAAAAAATGGGCAATGGACCTAAATAGAATCTTTTTTAAAGAAGACAGAAGGAAGGCCAAGAGACATGAAAACATGCTCAAAGTCACTAATTGTCCGAGAGATGCAAATCAAAACAACAATGCAGTACCATCTCACACCTGTCAGGAGGGCAATCATCAACAAAGGATAAGTGCTGGAGAGAATGTGGAGAAAAAGGAACCCTCGTGCACTGCTGGTGGGAATGCAGACTGGTGCAGCCACTGTGGAAAACAGTGTGGAGTTTCCTCAAAAAGTTAAAAATGGAACTCCCATTTGACCCAGTAATCCCCCTTCTAGGAATATATCCCAAGAAACTAGAAACACCAATCAGAAAGGATATATGCACCCCTATGTTCATAGCAGCAAAATTCACCATAGCTAAGATTTGGAAACGGCCTAAATGCCTGTCAGCAGATGAGTGGATTAGAAAACTATGGTACATCTATACAATGGAATACTACGCTCCTATAAAAAAGAAGGAATTCTTACCATTTGCAGCAGCATGGATGGACCTGGAGAGCATTATGTTAAGTGAAATAAGCCAGGCAATGAAAGAAAAATACCACATGATCTCACTCATTTATGGAAAATTAAGAACATTATAACCTGATGAATAAAAAGATAGATACAGAGGCAATAAAGCACCAAACAGACTGTCATATTATAGCGGGAAGGCTGGGGAGTGTTGGGGAGGGGGAGAAATAGATCAACCAAAGGACTTGTATGCATGCTTGTCAGCACACCAATGGACACAAGACACTGCGGGGGGGGGGGGGGGGGGGCGGTGATGAGGGCATGTGACAGGGAGTAGGGGAGGCTGGGGGAAGGTAAATGGGGGGAAAAAAGGAGATATATGTACTAATATATGTAATATTTTAAACAATAAATATATGTATAAAATAAATTTTAAAAATAAAACCTAAAAAATTTTAAATAAATAAATACATAAATAAATAAATAAATAAATAAATAAAATATGCAATCTTTAGTCTATTCCGACCCAGTGTTGCTTGGCTTTCCATTGTTAGGTAGCATCCATAGCTTCATTTAGATCCAAGAAACTTGTACATGGTCTCCAGTTGGTGAGGTGAGGAGGTGAGTGACTGCATCCTTCAACACTGTGGATTCTCCACCTATCCAGGCTACCCCTACCTCTTCCTATACCATTCCCTCTATTCAGCACTTCACCATCCAAGGGATTTCTTGCTCAATGCTGTAAGCCTTTGGTGGTGGGGGTGAGGGGGTGCGCGGGGATTCCTTGAATATAGGGAGGAAGGTTTTACAATAAACTTTTGCTGGGAATAATCTAATATGCTCCACTGTAGAGAGCAGTGTCTATCTTCTTCACACTTCTTCTTGCCTGAAGAAGGTGCGTAATAAACAATTGATGAATGAAGGGTAAATGAATGAATAATCAAATGAATGAATGAGTGAGTGAATGAATGAGTGAACAAATAGCTCTTATTTGTCTAAATTTGCAGCTATAGCTGATCCCAATAAACAACCCAAAGATGTAAAACTCCCTTTTGCATATGTTACATTTTTCACAAGCAAAATGCCATTGGGAACAATATGTATTCACTTCTCTGTGCTAAAGGGAAGTCCCTTTAAGAACAAAGAACACCAAAGTTAATGACCAGACATAGTTTTTAAATGTCACAAAACAAAGTTATCAAAAAAGAATTATCCTAGAAACAGATTTTCCTTTGGAACCTTTTTTCTTAACTAATTATGGCTAAATAAGTGGTTTCATCTACAAAGTAATTATGATGCAAACTGCAGTAACATAGCTTGTAAAACAGCTATCAAGATAGGCTGCAGATGTGCTGAAAGGTAATTTCTTCTTTTCATTTTGAAAGCTGCAGTTTAAGCTCATTAAATATATATGTATGAACATACATAAATGTACTTCTTAAAGACAGTAAAGCATAAACTCCTAAATTACTGTTCAAACATCTAACTTTTTATTTCCCTTTTTTAAAAACTAGTGGTTTGTATCAGTTCTATAATTTAAAAGTAAAAAATGTCTCTTGGTTTGAATTCATAAGTAGTCATCAAAAATCTACAACTTAACCAATTGTATAACTGTATTGCATTATGATTAAAATAATAACGCCTGACATTTTACCTCAAATATTAGTTTTCTTATTCAATTAAATAATATACTTCTGAGCTGAAAGCTCTCTATAAATGTAAATCATTGATGCCCTGGCCAGTGTTCCCAGTGGTTAGAGGATCAGCCCCTCTGAAGGATCTTGGATTTGATTCCTGGTCAAGGGCACACACCTGGGTTGCAGGTTCAATCCCACATTGAGGTCATGGGTGGGAGGCAACCAATCAATGTGTCCCTCTCACATCCATGTCTCTCTCCCTCCCTCCCTTCCTCCTTTCCACTCTCTCTAAAAAAAAAATCAATGGGAAAAATATCCTCAGGTAAGGATTAACCCCCCAAAAAGTAAATCATTGATCCAAGAAAAAAAGTCCTTGTATTTTACATAATTTTACTAGATTGACTTGGATTACAAATATAATGTATCAAGAAAAGGGTAGTCATATGTATAGAGAAATATTTAATACAGTTTTTTGACACATCTGTCATACTTACTGGTGAACACCAAGGGCTTCCCAATCGTATCCAATATCCTGGGGTCCCGTTAAGCTTTGCATTGTATCTGGACAGATTTCTATTAATTTGCATAGCAGTGACCAACCCACCTGGAAGCAAGAAAGCCAAATATTCACATCTTTTAAAACATGCTCATGGAACATTTTCAGTCAAACGTGAATATCTTCATTCTTAGGAGAGGTGACTAGGTTACTTTTAAATAGTTATTTTTAAACAAAATGATAATCTAACGTGCTTCCTAAGAAAAGCAAGTGATGTACATACAATACATCTTGTTCCAAAAATCATACCAGAAGGTCACACAAAAAAAATTACAACATCTTTCTGAATGACAAAGGAAGTGGACGTGCCTGTTGTCTAAATATTAAAAAGAGTAAAACACAAAAAATTGTTCCCAAGGGCATAGCAAGTTTATGAAGTGCAAGAAAGGCTATACTCAGGCCTCAGTATTATTTAAGTCATATCTACCCGACAGAATTTCTTCTAAATATTTAGGATTTAAATAATAGGAAAAAATGAAGTGGCTTGGAATGGAGGATTAGGGGAAGTCGAAGATTTTTATGGCAAAGTGTAAGTTATCAGGAAAAACTGCATCTCAGGTAATGGACCTAGAGAAGCAGCATCCTTGTCTGATGACAATATAACATCTGTTCCAGAAAAAAAGAGAAAGATAATATAAGACAGGGAGGAGGTAGAATCTGTCCAGGAAACCCTCTACATTTCTTTAGAACATCTAAAAATGAGCTGATGATGTCTAGACATCAAAAGTGTCCCTAGGCTCTTTCATATTTCCAAATGAAATACTATCTTACTGATGCATTTTTTTGTTTTTATTTTTGTTTGGGGGGGGGGTGTTTTCCTTTTTATTGCATGTATTCGGGTGACACTGGTTAACAAAATTATACAGGTTTCACATGCACAATTATACAGCACGTCATCTATACACTGTATGTGTGTGTTCACCACCCCAAGCCAGGTCTCTATCCATCACCATTTATCCCCCTTACACATTGCTCCACCTCCCTCAAGCCTCGACTCCTGCAATCACTACACTGTTATCTGTGTCCATGCGTTTTTTTTCTCTCTTTTTTCTTTTTTTGCTCAATCCCTCTACTCCTCCAGCTCCTGAACCCCCACCCCTCTGACAACTGTTGGCCTGCTCTCTATCTATGAGTCAGTCTCTATTTTGCTTGTAATTTTATTCATTAGATTCCACATATGCATGAAATCAAATAATGGCACATGTCTTTCTCTGACTGGCTTATTTCACTGAGCATAATGCTCTCCAGGTCCATCCATACTTTTTAACTATATCTTCATTCTAAGACTGGATGCATAAGTGAAATTGAGGGATGCAGAGAGTTGAATGACAAGGATGAGGCATTTCTGTGCATCTAATAAGGAATAATGGCACAACATTCTTGTTTACAGGAATAAGGGGTATTTCACAAGATAAAACTAATTACACAAGATCTCTTCACCATGTCATTTCTGGATCTTTACTGGATTAAGCATGAATTACTTTACTCCATCATTACTTCCTTTTACATACTTTCAAATTACTCGAAAAGGCAGCAATTTCTGACAGCTATTTTTCCTATACTTAAGTAAGACACCCTCCTCCGTATAAGCTGAACAGACATTGACAATGCAGCTGTCATAGAAACTGGCTATTTTTGTGCTTTCATAAAATACATTGAGACTTTTCCCCCAAGTATTTAAGAAAATAACATTTGAAACAGCTTCTGGTGGAAAATAAATCATTAATCACATAGGATGCTATATTCATTTCTGTAGCTGCATGGCTTCCTCAAGTAGAAAACCTGTTTTGTTTTGGTTGGTGAAGCAGCAGCATCAGAAATTGCTTTGCAAAAAGACAGAGGCAACTAGGCTGCTGTGATTAAATAGAATTGCTGGGCCTTAGCTGGTTCGGCTCAGTGGATAGAGCATCAGCCTGTGGACTGAAGGGTCCAGGGTTCAATTCTGGTTAAGGGCACATGCCCAGTTTGCAGGCTCAATCCCCAGTAGGGGGCATGCAGGAGACAGCCAGTCAATGATTATCACTCATCGTTGATGTTTCTATTTCTCTCCCCCTCTCCCTTCCTCTCTGAAATAAATAAAAATAAAGACACATATGTAACATTGTAATCAATAAAGAAATTAAAAATAAATAAATAAATAAATATAAGTAAATAAAATAAATAGAATTGCTGGCCCTAAAACATGCGTAGCAAGTGATCTATTAATCTGTTAAAAGCTTATCTTTCAAAGACAGAAGATTTCCATCCTATACAGTTATAATACAACTAGAGGCTCGATGCACGGATTCGTGCAGCAGTGGGGTCCATGGGCCTGGCCTGTGGGGATCAGGCCAAAACCAGCTCTCTGACATCCCCCTAGGGGTCCTGGATTGCGAGAGGGTGGTTCTCGGGTGATGCACCTTGAAATCAGGCTCCCTCCTCTCTGATTCCCAGTGGGTCACCCAAGAACTGCAGCTGCCAACCCCCCATAGCTCAATAGCTCCTGTGTTGAGCATCTGCCCCCCTGGTGGTCAGTGCACATCATAGCTACCAGTCAAATGGTTGAATGGTTGCTTAGGCTTTTATATATATATAGATCAAATTAGTAGTTCTACTTTATTATAATTAGTCTATAAACTCAATGATCTAATTAATGCACAGTGGGAAAGAGTGTAGGGGATTAAAGAAAATTTTAGGCCCCTTCATTAATTTCATTCCCTTACCTCAAAGGTTGAAACTGGGTGGATAAAGACAAGTAATGTAAAATCGAGGAGCACAGAGAATGATCAGATGACTGGCAGGAAAAGAAAAGTAATTAGGACAGCTAGCTTAACGACCAATTCCCTAAAGACTGTCATTTGTTAAGGAGCATGAATAAAATATGAAAAGACCTTGAAAATAAAAATTCAGAATCTGAACTATCATGTTATGAATTTTTGAAACAAACTTTAATATTTTATTATGAAGAGTATTTACCTGAACTCCTTTAATTCAACATTAAGAGGTTTTCATTTAGCACCTCCAGCTAATTCAACATACAAAGCATGAAAGGATATCTATATTA
This sequence comes from Corynorhinus townsendii, assembly GCA_026230045.1. Classification (NCBI taxonomy): domain Eukaryota; kingdom Metazoa; phylum Chordata; class Mammalia; order Chiroptera; family Vespertilionidae; genus Corynorhinus; species Corynorhinus townsendii. The sequence goes on from JAPDVU010000003.1 coordinate 177,848,763, forward strand.
ATTGCAAAAGTAATATAAAAAGATGCAAAGAAAAAAAACACTTTTTTTAAGTGGAGTATTAAAATAACAGTGAGAGACCCCCTTTCTGCAGTCCTTTGATAAGACCGATGATAATTAAAATTGATAACGTCATTGTGTCTAGCGTGGCCACAATATTTGCACCAAATGACTGTGATTTTTACTTGCATGAAAAGCTTGTGAATTCAGACAGCTAGTGGGCTGTCTGATGGGAAGATATTCTTACGTGTGTGAAGACTTGAGTCCTGGCTCTGTCCCTGCTTAGGCCGTTCCTAAAATAAAGAAGTAGGTGGTGGTTTTGTCCCAGGCTCCCCTTGGTTCTCAAGTCTAGCACTGCCTCCTCTGGATTCTGCAGACCAAAGCCCAGCCTACCCAGGGTCCAATGATTCTGAGTGGCACCCAACAGAGGTGGCCCTACCAAGCACAGAATTCAAGGAAAGGAGAGTGCCAGACAAGGACTTTTGAACACCACAGAACAGGCAAGTAAGAGGGGCTGATGTGGGTGGAAAGCTCAAAGGGCCAAAGCTAAAAAATGACTCATATTTCATGGACAAAATTCAATACTGGATGCTAAAAAGAACAGTGTCTTTATCGTGCCTCCATCTTTTCATAGTTTATTAGCTGACAGCCTGAACATCAATAGTCAGATGGTAAATATTTCAGTTGAAGAAAAACAAAAGTAACCATTTATCCCAGATATAAATGTCCTTATATAAAAGAAGCTAGGTATGTGTTCACCCAGATGAGACTAGCTGAATAGAGATAGGCAGGAGCTAGAGATTTAGAGATCCAGATAATTCTTACAGGTGTCTAGCCTCACAAGTAGGTATTATGACTGCACCGAGAGTTCAAAGTTCGATTCTCTTTACCTCAGGACCTTATATGCAAATGACAACACTGATTTCAGTTCTCTAAATCTCTAAATTTACAAAGGAAATTAACATGTTAGGAGGTATTTGTTTTGACTTGTTATCATCCTTAATTATCTCTTTAGGGCTCCTTTTTTTAAAAAAATATATCTAATAGATCTAGCAAATTTCTGGCTTACAATGGTGCACATTCTAAGTTTCACTTCCACATTCATTTTTATGTTTAACAGTTGAAAGGTACAAATCTGAGCTTATAGAGGAATCATAAACCATGGCTTTACTTAGATATTACAAAATATACAACTAAAGACAGAAATCTGTCTTTAAATTTAAAAAAAGCTTAACCCTATGAAAATTTGTGAGTTACCTCATTTTATTAATTTATTATTAATTATTACTGTTTTCACAAATTATTCACAATGCTGTCATCTGGAGCCTGCTGTACATTGGAAAGATTGTTGGGATAACTTTTACTTAAATACTGATGAACTCAGATAGCCAGTAACAGAAATAAACCTCAATCATTTATTATTCACATTCCCCCACCACTCATATTGTCAGTCAACTGTATAAAGTTACTTCTTAAAGACAGTTAGGGAGCACAGTTAGGGAGTCCTGTAACACCGTTACCTTTTGATAATGATTTGACAATCCTTCTCCATCTTAAAATCACAGTCAGGGTTTATCAAGCCAAATCTCAGAAATGACTCATAGCTCTAGGTATGCAACGTTGACAGGAAAACATCCATTTCCAGGGAGAAGGAGAAATGGGTAACATGAAAACTTTACCTGCTGCACACACGCCACTCTCACATAGGAATCCAAGACGATCAACAGAGGCACGTGGACATTTTTGCCTTGAAATAACTTGGCGGCTGGAAAAGAAGGGGGTGGTGGCAATAAAAAAAAAAAAAAAACAGCAAAGTCACCATTCACAGTGGCACCCTTTTCAGTCTGAAAAGTGGGAAGAAAGCAAAAGGAGTCACTGCAAGCGCTTTAGAATTCTCAGCAGCTTTCTGCGCTAAGGAGTGGAGTTCGTGGTTTCCCAAGAGTCCAGGTTTGCGCAAAGAGCGGAGGAGAAAGTTTGCACAAGAAGGGGGGGGGGGGGGTTGGGAGGGAGGGGGAGATCAAGGAACAGCTGCAAATGATTACCGTGGTCAGCGTAGGTGAACACCTGCATATCCTCCAGAATTTGGACCAGCGTCTCTATCTGCTTTCCTTCCTGGAGATTGTTCAGCCTGACTATCAACTTCTTCAAAGTTTCCTCGTCCTCCTCCTCGCACCCCTGACAGCTGCCACTGGCCATGATGGACCCTGCTCCCAGCAGGCCTCCCCTCCTGCGCCAAGGCCAGCTGCTCCCCGGGCCGCTGCTCCCAGGCCACAACTCCGGGGCAAGCACAGCTCACTGCCCGCAGCCCGAGCGCCCCGCACGCCCCATGCGCGCCCACGCCCGCCTGTTTATGCGGAGGGCGGCGACTCCCCACCCAGCTCGCCCTGCCCTCCCCGAGCCTCCTCCTCCTGCTTCCTCCGCCCTCACCCAGGCCCCAAAACGGAGCTCAGTGGCCTGCGAGAGGCTCGCTGAGGCTGGGCGCCCAGCGGAACCGTGGCGAGCAGCACAGACACGGCTTGAGCGGGGCCCCGGCCTGGATGACCCTGACCGTGATCCCCTCGCAGGCCAAGGCGGACCGAATCCCAGTGGCAGGGGGCGCAGCGCGGCCTGGAATCGCGCAAGAAACTGACTCAGCGGACCCGGCCCGCTGAGTCCCCAGGCCTGGAGCCTGGGCAGCGGCCACAGGAGGTGCGGGGTCTGCCGCTGGGCCGGCCACCTGCTCCACCCCGCCAGCCTGGGCTCCCTCAGCCCCAACGAAGGTCTGGGAATTAGGAAGAGGAAAAATGAAAGCTGCCTCCGGTCTCCAGATCTAAGAATAGAAATCTGGGCGTTGGGAAAAGAGGACACCGCCCAGTTGGCCCCTTTTTGGAAAACATTCTCTTTAGAGTTCCCCCTGTAGGAAGATGAGTAATTTCCCCTCAAGGATGGAGAGAGATTTTTGAAAAAAAAAAAAAATTAATTTTGCAAGCCATCTGAATAAATACTTTTCTATGGTCTCTGAAGCCCTATGTAAGGGAAGAAATTTTTTTAAAAAAATGTTTTCCCTGATAGTTATTTGAAGCTCTGTTGGCTAAAACGCCACTAAAATTAACTTTTAAAATTTTGAGTTTGCACTCAGGAGATTCCTGATCATTGGGGCTCAAGAGAAACACAGGGTAACCTGACGTGAAAAGGTGATAGATGCAAACCTAAATTAACATTGTTCTCTGGGTACTCAAAATTATGAGTATGCCCAGCTAGAACCCTAAAGTTAAAAGGAAAACAGTAGGAAAGCAATGTGAGAAACCTACAAGGAAACACTGTAGACCAGAGCTAAACAAGGCATCTATTGCCTTCAGATGGTTGGGGGGGGGGGGGGGGGGCGTCACTTACAAAATAGAGGATTGGACTAGGAAGCTGAGTATTTCACATTTGTTTTCAATTCTGTTACCTCATCCTGATGGCGATATTGAAATGGATAAGACAGCTACTTATCTTTCTTTTACTAATGAAGCAATGGGATATAGAGGTGATAGAAGAGCATCCTTGGAGTCACACAGATAAGTTGAGGGCCATGACTTATAAACCCAGGTAGATCTCCTAAAGGCCACCTGAAGGTTCTTTTCCCTCTACCATTTTAATCAAAATGAGCAAGACTGGTTGTTGGGGAGCACACAAGACTTGGTTGGAAAGTTTGTAAGGAGGACATTCCAAGAAAAGGAAAGTGTGCTGAAGGCGGCATACCCTGTTTATCAGAATTCGACTTAGGGGGATTCTTATATTTCAGTCAATTAATTATTCCTTGAACTTTTCAAACAAATCTGTGCACATGCAGACCCCCGGCTGTATACTAGGAATCCTTATGCTTAATCTTTAGGTTTCCTTGCATAAAGGACATTGCAGACACATGTGTCCTTTCAGTATTACTTACCCTACTAATTGCATCTAAAAGATAAACTTTATCTCAAATTGCTGTTACAATAAAAGCAAAATGAGGCAGGCAATTGAGGTTGTCTGTTTCCTTTTGCTAGGCAGCCCCTTAGCCCTCTCTTTCACAGCAAACATTGTGTCAAAGTAATCCATTCATCCATCGCTCAGAGTCTGCTGGTCAGCCTCAGCAGTTGATAAGAGTACAAATTTAAATTCAACCTGCATACCATGAATGTGTTTTGTTGTCCTAAAGACTTTTTATCTTTTACAGATGCATACTAAAATATTTCTAATTGGAATGCTAGAATGTTTAGGATTAGCTTCAAAGTAATCCAGTGCTGGGAACACAGTGAAATGGGAAGAAGAGGAGATGAAACAAAACCAACTTTTGAATTGATAATTGTTTGAAGAAAAGGGATGGGTTCATGTGGGCTATTGTATTTCCTCTGTGCAAAAATTTTTATAATGAAAACTAGACACAAAAAAACCTCTCAGCCTTCTCATCTTTATCGTACTTGAAGTATATCCTTTCCTTTCTGTTTTCTGAACATGTTTCAACTTCTGACAAACGAATCAAGCAATCCTAATAATTCTTCCTTTCATGCCACCTTCCTGTGCATCAGTTTCTCCTTCCCAGTCTCCTGGATTATTATCTTGCAAAAAATCAAAACCTAGCTTCCTCCCAAAGAGAACTAAATCTAAGTAAAAAGGTGTCCCCTCTTTTTCTCAATTCATTCATCCATCTATTGTCTATTTATTGTCCACTCTCTCTGAGCCAGACTGGGAGTAGGCAATGTAGGAACCCGAGTTCTCTGTTGGGAGCACTCTCCCACACTACTGCAGTCCGAGGTCAAAGTATCCTCTTAGCTTTCAAAAATGTTTAATTGATTGACTAAAATACAAGACATTAATTCTTCAGGTAATTAACAAGACTGAAAAGGAAGGATACAGAGACATATTCATGATACAGGTAGTGTTCAGTGGAGAATTAAATAGTGCCAGAACACTTGGCTAATTTCCTGGGAAGAAAAAAAATAAAATGGACATTGCTAATTATAGCAAATACCCAAACAAATTCCAGATGGATTGAAAATTAAATGAAAATAATTTTAAATAGAAAATATAGATTAGTGTTATTTAATTTTGGCATAGGAAATATAAAAGCTAAGAAAGAAACCACAGAAGATTAGTATATGTGACTCCATAAAAATTTAAATTTTCTACAAAGAAAAAAATAAATGAAACAAAAGCAAATAGAAAACTGAACAAGAAAAAGATTGCAATACATTTGGCAAAAATTAAGTAACCTTGATCTCTCAAAAGTTCTTACAAATCACTGGATAGAGGAGACACTCCACAGATACCCCAGGAGAAAAATGGGTGAAAGTTTTGAATAGGAAATTTGCTGTGGACAATAAGTATAAGAAAAGTATGTTCACATACAGTATGAATACAGTATGTTCAATATACAAAATTTGTGTACCTAAACATCAGTAACAGTTATAAAATGTCATTTTATGTGTGTATACAATAAGAACAACGAGAGAGAGAAAACTTAGAAATCAATCGCACAAAATATTTTCAAAATCTTTTCTGAAGAAATTATTAAACTATATTAACAGGTATTAACAAGATGCAAATAAATAAGCCATATCAATTAATGAAGTAAAATACAAAAAAAAAGTTAGTTCTTCATAAAATAATACAAAACAATGAAAATCCAATGGAATCCTCAGCAAAAATAATAATTATTATTATTATTTATGTAGATTTCAACAAGAGTGGAGAGCCTAGAATAGTCAAGACATTAGTGAAGAAAAACAAAGGGTTATAACAGCCCAATTAGACATTGACTCAGGGGTCTCTACTAGTGTTTATCAATTTCCCAGAGGACGAAAAAGTACCTGATGATGTCTTCCTGTGAATCAGAAAATGTGCCTCTCCCTGCAGACAGACAGAGCCCTATGCCATGGTGTACAAAGCAGGAGGTAGATTTCAGACACCACCTATCCCTTCATCTTGTTGGTCATGTGGACTATAGAGAGCAAGAAAGGGGGCCTCTGAGTCCGCGGGCACATGGAACTATGCCAAGTTTGCCATGCTCTCTGGAAGAAGGCTTCTTGGAAGAGAGCCATCCCGACTGCTGCTGATTTCCTCTGTCTTGAATGTTATATATTCTTTAAGGGTTCCATGATCAATTATGGGACACCCTCAAAACCAAAGCCAAATCAGAGTCAACAGAACTGGAAGCACTTCAAGGTATCTGAAGCAGTTTAGGTTAATTCCAAAAGTAAAGGATCAGAAAGGGAACATATTGATAGAAAGCTAGAATAAAAATGTATTGACAGTTAAGGCAACCATCTTCTCTAAAAGGCATCTCAATTAAGCCCTATTCGTTCAGTAAATACTTACTGTTTGATCACCTACTGGATAGTTATAAGCTAGTGAGATTAGTGCCTTTTCTTCTAGTATCTACTGCCAAATATTGCCAAGATGAAAAGTTTATTTAGAGAATAATAGAATAGAATGGATAGAAAGGATACTCAAATATGTCAGTCTCTTACTGACAAATTTCTTCTGTGACTCCATCCAATTGCTGAAAATTGACAGAAATAAGCTGAAAAAGTTTATACTATGTTTACCATAGAAGATAACATTAATGTGTTGAAGCCTTTAAAAATGAATTTTTAGAAGTTGAAAATTGGATAAAGGTCCTGGCCAGTGTTTTTCAGTGGTTAGAGCGTCAGCCTGCCCACCAAAGGGTAATGGGTTCAATTTCCCATCAAGGGCACATATCTGGGTTGCAGGTTCCATCCCCAGCCCTCCTGGTCAGGGTGATGCTGGAGGCAATCAATCCATATGTCTCTCACATCGATGATTCTCTCTCTCTCTCTCTCTCTCTCTCTCTCTCTCTCTCTCTCTTTCTCCTCCTCCCTCCTACCCTTCCACTCTCTCTAAAAATCAATGGAAAAAATATCCTCAGGTGAGGATTAACAAAAAATTCCAAAATTAAAATTTTAAAACTGGATAAAGGAATCAAGGAATGCCTTGAGAAAAGATGTATAAAGCATCAAGGAATGTTCACCTTTATTTTTCTGATTTGAAGAATAAACAGAAGAAAATGACAGAGGACATTTTTATACAACATGTTAGTACAAATGTTGCAACTGAAAGATGTCTCAATGCTAAAAAATAATTAACTAATACCAACATCCTTTAGAAATGTTTATAGCAAGATCTCTAGACACAAGGCTAAAAAAAGAGAACACTGAAAAAGGAAGACACAGGGGATCCTTGCAATACAAAAATACACAGTTCACCATATTCCATAGTAGAGGTCTGGCAAAATAAGAGAAATAGAAAAGATGAAAAAGGTAACAGAAGTTGCTGGCTGCAAAAGCTAAATCAGTTGTTTTTCATTGTTATACATTCTACATACATACACACATACACAACACACACACACACACATACGCACACTTTCTGTTTATAAATTATCCCAAAGAAGAGTAACAACTTTTTTCAAAGTTTAGACTCTTCAAGTCCTGAGCACTTGCTACAGCAACAAGAATGAAAAAGAGAAACCATAGCTTGCCAGTGTCGAACGAATAACCAAGAGAGAGTGACAGTGCTTCAGTGGTATGTGATATTTCTTTGTGCTTCTGGCTCATGGGTATTATGTCAACATCCTGAGTGGACTCAAAGCTATTTTCCTCAGTGTTCAGCAAAGGTTATGTAGGCCAGGAAGGATTTCGTGCCATAGTTTTAGATGGCTACATAGAAAATAAAAGTGGGACAGGCAATTGGAAATAAGAGGAGAGAATTTACTGAGCATCTATGAATCCTACCTTATGCAAGGTATTTTACATATAAATTTGTTTAGACACAACAGCCCTAAGAGTTGATATGACTCCTATTTTTTTAAGAAATAGTGCTCGAAAAGTTATATATTGCCTAAGTAAGAGGTGGAGATGGGATTGAAACATATAACCGTATAACTTTGAAACAATTCTGACCAAGAAGGACTGGGCCATTAAAGGCATCACTCTGTGGATACAGAGAGATTCACCAATGTGGCAGGTATGGGACCCAGAGCATAACAGTAATGGTTGTTAGAATTTGCTTTGGCTAGAAGCATAACAAAACCACAAGTATAAGTCTCTCTCACTTTAACTCATCACTTAAAAATAACAACATGAGAAGACCTGTTTTCAAAACTGAGAACTAAATTTGGGTTCCTACATGGTTAAGTGACACACCATAAAAGATAACCCACATTTTGTTGGCCAGACTAGGGGTCCACAGAGACGCACAGCAAACAGCCATTTTTGGGAGTTGTGGCAACATTGGGCCCTTCATGTTCTTCCAGACATGCCTGGGTCCACAGGAGGTATATCATATGTGCCCCCAAAATATTCCTTTGGTTACCAAATAGAAACTAACTTTACTTTTTTCTCTCTGCATTGATTGGATTATAAACTCCATGAATCTCCATGAGTTTTTCTCAGTCCTGTGTCCTCAAAGTTTAGCCAAGTTCCTTAATTCACGAAGATAGTCAATGAGTATTTCGTAAATAGGGAATTGTGGGGAAGCATGAGACTTGATTGGAAAGCTTGTAAGGAGGATATTCCCAGAAAAGGGAAGAGTGTAGAAGGCCGCCTGCCCTGTTTATCAGAATTCCGATTTAGGGAAGACTTAGGGGAGTGTCAAAGGCAGCGCCCCTAATTAATCCTTGACCTTTCCAAACAAGTCTGTGCATGTGCAAACACCCGGGTGTTTACTGGAATCCTTACGCTTAATTCCTGGATGCTCTTGCATGTGTCCTCCCAAGATTACTCACCCTATTGATTGTATCAAAAAGATAAACTTTATCTCAACTGTAATAAAAGCCTAGTGAGGCAGGCAATCAGGGGCTGCTTGGCTCCTTCAGCCAGGCTGTCCCTTAGCCCTCTCTTTCACAGTGAAACAGTGTTGGAGTAATCATTCATCCATCACTCAGGGTCTGCTGGCCAGTCCTGGCAGGGAATTGCCCGTTTCTGTCACAACAAAAGCAAGATGACTACAGCTGACCAACAATTTGTTTAAGCACAATAACCCTAAGAGGCTGCTATGGGTCCTATTTTTCAAGAAATAGTGTTAGTGCCCTAGCTGGTTTGGCTCAGTGGCTAGAGCGTCAGGTCGGCCTGCAAAATGAAAGGTCCCAGGTTCAACCCCAGTCAGGGGCACATGCCAGGGTTTGGGGCTCAATCCTCAGTAGGGGGCACGCAGGAGGCAGTTAATCAGTGGTTCTCTTATCATTGATGTTTCTTTCTCTTTCTTCCTCTCCCTTCCTCTCTGAAATAAATAAAAATATATATTTTTTTAAAAAGAAATAGTATTGGAAAAGATATATATTACCTAAGAAAGAGGTGGAGCTGGGCAATTACTTAGGCACTATATAAGACAGAGGGCAGCATGCCTCCCCACTCACCTCCCACCCTCCACTCCCCCACCCTGCAACAATGGCTGAAGCCAGTGAGACCGTCTCCCAGTCCCTCCAAATCTGTCCTTGCATGTGGCCAGATTCTGCTGATGCCAAAGCTGCTGATGCCAAAGCTGCTGGTACCCTCTGTATGCCATGTCTACCCCACAATGATGTCAATGATATAGTGATGTTAGTTTTCATTTACCTGATTTCTGCAGTTCTCTTGTGTGTGAACACCCACAATATGCAAATAAACCTAACCAAGATGGCTGCAGCCACAGAGAGCAAGAGGGAGGCTTGGGTTTCCCTGGAAATGGAGGAAGCCAAGCTTTCCACCTGTCCTTGCCGGCCCATGCCTCCACTCCAGGATACAAAGTTTCAATTGTAGAAGATAAATAAATCCCAGATCCCAGGGCCTCCGCTTGGGTTGCCAGGGGTGTGGCCAGACTGCAAACCACCACAGGCCCCTTGCCCAGGCTGCTCCATGCCCCAAGGGAACCCCATCCTGATCCAGGGCACCCTTCAGGGCAAACCAGCTGGCCCCCACCTGTGCACCAGACCTCTATCCTATCTAATAAAAGAGTAATATGCAGATTGACCATCACTCCAACACACAAGATGGCTGCCCCCATGTGGTCAAAGATCCTGTCCCCATGTGGACACAAGATGGCCACCACAAGATGGCCAGCAGGGGAAGGCAGTTGGGAGGGACCAGGCCAGCAGAGGAGGGAAGGTGGGGGTGACCAGGCCTGCAGGGAAGGGCAGTTGTGGGGGACCCAGGCCTGCAGGGGAGGGCAGTTGGGAGTTATCAGGCCTGCAGGGGAGGGCAGTTAGGGGTGAGCAGGCCTGCAGGAGAGGGCAGTTAAGGGCAAACAGGCTGTCAGAGGAGCAGTTAGGCATCAATCAGGCTGGCAGGAGAGTGGTTAGGGGGTGATCAGGCTAGCAGGCAGCTGAGCAGTTGGGAGCCAGCAGTCCTGGATTGTGAGAGGGATGTCCGACTGCCTGTTTAGGCCCAATCCCACTGGATCCCAGATTGGAGAGGGTGCAGGCTGGGCTGAGGGACATACCCCCCATGCACAAATTTTGTGTACCGGGCCTCTAGTATAATATAACAACATATGTAGTATATATTGCCTATTTATTATCTATAATAATCTATAATAATAAAAGCATAATATGCTAATTAGACTGAACTTACTTCCAGATGAAGCCAAGGTTGCAAGGGAAGCCTAGGTCTTGGGTGCTAGTGGCCAGAGAGAAGCCCGGGTCCTGGGTGCCATAGGGAACCCAGTGCCAGCAGCCGAGGGAAGGAAGGCCTATTCTTGTATGAATTTTGTGCATCGGGCCTCTGGTATAATATATAATTATATCATTGTATATATTATATAGTACATATTATATTACATACCATATAGTATACATGTTATATATTGAAATATAATCATAATACTTATATTACATAATTATATATAATTCGTTATATTATAATGTACTAGAGGCCTGATGTATGCAAATTCATGCACTGGTGGGGGGTCCCTCAGCCTGGCCTGCCCCCTCTCACACTCTGGGAGCCCTCAGGGGTGGGAGGCGACCCGGTGATCAGGGGAAGGTGACTCTCCATCACACATCTGCTGCTGCCACTGCTGGGAGCGCAAGCCTCGGTCAGCTCTGGTTACCTGGGCCTCGGGTGGCCCTTGGTGGCTGGGCAGCCGCCATCCAAGGCTTCCCTGCCCCTCGTGCTGGCCCTGGGCAGCTGGGGGGCTGAGAGGACTGGGGGACTCCGGAGGCGGGCGCATGGAGTGGCCAGGCCCACCCCCAGGCAGGCCGCGCACCTGCCGCCCAGCAGGGCTGAAGGGACTGGGTACCGCCATTTTGTGGCTGTGGGTACCACCATCTTTAAGGGCAGGGCAGTCAATTAGCATATTCCCTCCTTATTGGCTGTGGGCACCACCATCTTTGCGATGGCGTGAGGGTCAACTGGCATATTCCCTCTTTATTAGAGAGGACAATTATATATTTTCTTATACATATATATTTATAGAGGGTGAGGCAAAGTAGGCTTACAGTCGTGATTATCCAAAACACAGTTTATTATTGTAGCATTATTTACTAGTACTAGAGGCCCGGTGCATGAAATTGGTGCACTCGAGGGGGCATCCCTCAGCCCGGCCTGCTCCCTCTTGCAGTCTGGGAGCCCTCAGGGGATGTCCAACTGACGGCTTTGGCCCGCTTCCTGGACATCCTTAGCACTGCTGCGGAGGTAGGAGAAGCTCCTGCCACCGCTGCTGCACTCACCAGCTATGAGCCCGGCTTCTGGCTGAGTGATGCTCCCCATAGGGAGCACACTGACCATCAGGAGGCAGCTCTTATGTTGAACATCTGCCCCCTGGTGGTCAGTGCATGTCATAGCGACTATTCATTCGGCATTTGGTTGATTTGCATATAAACCTCTTATTATATAGGATTATTGTTTGGGGTTTTTCTTACTGATTTCAGAGAGAGGAAAAAGGAGAGAAACATCAATGATGAGAGAAAATCATTGATGGGCTGTTTCCTGCACACCCCCTACTGGGGATCGAGCCCGCAACCTGAGCATGTGCCCTGACTGGGAATCGAACCATGACCTCCTAATTCATAGGTCAATGCTCAACCACTGAGCCACACCAACTGGGCTATTATTGTATTATTTTCCATACAAACAATTGTAAGCCTAATTTTGCCAACTCTGTATGTATGTATATATAAACTTATGTATGTGTGTGTGTGTATATACACACGCACACATGCACACACACTATATATATATACTTGAAATACATATATTTCAGAAATATATATATATATACTTGAAAAGGAAAGGGGGGGAATCTTTAAGTGAAATTAGTGGGTTTGGGGTTTTAATTTCCAGATGTTCCTTTCTAGAAATTGGTGCTCACCTTAGCTTGTATCTAAGAGAACTGGTTCTGATCTATGACCAACTGCATTAGCTCTGATCCTGTATTTAACATTACTTACATCTTGGGCCATCTGGTCCAAATCATCATGGGGTAAGTCAAAAGGAAGCAGGATTTAGTAATTTTCATTGTTGCTGGAAATTACCGCATTTTGGATTTTTGTTCTCAGTATTTTTCCTTCCGCTTTCCATTTCTAACTAATTATTCATACCCTTTGTTTTTCTTGCCCAAGATTTATGGGGCTCAGAGAGAAGATTCTTTCCCAGCTTTTGTTATTTTAAGGCCTATCTATTTGAATAGATAAAGCCAATTGCCAATAAAAATGAGGTACTATTTGGTGGAGAGAAGAAATGGGAGTCAGGGAGGTAAGATATTTTTCTCTTAATGTTATAGCTGAGGATGGGAGAACTGGGAGAGATGAGGCAGTGAGGCAGCAAAGCCAAGTCCTTCCAGGAGTAAGTAGGAAGGCTGGGCTTTCCTCAGGGTCTTCTCAGAAGCAACTCAGATCCCTGCACCCCTAGGTGGTCCAAGAGCAGAGATGGGTGGGATTTCTGCAAGCTTGGACAAAAGCAGGACCAGAGAACCCTGGAGTCCTTTCAGCCCTTTTCTGAATTCCATATAAACCTCTCTGATGCTCTACAACCTCAGGGGAGGATCCAGAGACGAAATTTCCTGCCACACAGTGGAACAGATGTTTGGAGTTAGAATTCGGCTGATTTAAAGAAAATAAAGATAGTAATAATGTTTACACAATCAAGTGTGCCATCTGAGATATGATTCTGTTGTTAAGACTTTTTAAATTTTAAGTAAAAATTATTTAATGCTTCCTCAATGAACTCATTCATTCAAGAAATATTTATTGAAGGACTTCTAAGGGCGAGACGTTCAGGATAAAATGATGAACAGGAGAGACATGGCAGAGTTTGCAGACTAGCAGCCGGATAAGCTAGTAAGTGGAATTAATACAGTATGCTAAGAACAATGCTGGGGTAAGTTAAGTTTATTAGGGGAAACGTAGGCGATCTCTTAACTGGGACGTGGGGAGTCAGAGAAGAGAATATTCATCCAGGAACAGGCCTGGAGAGGAGCGAGTGCAGGGAATACTGGAGAAAGCAATATAAATATGGAGCTCAAGGTGGGGAGTGGCTAGAAATAAGTCCAAAAAGAACATCAAGGTCTAAGTCGCTGATGCCTTTGAAGGCCACATTAAGGGACTTGGGCTTTTAAGTGACTGCTCAAACTCTTCATATCTAATACAAAACAATTAAGCTTCTAAAGTTTTCTTTTTTTCCATTGCATTTTGCATGCATAGTGGCTACAGCTACAGATTCAGTAGGAGTCACCTCTCTGATTTGTGTATTTGCTGGTTTGTATCTCTGTTTCAGAGCTGTACTCTGCAGTAAGCCATTGAAAGTTTTTAGCGGTGAAATAGGCAGGTTTAGGAAATTTTAGGAATTAAGGGGTCCATGGAAAAAAGCACAGGGCTACAGAGCTACAAAGGGTACATTTCCATAAAATAAGGGAGCTGGGAGCTGCAGAAGGTCTACATTTGCAAAATAAAGGGAAGGGAGCCCCTCATTCAGAGAGGGAAGAGGAAAGCCCAAAGGGAATAGGGAAACAATAAGGGAGAAGAAGAGGAACACCTCACTACCTCACCTGAGGTTTGAGCTCTGAAGTTGCTATAGTGACCAAATCAGAGGGGATAGTGACCACTCAGAGGGGATATCAAGGCACAAAGATCTGCAGCCTTTATAAACCGTAGAGAAAAGGGACTTGGTGGGACTCTTTCCCCGTCTCCACGTGGGAGTCTGTGCTTGTTTCTCAATAAATTTCCACCTTTTACTATACTACCTTTCATCCGTGGTTTCATTCTTCAACTCCACCTGGACAAAACCCCGGGAACCATCCTGCCCAGAGGAACACCGCACGTTCCAGTCCAATTTTCCTGTAGTGCCTGAGAGAAGTGTTAGGACTTTAATTAGAAAAGGGCTGTTTCACATCTGTTACCTGAAAACAGCCCTCTGTGCACAGGATTCCTTTGCCTCTGCCGGGCTTCCTTTGTTGCAATGCCAAACATCCCCAGGATTGCAGCAGCTCAGGCCCACTTCTGTCTGAAATAAGGAAGAGGAAATTGACTTCTACTTTCAATTTAGCTTTATATCAGCATCCTTTAGTACTTCAGTTCTGAAAGTGAGCCTACATTCAAAAATCAACCCGATGAACTGTTACTAGATGAGGCAGAAGTCTTAGAACCCACCCAGAACTATACAGGTCCAGGCAGCGTGAGGCTCAACACCAGTGGGACAGACTAAGATATTCTCGAGGACAGAATAAGATAAAGCTTCCTAAAGCGAAAACTGGATATGGTTATATTAAAAAGAAATTGTCTTTCCATGCATGTGGAGAATTAAATACAGCTTAAACATTAACTTTGGAGTCATTGGTTCAAACACGAGGAGTGTTCCCTTGCCCATAGCTAAAAATTTCCACTTGCCAAGGGCTGGAAAAATTCCAGTGAATGCTTTAACCTGTTCAAGGAACTTGGGTGAACAAACCATTATTCTGTAGCTGAGTTTACATTCAGGCTCCACTAACTCTCCTTAGGTGGTGCTCCTGGGCAAGAAAGGCGTATAGCCCTACAAGGGGACTCTCCAGTTGGCCTGCTCACAGCCAAACAGGCAATTAAAAAAAAGTCAATTGAACAACTACTATGCAAGCACATACGCTGTACTGAGGAAGCTAGGGAGGAGCTGGGAGAAGTGGCAATTAAACTGAGCAAGTGAGCAAGGCTTCCGCTTAGACTCAGAACAGCATACCTGCAAGGTGAGATCCTCATTTTTGTAAAAAGCAACCAATGAAGAAAAAAATAGAACTAGGCAAAATACACTATAATATATAGGATGTTAATCAAGGAACATGAAAATTTGCTCATTCTCCCAAGTAATCTTAGAAATGCAAACTGAACCAACAACTGAGATACAATTTTCTTCTATAAACCTCAAAATACTTGATAACACATTTGTGTTAAAAGCTCTGAACATATTCAGACACTTTATCTAAATGTTTTTACTTTTTAAATTCTAGTATCAATAATAATAATAGAAATGCAAAGATATAACTGGAAGGTTATTCATTGTTAAACATGTATGCCATCAACTGACAAATGGATAAACAAAAGGTTATATATCTAATGGAATGAAGTTCGAATATATGCCACACCATAAATGATCCTTGAAAACATAATGGTAAATGAAATAAGCCAGCCACAGAAGGCCAAGTAGAGTAGTAGTGGCTGCTTAGAATTTGGAGGTGGACAGAAATAGGGAAGAGGAGGGGGAATGGTAACTCAAGGGTACAAGGTTTCTTTTAAGATGATAAAAATGTTCTAAAATTAACTGCTACTGGTTGCACATATTTGTAAATATACTAAAAACCATGGAATCATATACACTTTAAATGGATGAATTGTGTGCTCTATGAATGATCTCTCAATAAAGCTTTCAACAAACCATGTATCATAGCAAATAAAAAATTTTTTAAACTAATATTCAAAAAATTTGAAACACATAAATAACATCATGGTACTGTTGTCAGAGAAAAGTGTGGATGATCTTTCTCCGTTGCTGGTGGGAGTGGGGTTCTTGGAGTACTGCTGGCATAAGCATGTCCAGAGGCCCCCACAGGAGGAGAAGATGTGGTAGAAAGCTTCATTTGCCTGGGATTACATCCTTGGGTTTCCAAAGTCCCACTTCCCTTACTCTAGTCCTGAGAGATGTGCAGCTGGGGATTCGGGAGAGCTAGAAGCAAAGCCCGTGTCCAGAGCTTCTGTTCCATGCTGGAACTTCAGTCCGGTGTAGCATCAGACCAGATGCAGTCTGTTAGTCCATTGTGTGGGGTCCACATGGCAGGGAGCCGTGTGGGCATATGCAGGGGAGCCAAGAGAGTGGCCCCCTGCAACAAGAGTCACAAGAGTTCCAAAAATACAAACTTCTTTGTTTAGGGGATTAAATTCTCAAATTTTCCCATGCTTGCAGTGGCCACATATACTCTGGCCAATGACCTGTTCCCAGGTGTGACTGACAGACAAGTACCTTCCTTAAGTCGCCTAGACTTTACAGGGCATGCATCTATTCTCCCCGTGTCCAGTCCCTTTCCCCGATATGTGATCTGTGGGGGAATAGACCGGTAGCTCCCTGGGGAGTGTTACACTGCAGCTCCCTGGCACTGCTGCACAAATGCATGCCTATACTATTTGGCCTTCCCTTTGCTCCTTTCCTGTTTTTAGGTTAATTACACATCAGTGCCAATGTAAGTTGGAAAATTCTCTGAGAAACACTGCATAATATAATGTGAAGGTATAAAAGCAGTACTACTTATATCTATCTATATAACATTGACATTGGTTATGTAATTATTTCATGATGTTGGCATTTGTGGGTGATTTTTATCTCTATTGTTTTTTTTGTTTGTTTGTTTTTTGTTTTCTTTAAATATATTTTATTGATTTTTTACAGAGAGGAAGGAAGAGGGATAGAGAGTTAGAAACATCAATGAAAGAGAAACATCAATCAGCTGCCTCCTGCACACCCCCCACGGGGGATGTGCCCGCAACCAAGGTACATGCCCTTGACTGGAATCGAACCTGGGACCCTTCAGTCCGCAGGCCGACGCTCTATCCACTGAGCCAAACTGGTCAGGGCTCTATTGTTGTTTTTTTTTATTCAAACTCCATTGTAGCATAGGCATCTGATGATCTTAACAATTGGAAATGATACATTGGGGGGGAGGAATTAAACAAATGGGTAATTTTTTTTCAATGCCCAAAATTAAACCCCTGGAAAAATAATATAGGGCCTGGAAGTCAGAATACTGAAAGTTAGTAGTTCATTTGAGTTTCTTCTTCGTTTGTTCCCTTTTTAAAAAATGTTTGTAATATTTTATACTATTAATTTTATGCTCTACTTCCTGTGGTGAACCACAAGCTATTTAAAACTTTCTTTCTCTCATATTAATCATTCATTAGAAAGGGCAAGCTGTTCACCAATGATATACGCATGGCTTTAAAAATCCTATGTTCTTGCTGTTTCAACGTTAAAAAAAGAAAAAGTGATAATAAGATTTTTAAGCTGCTGATTCACTTAGAAACGAAAAAAAAAACACAAATCTGAAGAACTATTAAAATGTTTGAACCCATAATACTGCTTTTAGCATTATTTAAGCTGACCTTCTTCCTAAGTGTGGAGTTTAAGCAGCTTAGAAGCAATCTCGTTTAAAATCACCTTCACCTTTTCCAAATGGAAATAACACATTGTGGTGATGTAAGAAAATATTCATAATTTTAGAAATGTATATGGAGGGGTGGAATAACATAACGTCTATTATTTGCTTTAAAATACTTTTGCAAACCCTGGCCGGTGTGGCTCAGTGGATGAAGTGTCAGCCTGCCCACCAAAGGGGTTCACTTCCCAGACAAGGGCACGTGCCTGGGTTGCAGGTCCAACTTTCAGCCCAGGTGGGGGTCTCCGTCTGGAGGCAACCAATAGATCTCTCTCTTTCTCTCTCTCTCTTTCTCTCTCTCTCTCCCTCTCTCTCTCTCTCTCTTTCTCTCTCCTCCTTTCTAACCTTCCTCTCTCTCTAAAAATAAATGGAAAGACTATCCTCAGTTGAGGATTAACCAAAAAAATACTTCAGCAACAGTAAAGAAAAGAAAAAATGGATGGATGAAGCATATGTGATAAAACTTTGGTAATTATGAATTTTGACTTATTGATGTCTTTGAGTTGCTTGTGTGTTTTGAACACTGTAATAATGAAGTGCATTTTGAGTGGAAGGGACATTTTAAATTTCTTCAGAAGAGTATAAATATCACCTAAAGAAAGAGGCCAATTAATGACACAAGGCACAGTAGAAGCTTACAAATCTTAGTTAATATAAATATGCTAATGACACTTACATTTGTGCTGTGACTCCAAACATCAGCAATGGGGGGAGGACGGGGGGGGGGGTCCAACTCCATATTTAGTTAAAAATTAGAAGAGGTCTGAGACTTTCTTTATATTGTCCTAACAGATAAAACTCTGACCAATGGTTTTAAACTCAAGGAAGACAAATATTCCAGAGATGGAATAGGCTGCCTTGGGAAATAGTAATTTACCCACTCCTGGAAATGTCAACTAGACATTCTCTCAGAAAGACAGTTAGAACAAGACTTGGGATATCAGATGTGGGGCTGGACTGAAAGTCCCTTAAGCTGACTTTGTTATTTACCCAGAGTCAGGGAGGCATAATAATGATCTGGTTACTAGTTCCATAACTATAGAGCCAGTCATGCTCAACTATTTCACAAGGTTTTTGTGAGGATTCAATGTTAAAAAATACATATAAAACATTAGAACAGTACCTGGCATATAGGAGGCACTCAAAAATATTAAAGTTTATTGTGATGATGATTAATGTCATAAACTTTGGAGAAAAATAGCTGGTTTCTAACCCCAGTTCCATCATTTACTGTCCTTTTTCTTTTTTCACATCAGGCAGTTTGTTTAACTTTTCTTTAAATTCTTTCCTGCTGGACTTTGGAGAACAAGTACTAGAATTTGATTAAATGGTACATACACGACACAAGATCAACACTCAACAAATACTACTTACCCTGTGTAATAAAGAGCTAATATGCTAATTAGACCGGATGGCAGAACGACCTTCCAGAATGGCCTTCTAGGACGACCTTCTGGAACGACCAGTGGGCAGGGGGTGGGGCCGCAAGGTGGCAGCCAGGGCTGCTGTGAGGGCCGAGCCCCTTGTATGAATTTCATGCATCGGGCCTCTAGTTACATTATAATAATGACACTTATTTCCTCCATTTCAAAAATGCTGTGATTCCAAGAAAAAGTTACTGAATGGTATTATTTTAAAATTTGATTTCCAACAATGTTGCTTTGGACACTATTCTCTATTGTGCTTGAGATTTACTTGGATAATATAAAGTACTGCAGAGAGCAATCATTGAGAGCCACCTGGGTCGGAGCAGAGCAGAGGGACTCTTAGATCTTTGCTGGCTGGACCCCCAGAGCTCATCCACTGACTGGCTGAGGGCGTCACAACAGGTAACTTCTCTCCAGAGCATCCACATCCTGTCCCCAGGAGACTCTTCCAGAGGGAAAGCTCTGCAGTGCTTGTGATTTATTTTAAGATCTTTGCAAGAAAAGTTAAGAAATGTAAAATATGAGCATTGTGACATTTTAAAACAGGCTGTTACAAACTCAGCATCTAAGGGAAAAAAAACTATATTTATTGTTCTGATTCACAGGAGACATTCTACTACAGTTTAAGATGTACTGCTTTGTTGCCAAATAAATCTTTTTTAATAATGTCTGTATAGTTATTTCACTCCATGCCTCTGTAACTGAAGCAAGAATTTCAAAACTAAAGGCACTTTGAATCAGTTTTAAATAGGAAACATGAAATTTGGCATCAACATCTAGCATGAAGTTCTTGCTATAGTAAGTGCTCAAAAAACATATATAGAATATAACTTAAGAAATTATCCAAAATAAGGGACCTTTGCAATTTAGCCATATTAAAAATGCATTATGGGAAGGTAGAAGAAAGCTTAAGTCACTGTATCAAGTAGTTATTGCTAAGCTGGCAAAAAAAGTTATAATGTATGTAAAAGCCCTTAAACATTTTACCATTATTATGTTTGTGAATATTAACTCAGTATTAAAAGTAAGAGACAATTAATAATTCAGTATTTGAACTGCAATATCCATCATAGCCTGTTTTATGAGATTTTTTTTCTTAGTATTAACTATTTCAATTTTAGATGAACTTTTTCTCTAAAAGGTGATTTCTTATTGAAAATATTCTAGGTAAAAGTAAAGATAAAATTTTCTAGAAATTTTTATTAAAGTAAAATACAAAATCTACACTGAGAGATTAAAATTAATATTTTGTGGGCTCAACTGAACTAGTACATTAAAATTTTATAACACTTTAAAATGTAATCTATCAACTATTTTGAAGTTTTAAGGTTTAAATCTTCTAAAACATTCTATAGTCTGTCAACCTTTAAGTTATTAGTGAGAGTTTAGAATATGGACCTCAAAATGGGAATTGGCCACATCCAAGAGTTAAAGGAACCTAGGCCTTGGTGATGCCAAGAGCTGACCTGGCCCTGATATCTAGACCTTGCTGTTCTGTTGGGCCTAAAATTTCATCAAACATTAACATCAGACAAGGCTACTCTTTGTGATAAATCAAGACAAAACCTGGACCACTGTGCAATCATGTTTGAAAACATACAAACACATGAACTTTGTCCAACTCACAAAAATAACCCAACCTTCCCTCTGTTGGCTGCTATAGACTGTTTGAACTCATGTTGAAAATTAGTCCCCAATGTAATGGTTTTAGGAGGTGATTAGGTCATGAGGGTGGAACCCTCATGAATGAGATTAGTGTACTTATAAAGGAGACCCCAAAAAGAAACTAGAACAGACTAAGATGATAGCTAATAGAAGTGATTGTTGCTTCTTAACCAATCATCTCTTTAGCCTTTTCTCCTAGATAAGATCTATTTAGATAGCTAATCATAGAATTACTCTCTCTTCCTACTAGTAAATCAAACCCCCTTCTATAGACCCTCCTCAAATCACCTAACTCAAGTAAAAATTCAGTAAATATTTTCAACCAACCCCTGACTGAGATCCCCTAAATTTTTCAAGGTTTGTTTTCTCCTTTGCTGCCAAAAGCAGTAAATCCGAAGTCTTCAACCACAGGAGTTCCCCATTTGGTGTTTGGCTACAGACAATGTAGGACAGAATCCCTTTTCTTTCCTGCTTTATCAACATTTTCTTTCTCTCTCCCTCCTTTCCTCAGCATATAAACTTTTAAACTAATGACCCCTCTAAAGCACTTTCCTTGTATCTGCTCCCTTTTTATCCTCACAGTGCTCTGTGAGGTGAGCCAGATGATCAGCCTGCCTAGGATTCCAGTGGGTGCAGTATGGATGAAGAACATGTATCCTAATCACTACTTAAACTGTATCCTATACAATAAAGAGGTAATATGCAAATTGACCATCACACTCACACAAGATGGCCGGCAGGGGAGGCCAGCAGGGGAGGGTAGTTAGGGGCAACCAGGTCAGCAGGGAAGGGCAGTTGGCGGGGGAGGGGGTGGGGAGGGATCGGGCCTGCAGGGGAGGGCAGTTGGGGATGACCAGGCCAGCAGGGAAGGGCAGTTGGGGGTTTCCCTTAAACCCCACTAACAGTGTGTGAACTCAGAGCACTCTGACTTCCATTCTTCACTTTCTACCAAGACCACCAACAACCTCAGAACAGCATGGAAAGAGGATGTGCTTCAGAATTGCAGAGACCAGAATGAAAATCCCAACAAGTTCCTTAATGTCTCTAAGGATCTTCAGTTTTTCCTCATGAAGTTCCAGAGGGATCAAATGAGGTAGCATGTACAGACCAGCCAGTACATTATTGTCATTAAAATGATAACATTATTAAAATTACTGATAATATTATTAAATGATAATATTATTAAAATCAGCAGCATGTGATGTTGCTAACTATTCTACCTTGAAGCAATCCATCCTTTTAGCTTCTAGAACTCTATCCTCTTTAGGCATTCCCCCAATTTTCTAGAAGATTCTTGATCTATTTTATATGTTTACCTTCATTTGCTTAAATCTCAAATAGTAGTATTCCCTAGGGCTTATTCTTGGCACTCCTACCTTCTTACTTGAGATCAATGGTTCTCAATTTGTGTGGGAGGGATGGAGGAGAGAGGAAAAAGAACTGAAGGGGCTTTTCAGAATTTGTAGAAGAGCTTTTTCAAACTAGACATCTCCATCCCTGACCTATAGGAGAGTCTGATTCATCCCCCATTGGGGCATAATACACTAGCATCTCTTTGCTTTTGTGGCAACATACAAGCTAACATCTAAAAATGCTAGAGTAGAGGAAACCCTTCTCTGCCTCTCCCTACATTCCTTTCTTAGGTCATAAAATAGGCACTCTCATCAACAGTCTGACCTGTCAGGGAGCGCTAGAAATTTTCATTCCATACTTAACATCCCGTAAGGATGTGCTGGGGAGGAAGCAGTCATCATCCTCTCCATCCTTTCACTAGGTCCCTCCTAAGAAAAGAGATGAGACTTACTTAACTGGGAAATTGGTGAGAGATTGGTATCCACTGGCCCGTGTTTCTTTACTAGCCAAGTGAATGAATTAGAGGTTTTTGCCCATAAATTATCTTACTTATTGGAATTAATTCTTTCTCTTCTTCTCTGTTCTTGATTCTTATGCACCTGTGCATTAGTGCTATGTGTGTGCTCAGACACATATGCACACGCACACACACACTTCAAGGCTACAAGTGTCCCATTCATTTCCTGTTTTGAGGTAGTAAATGTTAGTTGCCATATCCTATCTGAGAAAGAAGCCTGTAATTCTCCCAGTTCTCATCCTGTGCCAAGAAGATTAAGTCCAAACCGCAACAGAGATAAGGGACCTGGCAGCACTCACCCATGTAGGGGAATATCGGGAAAAGCTGACATCCAATCACCTCTTCCTCAGTTCCTGTGTGCCCACTCTATCAGTCAGGACACCGGAGGCTAGAAAAGGTGAACAGCACTCAGCAGAGCAGAAATAAAATTAAAACACTGTATGGCATCTGTTTTTTTTCATTAAAAAAACTTAACTTCCTTCTTGTGAGTTGTCCTTCACTGAATTCTGCACTTGCCATGAAGATTAGGGAACACCAAAACTCTGAGCTAGCATCACTAATGAGAAGAGTTCATGGCCACAGAAGCTCCAAGACACAGTGTTTTTTAAACGTGGCCCACAACCCATTAGTGTGTCAAGCAATAAGTTTAACAGATTATTACCAGGATTTTTTTTTAACGAAATAGAAAAGAACAGAAATTTTCAGAATGCATTTGAAGGCATAAAAAAAAAATCTCAGTGTGTCTAACAGTCTTAACCTTACACATTTGTGAGCAGAAATATAAGAACTTGAATTCAGACCAGCTGAATTCATACCATATGCTTTTGGGCACACAACCCATCTCAATTTTGCTGGTTTCCAATAACATACCTCCGAATTTCTGAGTTGATTGTATTCTTAAACATAACTGTGGTGATTAAATGTATAGATCATGAAGTTCAAATTCGAGGTAAGTTACTTTACCTCGCTGAGTCCCATCCTATATAATAAAAGGCTAATATGCAAATTGACCGAACAGCAGAACAACTGGTTGCTATGACGTGCACTGACCACCAGGGGGCAGCTTCTGCATTGAGCATCTGCCCCCCTGGTGGTCAGTGCATTCCCACAGGGGGAGCGCCACTCAGCCAGAAGCCAGGCTCACAGCTGGCCAGCGCAGTGATGGTGGCGGGAGCCTCTCCTGCCTCCGCAGCAGCACTAAGGAAGTCCAACTGCCAGGGAGCAGGCCTAAGCCATCAGTCAGGCTTCCCCTGAGGGCTCCCCAACTGCAAGAGGGCACACAGGCTGAGGGACCCCCCCACTCCAAGTGCACGAATCTCATGCACCAGGCCTCTAGTCTGTGAAGATAATGACTGTCCCTACTCACGGGATTTGTTATAGGCTGCATTGTGTACCCGCCCCCTCCAGCTCATTTGTTGAAATCCTAACCCCTACTATCACAGAATGTGACTGTATTCAGAATCTTTTAAGAGGTGATTAAATTAAAATGGGTTAGTTAGCAGTGGCCCTAATCCAATTCTATAAGAGATTAAGACACACAGAGACACCAGGCAAGACCAGGTGAAGACACAGTGAGAAAAAAACCCTCCACAAGCCAAGAAGAGAGGCCCCAGGAGAAATCTGTCAACACCTTACTCTTGGACTTCTGGCCTCCAGAACTGTGAGAAAATAAGTTTCTGCTGTTTAAGTCACCCAGTCAGTGGGATTTTGTTAAGGCAACAAACTAAAATTAAAAGTTAATTACAAAAATTAAAAGTAATATATAAAAAGTGATTGACAATAGGGGTTTCCTATCGTTGCTGCTTGCCTTGAAGTCAGTTTCTCTATATCTTCAATTCTTAACGCTTACTTCCCTTTTATATGTAACTATATTCACTTGTTTACTGTTTGCCCTTTTGGCTAATTTCTGAGCCCCAGAAGAGGAGGGACCATGTTGGCCTGTTCAAATAGAAGAGTGTTTGAAACATTAAAGATTCACTAAATATTTACTCAATTAATGAAGGTCTATGACAGGTATCTCTCCCACTCTCTGCTATAGGTAGTCTCTACCTCTATGACAGAAGAGGATTCAAGACAGGGACAGGAGTCATCTGTGATTCATGAGTTTGATGTAACAGGGTCAAAGCCACCCACAAAAATATCCCCAGTTTCTTCCAGAAACACAGACACCATTCATTAATCTTGCATCTGTCAATGTTCAAGCCCTAGAGCTTACATTGGGGAATGTAATCCTGTTTGTGGCCCTGGCCGTCCAGAGAATCTGTTGAGATTTCTGTTTCCTGAGAGTGAAGTAGGAAGATGAAAAGGCAGTCTTCAGTTTGAGGAAGAAGGTCTGTTCCTCTACATGAGAATATGGCAGTACATAAGAATATTACAGGTGGGGGGTTGGGCAATGCAGCCAGGCACTAAAGTATCAGATAAGGTTCAGTAGGGACAAAAGCAATATAACCTAATCAGTTAAAACTAATCCATAGTCTATTGATAAGACAATGACTTTAACTCATTCCTTAGCAAAGACAGGAACATCATCTGGACTTGAAAATATCAATGTGGGGTATTTTTTGGTCAAAAGAATCAATAAAACACCAGTCATTTTTAGGAAGGAAGCAAATTGTGAAACAGGATGCTTGACTTGTTTACTTTCTTTCCTATGCATTTGGTCTCTGAGGCAGTGAATGGAAGTTCTGGGTCAAGAAACTTTAAAGATAACGGATCCAGAGAAGGTGAGAAACAAACACACAACTAGAGTAATATAGGAAGTACAGTGTCTTCTGTATGAGAAAATAGCTATGACTATGTAGTCAGAAAGGAAGAAAGAAGATGAAATCAAAGTTTATAATATGATGACAGGTTTTCACAGGACACAGATTTCACCAGATTACTGAGTATTAGAATGGGAGGGGACTGACCTGATGGAATATCAGGACTATACAGAAACTTAGAAGTCTGTCTAATCCAAGCCCTTTATTAAGAATTAAGGTCCATGCCCTAGACGGTTTGGCTCAGTGGATAGAGTGTCAGGCTGGGCACTGAACAATCCCGGGTTCATTTCCGGCCAAGGGCACATGCCTGGGTTGTGGGCTCGATCCCCAGTAGGGGGCGTGCAGGAGGCAGCCAATCAATGATTTTCTCTCATTGATGTTTCTATCTCTCTCTCCCTCTCCCTTCCTCTCTGAAATCAATAAAAATATGTTTTAAAAAAAAAAGAATTTAGGTCCAGAGGCACAGACCCATGGATCTCAGAGGGAAGGGGTGGGGCGGGGGTGGCAGGTGGGAGGTGGCAGGGGAGTGGCGGGAAGAGATTAATCAAAGAATGTATATGCATATATGCATAGCCTATGGACACAGACAATAGTGTGGTGAAGGCCTGGGATGGGGTGGGAACGGAATAGAGGGGAGTAATGGGGGGAAATGGGGACATCTGTAATACTCTCAACAATAAAGATTTTTTTTTTTAAATTAAGGAATTGAAACCCAGAGAGGTGAGGTGACTTTTCCAAGTACACACTGCTTGTAATAGCAGAGCTGAAAGTAGGCCTCATTTGTCTATCCAACCACCTCTCCTGACTATTCAGAGGCATCATATTACACCCTGGCTGGTAAATGATGCCAACCATGTAATCTCTCTAGGCCTGTTCAATTAATTCTCTCTTTATAGTCCTGTATCGTTCTACACAAGAAGCAATTTATTCTAAGGTGAAAAAGAGCAATAACTGTATGCCTTACCTCTTCCATGGATTTCTATTAAGAGTTCTGAAGACAGAAAACCGTAAACCAAAAGGGCAAATGTCTACATATCTACTTCATGATGTGGGAGATAATGAGAGCTAAGGCCACTATCCAAGACTTACTAAACTTATACAACCTAGATACCAACTAGTCTTCTTAAAAATCAAGACAAAAGGCTCAAAATGGAGTCACTTAGACTAAGATTCATGTCACCAAACTGAGACTTAAATATAGTTTAGATTCGTCCAGAAATAAAAAATTAAACCAGCCAATCAGGAATCACCTGATCAGCATTAGTTAGGAAATCTACCTGATAAATCCCTGCCATCCCCTATTAGGAAGTAACTTTTTCAGGACCAATTTGCTACTTTTGCCTAGTAAAAGTTCTTGTTCCTGCTCCCTTCTGCCTTTAAAATCTCTTGCTTTGTATAGCTCTTCAGAGCTCCTTTCTATCTGCTAGATTGGAAAAAACGATTAAGATCTCTACAATAGGGTAGTGAGGGACTGGGGGGAGGAAGGGGATGGTAGCAGGCTGGAAGAGGTTAATGGAGGAAAAAGGAAGGCCTATGTAATACTTTCAACAATAAAGATATATATATATATAAAATATAAAATCTGGCCCTTAAGAAAAAGAAACTATATAACTATATTAAAGCATCAGAGTAATCCTTTGTAATATCCAGTGGAGCATAGTATATAGTTAATATTGTTTTGAAGAGAATAAAGAAAAAATAAAATGCTCAATAAATGAAGTAAAGTATAAGATGGAAAAAGTCACATTGAATTGAATTTGCTCATGGAATAAAAAATACAAATTGTTTTTAGTATAATCTCTTTATATATAAAGATGCATTAAACACACACACAAAATAAAACTTACGCAGTTTTTATTTTTTTAATAGTTTTTTGTGATAGCAGTGGTATCTGAAGGTTTGAAGACAATAAGAAACACAGGCATCCTTTGAGTTCTCTGTCTTTCTCAATATTTCTGAGACCCATTAAGTAACTTCCTCTTGATTCTGAATTCCACTTTTGCTCTTGCAGGCTTTCCAGTCCAGGGTTAGCAGGTCAGTCTAGATTGACAAGAGGCTCTATCAGGCACCAGTCCTTAGCCTTTGTTAGGCCACAGTTGAGGTCCAGGCCGTAGTTGGTCACCTTGAGACATCCGATGGTTCCACCTGGAACTACAGTCCCTAGCTCTTGGCCAGTCTGCATTACCATGTCTTTGTTTACCCTTGTGTCCACAGTTACATTTCCTTGGTTGCTCAGGTTTCTGCTAATTTGCACATGAAGTAAAACAATCCTATATAATAAAAGGCTAATATGCAAATTGTCACCATGGGAGTTTGACCAACTGGGAGTTTGACCACTCGCTATGACATGTACTGACCACCAGGGGGCAGTGTGGAACAAAGGAAAGCCCCAGCCCCAGCCAGAAGGCCCCGATTGGCCCTGATCACCAGCCAGGCCTAGGGACCCTACCCGCGCATGAATTTCATGCACCGGGCCTCTAATAATAAATATATTGTTAGTGAGAATCTTGGAAGCCAAAGATACAAAATAGGTGAGCATAGGTTGAGCACTTTGAAGCTGTTAGAACATTTGCCACCTAAATCTAAGATTCTTGTGCTAGGATAAGTTGGTCATAAAATGTGTTAGATCACCTCTAGTTCAGGAGCCAACCTCAAGAAAATATTCATGCAATGAGATACGCTGTAAAACATCACAAAATCCCCAACCCAGAGGCACATCCCTCTTAGGTATTAACTTGGTTCTGAAAGACCCAAGGCTTAACTAAAGAAATAGGAACCTCAAATTCCAAATAATTAAGTGCTCCACCTTCCAGTATACCTGCTTACTTTGAAGAACTATGGTCCTAAAGGCTATAGATATCTACAGTAATGGCAAAATCTTCCCAAGGAAGTGCCCTTGAACACAAGGGTTCCCAAATCAAACAAACAGAATGGGATACCTATTTTAATTGTCCTGCAGATGCTTTCAAAAGACTTCAAGATTCCAAAATACCTTTATTTCAAGATTAATTACAAAGGTTAAGGAAAAGTCACAGACCCAAGAGGTGCCCAAAATCAAAGCCAGTAAGACTGATGTGATTCCTACTGTTCCCCTCCATCCTCCTTTACCTGAATATTCAGTCAAATAATCCTCTACTGCCTTGCCTCTATACTCTGAATGGCTATTAAACTTACCTTTTTTAAAAAATAAAATAAAATAAATAAGACCACTAGAGGCTGCAGATAATCCTCTCCAAGTATTTTTCACTTCTTGATTAAAGAAAGACTATATAAGGGCCATGGATAAAAAAATGTCCTGAACCTGATGAGGATCCCTAAAAGTTCTCTGAAGTATTTAGAGAGAGTCTTTATTGTGGCCTATGATCCTTGGCTGGCAGATCTTTACCAGCTGTGCTCATGCTGGCAGGACCTGGTGAAGCCCAAATATAGATGTGGGAAGCAGAATGGGGTAACCCCAAGAGTGATATTCAAGATCTTCGATCTCCAACATGGCCCCCCTTAAGGACCAGAAAAAGTTCACAAAATAGCAGCCAACCTTTTAAAAGCTTTTAAAACCTTTTCCTGGAGTCTTCCCTGCCCACGCTGATTGATCTATTATTCAAAGCTGCAAAAAAAAAAAAAAAAAAAAAAGCATCTGTGGTAGGCTTAAAGCATACTGTAAGTTTTCTTCCTGTGATATGAAGGAAAGGTAGGCAGGGTCATGAAAAATAGCCTATTTCCCAATGTTTTGCTAAGTTGCTGAAGACTCTTCTTACTATTGACAAACCCACTGTAGCTCTGAAAGTAAAAGCTGTCCTAGCTCTGCATTAGAGTGAATGCTTGCCTTAAAATTCCCTCCACAGGTTCCCCCTCTAAGGAATGTTACTCTCTGAAATGCTCCTGAATTGTAGGGAATGGAGGGAAGGAGAGAGATTCTCACCAAGTCTAAAGCAGTGTTTACAACTCAAGCCCCAAGGGGAGGAAGTAAATGCAAACACAGGTGAGGTACACTCAGTCTTTGAGCCTCATTGTGTGTTTAAGGGATAAAGATCTGTAGAGAAGGGAGCACAACAACCCCAGGGGCTGTGCTAAAGAGAATCTTGGCAGCGTCTGATTTCATCAGAGTTTAAGAAAAATTATCCATTACGGACTATTTCTTTTATTTTAAATATAGTCATGTACTCAAGCTTTATTAGCAAGATTTCAAGCGAATTCCCATTTGCTCTAATAACCTAAAAATTTAACAATGATCTCTACAATTGCCATTAAGCCATTAATCACGTAAGCACACATATTAGCGGTGATTGCAAGGGATCACCTCATCTGTCCTCTCATACTGAAATCTTCCCAAAGTCAAGAAGACCCCTTATTTTAAATGATTCCAGGGTCTTCATTAAGAGCTTTGAGGGTGAATTTTCTTGAATTGTACACAAGTATTTTTACTTTAGAGTTTATAAGTAGGTGGTTATGTTAAAATAGTCTAACAAATAACTATCCTATAAGAGTTTTGCTAATGCCAGAAAACTTTAAAATATGAGGAAAAAAGTTGTGAAATGTGACTATCCTAACTGCAATTTAAAATCGCAATAGGATTTTCAGTAAAAATGTGTACATAGTATGCTAAGTATTTATCAAGTGCTCAGTAAATATTTGTTGAATACATGACTGATGCTTTGCCTTATGGGAAGAAAGTGCCACTTAAAAGTAGGAAAATGAACTTTTGAAAGTGGAAAATTTCAGGAACTTGAAGAAACCACCAAAAGCCAAATATGTTTTTAAAAAGCACTATCAAATATGCAATTGATAGGTTATCTCTTCATTACAATAAGCCTATTAAATAAGGCAATGAACCTGCATTAAGAGGTTTTGGGAGAGGCATTCAGAAATGTGATGACTTTCTATAACTTTGGGATAAAAAGCACTCCCCAAAGGACCACTGCCCATCCACCCACAAAGAAATCTCTTAGCATGGGAAGCAGGTCTAAAATAAAAAGTGGACAAAATTTGCTTTCTGACACACTTGGATGCAAAACACAGCACCAACATTTATAGTTGCATGTGACCAAGGGCAAGTAACTTAATGTGGTTGAGCCTCCCTTTCCCTATCTGCAAAATGGAGACAATACATTTACTTTCAGGATCGTTAGGATTAGGGATAACATATGTAGAATTTCTAACATATAAATGTTGAATTAAAAATGCCGTTATCAAAATTATAAAGAATATTCCAAAATGAGAAAATGTTTAAAAATAAGATAAAGTTATGAAATAATTGTTGCTTCAAAAACAATAACACCCATTACAATTGTGGCTAGAGAGCATAAGCAGAATCTGAAGTAGTATCACTCAGTAGGTAGTTTTCTTTCATTTTTTATTTGTATAAAAAAATAAAGCTAATAGAAAAGTTGAAGAACAGCACAATGAACACCTGTATACCACTCACCTAGATTCAACAATGAATAACATTTTGCCACATTTACTCTTTTTCTTTCTATTTCTCATGCATGCACACGTATTTTTATCTTTTAAGAGTTAGTTGAAAATATTCATTCCTAAATATTTCAGCATGCCTTTCCTAGCAATAAGAACATTCAATGAGCTTGTTTATTTGAATGCATCCATCTAGAAAAGTAGATGTAAAAAAATTGTAATTGTTAACACTAGACTCGGCTTCTTGGGTTAGGGATCTCTGCCCTTTTCTAACTACCAATTTGTAATTATGGGCTTGGCAGACAATTGATTCTAATAAGTCCACTTATGAAGTAAAATGTTTTATGCAAAAGCAATTTAAAAATTACCAGTATTATTATTAAATTAGAGTTTTGTCATCAGCAACAGTGTTCATGAAAACATGTGCTTTTTTTATTTAGCACGTGTTTTCATGAACTAAAGCACCTTCTATTTAGCACTAGAGGCCTGGTGCATGGGATTCGTGCACTGGTGGAGGGCGTGGCCTGCAGGGATTGACCTGCTGTGGGAGCGCCTCTCATCCTGGTCAGTCAAGCGGCTGTGGACCTGCCCTCTGAGCAGCTGTTCCTGCTGTGAGAGCAGCCACTCATCTGGGTCAACCGAACAGCACTCCCACTGTGGGAGTGCACTGACCACCAGGGGGCAGCTCCTGTGTTGAGCGTCTGCCCCTGGTGGTTAGCGCACATCTTAGCGACTTGTCAACTGGTCATTCTGGTCGTTCCGCTGTTTGTTTGCTGGGCTGTTATTATATAGGATACAGCTGTGGAAAGCTAGAAATGATCATATGGACATGGCCAAGATCTGAAGCCCAGTTTTCCAAATTTTATTACCACAGCTGACTTTTCTCTAGTCTTTCTCTGCAATGTCTCTGGACAATAACTCAGCTGTGCTGAGTTAAGATTGTCACACAATATGTGTCCCACCAGAGAACTGTTCTATAGAAAGGAGCTTTCACATGAGCCTTATCTCAGTATTTAATAATTTCCTCTACCTTTTGCACAATTCTGTCCAGTCTGAGACAACTTTTCAATATGCACACTTACTTTGTTCATAATTACCTCTCCCTTGAATTTCCTCTATTACAGCTTTTGCTCAATTATCACAAACTCTCACTCCCTCTCTATATCCTAGCCTTTCTGTTCCTTCCTTTTTTTCTTTTTATTGTGAACAAAATCATTCCAACCACTACTAATTAGCTAGTTAACCTTGAGCAAATTGCTTGAACCCTCCTGGACTTCAATTTTCCCCTCCTGGCAGCCAAGGTTGAATGAGCTCTATCTGCAAAGCCAGAATTGAGAGCTTCACTGGAGTGAGATTAAGAAGGTGAATTCTGGCCTCCACCTGCCTGAGTTTAAATCTCTGCTTCTCAATTACTAGTTTGATGACTGTGAATGAGTCATGTGACTTCATATACTTTGATTCCATGTTTGTAAAGCAGGAATATTAATAAGGACACCTGCCTCATAATGTGGAGTTAATATTCGTTACCAGGGACACTTGATGATAGAAAAATAAGAGTCATGCTCAGAATATACCCAAATCAAGGGAAAAAAAACCACAGAAGATCTGAGATAGGTATGAACAATAGAGAACTAATGGGAAGCAGGCAACAGACTGATGAATTTCAGTGGTAACGGGGCGGGGGAGGGAGTGGAGAGAAGAAATTAACCAAAGAATTTATATACATATATGCATAACCCATGGACAGACAATAGTGCAGTGAAGGCCTGGGGAGGGGGCAGGAGCTGGGTTGAAGGGGTCAACGGGAGGAAATAAGGGAACATCTGTAATATTTTCAACAATAACGATAAATTAAAAAAAAAAGAACTAATGGGATCAAATGTCTAAGAGTATTGAACACATGCAAAATGTCTTATCAGAATAGATAACTATAAATACTTCCCCCTTGATACCTATTTTCTTCTCATCCTCTAATCAAATGTACCTGTCATCAAAAACTAAAATAAAATTCCTTAACATTATGTTGAAATTACTGTCATTACAACAGTCTGATTTTTTAAAATTTAATTGTATTTTATACCAAGTATATCATGAACTAAATTTATTTGGGGGATGTTTGGAACTTAAGCATATTATATATTATTTTTAGGTTCTCATTTTTGTTACAGTATGAATTTCAAAGAGTTAAAAATAAAACTCTCAAAATAAATAGTGAGCATATGTCAAAGATATTTAATTGCTTAATTATGGAACAAGCAGAATGCTAAAGCTGGTACCAAGGAGGAAAGGAGAGTCTAGTATGTGTAGTGAAGGGAAGGAAGAACACTGAAAAAAGATTGCTAGTTTAGATTTAAAAATACTGATTGATGTGGTCTGGGTGCCTCCCCATTCATATGTAAAAACCCTAACCCCCAAAGGTGATGGGCCTTTGAAAGGTGCTTAAGTAATGAGGGTGGAACCTTCATGTACAGGATTAGCTATTTTGAAAGAGGCTCCTGCAAGATCCCTAACCCCTTCTGCCATGTGACTTGGAAGAGAGTTTTCAATCCTCCATGCTGGCACCCTGATCTCAAACTTCCAGCCTGCTGAACTGTGAGATGACTTTTCCCTTCATCTTCACGTCACTTTTCTTTTTTAAATTCTCGTTGAAGAATATGTTTATTGATTTTAAAGAGAGAGAGGAAGAGAGAGAAGCACCGATCCATCATACCCTTATGTTCATAGCAGCAGCATTTACAAAAGTTAAGACCTGAAAACAGCCAAGTGCCCATCAGTAGATGAGTGGCTAAAAAAGCTGTGGTATATTTACACCATGGAATACTATGTAGCTGTAAAAAAGAAGGATCTCTTACCCTTTGAGACAGCATGGAGGGACTTGGAGAGTATTATGCTAAGCGGAATAAGCCAGTCAGAGAAAGACAAGTATCACATGATCTCACTCATATGTGGAATCTAATGAACAAAATACACTGATGTACTTTGTTGGATCTTATAACAAAATAGATCCAGAGGCATTGACGCATGCAACAGACTGACATGTTTCAGAGGGAAGGGTTTGGGGGTAGGGAGCAAGAAAAGGTTAACCAAAGAATTTACATGCATATATGCATAGCATATATGCATATATGACAGAGACAATAGTGTGATGAAGGCCTGGGTGGAGGGGTGGCAAGAGGCAGGGCGTCAATGGGGGGAAAAAGGAGGACATCTGTAATACTTTTAACAATAAAGGTAATTTTTTAAAGATTAAAATAAAAATTTCACAATTATTAAGCAACACTTTTGCTTTTTAATGCAGGTATTTCAACTAGTTCTTTTTGTCTTATATTTTTATTTTTATCATGTTCCTAAAACCTCTTCAGAAAACTTTTTTTTAATCTTTCTGGAAATCCCAAGTAGGAAAGTATGTTTGCTCAGTAGTCCATTAAAAATGTAACAAATAATAACCTACATTGGTATGTGCCATTTCTCCAATCAAAGAAATTCTTTAAACCACTTCCTTGTGCAGTCCCTTTAAAAGAAAAGTCCACGTGCTTTATTACAAAACCAAAGCTGGTCATTGTCCAAGCCCTTTAGAAGAATGCCAAGTCCTGGCAACTGTGACTATGCTGCTATTCCCTCATACATCCATATATGCCAGTGGTTGGCAAACTGCGGCTCACGAGCCACATGCGGCTCTTTGGCCCCTTGAGTGTGGCTCTTCCACAAAATACCACGGCCTGGGCGAGTCTATTTTGAAGAAGTGGCGTTAGAAGAAGTTTAAGTTTAAAAAACTTGGCTCTCAAAAGAAATTTCAATCATTGTACTGGTGATATTTGGCTCTGTTGACTAATGAGTTTGCCGACTACTGATATAACGCTATGCAGTTATGTTCATTGGGAGGAGATGAATCAGTAGGAGTCTAATTTCGAGTCAAGCTTCTACTTGTATTTCTACAGTTATTAGTAAGGAAACTTACACAAACCCTAATCATCAAATAAGTCTATTTCATAGTAGGTCTACTGTACAAATGACAAATGCATCTACCCATTGTTCATTAGATAAAAACTCTTTTATGGCAGTTGCTTACTTAAGTGCCTTTCAGTTAGCAGCTTAATAATCTTACGAGAGTATTCATTAACATAAACTAACAACACAGTGTGGGAAGATGCTCAGAAGTGATTATACAATCCAGTTTTATCTAAACCTTATAATAAAACTGTGCTTTTCTTTTTCAAATAAAAATTATTTTTTTTCTTTCATTAATAGTTAATTTGGGGCTTCTGTTTTGTAACCGATTTCATCTGGAAAAAAAAATGGAGCAATTATATAATGTTAATGTAAAAAAAAAAACATTGAAACCTGTAAAGAATTTTTGTGAGTTTTAACTGTCGACATATGCCGGGAAGCTCCGGAGAATGGCGGGTTACATTTGTATTTATACTTTGCAATCAAAGGAGGAACATAGGTGGGTTACATGAAATTCATTGGTGATAGATTAAGGAGGTGGGATAAAGCAAAGCAGAGGAAACCCCTGGGATTGGATAAAAAGTAAAATGATGGGCATATACTTAGGTGGGTGCAGGAACAATTAACATGATAATGAAGGAATTTGTGGCATCTGTCCTGGAGCCCACCACATTTGGTTGTGCCCTAAGGGGCTCCAGAAAAAGGGAAGTTACAAGTTACCCAGACATTTCAAGGGTATGTTATCATAGATGCAAAAAGACAGATAGGCTCAGTTAAGGTAAAGGTTGACCTTGTCAGTGAAGATACTGGTCTAGGATGTAACTGCCCACCATAACTGCTTTTAGTTAAAGTTTAATTTCAGACCATCCTTTGTGGTTACTTTAGGTCTCCGAGTTTGCAAGATTGTCATGCAGGCCTCCCCTGAGCTTGTCAGGTCAGCATGTGGCCCCTTTCATCCACAATAATAATATAAAAAATTACTAGTACCCCAAGCTTTTAGAATTTACTATCTGGGAACCAGAATTTGATTTTTATTTTCTCTTTTACAATGCCTGATTTAATAAATCTCAATTTATATACAGTTACTTATTGAAGTTTAACAAATTAGTCTAAAACTTAGTAAATTAAAACAGTGAGTAGTTATCTTCATAGTTCCTATGGGCCAGCAAATTTGGGAACCGATTAGCTGGGCAGTCTGGCTTGGACACTCTTATGAGGTGGCAATCAGAGATGACAGGGGCTGCAGTCATCTGAAGGCTTGACTGGGCCGGAGGCTCCACTTCCAGGGCAGCTTATTCACGTGGCTGTCAAGTTGTTGCTGGGTTTTGGCGGAAGGCCTCAGCTTTCATGTGAGCTCAGCCACAGGCTGGAGTGTCCTCGTGGCTTCGCGGGTGGCTGGCCTCCCCAGAGCAAACGATCCCAGATGGAACAAATCCTATCTGCAGTGTCTTTTATGACCTAGACTCAGAAGTCACACACACTGTCACTTCCACCACATTCTCCTTGTGAAAGGTTCATCAATCAGGCTCTCTCAACGGGAGGAAAATTAGGCTCCACCTTTCAAAGGAAGGAGTGTCAAAAAAGTGTGGACATGTTTTTAAACCACTGCTGTAGCACTTACTTTATCCCTTATTTATTTTTTTAAATACATATTTTTATTTGTTTCAGAGAAGAAAGGAGAGGAAGAGAGAGAAATATCAATGATGAGAGAGAAACATTTATCAGCTGCCTCCTGCACAATTGGGATCCAGCCACACCCGGGAATCTAACTGTGACCCCCTGGTTCACAGGTCAATGCTCAACCTCTGACCCACACCAGCTGGGCATCCCTTATTTATTTAAAAAACTTAACATAAACCTAAAATTCTAGTAATAGATAACTTTTCTCATTCTCAGATTTTTTTCAATGAACTTCTTTAGTCCTGTATATCCTAAAAATCTTTCTCATAATTTTATTGCTATTCGACATATAAGCCTATTCCTACTTTCACTGCAACAGCGGCTAAGTATGAATGCTCTAATGTACTAGATTATGAAATTCTCACTGGCCTTCAAGATTTGGGACTTTTTTTTGTTGCTCACTTATCCCTATAGCCTCAGAGTTTCCATTATGTCTGTAACTTGGTTGGCACTCAATAAATGTTTGGTGAATGAATGAAGCATTTACATGCCTTTTGTTGTTGTTGTTTAGAATTCTTGGATCTAGTATTTCCCATTATATTCATAAAGTAAAATCAGGGATTTAATGACAATAGTACATTTTGTGACCTGAAAGTAATGGCAAAAATATATATGGTGAGTGATTTTCACAAGAAAATAGAGTGCATTATAAAACATGAAACTAATAATGAGATAAGAGTACTGAGTAGAAGAGAGTGGTATATTGATCTGTTAACTTTCTTTCTCTCTTAAAAGAGGTATAAGAGAAAGTTTCAAAAGCATAAAACCCAACAGTGCTGAAAACATGGAGAAAAAGTATCATCAGCACAGTTACCATCTGAAAGTGGGATATATAAAGGGCGTTGAAAGTTGGTAAAGAGAAACAAAGAAAAGAAAGCATTATTTTGGAGAGTGGAAGAACAGGGGGTAATGAAGTAAGGAATTATAGTTGAATGCCATGCCACATAGGGGAATTAGTGGTCATGAATTTAAAGTGACAATAATCAGAATGATTATGTGATTATCTCCAGCCACATTCAGTAGCTTGGGGACAGGCAATGAATAGAAATGAGTTCAGTTTGAATTATAACTGAGGTTTTGCTAGAAGTAACTAAAGGGAGAGCAAGGCAAGGAATAGATATTACGATAGACCATGGAATCTAAAGTGGGCAAAAAGAAGTGAAGATAAGATAAAAAATGATGGACAGTGAAAAGGTGGTAGGATCAATAGGGTGGAGGTCCATTTGGGGTTAAGGAATTTTGGGGTACAGATTTTTAGCTAGAAAGATAGTAACAGTGGGAAAGTGGGATGTCTGGGATTATGAAAGGGAAGAGTTGGTAATGACAATGTCTAAGTTAAGGCCACAATAGTGAGTGGTTGGCAGGATGCGGAGGGCAAGATCATTGGAGAAGTAAAAGAACTGAGATAGCCAGAGTGGTTATAAGTATGCTATCAGCCAGGTTTTGAGAAAACTCATTTAAACTTAGAATTCTTTGTTTACCCAAATTATCAATCAGATATGAGCAAAAATTAGAGAGTTTCTTTTTACATGTAAAAGCTTAAAGAACATAACACCCATGTGCCAATAATAAATAATCTAGGCTGGACAACAGAATAATAAAATACATATCCCCAAAACAAAACACATGAATGTCCAACAGATGCCAGCCCCTGAGTATTGCTCCAAAGAAGTGAAGGAAGCTAGAAAATGTGAAGGTCCATTATATTCAGACAAATGAAGATTTCCTTTCAAGTGGCAAAATGTAAATGACACAAGATTATACTTCCCCTTTTCATCGACTCTACACTATGACTTTAACAATGACTTAATTCTTCCACGCTTTTGTACGTAAGTTGATTATACAAATTGAAGCCAAATCAGCAGTATCTACAATGTGAGTGTGTGAATAATAATTTTGGTTACAGCAAATATGTCATCATTATCATTCTTGACAATGTAAAATAATGATAGAACTAAAGATAATCAAAGAAGAAAGCTGGAAGGAAGGGCAAGGAAAGTGTACCAAGTTCTTCATCTTTCATAGCCGAAGGTGGCTGATGTTGCATAAAAGTCAACACAAGTAGGGAGTTTAAGTGTACTATTTCAAGGAGAACTAATGTTGATGTCTAATTTGGAAAGTGGAAGTGCAAATAATCTAAATTCCTCATACCTTGTAGCAGATGCATGAAGCAAGGAACTAAGGTAAATAATTACCATAAATAGGTATAAAAGTAACCACAAAAAGTACAGCAGCAAACTAAGAGTGGTTGCCTCTGGGAAATGAAACTGAGCCTGGTGCTTGGGAAGAGGGGTTATTGGTCTTCATGTTCTGCCTTTTGAATTCTATGACTTAAAAAATAATTAACTTTGAAAATACATTATTTCTATCCCTTAAAAAAAGTTAGCTCTAAAGAAAAATGAAGAGTGGGGGGATATGGGGTAGAGAGTTATCACACACATAATTAATTTCAAATCCACTTATTAGTGTGTCATCTTAGGATATAGGTGATTGTCGATTTCCTTAGATTTATAAGGATTTACATTATTTTATTTTATAGAGACAATAATGAATATAATAGCCATTTTTAACTTAAAAACTTACCTACTGATCCCAATTTTTCATCTTTTATTCATCGTTATTGGTAATGTTATGGCATCCTTTTTTTAAAAAAAAAGTGAGGAGTGAGAGGGGGAGATGAGAGAAAGAGGAAGTAAAAGGTCAGCTAGAAGT
This sequence comes from Corynorhinus townsendii, assembly GCA_026230045.1. NCBI lineage: Eukaryota > Metazoa > Chordata > Mammalia > Chiroptera > Vespertilionidae > Corynorhinus > Corynorhinus townsendii. The sequence goes on from JAPDVU010000003.1 coordinate 177,887,837, forward strand.
TTGAAAGAGGAGATCTGAGAGTTAATTATACAGATGAGCCAAGATGAGCCATAAACAGCATCTACTGCCATAAATCACAAAGCTTGTATTTTTGAATAGTTTGGCTATCAAGATGATTTTTCACATTTCTCAGTAAGCCATCCATGAAGAGATCTACCACACATTGCCAAATATGTTTTGTCTATTAGATGGTTCTTCACATTGTATTTGATGATGGATTATGAATAATTCAATAAATGCAACAAATTGATTATAACTAATGTAATACTTTCAATGGAAGATTACTGATATGTTCAGGAAAATCATGAACTGTTTTACTAAATGTATTAGCTCTAGTGTGTCACAGCTCTAATTTGGAGCAAATTATTTTGCTCTTTTGAATTAAGTCCAACTGGGAAAAGGGGAAAAAGTGTCCTGTATCCTACCTCTCTTTCTTTTCTTTTTGTTAATTCTTATAATTGAATCATCAGTTCAAGACCAGGACTCCATTCGAGTAAACCCAGTGTGCGATAGCTACAACATGGTTGAAACCAATAGAAATCTTTTTCTTTATCTTATTATTTTAAAAAATATTTTTATTGATGTCAGAGAGTAAGGGAGAGGGAGAGAGAGATAGAAACATCAATGATGAGAGAGAATCATTGATCGGCTGCCTCTTGCATGCCCCCTACTGGGGATTGAGCCTGCAACCTGGGCATGTGCCCTTGACCAGAATCAAACCCAGGACCCTTCAGTCCACAGGCCAACGATCTGTTCACTGAGCCAAACTGGCTAGGGCTCTTCCTTTTTTTTTAAAAGCTAACTTTCTTCCTCACTAAAATGAGATAACTCTTTTTTGAAAGCTTGATTTTATAAGTATGAGTAAGTTTTTCCAGAATTTGTCATGCATTACCTCTGAAAGAAGTAAGCCACAGTTGAGAAATAAGGGGAATGAAGGCCTTTCTAACACCAGTGATTCTAACAGCAAAGGGACAAGGAAAAACCCAAATTTTAAGCTGATCACTACCTCTCCCTCTTGCACCTATGGGACCTCAGATAAATCATCTAATACTTCTAAGCCTCATTTCCCTTGATTATTTGAATTTTCTAGAAAATGGCAGGAAATAAGGGAATTAACATACCCTGCATCTGTGGAAGGTAAAGGGAATTAAGTGTGTTAGGGTAGGTGAAAGCTATACAGATATTACACAGTGTGATACACCATCTTCCTCATTATTACTAGACCACACTATGCTCTATATAAATCACACTTCCCTAGCTTTAGCTCTATGAAGTTAATAATCACGTTCCTTCTTGTATTCTCACTCCGGAAAGCATAACACCACACATTCCAAAAGAGATCTCCACCTGTCCCTCAGCTGGGTTATGCTCAGACACTCTGAGAACTCCCTCAGTGCGGTCAGTCATTTTGGCTAAATTGTAAAGACCATTTAAGGGACTTGTAACTGTCTTGTTTCTTTGACTATGTGCAATTTCCCTGTTTAAATTAATGTGATATTTTGAGGATATCATATATGTAACAAAATGCAATATCATCTATCTATCTATCTATCTATATAAAAGCCTAAGCAACCAAATGACCAAATGACCAAAAGACTGGTTGACCAGTTGCTATGACATGCACTGACCATCAGGGGGCAGATGCTCAATGCAGAAGCTGCCCCCTGGTGGTCAGTGAGCTCCCATAGCCAACCTTCCATGGCCAGCCAACCTCCTGGGGTCCTTGCCCCCAGCTGCCACCCCGCCCTCCCCCCCGATTGGCCCCGATTGCTAGCCAGGCCGAGGGACCCCACCCATGCACGAATTCATGCACTGGGCCTCTAGTATATAATAAAAGCCTAACATGCAAGTCACCTGAACAGTGGAATGACCAGTCACTATGATGCACACTGACCACCAGGGGGAGACACTCAACACAAGAGATGCCCCCTGGTGGTCAGTGCACTCCCACAGGGGGAGGATGTTCAGCCAGAAGCTGGGCTCACAGCTAGCGAGCCCAGTGGCAGTGGCAGGAGCCTCTCCCACCTCCACAGCAGGGCTAAAGAGCAGTGAGCCGAGTGGTAACAAGCAGCAAGCAGGTGGGCAAACATCCCCCGAGGGGTCCCAGACTGTGAGAGGGCGCAGGTCGGCTGAGGGACGCCCCCCCACCCCCGTGCATGAATTTCGTGTACTGGTCCTCTAGTAGGCAATAAAATCAATTATGTAGCCTGTTCTGAAATTCAGTAAACTCACCAGGAAGGGTCAGAGTTCAATCTCTGATACTTAGTAAAAATAAAAGGAAAATTCACAAAAGACTAGCCTTTCCTTGCGGAATTCATATAAGAGATAACTAATAGAAACAGTAAGTGTGAATGATCACTACCAAGCATAATGTAATAAGAAAAATACAGGACTTGAAGTAAAAGTTTTGTGTTTATATCTCAGGTTTACTCCCAATTATAATGTGATTTGGGGGAAGTTACTGAACATCTCTTAAGTCTCTGCTTTCTCACTTACACAATGAGATTAGTAGCACCCTACCTTACAAAATTGCTGTAAAGATTAAATTAGGCAAGGCTTATTAAATAAGAGTAATGTATACCATATTCTTCTTTTCTGTCTTTCTTCCTTTCTTTTTTTTTACTTCTTGCCGTCATCCCTGAAATTTCTTAGAGGAAATCTCGCTTTAAAGGACCAATGTGTGTATCTCCCTTCCTTGAAGTGGAAGCGAAGGCCATTTCTGGTGAGCTTCTGCTCACCCAACTGTGTAATACAAGCACCTCCATTCATATTCTTGCTATGAATGGAGGTCTCTGTAATTTGTGGCATTTCTTCCTTACCCATATTTTCTCCAACTCCAGATCTCAGACTTTGGCTCTGAAACATGAAAGATATCCTCTGTGTGCTCGCTTGTGAGCATACTTTATCACCCCCTCCATAGCAGCTACTATGGTAGAAACCTATATAATCATAACACGGTTGCATAGCAACCACATTATCAAGCATCTTTATTCTGCCTCTTCTAACTTAAACCTCCAAGCTTTAACTAAAGGAGTATTTTCAGCTAACAGTCTTCAACCAAAAAAAGAGGATATAAAATCCCAGGTTACTGACTCATGATTTTTTAAAAATTTACCTCTATTTTTATGTTCACCCGGCTTGTGTAAAACAAAAATTGAGGTGCTCACAGATGAGGCAGCGACTAGCATCTAAACATATCTTGTGCCCAGGGAGTGCTGTTGTTAAGCTATCCAAAGTATCTAGGTTATCACTGGCATATAGCTTCCCCCAGAACATAGGAAACTGACAGCCACCTGCTCCTTCTTGGCTGGTGGAGTAAAACAGACTTTATCGTCTACTGGCTCTGCTAAGCTATGAATTACAGGTGAGCCAAAGCCACTCAGCCAGCCAATCAAATAAAAATGACTTTATTCACCAGGAGCACTCCCCTTGCCTAAATAAATAAATAAATAAATAAATAAATAAATAAATAAATGGAAAGAGGCTTGAGAAATCATTTAATCCAAAACCTTCAGTGTACAGACCAGGAATTTTAGGTTAAGTGTTTCGACCAAAGCTGTAACACTGTTATTTAGTTACAAAAATAGGATGTGTGAAAACCTTTTTGCTTAACTGAAGGATTCCTCCAGGAAGGCAGCATAACACTGTATTTTGAGAACACGGTGCCGGTACTGAGTGAGACCGCCTTGGCTTGTATTCTAATTCTCCGATTATACAGAGCTACCAAGTTCACCTTTAGGGACTTCAGTTTCCTCAATGCTACCTTACAGGGTCATTCTGAAAAGTACATGAGATAATCCACAGGATATTCGTGTAACTGATTGTGGATTACATGCACAAATTGAGTACACGTAAGCAATATGTATTATTATTCAATGGTCTAGAAAAATCAAAACCTGATTTCTTCAAAAGAAGGGAACATTCCACATTCAATATAACTCAAAAGTCAAATAAACTTCCAAAATTTTAAACTATATCTAGATCACCAACTATTCAGTCCGTTTAAAATTCTCTTTTCCATATCTTTGGAATGATACCTATCTTAAGCTTTCAGCAGATTCAGTTGGCCCAGAGCAGTGATCACATGTAACGTAGAGCTTAAGAAATAAGGATTTTTATTTATGTGAACCTTTAAACCAGATTCCATTTCTTTTATAAATGTAAAAGAAAAGGAAACAAAGTAAAACAAAAACGTATGAAGTGTGAGCAACTCTGCCTGATTGGAGCATTGAGTCATGGTTTAAACATTCTTTGAAAGAAAGGCCTCCATGACTAATTATCACTAATTAATTTTTTTGTCTCTAAGACGTCAACAATCAACACTCAACTAGATGCAACACTTGGGAGAGTTTTGTTTAGATTTTTGGTTAACCCATTCATCTTAGCCAAAAAGGGGGAGCGGGGGAGGTGGAAAGATTTCAAAGATCAGGATTTTCTAAAAGAACAAGACATGTCCCCCCGACCCCCACCCCGAAATAACAAACAAACAAAACAAAAATCCCACGATGCTATTCTTAGCAAGGTTAAGGAAAGATTATTTAAGAATCAACTGGAAAAGCATGTATGAACTTTGAAGAATAGTGCAAAGTGAAATGAGTGACCAACAAAAGGACAAACATTATGTGATTCTACCTATATGAGCTACCAAGAATAGTCAAATTCATAGAAACAGAAAGTCTGGTGGTGGCCAGGGGCTGGAGAGAGGGGCAAATAGAGTTGTGTAATGGATACAGAGTTTCCGTTTGTAAAGATGAAAAAGTTTTAGAGACGGATGGTGATGATGGTTGCACAACAGTGAGAATGTACTAAATGCCACAGAACTGTACACTTTAAAATGGTTAACATGGTAAATTTTATGTTATGCATATTTACCACATATATATTTAGTGTTACCAATTTCCCTTATCCTATGAGCTGTTTTTACCTTAAAATGTGTAGGAAAGCTCAGCAAAAGAGTGCCCCCTGGTGGGCCTATGTGAGGTGGCAAAATACATAATGAATAATCCTAGATGTCCCTAGATGTCTGAAATTACAAAACTCGTTTGAATTACACATTCTAAGTCTTGCACTTAAACCCTATGCTTGGATTCCTTGATGTCAGAGGACTAAAAATCCTCCCAAAATTTATTGCTAAAACAAGGATGCCGATGTATTTTGAAGAGATTCTCTTTATTTCTTAGTTAAGAGAGTCAAGGGACCGTTCATTTTCCGAAAGTTTTAAAGATTGAAGCTCAGTGACTCTTAAGCTAATTGCAACCTAGGATGTTTAAATTTACGCTGGCTTTCTGGAAGAAGCCACTCTATGAGGAAAAGAGAGATTTTGAGTGGGTTTGGGGGTGGGTGGGAGGGTGAAGATTAATTTTATTTCATTCATCACTGCATTTTGTGCTTTCTCAGCAGACATGACATTTTTTGTTACTGCCATCCAACTTTGCTATTAATAAGTAGAAAAATTGGGAAAGTAAATATCTCTTTGATCACTGCAAGTGGTTTGATGTCTTTCCACAACAGATATTTTTAAGACTTTTATTCTAAGTTGCTTTTTGATGATTGCATAATTGTTTCTCTTTTGTAACCTATAGAATAGTATCAGCTGCATTTATCAGCCAAGGAACATGTTAAATAAGGTAAATGGAAGAAAGAATAGCAAAGCCACATTAAAACTCTGATGTACTGATTCCCTACATTAATCTTAACTAATTGCCAATGTTGCTGCTATAAATATGTATGTTTTCAAGTAGAAACAATTTTTACTTGGGATTTTTTAAGGTGATCTTGTGATTTTGTGAAGAAAATAATGTGGGATTTTATAAAAGTTTCTCTTGCAAACATAGGTTCCTCATCTATGTTTATTCTGAAGGAATATTTAATTTTGAAGAAGACAGAAAATATTAATTACACCTGCTGGCAGCCTTCACTTGACCTTGAAAAGGTTAGAGCTATCCAGAAATCTTATCAAAAATAATGTTTAGTGAAAAGTTGGACTTAACTATCTATCTGCACTTGTGCTGTTTCCTGAGGAATCTGGAACCTGAACCAGTCTGTTATTAATGAAATAATTGTAAGTAGCTTAAGCAATTTGCAATTATCCATCCTGAGATGTCCATCTACATATATAAAAGCCTAAGTAACCATTATGACCAAATGACTGGAATGACTGAAGCAACTGGTTGACCAGTCGCTATGATGCGCACTGACCATCAGGGGGCAGATACTCAATGCAGGAGTGCACTCCAGTGCACTCCCCTGGCCCCTCCCCTCAGTTGGGGGGCTGGTGGGCCAACCTCCCATGGCCCCACCTCCAGGCTGGCCAGCCCCCCATGGTCCTTCCCCCAAGAAGGCCCCCTCCACATCCTCTCCCCCTGCTGCTGGCCACCCCATCAGCCCTGATATGGGGAGGGTGGTCAGCCAACTTCCATGGCCCCTTCCTTCCTGCTGGCCAGACCCCTCCTCAATAGGCCTCAATCGCTGGCCAGGCTGAGGGACCCCACCTGTGCATGAATTCGTGCACCAGGCGTCTAGTTGGTATATAAAAAAGCCATTGATTTTGGGGTGTTGATTTTGTTTCCTGCTATATTGCCAAATTCATTTATTAAATCTAGTAGTTTTTTGTTGGAGTCTTCAGGGTTTTCTATGTACAATATCATGTCATCTGCAAATAATGAGTTTTACATTCCTCCTTTCCAATATGGGTGCCTTTTATTTCTTCTTCTTGTTAGTTACAAATGCACAGTATCATTATAATGTCTCAGCAGCCTAATGTTATTTTCAAATGTAACTATGTGAAGATTCATAACTTTTTATTTTGGAATAATTTTAGATTTACAGAAAAGTTGCAAACATGGTATAGAGAATTTACACTCCATTTCCCCTCATATTAACATCTTACAATACCGTGTTACATTTGCCAAAATTTAGAAACAAATATTGGTAAATGATAAACTCTCACATGGATTCAGTTTTCCCACAATGCTTTACTTTATCGCAGGGGCCCATCAGGAGAGCGCATTGCATTCAGTCACCCGTCTCCTTAGTTTCCTCTGTCTATGACGTTTCTCAGACCTTCTCTGTCTCTGACTTGGACAGTTGTGAGGGAGATGTATTTTGTCTGGTATTTTTTCTCATGATTATCCTGGAGTTATGGGCTTTCGTGCAGAATATTTAAAAAGTGGCCATGCTCTTCTCATCCCATCCTATCAGATGGCATGATATGAACATGACTTATCACTGCTAAGATAACCTTCGTCACAAGGGTAAGATGGTGCTTGCCAAGTTTTTCCCCTATTTTACATAAATTACCTGGGAGAGAAATATGTGCAGCCTTACCACATTGCTCATCATTCATTTTCATTTATTTTTTTAAAATATATTTGTATTGATTTCAGAGAGGAAGGAAGAGGGAGAGAGAGATAGAAACATCAATGATGAGAATCATTGATCAGCTACCTCCTGTACTCCTCCTTCTGGGGATTGAGCCCACAACCCAGGCATGTGCCCTTGACCAGAATTGAACCCAGGACCATTCAGTCTCAGACTAACTCTCTATCCACTGAGCTAAACTGCTAGAGTGCTCATAATTCATTTTTAATGTAATGTTTGAGTCATGCCAGAAATGACAGGCAGCTTTAACTTTCGGTTTGGTTTAGGAAATGCCAGGTTGCCGGGGTTCTTTTCCCAGCCTTACAGAGGGTTCAGCATTCTGGAGAAAGGGGATGATGCATAGATGATTAAGAAGTAGTCCAAAGATGAAATATAATTTTGAAAGGCATTGGGGGTCAGAGGATCTTCAGCTGAAGGAGCTAAAGACTCTTTCCTTGTCTGGGACCCCGTACTTTTATTATAACACAATTTGTCCCAAGGCAAGGTGGAGATATACACTTCAAAGGGTAAGGTTACAGAAGCATTGTCAGTTTGGGGAATAGCCTATAGCTGTTCAGGTGTTTGACCAACAGGAGGCAATAAAATGCCCTGAGCTGTCTGGCAGTTAACAATCCTATTCAGGTTTGGGGGAAGTGCCGTTTAGCCATTCCAACAGGTAAACTACATATGTGGCTCACCCTTGTTGAGCCTCCCAAGCTTCACCAACCTTTTGATGAAACTCCTGTCATTATTACATGCTGGAATTGGTTCCCGGCACCAGCTATCTGTGAACTTAATTGACATGCATTACGTGTGACTTATGAAAGGTATTAGAGGGATTTGTATCATTTTTCTCTATATGATAAATATATGAGTGTATATGATGGTATTCTTGACAATGATTGCTTGTTTCATAAATTGGGAAGTAGAAATTTCTACCAGAACAAGAAGAAATCATTTTCCCAACTTTTTAAATATGGGTTGTTCTTTTTTAGTAGACATAATGCTTATTTCCCACCCTATTTAAAAATAGTCACAGTACCTGCAATAGATCAGCATGGACAGCACCAACTACTGCCTTGTGACCATAAACATTTGTGTGAAGAGCTCATAGCATGCCAATTACTAGTACAACTATGCACAGAATGGAGGAAAGGGTCTCAGATAGCAATTCCCAGGCATTGACAGTCAGAGCAGCCAAACCTCATATCTGGAAATGGCATCTTTCATAAGAACTCAATTCAAATATCAATATGCAGTTGCATACATCTTTACTGAAAGAATTAAAGAAAGAAAAGCACCTTTTATTGAATGAGGCCTTCAATAAAAAGAGAGAGCTGCAAGTCCATGTAATTGCGGTGGTAGCCTCTGAGGAAGATACTGCTAGATGAGGTATATGTTTCGTTTGTAGCCTGGACACCAAGTGGAATCTCCAGGCTTCCTCATGTCTGAATATAATGTCCTCCATCACCCATTTCATGCCTATGTCAGTATAAAAAATTTCTCAAGTTTTATGAAAATACTTTTTAAATCTTCCTTGTTGCTGTTCTGGCTTCTAGCTTTTTGCCCTTTGAATTAGTTGGCCTCAGCGATTTTCAGTCCCTGTGCTACAAGAACTTTTAAAACATGCAGTACCTGACTTAATTTAGTCAAGGGCACTCACCTCTTTTCCCTTAGATTGTCAAATAAATAAAAAAAATGACAACAGCCAACACAATAGCCATCTGGTGTGAAGGAATCAAAATTATGCCTATTTGTTTTCAGGCCGGCAAAAAATATATATTTTGAAAGTTTTTACATAGACAATCCATCAAATTCCTATCACCCAATGTTGAAATCTAACTGCATCTCTTTTTTCAACAACAGGGCCTGCAGAAGTGTAGTAATTAGCTTATGTGTGCCATGAGGTGAAAAGGGTTGAAAATCGCTAGGTTAGCTGGTGGAACTACCTTTTTTTTTTTTTAATATATTTTACTGATTTTTTTACAGAGAGGAAGGGAGAGGGATAGAAAGTTAAAAACATTGATGAGAGAGAAACATTGATCAGCTGCCTCCTGCACACTCCCTACTGGGGATGTGCCAGCAACCAAGGTGTGGGGAGCCGGCACGGCCATGCCATACTCAGCCCTAGGGCGCCTTATGTGCCGCGCCAGCATGGCCAAGGGTGAACCCGAGTGGGAGCGATGAAGGATTGAGAAAAGATAGACAAGAGAAAGAAAGCTGGGACTCAGCGAGACACCGCTTCCCTGATGGGGACCCAGCAGCGCTACGGACTCCAAGCCGTGTCTTTATTTTACAGCCGATGCCACGAGGCAAAGTAAGGGTGTGGTCAAGATGTTTACAGCATTCTCGTGAGTTTCGATCCTACTCACATGCACCTGATCAAGCTTTGTTTACTTGCAGCCTATATCACTCAGACACGTGGGGCCACGTGTTCGGACCATTGGTTCAAGCTTACAACATAGCTGTTGGCTATAATTGTGCTGGGAAGGCCCTGCCCTCCAAGCTGGGACTTGCACGTGGCCACGAGAGGACTGTGCCCTCTCATCGGTCCAAGGCTCGAACCTGTCCAAACACTGTAGCCGCGCCCCACACCAAGGTACATGCCCTTGACCAGACTCGAATGTGGGACCCCTCAGTCCACAGGCTGATGCTCTATCCACGGAGCCAAACCAGTCAGGGCGGAACTAACCTTTCTGTAACATGGCGTGCCATGTTATCCCAGATAGGAAACCCAGTCATTCATTGTAGTCCCACATAATACAAAATAGGCCATAATTTACTAAGTTTGGGGAGAGGAAAGGGATAGAAAAGACTTTACAATAAGGCAACATGATCATCTGAAAGTTAGTAATGAGACATTCTCATTATTAAAAGTCCTCAGCCCTCCTGTCCAATCCGGGATTCTCACTGCTGCCTCATGCAAGTAGACCTCTGGCTCCTCATTCATCTTCCCCCATCACTCTCACCTCTCCCCTGCCCTCTCCTTACTAAATGGCCACCCAGAATTCCACATTCAGCATAGAAATTCATCTTGTCTCCAAGTGCCGAAAAAAGAAAAAAAAAAGCAAAAAGACAGTCTGAATAAAGCTTCCTTGCTGCTCTTTGAGCAGGAAGTGATATTCAAGAGAAGTAAGAAAGAGGTTAAGAGGAAAGTGAAGCAGAGAGGAAGCAAAGAACATAGGAGGGTGCATCCCTGACCTGCTGTAGTGCCACAAGAAAAAGGAACAGTGAGGTGGGACATGTGGAACTTTTTGCTTCTCCAAAGAGCAGGTGGAAGGGAACAAAATATATCTGCAGGACCCTTTCCACTTTCTGTCTTTCACTGGCCAGGTTCCTTCCAATGTGGCATTCACTGCCCTGCCCTTGTGGTTTTAAACTACCCATTCTCATCAGAGACACATGTAACAATATTACTTGATTCCTGGAGATGCTTACATTATAAACCTCGGCTTCCAAAGTTTCATTAGCAAACTCACTGGCATCGATCATCTACCATTTCAATGACCTCTTACCAGTGTCCTCACTTCTACCCTGCTATTCCTTTGTCACAACAGGCTGGGGAGAGGGGAATCCTAGGACAATATATCCACACTGAGTATTGCTAGAGAAAATTGTACAACTGAGAATTCTGGCTTAGATTAACCGTTAACTGGACTGTCGACACTGCCCGACCTTATGCTTTGTTTCCTGTTCTTCACACAATTGGAAATCTTCCTGAAACTTCAAGTCCCAAGCTTTTCCCTCATTCTCAGGAGATGACTTCACCATCTACTTCAGAAAGAAAATGACAATCCATCAAATGCCTATCACCCTGTTTTGAACTCCATCTGTATCTCTTGTTTCAACAACAGGGCCTGGCATCATGTCGGTACACAATAAATATTTATTGAATAAATACACACAGAGTCTTACCTCCTCCCTCATGTATATAAAAAAAATGCCCCTTCCACTTATCTCATATTCTTTCTTATTCTGCCTTTCAGGAACCTCATACATTTCATGTTTTTACCCTCTCTTCTATATTTTCAACCTCCCCCTCCTTACTGATTACTTCTCATAAACATTGAAACATGCTATAGTATCTATACATTAAAAAGAAAAACTCGCTTCAGCCTTATATCCACCCTCACACAGCTGTATAATATTTCAATATATAAATATCCTACAACTTATTTGTCCATTCTGTTGTTAATTCTTGAGATGTTTCCAGTTTTTTGCTATTGCAGTGATTCTAAAAGATACCTGAGAATATTTCCTGGTGAAGAATTGCTGAGTCATTGTATATGCACATCTTCAACCGTGATACATAATGCCAAATCATGATCCAAAATAGTTGGTCCGTTCAAATTTCCACCAGCCGTGTGTCAGAGTTTTCATAGCCCCACATCATCATAAGTTGATGATGTCAGGCTTCTTAGTTTTTTCAGATCAAATGGGTATCACACTTTGGTTGTAATTTATATTTTCCTAATTACTAATAAAGACGGCTATCTTGTAATGTTTATAGGCCATTTTTCTTCTTCCTTCGGTAAGCTTTTTCAAATCTTTTGCCCACTTTTCTTTTGGGTTGTTCATCTTTCTAGTGATGTTTTCAGCTCTTTCTATATTCTAGATCCTAAGACTTTCCAATTAAATTTTTCACAAATGTTTTTCATGTCCCCTTTTCTGTCTTTTGATAAATAGAGGTCTTATTTTTTAATGTAGTTGAATTTACCAATCTTTTTCTTGGTGATTTGGGTATTTGGTTTTCTGTTTGAGAAATCTTTGCTCTGAAATCATACAGGTATTCTCTTAGATTGTCTTATAAGATATTATACGTTTCCCTAATCAAACCCATAATTCATTATTGGAATAGCAGATGCAGAAAGTATGGCTTTTGACCTCTGAGCCATAATAAAAGATCCTGCAGTTTCACTTTGCTCTGAATCCCTGGCTGCAGGAGAAGCCAGCTGCCATGCTGTGAGGTCACTCAAGAAGCCCTGTGGAGAGTCCATGTGGAGCTGACCCCAGCAGCCAAAACGCGGTGAGGAACTGGTTACCACCAGCCACATGGATGAGGTGTCTTAGATATGGGCGCCCACCCATCTCAGTCATGCAGTTCGACTGAAGTCCCTGGCTAACATTTGACTGCAAACTCCTGAGGCTCTGAGACAGAACCACCAGATAAGCGGTTCCTGAATGTCTGACCTGCAGAAACTGTGTGAAATAAATGTTTATATTTGTTTGTAACCCTAAATTTGGGGGAAATTTGTTGAACAGCAGTAGATAATTAATACAACTGAGAATTCTGGCATGTAAGGCAGCATTTCGATTTCAATAGTTTTCACTTGCATAATCAGTTATTTCAGCATCATTTATTTTTAAAGTCCCTTTTTATCTAATTTTAGACTCCTTATTTTATTTCATTGGTCAATTTGTTTATCCTTGAGTTAATTTTTATTAATTACTTTAGCTTTATAAATTTTATATTTGGAAGCCAGCTATGTTCACCACTATACCACCAATGCATACTATTTTTTATATTTAATAAGACATACTTCAAGATTTCAATATTCTTCAAGAAAGTCTTATCTATTTTTTTAACCCTTTGGTCATATACATACATATATTTAATTTCAGAATTATCTTATTTTCTACAAGAAAGCCTGTTGGGTTTTTTTGTTTGTTTTTTTAGTATTTTAACATAATGCATATTGTAAGCCATGTGATTCCATTGTGAATTGCTGCATTTATTTGGAGTTGTCTTTCAACAAGCTTTATAATTTTCTTTTCAAAAAATTATATGTGCATTCTATAAGCTTTATCCCTAGGTATTTCATTTTTATACACCAGCATGGAGTTATAAAATGGAACTTAAAAAAATAACATTTAAAATAGGATAATATATAACAAAGTGTTAAAGCCAGAAACTTGCACATAGCAAACACTCAATAAATATCTTAAAGAAGATTTATGAAGGAATAAATAAATTGATGAATGGGTAAATAAATAAATGGACAAACATCTGCCATGTGTTTTTGAAGTGACCAGTATGCCTACCTATAAATTACCTATTTCAGATACTATCTTACTTAGGTACTCAATATTTTCAAATGGATTTTCCCCCACAATAAGCCATGATGCTTCCAGTTTTCATCTTAGTATGCCACTGATCTATATAATAAAAGCCTAAGAGACTGTTACGGTGGAACGACCAGAACGACTAGTTGCTATGATGTGCCGCTCAGCTAGAAGCCAGGCTCATGGCTGGGGAGTGCAGCGGTGGTGGCAGGAGCCTCTCCTGCCTCCTCAGCAGCACTAAGGAGCAGCGAGCCAAGCGGTAAGGAGCCAACAGGCGGGTGGTATGTCCGACTGCAGACTTAGGCCTTATCCCCCCCGGGGGGGATCGGGCCTGCGCTGGCAGGCGGACATCCCGCCCGAGGCCCAGATTGCAAGAGGGTGCAGGCCGGGCTGAGGGACACCCTCCACCCCACATGAATTTCGTACATTGGGCCTTTAATAGAGAAATAAAGACTCTAAAGAAATAGCTTCCAAGGTGTGCAAGACAGCGTTTTATACCAATGTCTCTTCTCCTGTTCTAGGACTTCTTTTTCTTCTTTATAACTTTGGGTGTGTGTAACTGAACGCTCCTACTAAGTATATTCAATTCAACTTACTGTCCTTCATTGGGGACTTCACAAACCTTTTCATGTGTAAGATTAATGCAGAGTTAAACTCGTCCTATAGTTTATCATTTTCTTCTGTTTGTTATAAAGATTAGCCTCTTATTTATTTATTTATTTATTTATTTATTTATTTATAATATATTTTTATTGATTTCAGAGAGGAAGAGAGATGGAGAGATAGAAACAGCAATGATGAGAGAGAATCATTGATCAGCCGCCTCCTGCACTCCTACTACTCGATCCCAGCTACTGGGGATCGAGCCACAACCAGACATGTGCCCTTGACTGGAATCAAATCCAGGACCCTTCAGACTGCAGGCCAACACTCTATCCACTGAGCCAAACCATTTAGGGCTTATTTAATGGAAAATATGACCCCCGCAAAAGTTCTGAGAATTATATTAGGATCCCATCATCACTATTATTATCGGTAGTCCCACTGTGTATAGAATTTCTAAGTAGTATTTCCAAATGCTTAACTCTAGACATGTCCTCTCCTTAAAAATTTCTTCTAAGTCCATTAGCAATTTAATACCGTCTGTTCTTTCTTCAAAATCTTAGGAAGAAACTGCAAGTTGGAATTGAACCAACAATATGTGTTCCTCTCCATGGTTAAGCAAAATTTCCTAAGAACTAAGATGATTCAAACAGATGTTTATCATGTAACTGCCAGAAAAGGCACTGGGAATCGCAAAGGTAAGTTCAGATCTACTGCTTGGAAACCTCTCCACCATAGCCACGCATCTCTTTAAGTAGGCATTCAATTGTTTTGAAGTACTTTTAAAACCTTCCTAAATTTTATCTAAAAAAAACAATTTTGAAATCTGTAGGACAATTCATGGATCTGTGTCCTAGATGGATTTGGACATGTATGAGGGAGTAGATGTAGGTCTTTATTTTGTCGTTTAGTGGCTCCTTTATGTATAAAATTACAAGGCTCTCCGTGACCTTGCCCCAGCTGATTTCTTGCCGCTTCCTATCCTACAAATCTCTTGCAACCATACAGAACTTGTAGCATCTCCCAAAGCATGGCATGCTGTTTCAGACCTTTGTGACTTTGCTCTTTCCCTAGAATGCTTTGCCCCAACCCCTGCTGCCATTACCCACCAAGCAAATACATACTGTGTTTTCAGACTTCGCCCAGCATCACCTGTTCCAGGAAAACTCTGCCTGCCATTCATCTCCCCCAGGCATCTTTGGTACCCTCTCTCCCCACTCTCAATCTTTCTGTGGTATCTATAACACTGCATTGGCTCATCTGCACTTGTGGTTCTCACTGAGAAACTATAAATTATTTGTAGGGTAGAATGGTATTGCCAATTTTTGGATTAGCAGCACTTAATGGTGTCTGACTTAGGGTATGGACTCATTGAATTCATCTTGAAGAAAATGAATGGATGGATGGATAGATGCATGGATGAATAGATAGATAGATAGATGGATGAACAAATGAATACCTATATCTCTATCAATAATTTAATACTTACTTGTAAAATTTTAAATTTTTCTCTCACATATTTTGAGATTTAGGCATGTGTTAAATGAAATCAGTTGTACACATTAGACATTACTTTGCCCTTTCCTTTGTTCCCCAGCTCATACAGAATGAATAATCCTACAAAGGTTAAGTAAACATACTGTGATATTCGATAACATAGAATAGGCATATCTAAAACATCACAGTGCAGACACTTTGTTTCCCATGTTTGAGATACTGCTGGTGTAAACCTAAAAATCTGGAAAAGGAAGAATACTTAAAAATGACACCATTACAATATGCCATTTATATGCCTGAAATTATAGTGTTTTTTAAATGTTACCTCTTTAATTTATATGCATAATCAGCCTAAAATATTTCTTGGTATTTTCCTCATGTGCAGATAAGGAAACAGAGTCTCAGAAACATCCTACTATATAAAATCCAAGAGTCTGTAACATCCAAAACAACCAAAAGCTCCACCAACCGGAAGTCAGTGCTGGGTTGCCGTGGTGAACCAGCACTGACTGCCGCCACTTCAGTCGCCCCGACCCAGCATTGACTGCGGAGGGGGCTGTGGATCAGGCCTGAAGAGAGGCCTGGACAGAGAAGCAGGGTCTGATCCGTAGCCTCCATGGCAGCTGTTGATCAGCACTTGCCTCTCTCTTTCGCTCCAGGCCTAGCCAGCAGCTACATCTCTCTTTTCTCTCGGGCCTCCGCTGGGGCTGCTAATCAGCCCCACCTCTCTGATCAGGCCCATTAACAGGCCCGGAAATGCTGACTGGAATAGAAACCAGCCAATCAGAACCTAATCTGGGTGAAGTGTGAAGAGCCAATGGCTGCCTAGGAGATGGAGCTTTTGACACTGACTGGCATAGAAACCAACCAATCAGAACCTAATCTGGATGAACTGCAAAGACAGAACCTAAGGTGGGGCCTGAGGAGGGGTTTTAATGGCAACAGCTGTTTGGTGTAAGGTGTAAGAAAATGTTTCAATTTTTTAATGACTGGTTTGGAAGTATAGTGCATATGGCTGGCTATCAGTCCAGATACATGGATTATGTATTTTTGTCTGTCAAGAGTATCTCCTCCTGATGAAAAAGGCTTTTCCCCCCATTTAAGCAATCATATCCTATATAATCTATCTATACTACTAAAAGGGTAATATGCTAATTAGACTGGGTCAACTGGCCATCTTCTGGATGTCCGACTTCCTTCCAGACAAAGCCATGGTGGTGGGGGCCAAGGCAGAGGCCATTAGGGGCAATTAGGCCAGCAGGGGAGGGCAGTTGGGGGTGAGATCAGGCCAGCAGGGGAGAGAAGTTGGGGGCAACCAGGCTGACAGGGGAGGGCAGTTGGGGGCAAGATCAAGCCAGCAAGGGAGAGCAATTAGAGGCGATCAGGCAGGTAGGCAGAGGCAGTTAGGGACGATCAGGCAGGCAGGCAGGTGAGCAGTTAAGAGCCAGCGGTCCCAGATTGTGAGAGGGATGTCCAACTGTTGGATTAGGCCCAGGTCCCCAATTGTAGAGGGTGCAGGTTGGGCTGCAATAGAGAAATATGCAATTTATCCATTACAGTGTCACATTATGACCAATTCAGCAGGCTGTGTCCCCATCCTCTGCTCAGGCAGCCACAAGGCCCCGGGTAGGACAGGATATGATAGGAGGGGATAAGAAAGGAGAGGGAGAGGAAGGCAGGTCTGCATGCAGACAGGCCGAGAGGAGAAACAGAAATACAGAAAGGGAACAAGAAAAAGTTACAGGAATGGAAAAGGGAAGGAAACATGGGGCTGCATGCGGGAGGGGGTGGCAACCGTGGGGGTGGGGGGAGCAAGAGATGCATGAGGAGGGCGATGGCCCCCAGTGTGGCAGTTGGCGGGGAGGCACCCATGGGTCCGGGACGGAGTGGTGGATGGTCCGAAGCCTTCTGGGTGGAGGCACTCCTGCTTCGTGGCAGCAGCACCCGGGCCACGCGGGCCTGGGCCACCCTCACTGGGCCAGGCGTCCTCGGCAGGGAATGGGAGCAGGACAGCAGTGGGGAGGCTGAGGAAGGGGGATGGCAAACACCTGGCTGGGGCTGAGCCCTGGGCAGGGGGTTAACACCCTCCAGCCCCCGAATGGAAGCTTTAAGAAGGGAAGGAGGGAGGAAAGAACTTCTTAAAGGAGTCAGTAGAGAGCAGAGTTAAAGAAGGAAAGAGCATGTGTGAGTGAACTGTGGGAGCTGTAATGAAAATCAAGTATAGTTGTGTACTGGGGACAGATTTTAAAAGTAGGAGTCAGAAAAGAAAAAAGATAAATGATAGTGAATAATTCGGCAGGTAGATAGATATTAAAACAGTGGAAGTAAGTAGAGAAGAATGTATGGGAAAGGTAGGATGAGAGAGAAAGAGGGAGGGAAGAAGAGTTTTAAAGGGGAGCCAGTAGAGCTTAAAAGGAGAATGGGAAGAAGGAAGAAATGGGGGAGGGAGCAAAGCAGGTCCAAGGGAGGAAGTGAAGCAAATAATTAAGGTGGGAAGGAAGGAAAAGGGGAGGATGTGGAGGGGTTAAGATAAAGGAAAGAAGGAATGTGTGGAGGGAGGGAGGAAGGAGAAAGATGGGAAGAAGGATGATGAAACAGAAGTAGGAAATAAGGAGGAAAGAAAAGTTTATAAATGATGAGTCAGTAGGAAAAAGTGTTACATAAAGGAGAGAGAAAAATTGTGTGAGAGGGAGAAGCCAATAAGGAAGTCAAGTACAATTATGTGTGAAGGGGATAAGATTTTTTAAAAAAAGTTAACAGGGGTGACCAGGCCGGCAGGGGAGGGCATTTAGGGGTGACCAGGCCAGCAGGGGAGGGCAATAAGGGGGATCAGGCAGGCAGGCAGAGTGGTGAGGGCAGGCAGGCAGGTGAGCAGTTAGGAACCAGAGGTCCTGGATAGTGAGAGGGATGTCCAATTGCCAGTTGGACATCCCCCAAGGGCTCCCGGATTGGAAAGGGTACAGGTTGGGCTGAGAGACCCCGCCCTCCGTGCATAAATTTCATGCACTGGGCCTCTAGTTTAATATATTTCCCCAAGTCACACAAAGTGATGTCGACTCTGGTCTTTCTAACAAGAAAGCCCATGGTTTTTTGTTTGTTTTCCTTTTTTTCTCTTCTTTTTCTTTTCTCTATTGTGCAAAGAAACTTAACATGATGTCTACCCTCTTTAAAGTGTTTAAGCCTGGCTGGTGTGGCTAAGTGGTTAGTGTTGACCTGTGAACCAGGAGGTCAAGGTTCAATTCCTGATCTAGGCACTTGCCCGGGTTGTGGGCTCAATCCTCAGTGTGGAGTGTGCAGAAGGCAGCCAATCAATGATTCTCTCTCATCATTGATGTCTCTCTCTCTCCCTCCCTCTCCCTTCCTCTTTGAAACCAATATTATATATATATATTTTAAATGTTTAAGTGTACAAGACAGTATTATTAACTATAGGCACAATGTTGTGCAGCAAATCTCTAGAGCTTAATGATCTCATATAAGTGACACTTTGTACCAGTTGAATTGCAACTCCCCATTTCCCCCTCCTCCCAGCCCCTGGCAGAACCTTTTCCCCTTCTATTTCTACATGTTTGACAATTTCAGATATCTCAGATACCTGGTAAGTGGACTCATGCAGTATTTATCCTTCTGAAAGTCTATGTTTTAATTTATTAACTCTTTGAAAAGTAACTCTAATAAACCATAGCATGTTAACATAACGTATTTGTGAACAATAACTGTTTTTAAAAATCAGTTAAAAGAGTGGCATAGCTTTACATATCACTACCAATTTCATTAAAATGTTTGAACTATTGGGAAGCATCAAGTTTGTGCTGCCCTTTTTCCAAAATGTAACTCTTCTGTGAAAACTCACTGGCAACAAATACTGTCAGCTGTTTTCCTTCAAGTAGCAAACTCACTTTATTCATTTTTGAGAAAATATTTGCCACATATTCAAGTCTGAATAGGTAATTGCTCAGTATTTTCTTTTTTCTCCTTGTTCTTTTTTCTCTCTTCCTTTTTTTTTTTCTTGGTGTCTGTAACCAAGTGTATCCCTAAGTCGCGGTGTTTCTATGGCAGCCTTCTGGCCAGAACTGTCCATGGGTAGGGCAGGCACCGAATTTGACACGGCTGCAGGTCAGTGTTATTTTAAATATGCTCTTTTTAGTGAAAAGAAGTGGCCACTTCTACTTGCAACTCACTTGCACAAATGCTTTTTTTTTTTCTTCAAGACAACTGTGATAATTTTGTAAATAGCAGAAGAGTTCTAGGTGTATTTCCCATTTCATCACAAGACATGTTCTTAAGAGTTGAGAGTTAATAACATTACTAACTGCTACTACTTCATCAAGGATATAGGTAAGTGAAGCAGGCTGTTGGCAAATACAATGATTATTTGTATAGTTTGGTGCCACTCCATGGATTGGTGCTAATGTGCCAGCAATGGTATTCATTATTGCTTTAGTACCATCAGTGCATATGTCAATACAGTGAAAAGGAAAATAACCTCTTTCTTACTTCTTATTAAAATAGTTATGACTTCATGGAGCCCCTGGGGTTCCTTAGACTACACATTGAGAACTATACAAAGCTATTGCCACAGCCTCTCCCTGCTCTTCTCCAATCTGAGTTCCCAGTAACACTCTAAATCAGATGACGTTACCCTTCTGCACAAAACTGCCTGGACTTCTCATCGCATGTGGATGCCCTGACCCTTCTGATCTCAACTCCTGCCACTTTCTCAGCTGTCCATCTTCCTCAGATCCGATGCCACCTCATTGTTCTGGAACACTCTGAGCAAGCTTCTCTCTATTTTTTTGCGCAGGGCATATTTTTTTTTCCCCTCACAGATTTTCCATGGTTCATTTTCTCTCTTCTTTTAGATTTCTGTTTAAATATCACCTAATGGAAAGTCCTCCCTTGACCACAAGCTACAGCTGCATCTCCATCACCCTGTAAGCCCTTAGACTGCTGTCCTTTCCTTTTTGCCACTTGTTTGTTTGTTGTCTGAGTCCCCACACTAGAACCTCAGCTCCATGATTGGGAAGCCCTCTCCCAAATCAACATGCTACTTTCCAGTGTAAGGCATTATTAGGTGCAGGATTTGTATGAAAGGCAGCT
The DNA here is from genome assembly GCA_026230045.1 of Corynorhinus townsendii. Lineage (NCBI taxonomy): Eukaryota > Metazoa > Chordata > Mammalia > Chiroptera > Vespertilionidae > Corynorhinus > Corynorhinus townsendii. The sequence goes on from JAPDVU010000003.1 coordinate 177,908,459, forward strand.
AGGCAGTCTGCTAAGTCATTACGCAAACCACACGAATGTCTAATGATCATGATTATGAGGATGGCCATAAAAACATGTAACTTTATGAAAATCCACATAAAATAGAATCAACTAGTTTTTATACTTAACTACAATGTCAATACACAAAAGTCATTAACTTTTATACACTAGCGATGATCAATCTAAACATGAAATTAAAGCAATTCCACTTATAATAGCATCAAACATAATAAAATGTTTAGGAATAAATTTAATTTTAGAAATGAGACTTGTATGTAATGAAAACTACAAAGCATAAGCAAGTGGAAGGACATCCCATATTCATAGTTAAGAATATTTAATATTGTTAAGACAGCTGTACTGATCTAAAGGTTTAATCCAATTCCTCTCAAAACCCCATCTGGCTTTATTTTCAGAAATTGGCAACATGTTCCTAAAATTCATATAAAAATTTGAGGGATTCAGAAAAGCCAAAATAATCTGGAAAAAGAAGAGCTATGTTTTAGGAGAATAGTCCTTTCAACAGAGGATACCAGGACAGCTGTATATCCACATACAAAAGAATGAAATCAGATGCCGTCCCTCAACATACACAAAAAATAATACAAAATGGGCCATAAGCTTACATTTATGAGCTAACACTATAAAAATCATAGAAGGAAATATCAGAGTAAATCTGTACAACATTGGGTTGGGCAAAGTTTCCTTAGATTTGACACCACAAGCACAAGTGACTAAAGGAAAAATTGACAAAATGGACTTTATTAAAATTAAATGTTTTGTGCTTCTCAGGATACCATCAAGAAAGTGAAAAAACAAGCCATAGATGGGGGGAAATATTTGCAAATCATATATCTGATAAGGAACTTGTATCTATATATAAACAAGTATTATAATTCAATATAAGATAAACAACAAAATTAAAAATTAACAAAGGACATAAAACATTTCTCTAATGGAAATAGGCAAATTTCCAGTGAACACATTAAAAGATGTTCAAAATCATTAGCCATCAATGGTAAATAAATCAAAATAACAAACAAAATAAATAACAAACTAGAGACCCGGTACACAAAATTTGTGCACTGGTAGGGTCCCTAGCAGCTGGCGGTAGCTGGCCGGGCACTCCCTCCCTACCCCTGGCTGTCTACCACTGCCAGGGCCTCCCTACCTTCCCCCAGTCAGTCCTGCCTCCCAGTCGAACTCCAGGAAGATCTCCGGGTCAAGGGGCCAATTTGCATAATACGCTTTTATTATATAGGATGTCAGCAAGAATGTAGAGGAACTGGAATCCTCATACATTGCTGGTAGTAATGTAAAGTGGTACAGTTACTTTGGAAAACATTCTGACAATTCCTCAGACAGTTAAACATAGAGTTACCAGCCATTTCACTCCTAAAATGAAAACTGCTAAAATCAAAATATATATCCATGCAAAAACTTATTGGTATTCATAGAAACATTGTTTGTAATAGCCAGAGTAAAAAATAAAAACAACTCAAATGTTCATCAACAAATTAATGGATAAATAAAATATGACATATGCATAAATGGAATATATTTGGCAATAAAAAGGAATGAAGTACCAATACATATTACAACATAGACGAACATAAAAGTATTTGTTAAATGAAATAAGCCAGTCTGGCCACATATTATATGATCTCATTTGTGTGAAATCTTCAGAATCCATATATATAAAAGCCCAGCGAACAAATGGTGGAACAACCAGAAAGACCAGTCGACCAGTCGCTATGATGCACACTGACCTCCAGGGGGCAGATGCTCAATGCAGGAGCTACTCCCTGGTCATCAGTGTGCTCCCACAGTGCAAGCACCACTCAGCTGACCGGGATGAGCAGCACTCCTACAGTGGGCTGATCCTGCAGGCCACACCCCAACAGTGCACGAATCCATGCATTGAGCCTCTAGTAGGCCTATAAAGACTACAGATCTGTAGTCTTTATGGCATAGCAGTGGTTACCTATGGCAAGAGGTGGGGGCTTGGGAGAAATGGAAAGTGACAGCTAATGGGTCTGCAGTTAACATGCAGTTTCTTTTGTGGTTGTTACAGATGCCCATATGGACTGACAATTCTGTATCTCAAATATCTGGTTGTCAAACCCTGAGTGTGTCCAATGTGTATTCTTACCAACGATGTTACTTTCCAAGATAACAAGGAGAGAAATTTTTTAAGGAGAGGAATCAAGGAAGCCCCTTGGTAAACTCCTGAGCTTCCTTTCATATCCTCCCTGATTAACTTATGAAAAAATTGCATTGTTTTAAAGTTGTATTCCTCATTAGCTACAAGGCTTTTTTTGGCATAATTTTTAAAAGTATATTCTCTTAAAGTCCACTAACAGAAGGTAATAGACATGTAATAAATGTGTTCTTTTCTGACCTTTCTCTAAATACTATTTAACACTCAAATACCCTTTTATTGAAACATCAAAGTATTTAATTCACTATATTTTATTTTCACAATAAAGAAATTGTTCAGCCCAAAGAGTATTGAATTGTATAGCAAATAATTTTTTTATTGTAGCAAAATATGCATAACATAAATTTACCATTTTAAGCATTTTTTAAAAAATATATTTTATTGATTTTTTACAGAGAGGAAGAGAGAGGGATAGAGAGTTAAAAACATCAATGAGAGAGAAACATAGATCAACTGTCTCCTGCACACCTCCTACTGGGGATGTGCCCGCAACCAAGGTACATACCCTTGATTGGAATCGAACCTGGGACCTTTCAGTCCACAGGCCGACGCTCTATCCACTGAGCCAAATCGGTCAGGGCCATTTTAACCATTTTTAAGTGTACAATTCAGTGGCATTAAGTATGCTCACATCATTGTGCAACCATCGCAACAAATGACTTTTATATAAATAATTTAATAGAAAATTCAAGCATATAATTAAATCTACAACGTACCCCCAATTATTAGACTAAAACCATAGTTCTAATACAGAACATTATCACAAGACTTCAGATAAACTAGGAATCCTATCGATAAATTCATGTTTCATGGAACTGTATTTAAAATTTATTTACAGGGGGAGAATCCAAGATGGCGGCGTAGTTAAACACCTAAACTGCTGCCTCGCACAACAATTTCAAGACTACAACTAAAAGACAAAACGTCTATCACCCAGAACCACAGGAAAGCTGGCCGAGTGGAAGTTCTACAACTAGAAGGAAAGAGAAAAGAGCATTGAGATGTGCATGAGCACTGAAAAGCTGAGGTACGGAGGCGCGAGGTCCAGGCTGGCGGTGGGCATTGCTTTTTTTAACCCGAAGGGAGACAAGCTCCCGATTACTCTGAAATACAGTTTCTGGGGAGATGCGGGGGACCCAAACTCCTATGGGGAGAAGCTGGACTATCTGCCAGTGAGGGTGGCTTGCTTACAGAGCTGCGCGCAAGAATAATTGTTTACTGCACTGGGGCATGGGACTCGGGGATGCTGGCAGGGACGCAGAGCCGGCTAACTAGCAGCCATTGCTGTTTGCCACGCCCTAGCGTAATGACACCCTGAGACCCCCACCCTGCACAACCTACAAACCCACCCAAGCTCCAAGCAGCGGCTTTAGCATAAGAAAGCCCTGCCCTATCGCAGCTTAACCTAGCAAACTTGCAGCCTGGGTCAGACAACTCCAAAACCTCCAAACCACAAGCAAAGAGGAGAAAACTGTAGCTCTCAGTGTAGCTCCTGCTGGGTGGCCTCAGACAGTAGCTGACCTGCACCCCATTGGAGATCCAGAAGCCAGTATACCTAGTAGTCAGTGTGAGACACCAGATTTCAACTCCTCACATCCATAAGTGACACATTCAAGAGGCAGACTCAGTGAGCACCAAAGCCCCACTGAAACAAGTCTTGCCCCATAAGCGTGTCTTCAGCGCAGCAGTTCTTCCATTATAGACACAGCAAGTGCTCACAGCTAATTGGCCTGGAGGTCAATTCCTCCCAGTGTACCAACAGCAATTAAGGCTTACCTACACCAAGACTTTGCACTCAGCCCACAAAGGGGTGTACCAAGAGCATCCACCTCATGTGATTGAGGAGGCTGAGCTACTTCCCCCTATAGATCACCTACCACACAAAGCTACTCCATCAACACAGGGAAGCAGCCAAAATGTGGAGACAAAGAAACATGTCACAAATGAAAGAAATGGAGGAAAGCAAACTACTGGATGACATAGAGTTCAGAACCACATTTATAAGGTTACTCAAGAATCTTCTTAAAACTGCTGAGAAACTTGATGAGACCTTTAAGGATATTAATGAGAATGCCAAAAAAATGGAAAAAGATCAGTCAGAAATGAAGCATACACTGTCTGAAATAAAGAATATACAGAAACTCAACTGTAGATCAACGTACCCCAAGAATCAAACCAAAGATATGAAATTTGTGGAAACAAAAAACATCCAACCAGAAAAACAAAAAGAAAAAAGAATCCAAGAATATGAGGATAGTGTAAGGAGCCTCTGGGACAACTTTAAGCGAACCAACATCCGAATTTTTGGGGTGCCAGAAGAAGGGAGAGAGCAAAATATTGAAAACCTATTAGAAGAAATAATGACAGAAAACTTTCCCTACCTGGTGAAAGAAATAGACGTATAAGTTCAGGAAGCGCACAAACCCCATACAAGAGGAATCCAAAGAGGACCACACCAAGACACATCATAATTAAAATGCCAAGGGCAAAAGACAAAGAGAGAATATTAAAAGCAGCAAGAGAAAAACAGTTAATTACCTACAAGGGAGTACCCATATGACTGTCAGCTGATTTCTCAGCAGAAACTATGCAGGCCAGAAGGGAGTGGCAAGAAATATTCAAAGTGATGAACAGCAAGAACCTACAACCAAGATTACTCTACCCAGCAAAGCTATCATTCAGAGTTGAAGGTCAGATAAAGAGCTTCACAGACAAGAAAAAGCTAAAGGAGTTCATCACCACCAAACCAGGATTACATGAAATGCTGAAGGGTATTCTTTAAGAAGAGGAAGAAGAAGAAAAAGGTAAAGATAAAAATTATGAACAACAAAATGACATCAAATACATACTTACCAACAAGTGAATCTAAAAATCAAGTGAATAAAAAATCTGAAGAACTGAATGGACTGGTGAATATAATAGAATCAGGGACACAGAAAGGGAGTGGGCTGACGATTCTCAGGGGAAGCAGGTGTGAGGGGTGAGGGAAGAGATTGGACAAACATCTTACTCCTATGGATGAAGACAGTGGCGGGGGGTAAGGGCATGGGGTGGGGTGGGGAATCAGGTGGAGGGGAGCTATGGAGGAAAAAAAAAGAGGAACAACTATAATAATCTGAACAATAAAGATTTATTTAAAAAAAATAAAATTTATTTACACTTGTAATTTTCTTTAACAACTCAAAGATTTTCATCCAGATTTCATATTGAAGATAACTTCATTGATGCATCATGAGATAAATTGCATATTAAGTATATTAAATGTCAGGTTTATTATTCTATTTTTATTTGAAAATCATAAGGCATGGACAGAATTTTATAAGATAAGAGCAGCTGTGGCAGAGAATACATTTCCATTATAGAAAAATTAAAGTTTTTTTAAATCAGTAAGATTATTAATAATTCTTTGGAATTATTAGACAAAGTTGTTACAGGATATTTTAAACAAAAACATCTATAATCAATAACCCTTCCACTGTGTTTCTTATTGTAGTACCAACTACTACTGTTTTCTTCTCTCTTGACAAGACATGAGGCTTCTAGACTATGCTTACTTGACCATATCAAAACATTAGCCACCCACTTGTTTAAGAGAATTATCCAATTAAGTCAGAATTTCCTGTTTTTCCTCTTCTTTCGTGTGCTTCTTTCTTTACCCATGGCCTTTTGGTCCTTAGGAACTTGCTATCAGTCATTTTTTTCTGGTACCTTTACCTTCAAATTTTATAGGTTCTTTCCATTCAGTATGATCATACTTGGAAAGGAAAAATAAAAATCCCTTATCTTACCTATCATATTCCCACCTAGAAAGTGTTTAAGATCGCCACTTCACTTCATAACCAAACTCCTTTAAAGAGAATTTGACATCCCATCTTTACTTTCTCACCACAATTCACTCCTTGATCTACTGGAATGTTTCTCCTGAAACTGCCCATGCTGTGACGACTCAGGCCAGTGGATTTGTTTTTGTTTCCTTACATGACTTTTCTCTGCCTTTGGTGGGCTTATGGATCCTTACTCTTGAAACTACTTCTTTGTCCCATGTAACACTACTCTCAGTTCTCCAAGTTTCTCATTCCTCATACATTATTTTAAAGCTCTTGATTTGTACCCACAATTGTATGACACTTTCAATTATTATGGAACGAGGTCTAATAGAAATAACTAAATACCACTCTATGCAGAAGTACATTTTCAGTTTAGATATAATAAAGAAGTCCCTCTTTCCTCCAGGTGAACAAGTAATGAGTTTGCCTTTGCCTCAGCACATTAGAGAATGTGAAGTACTCAAGTCAGTAATCAGAAAGTCAGCACCAAGGAAGCTGAGATAGAAATCATTCCCGGAGTAATCAGCAACACATATTTTGCAAAGCAAATGTTTTAGGGGAAAAAATATGTTTTTAAGGTTGACATTTAAAATGAACCTTGAGGAAATAATCAGCCAAACTGAGGATTGTGGAAAATTCTACAGGACAAATGATCCAACTTCTTCAATAAATAAATGGATGGAAGGAAGGAAGGGAGAGAGGAGAGGGAGAGAGAGAGAGAAAAAAAAAAAAACACAAAAAGAAAGAGAGAGAACTGCTGCAGATTAAAGAGTTGTAAAACACATATAGCCCAAATACAATATATGACCTTGTTACAATCCTGACTCCAATAAACTAACTATAAAAAGACATTTATGAGACAATTAGAAAAACTAAAATGTTATTAGGCATTAGATAACCCTTGTTAATTTGGGGTATATGATCATGAGGTTGTAGTTATATTTTAAGGCCTTATTTATTAGAGTTACATATTAATATATTTCTAGATGAAATGATATATCAGCTATTTGCTTTAAAATATTCTAGATGTACACATTTAATTTGTGAATACATAAGCTTATCAGTTTAAAGGTAAGTAAAAAAAATAAAACAACACTTGAATCACATTAAGTTTCTAATAGGTTTTAAATGAATATAAATTATATTGTTGTCTCAATCTAGATTCTTTCAAAGTAGCGGGGGGCGGGGAGCATATTTGACAGAAATTTATTTGAGAATGTTATCCCTGTTATGACAGCCTTGAGAGTCAGAGAGAGTGAAAACGGGGGAGAAGAGAAAAAATAGAGAAATGCATATTGAGTTGGCTACCCCTTTTGGATGTCAGGGAGCTCAGTCATGCATGGACATCCAAAAGCCTCATGAAATTCATGCCAGAATCATTTATCAATCATCTCCCTTCTCCACTGGTCAAGGGCTAAGCCACAAGGCACTAACACCTCTGAAATTTATGCTTTTTCCCAAGCATGAATTCTGAGTCCTGGGATATCTAATGACTAAGCATATCAGAAGCCCTACAGCAGGAAGTGAGAGGTACCCAGCCCTGGCCCCAGGCAATATCTCATCAGGTTGCACCTGCATGAATCTGATTAAAGTATTCATGGGAACTAGTCTCCACAGCTAAGATCAGAATAGGAGAATTAGAAGAAGCACAGCAGTTGTTCTGATAAAGTCCATTCTCTGTGATGACCACTCATATCTCCTTTTTCCTTCCATGAAGTCCAGTCAGTTACAGAATCTCCTTCAATGTGGTGGCCAGCTGGAATCCAGGCGAAGAGTGAATATAAGGAAGTCAGTGAAACAAGGTGCAATGCCTAATGCTACACCTGGTTCCAAGACCATAACAGGTATTATTTATCCCCTACTACCAATTTAGAATTCTCTCACCCTGGGCCTGGACCTTCGCTGGTTTATTTGTTTGACTGCTGGAGTGATCCACACCTTCATCCCCAAGGTGTCTGTGTCCTTGATTTTCTTGTACTTGTCATTCTATGGTTGCTGCAATTTTCTATCCACAATTTTCACTGGTTACGGTAGTACCAAGAGACACCCAGTGAGCTCCCTCTAGGCACCCTGTAGGTCCCAGATATACATCTCCCTGCCTTCATTTTGTACCAGGCACTCTAGCTCCTTGGGATAAAAATCAATAATAATTACTACTACCACTACAAAAGTGCTTTTCTTGACTATCGTTAGATTTCAGGACTACCAGTGTTCAAACATAACAATATACAGGTTATCACCAATAAGGTATTTAGAATGTGACATTTAATGTGTAACAGAACAGTGATGAAGGTCAAAAGCAGTCTAATTAGCATAACATACAACTGCAGATGTCATGTTACACTTTTGTAAACTTGACCTCAAACCATCACTCACCTTCAAATGCACAAAGACAAAACCAAACAAAAGCAGGTGAATATGTCTCCAAAAAAACAAGGCTATGCTAAATTAGATTTTGTTCCGATAATTTGTTTTTAACTAATTCCTATTGTTTTTGTTCTTTCTTTTTAAATAACTTATAGTTTTTCTCATTCAATAAGGATTTAAAGGATTAATAATTTTTAGCAAGTGTGGACAGATGCCTAAGAAAGCTTATTTAACAAAAGAATGGAGTCTTATCTACTTCACTTGTTATGTCTTTTTAGATGGATTTACTCAAAATGCCTCCACTTATTTTGTGTATCTACAGTGACAGACTCTTACATGAATTGGCCTTAGTCCCCTCAATAATCCTGCAGAGTGGGAAACTGAGGGGGAGTAAGAAGTAATTTATCCAAAGTCCAACAGTTACTTTTCCAATCCACACCTGTTGTCTTAAAACCATCATCTGGAGTTAGCAAAATCAATCATTCATTTTAATGTTGTAAATATTGTGGGAAATCTGTACAGATTTGGGTTCTTTGAATTGTCATTTTGCGATTCCAAATTAAGAACAGAGGTATAATGAAGAACAGAGAGGTAATTTACCAACTGTTGCTTTCAAACCATCATAGCCAAAAGCAGAGTTTATATATAGTTTTTATAAACTGTAAATCAAGGTGCCCCAGTCATAGCCAAAGAGTTGTCATTTGACTTCAGTTTGAACAGTTGTTTTCTCTCCTGAGATTCTGACATGTGAGTGAAGGGACACAACCTGGGAAAACAGATGGAGTATACTTATTCCCGGGCTGCATTCTTACAACACAAACAAGCAGTTCAGGCAACTCCGCCTTTGAAATCTGTTATTTTTGTGGGCAGCTCTTTAGTCTTGCTATAGATTTTATAAGGATATCATGCTCTCCGTCCAATAAACTTTCTTTTTCTTACATTAAGCAGAGTCAGTTCCTGCTGCTAGCAAAGAACCCTAAATTATGCATAAATTAATTGAGAGTGATCTTTTCTTTCTGTAAATACCTAGTGCATTGAGAGTCCACACCACACAATTTAGCATCAATGTCCTCTAATTCTACTAGGAATGTTGCCTCCCTCATTTGAATGTAAACTACTCAGACATTCCTATTATTATTCTTTGGAGTTTTCTCATGTGACCTAGCACAGGGCTATGTACTACATTGATGGATGGACAGACTTAAAAAACATACTAAGATGAATATAATGGTGAGCGATGGGCTTCTGGGTAAATCAGGGTTAAAAAATAAAGATCAGGGAATGCCAAAGCAGAAGTCCAAAGTGCTTTAACCCACTCATGGCTATTGTAAGAACATAATTCTCCACTGGACAGCTATTCAGACAAACAATAAGTAAATGAAAGCTATCATACTGGTCATGTCAGCTTGTGTTTATACAAACCTACTCTCTCCTACATGGGGAAAGGAGGTGGGGGCCATTGAATTCCCACAGAATAATGAATTAGTCATGAACACATTATTTTTGCACAAATATGTAAAAAATTTACTAGAGTGGCATTGTCTTCTTTCATCAGCATTAATGATGATTTAAAATCTGAAGGCAATTGGCAGGAAGAATATAAAACTCTCATTAGGTGCTATAAATGTATTACAGTAGTCTTGCCCCTCCATTATTCTTGTTTTTGCTTTCCATGGTTTCAGTCATCCATAGTCAATCACAGTCTGAAAATATTAAATTCAAAATTCCATAAGTAAATAATGCTTAAGTTTTAAATTACGTGTCTCTCTGAATAGCACGATGAAATCTTTCGATGTCCTTTTGGTATATGAGCTGATGCACAAACTAACTGAGCCACCTGGCCCGGGCTGCATTTTGAAGATTTTTTTTTCTTTAAATTGTAGTAGAATGATTTATTTTACTCAGCTTGTAGAGTATAAACATTTTATTTCACAAAAATCTCAATAGGAAAGAATGATTTTTATACTGAATTAATTCTACTGGTAAAATCATTCTGAGATATGAATATAGAGCTTTGGCTTGTTCACAGGCATGGCTGTTCTTACCTGAAAATTGAGAAAACAAAAAGAAAGCAAAACCCTTTGGGAAAAATGTCTAGATTTTTTAGAATATAGTAACTCTTCTGGTTGAATAGTGTAATATCTAAAGCAAAGTTTCCTCTTTGCTTTTATCCATATACTAGTAAATGCATGTCTTTTAGCAATTGCAAAAGGTGACTGCACCTCAGAATGGTCTCATTCACCTTGATATGAATTAAACATTACTCATCATTCCTACCTACCATGCTTTTCTTCACTCCTATAATTTTCTTTGAAACTTTTCTTAAAGACATGTTATTATGGTAAAGTAGATAAGGGATAACTAAATTAAACATGTCTTTGAAGTTTGTGCATAAAGAACATTTTATGAAGCTAGCAATTGCCTGTGAAGTCATTTGATTTTTGAAGAATATCATGAATTCTACAAAACTACATAAAAATTGTTTGAGGACTTAATTTAGGAAGTTTTTCGGTAAAGAAATACCAAAAAAATAAAACAAGGATACAAGAAACAGGAACAGCTAAGTCTTATCCAGAAGAAGTTAAAAAAAAATCTAGTGCAAAATCAAGAATATTGTAAATCCAAGATGACTGGAAAATTCCCCTTAGAGTAGAAAAATTAAATGTTGCAAAATTGCACTTACTTCTTTATGCATCTAACCACATTACTTGATTCACAGAAAATATCATTTACATAGCAATATTGTATTTGCTCTTTACTGGTTTTGTGACTGAATCTACAAATGATAAAAAAAATAATTTAGTGACTGTAATAAACCTTAACTATCAATATAATAACACTATAGACCTGGTGCACAAATTCATGCACTGATTGAGTCCAGCTGGCCCATCCCCCAAAGGCCCCCAAGAGGCTGTGAGCAGTTTGCCAGCCGGCCCCACCCCTGATGGGGGTGTGGGTGGCCGCTGGGGGGCAGGGCCGGCCAGGGTGAGGGGCCGTTGGCATTCCAGTCGTTTCACTGTTGGGTCAATTTGCATATTACCCTTTTATTATATAGGATAATAACACAACTATAAAAACTAGAAGATAGATGAGGAAGAGAAATTGGTAGGAAAGGTAGGTACACTAAACGTCTCATATTTCTGAGTTGTCAATCAACAGATGATGTCTAATGTGGTTGGTAAACCTAAACATGGCAACCAGGGGCAGGCAGACCCTGAAATAATAAAGTTTAACTTTCTGAAATCTTCACTAGTAAGGGGCTCCTGAAAGGCACTGTGAAGAGCCCTAGCAATTTTATATTTGTTATTTTGCATTCTTTTTCTTAAAGTTTTTCCCCTCAAATGTATAAATTTTAGGCCTCACATAACCTGGATCCATTCCTGGGCCACTCCCAGGGCCTTGGGAGAGACCTATGTACCTGGAGAACACTGAAGCTAAAGTTTCTTTAGCTTCAAGGTAAATCCAACTTTGATGATAAACAGCAAAATAACTAAAAGAAGAAATGGCTGACACTCTGGTTAACACTCTGCTTCCTGATAGAACTGGGAGGGTTGGGGGAGAAAGGAAGAGGGACTTTTGTCTTTTCATTTCATAGTCACTGATGCCATTTTATGTATCAACCTATAGAAGTATTTTTAAAAAAACAGCAACAATTAATTTACAACTTATTAGTCAATATGTGTACTAAAGCTGCATATTGAAGGCAAAGAGCTAGGACTACAATGTATATATGTATATTTTATATATTTTTCCAGTTGGGCAACAATCTCTATTTTCTCCTCACACACACATATTTATTCTGGATTGGGTGCTACCTTTCAACTTAATAAAAATGTCGCCTCTGAAAGCAGCAGTGGGTAAGATAAAAGGAAATAGAAACATCTGGTATTATATTCCTGTTCTTAGGAAGAAAGACTGCAGAAAGCATCAGTGATGGTCTTTTCCTATTCAATGCATAGTGTTATTCACAGAACTCTTAAAAATATAGGAGTATTTTCTTCTTATAAAGAGTTTTGTCATGAATGAAATCTTATTCTTTCCCCAACGACTTTAAAAAATAAATTCATGATTTTCAGCATAGAATCTCTGGAGCATTGTAACAACACGATTTTGCTCTTGTAAATAGCTAGTAATATTGTTTGGGGCAGTTCTATTTAGAGCTTGCAATAGAGTAAGAAAAGGCTTATGGAGACATTTCAAAGTCTCATGTATTACCTTGCTAAAATGAAGTGTTGCTTTTTTCGGCTAACTACACCATTCTTTACCTGCCCTAAGGGAGTGCAGCTGCCAGCAGACACTAACTCCATGGTAACATGCAGATCAGCATGAATGTCCTTTCTCTGAACTTCTGCTCAGGCATTTATTCTCAGTAACAGGTTAGACAACTAGTGGCAAAGGAAATGTTTAAACATGTTCAAACTAGAAAACATGATTGGGTCATTCAACTACGCAAACAAGGAAGGACAGCCTTAGCAAATGAAGGGGAAGGATGGAGGAAGGCTATACATTTCCTCCAGCCTTCAGTTGAGAGCAGATTGACTGGGGGATCGCAGAGGGCAACTGGGGAAGCATACCTGCTTTCTTTTTGCTTATCTCCTGGACAGCTTTGCAAAGAAAGGCAGAGGAACTAATTTAATTTAAAAAATAACGTAAATACCTGTTTTTAAAATTACTTTTTGGAGTTAGGGATGATTAATACTCGTGTGTGTGTGTGTGTGTGTGTGTGTGTGTGTGTGTGTGTGTTTTAAACAATTTACTTGCAAGTTTTTCTAAGAAAGCCTATATGGACATTTATAATACCAAATCGGTTCTTTAAAGTATTGTGAAAAATTAGGCCATTTTAAATTTTAAAAATATTTTAAAATGGAAGCATTACATTGTTAAACATGACACAGTGAATGATAAATTAAAAAGAACTTCTTGGTAAAATGAAGGTGGGAGACTAAAGAATCGCCAAGGTCTATTAAATTTTATGTTTCTTTGAATAATAAGAAAAGAATATATGTGGGAATTCAGGCAAAATACAGCACTGGATTTTTTAAAATTCCAAGCTACTCTTGAAAAATGCTTACCTTTAATGGCATGGTAGGTTACAGCTGGCATAAGAGGTTATTGGTGAAAGCAATGGTTTGTTTGCAAGAATGAGCAAAAAATATATGCCTCAGGGAAATAATGGAACAGGAGAAAATGTAAGAATAAACAGGCAAAAATACCTATGGGTGTAAAGTTCATTAGAGGAATTAATTTAAAAGCAGACATTAAAAAGCCCCAGAGACATTGATGGTAACAGAATTAATAGTGAAAAAATAAATTATTTAGAACTAGATAAAAATGAATAATTATAATTACTATACAATAACAAAGTGCTAGCAAGAGCAGAATGCCATGCAAGGATATTAAAGACTACATAAATAGACATCAGATTCTAGAATTCAAAAGATCAAGGGAAGGGAGAAAAACATCAAGAAGGATTAGCAAGCAATTTATTAAAAATTTATCAGTGGAAGAACACTCATTCTACACGACTCTATGGATCTCATCGCTATTTCTTCAAAATAATCTCATTTCCTCTCACCTTCCCTGATCCACACCTTGTGTTCTGGTCACGTGGTCTTCTTTTACTTATTTGAACATGACAAACTCTGCCCAGCTTAAGGTCCTCTGATGATGCTGTTTCCTCTGCTAAGAACTGTCTTCCTTCTACTCTACTGGATGAACTCTTCTTCATCTTTTACTCTTACCTTAAAATATTATTTTGGCCCTTTATAATTCCTATTTTAAAAAGCCCTGAGCAACCCAAAGCTGCCCCACGACTACTGGCTACCATTATTTTGTATCTCAGCTATCTTTATCTTTGTTTTCTATAGAAACATATCAAAACTTGCAATTTTATTTTTAAGACTAGAAATTAATTTCACAACTAGAAATTAAGCTCAATGAGGGAAGGGACTGTGTCTATCCTTTTCACTGCTGGGAGCCCAAGTATGGTACTCGGCACAAAATAAAGAATGGTTAAATCAATGAGTTCATTGATAAATGAGTTAATAAACAAAACATGTAAATAGTATGCTATAAAATATAACGTACATCTGTTTGAAGGTTGTCTTTTGCAAACATAGTATGTTTTCCCAATCTTCTTGTAAAATTCTGACTTAGTTCAGACAATAAGCCCACAGTGTAGCTGCCAGTGGTCATGGAGAACAATAATCTGAACTTTTTGGTTACTGTAGGTAGAGGCCCCCAACAAATCTAAGCAGGTAGAGGATTTTCCAACTATCAGAGCAGGAGTCAGATACTAAGCAGCCTGAAGTCTCCTAAGAAATGGTCCTAATAGCCAAGAGTCCTCATGCTGAGATTAATTGTGTATAAGGGCTGGAAAAGAGCTCTACTTAAGAAAAACAAATGAGCTCATTGTACAGCTATTACCAAGATCCTGTTGAGTACCTATTGAAAAAGTGTTTTGTGCCAAGCTTACTACCAAGTCCATAGAAGACAAAGAAGAATAAGAAGAAATTTCTGCTTTTCTGAAACTCAAAATCTAATACACACACACACACACACACACACACACACACACACACACACACGTATATAGTTTTCTGCAATTTTGAGAATTATATTCTTAAAAATATGTGACAGGATCATTTGTAAGCTAAAAATGTGAGAATTTGAGAGACAATTGGAATGTGGGACAAAGTTCAGAATGAATACGGGAAGGTCTTATGAAATGTGACATCTTTATACTCTTAAGAACAGATTTTCAGTGCAAAAGATGTCATCCAATGATTTCTTTTGATATTAAAATTTGAAATTCAATTTATTAAGATTCTTCTTTAAAGTTTTAAGTTGAACATACAAATTTATTCTACCTTAAAGTCTAGCAAATTTTAGTGGTTTCTGAATAATGTTTGATAAGGCCCATTTAATATTTTTCATGATAATTATACATATAAAATATTCAATTTCCTTCTTATGTCATTTGATTGTATGACTTAAACAAAATCTCCTCAGGTATAAAATTTGTTTTTTATAAACATATTAAATTAAACTTCTAAATAATTTGATTCTTAAGTTCTTTTAAATGTTTCAACATAGACATTTAATAAGGACTTATTTTAAAACAAGAAGTCTTTATTAATCACTAAGCTAATTTTAAATTAGAATTAATGCTTTACATATGTTCCTATAAAAAGCCATTTTTTTATTACAAGGATATTCCAAATATGTTCAAATTTCATAACATTGAAATATTAGTTTAGTGATTCTGATTTTCTTTAACATTTCTGTACTTAAACCTAAATCTTCTAATAGTTGAGAGATTGTTACTTGATAAGAAAATAATTACTATTCATCCCAATCAAATTTCAGCATAACTTCTTATTGGTTGGTTTCACAACCAGAGCTTCGGGCTCTAATGCTGACTGGATTCTTAGCAACTGATAGGACACATTTTAGCATTACAGTCACGCACCACTTACCGGACTGGGATACATTCTGAGAAATGCATCCTTAGGCAATTTCGTCATTGTGAGAACTTCATAGAGGACTTACACAAACCTAGTGGTCTAGCCTTCTACACTCATAGGCTTTATGATATAGACTATTGCTCCTAGGCTACAAGTATATACAGCATGTTACTGTACAAACAAGAGACTAAATCAAGCACAAGAGAAAATGATGCAATTAAGAGAACCAACATTTAAATGTAAATATGAGATGTATGAGGCTACTATGGGCATAACATGGGCATACTGTTTTACAGCAAACTCTTTTTATCTAAATGTAGAAAGACTGCTCTCTAAAATAATGATAAAGAGGGAAGAAATCAACCAAAGAACTTGTATGCATATATGCATAACCCCTGGACACAGACAACAGGGTGGTGGAGGCCTAAGTGGGGAGTGGGAGAGGGCTATAAGGAGTCAATGGGAGAAAAAAGGGAACGTATGTAATACTGTAAAAATAAAGATTAAAATAATGATAGAAAGTATAGTATAGTAAATATACATTCCAGTAATATTGTTATTAGTATTATCAAGTATTATGTATTGCACATAATTGGATATGCTGTACTTTAAGGAGGTTTATTTACATCAGCATCCCCACAAACACTCACAAAATAAGTTGCCCTATGTTGTTGCAATGATTGCAATGTCATGAGGTGATAGGAACTTTTCAGCTCCATTATAATCTTACTAGAGGCCTGGTGCATGAAATTCGTGCACTGGAGTGGGGGGAAGAGTGTCCCTCAGCCCAGCCTGCACCCTCTCCAATCTGGGACCCCTCGGGGGATGTCTGACTGTCCCAGGGATCGGGCCTAAACCGGCAGTCGGACATCCCTCTCACAATCCAGGACTGCTGGCTCCCAACCACTCGCCTGGCCCGCCTGCCTGATTACCCCAACAGCTTCTGCTTGCCAGCCTGATCACCCCCTAATCACTCCCCTGCCAGCCTGATCGACGCATAACTGCTCCCCTGCTGGCCCAATTGCTCCCAACTGCCCTCCCCTGCCAGCCTGGTCCCCCCTAACTGCCCTTCCCTGCCAGCCCGGTTGCCCCCAACTGCCCTCCCCTACTGGCCCGGTCGCCCCCAACTGCCCTCCCCTGCTGGCCTGGTTGACCCTAACTGCCCTCCCCTGCCAGCCTGATCACCCACAACTACCCTGCCCTGCCAGCCGCCTTGTGGTGGCCATCTTTGACCACATAGGGGCGGCCATCTTGTGTGAGGGCGTGAGGGTCAATTTGCATATTACCTCTTTATTATATAGGATGGGGCCACCATCCTATATGCAGTTTGTCATTGACTCAATAGTCTTTATGCAGTGAATGACTGACTACTTGTTCTCCTATAGCAATGCAGTTTATAGCTTATGTAAATCACATCATTGGGGTCAACTTACAGGTATCTGAATCTTCTGCTTACTCATAGAAATCTTACATTCTGTTTACTTATATCACATGATTAGGTTTCATAGTTTGTAAGCATTTAGGACATGCATTATTTTCTGGCTACCTCTGATCTGGAAGGAATCCTGCTTATAAAGTATATATGTCTCATTTCTTAGGACACACAACTCTTATGAATATAATAATAATAAACTATTCAATTTTTAACTTTTAATGGCTTAGTGTGACTATTCAGGTACAACTTCTGAATCAGTCAGGATCTGAGTTAAACTGCTTGTGGAAAAAAATTAAAAAAATCCATTTATTTAATAAAAAAATTTTCTCATATATAAAGAATGTATTTTTTTTCATGTGGATAAATAAATGTTTCAATATCATTTATTGAAAAGACTATCCTTTCTCTACTCAGTTGCCTATTACTATACGCTGAATGGCCAGATTATTATGATCTCTGAATGCATAATAATCTGGCCACTCAGTATGTGTATACACACACACACACACACACACACACACACACACACTGAGTGGCCAGATTATTAAATATATATATATATATATATATATATATATATATATATGTGTGTGTGTGTGTGTGTGTGTGTGTGTGTGTGTGTGTGTGTGTGTATATGAGGCCCAGTGCATGAATTCGTGCATGGGTGGGGTCCGGCCAGCCTGGCCAGGGGGAGGGGACATGGGCAGTTGGCCGGCCTGCCTGCTGGTCGAACTCCTGGTCAAGGGGACAATTTGCATATTAGCCTTTTATTATATAGGCTATACACTGAGTGGCCAGATTATTATGCATTCAGAGATCATAATAATCTGGTCACTCAGTGTATATATGGATCTATTTCTGAACTCTATGCTATTAGACTGTTCTGTTGTCTGTCTCTACACCATTGTCATACTCTCTTGATTACCATCCTATATAATAAAAGGGTAATATGCAAATTGACCCTAATGGCAGAACGACCAGAACGACTGCTGGACCAGTCACTATGAGGCACAATGACCACCTCTTGGTCCCTTTCCCTGGCCAGCAGGCTCCGATCGCCTGATGGCCACCTGCTGCGGGGGCGGGACTGGCGAGCGGGCAGGAACAGCTGACCTCTCAGTCCCTTCCCCTGGCCATCAGGCACCGATCACCCAATGTCAAACGGGGAACCATGGATGGGTAGTGGCGGGGTGTGGAGTCAGCTGTGGAGAGCTGGGGAACATGGCCCTGATTGCAGACCAGGCCTAGGGGCTGTACTCACGCATGAATTTAATGCACCGGGCCTCTAATGGGTTTATAATAAGACTTGAAATCAAGTAGTCCTTGATTTTAACTGGCCAAATAAAGCATGTTTATTAGTCTTAAAATATTCTTTTTTCATTTTCAAAGTTGTTTCAGATATTCCATCTCCTTTGCATTTCCATATGAACTTAAAAATCAGTTTTCCAGTATCTTTACAAAAAGCCTACCAAATTTTTGAATTGGATTGTATTTAATCTATGGGTCAACTTGGGGAGAATTAACATCTTAATGATATTGAATCGTCAAAGCCATGTAAGTAGCATATATTCCATTTGTTTACCTTTAATTTTTCTGAGCAATTACAGGGTGTTTTTTTTTGTTTTTCATCTTTTGTAAGATTCATCCTGAAGTATTTAAAGTCTTTATGCAACTGGTAATTGTAAAATTATTTGGTGATTGTTCATAGCATATAAAAATATAGAAGTATGGAAAAGACTGATGAATCTCAGAGGGAACGTGGGATTGGGTGGGGTAGCTGGGGACAGATTAACCAGGGAATTTATATGTACCAGAATACTAGAAGCTCAGTGCATGGATTTGTGCACTGGTGGGGTCCCTTGGCCTGTCATGTGGGAAATGGGCCGAAACCAATTTTCTGACATCCCCTGAGGTGTCCTGGATTGTGAGAAGGCACAGGCCAGGCTGAGGGACCCCACTGGTGCACGATTGGGGGGCTGGGGAGGGACCATAGGAGGGCTCCAGGGCAGTCCCCATTGGCTGTCTCGCCCAGTCCCCATTGGCTGGACCCCAGCAGCAAGCTAACCTACTGGTCAGAGAGTCTGCTCCTTGGTGGTCAGTGCGTGTCATAGCAGCAGGTTGAACAGTCGAACGGTTGGACACTTAGCATATTAAGCTTTTATTATATAGGATATGCATAGCCCAGGGACAGAGACAATAGTGTGGTGAAGGCTTGGGGAGGGGATGGGAGGGGAGTAGAGGGGGTCAATGGATGAAAAAAAGTGGACATCTCTAATACTTTCAACAATAAAGATAAATTTAAAAAATATATATACACATACACTTAATTGATTTTTGTTAATGATAATATATCTTATAACCTTGCTAAATTCATTCATTAGTTCTAGTAACTCTTTTGTAGAGTACATTGGATATTTTTTGGAGACTAACGCCATCTGTGAAGAAAGACAGTGTCCAGAGAAGAAGCCAACATTGTGGCATAGGTAAACACCTGAACTGCTGCTTCGCACACCAATTTCAAAACTACAACTAAAAGACAAAACGGACATCATCCAGAACCACAGGAAGGCTGGCTGAGTGGAAATTCTACAACTAGAAGGAAAGAGAAAAGCACATTGAGACTCACAGGAGTGGCGGGAGGCAGAGGTACGGAGGCGCGTGCACGGAGAGGGCTGACAACTGAGTATGTGGCTGTCTTTTTCAAGTGGGAGGGAGACAAAAGTTCCCAACTGCTCTGACTCCAGTTCTGGGCAAGACTCTGGGTACCCAGACTCATACAGGGAGAAACTGGACTGTCTGGCAGAGGGCAAAACTCGAGGGCGGCTTTCTCTCAGAGCTGCTTGCAGGGATTACTGCGGGACACTGAGACCCAGGGGCCTCTTAGGGCAGGGCTGATGGGAAGCCATTCCTGTTTGCTCTGCCCTGAGACTCCGCCCAATCCAAGCTGTGTGCAGAGGCTTTTGCATATGAATGCCCTGGTCCTTTGAATTCTAAACTTACCTAACAGACTGCAGCTGAGTTAGTGAGACCCAGAACATCCAAAAGAAGGCCCAAGGCCCTGCAGCAGCTTGCATTGCTTCAGCTGGGCCTCATCTGGGCACCTCCAAAACCCAAACAAAGAAGAGGAATCTGCAGATCTCTCTGTAGCTCCTGCTGGGTGGCCTCAGGAAAAGGCTAAATTAGCACCTCCTTGGAGATCCAAGAGCCAGTGTACCCAGGGGTCAGAGTGGGACCATCCAGATTACAACTCCTCAGATCCATAAGGGACACACTCAGGGGGCAGACTCAGTGAGCACGAAAGCCCCACTGAAGCAAGTCTTGTCTCATAAGGGTGTCTCCAGTACAGAAGTTCTCCCAGCATAGACACAGCTGATCCTCACAGCCAATTGGCCTGGAGGTCAATTCCTCCCAGTGATACCAACAACAATCAAGGCTTAACTACAACAAGACTGTGCACACAGCCCACAAAGGGGTGCACCAAGAGTGTCCACCTCAGGTAATTGGGGAGGCTGAGCCACTGGGTCCTATAGGACACCTAGCACACAGAGGCACTCTTATCAACTCAGGAAAGCAGCCAAAATGCGGAGACAAAGAAACAGATCACAAATGAAAGAAATGAAGGAAAGCAAATGACTGGATACAGAGTTCAAAACCACGGTTATAAGGTTTTTCAAGAATTTCCTAGAAAAGGCCGATAAATTTAGCGAGACCCTCGAGGATATGAAAAAGGACCAACTAGAAATTAAGCATACACTGACTGAAATAAAAATATACAGAAATCCAACAGCAGACTAGAGGATCACAAGAATCAAGTCAAAGATTTGAAATACAAAGAAGCAAAAAACACTCAACTGGAAAAACAAAAAGCAAAAAGAATCCAAAAATTTGAAGATAGTGTAAGGAGCCTCTGGGACAACTTCAAGCGTACCAACATCAGAATTATGGGGCTGCCAGAAGAAGAGAGAGAGCAAGATACTGAAAACCTATTCGAAGAAATAATGACTGAAAACTTCCCCCACCTGGTGAAAGAAATAGACTTACAAGTCCAGGAAGCACAGAGAACCCCAAACAAAAGGAATCCAATGAGGACCACACCAAGACACATCATAATTAAAATGCCAAGAGCAAAAGACAAAGAGAGAATATTAAAATCAGCAAGAGAAAAACAGTTAGTTACCTACAAGGGAGCACCCATACGACTGTCAGCTGATTTCTCAACAGAAACTATGTGGCCAGATGGGAGTGGCAAGAAATATTCAAAGTGATGAATAGCAAGACCCTACAACCAAGATTACTCTACCCAGCAAAGCTATCATTCAGAATTGAAGGTCAGATAAAGAGCTTCACAGATAAGAAAAAGCTAAAGGAGTTCATCACTGCCAAACCAGTATTATATGAAATGCTGAAAGCTATTCTTTAAGAAGAGGAAGAAGAAGAAAAAGGTAAAGATAAAAATCATGAACAACAAATACATATCTATCAACAAGTGAATCTAAAAATCAAGTGAATAAAAAAATCTGATAAATAGAATAAACTGATGAATATAACAGAATCAGGGGCATAGAAAGGGAGTGGACTGACAATTCTCGGGGGGAAAGGGGTGTGGGGGCTGCGGGAAGAGACGACAAAAATCATACACCTATCGATGAGGACAGTGGGGGGCGGGTAAGGGCAGAGGGTGGGGTGGGAACCTGGTGGAGGGGAACTATGGGGGGAAAAAGGAGGAACAATTGTAATAATCTGAAAAATAAAGTTTTATTAAACTCACACACACACACACACACAAAGAAAGACAGTGTCCAATCTAGATTAATTTTGTTTTATTATTATTTTATTTCTTACTGCACTCATGAAGACACATTTTGTAAAAATCACAGGAAGGAACTAGTGAACACTCCTACCTCCACAATGAAGATTCTATGTCCCCCACTTACTGACTTTTATCATGAAAATCGGATATGAAAGCATGTTCAACATCACTCAAGTGTTATTTAGTGTATTTGAAATATATAAAAGTATTCCATGATATACATTGTAAAAATTATGATAGAGAATATGGAAGGAAATTACAATGTGTTCTTTTGGAAACAGTGAGGTTGGCCATTCTTGCTGAAATATTTTTTTGCATTAAGTTAGTTTAAATGATCTTATTTTTCACTGCAAGCACTACTGGCTGTTTGTTAATGGCATTAACTTACATGGACGATGAGTTACACAATTGGTATTATCGAATTAAAAGATTTGGTTCTTCTGAGTCAAGAGGATAGTATATGGAGACACAAAGTTATTAATTTATCTAAATAACTTCATTAGCCAACTATAAAGTATAAGTAAATTGTTTCAGCTGGGTATTTTGCTTAGTTTTAACATGATATATTCACTCAATTTTAAAAAGCAGAGTCATAATATTACCGTGCTTACAACTTCAGACAGTCACATAATTGAGTTTATAATTTGGATCCAAAATGCAAAATAAAGCCTACTGGATTGTTGTTAATCCTCACTCGAGGATATGTTTCCATTGATTTTTAGAGAAAGTGGAAGGGTGGGGTGGGGAGGGAAAGAGACAGAAAAATCGATGTGAGAAAGACACATTGGTTGCCTCCTGCAAGCACTCAGACCTGGGAGAGGATTGAGCCTGCCCTTGACCAAAACTGAACCTGAGCCTGCCCTTGACCAAAATCGAACCTGAGATGCTTCAGTCTACTGAGCCAAACCAGTTAGGACTGATACCATTTTTCAAAGACCAAGCATACCATTCCTGATGACCACCCCTGGACGTTCAGGTTTATCCAATAATACATTTCTGTAGTATATAAGAGCGTTTTGAGTGTGGAGTTTCTCTTAGTCAGAATTGAAACCATTAAATACGGATACAATATTATTAACCTTCTTTTACAGAAGAGAGAACTGATGCTTAAAGAAAATAAGTAAGTTGTTCAGGGTCCCATGGTCAAATCAGGTCTTTCTGCCTACAATGTCTAGGCTCCCTCCCTACCCCTCCAATTATTTATCTATTTAACAGAACTCTTTCCCCATTCTTGTTATTAACACCATGTTCTTAATTCCTGCTATTCCTTTTTGCTTGCCTTTTTCTCAGAGGAAGACGTGTTTCTCTGTCTATCATTGGCTAGGCTAGCCTCTCCCCTAATGATCTTGCCCCTAATGATCTTGCTCTTTATCCCCCCTGCCTGCTTTGGGACTTAGCTCTATCAATCATCCAGGCTCTTGAATTATCAATGTCTTCTTTTCCCTTCAGCATATAAATAAATTCAAGTCATACCTGACGCCTGAAATAACCTTCATCCTTTGTCTTTTTCTTAGAGAGAGGGAGAGAAGCATCGATGTGAAAAAGGAACATCGATTAATTGCCTCCTGACCGGGAATCAAACCTGCCACCTTTTCGTGCACAGGACGAAGCTCCAACCAACTGAGTCACAACAGCCAGGGCCATCCTTTCTCTTGATTTGACAACATGATCAACAGCTAGGATTAATAAAAAGTTTGCTAGGACTGCAAAGAAGCTTGTTATCTGCCCCTCAGGTATGAGTGGAATGGGAGATAGAGAATGGAGCTTATTGTAGCCATTTGGCCACCACATGGAATTTGAGAATGGAGCCTAAGTAGCATGAAGCAGAGGGGGGAGATGGAGCAAAGTCTTCTCTTGAGGACATGCTGGTGTTTGAGTTCTATATCCAGCTGTACTTGAAACCAGTGGACTATAAAGTTTTCAGAGACAAGAGCCAATAAACCCTCCTTTTCTGCTATGATTTTTCATTTGGGTTTCACCAGTTTAATTTGGGTGTTCTTTCTTTTGCAATGGAAACAATATAAAAAACCCCACAATATCTGCATTTTACAGTGTACATATAAATGCATGCATAGAGAAAATTCTGGAACCATTCATTTCAAAGTATAGACAGGTTCATTTCTAGGGAAATGGGATTGTTGTGATGGAAGAGATAATTGGAAAGGAATTTTTGTGTTATCATTATTGTTAGACTGCTTTATAACAAGAATACATATCTTGTGAAATTAAAAATAAACACCCAACAAACATAAAGACAACACTCTGCCTCCAACTCCACAACCCTCTCTCAACAACTACCAAACAACTTTTATTGCACTAACAATGAATGTCCTTGCTTGATACTCAGGATCTGTAACAGTGTAGCTAAAACGCTTCTCTCTCTTCTTTCCCTTTTCTACAATGGGCCATTAGTCTTCCTGGAGGCTGTAAAGCAAATGTACTTAAACCTGGGGCTTCTGAACTCACCTTGCAAATCAATAACGATGTTTATAATTATTATTTATTGGCAATAACAATATTTCAAAATACCTTTTCATGCTTACTCTAATTAATGAGGAGTTGTTGACTCTAGTGAATGAGGAGTTGCTGAACCAATATATCCTTTGCAAATAAGAAGACAAGGCAAAAACTAATTGAATGGTTTGTCAAAAGTTGTGGAATAAAACAGAGATAGTGATGGGACTCAGGTCTTTTGGTTCTCAGCTGATGGGCTTTCTGTGATCTGCTGTTGGGGCAGGCTTTGCCATTTTGGACTCACGATGTGGTGCGAAATTGAATTTGGCTCCCTCCATGGGCTGAGAAGAACTCTGTTTAACTCCCGATGCCTTTTTTTCTCTGTCATATTTGTTTTCAGATGTAACCTGGTTGTAAGTATTTAAATGCCCTGGTGATATGGAATGGAACCGGTTAAGTAGTTTAGTGTTCTGTTACACAGAGGTGGATTTCCAACAAGGGATGCTCCGGAGGCAAGGTGTTCACTACACGTTTTAGGAATAAAAGGCAGTTTGTTTCATCTCCACAAGAGAAGAACTGTCAGCACTACCAGCTGATTTGATCTGGGAAGCCTTTCTCATCAGAAACCGTGAACAGGCTCATCACCAGGTGGCGCAGTTTTACTATATAGGCGTGGAAAGACGTGCTCTCACCTGAATCTTTTTAGACTGTCAATATTAAGGCGTGATCATTGCTTCAGAGCTAAAAGCTCTCTCTGTTGCACTGATTCTAGAGAATAAGGATTCAGCCTTGCTTTGAAGGCACGCAGTAAGTTTAAAAAGTTAAATCCTCTGAACTCAATTTATTTTTTCTTGTTGCTGGAAAGGAAAGTGCTATATTGTGGGCTATAATCATGACCGATAATCCAAATAGCAAAAGCAATTTTGACAAATTCTAATACAACTTTATTAAAACAGGAGCGACAAAAGCATTTTAAGAGAAAAAAGTTCTGGACTACATGAAAATAGGCCTCAGACTAAGAAATCTTTTGCTCAAATAAGGGAAATAAAAGTATTGACATTAGGGATACAATCATATAATGCTTTACCTTCTGCCCTCAGCCTGAAGAATGAAAGTAAAACAGAGACAAAATCATGTTTCTCTTCTGAAGAATGATTTAAGTCACAGGGAGAGAAAACAAACAAACATAAACGAATGGGCAATTAACAGTTTAAAAAACTGGTCCCCAAAATGAAGTAATTCAAAATGCCCTGCAAATGGAGAGCCACAGTGGGGATTCCTCAGGGGAGAAGACAGCTTTCCCTTCCCTGAGCGTGTTGGGGTGGCGGGGGAGGGGGGGGGGGGCGTGAAGATTGCTTATTAAATCACAAATCAGATTCTTGGGTTTACTTTCTACCACCGGGAACTACCTGGTTATACAAGAGTGAAAGGTGAATTTTCTTTGACACATCAGAGAGCCAGAGAAGGAGTTACGGGATTCACCTGGGGAGATATAGGATCTCTGTCCTTTAAGAATCAAGAGGTACCATGTGTTTAAAATAAGCATAAATTGAGGAGGGTCTGGCGACGAGAGCAAACACATTATACAAATGGAAGAACACAGTCCTGAACTGCTCCACCATAAACTCATTTATGTCACAATATTATAAAGTGAAGGGTACCTGCTATGTGCCACACCAAGATGTTATTTTCTGGGCCCTTTCCAGTCAAGGCCATCCCCAGGCTGGCAGAGGGAGGTCAAGGATGTGTTAAGAGGCTCTCTCCCTAGCCTCCCAATCCGTGCAGTCATTGTAGCCAGTTTCTCAGGTGTGGGAGCCTATTGCCCGGCATTCCCACATTGGCCTGATTCCCAGCTGCAGACCCCAGACCAGGGTTAATTCCTTAGAGACCCCAGAGCCCTAAATGAAGGAGCCTGGAAGCGAGGTTCTCCTCGACTTGGGGGCGGGGTCCGGAGCTGGGGGAGCCTGGCTCCGCCCAGGGAGGGGGCGGAGCCTCTCCCGGGCTTTGCCCCGCTGGTCCCGGGGCTGCACGTGACTCGCGGCCCCGCCTCCCGCCCGCTCCGCAACGCCAGCTCGGCAGGCGCGGGGCGTGAGTCTCGAGTGAGACCCGCCAGCCTCCAACTCTGCAGCCCCCGAGCGCGGCGGGCAGCAACTTTCTCCCCGGAGCGGCCGCGGCGGCGGCTGCTGCCGTGGCATCCGGAGCGGGAGCCGGCAGGAGGAAGGCGGCGGCGGTCGCTCCTACCCGCTCAGGCTGTCTAGCACTCCGAGACCGTCGGCCCGCGGAGCCTCGATCCCCCCACCTCCCGGGCAGCCCCGGGCTCCTGCCGCCCTATGTCCCGCAAGGGGAGCGAGAATGTGGAGTACACGCTGCGGAGTCTGAGCAGCCTCAAGGGCGAGCGGCGCAGGAAGCAGCAGGAGCCGGACGCCGCGAGCGCGGCCGGGGAGCGCAGCCTCCTGGCGGCCGCCGAGTCGAGCAGCAGCCTGCAGAGCGCGGGCGCGGGCGGCGGCGTCGGGGACCTGGAGCGCGCGGCGCGGCAGCAGTTCCAGCAGGACGAGACCCCCGCCTTCGTGTATGTGGTGGCGGTCTTTTCCGCGCTGGGCGGCTTCCTGTTCGGCTATGACACCGGCGTGGTGTCGGGGGCCATGCTGCTGCTCAAGCGGCAGCTCAGCCTGGACGCGCTGTGGCAGGAGCTGCTGGTGTCCAGCACGGTGGGGGCGGCCGCCGTCTCGGCGCTGGCCGGCGGGGCCCTGAACGGCGTCTTTGGCCGCCGAGCCTCCATCCTGCTGGCCAGTGCCCTCTTCACCGCCGGCTCCGCGGTGCTGGCCGCGGCGAACAACAAGGAGACCTTGCTCGCCGGCCGCCTGGTCGTAGGGCTTGGCATCGGTGAGTTGGGGATCTAGGAAGGCACCTGGAGGCCCCTGGCGTCACCGCTCTTGACCCTGGTCGCTGCGTTCTTTCTGGGGTCTCCGTCAGGTCTAGCCAGGTCGGAGAGTATTCCCTCAATTTCTCCTGCCCCAAGAAAGCCCGTCTGTTAGTTCTGCCTCAAAGGCTCCCTTGGGAGGTGGGAGGTGGATGGTGGGTGGGTTGATGCAGCTACCCCCTTTCCCCCCCCCCCCCCCACGTACAATCTTGGCTCTTCAACGAAAAAGTGAATCCGCGTGACTGTTGCCTCTCTCAGCACTTAGAGGACCCCGCTCATCACCAGCTTTTTCCTTGATCCAGCCCAGCCTGATGCTGCTCCACAGCTTATGAGGGAGGGTCTCTCTGCTTTCCTGCATGTCTCGCTTTGTTTCTCCACCGCTAGCTTCTTTCCTTTTCTAGGATTCCAAACTCTGAACCCAGTCAGTCTTAAAGTCACAGCAAGTTAATTTTAAAGTTAAGTAATTCTGGACTCAAAAACTATTCTTTGCTACCCCCTTCTCTTTCCTTCTCTAGTCATTTATCTTTAGGTGGAGTATAATTTTTCTCATCTTGCTTTTATGTTTTGTATAGCCTTTTGCTTTCATCTTTTCCCCAAATTCATTTTTTGCTCCTCTATTTTTCTAACTTTTCCTTTAAATTCACATTCACCCATTCTCTTTGTTTGGCCTCTCCTGCCTTCCTGTTGGGAACCAAAATGATCTATTAAAGGTCATGTTCACTTCCTACATTTATTTAGGAGCTACTCCCTCTGTAGATAAATGCCCAGCAAGAAATTTGCAGTGTACTTCAAAAGTAAGGGATTAAGGTGCCCCTGGCATTGATTTTTCACCCTGGTTGCTGAGCAGGGGAAGTACAATCGTTGAGTTCTTGGCAGACAAGCTATTTGGAATGTGGTCAGTATTATTAGAAAGCACTTTTGAGGGAAAGTGGGGGGTTGAGACTTCAGTCTCACTGGTAGTGTTTCTAAGACACACCGCTGATGCTTTTCAGATGTTGCATTTCATAATTCAGTTTTTGTTTTCTTTGGGGTGCGTTTGATGTATTTCTTCCCCATGTGGCTGGGCTTGATGAAAGCCCTTTCAACCTGGGGCTCCTGATGATCAGCCCATTCACCACTCGTTTGACATTTATGCTTTTCATCCCTTCTCTGTAGGCTCTGAGGGGAAGTGAGCCCCATTTAGAGAACACCGCATGAACTGTGAGCCTGAACCCCGGTTCCCTGCACTTTATGTCCCAAAGCTGTCATTACTGACCCCCCTTTAGTTTGTTTCTTGTACTGTTATTAGTGAAGCAAGGCAAGGCTCTCAGTAAAATGTGAAGTTGGCACATTGAAGCCCAATATGACCAAAGTACAGCTGAAGGGAAACCTCTTTTATAGGAACCACCTGTGCCTTCAACAAATAACCTGGCATTAAAGTCAAATGATCAGGATTCTTTTTCTCAGCATTCTCTGCGTGAGACACCCAGATCATCTTTTTTTGTTTGTTTGTTTCTTCTGGCATAGAAATAACAATTTTAGGTAGCAAGATTTCTTCATTGAGACTGACTCTTACTTGTGACTTAGAGATTGAATAATGTTTTGCAGAGATCTCTAAATGAAGCTTCCTAGTGCTTAGCTATGGCAAGTACTGGGTATTGGGATATTATGTTGACTCTTGTATCTGAGCAGAGGTAGATCATTGGAAGGACATAAGAAGAGCAGATGCCCAGCCATCATGGCTCAGTGGTTGAGCATGGACCAATGAATTAGGAGGTCTCGGCTCCATTCCTGGTCAGGGCATATGCCCTGGTTGCGGCTTGATCCTTAGTGTGGGGCATGCAGGAGGCAGCGATCAGTGATTCTCTCATCATTGATGTTTCTGTCTCTTCCTCTCTGAAACCAATAAAAGTATATTAAAAAGAAGAGCAGATATTCAGTAATAGATGTTTGCCATGCCCTTTGGATAGGTCATAAAAAGTTATCTCTGGCAATACCTCTTACTATGGGCATGGACCCCAGTTTAAATTCTTTAAGGGAGAGGTAAATTTTCTCTTGAGCCTTGGGATCTCAATTGCCTTCAGCGCAAAATAATCGTGTGCCAAAGTGGTTCATCTTGGGGAGGCTGTTCTGAACCCCTTCAACACAATTTGCCCCCCCCACACAAATATTTAAAAAATTGTATTTTACAGGGTAATCTTATTGTTTATGTCCTTTACAATGACATATTGTTTAAGAATTTTGTACTAGTAATCAAAGGTTTTAGGTGTGGTTGGGTACACCGGGATCAAAGGAATTTGAGTGCAGTTTTCCTTTATTTGATTGTTATCTGGGATCTTGTATCTCTGATGCATAACACACACAATAAGTTGTCAAGAAAGGGAAAATTACAAGAACTTAGTCCTGTTATCACATAACCCAAAAAGCAAGCAGTTTAGCCTTTTCTCCATGGTGTTCGCATTTACATTAGTGCTCCTTTTAAACATGATATAGTGCCTGTGTAGGGAACGTCAGGAATTCTTTAAATGTATATATTCACCAATATTCAAAACCTTTACTGAGAATTGACATATTTCTATATACAGCACTGGGTTTGTTGAATTAATTTAAATTTGCATCAGTTTCTTCTGTCAGTCTCTGTTCCAGGGCTCCCTCTACTGGAACACAGTTTGTAGCTGCATATTGCATCTTATAATTAGTATGGTATGGCCTATTGAGTAATTCTTTTAGAAATTTCACATTTTCTTCCCCAAATGGCACTTTGAATTCTTATTCTTTAATGCAAAGCAAATGTAAACTCTTGTTTTATCAAAAACATCATGCAATTATGCATTAATGTAAAGATTCATTTAAGATAAGCATAGTTAGCCAGAATCAGCCAGACTTTTAAATAATCAACTAATGCTTTCTTTTTGCAATCAAGTTTTTTTTGGTGTGTTTTTTTTTATTCCTCTTTCCCTCAACTTTTTTCTTCCATTTTAACTTCTTTTAAAGCAGGATTTCTGTATTGGATTTATGGTGGTATGAAACTGACGTGTACAGTAAAACTTCGCTTGATTTCCTTTATTTTCTTGTTTCATACACATTAACAGTTCATATGCACTACCCTCCCCCCTTTTATTTCTGGTAGCTTGACATTGCAGAATCATAATGAGAATTATGACCTACTTGTGTTTGTCTAGTAGTATTGCAACACCCTCCTGGAGTGAGCTGTCAGTGAAATGACGGAAGTCTGTTCACGTGAATTCTATGAAGTTATTCCTGTGACTTCTGTATAAAACACTTCTTTTTCATCCACTCACCTTTCCCTCTTCTGTATTTTAAGCCCTAAGTAAGAATACAGTCTTTAAGTTGAATGATTTCACACTGATGTCCTTGGCTTTAACACCTCTAATGATGTAGAACCTGCTGGTAGATTTCAAATAGCAAGCAGTCTTGCTATTTCACAAAAAAAGCACATGAGATTATTTTCCCTTTTTTCTCATCCAACTTGGATTGCTTTATACATCTGTCCTATCTACAACTCTTCATTCCTTTTCATTTATTTATTATTTTTCGTTGTTGACCGTGTTACAGATGTTCCCCATTTTCCCCCTTTTTTGCTCCCCTTCACCCAAGCCTTGCCTCATCCAAGGCCTTCCCCACAAATGGGTTATGTATATATGCATATATATTTTTTGGCTAATCTCTTCCTGACGCCTCCATCCCACTGAGATCTGTTATTACGTTGCATGTACCTATGCCTCTGGACCTATTTTGTTTGTCAGTTTATTTTGTTCATTAGATTCCAAATATAAGTGAGATCATGTGATATTTGTCTTTCTCTAACTGGCTTTTTTTGCTTAACTTAATAGTCTCCAGGTCCATCCATGCTGTTGCAAAGGGTAAGAAATCCTTTTTTACAGCCGCATAGTATTCCACTGTGTAAATGTACCACAGCTTTTTAAAAAAAAAATATTTTATTGATTTTTTACAGAGAGGAAGAAGAGGGATAGAGAGTTAGAAACATTGATCAGCTGCCTCCTGCAGGCCCCCTACTGGGGATGTGCCCGCAACTCAGGCCCATGTCCTTGACCGGAATCGAACCTGGGACCCTTCAGTCTGCAGGCCAAGGCTCTATACCACTGAGCCAAACCGGTTAGGGCTGTACCACAGCTTTTTAATCCACTCATCTACTGATGAGCACTTGGTCTCTTTCCAGATCTTAGCTATTGTAAATAGCGCTGCTGTGAACATAGAGGTGCATATATTCTTTCTGATGGGTGTTTCTGGATTCTTAGGATATAATCCCAGAAGTGGGATTCTTTTCATTTCTTTACTTCCCCTCCCCCGGCCCCCCCCCCCCGTTTTTTTTTTCTTGGACCTTCAGAGTCAGTAGTAGCAACACTTCTAATAAGAAAACTTACATTGTGATGAGGAAAACCTGTACTCACCAGAAAACATCAAAACCCCTTTTCCACATTTAAAATGTAATTTCCTTGAATGTAGAGAGAGATAAAAAAGTATCCAGCTTTTGTAGATACTCTAAACTGGGAGTACTGCATGCTTTATACTTGGCATTAAATACTAGAGGCCTGATGCACGAAATTTGTGCAAGGGGCTCGGCCCTCGCAGCCGCGGTGGCTTGCCTCTGCCCTCCCAGCAGCCCGGGTCTGGGTCTGGAAGGTCATTCGGCTGTCGGGTCTAATTAGCATATTATGCTTTTATTATTATAGATTAACACCACTGTTTGGAATGGTGTGGTCTGGAATACGTGTCAAAGCCACATGACAGGAGCCTCACTTCACAGCCAGGCTGAGCAGGGTCAGGGGATCACCAGTGCCACCAGGGTGGAGGCATTGGCTTTCTTCTTTATCTGACTTCATCATCTCCCTGTGTTGCCCTAGGGCAGTGGTGGGCAAACTCATTAGTCAACAGAGCCAAATATCAACAGTACAACGATTGAAATTTCTTTTGAGAGCCGAATTTTTTAAGCTTAAACTTCTTCTAACACCACTTCTTCAAAATAGACTCCCTCAGGCCATGGTATTTTGTGGAAGAGCCACATTCAAGGGGCAAAGAGCCACATGTGGCTCACGAGCCACAGTTTGCCAACCACAGCCCTAGGGCGAAATCTCAGCAGTCACTCTGGAGAAAGAATGTGAACTGACAATGGAATTAGCTGCCTATGCCCTGGAAATGTTAATGTCTAACATTTGCTCATTACTGCTCTGTGTCAGGCACTCTTCTAAACATTTTGCCTCTATTTACATACTCTTCATAATAAATAACCTAGTGACATAATACTGTTCTTTTTGAGATGAAGATATTTAGCAGAAAGAGATGAAGTCACTTTCTCTTGGTCACAAAGCATCTGGTGGAGCCAGAATTTGCCAGGAGAGGTCTGGCTTCATAGTCAGTCTACGCTCTTCTGCACAGTGACACTGATTCTGGTCCCTGAAGCTACCAGCATCTGTGATGTGTACGTGAATTTTAAAATACAGACTTTGGAAAGTAGCTGTGGCATACCATGGAGTGACAGTGAGGAAAGCAGAGCTGATTAGAACATTTCTTTGCTAAGAGCTTGTGAACAGGGATGCCCATACTCAGGGCAGCTGTGTTACACACCTTGAGGGCGGGAAGCTCCATTCACGCTGCATTTACCCTGGAGGGGGTGGATTCCCATGGAATACAGTGGGGCCTCCTGGAATTAGACAACACAGATACTGTCCATGATGAAGCAACTAAACTAAAAAAAAAACTATTTCTGCTTTTCCTTTCTGTCATGATGTTCTTTTTGCTTAGAATGTGCTTTTCCGTAACATTCTCTCTACCCATCCCTCAGTCATTTACTGAGTGATGACTTTGTTGGGCGCTAGAGAGACAGGATAAAAATAGTCCCTGGTGGTAAAAGGCCTAAGTCTTCTGGGGAAAGACAAACATGAGGTGGTTAATCCTACCATAGAATCATCAAAGGATGTTTACTCATCCTTCCAGGCCTTGCTTTATCAGGAAAGCTTGCTCAATGGGCCGCTGCTGGATGTTGGCACTTTCTCTGAACCACACACTCAGGACATTTAACTGCATTATGTGTTGCAGTGGATCTTTTTGGCCATGACTCATCTCCCTGGTAGACCAGGAGTTTACATGGTTACCTAATTTGGTAGTACAGTTAAGCCTTGTTTGTTGAATGTCTCCCATCTCAAATAGTTCGTTTCTCTACCAAGTTGTTCATAGAAAAAATGTCTGTTGTGGAACCAAACTTTGGTGTTGACAACCCTTTCAAGCTGATTCCTCAATATGGCAAAAAGGGTCTCTCAGGCAACAAAAGAGAGAATGCTTTTGTTGCTGGCAAAAGAAAGAACAATTTTAAAACATAAGGAGGCCATCAAGAGTGCTCATGTTCTAAGGGTGTGAAAGAAACTGATCACAATAGAAGTAGAAAAACTGTTGATTTGGATAAAAGCAGTTAGCCAGTGTCAGCCATTTTGGAGGCATTGGTATATAAACAAGCAAAGATGTTGCATGTTGACCTGAAAGACACCCTTGACCAAATGCTAAAATGACTCATTTAAGGCTAATAGAGGCGTGGTTCGAAAAATTTAAGAAGTGTTTATACATTAAATAGTATATTAGATGTGCTGTATATAAGAAAGGTTAAAACAGGAATCATTTGGAGGTCTGGAATGGATTAATTCAATTTATATTATTTCAAATGGGGAAAATGATTCGGTTTTCAGACAAATTGCTTCTCAAACAGCCTTCTGGAATGAATTAAGTTCGAGAACTGAGGTTCCACTGTAATAGTATTTATGTCCTGTCACTGTATTTACTACCCTACTAGCTACACTAATAAAAGAGAAACATGCAAATTGACCAACCCTCCACTATGCCCACCAGCCAATCAGGAGTGAGTATGCAAATTAACCCAACAAAGATGGTAGTGGCCATGGAGCTGGAGCAAACAGGAGGCTTGGGTTGCCCCCAGTGATGGAGGAAGCCAAGCTTCCTGCATGCCCTGGCCACCGCTCAAGGAGGGGCTGGGGGCCTGGGTCGCTGTGGGGTGTGGCCAGCCTGAAAATGGCCCTCAGCGCCTCACCCAGGCTGGCCAGGCACACCAGCAGGACCCCCCCACCCTGAAGGGGGTGTGGCCAGCATGAAAACGGCCCTCAGCCCCTCACCCAGGCTGGCCACGCCCCCATGGCGTGAGAGTCCCCGCTGGGGGACATGGCCAGCCTGCAAACAGCCATCAGCCCCTCACCCAGGCTGGCCAGGCACCCCAGCAGGAACCCCCACCCTGAAGGGGCTGTGGCCAGCTTGAAAATAGCCCTCACCCAGGCTGGCCATGCCCCCCCCATCAGGGACCCTCACCCCATGGGGGCGTGGCTGGCCTGCAAACCACCATAGGCCCCTCACCCAGGCTGCCCCTCACCCCCACTCTGATCCGGGATACTCTTCAGGGCAAACCAGCTGGCCCCCACCCGTGCACCAGGCCTCTACAATAATAAAAGGGTAATATGCTAATTAGACTGGGAGACCTTCCAGGAGACCTTCCGGGCATTCTTCTGGACAAAGCCATGGTGGTGGGGCCAAGGTAGAGGCGGTTAGAGGCCAAGAGGGGAGGGCAGTTGTGGGTGATCAGGTCAGGATGGGATGGCAGTTGTGGGTGATCAGGCTGGTGGGAGAGGCCATTGGGGATGGTCAGGCTGGTGAGGGGGGGCAGTTAGGGGCAAGCATGCTGGCACGGGTGGAGGTTGGGGGTGATCAGGCCAGCGGCGGGGGGCAGTTAAGGGCTAGCAGGCTGGCAGGCAGAGTGGTTAGGGGCAATCAGGCAGGCAAGCAGGTGAGCAGTTAGGAGCCAGCATTCCTGGATTGTGAGAGGGATGTCTGCCGGTTTAGGCCCGATCCCTGTAAACTGGCAGTAGGACATCCTTTGAGGAGTCCCAGATTGGAGAGGGTGCAGGCCGGGCTGAGGGACACTCCTCCCCCCATGCACGAATTTTGTGCACCGGGCCACTAGTTTATATATAAGCTCTTAAATAGGTAGCAAACTAAAGAGTGCATAAAAGTAATACTCAAGAAACCATTGCTGTAGTTGAACACATGAAACCTCAGATACACGGTTAATTCAGAAAGTCGAATGCTTGGTGGTGATGCTTGAGGCCTCTGGATCTGACTCCCAGACTGGCCACTTACTACCTGGGTGACTGTGTCAAGCCTCGTACTTCAGTTTCCTCATCTGTGGAATAGAGATAATACCCGCCACATAAGGTAGTCATGAGGATTAAATAAGTTAAAACATTGGTAAAGTGCTTTTACAGTGCCTTCCCAGGTAAGCTGTGTAACCTTTCACAAATTACCATAGTACGCCTCAGTCTCTACGACTCTAGAATGAGTGTTATGATAGCACTTAGAAAATAAGGCTGTTGTAGAAATTAAATGAGCTGATGCATGTAAACATGGCTGGCTAGCAATAAATGGTAGCTCTTGCTATCAGGTGCAGCCGTCTGAGTCACGGCCTAACACCTTTTAACAATCCCGGGAAATAAAACTATGAAAGTTTAATGTTTATAACTAGTAACAGGTGAGTAAAAACTCCACCTGTAAAATGAACAGTCAAACTTGAAAGAATGAGTAATTTAAAAGCATGGCAGTACTCTGTCTTTCAAGTGTTCAGTTTCTATTATGGAAAATTATCTTCCAGCCAGACAGGTAGAGTTTTGAGCCCAGTCTTGAAGAAAGTTATAAACATAGGTTGTCTGAGAAGAGGGTATTTTTCTAGTGAGGCAAGAGGAGGGAGATAAATGCAGAGTACTAAGGAGAAGAAGCAGTTTTTCTGGGCCGTATAGAGGGGTTGAAGAAAGGAGTAAAAATGTGAATCTCTTTGTTCCAGTATAATCTCTGCTGGTAGTAAGGGACCGGTTGGACCTGTGGTATTAGGTCTGTCTTGTAATATTTTGCATGCCTCTTTATAGACAAAAGAGTCAGTTCCCCATAGAAAAGATATATCTGCCTCTTAAGAGGCAAAGAATGGCTAATGTTCATAAAAGCTTAAAAGTACTAGTTTTGGGATGAAAAGGACATTAACAATGGGAGCTTTCATGTAAAACGCCATTATCATATTTTTGGATTTAGTTATTACTCTCATGTCAGGAACTCATTCCATACAACAGAGAGAGGACATTGGAAACTAAAATTGTGTGCCTAGTATTCAAGGACTAAACATTCACTATTTAATATTTGGTTAGCAAGTGCTTATAGTTTTGAAAGTAAATTATATAGTGACTCAAGCACATGTAACGATGGATTTCAGAGATTCTTGAAATGTAGGCATTATAAGTTAATATCAGGGTAAAATTTGAAGCAGTTATTGTGATGTCTAACTAATTCCAACATTTGCTCTACATTCATAAGGAAATAGGTTTCCAGAGCTCTATTTTTGGATGGACAGGCAGTGTCGGGGTAATGCAGCCATCTGGTTTTGTAGGTGAGACAGCATGTGTCTCAGGACTATCTCAGAGGTCACACAGGGCCCACAGGCCGCCTGCCCACCTGGCAGTGAAGTTACTGAAATGAAAACATGAAGAAGACACATAAAAAACTGATGAAGTCCTTTGTCATGTGTCTTGAAAGCAAGCTTGTTGGGAATTCTTATAAAATCTTTTCGTTATATTCACTTCTATCCTGTATTGGGGAAATACTTAGAATTTTTTCGGCATTTACAGTTTCTCCTCCTACTTGTTAGCCTCTTAAAAATGATTTCTGATGTTAAGTGATTTCTTGACGCCTCTGCTCTCTTTTCTCCACATGGCAGCTGGAATGATTCTTGTAAAATACGGAGCAGATCCTGCCACTTCAGTGCTCCTCAAAGTGCTGCCCTCGGTAGCTCCCATCTCGCCAGGGGCCTGCAGGGCTGCAGTGTTCATGCCCATCCTCCTCCTTCCACATTGCTTCCTACTACTTCATTCCTGCTCCAGCCACCCTGGTCTCTAAGAACACAACGTTCATCCTTCCAGGCCTTTCGGTCTGATTCCTCTGCTGGAAAGCACTCCTCAGGCATCCACATCATTCCGTCATCTTTGTGTTTCATAAATGTCTCCCCTTAATGAGTTCTTCCTTGATCACTCTGACGTTGCAGTCTCCACCATTGGTACTCCCTACTCCTTTTCCTCCTCCTCCTCCTCTTCTTTCTCCTCCTCTTCCTCCTCTCCCTCCTCTATTCTTCTTCTTCCTCTTCCTCCTCCTCTTCTTCCTCCTCTTCCTCCTCTTCTTCTTCCTTCTCTTCCTCCTCCTCCTCCTCTTTCTCTTCCTCCTCTTCTTCCTTCTCTTCCTCCTCTCCCTCCTCCTCTATTCTTCTTCTTCCTCCTCTTCCTCCTCTTCCTCTTCTTCCTCTCCTTCTTCCTCCTCCTCCTCACTTGATATTTTTCCATTGATTTTTAAGGAGAGTGGAAGAGAGAGGGAAAGACAGAGAGAAACATTGATGTGAGAGAAACACATTGATTGGTTGCCTCCTGCATGAGCCCCGACCAGGGCCTGGGTCAGGGAGGAGCCTGCAACCGAGGTACGTGCCCTTAACCAGAATCAAATCTGGGATGACCTTGGTCCACAGGCCTACACTGTAGCCATTGACCCACACTGGCTAGGACTCTTGTTTTCTTCTTGGTGCTCAATCCATATTTCAGATTCTGTAATAGACTTTATTAAGTTGGTACTAAGCATTGGGCCAGGCACAAAAATTTTGGGATTAAAAAATAAATAGAAGTCATACTTTATTTTCCATATGGACCTGGTTATAAATATAGGGGACAAAACATGAGTAAATGTGTTATGATGTGACACATGTTAAGAGATGATATTAAATGTAAGGGATTAAAAAAATAAGTATCATGATCTTGAGGTTGCTCTGATCCTTAAATGACCTATATTTTAATTCTGGATGTGAAAAATGGGGCCAGGCTTCAAGTGAGGCCAGTCTGTAACTTCATAGCAACAAAGTGGCATCACTAGTCCAAATTGCCATAATTAAAATAGTAGTCTTATATTACATTTTAAACTAATTTGAATATGGATGCTTCCGATAAATATGGAAACTTAAATTGTTAAACAAAATAATCAAATTATGCTATGAAGTCTTGGCTTAAGCCAATTTTCCAGTTTACCATTTTAGTTTTTAATCTTGTGACCTCCTTAAACTCTTAATACCTTGCCATCCCAGGCATGTTTTATTATGCCTTTCTCTATACCACTTCTGTGACTGCCCAAGTGTGATACTCATATATCTTTGATGTTGACAGTAATAGAAAAATATGTAAGGCACAGTAGTACAGATAGTGTCTAACTGGAGCTAGCAGGTCAGGCTTTACAAAGAATTTACTTCATCGAGTTTTTTTTTTTTTAATATATTTTATTTATTTCATAGAGGAAGAGAGAGGGAAAGATAAAAACTTAAATGAGGAAAGAGAATCATCCATCAGCTGCTTACTGCACACTGGGGATCTAGCCTGCGACACAGCATGTGCCCTGACCGGGAATGGAACCGTGACCTCCTGGTTCATAGGTCAACGCTCAACCACTGGGCCATGCTGGCCTGGCTTCATAGCGTTCTTGGGTGTGTCAACTGATCAAGTAGTTTCTATTAAAAGCTTAGCATAGTTCCTAGTCCTCAGTAAATGCTTGATAAATAGGAGCTATTGGTATTGTTGTTGTAATGTAATTTTACATAGCTGTACTCTACCATATTTTAAGTTTTAAAAGTTCAAAGGCGTGTCTTTTGCCCATCTCAAGCCCTTTTTTAATCCCTGTGACATAGCCCAGTGCCTGATAGGTGGCTGGCACCTGCATTTGATTAATTGATCTGAATTTTTCCTCCCATTTTATCTCTGTTGTAGACAACATCTATTGAATTAGTGAACAGAAGTAAACTGCGGAATAAGTTTCCTTGGCATGTTAGTAATGAAAACCCTCTGTAGAGCTATAAGTTGCATATTAGTATGAGTACAGTGAGCAAGTTACCTAGTTTCACAGCCATAATTCCTGCATAAATAGAAAAATTTGCAATTTTCATCGTGGGATTTGAACCTTGAAATATAGGAGTGGACAGAAAGAAATGGAACTTATTACAAGTATAGATATGGCATGCTTTTATTCTTTGTTGTCAGTGGTTGGTCAATTCTAATTTTATTTTATTTTATTTTATTTTTTTGTCAATTCTAATTTTAAATGAAGTTCAGGAAACAACACAAAGATTCTAACAGTATGCTTTTATTTTTAGGTCATATTTCCTCCTTAACCTGTGAAATAGGAACAAATAAATGATACTTTAATATAGTGTCAACATAAATAAATGTTAAAGAGTATAATAATCATAAATTAAGTATTTATTGTGAATGAATAGATGTTGAGACTGAAGAAGTAAGAACTCATTTTTTTTTTTTTTAAGAACTCAGTTTTTTAAAACAAGTTAATCTCCTGATTAAGAAAAACATGAATGTTGGAGAAGAAACACATAATTTTGTGATATTCATTTGGTAATTGCATAATTATTTAATATTTATGCAAGAGATCATTATGTTCTAGAGCATTTTCAAAATTATTTTTCTAAAAAGGACACTCATTTTCAAATAGAAATTTATATGTACTTTCAGCATTAAGAATTATAGTTATTAAGCATTTACACTTTGCATATAAATAGTTACTGCTCTGGTTAACAGTTCTATTTACTTTAAGTGGAAAAACTAGATGACTTAATTCAATTTGGATTAGAAGGATTTGTAATCTGTCAGTAAATTTTTATTTTTCTAAGTGGTCATGAAGATGAGGTATCCAGAGATAAGTCATTTAGCTGAACATTGCCTTTATTCAAAAGAAAATGAATGCTAGGAATTATAGATCAACAGACTGGTTAGTTTCTAGCAAAATTATAAACTATCACTAGAGGCCCAGTGCACGAAATTCGTGCACTGGGGAAGGTGTCCCTCAGCCCAGCCTGCACCCTCTTCAATCTGGGATCCCTCTCACAATCTGGGACCACTGGCTCCTAACCGCTTGCTGGCCTGCCTGCCTGCCTGCCTGCCTGCCTGATTGCCCCCTAACTGCTCCCTTGCCGGCCTTATTGACACCTAACTGCTCCTCTGCCAGCCTGATTGCCCCCAACTACCCTCCCCTGCTGGCCTGATCACCGCCAAGGCTTTTATTAGTATAGATATGACCCTTCAATGAAAATTTTACTAACCCTGCTTTACAATAAGGGCTTGATGACTGAATCATTGGGACCAGACACCAAGATTTCCTTTCTTTGAATAGTGGAGGGAATAATTGTCTTTAAGTTGCCCTGAAATTAAAATGAGATAATGACTTAGAAAAGTATAAAAGTACCATATAAAGACAACTGTCTTTTTCATGTACTGAAAAGACAATAAAGTGGTAAAATGAAAAACACTATTTTTATTCTCCCCCTTCCTTCCTTTACAGCCTTTATTTAAACTTGGAAATTTATAAAAATTGCACTCCCAATTGTCATTTCTTTACATTCAACATTATTTTGTATTGGTTTCAGGTTTTATATTAATAGTGGTTAGACAATCATATACTTTACAAAGTGTTCTCCGATATTTCCAGTACCCACCTGGCATCATACCATCATTACAACACTATTGACTATATTCCCTATTTAAGTGACAATGGGTTTACAGGTTCCTTCCAGTCTTTCTTTTGT
The DNA here is from genome assembly GCA_026230045.1 of Corynorhinus townsendii. Taxonomy (NCBI): domain Eukaryota; kingdom Metazoa; phylum Chordata; class Mammalia; order Chiroptera; family Vespertilionidae; genus Corynorhinus; species Corynorhinus townsendii. Next base: position 177,949,631 of record JAPDVU010000003.1, read on the forward strand.
TGTTCGCCTTTCCTTTTCTTTCTCACTTCTTCCTTCATTTTCCTTATATAGTATCTCAGTTGGCCATCAAAGCTCAGTGAAGGCACTGGGACACGCTTAATCCATTTTACAGACCAGGAAACTGCGGCCAATTCCAATTGTCTGCACAACTGGACTCGGCGCACAGGGAGCCCTCAGAGCATGCTCTCTGCCCTTTGTAAGGGGCAGCCGCCGGGCAAACAGAACAAACCTTCCCGTCAGGCTTCCGAGCCTCTTTCTCAAGCACCTCTTCATTGCAGACGCTCCACATTCTTTCCTCTCCCCGGTCCCCTGCCCCCATTCTTTACTGCCCACCCACTTCTCTGGAGTAGGTGGAAGGCTTCGCACTCACCGCCTAGGCATGCTCTGCCGTGGGGCAGGGCGGCGCGGGCTTGTTTTTGGGTCAAGGTGGGAGCAGGAGTTGCCTCCTCTGAAGTGCTAAGGCCCTCTGGGAGCTTCTCTGAATCACGTCAGGCAGTCCGGTACCCTGGAGTGCGGCTCCCCTCCACTGAGGTGGCACCGCCCCTCAACCCACCTCAGGGCTGCGGGTCCTTGCCCCTTCCCCTGGACTCCTTCCATGCCCCTTGATCCCTGGCCGGGCCCACCCGTGTCTTGGGGCCACTGCAGAACCTCTCTCTCTGCAGGCGAGGCAGATCCCTGCCTGCCAGTCCCCAGCCCCTGCCCCCTCTGGTGCACCTGCCTCACCAGGTTTTTGCCTTTGATTTATGGCATTGGTGACAGCACACTCATAGCAAGCCTGGTACCCAGAGGGGCACAGGGTCAGTTTTTTGCCCAGAATGCTAGAGGTTGCAGTAGCATTTGCAGATGCCGCCCGGAGCCTGCTGGCGAAGGCAGTGCCTGTGTGGTGTGTCCTCATAGAGGGATGGTGAGGCGCTGCTCGGTGCCCCTTGGAACCTCTGGCACTCGCCCTGGGGCCGCCCCGCAGTCGGGCCTCGCACCTCTTCTTCCACATTCTTCCACATTCGACCTTCATCCATCCCTCTCTCCTGCAGTGCTTGGGCTCCAGGCCCGAAAGAAAAGAACCAAGACCAAGAAGGACAAAGCCCAAAGGAAGTGAGTCTTGAACCCCCACATCCCATTCTCTGGATTTCCTCCCGCACCTCCTCTCTGTGTCACATCTTCAACGGGCACCCTGTGGCCCAGCCACATGGCCACTGAGCGGCCTGGTAGAGTTGTTCTCCGCGAAGCTGTGAATCTGTGGCCAGAGGCCCTGTCTGGGTCTCAGCAACCCCATGCCTGCGATGTACCCAAGGGCCCCACTGGAGTGGCTGAGCAGGCCCAGCCGCTCTTCCCCAAGGCAGCAATGTTCCCAGGGCCCAAACAGGCGTGGCTAGGCAGGCTGCTGCCCCTCCCGGGGCCTGTGATGGACCCGCACCCCGCTGGTGGTGTCTGGCGCTGCCCACCCCGCCTCCCAGACCCCGATGGACTGGTACCTTGCCAGTGGTGTCTGGTGCTGCCTGCCAGGCCTCCCCCAGCCCTGATGGACCCAGACTCCTGGGGTGGGCCATGGCACTATCCTCCCCACTTGTGTATGCAAATTTACCGGCCATCTTTGATGGGTTAATTTGCATACTTTCTCTGATTGGCTGGTGGGCATGGCTTGGCGTAGCAGAGTGATGGTTACTTTGCATGTTTCTCTTTTATTAGTGTAGGTTAAGGCGAAGATTTGGAGGCATTTGGAAAAGGGTATGATGATAAATAGAAGCTTTTCTGGGTTCCCTAGGAATATGTCTTATAAAACATTTTTTCTTTCTTTGAAAGCATGGCTGGGCTTGTAGATTAGGGAAATTTTGCAGATAAAGAATTTGACATACTCCCTTTCTTTCATTGAACATATTTATAAAACATTTACTTTTTTCTAGGTGGTGAGCAAAATATACTTTATTAATCCCACGAGGGATAATGATGAATAATCTCTGACATTTGGCAGATAAAATGATGTGACTTAATTGGATGCTCTGTCAGGGCTGAAGAGGGGTGTCTCCAGTGGAGTCCAACACTGAGCTCAGTCCTTCATGCTCTGTGCTTATCCAGTCTGGGCGAGCATAGAGCAAACCAATGGTTATTATGCTGGATAACAGAGTTCATATTAAAAATACTTTCAAGATACGAGAATGCTCTTAAAATCAAGAAAAATTAAAAGTACTAGGATATATGTTTATAATATGTTCGTATGTATCTTTTACATTTCAAATATTTATTTTTTATTTTAAATATTTTGTATTTCTTTTTTAATTTCTATATTAATTTCAGAGAGGAAGGCAGAAGGAGAGATAGAAACATCAATGATGAGAGAGAATCATTGATCGGCTGCCTCCTGTACACCCCCCACTGGGGATCGAGCCCACAACCCAGGCATGTGCCCTTGGCCGGAATTGAACCTGGGACCCTTCATTCCGCAGGCTGATGTTCTATCCACTGAGCCAAGCTGACTAGGGCTGTATTATTTCTTTTGGTGTACACTTGGATCTGGCCAACAATGAGACAGATACTTTCAGTGAGTGCAGCAAGGAGTCTGTACAAGTAGGCAGTCTGCACTCTGTGCAGAGACCTGTCCAGAAGTCTGCATTGTATTCATAGCCTGACTGGAGGGCCTCTGTAGTCCCATCTGATTCCAGATTTCTAAGGGCCGCTTCAGTGGTTACAGTGGAGAAATGGTTTCATCCAATCTGTAAGGGAACCTGTTCTCTGAAATGGAATAAATAAGCTAAGATACTCAGATTGCAAACTATGTAAGAGGAGGGCAGTGTCACCTTTTGGTAACTTCTATTTGTGTTTGGTAAACATTGGTTGACTTGCTGGAAACACTTGAATCATTTTATTCCTTTTGGCTTCTGCCTTTTAAATTCTCACATTAGCTTTATTTTACTTAAATATAGTTTAAATCAATTTTTTGTGAAATCAAGAACATTATTTTATGTTCTTCATTTTATTAAGAGAATTTGTAAAATAGGAAGATGACAACTTTGAAAGCCATATGTCTCTGGCACCCTCCGTGGATTGCCACAATCCTCTCTTGACTAAATGATTAATGCTGCTACTTTCATGATTCTTCTCAAGAAAACCAATTATTTCATGTTCTTGAGCTGATTGACTTGCAAATAAGGTTCTGCTCTTAAGGATTTTTTTTTTTTGGTAAATTCACCAATTTCTGCACATTTGAAATTATTTCCACACTTACTCTAGTTGTAATTGCGTTATTTAGATAAAATATTTAGAGATTAAGACTCTCAAAACTGGTAGGTGCAGACTCCATACTATACATTTTACGATGTTATGGTAAACATTCATCTTCATTTATTTTGCTGTTGTTGTTAAAACATTTCACTAGAGAAATTACCTTGTAAAAACAAAGGCAACCATTTGGAGCCTAGTTTCCCACCACTCGCCATCCCCTCGTCTTCATCTACCCTCCCCCACTCCCACCACCCTTTGGTGTTTTTATTCTTTGATAAAATGCTTGGTGTTTCTCAATCTTCAGTGTGAACAAGGACATTTTTAGAGTGCTTTGCTATGTTTATTGGTCTATAACAGTGGTTGGCAAACTCATTAGTCAACAGAGCCAAATACCAACAGTACAACAATTGAAATTTCTTTTGAGAGCCTAATTTTTTAAACTTAAACTTCTTCTAACGCCACTTCTTCAAAATAGACTCGCCCAGGCCGTGGTATTTTGTGGAAGAGCCACACTCAAGGGGCCAAAGAGCTGAATGTGGCTCACGGGCCGCATTTTGCGGACCACTGGTCTATAACATACAATATAGGTAGTATGCTAACAATGTCAATACAGCTTTAAGACAAGTCTCCTAGCTCTTCTCCGACCAGATTAACACTCTGCCATATAGGGCTCCTGGAGCCGTGTTAGTTTAGATAATATTTACCTTTCCTTTAAGAGGCAGCTATTCTTGACTATTGATTTTAAAAAGTATTTTAAAGAAGTGATTATTCTTCCCGTCAAATACTAGAATGTCTGGCTAGTCAGGTGCAATTTCTTCCAACTTGTAATTCCTTCTAATGTGTGATGTCGAGGTCATTCAGAAAGATAGCAATTTTAAAATAAAGTGGTCTAATAAAATCAGTTTAAGTGTTACCTTTTTCAATTTAGATATTGATGAAATAGTCAAGTCCTACCAAGCAATTTGCTTTTTGAGCAAATTCTATACTTCCTATACTTCTATACTTCTATAGAATAGTACTTTAACTGTTCTCCTCAACAACAAAAAAAAGTTTCTATTGATTTCAGAGAGGAAGAGAGAGGAGGAGGGGGAGGGGGAGGGAGAGGAGGAGAGGGAAGGGAAGAGGGAGAGGAGGGAGAAACACATAGATGGGAGAAAGAACTGTGGATCCACTGACTCCTGCACGCCCCCTACCAGAGATTGAGTGGCAAACCCAGCATGTGCATCAGACAGCACTCAACCAACTGAGCTACATAGAATAGGGCAACTGTTCTGCTTTTGAGCTTCGTGTTCTAAAATAAATATTATACCACTGATTTTTATTCATTGATTAAACATATTTTTAGGCCATTAAAAAAAAAGAGGGGCTCTCTCTTCTCTGCCTCCCTCCCTCCCTTCATTCATATCTATAGACCTGTTGCACTCCGAAGCTCTAGTTACACTATTGAGTAGAAACTTTGGTCCTTAAGTACCATTTATCAGGGGCCTTTGGAAAGCCAATTAGATGATTAGCCTTTATTTTTCAAAAATTATTTACTATTTGCCTTTACATTTTTGAGTAACCAGAGAAGACACTTGGTATCCGATGAGATCAATCTGAGGATGGATCTGTATTCTTCATCACCGCTGTCAGAGCTCAGGCAGCAGTTGGGAGGGAAGATGCTGCATTTCTAGACTTGGTTGTGATACCCTGTCTCAAGGCCTAATTTTCTCTTTTGGAATGAGTCAGTGAAACTTACTTTCCGAGACTGGCCTTTGGTAACTGCATGAGGGGACCAGCTTAACAGGTCATGTGCTCAATTTGTAGATTTCCCCAGAACGTACAGCAGTATTCGGTGAAGGGGAACAGATCTGTCCTTGGATTTTGAGGCACACCGATTCACTGCCCACCAACTAAGTCCTGGCACTTCTGAATGCCCTGTTCTGGTTTCAGGTCCTTCTGCTTGTGGACATGGCACAACACTGTTTCTTTGTTTCTTCCTCTGAGTTTCTGTTGAGCTTTTAACTGAATTGTCTGGAATATGTTCTGCTGTTGATGTAATAAGGAAGAGCAAGTGGTGTTTTAAATTAATGGGAAAAAATAAAATATTTCGTTCCCATAGGGATGAAACGAGAATAGACATGGCACTTTGTAACTTCCTGTTTGAGGACCTATCTTCTTTCTCACTTCTGTCTTAATTATGCCATGTTATTGGTGACCTTTCACTTTTTACTTAAATACTAGAGGCCTGGTGCACGAAATTCACGCACTTGGGGGGGTGTCCCTCAGCCCGACCTGTACCTTCTTGCAGTTCAGGAGCCCTCGGGGGATGTCCGACTGCCTGCTTAGGCCTGCTCCCTGCTGGGGGCAAGTCACTTACCTTCACTTCGCTTGTTTTCTGTAAAGTAAGAGGATTTTATTAGATTCTGGGTATAGTTTCTTCTAACTCTGGAGCTTTCTTAACCAGCTGAGAGGAAAGGAAAAGGAGTGTTGAGATTACCTGCTACTTGCTCAGGTCCCTTTCTCACTGTGAGGTGGACAGAAAAACGGGGTGTGTCAAGCTTTCACAGGAGAGAGAGCTCAAGCCTAGTCTCATCAAAGTCTAAGCTGTTAAATAACCCAAGTGCATTATGATAACGAGGCTCTTAAGTCCAATGCTGTCCTAGAGTGGACTTTTTTGTATTCACTCTAAAACATTTTAACTTCTCACAGGCGGGAGTTTCCCTCCGCTGAGAATTGGCGTTCAGTTCTAGGCAGCTCTTCAATGGAATGGCCTGAATTAGGTTGAATGCTGTTATTTGAGCCAGCTCTGTGAGCCAGTCTGCCTTGCTGGCTATTTTTGTGTTTGTTGTTTAAGGCACCTTGTTGAAGCTGAGGAGTACACTCTTTGAAAGAATGTTTTTTAATGGAAAACTGGCTTTGAAAAGTGGCTTTGTGTTTTTATAGGCCACACAATTCTAAGCCAACGGACACGGTTTCAAAGTGGTAAACGGTGGGCAGAACACACAGGTGAGTACTTGAGAGCCTGGGACTAGTATTTGGAGGTATTCATATGTATTGAAGATGGATAAGAAAGTGGAAACTGAAGTTTTCTGTGTGATTATTTTTATAATACCTTAAATGGATATTTTACCTTGCCAGATGTGCACTTGATCTTTAATTAGATACATTTAAATATGTCAGATAAAGAGTGTTTGGTCCTATTTCCAGTGTTCTGAGCATTTAATTCTGATGTTTTTTGAATGTCTTTTTTCTGCCTCCCCAATTCATAATCGTATCTGTCCTGTGTGCTGTAAGGAAAACAGTTGCGTTTTAAAATGTGAGGAGTGATATCTAGTGCTAATCAAATGGTGTGCATCCTGTCTCTCTACTAATTACAGCTGAAAGCTCTAGAAACCATGCAAAATGCAGCTGAGGACCCTGGAAAGTAAGTGATAGCAGGGGAGGGAAGTTAAAATTTGAGGATTAACTGATTTGGCAGAGAATTTACTGTTTGTGTTTTTTCTCCTTAACCTCCTGGGTTTAACCTGTGGGTGGACTGAGTCCTAGGACTAAGAAACTTTGCATTTCAAGCAGTATCAATTCAAAAAAAGACAGGTTCAGATACATTATAATCAAAAACTGTTGAAAAGCAAAGATAAAAAATACACTTGAAAGTAACGAGGAAAAAAAGCCCCACAATATATACACAAGAGACCAGTGAGTCAAATGAGTGTGGATTTCTCATCAGAAATCATGGGGGCCAGAAGACAGGGGAAGTAAACCTTGAAATGCTAAAAGAGAAAAGCTGTTAACCAAGAACTTGATGTCGCGTGAACATATCGTGTTCAGAAGTGAAGACAAAAGAAAGGCATTCTCAGTGAAGGAGCACAGAGGATTCATTGCTGGCAGCTCTGCTCTAAAATCCTGCAGGAACTTCTGCAGACTGAAGGGGAATGGCATCAGAAGGAAACTGAGAATATCAGTTACGAAGGAAGAGCCACAGAAGTAGTAAATAACGGAGTAAACATACTCTATTTTTCTCATCATAAGTTCTTTAAAATATATATGATGTTGAAAGCCGAATTCATACCACTGTCTGATTTTTCAGTGTATGTAGTTGTAATATATATGACACCTATACTAATGGGAGAGATAAAGGGATCTCTACTGTTGTAAGCTTTTTTTTTTTTTTTTTTTTTACTGGAAATGATAAAATATTAATTCTGAGTAGGCTGAAAAGTTAGGGATGTATCTTGTAATCCCTAGAGCTAGCACTAAAAAAGTGAATACACAGTGATACTTCCAGGTGGTCCAATAGATAAGTTAAATGGAGTATTAGAAAATATTTTAACACTGAAAAATAAGGCAGTAAAAAGGAGCAGAAGAACATCAAGCAGAGTATACAAACAGAAAACAAAATAATTGTATTAAATATATATGGTCTAAATACAGCAATTAAACACAGATTGTCAGATTGAGTAAAAAAAATACTTATGTATTCTCAACAAGAAAGTGACTTTAAATATGATGAAGATAGATTAAACACTAAAAGGATGGAAAAGATATAATATGCTAACATTAAGTTAAAGAAAATTGACTGTCTCTTAACACATTGTGGACCAGTAGTTTTATTGCTAGCTTTGCCCAGTGGCCAGATAAGTTTCCATTGAACGAGTACAAAAAATGTTTTACATAAATGTTAAAGGCACACTTTAAAATTAAACACCCATTGCATTTTGAAGTTAATTATTACATGTTCTTATAAGCTAATATCTTTTTAAAGTATGATACTTTGTAAAACACGTATAATATAAAGCGAGAATTCTCATGATCCATCTGCTATTTAAGGTGAAATAGCTTCAAACGAGAAATTTTCAGGGATGTCCTTCAAAAACCAATGACTAAATAAACTGATAAATCTATACATATTACTCAGTGCTGAAAGGAAATGAGTATAAGCCACGAAAAGACACTTAGGAACCTTATATGCATGTTACTAAGGGAAAGAAGCCAGCATGAAAAGGCTGCACACTTTATGATTCCAACTATATGACATTTTGGGAAAGGCAAAACTGGAGATAGTAGAGAGATCAATGGTTGCCAGGAGTTTGGGGAGAAAGTGAGGGAGAGGAATAAATAGATGGGGCATGAGATTTGGGGGGCAGTGAAATTGCTATGGGTGATACTGTAATGGTGGATGCATATCATTACACATTTGTCCAAACTCAGATCACATAACACAAAAAGTGAACTCTCTGAGCTTAACTCAATACTAATATAGGAATATTGGCTCATCAATTGTAACACAGGTACCACACTAAGTTAAGATGTTAAAAATAGGTGATACTGGTGTGGGGAGGAGAGGGAGTTGGAGATGAAAGAGGGAACTCAGTATTTTCTGCCCAATTTTTTAGTAAACCTAAAACTGCTCTAAAACGTATTTTTATAAAGGTGCTCAGTATAATTTATTATTAGAGATATGCAAATTAAAACGACACCGGATATACCTATTAAAATGGCTACAATCAGAAATCTGGTAATACCAAGTTCAAGTGAGTATGGGGTGCAGTTAGGATGTTCATACGTCACTCTTGTGATTCTAGCATGATATAGCCATGTTGGAAAGCAGCTTGGCTGTTTGTGTTACTGGTAATTTAAACATACACTCACTATACTATAGTTCCACTAATAGATATTTATACAAGGGAAATGAAAACTTATGTTCACACATATTCTATGTGCAGATTTTTTATAGCAGCTTTATTCATAATCACCAAGACCTGGTAACATCTGAAATGCCTTCAGATGGCAAATGGATAAACCAGTTGTGCTATATCCATACAATGGAATACCGCTCTGCAACAAAGCGGAATGAAGTACCGATACATCATCACACACCAGCATATATGAGTCTCAAATGCATGAATGAGTGCACCAGACTTAAAGACTACATATTGTATGATTACATTTACAAGACATTATAGAGAAGGTGAAACTAGAGGGAGGTGAACACTCAGTCACTAGCTGTGGGGCTGCAGTTTGACTACAAATGGACAGCATGAGGGAAGGTTTCACGGTGATGGAAGTGTTCTGCATCTTTATTGTGGTTGTGGTTACAAGACTCTGTATTTGTCAAAATTCATAGAACTAGACACTGAAGCAAATTTTACGGTATAAAAATTAAATTAAGTTTATTGCTTTGTATACAAATGAGGGAACTCGGAGGTTAAATAGGTTTTCTAAGCTAATAAGTGGTAGAGACAGGATTCATTTCACGCCTCCTAACTCAGACTTTCTCAGTCTCAGCACTATTGACATATTAAGCTGGATAATTTGTTGTAGGGAGCTGTCTTGTGTGTTGTAGGATATTTAGCAGCATCCTTGGCCTGGACCCACTTGATGCCCCCAGCTGTAACAAACAAAATTTCTCTAGATGTTGACAGAAGCCTCCCCTTCCTGGAGGGTGTGAGGGTGTGAGGAATTGTCCCTAGGTGATAACCACTGCTGTAACCTATACATTGAATTACTGTATATAACCTACTGGGTCATTAGGTTTTATAATGGGTCATTAGGTATGGGAACCCCTTTCACGTCCCGCGTGGTTCAGGGTTCCGGTTCAGGGTTTGGGTTCTGGAGAAGGCCTCACACAAATGAAAAGAGACTTAGAAAAGTATTAATTTGGGAATATTGGGGGCCAGGCGGGAGCCCACTTCTAGTGGGAGGACTACCCACCGCTCTGGCCTTGCTATCCCTTTTATTAAGACTTTGGGATACACCCACAACCTTTAGGCAGGAAATTCCAATAACAGAAATTTACATGAGACAAACAGAGGTGGAGGCTGCTTCCGCTAACAGTGTTTCAACTAAACAGTGAGCGAACTAGCTCTGACCTTTCAGAGCAATGAAGGTTGTTGACCAGCCTTCCAGGTTCCCTGTCCATATCTTTCTAATTCATGAGACAATTATCGGTTTCTGGCAATTAGGTCATTGGGTCATATAAAAATGGGCTGATAATGGATCCTGCTTTTTTCAGAAGATAGTCCTAAGTATAAGATGAGCTGATAATGTGTGGGAGTCCTTTGTCAAATATAAAACTCCAAATAGATTTTATTATTTTAGGCTTTTGCAAATAAGAAATGAAAATTGCAGGGGGGGGGGAGGATGCACAGAGGTGAAGAGGAAGTACCTACTATGATCACATCAAAGAAGGAATATTTTAAATAGAGGTTGAGATTTAACGGAAGATGCAGAATGACTGTTCAAACAGGATCTCTCGGGATGGTATTACTTTAGTGGGGTCCCTAATGTTTACATTCTGGCCCCCAATTTTTTAAGTCTGTGAAGTTGATCCCCTCCCCCCACCCCCCAGTTCTTACTGAGTTGATTAGGTTTAAGGGTGCTAATTGCACTAAGCCAACCCAGAACAGATAGAGGAAGAAATGGATTTTTTTTGCGAAGTAACAAAAAGAGTAAGGGCCAAATCAGAGAGGGTCAGACCTGCATTGCCACCATGTGCCCACCATCCAGATATCATTGCTGACATGTACACATAAGGAACTGCTGGACATTGAAATTGGGACTCAAACATTTTTGGTTATTATATGATTATTTCTAGTTTGTAGAGGCAAGATTTTTTTAAAGGAAAGAAATGGGGAAAAAATAGATACAGAGGCAAATAAGCATTGAACAGACTGTCAAACTGCAGTGGGAAGGCAGGGGAGTTTGCGGGGGGGGGGGGGGCGGGTCTGTAAGAGATCAACTGAAGGACTTGTACGCATGCATATAAGCATAACCAATGGATACAAGACACTGGGGGATGGGGGGCAGGTAAAGGCATGTACTGGGGGGTAGGGGAGGCCGGGGGGAAGTCAATGAGGGAAAAAAAAAAAAGGGAGACATATGTACTACTATTTGTAATACTTCAAACAAACAAAAAAATAAAGAAAAAAAATTGATGCACAGGAAAAAAAAAAAAAAGTAAGGGCCAAGTGAATTGTGCTCAGTTGAGCTGGTCAGTGTTTGGGAGGTGTTTTTTTTGTTCTGCCTCTCCTCCAGCCCACTCATCCTTATGGAAAGTTGCTTGGTGAATCAGCAGTGAGTGCAAAGGGAGTTGGTGATATTTAAACATTCATTTTCCTTCTGTTTATTTACCTTTACAAAGAGAAATCTAACAAATCAAGTAGTCACTGGTTTGTCAGGGAATTCTTTATTCCATTGCCAGACACACATTGAACTTTTGACTTTGGCTTTTGTTCACTTTAGATTTTATATAGACCAGTTATCCTTCTGTTTACATACTCTTTCAGAGTGCTAATAATACGACTGATTAGTTTACATCATTCCGTTCATGCCTTCCTGAGGACATGTTCTTATTACCTTGATTTATAATAACATTGGTGTTTGGAAACCTTTAATCAAGAATTTGTTTATAAACCACCTCTTAGGGAACGGAGCCACAGCAATAGTATAGCTCTCATAATGATTACAAATAGCGCTCTTAAACTGATTACCCATAGATCATGAGCATACTAGTATGAAATTAGGAATGCACAATAATGATTTAATGTGAAACCTATTGGTGTAATCTGAAATTTAAAAGTCATGACAAGTAAATAACACGTGACTTACCCCTTTTTTGAAAAAAGTTTAAGTGGCAAATGATCAAGAGATTTAAAAACATGGGGTGTTTGCTTAAATGGATAAGAAACTATATACTGTATGATTATATTTATGACATTATACTATAGAAACCACTTCCCGTAGGAGGTAGGCACCATTCTCTCCTCTTTTCCCCATAGTCCTAATTAACTCATATACTCTGCTTTTCCATGGAAACAAGATAATATCTCTAGATGCATGTAATTCAGTAGATGCTAATGGGTTAAAATAAAATATACTATTCCAAAAATGTCAGCTATTATATTACATACTATAATCCAGGAAAGTTTCTTTTTTTGTGAGTTTTTTTGTTCATATTGCTTGAGACATGAAAAATTTACAATATTTTTACACTTGTAAAATCTTATTGAATGGGTACAAAAGGAAATTAACTTTATTACTGAATACCATCAAAAGGATTGTTTAGAAACATTAAATGAATGTGCATATATGCATTTTCTTTCTTTAAGCTATGCATAATTTTAAAATAAAATATTTTTGCTCGTGGGTTCCATAAATACTTTGAGATCTTAGGTAAATTCTATTTTTTCTCCCTTCTTCCTCTTCAACAGATATTAAAGGTTCTCCTTATACTTTGTTTTTTTTATGACTGTTATATGCTTATGAAGTATATAATTACCTCATGTATTAAGCATACATCAGAACCATAAATGTATAAAAAGATTGTCTTCCTCTGCCCATTTTATGTCTAGACAGCCCTAAACTTGGCTGTTCATGAGTCATTTGTTCACCAGGTCTCAGTTCCTTGCAGGTGAGCACTGTGGTCAACTATTGATTATGCAGGCACTTCTCTGCCCCTTTTTAGCATGTTCATCCTCATCCTGTCTTTGGGCCATTGTCAAGAAAAAACAAAACTTACTTTGATACTTATTCATTATAGCTGCCTTTACATTTTATGGACTACTTCCATAATTGTCTTTACATTTATGAAAGATACCTAAAATTCAGAAGGTTAAACTTTCTGTGAAGCAAAATACTTAATTCATCATGATAAGAACAGACAGTTTTCACTCAAAGCAACCTGTGTGTGAGGATAACTAGTCAAGGAGGTGAAAGAAGAGAGAAAGCCAGTGGAAAAATGGGTATTTCTGACAAATATTCTTTGAGTAATATAAAGGTTCGGGAGAGAAAAGAAACATATGCAGAAACATATGGACTTTAATATTTCTAGTTTCTTCAGTCCTACATTATCACCAAAAACCTATTGGTGACCTAAATAGACATGTAATAAATTACTAATATTAATTGATATTAGAATAAAGAAAAAGTAATAGAAAGTTATATTTAGAGAAATGGTAGTATGATATTAAAAATTTCTAGATTCCATAGAATTAGTACTTGTCTGTAAATTTAAAAAGCTGGTTAAAATAGGATTTTGAAAATAATATTAACCATGTTTACTTTATTTAAATAACAGACCCAGTTTATTATTGATGATTAAAGTTCCTTCAACAAAACCATTTTTAGATACAAAAAGCAGAAAAGCTTGTTTAAGAATTTGATTTTAAAGAATTTAGATAATAAAATTAACACACTTTCCCCAGTACATTATCCAACTGAATCCTAAAGCCTCTTGAGTTAATATTATCACTCACATTTTATAGATGGGTAAACCAGATAGATTAAATAATTTGCCGTGGTTACATTCAAAGTGTAAGTTGGCAGAGCTACAAGGTGCACGTTGTCTATGTCTGAAATCCAAATTCTTTGTTCTCCACAAAACACACGTGATTTGCTCTAGTAGTTTAAATTAATTTTTGTAGGAGTATTACAATTAAATCTTCAGAATTTTAAAATCTTCTGCTTCTAGAAAAAAGCCTCCCCTGACTTTGGCATTTAGTTTATGACAGTTACGTTATGTGGCTGTGTTAATTATTCATTAAGATGTATAAGCCTTAGCCGGTTTGGCTCAGTGGATAGAGTGTCGTCTTGCGGACTGAAGGGTCCCAGGTTCGATTCCGGTCAAGGGCATGTACCTTGGTTGCAGGCACATCCCCAGTAGGAGGTGTGCAAGAGGCAGCTGATCGATGTTTCTCTCTCATCGAAGTTTCTAACTCTCTATCCCTCTCCCTTCCTCTCTGTAAAAAATCAATAAAATATATTTAAAAAGAAAAAGAAAAGAAAGATGTAATAACTTTTCTTTCATTAACTTCCTTTTTACTTGCAAGTCTGGCTGTTCCATGAAACTGCCTGACAAACCTAGTGATTTTCCCCTCCTACCACTTCAAGAGCACTAACCAGTAGTGTTTATTTCACACTTACCTGTTAGGCATTATTATTAAGCAGCTAAAGCTCTGATGCACGAAATTTGTGCAAGAGTAGGCCGTTCTTCCCTCGGCTGCCGGCACCAGCTTCCCTCTGGCACCCGGGACCCGGGCTTCCCTCGCAGACCCCGCTTCGTCTGGAAGGTCATCTGGAAGGATGTCTGGTCAATTAGCATATTATGCGTTTATGACTATAGATTGTATGTTTTGTGTCTCCAGCTTTGTTCCAGGTTCCTTGTATTTTGTTTATGTGTAGGCACAGCATCTTATGGTACTAGACGCCCGATGCACAAAATTTGTGCATGGAGGGAGGGGGTCCCTCAGCCCAGCCTGCGCCCTCTCACAATCCGGGACCCCTCCCTCCTAGCCGACACCTGCTCGCTCTTTACCACTTGGCGTGCCGCTCATTAGCGCTGCCGTAGAGGTGCGAGAGGCTCCTGCCACTGCTGCTGTGCTCTCCAGCCATGAACCTGGCTTCTGGCTGAGCGGTGCTCCCCCTGTGGAGCGCACTGACCACCAGGGGGCAGCTCCTGTGCTGAATGCCCCCTGGTGGTCGGTTCACGTCATAGCGACTGGTCGTTCCGGTCGTTCCGGTCGTCCCGGTCGTTCCACCTTAATGGTTGCTGGGCTTTTATATATATAGATGTGTTAGATGTTTTCTGAATGAACGAGGGTTTGCTATTGCTAATTTTTACCTTAGTTCTACTTCCAGACGATGATGGGGTATTTCTCTTACTGAATGTTTGTTAGGTGAAGTTTGAAGGAGCCGAAAGCCTTTGCTATTCTGTCACTTTCTAAAAAAGTGTATGTTATTTCTTTGACCAGAGGCTCATGTAATACTCAGTTTTCCTTTAGAGTAGTTGTATCTGAGGTAAGTATGATTGGAGGAAATGTTATGGGGTTGTTCTATGGCTGGCTTTGGAGCCATTATACTCAGTGCAGCTTGTCTTGCCGCTCACTGCTTTATATATCATGAGATGCAGGCCTAACATTTTCTGGCCAGATCTCTTAACTGGAGACTGGTTGTAGGGATGCAAAGTTACTTTAATAAATATTTAATCTCAAATGTCTATGTTTAGTTACATCCATTAGTCAGCTCCATTTAATTTTGTGTGTGTGCCCGTGCATTCTTAATTTATTTTTAATGTGTAAGCTTCCAAAAACCCTTTTGAGGAGTGAGCCAGGTGCAAATACTTCTACAGAGATATGATGGCTACATAAGCATGAATACTTGCATCAGACAGGCTTTCCACTTACCAGCTGTGTGACCTTAGGTGTTTTGTTCAGCTCATTCAAGCTTCTGAGTCTTGAGCCAGTTGTAAAATGGGGCTAACCATGCCTACTTCGAAGTGCAGTTGTGAGAATTAAAAAGAAAGCATGCATGTAAAATCTGGCCCATGGTAGGTGTTCAAGAAATTAATATTGTTCTTTTAATCCACTTTGTCTCCATTGTGGTTAAATTTTGTAATATAGCATCACAGTGAACACATTGCAGACCAGTAGTTTTATTGCTAGCTTTATCCAGTGGCCAGATAAGTTTCTATTGAATGAGTACAAAAAACGTTTTACATAAATGTTAAAGGCATGCTTTAAAATTAAATACCCATTGCGTTTTGAAGTTGTTTATTACATGTTCTTACAAGCTAATATCTTTTTAAAGTATGATACTTTGTAAAACACTGTGTAATATGAAGCAAGAATTCTCGTGTTCTGTCTGCACTATTCCTCTTAAAATAATTTGGCTCTTTGTGTTACTTCAGGTTGAGAAGTTATAAAGTGTCTGCCATGTAGAATTTTTATAGAATCCTAGTAGACAGCGAACAGTAGATGTAAATGGCAGTTTTTAAGGGGTAGCAGAGAAATATGAGTACACGCAGTCGGGTTACGTCAGAGATCCGTTCCTACAGCGCGACGTGACTCGATTTTCGCCATAAGTCGGAACCCACCTACATAAGCACCTACGTCACTCACATGGAGCGCATACACAGCAGTAATGGAGTGAAACAGTAAAAAAGATTTAAAAGAAAGATAGCAATTCCTGACCTTTACTTGTGGTAAATAAATAATAAAAACATAAAGCACGTAAGTACATACGTCGAAATGATGGAACTTGTTTTTTTAATAAATACTGTAAATGGGAGATGGCGATTTAACTATGAAATGATATAAGTCAAGTCCTATGTAACCCGAGGACTTCCTGTATGTTAATAAAATGCCAGAATGCCTTATCTACAGGTGATATGTTCCAAGGCCTCCAGTGGATGCCTGAAGCTGTGGATAGCATTGAATTCTACATATGTTTTTTTCTATACATACATACCTGATTTATAAATTAGGCACAGTAAGAGATTAATGGCAATAACTAATAATAAAATAGAATAATTATAACAATTGTAACATTTCAGTAATACTGTAATAAAAGTGTGAATGTAGCATTATTAAGTAAAATAAGGGTAATTTGAACACAAGTGAGGTGATACTGTGACATTCTGTTTGATAACTGAGATGGTTACTAAGTGGCTCGTGGGCAGGGAGTGTACAGTGTGGAGACACTGGGCAAAAGCCTTGATTCAGGTTCCAGGTGAGATGGAGTGGGATAGCCCGAGACTTCTTCACGTTCCTCAGAATGGCACTCAATTTAAAACTTATTGGTTTTTTTTATCTTTTATTTATTTTTTCTTTATTGATGAAGGTATTTATCACATGTTCTTACATGTGATATCTGTCCTTATCCCCCCATTACTCCCCTCCTCCCCCCGCTTGTGCCCTTACGCCCCTAGTGTTTGTACCCATTGGTTATGCTTATATGCATGCATACAAGTCCTTGGTTGATCCCTTCCCCCTACACTCCCCTGCTTTCCCTCTGAGGTTTGACAGTGTGATCAGTGCTTCTCTGTCTCTGGATCTGTTTTTGTTCATCAGTTTATGTTGTTCATTATATTCCACAAATGAGTGAGATTATGTGATATTTATCTTTCTCTGACTGACATATTTTGTTTAGTATAATGCTTTCCAGGTCCATCCATGCTATTGCAAATGGTAGGAGTTCCTTTTTACAGCAGCTTAGTATTACATTGTGTAGATGTACCACAGTTTTTTAATCCACTCATCTGCTGATGGGCGCTTAGGCTGTTTCCAAATCTTAGCTTTTGTGAATTGTGCTGATATGAACATAGGGGTAACATATATTCTTTCTGATTGGTGTTTATTGTTTATTTCTGGAATTTTCCACTTAATATATTTTGACTGCAGTTGACCACAGGTAACTGAAACCATGGAAATCAAACTGCAGGTGAAGTGGGACTCCTGTATAATCCTATATAATAAAAGCATAGTATGCAAATTGTCCCCTCAACCAGGAGGGAGTTCTTCTGGGAGTTCAACCAGGGGGTGGGGTCGGCCGGGGGAAGGGAGGGAGGGGGCGAGGGAGGAAGTACCCAGCAGGCAGCTGCTAGGGACCCTACCAGTGCATAAATTTATAATTGTATAATCTCTGATTTATCCTCACTTTGGTAATCCTGTTTATGAAACCCACCTTGGACTAGAGTTTCCTTCATTTTTCTTTATCTCACTTAAGTATTAGTGATCCACTTGTTTGTTTTTTTTTAGTAGCTAGATTTTAAGCTTTTGAAGGTTGAGTATTACAACTGTATCAGCTGTATAGACCATATACAATATTTGCTGCATGAATTATTTTATAAATAAAAAAATAGGGGATTGTTTTGTTTTGTCATTTAATTATAGTGATACTAGAGGCCCAGTGCACAAAATTCGTGCATGGGGGGGGCGGAGGGTGTCCCTCAGCCCAGCCTGCACCCTCTCCAATCTGGGATCCCTCTCACAATCCAGGACTGCTGGCTCCCAACTGCTTGCCTGCCTGACTTCCTGACTGCCCCTAACCCCTTCTGCCTGCCAGCCTGATCACCCCCTAACCACTCCCTTGCCAGCCTGATTGACACCTAACTGCTCCCCTGCCAGCCCAATCGCCCCCAGCTGCCCTCCTCTGCCAGCCTGGTCACCCCTAACTGCCCTCCCCAGCAGGCTTGATTGCCCCAAACTGCCCTCCCTTGCAGGCCTGGTCCCTCCCAACTGCACTCCCCTGCTGGCCATTTTGTGGTGGCCAGCTTGTGTCCACATGGGGGCAGCCATCTTGTGTGTTGGAGTGATGGTCAATCTGCATATTACCCTTTTATTAGGATAGAGGCCTGGTGCATGGGTGGGGGCCAGCTGGTTTGCCCTGAAGGGTGTCCCAGATCAGGGTGGGGGTTCCCTTGGGGTGTGGGGCGGCCTGGGCGAGGGGCCTGTGGTGGTTTGCAGGCCGGCCAAGCCCAAGCGGAGGCCCTGGGATCTGGGATTTATTTATCTTCAACAATTGAAACTTTGTAGCCTGGAGCAGAGCCAAGCCTTCTGCTTGCTCCATGGGGGCAGCCATTTCTGTTGGGATTTATGTATCTTCTATAATTGAAACTTTGTAGCCTTAAGCGGAGGCCAGCGCAGGCCGGGGCTGCAGAAGCTTGGCTTCCTCCAATGGCTCAGGCAACCCTAGCTTCCTGCTCTCTCCAGCTCAGTGGTGGATTTATTTATCTTCTATCATTGAAACTTTGTAGCATTGAGTGGAGGCCTGGGCTGGAAGAGCAGGCGGAAAGCTTGGCTTCCTCCATTGCCAGGGAAACCTAAGACTCCCTCCTGCTCTCTCTGGCCGCAGCCATCTTGGTTGGGTTTATTTGCATATTCCCTCCTGATTGGCTGGTGGGCGTGGCTTGTGGGTACAGCAGGGTGATGGTTAATTTGCATATTACCCTTTTATTAGATAGGATTACTGTTTAGTTTTTAAAGTGTTTAATACATAGTATTTGATTTTAAGAAAAAAAGTTACTTTTCATTTGAAAGAGTTTTATATTGAAGTTTGTTTTGATTTAATTAATCATCAGAGTGCAATTTTGGAAGGATTTCTAGTACTATGACTAATGATTCACCATTATTCCTCCTGTTGCTTTTCATCACTAACATTCAATATTTTATAACAGCCTCAAATAGCATCCTTGATGGAATATTAGTAGTCTAGATTAAATATTTTGCCATATTTGTTATGATGGAAACTTAATATACTGAGATATTATTATGAGACATAACTGGCTTCTAATGGATTGTTGTTTTGGTAATTTTAATAAGGCAGAAAGCTGTGGGCTACTTACTTGGACTGACATTCTCTTGATCATGAAAAAAAACTCCTTGCACTGTGGGAGTCCATTAGATTTTTTAAAAATTGTCATTTTTATTCTTTCCTTCTTCCTCTTATCAATAAATAATTACTCCATGTTAGGTATTTTTATTTAGGTTAAAATATATCTGAATCACATTTATTATTTATTTTTGAAACTTACATGTTAAAAATTTAAAATCTTCCTGTTGTGAAAGTGCACTGATTGATCCTTAAAGTATATTTATAATTGATATGATGTGGTTTTTTTTCATACAGAGTCCACTGGAGAAAAATAGCCTAATATTTGATATGTTGTCTAAGCACGGATATTTTAGTTTTAACAAAAGGGAAACTAACCGTTCATGAAAACATTGTTTTCCTGAGGTTAGCTGAGTAAAGCAAAGTGAAATCTTCAGCGTTTTTGGAGTTGTACACCTTAATTAGTCCGCACTCTATGACTCTCTTGCTGCAGTCATCTTCCCCTTATAAAAACCCCGGGCTTGGGAATCCAAATGAACGCGTGTGGCTATTGTCACTTCATTGCCATGGCAATGTACAATTAGGGTGAACTGCCCGGGTGAGCGGGTTTTGATGGAGTGACTTGGAAGTGAAAGAATAAAACGCGTTTCACAGCTGCTGTGTGTTCTGAATAGACACAACGGCTGCTTTTTCTCAGTTTTATACTAATTTAGATGTAGACATTATGCGTCAAGGGGTTGTTGGCAGGAATACCTCCTTGTTCTCCTGTCTATCAAAGGGAAAACAAATTGAGGTTTCAAGTAAATATTGGGGCAAGTAGTTTGTGGAAGCTGCAGAAAGTAGTCCTTGAACTGAGCTCTCTGTCTTTTGGCTTTAGAATTGAAATGTCGCAAATAGTAGAACAATCAATCTGTAAGACTTCACTAGGAGATTTTTTAGTTACTGACATGGACTTAGCCTATTTCTTGGGATAAAATTGTTCAGAGGAATGAATGAAGAAATGCCTCTATAAAAGAACTTGTAAAATAGATACTGGAAAACTGGTAGTTATAGATCATGTTATTAGCTGTTAACTTTTTTAGTAAATGTCATTTAAAAAATGAGATATAATGATATCTTCCTATTACATTACCAAGTTCTCATACAGGTAAATAAAGCAGGACAAATAATTTAAACTTTCAAGTGGTAGAATTTTTCTAATGGCAGTGTTACTCTCAAAAATTTTAGGAAAATTTTTCCGTATTCAAGATTAATTTGGAAGTTCATATGAATCTCTTTAGTTTTTGTTTCTTAATCTAACAAATGAGTATTTAAAAAAATTTTTTTTTTTTTTGTAATCTTCACCTGAGGATATTTTTTCCATTGCTTTTTTAGAGAGAGTGGAAGAGAGGGAGGGAAGGAGAGACGGACAGACAGACACATCGATGTGAGAGACACACATTGATTGGTCGCCTCCCACATGTGCCCCTGTAACTCAGGTTCATACCCTTGACCAGGAATCAAACCCATGATCCTTCAGTGAGCAGGCTGGCACTCAACCACTGAGAAACCAGCCATGGCAGTACATTTAAAAAACTGTTGACAGTATTACAGATGCCCCCCACATCTCCTTATCCCCCTTTATCAAATTAATGTCCCAATTTGTTTTTAGTTTGCTCTTGTTTTTAATCATGAATGAATGTTGAATTTTATCTAGCAGATTTTCTATATCTGTGTGTTAAAACCATATGATATTCAAAAAAACATTTAATAAAGTAACTACATTAAATAATATTGGTATGCTAATCTTGTGTTTTTGGGTTATGATGATGAATTTTTATACAGTGTTGGATTGCTATATTTTGTTTGTTTTTAGGATTGTCTTTTTTTCATCTGCTCATTTATGGTATGGGACTTACACTGGCCTTTTTAGGTTTGACCATGTCAAGAACTGTGACGGTTGTGAAGTTATATCCTGCTTGTAAGTTGAGAATTAACCTGTCATAGTTTTATGGATTCTGGTCGGAGACATGAGCTCCCTGGTTTACAGCAATACCCAGAGAATCAGCCTTTTTGCACTGATTTCCTGAGCCCCAGTTCTTTAAGAGAATCAGCACCCAGTGGGTTATGTTGTAGGAGAGAATCACTGCGCCTGAGGAAATCAAGTTTGTAATGGACAGTGAGCATGCCTGCCTTTTGCTCTGGAGGGGATAGTATTTCTGTCATTAAGGCTATATTGGAAAGTATCCTTTGCTTTGAAAGGAGATGCTGTATCTATCTTACCAGGCTGTCTGTTACAGTAAACATCCTGGAAAAGGTTCTGTGAAACAAAAGAGCAGTCAGTGCCTACTTGTAAGATGCAAAAAGGCAAGCAGTTCATGGAGAATTGTACCCCAACACAGCAAAAAATGGTTATTCTAGTCCACAAAATTAGTTGGTAAATACTGCCTTTTTCTCCAAATATCTTAGAATAGTTGTGTAAGAATGGAGTTGCTTCTTAAAAGCTTGTGGGGACTAAGTAAATAAAGCCTTTGAGACTTGAAGTTTTCCTTAGGGGAATTTTTTTTTTTTGACCATTGATCCAGTTTTCTTGATAGACTAGGTTTTATAATTCTCTCTGAATAAAGTATTTTTTCTATGAACGTGTCCATTTTTTAGGAATTAGGTTGTTCATTGTGGCCCCCTTTTTTATGTTTCTAATTTTTTGTAATCATTTTTACCTGCCATCTTACCATTTTTAAAAAATAATTTATTCAGGTACCATTGGTTAACAAAATTATTTAGGTTCCAAGTGGACAATTCTATGATACATCATCTGCATATTGCATTGTGTGCTACAACCCGAAGTCAAATCTCCTGTCACCATAACCTCGACCCTCTAGCCGTCACTACCCTCCCACCCCTCTTTCCTCCTGGTGACCATCATACTGTTTGTTGTCGGTGCCTGTTTTTGTTTGTTTTCCTTGTTTGTTCATTTGTCCCTTTCAGTTTTATATCTCACATATGAGTGAAATCTGTAGTCTTGACTTTTTCTGATGTATTTTTCTTAGCATAATCTCAAGATGCATCCATGTTGTCACAAATGACAGTATTTAATCTTTCATTAAAGCTAATATTTCCATTATGTGTGTACATACGTACATACATACATATATATGTGTGTGCATACTAGTGTATATATATATATATATATATATATATATATATATATATATCACAGCCACTATTGAAAACAGTATGGAAGTTCCTCAAAAAATTAAGAATAGAATTACCATATGAGTAAGCAACCCTCTTCTGGATATCTAACCAAAAAGAAAAAAAAATTGAAAACATTTGCAAAGACATATGCATTCCTATGTTCACTGCAGCATTATTCACTGTGGCCAAGACAGTGGAAACACCAGAAATGTCCCTCAGTAGATGATTGTATAAAGTTTTTTCAGTTTTGATATTGGTTATTTAGGCTTTCTTTTTCTTGAACAGTATTTTCAGTATTTGTGAACTTTAATGATTGTGAAAGAACCACCTTTTGTTTTTTTAATATTCATATGTTTTTTCCTATTTCATTAAAAATTTTTATTTTTAGTACTTATTTCCTTCTGCTTTTTAAAGTTAATTTTCTTCCTTTTCCCCCAGATTCTTTGGAGAAATATAAATTATCTCTTCAGTGCCTGTTATCATTTAAACCTTTTTTTTGGGGGAGGGTGAATCGCAAAATTATTAATATGTAGTTTTTATTTTTTATTCCATTTCCAAAAAAATTAAATTCTCAATATGATTTCTTCTTTGACTGAGGAATTGAAATTGTATTTCTCCTTTTTTTTAATCCTCACTTGAGGATTTTTTTCCATTGATTTTTACAGAGAGTGAGAGGAGGCGGGGGGGGAGTGGGGGGGGGAGAGAGAGAGAGAGAGAGAGAAATGTTGAGAAATGTTGACATGAGAGAGACACATCGATTGGTTGCCCTTTGCATGCATCCCAACTGGGGGCCAGAGATCGAACCTGCAACCAAGTTATGTGCCCTTGACCAGGAAGCGAACCTAAGACCCTTTGGTTCGGATCAATGCTTAACCAATTGAGCAAACCAGCCAGGACTGAAATTGTATTTCTTAATTCTCAAACATATATGGTTGATATGTTTTGGTTATCTTTAAAAAAAAATCAGTTTCCTGTGTAATTGCTTTGAGGTTGGAAATCATGATCCATATCATATTGGCCCTTTGATATATGATGAGGACTGTTTATAACTGCTGCTTCTGTGCTTGTACCAATAATGTGTGATTTTTACTTGTTGAATGTAGAGTTCATAAAGTGGATGCAGGTCCAATTGTGTCATTCAAATCATCTACATGTTTTATTGAACTTTTGTTTTCTAGATTGTCAGTTACTGATTCTGATATGTTTCTATCATCTACTGTGGTTTGGATTTGTCTATTAAAATAATTATCAAATTATCCTGTTGGTCTTTAGCAGTAATTTTTGCACTGAAGTTTATTTTGTCTGGATAAATATTGCTACCTCAGCTTCTATTTAGACTTTTTCTCATTTTTCTGTTCTTTTATTATCAATCTTGTTTCTATCCTTTGAACTTGTGTTTTTTGTTGTTATTTGTACAAAAATAAAGTACAAATTTCAAATTCAGACTGACTGCTTTAAATCGAGGCTAATTGCTCTTCTTTTCTACTTGGTACATTTGATCCTTTTGGGCATATCATGATGACTATTATAGTTGAATTTATATGTGCCATTTTTAATTGGCCTGTATACATATTTTTTCTTATGCATCTTTCAACTAGTTTGTAAGTTACATTTTATTTATATATATATATTTTCAGTAGCTTCCGTTGAGATTTTATTTGTCCATATATAACATAACAAAGTTGAAGTTATACAATGTCTTTATCCTCCATCCCAATAGTATAATCAACTTAAAGCACATTAACTCCTTTTACCCTCCTCCCAACTTTAATTCTCTTGTTGTCATGTATTTTGATTTTCCTATGCCACAAGATATTGCTACTAGGTTTTCACAGTTTTGTTTTTTACATTTTCCTACATATTTACCACTTCCTCTGGTGTGCATTCCTTCTTGTATTTTTATTCTTCTTATGTCAGTCATTTGGGTTCACTTTCTATCTGAAATACACTTTTAGAATGTCTTTATTTAGGAATTTTGCCCCTTTTCTTGAGAGAGATTTTTTTTGCTGTTGGACCAAAAACCTATTGATACTTAATTTTCTTTCGGCCCAATGAAAATACCATTTTACTGTCTTCTGTGTTCCATGTGGCTGATGAGAAGTCAGCTGTCATTTAACAGAAACATTCTAACAGCAGTTAGAAGATGGTCACCATACTGTGGATGTTTCTTGCTTCCTACTTTCTTATTTTCAGAAAAACTAGATATATATGGGAATTTCGCTTTCTTTTCTCATGTTTGATCACCTCTCATAAATAAGAAGATAAACATAATATTAAACTTGGGACATATGCGAAGAAAGGAACCTCAGGATTTGGGGGATTCTTTTTAAATTGTCAAGACAAATGTAACAAAGGGAATTTTTAAATTTTTTGCATTTAAAGGTACCCATTTAGGAGTTTTCTTTAGATTTAAATTAGTGCTTTGAAAACAATATAAATAATCTTTAGTTATATACCTATTACCTATCATTTTTCTGTCATTTATTTATTTTTAGATGAATCACTCTACCTCATCATTTATCAAGTAGTTGGAAATCACTCCTTCTATTCTGGTTCTGTCAGTGTCTCAAAGCTGCTGGAACAGAGTAAGATAATGCCAGCATTAATGCCAGCTAATTTGTGCCAGAGCCGTTCTGTTGATGGAGTCAGAGCTGCCACTAGACCTACAATTAGAGTGAAAGGATGTTTATAAGCCTTGGGGTTATAATTGGAGGTTCATTTTAAATCACTTCTTCCAAAAGCCAGCTTGAGATGATACTGCCCTTTTTCCAGGATTGTTCATTATTTGTCACATCATTTGGAGTCTGTTTCTAAGAGTGTTAGTGAACCATATTTATTAGCATCTTGCTCATCACCATTCATAAATGTTAAGGATCCCTATCTCTTTTTAAACCTTAGAAGAAGAAACAGTGTTGTAAAATGTTGATAAATGTTTCAGCATGAATGATGTCTGCCATTTCAAAGAATCAACTAAACAACCTTTGAATTGTGTATACATTCCTGGGGTACTGAAGAACCAAATGTGAAATTTGCTTTGTCTATTAAAATGATTTTGATGGGATACTAAAGAGAACCTGAAGATTTTCCCCTCTTTTCATTCACTCCATTCCCTTTATCATTGGAGAGAACTAGCTTTTTTAAAAAAATTGATCTCAGAGAAAGGAAAGGAGGGGGGTAGAGAGACAGAAACATCAACGATGAGAGAGAATCATTGATCAGTTGCCCCCACACACCCCAAACTGAGGATACAGCGAGCAACCGGGCCTGTGCCCTGACCGGGAATCGAACGTTGACCTCCTGGTTCATAGATTGATGCTCAACCACTGAGCCACGCCGGCTGGGCAAGAGACCTAGCTTTCTTACAGCCCAATGATGCCACACTAGGGCTCCTAAAAGCAGACTGTTTCATTTTAGTGTGGCTCTTAATCATTCTCACCATAGCTCTTACACGGTTTCATTTTCTATCTTGGAAAATAAGTGCAAACAGTATACATGCAGAAAATAATTCCATACTTTATGGTAATAAAATAAAAGGAAATGAAAGTTAACTTGGCTGTGTTCCTCATCAAACATTTAAAATTTTATTATAGAGTCCCATGGTTACCATGTATTAGAGAACACTGCAGGAAAGGATGTTGTGTATCATTGCAGATCTTTAAAAAAATGTGCCTTTTTCCCTTCATTTTTACTTGGTAGTGATTTTACTACTTATATGGATTTTTAAATGTAGGCAGCATAGGGATATTCATATGCTGTAGATGGAAAAATAATATTAGAAAAGGTTGGTAAAGATAATATCTTTTGGTAGGTGGCTTATATGATTCTCACCACTTTAAAAAACTCAGGATGATTTTGTCTACTTTTTAGAGACACAGGAAATCATTAATAGAGATACCTGATTATCAGGATGGACATTGTGTTGCTCTATGATTCTATGCCTCTATGAACATTTAAAAAATAAGTGGAAAACTTTTTTAAAAATTATTTAAGCATAACGTTCTAACCAAGTGAAATATGTAACCATTGTTACCAAATGCTGGAAAAGAAAATGACCAGTTCGTGCTTTGAAGTGGTTATCAGACAAACCAAGAGATTCTGTGTAGCTCCTGAAGTGTGTTACTTAGAAACGGGAAAAGAGAGGAGCCCTGGGGAGAATGGTTTTGAGAACACTCAGTGGCTCTCTTACTCAGCTAGGTTTCTGTAGTCTGCACTAAGTGAGGGGCAGATTCTCTGAGTGGTTTATATGGAAACTTCCCTGTCCTTAAAGTTTTTGTTGTTGTTAATTGGTTTAGAGGTTATTCCAAAAATTAGAGGCCCAGTGCATGAAATTCATCCACGGGTATGGTCCCTAGGCCTGGCTGGCAATCAGAGGCAATTGGGGCCTTCCTCTCCCCAGCTGGTGGCTGCTCTTTGGGGCCTTCCTTCGTTCCATGCTGCCCCCTGGTGGTCAGCGCACATCATAGCGAGTGGTTGAACTGGTTGGTAGAACTCCTGCGGGGACAATTTGCATATTAGCCTTTTATTATATAGGATAGTAAATGAGTCATTTATTTTCTGATACATACACATGGCAACAGGATTTTCTAAGGCTGTTTGGTTATGACGTTATGTAGCTTGGCAGGATATAAAATACTTGGATCATATTTTCCCCCTAATTGTCTGCAGTTGTTGCTCTATGGCATTTCATATTGCCTGGTTATTTTTATGTTATAAATAAGCTGGGTTTTTCTTTCTGCCCTATTCATAAAAAATCACACAAAAGAAAATCATTTTTGTTAACTGCAAATCAGAAAAATTCCCAGCATGTGTCTAGCTGTTACTATGTATCCTGTGAGCCCATTTATTTCTTTTCTCATGGTTTCTTTTCCAACAATATCTTTTATAATTTTTATTTTCTTTGCTTCTGAAATAGATGTTCCACACTTTCTCAAACTTTATTCAGCTTTTTGTTGTTGTTATTTATGCCTCTAATATGGTATTTCTGCATTTACTTACATATTCTGCTATTAAATTTTAATGTTCTTGCAGTTCCTTACCCTACCCATTTCCCAGTTCAGTTTAATTCTGTTGTCTTTTTATTTAAGCCAATTCCCTCCTTGAGGCTCTCTGTTCCTGCTTTTTATGCAGGACTAGACCTTATATTGAGCAGCTTAAACTTTTGGTGTGTGTGCATTCATGTATTATTTTGCTATGTTAATATTTCCTTTAATACTTTCTTCTATTTTACTTCTCAACCCTTTATATCTGTTGCATGAAAATTTCTACAACCAAATTTTAGCCCTGGGCTTATTTTATTCTAAAATGTACACATTTCTGGTATATTTTATCTATACCTATTCAATTATAATCTGTATTCAGGTGATTCACAGCCTTTTAGCTCCTATTTAGGTCCACGTTGTTTGTTGTCCTAAAACTTTTACCTCTAGATAAGATGTCACAAAGAGCTAAATATGACAGAGTACCCTTATGTGCCTATTTGCTAAATTCACTGCCTTGAGGAAAATGCATTGATTTCTTATTATATGTTCTGCATTCCATTTGTCAGGTTTAAAAACATACTGCTTCTACTATTGTGGCATTTCATGCAGCTATTTTTCCTGTATTACCTCCAAATGCTGTTTAAAGAGCTCTCTTACATATTTGTTAATATCGTCACTTGCTATCTCTCCCCATCAAGAAATTCTTTCCTTCTCTGTCCTTTTCCTGCCCTTTCGATCTCTGTGTTCTAGGACCACTTGTCTTCATTTGGATGCTGGAATATTATACTGCTACTTAAAACGATCTTGTATTATAAGGGTGCCAGACCTACAAGTGTGCAGGTGGTTGTACATGGCTACGTAGGAATATGTCTATTTGGCCACTTTCCTTGGTCTGCAGAGCATGTTGTACCCTAATTGTTATGTAATCAACTTAGTACCTTGTATCTTACACTCGCTGGGCATCCGTATTTATGGTACCTGCCTAGTTTATGGAGAAGTTTGAGACCCCTTTTTGGAAAAAAATATTTAAAGAGAAGGTAAATATTCACAATATAATAAGTTAAAGTTACAGGCTTATGGAACAACTACTGCAAGTTATAACCAAATTTTAATAGTGGTTGTCTATGGGTAGTGTGGTTTTTATTTACCTTATTTCTTATCTGTAGTTTCCAAAGTTTCCTTAATAAATAATGGTTTTAGTATAAAAACCAATCAACTAACTAATTTAAAAGGATATGGTTTTGTGTATGTATCCCATTGTTCTTCTATTCAACAAGATCTGTGCTTGACACTTAGGGAAGTTGTATTTCAGAAGATGTGAGAGATATGATCAAGAATGAGCTTGTGGTCCTGCTAGGACAGTGGTCGGCAAACTCATTAGTCAACAAGAGCAAAGTATCAACAGTACAATGATTGAAATGTCTTTTGAGAGCCAATTTTTAAAACTTAAACTTCTTCTAACGCCACTTCTTCAAAATAGACTCGCCCAGGCCGTGGTATTTTGTGGAAGAGCCACACTCAAGGGGCCAAAGAGCCGCATACGGCTCGCGAGCTGCAGTTTGCCGACCACGGTGCTAGGAGAAACAATGAGATACAGTCTCTACTGAGAAGTTATTAGTAACAAAGGACGTGAGTTGCCCTGAATTGAAGGGCTGATGATGTGTTCATAATGCTCTGATAAGAGGTTCTAAACACCATAGAAGGTTACCTCTGTTAGTTATTCCCATAGGTATACCCTGGGTCTTCTCTTGTGGGCATTTTGTGTTGTATATATTTTCATCACTTTGGGGCTTATTGCTCTTTGATGCTGCTCAGCAGTACTTTTATGAGTGCCTTAGACCTTAGTGTTAGAAAAAAAAAACAACTGAATTTTAGAGTGTTAACAACCTGGTAACTGTAGGTACTTGACTTTAGAAGAATGCAGACATCCCATCCTGGGCAGGACAGCAAAACCAAAACAAACGCAAACAAATAGAAGGGATACTATTTGTTTAGGCAGATTCTCTCTTTATTATAACCCTTTCTTTAGAGATCATAGAGTAATAATTTACAAAATGGATTAGGACATCATAATCCTTCTTGTTCTAGCAGCATTATTATAAAAAGCTAGCTTCATGTGCTTCTGAGAAGCTAATTAGTTGCTGTCTGGCTTATCATGCTGAGAGGCTGCAGTGATTCATGGGTCTTTACCCTTCACAACAGGATTTTCTAATGCTGTTTGGTTATGAAATTATTTATATTTGTGACTCAGGGCTTTAAAAGGGCTTCCAGCAGTGTTTGTAAGCCAACTTCTGCACTCAGAAGTGTTTTGTGCTGTTTATGGTGAATCAGCTTGGCGTATGTAAGTGCGTGAATCCAGTTTCACTGTGTTGTCTGAGGTGCAGTTTTCTGGTAAAACTCCTTGCCAAGCATGATAATGAGTTTTCCTTGATGTAGACCTTTTGAGTCTATAAGAAACAAACTTTTCTTATATACAATTTTTAAACAGTATTCAGAAACAGTACCAACACAGTGTTTTTTTGTGGTTCTGTTTATTCTAATATACCTTTAACAGGAACTTGGACCACTACTTTCCTTATGTTAATTTTAATTCTTTTTTAATTTTTTTGCATTTTTAAATTTTTTTAAATGTATCTTGATTATTGCAAGTTATACATTTTTTAAAAATGGAAAAAAAATAAAACCCATTGACCCCTTCTAGCCTGCCCGCTCCCTTCACCACAGGCCTTCACCACACTATTCATGAGTTTAGTACGGATGTTTAAGAATTCGTTCTTGCCCAGCCAATATGTCTCAGTGGTTGAGCACAGACCCATGAACCAGGAAGTCACAGTTCAATTCCCGGTCAGGTCAGGGCACATGCCCAGGTTGTGGGCTCGTCCCCCAGTGTGGGCCACGCAGGAGGCAGCCGATCAGTGATTCCTTCTCATCATTGATGTTTCTATCTCTTTCCCTCTCTCTTCTTCTCTGAAATCAATAAAAAAATACTTTTGAAAAAAGGATTTATTCTTTATCAGACATTTATTTGATTTTATTAGTGATTGTTGGGGGGGGTTCCCCTACCCTTCTAGGTTCTTTTACCTAGAAGGTAATTCATCATAAGACAATTAATAAGAGGAAATAACCAAATTTAATTACATATGTATGGGAACCCCACATATATGAGAGAGACAAACACCACACATACAAGAGAGGTTCAGATACAGACAGTTAAAATGCGGTATATATGACATTCTGAGCTAAGGATGAGGTAAAATTCCTTGGGGCGTCAGAGGGGAGGAAGATATTCATTCAAAGGATGATAAGAGCAGATGTTCAGTACCATGCCCTATTAAGTCATAGAAAGTTGTTTCTGATTATATCTCATTATGTTTAAAGCTCCTAATATAAATTCTTTAAAGGGAGAAAGTGATGAAAGTTTCTCTTAAGCCCTCAGGGTCTCGGTTGGCTCCAGCTCAAAATATTTCACTTGCCAAAGCGCTCATCTTGGGGAGGCCAGTTCTGAACCCCTTCAGTGGAATAGGGAGGAAAACAAAATCTCTTCATAGGATCTGCTAAACTTTAAATATCACCCATTACATCCATTTATGAAGCACATAATTCTTAATTTTGTGGAATCTCATATACTATTAACTGTTCTTCATTAGAACAGTGAGTTTTGTCTGAGGAGAGAATTCCATGTGTTTCTCTAAAATAGATTTTGGGGGTGATATAGCCTTAATGTCCAAGGTTTTTTATAACTGGTCGTGTTTGGAAATCCATAAATTGTGGTTTGCACAGTTTGTTTTATTGATAGCAAGGCAGGTTAACAGGGCCTGTAAAATATGTATATTGAACGGATATGAGCCTAGTGAACATGAGTCTCCTACTCTTCCTGATCACCACCATTCGCTTACAGTTCTCCATTTTCATAAAGCAGTTTTATGGGTTCAAACTTGTCTGGCTCGAAATTATACAACTAATCACATTTAGTTCCCGGTTTTCTGAGTAATTCATCTGAGCTCTTTAGCGTGACACCTGGTGGCAGTAAGTCACATTGCAGGCGGTAGGAGCAGGGAAGAGTTTGGACCTTCCTGCTCCTGTAAGTTCATGTGCGCTAGCTAAGGAAATAGGGCCCGAAAGATAAAGTTGCTGAGAACTTTACAAAGGGTCACATTCTGAACAGAGGCATGACACTCAGTCCTGGAGTGGCACATTGCAAAGATTAGGGAGCTTAGGTCTGAGACCCACTTGGACATTAATTTGCTGTGATGCGACTTTCTGAAAATCTCTTCTTGTCTGCCTCTAAGGCTGGGTTTCTGTACTTTCCTAGGGGGGATGATGAATATCTGTCCCACCTACCTATTGATAGGATGACCTTACATAAGAATGCAAAATGGTATCATAAAAAGACTTCAGGAATAACATAGTATTCAAGGGTATGGTTGATGCTTGCTGGTTGCTCCTGCTCAGATTCTTTCTCCAGCAGTTCCTTAAATAGTGCCATTTTTCTGGACTCAGTCCTAGGCATTCTTCTCATGTGTCATTTTGGGAGCTCTCCTCCATTCCCATGGTTTCCATTATGTGACCAGCCACCCAGAACCACCTTCTGAACTCCAGATATCTGTTTAATTCCCAAACCCTGCCTAGCCCAGTCTCAGTACGGAGTTGCATTTAAAAAAGTGTAGTCCAGCAAGTCAAAGCAGTTGAAAAATACTACTACTCTTGTTTCTTGAAGATTATAACAGCATGTAGAGTACAGCTCAGGAATATTTCTTAAAATCCGTTCTCTCTCACATCCCCCAGTCAAGCCTTAGTCAGTCCCTTTGTAATGGGCTCCCAGTTTTCCCCATACTGAACCTGAGTCTCACACAATTATCTTCAGTCTTTTTTTCATTTGAACTTCTTCCCACAACCAAGATCTTTGACCCATGTTTCCTTCATGTTTCTTTTTTTTCCTCTTGTTTAGCATGAAAACAGCTCAAGAACTAGGCTGACAAAGACCAAATTTTTCCTAAGGATGAATGAGAGGTTTCTTATTTTGGCAAAGACCCTTATTGGGTAGGAGAAGAGAGGGAGGCTGGGAACATTCACATGCAAGTAATCTATATACCCAGCACACTTACAGAGTGGTCTGCTTGCTGTCTGTATACTTCACGAAGCACCTCTTTCTCAACCTAAAACTTGACCTTATTGTGGTCCACCCACACTTGCTTCTCCTCCAGTATCCCTTATCTTTATGAAAAGCACCCATCAAACTAGTACCTTACTTTGGACATCTAACATCATCCTTGAATTCTTTCTGTCCTCATCCTTCACATTGAAATTATCTTTAGCCTAAGTACAAAACACATACTTCTAGGATCTCTCCTCTTTACTCCATTTCTAGTGCTGTCATTACTCATTGCTCCCCTGCAATCAGTTTTCCCAATTCCAACCAGTGTTGCTTTAACACATGAATCTGATTGTGACTTTTCCTCCTTTACGTTACTCAAAGTCTTCTTAGTACCAAACCCTTAATATTAGTATAGCTTCTGCAATTCTGAATTGTCTGGTTGTTCTCCGCCCATGTCTCCAGAAATCATCTCCCTCCACAGGATGCATTTCTTCCTGCCTTAAGGCTTTTTCTAAGCTGGTCTGATTGTCTAAATATATCTCACCTTCCACACTCCCACCTAGCTTAGCTTCCTCATTCTCCTGATTTTGCTTTAAATATAGCCTCATCCAAGGCTTTTCTGATTTCCTCCTCCTGTCCCTTTGTCATTCATGTCCCCCACACTTCCCCTTTGGCATGACCCATCACACTTGAAATGTAATTACTTGCTCAAACACGTTTTTCTCAGCAAATCCTCAGGACAGAGGGCATGTACTCCTTCTGTTAGAGCACACTGTCCCCAGCTCAGGTCAGGAATACAATGGATGCTCACTGCTAAATGGATGCTACTTCTGTGATCTGTGCCCTGTATGCCTCTCCCAATTCATTTCTACACATATTTTGCTTCACACTTTCTGTGCAGCCTTTGAGAAACCCCGTGTCATTTCATATTTTTGTAAGCTCATGCTCTTTTCTGCAGAGTTGTCTGCCCAGCCTTACCTCCCTATCACCTAATCGTTGTCAGCATGCAGCAATGTCAGCATCGAAAGGTAGGATGCAGTGTGTAGCTGTGCTATAACCCTTCCCATGTTACTTTGAAATTTTTTATTTGGCTGCATGTTTTGTTTTTTTTGATTGGGCTTTGTGTGTTTCTTCCTTTAGGGAAGGGACCTCATTTTATTTATGCATTATTTTGATAATTCCAGCACTTAACACAGGTCAAACTGAAATACTACTGATATTATTAACTACTTTATGCTGGGCACATTCCATGTGCTTTATTCTATTAACTCATTGAATTTTCCCAACTTCCATGGAAGAGTTACTTTTATTCTTTCTGTTATATAGATGAGGAACTGGAGACCCAGAAAGGTTAAATTGTCCAGACTTAACCAGCTGGTATAGGGCAAGGCTGGAATGTAAACCCACTGGTTGCAGGGCCTGCCCTGAGCTGTGATCGTCAGTCAGTGGAGTCTAGTGCTTTCAAAAGTGGGTTCTGGAATCTCACTGTCTGTTGCAAATTCTAGTTCTTCCACTTTACCTACTCAATTGTGAGACTTGAGGTCAAGTCCTTCTCTGCAAAGTGGGCATAATTATATGTCCTTTAAAGGGATGTTCTGAGGATTAGATAAAATAATCAGTTTATGTAAAGTATCTAATGGAATGTAAGTAGTTGTAACAGTGCTAAGTCAATGTGAGCACTCATTAGACAGATCTTGTAGGGTTCTTTCCAACTCTCAATCCAGCGAGTCTGTCTTTTTATAGTTCTTCATTCTTTTCCCTCTATCATTATCTGTTACTTTTTAATGTTGTAGTGTTCATTTATTGTATTTTTTGTTGTTGTTAATCTTCACCCAAGGATATTTTTCCATTGATTTTTAGAGATAGTGGAAGGGAGGGAGTGGAACAGAGAGAGAGAGAAGAGAAGCATTGATGTGAGAGAGAGAGAAATCGATTGGTTGCCTCCTGCACCCACCCCGACCAGGGCCAGGGATCTAGCCTGCAACCAGAATTGAACCTGTGACCCTTCAGTCCGAGGCCCAACACTCTATCCACTGAGCCAAACCGGCTAGGGTGGGGTGTTTATTTTTAATAAAATCAATCTTTATAAGGGTCTGGGGCCTTCTCTGAAGTTCCTATTGAGTAAAATCTATGAGCTTCATAACAAACATGTGCTGCCTAAAGCCACGGATCAGATTTCCACACACCCATCTGCAGGCTAGATGGCTGAGTAAATGTCTCTGGCTAAAGACAGCAACTGAATTCCTGTTTACAGCCAGACCAAAGCAGAAAAAGAAATCAATGACTGTTGTCTGATTTTGAAAAAGTTTAATCATAAAAGAACTAAACAGAATATCTAACATTTGCTGCAGATGTTTCCTCTTTCCAAGTTAGATGAGAGCCATTTTAGGGTGGTCTGTGCTATTAAATTGAGTAGCTGTCAGGTGGAAATTTTTAGCTGTTTAGGTGCTGATTTAATTGTACAGACTACAGTACTTTGTCTAATAACTCATGTTTATTATTTCATGAAACTCATATAGTCATAAGAAACTTTTCATCATTGCCATGTAATGACAGGGACTAATAACATTGGTGGAAACTACAGAGTGTACAATTTACTGGTCTGAATTTTGTGTGAGCCTAGTAACTACTTACCAGTAGTTATGCAATAATAATACAGTGAATGTTCCAGAAGCAAGTATACTAGTATATTTCTTAAAGAAATTTTGTCTCTCTGTCCATTTACTCACTTTGCTCAAAGATAGAACAAAGTAAATAAATGTATTTAAAATAGGTGAAATTGGGGACAGTTGTCGCATCAGGAGGGAGTTTAATCCACAGAATACATCCCAGGAAGTCTAAAACACGCGATAGAGGTGGGCCTCTCTGAGTGCCTACATAGAGCAGGACATAAGGGAACGATGTGATTTATAGTGCCAATAAACAAACACAAATCAGTTATTGAGAAGCACAACTATTGCAGTTCCAGAGACAAGAGAAGTGTCTCTTGTCCAGAATGTGGGAAATGGTACCTTCAATAGCCCCTGTCGGGAAAACACATCCACAGATTTCTTAATGCAGCCAGCTTCACTACAAGCTACTTTTGGGCATCATGCTAACCAATTCATTAAAAATCATTCTAGATGTGTCTGCTATGCAACCCATTGATGTTCTGGTTTAATCTAGGGATCGGTGTATAGTATCTACAGATACTTTTTCTTAGTTAATCCTGATTTTTTTTTCTGAATTACTGGTGAGTATTGATTAGCTATTAGTTTTAGGTTAAAAATTGCAAATGCCACTGGGAAGTGAGCTAGATAATGGCCAGCAAGGCCAAGATTTTCTTTCAGAAATGATTTTGGATTGGCTCAAAATTGTGGCCTATAGAACTGCAGTTTTATAAATACACGGTGAACATCAGGATCACCTGGAGGATTTTGAAAAGACAGGCTCATCTCCCAGCTCTGTAGTCGTCTGGGGTGGGTGAGGTGAGGAAATCTTTATAAAAACAAACAGAAAAATGCCACATAAATGATTCTAGTGATCAATGAAGTTGGAGAACTACTACCATAGATTATGCTGCATTGATTTTAGCTAGAGGAAAATTTAAAAGCAGGTATAACCAAATACATCTAAACCATAAAAACTGTGTATTTTATGGTTAAAGGTCATCTGTTTTTTAAAACTGCAAATTCCCAAAGTACTGTCCATTGTAAACTGTTTCTGAAATGTACACCTAGACCAGTGGTCAGCAAACTCATTAGTCAACAGAGTCAAATATCAACAGTACAACAATTGAAATGTCTTTTGAGAGCCAAATCTTTTAAACTTCTTCTAATGCCACTTCTTCAAAATAGACTCGCCCAGGCCGTGGTTATTTTTGTGGAAGAGCCACACTCAATGGGCCAAAGAGCCGCGGTTTGTCAACCACTGACCTAGACAATCAAATAAGGTGATTTAATGTATGGATTTCTTATTTGTAAATCAATTAAGAGTTTTGGTGTATATGCTGGAAATGTTGACTTTGAATAGTTACTATGTATTCGTTAATATTTTTTATTCTCAGCATTGTCTGATTACATTTCCATGTAAGACTAAAAATATTTCAATAATTAGATTCAGTCCAGAGAGCATTTCCCCATTTTTAGACCTCAAAAAATTATAAAGCATACTTTGATGCATTCTAAAGTTATCTGAGATCTCTAGAGGCACTTTAGATAATATGAAAAAATGATACTCAGATTGGTATCTTGCATACATCTTTACTTATCTGCAGCAGTCACCAGTTACAAAGAGAATCTTTAAATATGTGGTGGACATTTGTTTAAAGTAGAGCACCACGCTTGATGTGTCTTAACCTAGCATTAATATTTATAACAATAGACGAAATCTTGAGAAAGTGTCTTATGTTTACTTTTCATTGTTCCTTACAGGCATTGCTTCTATGACAGTGCCAGTGTACATTGCTGAGGTCTCACCACCCAACTTAAGAGGTCGATTAGTCACCATTAATACCCTCTTCATCACAGGAGGCCAGTTCTTTGCAAGTGTTGTTGATGGAGCCTTCAGTTATCTCCAGAAGGATGGATGGAGGTCTGTACACAATTTTTACAGTTAATTTTCAAATAAATCATGATATTAGGGGATGGGAGGACATTGAGAAATGGGAGGAAAAATATAACGGAGTATTTTGAATCATTATAGTGAATGTCTAAGTGGGTGGCATTCAGCAAAATTGAAAGTGGACAAGAAGTTGATATTTATTTTTATGACAGACAAGGAACCTACCATTGAGAATTGATATTTACATTTAGGTGACATGTCTCACACTGTGTGTAAACTTTTGCAATATTTGTTTAAAAATGAATGCATCAACAAGTATGCCTGGAGTTCTTGAATGGTATCAGTGATTAGCAAGCTGTTTATGGACTGAAGATAAAGCTAACACCCTTTGGATTTAGGAGGCTATACATTCTGATCTGAAAGAAAGAAAACCCAGCCTTTAAAGCTATAGATTTAGCTATACTGTATAAAAGATGTTGATATATATACATTTAAAAGACACAAGTTATTTTTTAAAATCACTATTTGGTTGCTTTTGAATCAAAAGAGGTGAGAAAAATGTATTTAAAACTGCTTTAAAATATATTCAAATTGAATACTGTAAAAACAAACTAAGTTTAAAGATAGTATAGGCTCTAAATTTTGATAACCATAGTATTCAAAACAACAAATTCATGTAAGTGTTCCAGGGAGATTTTATTAAAAGGCATAATAGGCTGTACAAAATTCTGTAGTTATTGAGCATCTAGTCTGTATAGGTCCAGGGAATAAAACACTGAACAAGTCATACTTTAGTACTTATTTGCATGGTCATTACAATATTGAAGTTAATTCTTTTTTAGAAAATATTTATTTATTGATTTTAGAGAGAAAGAGGAAGGCTGAGGGAGGGGGAAAGAGAGAGGGAGAGAGATCAGTTTGTTATTCCACTTATTTATGCATTCATTGGTTGCTTCTTGTATGTGCCTTGACCTGGGATGGAACCTGCAACCTTTTATTGGGACGACACTCTCACCAACTGAGCTACCCAGACAGGGCTTGAAGTTAATTCTTAACAGCTTAAGAAAAATAATTAAATTCATTGTGGATGTAAGGAATTAAACTTGTATGTAAGCACAATAAATCATATGGCTTAGGATGAGCCATTAAACACTTAGACTGAAATTTTATTAAAAGTCACCTGAGAAAACTCATTGAAGCCAGTTAGGGGGCCTACATTTGTCAGGACCATTAAAAAGCAGACACAGTTCTTAAGAAGCATTAGCTTTGCCTGCCTCTATTGCTAAACTGCTTTCTACCTTTCTCTGCCAAAGTGAGAAATTACTGGGAAAATTAAGAAGCAGGAAATTTCATCCACCCCACCCCCCACTCTGTAGATGAACAGGAAGAGGGAGAACTTAGAGCCGTGCTCGGCAAACTGCAGCTCGCGAGCCATATGCGGCTCTTTGGCCCCTTGAGTGTGGCTCTTCCACAAAATACCACGACGGCCTGGGCGAGTCTGTTTTGAAGAAGTGGCATTAGAAGAAGTTTAAGTTTAAAAAATTTGGCTCTCAAAAGAAATTTCAATCGTTGTACTGTTGATATTTGGCTCTGTTGACTAATGAGTTTGCCGACCACTGACTTAGAGCATAACCTGATATTTTGAGTTTTTCTTGGAAGCTCAGTGGAAGTCATTTAGTTTTTCAGCCCCACATGTCTTTAAGATCTAAACCATCTATTTACATTTGGTTTAAAATTTATTAATGTAATTAATATAGAGATACATATATATTATTACGAAAAATCTATTTTAAAATGCATATCCAAAGAGTATAAGCCATATTTTTTGAGTTAAGTATAGCAATTTAGATATTTGTTTCCTCCGTACTGGCTAGGAAAGACAAAGATTTTACAGTAGTGAAGCTAACCTGTGAATGTGGTGTGTGTGTGTGGAAGTGGAGGTCTTGGGACAGGCATCATTAGTTAGAACACCCTTCTGGGGCAGGGTGTCATGGTTATAGCCAGACCGGGATCCCTATCTGTTTTCTTCCACTCATTGCCTACGAACCTTAGACAAAGCACTTACCTCCCCTGATCTTCACAATGTCAGTGTAAAAAATGGGACCAAAAATACTGGTCTTGTAAGATTGTCCTGGGATCTAAATTAATTATCCTATATAATAAAAGCCTAATATGCGAAGTGTCTGACCATTTGTTCAGCTGTTCGACCAATCACTGTGATGCGAACTGACCACCAGAGGGCAGACGCTCTGACTGGTAAGTTAGCTTGCTGCTGGGGTCTGGCCTATCAGGACTGGGCGAGATGGGCCAGACATGCCCTGGAGCCCTCCCGTGGTCCCTCCATGGTCCCTTTCCGGCCGGCTGGCCGCAATCGGGACTGGGCAAGACAGGCCGGACATGCTCTGGAATCCTCCTGTGGTCCCTCCCCAGCCCCTATCGTGCACCAGCAGGGTCCCTCGGCCTTGGGGATCAGACTGAAACTGGCTCTCTGACATCCCCTGAGGCATCCTGGATTGCGAGAGGGCACAGGCCAGGCCGAGAGAACCCACCGGTGCACAAATCCATGCACTGGGCCTCTAGTTATATATAAACTACTCAGCCCAGTGCGTAGTACATGGCAAATACTCAATAAATAATGAATCACATTATTATTTACTGTTCTAAAGAGTGAATAAAGGGTGAGTGCTACTATAGGTAAGTTGTAAGGGAGGTTGAAGGAAAAGTCATACTATGGCCTATGTGGGTTTTTTTGTTTTTTTTTTATTGGTAAAGATGGATCTTGGAGTTGATAGGTGTATAGCTCTAGAGAAAACAAACAAACGTTACTGCTTATAGCTACTGTAGAAAATATAAGAAGAAAGAGCCTAGAGACAGAAACGATTTTTTCAAATGACCGTGGGATCCCAGCTGAAGTTGGAGCCATATTGTTTGTAGTAAAGCCAAATGGTATACTTGTGTCAATTTTTTCCACAATACTGGAGAACCAGCGGTGAAACAATAAAATAAGAGGATGGGACACCTAATTTCAGCTTGTATTCAGACTAATGCAATAACACACCAGGTCACTTGTACCCACTTAATTGCATGAATACACATTAACTTATGTATACATGCAAACATGTTTCCTTATTACACAGGTGAATTTTTTGTGTTATTCTCTTTTACTATTTAGAATCCATAGCAGTATGTTCACCTTATTTGACTCCTGGGCTAATAGGAGTGTGGTTACAAGCAAATAAAAATTGAAGTAGTACTTTCGCATCAACTTGAGAATTTTCAGCAATTATATCTAAAAATAATTATTGATAATTTTTATAGTAGCGATCAGATTAAGATATACAGATGATCAAACTGATTAATCAGCTTTGTAGATTTTGATGTTGTTGAAAGGCTAACTCACCTTTTGTGCCAGATGGGTCAAAGCTTCTATTTTCTTATTGTTTGGATGTCATAAAAATAAATTGTTTTCTGCCGAACTGGAAGATTAGTTTTCTCAGAAAAAAAAAGAATTGCCTGTAGATGATTGAAAAAGTTGGTTTTAGCACTCCAGTTTTATAATGCATTATATGCTGGGAAGGATGTCATCTGGTTTCATGAAGAAAGGGGGATACATTTTTGAAGATATTAAAGATTAGATTTTTAAAAATAATTTTATTGAGATATAAATCAGATACCATTCAATTCACCCATTTAAAATATACAATTCAATGCCAATATAATTCTCAGAGCTGCGTAGCCATCACCATTTTCAAATTTAGAGCATTTTTATTACCCGAAAAAGATAGTTTGCCCCCTTTGGTTGTCTCCCAGCTCCTCTCAGCTCTGAGCAACCATTAATCTACTTTTTGTCTTCATAGATTTGCTTATTCTGAATATTTCATCTATCAATATATGTGGTCCTTTGTGACTGTCTTCTTTCACTTAGCGTTTTTTCAGTGTTCATCCGTGTTGTAGCATGTGTGGGTATTTCATTTCTTTTTGGCAAACTAGAGGCCTAATGCACAAAATTCGTACATGGGGGGGTTGTCCCTCAGCCCAGCCTGCACCCTCTCTAATCTGGGACCCCTCACAATCCAGGACTGCTGGCTCCCAACTGCTCGGCTGCCTGCTTTCCTGATTGCCCGTAACTGCTTCTGCCTGCCAGCCTGATCACCCCCTAACCACTCCCCTGCCAGCCTGATTGACAGCTAACTGCTCCCCTGCCAGCCTGATTGATGCCTAACTGCTCCCCTGCCAGCCTGATTGCCCCTAACTGCCCTCCCCTGCAGGCCTGGTCCCCCCCCAACTGCTCTCCCCTGCAGGCCTGGGTCCCCCCCAACTGCCCTTCCCTGCAGGCCCAGTCACCCCCAACTTCCCTCCTCTGCCAGCCCGGTCACCCCTCACTGCCCTCCCCTGCAGGCTTGATCGCCCCCAACTGCCCTCCCTTGCAGGCCTGGTTGCCCCTAACTGCCCTCCCTTGCAGGCCTGGTTGCCCCTAACTGCTCTCCCCTGCAGGCCTGGTCACCCCCAACTTCCCTCCTCTGCCGGCCTGGTCACCCCTAACTGCCCTTCCCTGCAGGCCTG
Source organism: Corynorhinus townsendii (assembly GCA_026230045.1). NCBI lineage: Eukaryota > Metazoa > Chordata > Mammalia > Chiroptera > Vespertilionidae > Corynorhinus > Corynorhinus townsendii. The sequence continues at coordinate 177,991,289 of JAPDVU010000003.1, forward strand.
GACCCCCCCAACTGCCTTCCCTTTCAGGCCTGGTCCCTCCCAACTGCCCTCCCCTGCTGGCCTTGATTGCCCACAACTGCCCTCCCTTGCAGACCTGGTCCCTCCCAACTGCTTTCCCTTGCTGGCCATCTTGTGGTGGCCGTCTTGTGTGTTGGAGTGATGGTCAATTTGCATATTACTCTTTTATTATATAGGATAATGCAGATATACCACATTTTGTTTATTCTTTCATCAATTGATAGACATTTGAGTTGTTTCCACTTTTTGGCCATTATAGATATTAATCCTGTGAACATTTCTGTTCAACTTGCATGGTAGACCTATGTTTTCAGTACTCTGGGCTATAATCTAGGAGTGGAATTGCTAGGTCATGTGGTAACTAAGCTTAGCCTTTTGAGGAAATGCCAGACTCTCCTAGAAGGTGTTACATATTTCCACTTAGCAGTGTATGAAAATTCCAGTTTTTCTATATCTTACTAAATACTAGATATGATAGTGCTTATAAAGATGTCAGAGGTAATTTGGTAGTTAATCATCCTATATAATAAATAGGTAATATGCAAATTGGCCCTCATACCATCGCACAAGATGGCCACCCCCATGTGGTCAAAGATGACTGCCACAAGATGGCCAGCAGGGGAGGGCAGTTGGGGCTGACTGGTCGGCAGGGAGGGCAGTTGGGGGCAACTGGGCCGGCAGGGGAGGGCAGTTGGGGGCAATCAGGCCTGCAGGGGAGCAGTTAGGCATTGATCAGGCTGGCAGGGGCATGGTTAGGGGGTGATCAGGCTGGCAGGCAGGCAAGCAGTTGGGAGCCAGCAGTCCTGGATTGCGAGAGGGATGTCTGACTAAACCAGCAGTCAGACATACCCCAAGGGTTCCCAGATTGGAGAGGGTGCAGGGTGGGCCGAGGGATACCCCCACTCCCCACAATGCATGAATTTCATGCACCGGGCCTCTAGTAATGATATAAAGTTTTATCACTGGTTGCCTTTTCTGTGCATATATATATGTGCATATATGTGTGTGTGTGTGTATTAGAGACAGAGGAAGAGAAGGGAGAGAGAGAGAAAAATTGATGAGAAACATGGATAGGCTGCCTCCCTCAAGCCTACAACTGGGGATTGAGCCTGGGAATCAAACTGGTGACCTTCTGGTTCATGAGTTAATGCTCAACCACTGAGCCACACCAGCCTAGCTCTGTGCTAATATTTTTTAATCTTGTTTATTGAACATAGTGAAAAGTATTCACTACACCTCAGGCAAGCAAAAGTTTTATTTTATTTTTAAAATATATTTTATTGATTTTTTACAGAGAGGAAGGGAGAGGGATAGAGTGTTAGAAACATCAATCAACTGCCTCCTGCACACCCCCTACTGGGGATGTGCCTGCAACCAAGGTACATGCCCTTGACTGGAATCGAACCTGGGACCCCCCCAGTCCACAAGCCGACACTCCATCCACTGAGCCAAACTGGTCAGGGCGGGTTTTCTTTTTTTAATTGTTGAGGTAAAACCTTGCATGTAACAGCCCCTCTATAAATATATGTTAAAGTGAATTTAACAGCCACCACAGTAGTCTAAAACACTTAGCTGGGCTTGCCACTGCTAAATGCTTCACATCCTCCCCATTTCCTACAGGAAAAAAACAGTTAAGCTCTTCATCATGGCTTGTAGTATAATCAATTATCCAATACCTGCTTTTGTAGATTTTTGTAACTCATCACTGCCTCCTTCCCTTCTTAAAATGACAACCATGCCTATATACTCTATACTAGTATACCAGTCACACCATGCTTTCTCGTGTTTCTGCGTGTGTGTGATTTTTTTTCTTCTATTCACTTTACCTATAAGGTCTTCCTACCCTATCCTGGTTTACCGGTCCAGCTTCTTTTCCTTCTTTAAATCTCTGCTTATATGTCATATGAAGCTGTCTTTGGTCCTTTGTTTTTTCATAAGACTTTGTATATAGCTTTGATTTTATATTTACCATTTTATTTTGACCTAGTTATTGTCTATCTCCTCTAATTTGCTTTGGAGCTCCTGAATGTCATTGACCATGTACTCATTTTTAAATTTAGGAAAGGATCTGGAACATAGCAAATGTTCAATAAATGTTTATGGAACTGAGCTGAATTGATTGGGCTCCAGGGAAGGGACTCTTAGCCAAAGTAAAAAGACATTAATTATAAACCAAAATGCCAATTCACTAATTTATGCTGTGGAATACGTACACTTTATAGATAGCTAAAAAACTAAATTATTAATCATAAGTGTTTCTGACTGAGCATAAAAATAAGAGAAAGAAAATTAGTTTCGGAGTCCAGGAACATTTCTGTTTTTCAAAATAATATACTGTTCTGGGCCCCAGAAGACTTTATGTCCTTCTCTCTTGCACAGAGCTGGTTTTCAAATAAGTATTCTTATATTTATAATTACATAAACCATAATGTGGTTTATATGACTAAGAATGGTATATCTATAGAGGGGCTAATTTCTTTCCTTTCGTATTAAATTTTACTCTTTTTTTCCTCATTTAATTTTTTAAAAACTGGAGTTCTCTTATTCTACTTCACTAGCCTATGTATAACTATTAAGTGTTGGAATGTGCTAGATATTGTCATCATTTATGTGATACTTTTTTATTTTTGCTAATGAAGTAAAATTTGAATGTGTTGAATGAGAAGCACAAAATATTAGTGTTAGCAACATTTTTATGAGAGATATTTGAGAGTATCTTCCAGCTAATCCATGGACAATATGAGACTCGTGTTGAGCTTAGAAGAATTGGTGGGATTCGTGTAGACAGAAGTGAAAATGGGGGTAGAGTGTAGGCTAAGTGAGAGCAGGCAAAGGAGACCTGAAAGTGAGGTGGTTATGTACATGATACATTGGAGCCAGATTCTAGAGGTTGTGAATTTGACCTAAGGGCAAAGAGAAGCTATTTTTGTGTGTGTGTGTGTGCAGGGCATGCAGTAATATGAGCCAAAGATTAATATGACAGTGATGCTCAGAATTTATTGGAACTCTTGGCTCTTAGATGGATTCAAGGAACTTATTTATGAGGCTGCTACCAGAATATAGGTGTGACATAGTGGTGGTACTATTGGAAGTAGGTGTTAGTATGAAAGCCATTCAGTCATTCAAAAATTTTTTTTCAGGCATCTACTGTATACTACTGTTGTGCTTGGTACTAGAGATGAAAGATCAATAAGAAATGTCGCTGTCCTCATGCACCTCACAGTCTGAAGGAGAGACTTTCCATCAGCTTGTTAATTAAGCAATCCATAGTGTTAAATGATGTGAGCTCCCCATGGAGTGGATAACTTAGCTTTACAATGCAAAGATATTTGAGCTGAGTCTTTGATGAATAAAAGAGTTTTAGGCACAGAGAAGAGCATTCTGGGTGTAATATCATTTTCAAAAGCCCTGTAGTGTGCAGAGCCAGTCATGTTTGGGCAATAGAGAGAAGTTTGGAGCAGCTAGGGAGAGGGGCTGTGATGTTGGAGGGTGATGTGGAAAGGCTAGTGTTCAGTGGGTATGAATAGAACTTCAAATCCATTGTACTCTCTTTAACAATACATTGAGTTTGAGTTTGTATATTGAAAGTCTCAGAAAATAATTTTTAAAATAACCAACATTACTTTGGGCTGAAAAAAATTTAATGAGCTGTCCTCTCCGAGAATATTATACAGTTTTAAAAATCTTGATAAGATGCTTTTTAGAATGATGTTTAAAAGAGGGTGATATTTCTAAACAAATTTATGCTGCGGAAAGTGTTCTTATAATTTAGTGCTAATAGATTGGTGGTGTTGGACTCTGTACAAAATATGGAATATGAGGCAGTCTATGTCTTAAAATTTAACTATGCCGTGGCTGTTTTAAGAAAGATAGATTTGTTTTACAGCCCGATTATAAGTAAATACCTTCATTCCGAGCATATTTATAATTTTGTTATTAACAGAATTAAAACGTACAACTGTTTATTTTAAAGGTATCATAGTGTTGTGGGAGAAATAGGTTTAAGACCTGCTTTCATAGCACATTAATTTAAGCTCTAATATCCTCATGTAGCTAATGCTTCAGCAATTGTACAGTGTTATTGTTAGGATCAAATGAGTTAATGGCTTTGAACATACTGTATATACAAACTCTTAAATGCTGCTAGGCGTTGTTTGCTGTTATCTCCAGAGAGCTTTAGGTTGACTCTCTATATCTTGCATCTAAATCTGGCAATGAGAATTACTCTCACATTCAGTTATCTGGATTTTCCAGGTAAAAAGTAAATATGGTTTACTGATAAGAGTGGTTTGTCATAAGAGTACCCTACCTTGAAGATAACCGTTACAAACCATGGACAGAATATAAGACACTGGTTAAGACACTGAAGAAGCCCAGCTCCAAGGATAGACAGAACTGACAGGGATTAGATCCTTGAAGTGAGTGGTTCCTGGTGAGATCTACATTTATGGCTTTATCCCTGAGGGCAGCCCTCAACCCAATAAACTACAGTTTTATTGATTTGTGGTGTCAGTGGCTAGAGTTTGTGGTGCCCAGAGCAGCTGGAATTTGAGGTGGGGGGGGGGGGGGGGGGGGCTGGGCGGAAATCCAGGAAAAGAATGATCCACAGAGAAGGAAGCCTCCAAATCTGAATATTAATTCACCACAAATGTTTTTTTGACTCCTGAACTATGAATATAGGAGAGATTCCATGATGCCTGCAGAAAGTAACAGAAGATGGTAAAAGCTGGGAGATATTATATCCTGTCCATAGGAAGAGTGACATTTTTGGACTTTGAAACCTGGTTAGAGGTGTCAGCAGCTTGAGCTTTCCAGTAAGACCCCAGAAGGACCATGCCTGAGGAGTAGACTTTGTTGCATGACTAAGGATTTTTCCTACAGTCAGAACTGATAGTCACACTAACCAAGTCTATAACCAAACCTTTACAAATTTAAGGTGACAGATAGGACAGTGTCAATATTCTTCAGAAAAAAGAGAAGACAATCTAGAATCTCTACATTTTATCATTCTCAATACACAGAACACACACACACACACACACACACACAATTATTAGGCAATGTGAATACAAAGAAAATGTGATCCATAAGTAAAATAAAAATTGTCACTACAGACCTTAAGGAAGGAATATAAAAAGACTTGAAAACACTCCCTTTAAATGTGTTCAGGACTTAAGGTAAATGGTAGTCACATAAAATAATCAGATGGGGAATCTCAGAGAAATGCAAACAATATATATATAAAGAACCAAATAAAAATTCTCAACTGAAAGTATAACATTTGTAACTAGAATTTAAAATTTAAAAAATTCACTGGATGGGTTTATCAGCAAATTAAGGATGACAGGAAACAGGATCTGAAAACTCGAAGACAGACCTATAGACATCACGTAATCTGAAAGAGAAAATAATAAGTTGGGGAAGAAATAGAAGCTCAGTGGCCTACAATATAACATTGAGTCATCTTATATATATCTAATTAATACCAAGTTGTCTAATATACCTGTAACTAGAAAAATTAGTAAAATTGATAAACTGATTTTGAATGATTAAATTGATCAAGAAAAATGATAAAGTCTTAATGATCAATATTAGAGTACATCATTTCTATGGACTTATAAAGATAATGAGGAAACACTTTGAACAATGTTGTGCCCATAAATTCAACATCTTGGAATGGGCATATTGAGGTGAAAATCAGAACTTATCAAAAAATGACAAAACACAAAATTGAATATTTGTATGTCCCTGTATTTATTAAACAAATTGAATCATTATTAGTAGCCACCTACCTGCAAAACAAACTTCAGGCCAAGATTCTTTCATTAGTGAATTCTGTAAGACATTTATGGAAGAAATAACTCGAAGTTTAAACAAAAGCTTTAAGAAAATGGAGGTGGAAGGAATATTTACCAACTCGGTTGGTGAGGCCATATAACTCTAATATTATGACCTAAGTTCTTACAAGAAAATAAAATTCTAGGCAGTGTCTAAAAGTATCCTTAACAAAATATCATTAAATTGATCCCAGCAAGATAAAAGGATAATAAATCATAATCAGGACAGTTTCTTTTTTAAAAGGTTGGTTTAGCATAAGAAATTAATTCATGCAAGTCACCATGTTGAAATTATTCAAAGGAGGTAAACTGATGTAATCATCTGACTATATGCAGATAAAACATTTCACTGACTAATATTGATTTATGATAAAACCTTCCAACAAAGTAGAAGAGCACTTTCTTAATTCAACAAGGACATGTACAAAAAAAAACAAAAACCCTGCAGCCAACTTTATACTCAGTGTGAAGGCTGCGTGCTTTCCTTTATGACCAGTTGCAAGGCAGAGATGTCCACTGTCACCACTTATATTCATCCAGAGGGACAAGTTGATTCTAAAATTTTTACGCAAAAGCAAAAGATCTAGAATTGCCTAAACAGGTGGTTGGCAAACTGCGGCTAAACTGCGGCTAAGGTTGCCTAAACCGCGGTTGGCGAGCCGCGGTTTGCCGCTCTGTTGACTAATGAGTTTGCTGACCACTGGGATAGGGGCTTAATCACAAGGAACAACAACAGCCTGTAATTATTGGAATCGAGAGTCTTGGAGACCAAAGATGGAGGACTCAAGTGTCTGATTACAAGACTTACTGTAAAGCTAACATAATTAAGACAGTCTGCTCAGATAGAGAAAATAAATCAGTGAAATAGAAGAAACAACGACATAGATAAAATCTTTAAAGTATTATGACTGAAAGAATGTAGAAACAAAAGAGTAGAATGTCCACGGTTCCATATGAAGTTCATCCACATGCAAAAGGAGCTTTGTGGGCAAAAATTTGGTTATTGCTTGTCCATGGCAGTGGGGATTGACTGGAGAGCAGGTTTTAAGGGAGCTCTCTGACATCATGGAAATGTTCTCTTTCGTAATTGGGATGGCAGTTACAAGGGTGTATATGTTTCTCAACTCATAGAATTGGAACCTTGGATCTCTTCATTTTATTGTGTGCAAATGTACCTAAAAAAAGTTAATTTTATATTGGCTCCTTCCATTATATTCCTTTTCTGACTTGCAATGAATGATTTATATATTGTTTCTACCATGATATTTTTTCTAATAGCCTTTGTTGAAATAACTTCTGCCCTTATTCCTACACTTATGCCTAAACCTCAGTCATAGCAATTAAACAATTCTGTTTTGTTTGATAATTACTGGAGTATAGGCTCTTTGATGCAAGGGATACTGGTAATCATTACTATATCTCCATAATCCCTAGCTCAGAGCTTTGCACATGGAGGATTCTTGAAGTTTAAAAAAAGAGGATACATGTGTTGGTATGATTGAGCACTATTTTCACCACTAGTATTGTGAATTTTGTTCAGGTCAAATGCATTTTGTCATGTTATTTAAAATATCTGCCTAGTATCTGTGTAAAATGCATTCAACTTGTTTCAGTAGTATCACCTCTTATTCTGTCAAAGCAACTATACATGTTATTTCTACTATAATCACAAAACTCTAAGTAACATTGGTCATACCATCTACTTTATATATTGATATCACATTACTTAAGGGTTTTTTTCCCCTAGCTACGTAGATCGTTACTATTTTCTTATGTTCACATATTTGGCGATGAATGCTTTTACAGTTTACACAGAAATATTCACTGGGTAACACAAAAATTGCTCATTTGCTGATCATATATCACCTGCTTACTTGAAGATTTCAACTGTGACATAATGATTTTTTTTTTCTTACGAATCTCCAGCTGTGATCTCATGTTTACTCTCTAGCTGCCATCAGATTATCAGGTGTATCAGTCCTCAGCGTTGATGTTCTACATGGGCCTTGATGGCAGAGAAAATTAGCTTGCAGCTGGGGGCCTCAATTTGGCAGTGTTTTCCTATTTTAATTTCTTACCTGTTAAAATGGAGTTGTGAATCATGAACTGAAATTGAAAAATACGTTATCAAATGAATTGTTGTAACTATAGCAGGGGGCTAAATTCAGTGGTCTCTTTTTGCATTGAAGCTTTTGCAGTAAGTAGAAACATAGTACATAAATCATAATTTATGTTTGGGGCTTATCATGTAGAAATCTTGTCATTGATGTATAATGATAACCATATCTTTTCTAAATTCAAGAATAGATATCTTTTAGTAAACTCATCACTCATGTGATTATTTCTTAAGAAGCATATGAAGAAAACTCAAAATCCATAGGAACTTTGAACCACGAAGTCAGGCAGCTCCAGATATAGGGCCAGTGTTCTTGGATGTGTTTTGATGAAGCGGTTGGATTATGCCTTTTTAAGGGGAAAATGTTTCACTGTCCTGAATAGGATATAATGATAAATATCATTGGAGAGCTCCAGCTTGGGGGATGTTTTTGGATTGACACCGCATGACACTATCTTTGATTACATTTATTCATGATGCTCAATGATTAGCTTGGAGTCTGGCACGTAATATACATTCAGAAATTGTTAGCTGGGTATACAGCTCAGAAAGAACACAGAACATTTAGCTGTAGCTTGCCAAGCAAAGTATATATTCGTTAGGTAACTGATTCTAATTGGAGGCCTTTTTATTTTCACTGAACTGTTTCTGGGGGAAAAAAAGGTTTAGAGTTTATTTATTTTATAGTTAACAAGTGAGAGGATGCCAGTTTGAAACTGTAGAGTTTTAAAGAGTAAAGCATAGCATCTTAATATTTGTACTCTTCTTCTAATTTATTTGAGATATTCAGGATGGGCAAGCATGGACATGATTTATAAATCAGTAACAGATATAGAAGACAGAGGGTGGGAATAAAGCTATTGGAAGTACAGATACAGGTTTGTTATTTGATTTTGTTTTCAGTTTATTATGACTGTATTGGGTGTTAGAGAAGATTACTAAGTACCCTGATTGTACTCGGAACAAAGTTTCCGTTTCATTGCTAGTCTCAGTGGTAATTTTACTAGAGCCAACCTGCTTCCCCTTCCTGTCAGCTTGGAGTGCTCTTTTGCCTCCAGGAGGCGAATGGCTTTTGCCTAAGGTGTGGACTTTGGGTGCTTATTGGTCACTTTCGTCCCATGGGTGTTCTAATCACTCAGGTCTCAGCCCTGAGTGCACATTAGCACCATCCCGCCTGGAAAGCTTTGAATAAAATAGAGGACTGTGGGACTGGAGCTCAGGCCAATTAATCAAAATTCCTCGTCAGGTGGAGCCTGGATATTACTGTGTTTTATAAGTCCCTGGGTGATTGTAATGTGAAGCCAGGGTTTAGAGCCATTGATTTTAATAATAATGAGATCCCCCATATCAGTAGGGGACTACTTGTCTGTTTGGGGAGTGACTGCCCTGGTTTATCAGTCTACTCTTTGTCATGTCAGTATACGCACTGTCATTCACCTGGTCCTGATTTCCTTGGATTTAGGGGACTGATGGTGAGTCCCTAATACTGCCTTAACTAAGTCGATAGAGTTCCTGCTCTTTTAGTTGCATAATAAAATTCTCATCAGTGCTACAGCAAAGCAAACTCTTATTTATCTGCAATCTGCACATCATCAGAGGAATGGTTTTTCCCCAAGAAAGAGATTGGTTAGTTCCACCTACGGAAAGTTTGAGTGGATGGTAGAGGCAAGATAGACAAGTTGCATTGAATTGAGTCAGGGAGGCGAAAACATTTTTTGCTGAGCATCTTTTCCATTTTAGGTACCAAGTGAATGATTTCACCTAATTACCCAGATGTCCTATGAAACAGACACTATCACATGTTCATTGAAATGTTAAATAACTTGACCAGGGTTTGTGGTTAGAATGCCCAAAGCTGAAGTGTGACCCACGTGTGTTCCTCTGCTCTCTCAAACCACAGCCACCCCTTCCCCCCACCCATCCTATTTGGTCTTTACAAAGCAATGGAAATTTTTTCCTATCAAAATATCTTTAGGAGCATGTTTATTGTTTTTGAGATGATATATCAGGTGCCCTATCAAAAATATCTTTACCATGAAAGGTAATCAAAATATAGTAAAAATAAGTTTCTTTAGAAACATTAGGATGTAAATGCATAAAACATATTTTATCTTGAACAGTCTCTGGAATCAGGCCTTAAAAATCTTTAAAGATTGGCAGCAAGGTGCAAGTTCCTTTTCCCCATCCTAGCATTAGCGAGTTGAATTGTAAATTTCAAACCTAGACTCTTGACACCTAACAGATTTCAAATGCAGGAGAGCTAAACTATTCTTCTGTAGCTTGCTTAAGAAACATAAATTATGCATATACACGTAGTCCATGGACATACACAGTAAGTAATGTGGTATAGGCCTAGAGGGGCAGGGGCAGGGGCAGGGGCAGAGACAGGTTGAAGGTAGGCAAAGAAGGGTGGGGGAGATGGAGGACATCTGTAATACTGTCTACAATTAAACACACACACACACACACACACACACACACACACACACACACACAACACAACACAACACAACACAGGCTAGCCCTGGCTGGGTGGATCAGTTGGTTGGAATGTCGTCCTATACACTGAAAGATTTTGGTCAGGGCACACACCTAGTTTGCAGGTTCAGTTCCTAGAGGCGACTGATTGATTGATATTTTTCTCTCTCCTTCCCTCCCTCTCTAAAAAGCAATAGAAACATATCCTAGGGTGAGGATTAAAAACAAAACAAAACATAGGCTAGCTAATATGTATGTTTGCATTTGTCTTTTCTCTTTGTTTTTTCTTTTAGTTTTTAAAAATACCGTGTTCTAGGTTTAAATAGTGAGTAGTAAAAGTGCTATGTGAGCATCTTTGGGCCTGAAAATGATTCAATTCCTATATTCATTTCAAATGCTCCTTTGATCTTAATTTATCACTGAAGAGAGTTTGGAGAACAGAAGAAAAGATTATAAAAGGGGCAGAGAAACAAAACATACGGGCTTTCATTTTTAGGACCTTTAAAATTTATTTCATAATGCAGTATATTTGGTGTTTACCTGTTTATTGCTTTTCTTTTAAAATAATTGGCAATACAATTTTGTATGACCTTTTCTTTAAGGGATTACAACCAAATAGAAATTGCATTCCTTTCCAGCAGTGATTTTCAACCTTTTTCATCTCATGGCACACATAAACTAATCACTACACTTCTGCAGCACACCAAAAAGTGTACGTTTTGCTGATCTGAAAAAAAAAAAGTGTAATTTGATTCATTCACACAAGATGGCTATTGTTGTGTTGGCTGTTGTAATTTTTTCAATTTGACAATATTAAGGAAAAGAAGTCAGTGCCCCTGACTAAATAGTCAGGTAATTGCATGTTTTAAAAATTCTTGAGGCATACCTTTTGAAAATCGCTGACTTACAGCAATAAAAGCTATGTTTAAGTGGCAAATTTGATTATACAAGTTAACATTTTAAGGGGAAGAGGCCATAAATATGTATTTGTTTGAGCTGATCTCTCTTGCTCTCATCTGAAGGTTCTTAGGAAGCCTTTTTTAGATGAGTCATCTTCAGAAGGGAAGGTCTCACTGTCTCTAGCATAACAAATGGTGTCCTGGGGAGGGATTACTGTGCAAGTAAGTTTACAGAGCTACATGGTCCAGAAGAGATTGCTACGTGCGTGTGAAGCACAGTTATTTTCTGTTTAGTTAATACAGGAAGTTGAGATATATAAACTATATAAAATGAGTTACAAACTGCTTTTGTATCATTTTGTAAAACACTAAGTTTTTACTGTGTTCAAGATACTTTATTAGGTGCCTTGCTAAATACAAAATAAAATATGCAATCAGGTGGGACAGGTAAATAAGTTATTACGATACAAGGCACAGGGACATAAATTGAGGTTAAGACACTGTGTTCGTGGGTGGGCAGAGAAAGGAAGAGTGATTCAATATTATCACAGCCCATGCCTTAAAATATAAAACACTGTTAATAAGATTTAATACTGGAGGCAAAGTGATTCATTTATCAGTCATTCATAAATGCTTTGTTTACTTTCCAAACCTTAGTTAATTTTGCTGTTTCCGTATGTAGTTTTAGCTACTGTTTAGAGGAGGAGTTGTTCCTAACATAATGTGACAATTGTACTTTTTCTGTGCTTTGTATGAATTAAAATGAAATGGCTTAAAAAGTAATGGACTTCTTCACAAAATACGTATCTGGAGCCTCCAAGGTTGCCGTGCTTTGGGTTTAACATAGCTTAAAAGCCAGATTGGCTTTGAAAAGGCTTTTGAGTCAGGTGACCTCTCACCAGTTTACTGATACCCTGTGAGCGTGATTGTTATGTAATTAGAGTTGGTCTTCTGAGCCCTACCATCATGAATCTACCAGGGAACATACCCAGGGAATTTGGATTAACAGAATACAGCCAGGTGTCCTAGATTCATAGACGTTTTCATTTGAGAGAGACCTAACTCCTCGGTTCAAAATGCTCGAGTCCTAGAGATGTCAGGAGGTCAGTCTGATGGTCAGAATAATTTGGAGAGATCTTTGATATCGATGGACTCATGTTCTTATTTTTGTTATTTCTCTGATGGATCTAAAATGGTATTTTATTTTATATGTAGAATTTTGCCAGCCATTAACAGACATTTAAAAAAGATGACATGTAACTTAAAAACAACACGAGCAGGATTTTTTGGTTTTGTTTTGTTTTTGTTTTTGTTTGTTTTTTTCATTTCTATCATTTTAATACTGATTATTGGCTTCCAACCAACTTTTTTTTCCTATGGGCTTCTACTCCTTAGTTAATGAGGGTCAACATGATGCTTGATGACAAAATGAAATCATAACTAATCATTCACAGAGCAGAAATAACTAAAGAAATCAATTTGGGCATTTTATTGAAAAGTATATCTTTTAAACAGATTAGAGAGTTTTATCTTAATCCCATTTTATATTGTAGAATATAAATCTCTGTATGTTAGTATTGGGTAAGGATGGTGAATGTGGTGTTTTGCATGATGTGTTGGGGTCAGAATGCATATACATAATTTTTGTGACGTTTGCCCATTCTTTTTCATTGTAATTTGTGTGAGAGAAGAGCCAGACTTTTCTCATTTTTCAGTTTCTCACTAAAGCATAAAAATATTATTTTTCCTGGTTTTGCATAGACATAATAAAAAGAAAATAATTCTCACTATTTTCACATCATATAGTATTCCCAATGTGGTGCTAATAAGACCAAGCTTTACAATACTATATGGCTTTTTTATTGCAGGTACATGTTGGGACTTGCAGCAATTCCAGCAGTCATACAGTTTTTTGGCTTCCTCTTTTTACCTGAAAGCCCTCGATGGCTTATTCAGAAAGGACAGACCCAGAAGGCCCGTAGAATTTTGTCTCAAATGCGAGGCAATCAGACCATTGATGAAGAATACGATAGCATCAAAAACAACATTGAAGAAGAGGAAAAAGAGGTTGGTTCAGGTATGTGGATTTTGTACTTACATGAATTTGAAAACTACCCAGTGGTTTTATTTTGAAATTATATTTTAGTATTATTTAATATCTTTAAATTATGTAGTGGTTTTATGTGTATAACCAAAAAATACATTTTAATTTTTTTAAAGCAATCTAATCTATAATAATAAAAGGGTAATATGCTAATTGGACTGGACGTCATTCCAGATGTCCTTCTGGATGAAGCCGGGGCCAGAGGGAAGCCTGGGTCCTGGGTTGCCTGCTGGCAGCCAGAGGGAAGCAAGCTGGTGCCGGCAGCCGGGAGAAGGAAGGCCTATTCTTGCACGAATTTCATGCATTGGGCCTCTAGTAATGTTATAAAAGAATGAAGAAAAATACCCCCACAATGCTACTACCCTATATAATAAAGAGCTAATATGCTAATTAGACTGAACAGCAGAATGACCATCCAGACGATCTTCCGGATGAATCCAGTGCTGTGAGGGCCAGCTGAGGTTGCGAGGGGCTGCAACGGCCAGCTGAGACTGTGAGGGGCCGCAAAGGCCGGCCGGGGCTGCAAAGGGCTGTGAAGGGCTGCAAGGGGCTGCGAGGGTCTGTGAGGGGCTGCGAGGGGCTGCGAGGGGCTGCGAGGGGCTGTGAGGGGCTGCAAGGGGCTACGAGGGCCGCCCGAGGCAGATGGGGCTGTGAGGACTGGCTAGGGCTTTGAGGGCCGGCTAGTGATACGAGGGGCTGCGAGGGCCGAGTCCCCTGCATGAAATTCATGCATCGGGCCTGTAGTCCTCACAGAATTACTATTTTCATTTTTGAGTAGTCTCTTTGGTTCTTTCTAAATTGGATACACATGAGAGAAACCAAGATGGCGGCATAGGTAAACACCTGAACTGCTGCCTCACACAACAATATCAAAACTACAACTAAAAGACAAAACGGACATCATCCAGAACCACAGGAAGGCTGGCTGAGTGGGAGTTCTACAACTAGAAGGAAAGAGAAAAGCACACTGAGACTCAGGAGCTGCAGGAGGCAGAGGTACTGAGACGCATGCGGGCTGGCAACTGAGTGCACTGCTGGCTTTCTCAAGTGGGAGGGAGACAAAAGCTCCCGACTGCACTGAACTCCAGTTCCGGGCAAGACTCTGGAGACCCAGACTCATTCAGGGTGAAACTGGACTGTCTGGCAGCAGGCAGAACTCAAGGGCAGCTTTCTCTCAGAGGTGCTTGCAGTGATTACCGCGGGACACTGAGACACAGGGGCCTATTAAGGCAGGGCTGACAGGAAAGCCAATGCTGTCTGCTCCGTCCTGAGACTCCGCCCCATCCAAGCTGAGCTCAGAGGCTTTTGCAAGCCTTGTCTCATAAGGGTGTCTCCAGCACAGAAGTTCTCCCAGCGTAGACACAGCTGATCCTCACAGCCAATTGGCCTGGAGGTCAATTCCTCCCAGTGATACCAACAACAATCAAGACTTAACTACAACAAGGCTGTACACACAGTCCACAAATGTGGTGCACCAAGAGTGTCCACCTCAGGTAACTGGGGAGGCTGAGCCACTGGGCCCTAGAGAACACCTACCACACAAAGCCACTCTATCAACTCAGGAAAGCAGCCAAAATGCGGAGACAAAGAAACAGATCACAAATGAAAGAAATGGAGAAAAGCAAATGACTGGATATAGAGTTCAAAACCACGGTTATAAGGCTTTTTAAGAATTTTCTAGAAAAGGCTGATAAATTTAGCGAGACCCTTGAGGATATGAAAAAGGACCAACTAGAAATTAACCATACAATGACTGAAATAAAAAATATTATATAGAGATCTTACAACAGACTAGAGGATCGCAAGAATCAAGTCAAGATTTGAAATACAAAGAAGCAAAAAACACCCAACCAGAAAAGCAAAAAGAAAAAAGAATCCAAAAATTTGAAGATAGTGTAAGGAGCCTCTGGGACAACTTCAAGTGTACCAACATTCGAATTATGGGGGTGCCAGAAGAAGACAGAGAGCAAGATACTGAAAACCTGTTTGAAGAAATAATGACTGAAAACTTCCCCCACCTGGTGAAAGAAATAGACTTACAAGTCCAGGAAGCACAGAGAACCCCAAACAAAAGGAATCCAAAGAAGACCACACCAAGACACATCATAATTAAAAGGCCAAGAGCAAAAGACAAAGAGAGAATATTAAAAGCAGCAAAAGAAAAACAGTTAGTTATCTACAAGGGAGCACCCATATGACTGTCAGCTGATTTCTCAACAGAAATTATGCAGGCCAGAAGGGAGTGGCAAGAAATATTCAAAGTGATGAATAGCAAGAACCTACAACCAAGATTACTCTACCCAGCAAAGCTATCATTCAGAATTGAAGGGCAGATAAAGAGCTTCACAGATAAGAAAAAGCTAAAGGAGTTCATCACCACGAAACCAGTATTATATGAAATGTTGAAAGGTATTCTTTTAAGAAGAGGAAGAAGGAGAAAAGTGTAAAGATAAAAATCATGAACAATAAATACATATCTATCAACAAGTGCATCTAAAAATCAAGTGAATAAAAAAATCTGATGAACAGGATAAACTGGTGAATATAATAGAATCAGGGTCTTTGAAAGGGAGTGGACTGACAATTCTCGGGGGATAAGCAGTGTGGGATGTGGGGGAAGAGACTGGTCAAAAATTGTACACCTATGAATGAGGACAGTGGGATGTGCGGGGGGGGGGTTAGGGCAGAGGGTGGGGTGGGAACCGGGTAGAGGGGAGTTATGGGGGGAAAAAGAGGAACAATTGTAATAATCTGAACAATAAAGATTTATTAAATTAAAAAAAAATAAATAAATTGGATACACTTCACATAGTTTTCATTATTTTATGTGTATCGGTATTTGTTGAGTACATGCTTTATTATTTTCTTCTTATTACATTTTTTATTAAAATTTTTAATGTTGACAGTATTGCTGATGTTCCCCACCTCTACCCCTCCCCCCACCACCTTTGCCCACCTCTCCCACCCTGCTTCCCCTTCCCTTGGCTTTCACCACATTATTGTCCTTGTCCATGGGTGTGCATATATGTCCTTTAGCTAATCCCTTCCACTTCTAATCACCTCCACCCACCTCCCCTCTGGCACCTACCAATCTGTTCCATATGATTCTGCTTCCACTTTCTTTGTCAGTTTATTTTTTTAACTAGAGTCCCGATGCATGAAATGCATGAAAGAGTAGGCCTTCTTTCCCCTGGCTGCTGGCACTGGCTTCCCTCTGGCACCCAGGACCCAGGCTTCCCTTGCAGAGGGAGGCCCCACCCACCCACCCAACCCGCCTGGCCAGTTGCAGCTGTGGCTTCTTGCCTAGGCCCTCTGAGCCCCGGCTTCATCTGGAAGGTCATCCGGAAGGATGTCTGGTGTAATTAGCATATTACGCTTTTCTTATAGATTAGATTCCACATATTAGTACCAATGCTTTTTATCCATTCTTCTGCTGATGGACACTTGGGTTGTTTCCATATCTTGGCTATTGTAAATAATGCTGCTGTGAACATAGGGGTACATATATTCTCTCTGATTGGTGTTTTGGGATTCTTAGGATGTATTCCTAGAAGTGGAATCACTGGTCAAAAAGCAGTTCCATTTTTAATTTTTTGAGGAAACTCCATACTGTTTTCCACAATGGCTGCACCAGTCTGCATTCCTACCAACAGTGCACTAGTGTTCCCTTTTCTCCACATCCTCTCCAGCACTTGTTTGTTGATTTATTGATAATACCCATTCTGACAGGTATGAGGTGATATCTCATTGTAGTTTTCATTTGCATCTCTCGGATGATTAGTGGCCATTAGCAATTTTTTATATGTCTATTGGCCATCTGTATGCCCTCTTTGGAGAGCTGCCCATTTTTAATTGGGTTGTTTGTCTTCCTGGTGTTGAGTTGTGAAAGTTCTTTATATATTTTTGACTTTAACCCCTTATCAGATGTACATCAGTGCATATGTTCTCCTATACAGTGGGTTCTCTTTTCATTTTTTTATGATTTCTTTTGCAGTGAAGAAGCTTTTTATTTTGATGTAGTCCTATTTGTTTATCTTTTCCTAAGTTTCCCTTACCCTCGGAGACATGTCAGCAAAAATATCGCTGCAAAGGACATCTGAGATTTTAATATCTATGTTTTCTTTTTATGGTTTTGTGACTTACATTTAAATCTTTTATGCATTTTTAGTTTATTTTTGTGTATGGTATAAGATGCTGTAGTTTCATTTTTTTGCATGTACCTGTCCATTTTCCCCAACACCATTTATTGAAGAGACTGTCTTTACTTCATTGTATGTTCTTGCCTCCTTTGTCAAGTATTAATTGAGTGTGATGGCTTGGGTTGATTTCTGGGCTCTCTGTTTTGTTCAATTGGTCTATATGCCTGTTCTTATGCCAGTACTAGGCCGTTTTGATTACAGTGGCCTTGTAATATAGTTTGATATCTGTTATTGTGATCCCTCTTTGTTCTTCTTTCTTAAGATTGTTGTGACTATTCTGGGTCTTTTTGGTTTCATATCCATTTTTTGGAATATTTTCTTCTAGATCTGTGAAAAATGCTCTTCCTATTTTAATGTGAGTTGCATTGAATCTATAGATTGCTTTTGTTAGCATGAACATTGTAATGAAGTTAATTCTTCCAATCCATCCATGAACATGGCATATGCTTCCACTTATTTGTACCTTCCTTAATTTATTTCTTCAGTGTCCAGTAGTTTTTGGAGTACAGGTCTTTTACCTCCTTGGTTATAAGTTTATTCCTGGGTACCTTATTTTTTTGTTGTGGCAAGAATAAATGGAGTTGTTTTCTTAGTTTCTCTTTCTGATAGTTCATTATTGGTGTATAAAAATTCCATCGATTCTGGGTTTTGATTTTGTATTCTGCAACTTTGCTGAATTCATTTATTAGATCTAGTAGTTTTTGGTGGAGTCTTTAGGGTTTTCTATATACAGCATCATGTCATGTTCAAATATAATGACAGTTTTACTTCCTCTTTTCTAATTTGAATGCCTTTTATTTCTTCTTCTTGTCTTACCACTGTGGCTAGAACTTCCAGTACTATGTTGAATAAGTGTGGTAAAAGCAGACATCCCTCTCTTGCTCCAGATTTTAAGGGAAATGCTTTTAGCTTTTGCCCATTGAGCATGTTTATTTTATATATAAAAATTTCATATATAAAGGTATATATACATTATTGACTCCATGTTAACCAAAAAGTTATGTGAACTGTCCAAATAAATCCATTAAGTAAAATTAAATATTTGTTTATATGTCTTATTAATTTCCATGCTAATTTTATAAGAATAAGAATAGATTCATATACTAGTTTGGGAATCATTTTGTGTTTTCCTTAATATGTTTAGTTAACCATCTAATTTAATTATGCCATGTCAGAAAAGGAAGAAGGAGGAAGTTTCTAGTTAATGTATGTTGATGAATTTATTTTCAGAGAAGTCATGCAGGGATTTACAAAATTCTTAGACAGAATCCAGAATCCTGATAGACTGCTTTACAGGATACAAATGGTGGGAAAAGGTAGATATGATAAAGTACATTTTTTCAAAACCGGCCTGCTGGATTCACATTTCCCAAAAGTGTTTCATTTTCCCCTTTGCCCTTACGTTAATTGGTAGCTTAAATGAAGATGCTGACCTATATTACTATATTATTTTTTTATACCTGAAAAAATGCCAAACACACACACCTTTGCTGATATAGGTGAGTGTTTGCTCGCTCACCTTTTTCTGTGATTTTTGATGGAGCTGCACGGGTTGTGCTTTCTTGAAATAAGGAATGAGCACTGAAGCAGCTGGCTGCTGCGTTAGCCACACATGCTTGACTTAACTTTATGTATATAAAGTATAATAGTGTGATGTGATTACCTTCTTGCTCAGACCAAAGCCCCAACTAATTGTGAGCCCATTCTAGGTGAAGGTTATTTTTAACCATTTCAGACCATATACTACGTGCCTGGCATTCTCAGCCTTTTTTTGGATAGCACATTAGTGCAACTATTTTAAAAAATACATATTTTTATTGATTTCAGAGTGGAGGGGAGAGGGAGAGATAGAAACATCAATGATGAGAGAAAATCAATGATTGGCTGCTGGGATGGAGCCTGCAAACTGGGCATGTGCCCTTGACCGGAATCGAACTTGTGACCCTTCAGTCCCCAGGCCGACGCTCTGTCCACTGAGCCAAACCGGTTAGGGCTAGTGCAACTATTAAAGGGAATTTTGCTTTAACAAAGTAATATACGTTTGCAGAATGCAACATTGTTTTAATTTTTAAAGTATGATTTTAAGTGTCTACTTAAATTATAAACTACTCCTTTTATGCTCCTGTCTGCATTCCTCTCAGCAGTAGCTTGAATGAAATAGGAGGTTGTTTTCATAGTAATCAGTGTATTTGAAACCCATGGGCTGATAATGTGGGAATTAAAAACTTTTCAGTGTTAGGTCCTTAAATACTACTTAGAACAAAAGTTTTTATTAATTTATGTAAAGGATAAGGAAACAGTCTAATAAAAAAGCCTTCTTGTTTAACAGGGGTAGTACATTGATGTTATTGCAAAGCACTGAGCCTGTGCCTTCATTTTGACTACTTAAACATTGGTCTGACTGTCTAGCTATGCACTGTTGACGACACACACTGTGTGAGTTCCATGACTATTTGAATGTATCACCAAATGGATTCTCTTAGAAACTTGAGTTACATAGGATTTCAATTACCTGCATCTGCTTTAGTTTTTTTATGAGAAGTCTTTAGGAGCTAAATAGGGCACTGTTTCTTGGGTGTAGATAAAAATCTATCTATATAAAAGCCTAAGTGACCATCATAACAGAACAGATGACCCAACAGGCTGCGTGGGGCGACTAAGCCGGCAGGGGGGTTAGTGAGGAGCAACCAAATGACCGCACAGGCTGCGTGGGGCGACTAGGCTGGCAGGGGGGTTAGTGAGCGGTGACCAGGCTGGCGGGAGGGGCATTGAGGGGCGACCAGGCCGGCAGGGGGGTTAGTGAGGGGCAACCAAATGATCACACAGGCTGCGTGGGGTGACTAAGCCGGCAGGGGGGTTACTGAGAGGTGACCAAATGACCGAATAGGCTGCGTGGGGCGACCAGGCCAGCAGGGGGGTTAGTGAGGGGTGACCAGGCTGGCGGGAGGGGCATTGAGGGGCGACCAGGCCGATGGGGGGGGGGCAACTAGGCTGGCAGGGGGACATTTGGGGGTGACCAGGCCAGCAGGGGGGGGGCAGTTAGGAGCGATCTGGCAGGCAGGCATGTGAGCAGTTAGGAGCCAGTGGTCCCGGATTGTGAGAGGGATGTCCAACTGCTGGTTTAGGCCCGATCCCCAGGATTCTCTGCACCGGCCCTCTAGTATTTAGCTGTTTATCTATTTCCTGAGATTGTTTTATATACACATTTGGCACAGGTTTTTAAAAATTGTATTATCCATTGAATCCTGATAATAATTGTCTCATGCTTGGATAAGTGTTTTAAAGTTTGTAACTAATGGGATTAATAATTTATCCATTTGTGGATTTGTATTAGAGTTCTATCATCTTGCTTCATTTAAAAACCAATCTCATATTCTTTTTTAAAAGTACCAATTAATAGCATAGTGGCATGAATGCAGACAGACAGAAATGCAGTGTTACTTGGCACCAGTGACCAGGGGCCTTGTTCCTGTGATTGGTAAGTCTGGCCACAGAAAACCATGCTCTACACAAGTATGCATTTTATTTCAGCATTGTCATGCCCAGGAGCAAGGCTATGTGAGGTTTGTTGGAAAATAGAGACTACTGTGGTTTGTGTTAAACTGGCAGGGTCCTGGCCTTTGGTCATTTACATTCGAAAATGATAAGCTAGATGGACAAACACACACGAAGAAACAGCTAACTTCGAAATAATAAAAATGCCCTGGCCCAGGAGGACAAGTCAGCTATTGTGTTGGAAAGTTAGACAGTGACCTAGGTTATTTGGTCCATGGGTCCTGTGGGGTGATTCTGAGCCACGGCTCCAAGCCTGGGAGCCATGGACAGTGAGGGCGGCTGCCCAGGGAAGAACCTTGACCACCACAAAATACTCCGATATTTCAGGGGGTTAGAAAGAAGTCGATGGAGAAGACCCCTGTGTCTTTTAGGGAGATGTGTTCTCGTTAGACATGATGGCTTATTTACCTGCTGTCTGTGAGCTTCCAAAGAGGTCTGATTCCAGATCAGTAAATCAGGTCCTTCTCTGGAAGTTTCCAGAGGATTTGAGACATGTGACTGTTATGATGCTTGCTGATGTGATCCTGCTCCTTTTGAAGGATTTTTTTTCTTTGTTACTTGAGTTTAAATTTGATCTCTTTGAGGAAAATAGGCACAGCTATTCAAGTATGCGTTTGTTAAACTCATTGTGTGGATGTGTGAGATGTCCGTGTATATGGCATTTACTTACTTCTCCTAGTTTCCAATCACACTATGACTTTCTCGGTCAGTGTGGCGGCTGCTCTGGCCACGTCAGGAGCAGAGGTGAGGCTCACAGGCCACACTGTGGAAGGAGACTGGATTGGGATTCCCTCTCTTCTGCAGGTGGTATAGAGGTCAACCTGTTTAGCATGTGATTTCTCCACTGTAGTTGGGGAAAAAAAAATAAAGGCAGTTAATGGGCAAAGAAGCAAGCAGTCGGTTTTCACATGTGTTTAACACTGTTTATACATCCTGTAGGACCAATAAAGTGAAACTAGGAGAAACAACTGCTTGGTTTGCAAAGCCCCCTGGAGTGAGAGACAGAGAAATGGAGAGGAGTGATGGCTCCTCTCCAAACTGGTCATCCTAAAAGGATTTGCGGGGAGTTGCTGGGCTTCAGTTTATTTTTAGGTTTGTAAGAAAAGAGAGCCAGATTATAGCAGTTTCACAGTCTGATTTTTCAGAGTTTTAAAAGTCTCTGAGAAATGCCTGTTTGTTTATTTGTTTGTTTGTTTTTAAATTTATAAATACCATGCTGCAGACTTCATTCACACATATTTATTGAGTGAAAATAGAGATGGGGATGTGGTAGTAAATAAGACAGACAAAGTTCTGGCCCATTCTGTTAGAAAGAGGCAAACAAATGATATGAAAGAGGAAATAATTATCAGTAACTCATTGTGGTAATGCCTTGGAAGGAAACAAACAGGATAGTCACATTTATAGCAGGACAGAGGACGGGGTACTCTATGTGGGAAAGTTAGCAAAGGCTTCTCTGAGGAGGTGAATTTGGTGGGTGAGAAAGAATCAACAATGCAGAGAACTGAAGGGAAGAGTGATCCAGGCAGAGGGAACAGCAGGTGCACAATTCTATGTACCATTAAGTGAACTAAATTTATTTTCTTGGAAATTTTGATAATAGTTATAAAGTGTACATGTTCCAGATTTTAAAGACATAGGTATAAGTCTATTTTTATTAATTCCAGGTTGCCAAGACTAAGCTTTGAATTAGTAGGGACATGATTACTACTTTGAGAATGAAAAGCAAATTTCAGTATACAATATATTCTTTCCATCATTTTGTTGCTAATCTCTTATGGTTTGTCCTTCTAGTTTATTTCATGTTGCCTGGATGACTAATAGAGTCATGATTTGTATGTACAATAGAAGAAGAAACCTGAGAGAGATCTAGGTTTTACTTTAGGCAATAATGTGCAAACATTTCCACTTAGCTTTGAAGGTACGTGGAGAGAGCCTTTTGGGGCCCTGGCAAAAGGCAGCTGGAGTAAGCTCGGCATTTGTGTGATTTTTATGCTTTCTCCTAGAAATGAACACCAGTTTGTATAGTGTTCTGTAACTGTTTCCTTGACTCTAAAAATGTTTTTTCCTGAGTATCTTCAGTGTTTATTCATTGTTTTTATGTGTTCCATCATGCTGTTATGTACATGCCCCGAGATACGCATCCCTCATTTTGATAGACATTAAGTTACAGTGTTTGGAGTTTCTGTCCTGGGCGAATTCTTTTTTTTTTTTTTTTTTTTTTACCATTTTTTTATTGTTTTAAGTATTACAAATAATAGTACATATGTCTCCTTTTTTTCCCCCATTGATCTCCCCCCGACCTCCCCTACACCCCAGTACATACCTTCACCTGCCCGCCCTCCCCCCCCGCCCCAGTGTCTTATATCCATTGGTTGTGCTTATATGCATGCGTACAAGTCCTTCGGTTGGTCTCTTACAGCCCCCCTCGCCCAACCTCCCCTGTCTTCCTAATGTAGTTTGACAGTCTGTTCAATGCTTCTTTGCCTCTGTATCTTTTCCCCACCATTTCTTTCCTTTAAAAAGTTTTCTGGGCGAATTCTTTAGACAAGGTTTTAAAAGTTGGGTCTGCCTATTTTACTAAAGAGAGATGTTCCTCTTGTAATTTACTGGGCATGTAGGGCAGAGAGTGTTTGTCAGCAGCTTTCGTTCAAAACAGTTAGGAATTTTCTCCCACAACAAGGAAAGTAAAATCAACCAAAGAGATAGGCTTCTTCCCAGGACAGTCTTAGGGAAGAATCTATAAATAAGTTGTGTATTCATATGGTTTGTAGCACCTGGTGTGCTAGCACTCTCTAATTGACTTCTTCAGTTTCCTTTTTTAAAAATTGAGATATAATTGACTTATAACATTACATTAATTTTGGGTGGACAGCATAATAATTTTATATATGTATACGCTGTGAAATGATCACCACAGGCAGTGTAGTTAACATCCATCACCAAACATCGTTACACTTCGTTTTTTTTCTTGGCTTCAGTTTCTTATCCTGGGCTGAGGTGAGAGGAAAGCAAAGGTTCTGCCTTAGCAGAAGCGACGCCTCGGGCAGAGCTTAGGGAACGGCTCACAGAGACACCCTCTCGGCCACGCTTTCCCTGCTCTGCACTGGGTATTCAAGCGGGGTCACCAGAGGGAAAAAGCCAACAAGGTAAGCTTTCTCTCCCTAGAGAAATAGCCAGAGTTGAAGTTTGAGCCACAGCACCAAAGCAGGGAAAGAAGAAGCAGTGTTTGGGGAGAATGTGGTTGCCAGGGCAGCTTCAGCGCCGCAAGAAATTGGGTAAAGGGAGCAAGCAAGGGACAGCTGATGCAGACTGCCGGGCAGGGCGTGCAGCCTCCCCCAGCCTGTTGTCTACAGCACGGAGTCAATACAGGCTTCTTAAATATGTACATGAGCCTTTATTTTTTTTAAAGGAAAATACTTTTTTTGAGAGACCCATCTTTAAAAAGTATACACACACACACGCACACGCACACGCACACATAGAGTATATATATAGGAGTGGGCAAAAGCTAGGCTTACAGTTATTTGTATGGGAAATTATAGAATAACTGGAGGCCCAGTGCATGAAATTCGTGCACAGGGGTGTGTGTGTCCCTCAGCCCAGCCTGCACCCTCTCGAGGGATGTTCGACTGCCCAGACACCCCTCTCACAATCCAGGGCTGCTGGCCCCCAACTGCTCGCCTACCTGCTGGCCTGATTGCCCCTAACCGCTTCTGCCTGCCAGCCTGTTCACCCCCTAACCACTCCCCTGCCAGCCTGATTGATACCAAACTGCTCCCCTGCCGGCCCGATTGCTCCTAACTGCCCTCCCCTGCCAGCCTGGTCACCCCTAACTGACCTCCCTTGCTGACCTGGTCGCCCTAACTGTCCTCCCCTGGAGGCCTGGTTGCCCCCAACTGCCCTCCCCTACTGGTCTGGTCACCCCTAACTGCCATCCTTTGCCAGCCTGGTTGCCCCCAACCCAACTGCCCTCCCCTGCAGGCCTGGTCCCCCCCAACTACCCTCCCCTATAGGCCTGGGTCTCCCCCAACTGTCCTCTCTTTCTGGCCTGGTCCCTCCCAACTACCCTCCCCTGCGGGCCATCTTGTGGCAGCCATCTTGTGTCCGCATAGAGGCGGCTATCTTTGACCACATGGGGGCAGCCATCTTGTGTGTTGGAATGATGGTCAATTTCCATATTACTCTTTTATTAGATAGGATTAATAACTAATACAAGACTAAACTCTCGTTCACAGCTGTAAACTTACTTTTGCTTACTCGTATATCTTTTTTAAAAATAATATTTTTTAAAAATTGATTTCAGAGAGGAAGGGAGAGGGAGAGATAGAAATATCAATAATGAGAGATTCATTGATTGGGGATTGAGCCACAACCTGGGCTTTGTGCCCTGACTAGGAATCAAACCGTGGCCTCCTGGTTCGTAGGTCAACGCTCAACCCCTGAGCCATGCAAGCTGTGCTTTTCTTTTAACAGTTAATATTACTTAGATCGCAGTTACTTCTAAAAAGATTTATTGAATTTGAGAATATCAAGAAGAAAATGGACCCTGCCTTGTGGTCACTAAAATCTTAATAGTTAGGCATCTGTGAGAAGTAGCAACTCAGAGATACGACCTAGTATTTCAGACTGAAATTCCCTCGAGGCCCACTGGCTATTCTGACTGTTACAGAGCATTCAGGAGAGCTATGCAGTATGAAAACACTCATCTACGCAAAAACGTTCAAGCCAACAAGATTTGTGTTGTTTAATTTCATCAACTAATCAGCTCAGAATCTGGGTGAATGTGGCTCTATGTTTCCCTTGGTCGGTAGTTCAGTCTGCAGATTGGAAAGGAAGGACGTTGTAGGGAGGAACATTTATTCAAGACCCTCCTGTGAGTTCAGTTACAGTTTGATGTGATTTACCTCCAGCTCTTTGGGGTCATGTCTGTTGAGTACAGCAAGGGACAGCAGCATCTTTCTTTTCTCCTACCCTTAATTTTGCAATTATGTCATCAAGTCTTGTTTTCTCCTAAGTCATTTTCTTTTTCTGTGACCAGATATTGCCTGTGGCCATTTCAACAAATCATATTCCGCAGAGAGGTCAGAGAGGGCAGATACTTATCATATGTTGATAGAAATCCTTCCAAAAGCTTCCTTAGCAATCTAATTCCAGCATAATGGCATTGCAGTAGGGCGCTATTGCAGTTGACATCTGCACTTAGATGAAAAGGAGTCATTTTTTCCCCCAGTATTTATGGTAGTTTTGCTTGTATTTTCTTCATGTGGTGGCACAGTGTTGTCTGACCCAAAGTATTGCATGTAATTTACTGGGTATACTTGAAATAAATAGCAACAGATTGTTTCTCAGTGAGATGATCCCAATATTATGAATATAGGCAGAGAAAGTATTTCTATATATAAATATTCTCGAGGTTGTTGCAAAATTGCAAAAATTGTCAAGATGTGATGCTGTTATACATTGCCATGGTAATCAGCAGGGTAAAACAAAAGGTCAAGTAAAAAGCTGCTTTAATTTTCTGTTCCTGAATCAACAAGCACTAAGCCAAATGGATATATATATATATAAACGCCTAAGCAACTGTCCGACCATTCAACCGTTCGACCGGTAGCAATGATGCACTGACCACCAGGGGGCAGACACTCAATGCACAGGCATGGATACATGAAACAGACTGATGAATCGCAGAGGGAAGGGGGGAGGGGGCAGGGTGGTAAGAGAATAACCAAAGGTCTTATAAGCATACTAGAGGATTCATGCACTGGTGGGGTCCCTTGGCCTGGCCTGGGGGGATCAGGCTGATTCCGTCACCAGGCCTCCAACATCCCCCGAGGGGTCCTGGAGAGCAAGAGGGCGTAGGCCAGGGTGAGGGACCCCCACCGGTGTATGAATCCATGCACCAGGTCTCTAGTATTAAAATAATATGTAACTCTATTCAGTTTTTGGTAAAATTGATTTTCTTAAGTGTGAGAACTTATTTAAAAGAAGCTTTATTTAACCCAACATGGATTTAAATAAAGGTTGCCTTCTATTTTCTAAATCTCAGAGGACTTTGAAAATCTTAAGCAGAATTGGAATAGTCCTTGGTTTTTACTTTAGAATGTCATTGATTCCCCTCCTACATGGGGATAAAGAACTGCACAGAGGAGACTTCGCTTAGCATGCTCCCGGAGGAAGGAAATGTTTTCAGCTCACCTGAAGGCTTTCAGGACATTTTCCTTGATTTATATGGAAAAGCCACATTGCCTTAGTAAGCTGATGGGTAATACTTGAAGGTATATCTTTCTGCTCTCTTGCCAAGATGCACTTAAATCCATTTCTCATAAAAAGAAATCCAGGCTGAGGGCATCTTAACTGTGTCAAAGTTTTCTTTTCCCCCAACACATTGTGAAGTTCATGCTGTTTGGCAATGCTCTGTACTTAATGCAATCAAATTTGTTGCGGGGGGGAGGAACCTAACAAAGTAGACATTTCCAAGAATATAGTTCTTAAATTGCTGCTTCAGGGTAGTTCATTTCCAGCTGAACACTAAATCCATCATTCAGCACAGGTGATAGTCTGCATTGTCAATAAAGCCATTGTCTGGAGATTTTATTTTCCTCCAGAAAAGACAAATTGCTGTGCCCTTTTAAAGGTCTTTGGAGAAGGTTAGAGAAGATCCTGAAGAAAACCCCGTTTTCTTCATGTCAGGTGTGGACACGTGCGCCACTCTGGTGTAGAGACATTTTAGTGGTAACAGGCCCATTCCATTGATGAGCTCTGGAATCATAATATACTAGTAATAGCCATTTCATGTGCCATGGGAAGAAACTTGTCTGTTTACAAATATCAGAAGAAATCTTCCTGAATCAAAAGTCAAAGGAATCACTCTTATTTTTCCCCCAAAAGTTTTATTTACATTCACTTTGTATTTAAGAGATAGAGTGGTCAAATACCAATAGTTTTTGTTTTCCTTGACTGCTCTACATCAGGCAGAGCAGTCTAACCACTAAGCAGTATTTAATCAGTATCTTACTGAACACTTACCAAAGATGTACATTGAAGTTAACTGCGCAGAATCTATAGTGCTTGAAGTGTAGAAGCCTTCAATAAGGAGATGTGTAGGAGAAAATTGCTAGGTTTATGAAAGTAAAACAGTAAATTGCTGTCTAGGTATATCTCTGAGATATTGAGGGTTCAGTTCCAGAGCACTGCAATAAAACATGCATGGTGGTAAAATGAGTCCTTATCTTTTTTGTTGGTGAATGGCCTAGTCTTCAATGTGTAAATAACTCAACATCTATAAAGTACAATAAAACGATGTGTGCCTGTGCGAGTGTCTTACATTTTTAATATAGGTTTTCCCCCCTGATTTTTCCTTGAAAATGACTTCCACTGCACAAATCTCAGAATAAAATAAACAGGCAAAATTATTTTTTTAGAGAACTGAACCCAATAATGGTGCTTTTCTAAGGCAGGGAAGGCAGAGACTTTCAAAACCAGCTTTGTATAAAAAGCAGAGACCTTTGGTAATTTTATCTTAACATTCATTATTTATATTTGAATAATACTGTGAAAATACTGTTAGTGATTACTACTTACTGAATGCTTACTTTTGTAAATGTGTGCACACATATACATGCACACACACATATACCCTAAAAGTGAGACATTATGTTTCATATTGTATTAGTGTTACCCTAAGGACCCACCTCACCCAACCTGCTGCTGTGGCTGGCACCCAACCAGAGCAGCTCCAGCTCCAGCACCTGGCAGAGGGTCTTGGCTGTCACAGTGCCCCTCCAAAGTGGCTGTTGCTCTAAGGGACCAGCCCCTGCACACGAGTGTGGATTAACCACTTAACAAAGCTAGTATGAAAGCTAGACAAAAGTAGTAAAAACAATGGTAACTACAATAATTAGTTTAGGGATGCACAAAATGAAAAGATGTAAACTGAAATAAAAAACAAAATGTGGGGGTGGGGTGAGTAAAAATGTAATTTTAGAACACACTCAAACTTAAAATAGATAGTTTTATATGTATGTGTGTGTATATTACGTATATATATATACACACACACACATATATATATATAGAGAGAGAGAGAGAGCGAGCGAGAGAGAGAGAGGCTGTTATGTGTGTGAGCCTCATGGTAACCACAAAACAAAAACCTATAGTAGATACACAAAACACAGGGACAAAAGAACCTGAGCATAACACTATAGGAACTCATCCACCACAAAGAAAGAAAGCAAAAGAAGAAAAAAGGGACAAAAAGGAACTATAAATCTGTCAGAAAACAATGAACAAAATGGCAGTAAGTACATATCAGTTATAGCTTTAAATGTACAAGTAAATAAATTAAATTATTTAATCAAAGGCATAGAGTCATTGGATGGATTCAAACACACATACACACACACACACACACACACACACAAGACCCATGTATATGATGCCTATAAGAGACTCACTTCACAGAACTACAGACTGAAGGTGTAAGTATAGAAAAAGATATTTCATGAAAGCAGAAATCAAAAGAAAGGGTATCTATACAGTTGACCATGAACAGCATAGGGAATAGGGGCACTGACTGGTCACACAATCAAAAATTCAATTATAACTTAGTCCTCTTCAAAGGCAGATTTCCAACTGCACATAAGAAATACAATTGACCCTTGAAAACCACGGTTTGAACTGTGTGGGACCACTTATACATGTCAGCTGTACTTATATCAAAGTATATACTCTAAGGCAAAGACTGTATTAAGAGACAAAGGTCATTATATAATGGCAAAGGGGTCAATTAAAAAAGACCATATAACACTTGTAAACATATATGTACCCAACATTAGAAGCACCTATGTACTTAAAGCAAATATTAATAGGCACAAAGGAAGACATTGACAGTGAGTGATAAGGAGCTTTAACATTGACATATCAATGGATACATCATCCAGATAGAAAGTCAACATGGAAACATTGATTTTAGTCAACACATTAAGAAAGATGGGCCTAATATATATGTACTAGAGGCCCGGTGCACGAAATTAGTGCACGGGGGTGTGTGTGTCCCTCAGCCCAGCCTGCACTGTCTGTCTGCCCATTTAGTCCCAATGCCACCGGGATTGGGTTTAAATGGGCAGTTGGACATCCCTCTCACAATTCAGGACTGGTCACCCCTAATTGTCCTCCCCTACAGGCCTGGTCCCCCCCCAACTGCCCTTCCCTGCTGGCCTGGTCACCCCTAACTGTCCTCCCCTGCCAAACTGGTCGCTCCTAACTGCCCTCCCCTGTGGGCCTGGTCACCCCTAAATGCCTTCACTTGCCAGCCTGGTTGCCCCCAACTGCCCTTCCCTCCTGGCCTGGTCTCTCCCAACTGCCCTCCTCTGTAGGCCTGGTCCCTCCCCCCCCCCCCCCCAGCTGCCCTCCTCTGCAGGCCTGGGTGCCCCAAACTGTCCTCCACTGCAGGCCTGGTTACCCCTCCCCCCCCACCCAACTGCCTCTCACTGCAGGCCTGATCCCCCCCAACTGCCCTTCCCTGCTGGCCTGGTCACCCCTAACTGTCCTCCCCTGCCAAACTGGTCACCCCCAACTGCCCTCCCCTGCTGGCCTGGTCACCCCTAACTGCCCTCCCTGCTTGCCTGATCGCTCACAACTGCCCTCCCCTGCCGGTCTCGTCCCCCCCCCCCCAATTGCCCTCCCCTGTAGGCCTGGTACCCCCCCCAAGTGCCCTCCCCTGCAGGCCTGGTCCCCCCCAACTGCCCTCATCTGCTGGCCTGCTCACCCCTAATAGTCCTCCCCTGCAGGCCTGATCCCTCCCCCCCCAATTGCCCTCCCCTGCAGGCCTGATCCCCCCCAACTGCCATCCCCTGCAGGCTTGATCTCCCCCAACCGCCCTCCCCTGCAGGCATGGTCTCCCCCACTGCCCTCCCCTGCAGGCCTGGGTCACCCCTAACTGCCCTCCCCTGCAGGCCTGGGTCACCCCTAACTGCCCTCCCTTGCTGTTCTGGTCTCCCCCAACTGCCCTCCTCTGCCAGCCTGGTCACCCCCAACTGCCCTCCTCTGCTGGCCTAGTCACCCTTAACTGCCCACAACTGCCCTCCCCTGCAAGCCATCTTGTGGTGGCCATCTTTGACCACATGGGGGCGGCCATATTGTGTCTTGGAATGATGGTCATTTTGCATATTACTCTTTTATTAGATAGCATGGAACATTCCATCCCCAAACAGCCAAATACACATTCTTTTCAAGTGCATATGAAACATTCTCTAAGTTAGATAATGTTAGGCCACAAAAGAAGTCTCAATAAATTGAAGAAGAGTGAAATATCAAGCATCTTTACTAACAACAATATGAAAAAAGAAATCATATATAAGAATTAAACCAGGAAAACACACAAATAAATGGAGGCTAAAACACCTTTTTTTTTTTTTTATTGATTAAGGTATTACATATGTGTCCTTATCCCCCCATTGCCCCACTCCACCCCCCCCCAGTCATACCCTCACCCCCCTGGCATCTGTGTCCATTAGTTATGCTTATATGCATGCATACAAGTCCTTTGGTTGATCTCTCCCCCTTACCCCCACCCTCCCCTACCTTCCCTCTGAAGTTTGATGGTCTGATTGATGCTTCTCTGTCCCTGGATCTGTTTTTGTAATACAGTTAAA
Organism: Corynorhinus townsendii; assembly: GCA_026230045.1. Classification (NCBI taxonomy): domain Eukaryota; kingdom Metazoa; phylum Chordata; class Mammalia; order Chiroptera; family Vespertilionidae; genus Corynorhinus; species Corynorhinus townsendii. Next base: position 178,023,150 of record JAPDVU010000003.1, read on the forward strand.
CAACATGCTATTAAACAATCAGTGGGTCAATGACGAAATAATTATGCTTATATGCATGCATACAAGTCCTTTGGTTGATCTCTCCCCCTTACCCCCACCCTCCCCTACCTTCCCTCTGAAGTTTGATGGTCTGATTGATGCTTCTCTGTCCCTGGATCTGTTTTTGTAATACAGTTAAACAACATGCTATTAAACAATCAGTGGGTCAATGACGAAATAAAAAAAATACCTTTAGACAAATTAAAATGGGAACACAGTGTTCCAAAATCTATGATACTCAGCAAAAGCACCTAAGGGAACTATAAAAAGAAGAACAAAGAAAAACCCAAAGTTGGTTAAAGGAAGTATATAATAAAGATCAGAGCAGAAATAAATGAGATGACAACTATTATCTTTACTCAGATTCATCAAGAAAAAAACAGAGAGGGCCCAAATAAACTCTGAAATGAAGTACAACTAACAACACAAATGCAAGGGATAATAAGACAATACTATGTACTATTGTATGCCAACAAATTGGACAGCCTGGAAGAAATGGATAAACCCCTCAAAATGTACAACCTTCCAAGACTGAACCAGGAAGAAACAGAAAATGTGAACAGATTGATTGATAGTATCAAAACTGACTCTGTAATCAAAACCTCCCAACAAACCAAAGTCCAGGACCAGACAGCTTCATAGGTTAACTCGACTAAACATTTAAAGGAGAATTAATACTTATTCTCAAAATATTCCAAAAATTGAAGAGGAACAAATGCTTCCAGACTCATTCCACAAGGCCAGCATTACCCTGATTCCCAAATTAGACAAGATCCTGAGAGAGAGAGAGAGAGAGAGAGAGAGAGAGAGAGAGAGAGAAAAGAAGGAAACTACAGGGCAATATCCCTGATGAACAGAGATGCAAAAATTCTCAACAAAATATTAAAACAAATTTAACAATACATTATAAGGATCCTATACCATCAGGAAGTGGAATTTATTCCAGGGATGCAAGGATGGCTTAATATTTGCCAGTCAACAGGATGTACACATTAGTAAAACCAAAGGTAAACATATGATCATCTCAGTCGATGTAAAAAAAGCATTTGAAAACATCCAACATCCATTTATGATAAAAACTCCTAACAAAGTATGTCTAGAGGGAACATACTTCAACCTAATAAAGGCAATACATGATATACCCACAGTTCACTATCGTCAATGGTGAAAAATGGAAAGTTTTTTCTCTAAGATCAGGAGCAAGGTAAGGATACCCACTCTTGCTGATTTTATTCAACATAGTATTAGAAGTCTTAGCCATAGCAACCAGACATTAAAAAGAAATAAAAGGCATCCAAATTGGAAAGGAAGAAGGAAAACTCACTACTTGCAGATGATGGCATGATACTGTATATAGAACATCTTAAGAAACACATAACAAAAACTATTAATAATGTTGCAGGATACAAAATTAATATACAGAAATATGTTGGGTTCCTACACACTAATAATGAACTATCTAACCAAGGATATGAAAGAGCTGTACTCTGAAAATTAAAAGATGTTGATGAAAGCAATTGATGACACAAATAAATGGAAGGACATATTGTGCTCAAAGATTGGAAGAATTAAAATTGTTTTAATGCCATACTACCTAAAGCAGTCCAGAGATTCAGTGCAATTTTCATAGTACTAGAACAATCCCAAAATTTATATGGAACTGCAGAAGATCCTTAATAGCTACCAAATGTTTAAGAAGAACAGGTTGGAAGTATCACACACTCTGAATTCAAAATGAATGTCTATAGCAATAAAACAATATGGAACTTGCATAAAAGCAGACACATAGATCCATGGAACAGAATAGAGAGCTCAGAAATAAATCCATGCCTGTATGGTCAATTAATCTATGACAAAGGAGGCAAGAATACACAATGGAGAAAAGACAGTCACTTCAATAAACAGTGTTGAGTGAACTTGACTAATAACATGCAAAATTATGAAAATGGACCACTTTCAGCATACACAAAAATGAAAAAGATTAAGGAGTTAAGTGGAAGACCTTAAACCATAAAATTCTTAGAGGAAACAGTAGTAGTAAGTAAACTCTTAGCAATATATATATATATATTGTATATTTTTGGCTATGTCTCCTCAGGCATAGACAAGAAAAACAAATGGGATTACATCAAACTAAAAGCTTTTTTGCACAGAAAAATAAATCACCAAGACAAAAAAAGCAACTTAATACATAGGAGAATATATTTGCAAATGGTATATGAGATAAAGTATTAATATCCAAAATATACTGTATAAAGAACTCATACATCACAACATCAAAATAACCCAAACAAACTGATTAATAAATGGACAGGGCACCTGAATAGACATCTCTCCAAAGAAGATATACATATTGCCAATAGACATGTGAAAGGCTGCTGAACATCACTAATAATCAGGGAAATGCAAATCAAAACCACAATGAAATAACACCTCACCCTTTTCAGAATGGCTGTTATCAAATAGACAATAAATAACGTGTTCTTGAGGATATGGAGAAAAGGGAACCCTCATACTGCTGGTGGGAATGTAAACTAGTGCAGCCACTGTGTCAACAGTATGGAGGTTCCTCAGAAATATAAAAGGAGAGCTACTGTACGACCAGCAATTCAATTTCTGGGTATCTGTCCCAAGAAAACAAAAACACTAATTCCAAAAGCTGTATGCACCCGTATGTTCATTAATTACCATAGCCAATCTACGGAAGCAAGCTAGGTGTCCATGGATAGATGAGTAGATAAAGAGGTTAAGATGTATATACACACGTAGTAGAACCTTTTCAACTACATGGATGGACCTAGAGGGTACTATGCTAAGTGAAATAAGGCAAAGAGACACATGCCATTTTATTTCACTCATGTGGAATCTAAAAGCCAAAATAAATGAACAAACAAAACAGAAATGATTCATTGATAACAGAAAATAAAGTAATGGTTGCAGAGGCAGGGTGGGGTGGAGGGCTATGGGCAAAAAGGTAAAGAGCATTAAGAGGTGCAAACTTGCAGTCATAAAATAAGTCATGGGGATACATTGTATAGCAGAGGGACGATAGTCAATATCATAATTTTGTGGGGCAAGTTACTAGACTTGTCGAGGTGGTCACTTTGTAAGGTACATAAGCGTTGAATCACGATGTTGAATCACACGATGTATCACATGCTATTTTTGTACCATCACTCTCTTCTTCCTCTCCTCGTCCTCCCTATGTTCACTTACTACCTGCTTTTCCTTCACCTAGGCCCAGCTCTGAAAGAATCAGGGCCCTCTGGCCTAATCTGACCCCAGACAGGGACCTTCCTTTGGGGCACAGGGGCAGGGCCACTTTTTGAAATTATTCATTGTTAAATTAGCACATTTCTGTATTACAACTTCCTGGTCAGTCTCTAATACTAATACTTTGCAGTGGTTTCTACAGTTTTTCTGACGCAGTAGGTGTTACCTACAAATTCAGTATTTTGTGTCTAGAGAGCTGTCTGCTTTAATATCTGTGGGGATTGATGGTGGCTCTAAGTACTTAGGTAGCCCTTATTAAGCGATAAATATTTGTGCTTGGCTGGTGTGGCTCAGTGGTTGATCGTTGACCTAGGAGCTAAGAGGTCACTGTTTGATTCCTGGTCAGGGCACATGCCTGGGTTTCAGGCTGGATCCCCAGCTGTGGGTGTGCGGGAGGCAGATAATAGATGATCTCTCTCATCATTAATGTTCCCTTCCTCTCTGAAATCCACACTGCTTTTCTTAATTCTGTAAGGATTAAGCATAAAAAATGAAGACATTTCCTTTAAACATCATATTACCATGTAATATCCTCTTTTGTTAAGCATCCTGAGCGTACAGTGTAAGCAATCCCCTAAGGCTGGAGGTCTGAGAGGAGCGGAGACCACTGAGGAGGCCCTGCGGACGTCCTGAGATGGCTCTTGGAAAGTACCAGAGGGTCTGGAGTTGACTCAGTATTTGTTTACAGTGGTCCCTTTCAGAGAATAAGCTGCAACGAAAAATCGTTTCTGGGAAGGAGCTGGGGTTAAAATGCACAAATTCTTGATACAATTCATTTTGGGAGAGTTTAAGAAAGACTGTTTAAAGATCTGTGAAAAGTAGCAAAGGAAGTCATAGGCCATAATAAAAAACAAGCAAAAGGATCTTCAGCTTCTCCCCTCTATTGAAAAACAAACCATTTAATCTTGTTTTGCTATAGAATTTAGCAAAGGATAACCTTAGTTTTTATTGGCTACATAAAGAAGAGTTCAGTCTTTTCTGAGATTTGTGAAATCATGACTTTCTTATTCTGAAATCGAACAGTGTTTCCAGGATCCGTTTTTTTCATTCCTCTTATATGTGTGGCGTATAAAGAGGCATGGACTCTGGAAACAGACTGCCTGGATTGTAATTGCAGCCTCACAACTTCAGGTGATTTAGTCGACCTCTTTGCGCTTCAGTTTCCACTTCTGTAGCATGGAGATTATTGTAATATCTGTCTCAAAAATTACTTTGAAGATTGAATGATTTAATGGTAAAACTGTGAGAACAGTGCTTGGCACATTATAAACTACTAGGGGCCCAGTGCACAAATTCGTGAACCTTAAAAGGAACTGTGGACTAAGAGGCTGTGGTAGGCACAGGAGCAGATCTCGGCCCATCTTCTGTACCCCCACCCAGCCCCTCCTACCGCAGCCCCTGGTCCCCTGTCTGCTGGCAGCACTGTTCCTGCCGCCGCTCCCATGCGCTGATGGCGCCCAGTGAGTGATGGCTTCGGTGCCAGCTGCGGGTGCAAACAGGGCCAGCGCCAGCAGCAGGTGAAAGCAGGGCCATCACTGGCAGTGGGTGCAAGCAGCAGCTGCTGCCGCTATCACCCACCCCTCAGGAGCAGGAGGAGGTGACGAAGCCCTCAGGGGCAATTGGGGCTGGTGCCAGGTGTCTGCTAGTAGGTGCGAATGGTGGCTCTGGTCCTGGCAGCGGGTGTGTGAGCAGGGTTGGCGCCAGCAGCAGGTGTGAGCTCTGGGAGGGACTCTGCGCATTGGAGCAAAGAATTTTCTGTAACCACCAGAGGCTTGCCCCAATGACAGCGACCGGCACCTTGCCTTAGGCTGGTGTCCCCGTTCACCTGCTCCACCATTCCACCGTGGCCGATGCCCACCATGTCCCATGCACTGCTGCCTGCTGCCGACACCTGCCATGTTCCGCATGCACCCCCTGGTGGTCAGTGCATGCCATAGCAACTGGTTGTTCAGTTCCACCATTTGGTCTATTTGCATATTAGGATTTTATATATATAGATTATTATTGAGATTGAGCTTATCCACAAATTAACCAAGGGTGTGCTAAAAGTAACTGACTTGTGCACCTTTTGCATTTTTATTTATTTATTATTAATATATTTTTATTGATTTCAGTGAGGAGAGGGAGAGGGAGATAGAAACATCAATGATGAGAGAGAATCATTGATTGGCTGCCTTCTGCACGCCCCACACTGGGGAAGGAGCCCACAACCCAGGCATATGCCCTGACTGGGAATCAAACCATGACCTCTGGGTTCATAGGTCAATGCTGAACCATTGAGCCACACCAGCTGGGCACCTTTTTGCATTTTTAAGAGTAGGTTTCGTATAAGTAATGAGAAGCCAGAATTGATTCCACTGGGTGCCAGTGTATTCTGCTATATTTTGTGAAAAACACTTCTTAGTTTTTTTTCCCCTCTCCTTACTTGATGCGATAACCTATTTCATTCACTCAATAAATATTTCTCCATTGCCTGCAACATTCTGGGCATGAGGAAGAGGGTAATAAACAAGATCCTCTGCACTTAAAGAGCACTAACCCACGCCTTTTCACTGTCCTGTGAATTGTAGACCTCCTGCAGCCCGTGTAGAAAACAGTTCATTTTACTCCTCTTCTTCCCTATTGTGTAGTAAAACCATTTGGTGATTTGGGCTACACACTTTGCACATAGTTTCTTAGAAGTTATCCTTTGTGTGTGTGTGTGTGTGTATATCTTTTGATATACAGTTTTTATAAACATTTTTATTGTAACTGTCACTGCATTTTTGTTAGCTTTTCCTTATGTCTGAAGGATCTTAGAAGTCTCTTTAGAGGGGATTTCTCTAACCAACACCCTTGAACTTAGAAACTGGAGAACAAAGAGTTAGAAGTGGCACCTTCTGTCACGGTTCTCTAGCCAGTGCTTCTCACAGCACTGTCACTCGGTCCCAGTTTCCAGGGAGCACTACCTGCCTGCTGAAGTGTGACTGCAGTACTTCCTATTCTGGGAGAGTAACACTGGACTCCAAGCACTTGTTGGGAAGCCTATGCTGGTTGTTTTGAACATTACTGAGCCAAAGGACTATCCAACTACTCACGTGTGGAAGCAGCCTTATCTGTGGCATAGCTAGCATTGCCTGCTTGTTTACATGTGGAAGAATGTGAAAAAAAAGACAAAGGAAAAGAAAGGAAAGGCAGTCAAGTGTGTCCTAATGATCTTTAGCAGGTGAGACCAAATTGATGTTATTCAGTCTAGATTTTTGGGTTCTCTGTGGTCATACACATGCAATAGACATAAACCTCGTCTCTTTAAGTGACACACATTCTGACATTTTATAATAAAAGGTCATGAATTAATTCATTGCCACAGATAATTTTTGAGGAGAGTAGCTGTTCCCAAATGGTAAAAGAGCATCATTGGTATTTTCTCCAGCAAAGACAGGAGATAGATGCTAATAATAAAACATAATAAAGCATAAAAAACTCTTCGTGGTTTTCTTTTCAATAAAACACAAGTGATTCCATTGTCCTATCATTTAAAATGTCAATCTAATTAGTAGGTTTGTGTTGAAAACTCTGTTTTTTTTTTTTTAAAAAATGAGGTGAAAACTTAATTCACTACTATGTCCAACATTTTTCTTAATGTAGAGAACAGTAGTGAAAAAGTGTGGCAAAGCCCTGGCTGGTTTGGCTCAGTGAATAGAGCATCAGCCCGCAGACTGAACGGACCCGGGTTTGATTCTGGTCAAGGGCGTGTACTACCTTGATTGTAAGCTCAATTCCTACTCCTGATTGGGGTGTGTGTGGGAGGCATCCGATTGATGTTTCTCTCTCACATTGATATTTCTCTCTCTGTGTGTCCCTTTCCCTTCTACTCTCTCTCAAAAAACAAACGGAAAAATTTCCTTGGGTGAGGATTAGCAACAACAAAAAAGTGTGGTAAAAACAAAGTAGGAACCTGTAAAATAAAAAGGTAAATGAGAGGCCTGGACTATTCAAACCTCTTGACTCAGTGAGATGTCCTCGACATTAATGTGACTCCGGGATTAGTGGAAGGAGCCCCAGGAATCCCAGGCTGTAACTCCTGCCCTGCTCTTGGATGTGCACCTTCTTGCAGTTGCTCCTGGCCCCGCAGGCAGAAGGGCCCTGTGCTGGGTTTAATGCTCTGTGGTTGCTGTCTGGAAGTTCTTCATGGTGTTTGAATGAGGCAACCACATTTTCATTTTGCCCTCTGCCCTATGAATTATATGGCTAGTTCTGGCCATTAACAGGTTACTTTTCTGAATTTCACCCAAGGCAACAAAGATCTTTGATAGATCTCAAAATTTGAAATTCTGTGAGTCCCAACAGAGTTTTCTAGACACCCAAAGTTCCTGATCCACCCTCTTAGTGGGTCTCAACCAGGAGCAAGTTTGCCCTCTAGTGGACATTGAGCAGTGTCAGGGGACATTTTTAGTTGTCCCAGATCAAGGGAAGGTGCAACTGGCATTTAGTGGGTAGGAGGAAGTTTAATCCTACGAATGCTCAGGACAGCCTTCACTCTCTTAGCCTCAAATTCAAGGCTGCCAAGGTTGAGAAACTCCACGTAGCTCATTATTTGTCTCCAACACCTGTTTCTGGCCCAGGGACATTATTCAGTGCTCATAGAACCTGTGGGTGCAACCTGGATCTTAGGGGGTTGTATTCCTTACTGTATTCAGGTTGCATGAGGTTCAGAACAGAGATGCTGTCCTGAGGCACTTCCTCTTCTCACATTTATCCAGTTAACTGCTGGGCACCCAACCCTCGTAAAACCTTCAGGAAAACACACGGTGCTCACAGCTGGTGGGCGGCTTTCCAAGGTGACCTTGTACTGCTGCTCTCACCTGTTGGGCTGCTGGCTTACCAAGTTTTGTTTTGTTTTCTTCCTGTTTTTACCAAGTTCTTTAGGTATGTCCCCAAATCTGTTTATGGCATTGCACAGGTTGCTGTAATGTAATGCAATGTAATCAACTATTATAGGAATTTAGGGAAAGAAAAGTACTTAAAAGTTAAGAGATTCCATGAAAATCCAAATTAAGTGCTTTGGAGAGATTCAGCAAAGGTGTCACTAAAGAAAATTGCACTCGAATTAAATGTAGGCAAGATAACACTAAAAGATTTTGGAGAAAATCATTAAAATTAGATCCTGTGTTGAATTTGCATAACGGTTTAAAGTTTTCACTTGTTCTTTATGCAGATTACAGAGTTTTTGAAAGAAAAAGAATAGCCCGCTGATTCATGCTCAGAGAAAAGGCCTTGTCCTACATCACAAGATTTCAGAGTGAATGGCATTTAAATATTTTAGGATTATATGAATTATTTGATTTAGGAAGGCAACTTTAGATGACTTACTAACGCGTCAGACATCAGGGCTTCTATTATATTTTCTGGTGAAAAACAAAGAAAAGGAATATAATTAAATATTTTTCTTTTGCCACTTCTAGAGCCAAACAACTCTCAGTTCTGTGAATAATTTTTTTGACTTAATACCAACTTAAATCTTAAGAAGATACTTCTTTCATTTTTTATTCCATAAACATCAGCCTAAGGTCTGGCTCTTGCCAGATGCAGTACTGACGCATTCAGGGGCTGTTTGCATTTGTTTCAGTTCATATATTTTCTTCCTTGAATTTTCCAGGTGCCTATATAGATTAGAGGTAAAGTGTCACATTCCTTTAAAATTGAACAGGTATAAACAATATGATCAGAAGTGCAATCAAATCACTTCATTTCAAAATACTGTTGGAAGTGAGGTAAGAGATGTTTGTCAGCATTTTCATGCTGGTTTTTACCTTGTTATTCTCTCGTTAGAATTCATGTTCCTGAATTAGATTTGAGAGCAGAGTTCTGAGTCTCTCAATACTGAACTTGTTAAGAGAGAGAGAAAAAAAAAGAAAGATGGATTGATTCCTCTTTAATATAAATCAACCATTGGTACTTTTTGTTAACATTTTAAAATAATGTTTTATTTTTCATCAGTCATTATTTTGCAAATGTCATGGAACAATTTATAGGTGTAAGCATCTTATCTCTACATCTCTATATATATAAAAGCCTAAATGACCGAAACAACTGGTCGACCGGTCGCTATGAAGCACACTGACCACTAGGGAGCAGATGCTCAACTCAGGAGCTGGCCCCTGGTGGTCAGTGTACTCCCACAGCAGGAGTGCCACTCAGCCAGAAGCTGGGCTCATGGCTGGCGAGCGCTGCTGTGGCGGTGCAAGCCTCTCCCACCTCCACAGCAGTGCTACCAAGTGGCAGTGGCAGGTGCAGTGGGCCAGGATGAACGGGAGCAGCGCCTGGCCCCGGCTCGGGCTCCTCCCAGGCCACCTGCTGCTTCAGGCCGAAACCGGCATTCTGACATTCTCCGAGGGGTCCCAGATTGGGAGAGGGCGCAGACCAGGCTGAGGGACCCCACCAGTGCACGAATCCATGCACTGAGCCTCTAGTTTGGTCATAAAAGCAAAGAAAGGATTTAACATTTATGATCAAAGACATCAGGCTCTTTTTTTAAAAAAAGTAGTTTAACAATAAATAAATGCAGTCTCCCTTTAAAAAGTTAGAACATTATAGAGAAAGCTAAATTTTTCTTTGCCCATCTGATATTGACTTGGAGTCCACAACCATACAGATTTTTTATAGGTGTGGTATCATAGTGCATTGATTGTTTAGTTAATTTATTCAGTTAAGTTGTGTCCATTTGAACCAGCTCTTCTATAAATCTAGCTCATTCCTTTTAGCTGTTAACTGATATTTCAGTTATGAATACACATTTTATCAGATTGTTCTTCTGTTAATGGACATAAGTTGTTTTGTATCAACAGGAATGAAACATGTTTTGTTGAGCACTTGTACATGTTTTTCTCTGTAAAAATTGGTAGAGAAGCTAAGTAACTTTTGCAAAATTCACCCTTGTTAGAAGTAGTGGAGCTAAAAATTCAAAACAAAGCTGATCTTATTAGAACCATAGGCATTCATCAATGTGCTTGCTATATAAGGCTATCCTTTTTATCATCTAAAATTCATGTGAGTCTCATCCTGGCCAGTGTGTGTGGCTCAGTTGATTGGACTTCATTGGGTTGATATGAGAATTAAATTAAGGTATCTAAATGGCTTGCAACAGTGCTAGGCACACAATAATTACATAAGAATGTCTATTATTATAATTATTTTTTTGCATAAGTATTGCAGCAGAATAAGACAGTAGATTAGTATATTACTTTGGAATTAGGCCATCTGGACATTAATCTCACTTCTACCAATTATTAGCTTTGTGTCTTTCGGATAACATAAACTTTCTGTATCTCAATTTTCTTATCTATAAAAGGGTAAAAATTATTTTCTTTTTGTTGTTGTTGTGTTTTGGTTGTGTGGTATTACATGAGATACCGAAAAATTTTTCTTCGTGAATTCTCAGTAACTTATTGGTTCAATGTATTTCTTTAAAAAAACACATGATACTCCTTGAGAGTTCCTGTGTTTGGGGAGGACTTACTTTTTTATATCAGGAGTTAAGGCATACTAGGGATTTAGAATGTTATTAGACCCTTCAATAATCAACTTAGTAGGCATCTCAGAATTAGCTACCCCACTGCACAGCATGCCCAAGACATCATGCCAATGCCAGACTTAAGATTCAAGAACCATTATAGGTGTTTGCCTGTAGGATAGTTCTGACTTTGAAATTTGGTTCTTGATGTCAGCTTCCATTCATTATGTGGTTAATTGTTCTTCTCTTTCCTTTTACTTGATGCTTGGAGATACCCATTACTTTATTAGGAAGCTAGCACTGCATTAAATATTACGCATTCAAATTTATCAAAGATTTGAGTTAAGTAGAGTAATTCATACACTATTCTGTTTGAAGCAGAAGTTAAGGCTAGCATAATTTATAAGCTTCCCTTCAATAGATACTGCTTTTTAAAAACTCAATTTTTTCTTGATTATATAACTGTTTTAATTCACAATTTTTGGGGGTATGTGAACTGTATATAAGTTTCGACTTCTGGATCAGTGATTTTCAGACATTCTCTCTGTCTCATCCCCATTATGATTCTGCCATTCTTCACCAGGGGAAAGGAGGAAGGTGGAGCACGGAGCTTGGCAGTGAGTCTGTGGCTGATATGCCCATTAAGTGGGTATCCCTCTCCAACACCTACAAATCGCAAATCTAAATTATTGATCCTTAGTTTGTGTGACGAGTAATCATACTTTACCCTGCAGATTGGAATCTCATGTAGTACATTTTTTGCTTTACTGAATTTGTGAATTCCAGTATAGAGGAATGATTTTTTCCCTTCTGTTAGATCATTGTGTGGGTTTATAAATGTTCTTAGTTTATCACCACAGTTCTAGTTGATTCAGGTTATATAAAGGCATCTTTTTTTTTTTATAAACAGTCTTTGTTTTCAAGGTACTTTACATTTTATCCTTGGTGACTGTAGCCTTTGGGGAGCAGGGATTAAACAAATACTGACACAAGAGGTTGCAGAATGAATTAATTCTGACTTGTAATAAGTCAGGTGGCCATTCTCGAAGAACAGTTTCAGAATCACTATAATTCAAGCCATACAAGACAGAAATCTAATCCCATATCCCCCTTACGGAAAGTCTTTTCATCTGATGGGAGGTAGTGGTTATTTGTAGTTATAACCTGAAATTGTTCATTATAAAGTGCAGTCTTCTGAGGTGATTTTTAGGTATAGTTAACTTTGTTTTTATTACTATAAGAGTCTAAAACAGTGTCCTGTGAATTATAATTTATTAGCAATGCCTTGTATGCTGCTACAGGTTACTATTGGTAAATAATTAGATAGCATTTTAATAGAATCTTAGACTTACTTGTCAGACTGATATTAAATGGTATTAATAGCTGTCAGAATTTAGAGCTTTTTAAAGTTGTATCAGAGATTCACTAATTTAAAAAGTAGTAGACTTACTTTAAAAAAAAGTAATTCTCCATCTATCCAATTTCCAAATAAATATTACCGTCATCTATAAAGTGGTAGAACACGGAAATATTTAATTTGTAAGTCATAAATATGTGAACAAAATTTTGCCTTGCATTATTGCTTTTGGAAATTTCTTATTTTGAACTTTTATTATGTTTACCCAGTTATTTGGCCTCGCGAAATAAATTTCTGAACAAAATTTTGCTTCTAAAGTTTAAGATGGTTGATAGCTTAAATATGTTATATTTGTTGTAGAAGAAGTGGTCAGGATTCTGTTTATTTCAGATTAACTTCATTTTGTGATTATTGGAGAATTTCAGCAAATTTAATTTTATTTATAGATGTTTACATCCCAGTGGTGCTAAATAAAGTGAACTTTGCGAGATTGTAGTTTCAGTGCCCTGAGCGTCATTAAGCCCCAGAATGCAGAGTGTTGACTGAGAAGTCAGAAGACCTGCATTCTCCTTCCGACTCCCTTGGTAATTAGCTTGTGACCTTGTGGATGGCACTTAACTCCGCTCCTCGTCATTTTCCTCATCTTTTTCTGCCTCTTTTCCTCATAGAGTCATTATGAAGGAGAAATGAGAAAAATTGGGGGATGGTAAAAAAATTTAGAACTCTAAGACACTACTTTTTGTGTAAGGCAGTGTTCTGTGGTGTCATTTTTAAAGATGAGATTACAGCACAGGCTAAGAGTGATGATGTGGTCTACTCACCTGCCTCTTTATTCCAAATCAATTTTTAAAATATTCAGGAACTATTTTTAGTGATTTTTTTATAAGTCTCTCTGAACGACGATTTGGAAAGTCATCACATAATAGTTTGTTATTTGTTTCCCCTCCCCAGTATTTATTTGCAGCCAGTTTGGATGTTAGCAATACACTTTAAAAAAACACCACAATTGTTTATTAATTTTTATAGGGAGAGGAAGGGAGAAGAGAGAAACATCAATGTGAGAGCATAACATCTATCGGCTGCCTCCTGCACACCCACTACGTGGGATCCAGCCTGCAACCCAGGCATGTGCCTTGACCAGGAATCGAACCAGCAACCTTTTGGTGCACAGGACGACTTCCAGGCAACGGACCCACACAGGCCCAGCAATGCACTCTTAGTTGAAGACCCAGCTTGAATATATGCCAAAGTTAGTAAGGTTGAGGAAACATTCTGCAAACAGCGGAACATACCAGTGTTTATCCTTTTATTTTGTGCTTCCAAAGACTTCTATTTCCTCAGCCTTGCTGATGTTTATGTATGTTAACATAATTTCTCCTGAATGTCCCTGACCTTCCTTACTGTTTTCTCTCTTGATAAGAACCTGGAGCTGTCCGGATTTGGGGAATGTCTAGCAGCCTGTGCGTGGAGCTGGTTGCTCGTTCAGCATTTCTTAGAATTTAGTGATCCATTGAGATCAAGTAGAAATGGATTGCTATGGACTAAATTGTATTCCTCCAAGATTCATGTTCAAGTTCTAACCCCTAGGACATTAGAGTGTGACCTTATTTGGAGAAAGGGCCTTTACAGAGGTAATTAAGATTAAATTAGATCATATGGGTAGAGAGAGCCACCATGACTGGTGTCCTAATAAGAGGAAGAGACAGCAGGGATGTGCACACACCGAGAAAGACCATGTGAGGACACAGCGAGAAGACGGCCATCTGCAAGCCAAGGAGAGAGGCCTCTAGAGAAGCCAAACCTGCTGACACCTTGGACTTCTGTCCTCCAAAACTGAGAGAAAATCAATTTCTGTTGTGTAGGCCCCCCAGTCTGGGATTTTTGTTGTGGCAGCCTTGGCAAACTAATACATGCAGTTTCTCAGATCCCTGGTGCTTGGCAATCCCAGTGTATGTGTCAGCCACCAGGGTGTAAGATATACCCCCAGAGACCACATAATCTGCATGTATATTCAGCTTCAATTGAATTTATAGTGGTTCACGGATTTTACAGTTTGGAAGTTTATGTTTTTGAAAGTAGACGTGATGTCAAAGCTACTTCTAGCATGGAAAAGACAAAGAGGACAGACAGTATTTGCAATAAATAATCCATTTAAAAAGCTGACTCTTACATCTTTTCTAGTTTTATATGTTTTTTTACTTTAAAGTTCTGGAGGAATTAATGCAAGGCTTAAAATATGTTTAAGAGACACACACAATGTAAATTCTTCTTGTGGTTGTTTTTGTTTTACTCATTGCTTATCCATATAAATGATTCACACCAAGTTACTTACTGTTTTGATGTTAATATTAATGAAACAATTTATGAAGGTTTTTAAAACTATTTTTATTGATTTTTTTTTGAGAGGGAAGGGGGAGAGGGAAATGTAGGGAAAAAGAGGACAGAGAATCATTGATGTGAGAGTAAAACATTGGACTGCTGCCTCTTGCACGCCCCTTACAGGGATTAATCCCCCAAGCCATGTACCCTGACTAGGAATTAAGCTGGCAACCTTTTGGTGTGTAGGCCAGGGCTATGTATGAAGCTTATTGGGGAAAAAAATTAATGATTTTTAGTTGACTTAATTTTGATTTTCAAATATTGAGTCTTGTTCAGATGCCTATTTACTGGAATCAGCTTTACATCTTTCTATGTGTAGTGCTATATACAATTTCAAAATGCTAATATATGCATCATCTCATCCCATCCTCCCCAAAATCTGTTGAGATTAGCAGTACTCTCTTAATTTGCTAAGAAAGATTCCAGGAAAGTTAGGATACTTTTTTTAGTCACACAGTGACTTCATGGATTCCACATTTTTGAAGTCCCCATCCAGAGTTCTTTTTCTATTTCTTGGGCCCAGGTAGACTAAGCCCTAAGGAATGAGAAATATATTTGATGTGTGTGTGAGAGAGTGTTGATGTGTGTGTGTGCCCTTAAGTTGTTTCTAGTCCCTCTCTTTGCTCTTCTGATAATATTGTGGAGTGGTGATATGTTTGGGTTTTTCCCTTTTGTGTGTGTGTGTGTGTGTGTGTATGTGTGTGTGTGTGTGTGCGTGTGCGTATACAATATGTGCAGTGATATCCAAATACAGCTTGAAGCAGTGAAAAGATTAGTTCTCATCATCTGTAAGTCTGGATAGCAGGATGTGTGCAATTCCTGCTTAAAAAAAAAAAAGATTTTAAGGTGTCTATAGCTGTTGCTTCTTATTTCAGTGAATACCAGAATCTGTTTATAGTAGTTAAGGATAAGACCCAAAATCTGTATCTCTTAAAAAACATCCCCTATAATCTTCAGCTTCCTAAGGTAGACAGCAGTTCATGAAGATGATGTGTTAGTATTCAGCTAACTATTAAGCTAGCTCATTGTTCCTCAGACTTCATATTGAATCCCTGTCTTCACGTTTCCTAGCAACTGACTCACATGTGGAGGATGCAGAGGGAAAACCACCAGGGACCTGATCTGCATTTCTCAAACAGCATCTGAGAAATGGTACCCAGACTACATTGTTTCTCTTCACAGTTTCTACTGAAAGCTTGCCTTTTATGTGTATTAGCTTTTAAAGAGAATACCCATTGAAGATGAGCATGAAAAATTAGTGATGATAAACCATCAAAGCCAAATTATTGGAAATTTTCTTCAGTAGTAATATTTTTTTAATAAGCCTTGCTATTACATCTTGAAATAGTGGTTACTGGGATAAGAAGATGAAATCCTGTTTTATATTTGAGAATTAAGATCTTTATTATTATAAGGTCATTCCTCATAGATGCCTAAATACTTGTCCATGATTGTAAAATAAGATGCATTTTCAGTTTTTTCCTTAAAGGAAAGGAGGGCAATGTACCATAAATATACTACACATAATGTATGTTGTGTGTAACTTAGTACACACATGTATGAATTTTAAGCCTTTAGATTGGTGAATTGAAAAAATGCTTTGTGAGCTAAATAAATGATAAATGATAAATGTTATTACATTTAAGCAAGGAAAAATAACCTGCTCCCAATTGATAGAAACATGATGTTAGTTTTAACATGTTTAAAATAGCAACTATTATTTTATATTTTTATTAACTTAATCATATCACTTGATTTTGGTGGTCTATAATGTAAAATATAATGACCTTTAGCTGTTAATAATTCTAATACATATCTATTAGAAAATACTGGCTTTTTGATGACAAGAATCTGAAGTGATACCACTTTCTTTCTTAACTGTCACTCTGCCATTTGCTGAGGTTGGCCCTAGGAAAGGGGATGGAAAGGAAATCATAGAGTAATGGGGCAAGTGGCAAACGAGAGTACGAGGAAAACATAGGAAAGATGAAGTGTGAGTTAAAAAAATGGCTATGACCAGTGAAAGGTGGATGGTGGAAATTAGCAATGCTGTTACTTCTTTCTCCCTACCACCTCTATGAAAGTATTAATATGTTTATTCTCTTGTCCAGTATTGGGTTTGCTAATGAGGCTAGTACCTATCAGGAGAAACTGGTGTCATTCATGGAATATCCAGATTGAAAAAAGAATAAGGTAGGAAACATACCTTAATCATGCAGTCCTTAAGTGTGAGCTGAGAACCATTTTTCTCCCGTGTCAGATGAAGGCTTGGGCTACAAGCCTTCGGTGGGCCTGTGCTGATCCATTGAGAAGTTCTCCTTGACTTGCAGCCAGCTTAGAAAACTAAATATTTTCCATCTAGTTCATCGTATGGTCTTTAAGTTCGTGGGGTTCAAACATGAAAATATTTTCCTTTTCTCTACTCACTGAGCCCAACAGTGAAACTTGGCAGAGCTGCTCTTCCTCAGAGGTACACAGAATTCTCAAATTCCACTCCCCAGTTTTTCCATGTCTCTTGGACTTAAACTTTAGTTTCATATCTGAATGAAAGCGTTGTCCTTCATATCAGATGAGTTCAACGTGGTATTGCTGCCTGCTCAATGACAGTTGTTCCGGCTCTTCCATCCTCATTCCTGCCATCACTCTCCAGTTCTCTTTCCTTCCTACTCAAGCAGACACGGGACACAGGTCAGCAAGGATGCCTCACGTGTCCAGTGGGGTGTTGGTCTCTCCCTTTCATGCAGGCACTACCTATCTTTATCTTTATGGATGATTTTCTTGACCCCTTATGGGATGTGAGGAGCATCATTCCTATCTCACATGGGCACTCCTTTTAGAATATAGGCTACTTAATTGCCCCTCAGTGCACCACAGCTTTGGGTCCTATTCATGGCATCAATCAAAAATGTTCCACTCACCATGCTGTTATTTTTTTCACATGTGAGTATAAGGTTGTCTAATGTTCTTTCTTTGAAAGTACTGCTCCTTATACTGACATCATAGTCCTACTGCGTTTTTTATTATTTTCCATATGAAGTGGTGATAGTACATGGTTGTTGGTTTCTTTTTGTTTCTGATGGAAAGATTAAAAGCCGCAAGCCCTTTATGCAGATTCAGTAAGCCCAGAGGTTCTCTAAGGCATTCCTTTTCTCCTTATGCTTAAGGTCTGAGTAAGGTGCATCCACTAAGTAACCTGAAGTTGATTGTAAAAGCAGAGAGAAGCAATCATTGTGGCATGGATCACAATTGTATCCAAAACAGTGACTATCACTGAGTTTCCAATGTTTCTGGCTTGTCTGGCCTCCAGCCTCAGCAGTGACGGTATCTGTGGCCTGGTTCAGAACTTTCTGGTGTGTGGGTGTGGAGATGAGGGAGTGTGGGAGGTCGGCCTGAAGTCCACAAAGCCTGTGAGGGAGCTGTCATTGCCTGAGGGGACCTGACCCAGAGCAGAGGAAAAAGGTCCATCCACCAGCCACTGACTGGTCCAGGGCACAAGGCACTCCTATCTGCAGTGGTTGGAGTTCCTTCATTAGCCAAGGAAACATTATTTCACAGTGTTGTCAATACAGAGTAAGTCTTTTGAATGAAGCTAATTGCTGTTTATGAAATGTCTAGCTAAATGAATGCATAAACAAATGAATAAATATTGAGGGTGAGCAACAGAAGGTGCGGTGCAGGGAGGGAGGGATGCTGCAGTGCTGAAAAAATAGAGAAGACATGGGCCTTGATTCCTAGGTTTGTAAATGTAATAAAATTGAGACTAATTTGAATGTTTGTGTGTGCGTGACAGAGAGGGAGAGAGAGAGAGATTGGAAATTTGAGAAGCATTGATACTTTGGCTTTTACTGAAACTTTTAGAGACATTTCACAGTGCCTAAATTTTCTAAACTATGATCATATAATGAATAAATTAAGTGTGGAGGTATTACATGTACGTTTCCCAAGCATCACCACCATTAGTAGTTTCTGTGAAGCAGGTCCACCTGGTGATAGACCTAGAACCAGGGTTGGAGGAATCTCTTCGCTTTCTATGCATTGTTTCTCTTACATTGTATCAGGAGAGCAACTCCTTCCAGACTTTGCCTCTCTGCTATGTGCTGAGATACCATTCCCAGAATATGGTAAAGTCAGAAACGCAAGTGGACCAGTTCCACTTGTGCTTTTAATGTTGTTTAGGAGAAGAATTCTTAGGGGAAAGTGCATTCTTTAAAAAATATTTTTCTTGATTTCAAAGAGGAAGGGAGAGGAAGAGAGATATAGAAATATCAATGATGAGAATCATCGCTCGGCTGCCTCCTACACTCCTCAGGTTTCAGGTTGCGATCAATCCTGCAACCTGGGCATATGCCCTGATTGGGAATGATGCTCAACCACTGAGCCATGCTGGCCGAGCAGGAAATGTATTCTTAAAGCAGGTGCTGGAAGTTCAAGTCTTAACTCCCTATGTAAAATATATATTTATTACTTAAATTTTATTCATTCATTAAGCATTTATTGGGTGCTCTGTGTGCTTGGCATTTATCAGACCCCAGGGATATATATGATGGGAAAGTTAGATAAGTACCTGCTCTGTTAGAAGGAATTCACTTCCTTAGTGGAAGAAGTCAGGAAGTAAGCAAGAAAATAAATATGTGTAAGTCAATTTCAGATAGTAAAAAGAGATTATATTTTGAAAATATGATTCAAGAATGCATGACCCATATGTGTCAGCAGAATAGATGTATCTCAGTAGAATTCTGAAGTTCTGGATTTGGAATACTATTTTCTTCTCCTTGGTTTCCTTTAAAGAATCAGAGCTATAGTCCCACCATGTAGGAAAAACTGTAAGAGAATTAAATTTAAATCTTGTATCAGAAAAAAAAAGTTGAAGCAACAATAAAACAGATTACTGGGAGTATATTTACATTACTGAGGAGCTTAATGTATTTTACAGTAACTTCTCATCTGTAAAATTTCATGAGAACTGTGGTAGTTTTATGATTGTTAATTCATACCATGATCCTTTTCTGGATGATGGGAATTAACTTCTTCCCTGGAGATTCTCTAGGCTAGAAAGCTTATAGTCTTCCTTAAAAGTATTCTTATCTTCAAGATTTTGTGGAAAATGTATGCATATGGCAATGATATTTTTAGCCCTTCCCATGTCAGACAAGCTTGAGTCTTTTTTTCAAGACCTAATTTTATTGTCATCTGTTTTTGTATAAATCCATCTCTGACACTCCCCATAACTAGCCAGAGGAAGTCATCCATCTTTGATTATTCATTCACTCAGAAAATATTTTTGAATGGCTGTTGCAGACCAGGCACAGTTCTGGGCACTGAAGATTTAGCAGTGAACAAAGGGAAGCCTTCACAGAGTTTTCTTTCCTCTGTGGAGAGGTGACCAAACATGAATGACAAGTGGTGACAAAAGTTAATGAGCAGATAAAGAATGGTAGAAGATGGGGGCAAAGAGGTTGCACTTTTTTATAGGTTGATCCAGGAAGGTCAGAATGATGGCATGTGTTCAAAAGGCCAAAGTAAGTGAGATGAGTGAGCCCATATAGCAGATATCTGTTCCCATATAGCCAAACAGAACAACCTGGAGTTTAGGAGGTAAGGTCGGAAGAGGAGATGATATAGTGACTGTGACTTCACTGGTCTGCCATCAGGGCTATCTCAAGGGGAAACACTGAAAAGTGCTATTTTAAGACAACTTGTCCTCTAAGACCAAGGTCCAAAATTTAGTACCTATGTTTTCTATGTAGTTTCTTGTTTCAGGTCTTAATATTTAGATCTTTGATCTATTTTTAATTAATTTTTGTATATGTGGACAAATTGTAATCCAGTTTCATTCTTTCGCACGTGGCTTTCCAATCTTCCCAACACAATTTATTGAAGAGACTTTCTTTTCTCCATTGTGTGTTTTTGGCTCTTGTCAAAAATTATTTGCCCCTATACATGTGGTTTCAATTGTGGGTTCTCAATTCTGTCTCTGGTCTCTTTGCCTGCTTTTCGGCCAATACCATGCAGTTTTGATTATCATAGCTCTGTAGTATAATTTAAAGTCATTGCGATACACTCCAACTTATTTCTTTATTTTTCTCAGGATTGCTTGGGCTATTCGGAGTCTTTTGTGGTTCCATACAAATCGGATGAGTTTTTGTTCCATTTCTTTAAAAAATGGCATTGGGATTTTGATGGTGATTGCGTTAAATCTGTATATTGCTTTGGGTAATATGGCCATTTTACTTATGTTGATTCTTCCAATCCATGAACACGGGATTTTTTTTTTCCATTTTGTTGTCTTTTTCCATCTGTTTTAATAATGCTTTGTAATTTCAGTGTATAAGTCCTTCACATCCTTTGTTAATTTTTTCCCTACATAGTTCATTCTTTTGGTTGCAATTACAAAAGGAATTTTTTTTCTATTTCTGAGGTTCCATTGTTAGTATATAGGAAAGCAGTGGATTTTTGTATCCTTCAAGTTTACTGTATTTATTTTTTCTAATAGTATTTTTGTTGGAGTCTTTAGGGTTTTTAATGTACAGAATCATGTCATCTGCAAAAGTGACATTTTTAACTTCTTCCTCCCCAGTGTAGATATTTTTATTTCTTTCTCTTGCCTGATTGCTCTGGCTAGGACTTCAAGAGCTATGTTGAATAAGAGTGGTGAGAGAGGGCATTTTTGTCTTATTTCTGATTTTAGAGGAAAAGCTTTCAGTTTTTCACCATTGAGTATGATATTGAGATTTACATCCCAGACCAATATACATATTCTCCAGTGCACATGGAACATTTTCAAGGATAGATGTTGGGTCATAAAACCAGCCTCAACAAATTCAAGAAGATTTAAATTATACCAGGCATATTCTCTGAATGCAATTCTTTGAAATTAGAAATCAACTTCAAAAAGTAAAGAAACCCAAAAATATGTGGAGATTAAACAACATACTGTTGAAAAATGACGCAGTCAAAGAAGAAATACAAGGTGAGGTCAAAAGATATATAAAAACAAATGAAAATCATAATACAACAAATCCAAACTTCTTGGATGCAGCAAAAACAGTAATAGGAGGGAAGTTTATATCATTATAAGCCTATCTCAAGAAATAAAAATCCCAAATAAACAACCTAACATTGTATCTTTTTTTAAAATACTTTTTTAATTGTTTAAAGTATCTCCTTTTTTTCCCCAATTGACCTTCCCCCAGCCTCCTGTACCCCCTGCCATATGCCCTTATCCCACCAGCCCAGTGTCTTGTGTCCATTGGTGTGCTTATATGCATGCATACAAGTCCTTTGGTTGATCTCTTTCCCCTACTCCCCAACACTCCCCAGGCTTCCCGCTGTAATTTGACAGTCTGTTCAGTGCTTTACTGACTCAGTATCTATCTTTTTATTCATCAGGTTATAATGTTCTTTATTTTTGTAAATGAGTGAGATCATGTGGTATTTTTCTTTCATTGCCTGGCTTATTTCACTTAACATAATGCTCTCCAGGTCCATCCATGCTGCTGCAAATGGTAAGAATTCCTTCTTTTTTATACCAGCATAGTATCCCATTGTGTAGATGTACCATAGTTTTCTAATCCACTCATCTGCTGATGGGCATTTAGGCAGTTTCCAAATCTTAGCTATGGTGAATTTTGCTGCTATGAACATAGGGGTGCATATATCGTTTCTGATTGGTGTTTCTGGTTTCTTGGGATATATTCCTAGAAGTGGGATTACTGGGTCAAATGGGAGTTCCATTTTTAGTTTATTGAGGAAACTCCACACTGTTCTCCACAGTGGCTGCACCAGTCTGCATTCCCACCAGCAGTGCACGAAGGTTCCTTTTTCTCTGCATCCTCACCAGCACTTGTCCTTTGTTGATGATTGCCATTCTGACAGGTGTGAGATGGTACCCGCGTTGTTGTTTTGATTTGCATCTCTCAGATAATTAGTGACTTTGAGCATGTTTTCATATGTCTCTTGGCCTTCCTTCTGTCTTCTTTCAAAAAGATTCTATTTAGGTCCATTGCCTATTTTTTATTGGATCATTTATCTTTCTTTTATCAAGTTGTATAAGTTCCCTGTAGATATTGGAGATTAAACCTTTATCAGTGATAACATTTGCAAATGTGTTCTCTCATACAATGGTATTTCTTGTTGTTTTGTTGATGGTTTCTTTTGCTGTGCAAAAGCTTTTTATTTTGATGTAGTCCCATTTGTTTATTTTTTCTTTAGCTTCCATTGCCCTAGGAGCGGTATCGGTGAAGAAATTGCTTTAGCATATGTCTGAGATTTCTCTGCCTGTGGATTCCTCTAGTATTTTTATGGTTTCCCATCTTATGTTTAAGTCCTGTATCCATTTTGAGTTAATTTTTGTGTATGGTGTAAGTTGATGGTCTAGTTTCATTTTTTTTTTTGCATGTATCCAATTTTCCCATCACCATTTATTGAAGAGACTGTCTTGACTCCGTTGTATGTTCATGCCTCCTTTGTCAAATATTAATTGAGCATAGTGGTTTGGGTTGATATCTGGATTCTCTGTTCTATTCCATTGATCTATATATCTGTTCTTGTGCCAGTAACAGGCTGTTTTGAGAACAGTGGCTTTGTAATACAGTTTGAAATCTGGTATTGAGATCCCACCTACATTGTTCTTCTTTCTCAGGATTGCTGTGGCTATTTGGGGTCTTTTTTTATTCCAGATCAATTTTTGGAGAGTTCTTTCTAGGTCTGTGAAATATGACATTGGTATTTTAATGGGGAGTGCACTGAATCTGTAGATTGCTTTGGGTAGTATGGACATTTTAATGATGTTGATTCTACCAATCCATGAACATGGTATGTTCTTCCATCTGTTTACACCTTCCTCTATCTCTTTTTTTCAGTGTCCTGTAGTTTTCTGCATATAGGTCTTTTACCTCCTTCGTTAAGTTTATTCCTAGGTATCTTAATTTTTTTGGTGCGATGGTAAATGGGGTTGCTTTTTTAGTCTCTCTTTCTGTAAGTTCACTATTGGTGTATAGAAATGCCATAGATTTCTTGGCACTAATTTTGTATCCTGCTACATTGCTGAATTCATTTATTAAATCTGTTAGTTTTTTGATGGAGTTTTTATGTACAATATTATGTCATCTGCAAATAAGGACAGCTTTACTTCTTCTTTTCCAATTTGGATGCCTTTTATTTCTTCTTCTTGTCTAATTGCAATGGCTAATACTTCCAGTACTGTGTCAAAAAGCAGTGGTGAGAGTGGGCATCCCTGTCTTGTTTCTGTTCTTAGGGGAACTGGTTTTAGTTTTTGCCCATTGAATATGATGTTGGCTGTGGATTTATCATATAGGGCTTTTATTATGTTGAGGTATGATCCTTCTATTCCCACCTTGTTGAGAGTTTTTATCAAGAAAGGGTGTTGGATTTTGTCAATTGCTTTTTCTGCATCAATTGATATGACTATGAGATTTTTATCTCTCAATTTGTTTATATGATGTATTACGTTTATGGATTTGCGGATGTTGTACCATCCTTGCATTCCTGGGATAAATCCTACTTGGTCATGGTGTATGATCTTTCTGATGTACTGCTGGATCCGATTTACTAGAATTTTGTTGAGGATTTTAGCATCTACGTTCATGAGGGATATTGGCCTGTAATTCTCTTTCATTGTGTTATCTTTATCTGGTTTTGGTATTAGGGTGATGCTGGCCTCATAGAAGGAGCTTGGAAGTGTTCCTTCTTCTTGAATTTTATGGAATAGTCTGAGGAGGATAGGTTTTAGTTCTTCCTTGAATGTTTGGTAAAACTCCCCTGTGAAGCTGTCTGGCCCCGGGCTCTTGTTTGCTGAAAGCTTTTTGATGACTGCTTCAATTTAGTCCATAGTTATTGGCCTATTGAGATGTTTAGATTCTTCCTGATTGAGTTTTGGAAGGTTATAAATTTCTAGGAATATGTCCATTTCCTCCAGGTTGTCCAGTTTGATGGAATAGAATTGTTCATAGTATTTTTTAACAATCCTTTGTATTTCGGTGGGGTCTGTTGTTATTTCTCCTCTTTCATTTCTGATTTTGTTTATTTGGGTCCTCTCTCTTTACTTCTTGGTGAGCCTGGCTAGAGGTTCATCAATCTTGTTTATCCTTTCGAAGAACCAGCTCTTAGTTTTGTTGATCTTTTGTATTGTTGGTTTTTTTTTTTTTGTCTCAATGTCGTTTATGTCCACTCTGTTCTTTATTATTTCCTTCCTTCTGCTTACACTGGGCTTTTCTTGTTGCTCCCTTTCTAACCCTTTGAGTTGTAGGGTTAGGTAATTTATCCCCATTGTTTCTTGTTTTTTGCAGTAGGCTTGTAGAGCTATGAACTTCCCTCTCAGGACTGCTTTCACTGTGTCCCATAGATTTTGGATTGTTGTGTTTTCATTGTCATTCGTTGCCATGATGTTTTTTATTTCTTTTTTGATCTCTTTGGTAACCCAGTCATTGTTTAATAGCATGCTGTTTAGTCTCCATGTGTTTGATGTTTTTGGATTGTTTTTATTGTAGTTGATTTCCAGTTTTATGCCACTTTGATCTGAGAAGATGTTTGATATGATTTCTATCTTCTTGATTTTGAAGAGACTTTGCCTATGACCCAACATATGGTCTATCTTTGAAAATGACCCATGTGCATTTGAGAAGAATGTACATTCTGTGGCTTTGGGGTGAAATGTTCTGAAGATGTCAATTAATTCCATCTAGTCTATTGAGTCATTTAGGATTGATGTTTCTTTGCTGATTTTTTGTTTAGAGGATTTGTCCAATGGTGATAGTGGGGTATTAAAGTCTCCTACTATGATTGTTTTGCTGTCAATTTCTCCTTTGATATCTTCCAGAAGTTTTTTTTATGTATTTGGGTGCTCCTGTATTGGGTGTGTATAAATTTACCAGAGTTATTTCTTCTTGTTGGATTGCTCCCTTTAGTATTATGAAGTGGCCTTCCTTATTTCTTGTTATGTCCTTCACTTTGAGATCTAATTTGTCAGATATAAGTATTGCTACCCCAGCTTTTTTTTTCATTTCCATTTGCCTGAAAAACCTTTTTCCATCCCTTCACCCTCAGTCTGTGTGTGTCTTTTTTTCTTAGGTGGGTTTCTTGTAGACAGCAGATATATGGGTCGTGTTTTCTTATCCAATCCGTTACCCTATGTCTTTTGATTTGGTGCATTTAATCCATTTACATTTAAAGTTATTATTGATAGATATTTATTTGTTGCCATTTTAATTCTTTACCCCTGTGTTCCTTCTTCGCTTCCTATTTCTTCTTCTTCTTCTTTTTTTTATATACAGGAGACCCTTCAGCATTTCTTGCATTGCTGGTTTGGTGGTAATAAACTCCCTTAGTCCTTTTTTGTCTGTGAAGCTCCTGATTTCACCTTCAACTTTGATTGATAGCCTTGCTGGGTACAGTATTCTTGGATTCAGACCCTTCCTTTGCATGACTTTATATTTCATTCCATTCCCTTCTGGCCTGATGAGTTTCTGTTGAGATATAAGTCGCTAGTCTGATGGGGGTTCCTTTGTAGGTAACTTTCTGTCTCTCTCTGGCTGCTTTTAAGATTCTTACTTTGTCGTTGGTGTTTGCCAATTTAATTATAATGTGCCTTGGCGTCGGTCTTTTGGGGTTCATTTTGCTTGGGACTCTGTGAGCTTCTTGGATTTGTGTGGGTTTTTTCTTCCATATATCAGGGAAGTTTTCTGTCATTATTATTATTATTATTATTTTTTTAGATGTAATAGAAAGGACTTTATTTTTAAGGAAAATTCATTCAGCCATTGATTATAGAGCCATTTCTCAGGACTCCTTTTCTTCCTACCTAGGAATCTGAAATACAACATGATTAGGATAATGCCAAAATAAGAATCACTGGTTCATCACCTAGGGAACAATACACACTTAATTGCTTGACAGTTTATTGAATGCAAAGCAAGATTAGGTGTCTTTGCCTTCCTGGTAGAGCTGAAGCAGGAGCCCAGGGAGGGGAAGACTGCACAGCTTTCTTTTCTGGGGAAGATGTGTGCCCCCTGTAGTCCCATCTTGTTGTGGAAAGACTAACCCATGTTCCTTCGGTTGCCATAGCCACTAGGATGGGTGTCCTTCCAGTCGTCCCACTCCCGAGCTCAGTGGAGTGTTTGCTCATCATCCTCTTCCTCCCTTTGTTCTTGATCTTCTTGTTGAGTTGCTCTTTTGGCCTCTGATGTTGTTCTGGCTATTCCATGATCTGGTAAAGCTCCCAACTACCGATGCTGATCATACCAGTCATTCACTGTCATGGTTGCCAGACTTGGATAACCAGCTCCAAATACTCTGGCTTGGGCTGCATCCCAAGTGAGAATAAAGGGTTTCATTGGAGGCCTGGATGAATGAGATGAGTGAGAAGTTGATGCCTCTTTTGAAGAGTCTTCCTCTCAGGACATTCATCTCCTGGTCAATGCTCTCAATCTCTTCTAAGCAGATACCAATCCACCTTCGAAGGTGAAGGAGGTAATACTCACGAACATGCTCATCATCTGCTTTACCACTTCCCACAGCAGATTTCATTTCAAACAACCTATGCTCCATCTCCTTCTTCTGCTTGTATCTGAACAAGTCAAGCTGGGCTAACATTTTGGTGGCCTGCTTAAGGAGCTGGAGTCCTTTCAACACCTTCTCTTGGACTGCCTGGGAACCGGTGGGCTCAGTTGCTACTTCCACTTCGTCCGGAAGCCGTCTGCTGATATCAAACAGCTCGGGTAGCCATGGCAGCAGTAACTCGTCTTCTTCGGCTGCGGCCATCTTGAGGGAGGGAGGAACCTGTCATTATTTCTTGAAACAGGTTTTCTATTCCTTGCTCAGTTTCTTCTCCTTCTGGAACCCCTATTATGTGGATGTTGTTTTGTTTCGTATTGTCCCAAAGTTCCCTTAGGCTCTCCTCCTGCTTTTTAATTTTTTTTTCTAGAAGTTGCTCTACTTGGGTATTTTTCCTATCTTGTCTTCTAGCTCACTGATGCAGTCCTCTGCTTCTTGTAGTCTACTCTTGATGCGTTCTATTGAGTTCTTTACACCAGCGATGTCATTTTTCATTTCTTCTTGGTTTTTCTTCATTTCCTCTTGGTTCTTACACATATTGTCGAATTTGTCTTCCATTCTTTTCATCCACCTTATGACCATTTCTCTGAATTCTTTCTCTGGCAGGTTGCTTGCCTCCATTTCATTTACTTCCTTTTCTGGTGATGCCTGCTTTTCTTTCATATGCAGGCTGTTTCTTTGTCTCCCCATGGTCTCTCTTCTCCAGGTGTCTGGTTATGTAGTTCTCTCTGTCCTGCGTTGATTTAAAGGCACAATATACAACACAACCAGGTACAACGCACAAGGCACTGAACAGAAATGTGTTCACAATATTAATAACCCCAAATAAAGGTGACCACCAGAGAAGGCAAATTAGAGGATAGGAGAGAAAGAAGAAGAGAGAAAAGAAAAGAAAGGAGTGCAAAAATGAAATTGTGGAAAGGAAAAAAAAAGTAAGAGATAAAAGAAAGAGAATAAGAAAGAAGAGTGGAACAAGCTATATATATGGGGAGAAAACTCCAATAGAACAGCCACTAATCCCACCTAACATTGTATCTTGAAGAACTAATAAGAGTAAAAGCAACCCAAAGTCAGCAGTAGCAAGGAAATAATAAAAATTAGAGCAGAATTGAATTAAATAGAGAACAAAAAGACAGTACAAAAAAATCAGTACAATGAAGAGCTGGTCCTTTGAAAAGATCAATAAAATTGACAATCCAGTGGCTAGATTCACTAAGGAAAAAAGAGAAAAGACTCATAAACAAAATGTGAAATGAAAGAGGTTACCACAGATATCACAGATATACAAAGGATCCTACTAGAATACTATGAAAGACTATATGCCACCAAATTCAGTGACCTAGAATAAATAGCCAAGTTCCTAGTAATATATAACCTTCCCAGACTGAATCATGAAGAACTGAAGAAATCTAAGAAATTGAAAAAACCATACAAACCCTTTCAGAAAATGAAAGTCCAGGACCAGATAGTTTCACTAGTGAATTCTATCAAACATTCAAAGAAGATATGCTGCCCATCCTCAAACTCTTCCAGAAAAATTGAAGAAGAGGCAATACTTCCTAACACATTTTATGAAGCAAACATGATAATCTGGAAACCAAAACCTGGCAAGGATAACACAGAAAAAAGAAAACTACAGACCAATATCTCTGATTAATACAGATGCAAATATCCTAAACAAAATACTTAGCAAATTGAACACAACAACACATTAAAAAAATAATACATCAAGATCAAGTGGGGCTCATTCCAGGGACACAGTGGTGGTTCAAATTATGCAAATCGATCAACGTAATACACCACATTAACAAAAGAAAGGATAAAAGTCATATGATCTTATCAATAGATGCAGAAAAAAACATTT
The DNA here is from genome assembly GCA_026230045.1 of Corynorhinus townsendii. Lineage (NCBI taxonomy): Eukaryota > Metazoa > Chordata > Mammalia > Chiroptera > Vespertilionidae > Corynorhinus > Corynorhinus townsendii. The sequence continues at coordinate 178,052,124 of JAPDVU010000003.1, forward strand.
GATAAGATACAACATTCATTTATGATTACAACACTCAAATAAGTATGGAAGGAGAGTACCTCAACATAATAAAGGCCATGCATGACAAACTCTCAGCCAATATCACACGCATGAAATCCTTTAGACATCCAAGTGCAGAATTTGAGTAGACAGTTGGATAAGCAAATTTTTGGTTTGGCAGTTATGAATTTGGTGTTAGGTTATATTTGAGAACACGGTGTCTCAGTCATAGCATTTATATAATTATTTTGTCATTCCTATACATTTTTTCTAGATTAGGATCTCTGAGGCACAGACTGCATCTTATTTGATATTTTAATATTTCATTATGTCAGCTGGGCCATGGTGTGAAGCTGTAGGTTTCTGCTTTCTTTGTGGGTGTGAGTAGCTGGATTCTACTTAGTGCTTTATAGGGAAGGCCATTTTTCTTAAAACAAAATGGTTATAGTTTAAAAGCGGGTGAAGGAGGAAATCAGGTTGTTAAATTTACAGTTTACTGGTCAAAGCTTAATATTTTATCCTCTGTAGGTATTTCAGTCTTGCTCTCAATTACAGTTACCCTTTTGTTCTAAGAACTAAATGTTTTTGGGTAACCCCACTCAGCACAGTCATAATGTAGGCGTAGGGGCAGCTTTAACCAAGATAAATGCGCTGGAGGAAATAAACCTTACCTATGCAAACTCAGATCTATAGCCTATTGGCAAGCACCATGGGTACCCCTGAGACTGGCACTCTTTGAAATTAATTGGTTGGCTTGATCAGTATCCCCCAAGTGTGTACCACAGACTGCCTGTTTGTAAATACCCCTCCCCCTTTTGATCTGCTGTGTGCTAAATACAGAAATCGAGAATAAACATTTAAAAACTTTTATAACAATGGTCAGAGTAATTTCATTTGACTCTGCCTGTATTTGTATGTTTCTTCTTAATTTTATTCTTTTACTAATTAATGTATTGTATTTAACAAAATATGGAAATTGAAAACAATTGGTTCATTACAAATAGTTCGATAAGCTGTGTTGTGGTTTATTATATTAGAACATACTTCATTAATTGGGTATCAGCTGAATCAGTAATTCTCATTGGAGGTGGGGTGGATGGAAATTTAGCTAACAGGCATGATCAGACTCAACAGAAAAAAATGTGTGTATTTTGAAAAAGATTTACTGTCTTTTTCACATCATGACTTATTGGTAGGGCTATGATATGGCAGCATGAAAAGAGGTAAAGAACCACCTATTACAAGGAATATAAAAGATTTAGGGATTTGTTTATTTTTTTGCTGGTGAGGTTGCCTATAATCTCAAGCCTGACATTTTGGTTGATAGATTTATTTATAAGATAAGTGGCCACTGTTGGATTTTATAAATATTTCCTTTTAGGGTCCAAACTTTAGTTGTGTCTTTAAATGTCAGTATATTGTTTTATGGTTTCCTAAAAGTAATCTCTGGGCTATAACCCATCTATGCACCAAATATTAACCTTATTTCTTAGCTACTGTACATTTCTACAGCTTTCATTTATCTTTTGGACACTTCAAAAGGAAGTTACCAAGAGACCCACTGATTTTATTTTGTTTTTATGTTGTTTTTTTTAAATTTAATAAATCTTTATTGTTCAGATTATTACAATTGTTCCTCTTTTTTCCTCCCATAGCTCCCCTCCACCTGGTTCCCACCCCACCCTCTGCCCTTACCTCCCCACCACTGTCCTCATCCATAGGTGTACGATTTTTGTCCAGTCTCTTCCTGTACCCCCCACACCCCTTTCTCCCCAAGAATTGTCAGTCCACTCCCTTTCTATGCCCCTGATTCTGTTATATTCACCAGTTTATTCTGATCATCAGATTTTTTTATTCACTTGATTTTTAGATTTACTTGTTGATAGACATGTATTTGTTGTTCATAATTTTTATCTTTACCTTTTTCTTCTTCCTCTTCTTAAAGAATACCTTTCAGCATTTCATATAAAACTAGTTTGGCAGTGATGAACTCCTTTAGCTTTTTCATATCTGTGAGGCTCTTTATCTGACCTTCAATTCTGAATGATAGCTTTGCTCCATAGAGTAATCTTGGTTGTAGGTTCTTGCTATTCATCACTTTAAATATTTCTTGCCACTCCCGTCTGGCCTGCATAGTTTCTGTTGAGAAATCAGCTGACAGTTGTATGGGTGCTCCCTTGTAGGTAACTAACTGTCTTTGTCTTGCTGCTTTTAATATTCTCTCTTTGTCTTTTGCTCTTGGCATTTTAATTATGATGTGTCTTGGTGTGGTCCTCTTTGGATTCCTTTTGTTTGGGGTTCTGTGCACTTCCTGGGCTTGTAAGTCTATTTCTTAAACCAGGTGGGGTAAGTTTTCTGTTATTATTTTTTCAAATAGGTTTTCAGTATCTTGCTCTCTCTCTTCTTCTGGCACCCCCATAATTCGGATGTTGGTATGCTTGTGGTTGTCCCAGAGGCTTCTTACAGTATCTTCAAGTTTTGGATTCTTTTTTCTTTTTGCTTTTCCGGCTGAGTGTTTTTTGCTTCTTTGTATTTTAAATCTTTGACTTGATTCTTGTGGTCCTCTAGTCTGCTGTTAGGTCACTGTATAATATTTTTAATTTCAGTCATTGTATGCTTAATTTCTAGTTGGTCCTTCTTCATATCCTCGAGGGTCTTGCTAAATTTATTGGCCTTTTCTAGGAAATTCTTGAAAAACCTTATAACCATGGTTTTGAACTCTATATCCAATCGTTTGCTTTCCTACATTTCTTTCATTTGTGACCTGTTTCTTTGTCTCCGCATTTTTGCTGCTTCCCTCAGTTGGTAGAGTAACTTTGTGTGGTAAGTGTCTTATAGGGCCCAGTGGCTCAGCCTCCCCAGTTACCTGAGGTGGACACTTTTGGTGCACCCCTTTGTGGACTGTGTGTACAGCCTTGTTGTAGTTAAGTCTTGATTGTTGTTGGTATCACTGGGAGGAATTGACCTGCAGGCCAATTGGCTGTGAGGATCAGCTGTTTCTTTGCTGGGAGAACCTCTGTGCTGGAGACACCCTTATGAGACAAGACTTGCAAAATTGCAAAAGCCTCTGTGCTCAACTTAGATGGGGTGGAGTTTCAGGGCGGAGCAGACAGCCTTGGCTTCCCGTCAGCCCTGCCCTATGAGGCCCCTGAGTCTCAGTGTCCCTCAGTAATTGCTGCAAGCACCTCTGAGAGAAAGCCGCCCTCGAGTTGCACCCACTGCAGACAGTCCAGTTTCTCCCCAAATGAGTCTGGCTTCCCAGAAACTCGCCCAGAACTGGAGTTCTGCACAGTTGGGAACTTCCATCTCCCTCCGCTTTAGAAAGCCAGCCACGCACTCAACTGCCCGTGCACTCCAGCAGTCATTCTGCGCACGCACGCGCCTCCGGACCTCTGCCTTCCGCAGCTCCCCTGAGTCTCAGTGTGCTTTCTCTTTTTCTGACAGTCCAGATTCCCCCTGAATGAGTCTGGGTTCCCAGAGTCTCACCCAGGACTGGAGTTCAGTGCAGTCAGGAGCTTCCGTCTTCCTCCTGCTTGGGAAAACCAGACACGCACTCAGCCGCCGTCCTCTCCGTTTGCATGCGTGCGTGTCCGTACCTCAGCCTTTTGTAGCTCCTCTGAGTCTCAATGTGCTTTCCTCTTTCCTTCTAGTTGTAGAATTTCCACTCAGCCAGCTTTCCTGTGGTTCTGGATGGTGTCCGTTTTATCTTTTAGTTGTAGTTTTGATATTGTTGTGCGAGGCAGCAGTTTAGGTGTTTACCTATGCCACCATCTTGGTTTCTACCCACTGATTTTATAATACCTTTGGTCAGTTCTTGAATACGTTTCTTAACTGTTAACTACCTCTTATGTATAATTTTATTTCATTTTTATTAACTCAGCAACTGTAGTATGCCTCACAGAATGCAAGTAATGGCTAACCTGATAATTTTAGAGAAAGGAAACGAGCAGATGTGAGGAGCAGGTGTACAGGGAGATTCCGGGAATTCTGTGAAACCATCTGACACCAAGAAACAAACAGCAGGATGAGCAATATGCACTATGCCAAACTTGGAAGAGAAATGAGACCACGATAGCTGTGGTTTCCTCTAGACTGGTTTTTGAAATTGTTTCCCTGTTTTCATTTGTTAGAACTTCATAGATTATCAATATTAACCATATATTATTACTGTAAATATTGTTTACATATAGCCCTCCCTCAAACATGTAAGTGACCTAACTGTGGGACAGAGAAGCAAGTTGATGGATTTGGTAGTCTAGTTTTGATGTTCTCGCTTTTTAAGGAGCTGAAAAATTGTCGGACTCTTCCTTTTTTTGTGATTTCCCCAGTGACCTCCTATATGGATTGCTTCTTCCATCTTTTGTAAAGATATATGACAGCAAATCTCTGGCAGTTAGTGAGCATGTGAAAAGATTTTTGTCTAAGGGCTGTTTGTCTTGCTACTTACAAAGCCATAAAGATGTTGACAAGCATCTCTCATTACCAATTTTTAGTCATCAAAGATATTAGCCACTTAAAAAAAACTGTAAGAAGCTATTACTGCCCGAGTTGGTTTTGCTCAGTGGATAGAGCCTCAGCCTAAGGACTGAGTTTGATTCCGGTCAAGGGCACATGCCTGGGTTGTGGGCTCAATCTCCAGTAGGGTGTGTGCAGGAAGCAGCCAATCAATGATTCTCTCTCATCATTGATGTTTTTATCTCTCTCTCCCTCTCCCTCTCTGAAGTCAATAAAAACATATTAAAAAAAACTACTGGCTATCTTTTATGAAACATTATTAAAGAAATACTTTTGATGAAGTAATCACTTTAAAAATAATGGGATGTAACTGGATGTTAATAATATAGAATTTCTGCATTGAACCTTCATAATTAGTGGTAATTACCTTCTATAATTTACTTCCTCTATGTATATTGTATAGTATATTGTATTGTATAGTTGAATCCTAGTTTCAGTACCAAAAGTTTACATTTAAATTAGGTAGAAACAAAAGTTAAATAAATAAATGATTTCAATATTCTTTCCCTTTCTTCAACCCCTTGTTTATAAAAGATTACATTTATTTTTGCTCTGTTATCCTACTTTGTAAAAAGTTTATTAAAGAAGGACTGTGCTCTGAAAGTTTCTTAACCAACCAAAAAAATGTATCTATTCTCTCATTGGGGGGAGATGGATTGTATTTTAGTGAAACTGCCATTTGTTGCTCAGAAAAGTTCTAGTAGAATTGTCTTGAGAGTCAGTTCTTGAATCAGAAAACACTGTTTCATTCACTCAGTCAACAATAACTTACTGCATTCTTTCTTGTATCAATTCTCTCTAGATGCCAAATGTACTGTGGTGACAAAACCCCATGCTTACTGAGCTCATAGAGCTTACAGTGTAGTAAGGGAGACAGCTAATAATAATTAGTTGACAGTTAATAACAGTTAATAAAAAACACATCTTAAATACTCAGTAGTAGTAAAAAGGCCTCTGAAGTAAAGAAACGTGTTTATGAAAAATAATAATTTTCATAGGAAGTGAATAGGCATTTAAGGAAGGCAAAGGAAAAGTAATAACTTGGCATAACTCATTAATGTATAGGTATCTCTTCTTTTTATCTCACATTCCTTTTTACTCAACTAAATGAGCCATCTTCTCAATAAGTCTGCCTCTCAATACCTTCACGCAAAACCAAATTCTTTTGCAAAGGATGAAGATGTGTGACCACTGAGGATATTCAAAGTATGCCACTGGTTCTGAACATGGTTCTATAAGATTTTCAGAAATACTGGAGATGTATCATTATCACCAAAGTAATTTTATAGTCTTTCCCAAGGTGACTGTGAAGGAAACAGGTTTATATGTTTTGATGTGTTTGTTTGTTCAAAAATCATCAACATTACTTCCTATCCATTTTTTAATGTTATGAAAATAGGAAAGTGATATACTTCTTTGTAGAGAGGCTTAGCCCACTGCCTTTTCTTCTAAAGAAAGTGAAGACTGACAGAGTATAATCTCTGCAATTGTGAATGCAGTTCTCTTTGGCTCAGTTGCTTGTTCAAGGTCTCTCAGAAATAAAACAGTTTGATATGTGGAAAGATTAAGGCCTTTTTTTGGACTTTGAGTGAGCAAAGCAATGACCCTAGCACTCACTAGCCCTTTGATCTTTGGAAAGTTACTCAGCCTCTCAAAGCCTTTGTTTTCTAATCTGCCAAATGGGATTAATGCTGTAAATCTCTTAGATAGCAGTACAGATTAATTCATAGAGAACTTGAATCTAGTAGCTGTCAAATATTAGCTCATGTCAACCTTCCTCTCTCCAATGCTTTCAATCCCCACTTTTACTACTATTGTCAGAATGAATGAAATCCCATCATTAACTTAAATATATGTTGTTTTCATGTTTTCCCTTTATGATTAAAAAATTTGTTTTGGGGAATCATGTTAATGTATTATAAGAGATGGCAATGGTAGGGTTAAGGGTAGATAAAGACAACATGAGTTTTTCTAGAAAAAGGTTTCATTCTCCATCCAACAATAAGGCCAGCAAGCTTTAAGAGAGGTGTGTAGGAAGGTGGGAGTTTTGACTTCAGTAAGTGGAAAGTGTACAATGAAAAGGTATTTGAAAGGTAAGTTAATTTAGTCCCCTACACTCAAATGATATATTTCTCATTAAAGGTTAAAGCATTGTTATAAGTAGGAAACACCAGAAATAACATTTATGAAAATTAATCATTGTAACCTGAAATGAATCATGGAGCTAATAAATGTATTCATAGACAGTTTACTTCAGCTAAAATCTCTCCTGTTTTTTAACTGTCAGCTTATTAATTCATGCTTTATGGCTCTTAAGATTATCTACTATTTACAGTGTAAGTTTCTTGAGGGCAAGGACCTTGTCTAATTTATCTTTGAGCCTCCCAGTTGGTACAGAAATTGCTTTTGATGGTAACCAGAAAGAACATGCTTTAGTACTGTCATAATAGATACCCAAAATGATTGTTCAAGGGAGCAGCTATTTTAAGGTCCATTTTTAGCCTTATTAGAGTGAACTCCTGAGCAAGGTTCACATTTCTGAATGGTGCTGTCATTGTTTTTATGTACAAGTTGTTATATTTTGGACACTTAGCTGAGAAGGTAGTGCTCCTAGTCTGCTGTACATACAATTACTTCGAGTGTTCAAATTGAAGAATATGGTTTGTTGTTTATTTATGACTCAAGATTTATAAGGAAGCATGCATTATTGAACATTTATATAATTTGACTCTTGAGAGTTGCTCTATCCATTTGTGATGCATGTTAATAGAAAGTGAAATAACAGTTGCATTTATTAAAGAGCTACATCTGTTCTGTGCATGGATTATTTGAATTTTGGAAAGCTATTCTGGTCAAATAAATAAATCTTTAGACAGGTGGCTTACTTACTTGCATACTTATAACTTATTTGCATATTCCCCCTGGGAAATGTTACATTTGGCTGAAATCTCTAAACTGTTTTTTATCAGCCAAGGATAAACTGGGAAGGGAAAGCTTCAATTAAAATTAATGGGACTTGTCATGGGAAATTTAGAAAATTTCCACTATCTTGCCAAAACCGGTTTGGCTCAGTGGATAGAGCCTCAGCCTGCAGACTGAAAGGTTCCAGGTTTGATTCCCGTCAAGGGCATGTACCTTGGTTGTGGGCACATCCCCAGTAGGGGTTGTGCAGGAGGCAGCTGATCGATGTTTCTCTCTCATCAATGTTTCTAGCTCTCTATCCCTCTCCCTTCCTTTATGTAAAAAATCAATAAAATATATTTAAAAAAAAAAGAAAATTTCCACTGTCTTTTAGTGGCACAAATATAGTAAAAATGGAGGCTTTGTCCACATAAAGCACATTACATGGACATATTCTTAAATTTTTTACAATATGTATTTTATTGATTTCAGATAGCAAGGAAGAGGGAGAGATAGAAACATCAATGATGAGAGAGAATCATTGATTGGCTGCCTCCTGCATGCCCCTACTGGAGATTGAGCCCACAACCTGGGTATGGCCCTTGACTGGAAGCGAACTCAGGACCCTTCGGTCGCAGACGCTGAGCCAAACCGGCTAGGGCATGGACTTATTTTTATATGGAAATTCAAAATGCAAATAGATTGTTTTTAAAAGGATTGCTTATTGGGCTCTAGCCATTTTTGCTCAGTGGATAGAGCATTGGGCCAGAGACTGAAGGATCCTGGGTTCAATTCCCGTCAAGGGCACGTACCTCAGTTCGACCCCCGGCCCTGACTGGGGCGCGTGTGGGAGGCAGCCAATCCATGTGTCTCTTTCTCACATCGATATTTCTCTCTCTGTGTCTCCCCACTCCCTTTTACTCTCTCTAAAAATCAATGGGAAAAAATACCCTTGGGTGAGGAGTAACCAAAAAAAATTTGCCATGTTGGGAGTACAAAATTTTCCTCTCCTCGGGCATTGTTTTCTTCCTATTCCATAGCAATAAACAAAGTGTAAACTGCTAAGAGGGGGTGATTGTTTTCTCTCCCTCAATTTCTAAAATTAATATTTAATAGAAACTATACTGTTTGTCTCCATGAAATTTACTCTAAAAATCTGTTAAATATCAGTCAATCTAATCTGGAGGCATTTGTAAAAATTGCCAGTGTGAGTAGCAGTTCAGTCTTTTTCAGGGATGCAAAAGTATTTGGTCATGTGACATAAAAGAAAAATCTATAGAAAGAATACATATGGGTTTTTTTTGTTGTTGATACTAGTATGAGTTTTAAGATTTCTGAATGGTAAAGTAAAATTTATCTGTAATTCAGTTGTGACACATAAAAGTGCCTAAACACACACAAAAATTGATTAATTCAACATTTAGGAAATGTTGACAACAGAAATAAATTTTACCTACATGGTCTGTGAAAAATTATGTAAGTTAACAAAGAAAATTTATAGTATAAACACATTATAAAGGGAGTAGGAATTATTTATCAAGATTCATACTGTAAAACTTCTCAGAAAGTTTATAGGCAATGATAGTCACATTGTCCCATGGCATTTTTCTAAAATTTTACCAATTGCTATATATATATATATAATATAATACTTCAATAAATTTAAACATATAAAGTAATTTTGAGGTACTTACATTTATATTCTTCAAGTGCTTCAAAAATACTGGAAGACTCACCCTGGCTGGGTGCTCAGTTGGAGCATTGTCCCAATACACCAAGGTTGGGGGTTTGATCCCTGATCAGGGCACATACAAGAATCACGCGATGAATGCATAAATAAGTGGAACAACAAATCGATGTTTCTCCTTCTCTGTCTCTCTCCCCTCCCCCATTCCTCTCTATCTCTGAAATCAATTAATAAAAATTTTTTTAATACTGGAAGAAAATACAGGCACTAAAGAAAAATTTTGGAAACAATATGAAGTTTTTAAAAATGTAGCCAAGTGCATATAGGTGTCAGAAGCTAGGACAAGGAGCTAGCAGCTGTTGAGTGCATGCCTTGTCTAGGCAGTGTGCACACATCATCGTTTTGTTTCACCATCACTCTGCTTATAGATGACCACACTGGTTATGTCAGTGTAGTTAGTAAGAACATGCGTAGAGGTCAGGTACGGCCTTGAGTCCTCTCTGTGGCGTTCATAATCACGTGGAAGACCTTGGGCACATTGTTTAACTAGGGTTGCAGGAGAAGCGGCTTTGGCATCGGACCCTCAACTAAGTCCCAGCTTTTCCCAGTGAGCAGTTCTGTGATTTTTACAACAGGAAGGATAAAACTCACTGCATATATTTGTTGTTAGAATGAAATGATGTATATAAAGAAGGTTTAACATAATTTGTGGGTTTGAAGGTTCAAAATAACAAAAATTCAACCAGTGATTCACCCAAATAGTAATTAGTAAAAGTTTATTGTGCACACACCAAAAAGAGAGTTTCGGAACCAGGAGCAATCGAACCAATCACAGACTGAGGCTCGGGGGTATTGTTATAAAGCAGTTTATATAGTGGGAGGGTGGTGACTGTATATTCTTCACAGTGATTGGTTATAATATTAGAGCTTACTTAAATGTTAGGGAATTGGACAGTGATTGCCTTATATCAACCGTCTGAGTTCTGCTTATGACTTTCAGAGGTGTAAGCAAGAAGTGATCCAGGTCAAGTTCATCTTAGAAAATAAGCAACATTTAAACTTTGTTTGTATGACTAAACTGATTGTGTCTGCTTGGGGAATTTCCAAGGCTGGTCTCTGCTTGTTTTTATTTTAGCAGTGGACTGTATTAAGTGCCTAATAAACAGTGTTGGGAGTGAAGATAGGGCTAAGTGGGGGTGAGGGTGGGGTGGTAGAGCAGAGCTCATATAGAAACCCAGGCATATCTGGTTTCACATCACTTCCTTTTTTCTACTTACTGATTCTGGAAGAGATCAGACAGAATGGTATGAAAATGTGCCTTGAATCAAAATCAGTTGTAGTTTCTGAAGCAGAATAATTCTTTCAACTAATATGCAAGGCACAGACAGTTCTGGGGATAGGACTTAAGAGTCGAGGAGCCCAGCCATATGGAGACCAGTCCAGTGAGAGGGATAAACAGTGAACAAGGAAACAAATACATAACCGACTTGTAAGTGCTGTGAAGAAAAAGCAGCCTAAGTGGATACATTTAACTGATAGGTGTGAGGCAAAGACGACTGTAGTTGCTTAAGCAGCTGGGTGAATGGAGTTTTATTTTGTGAAGCAGGAAATGCTGGAGGAGAAGTGAACTGGTCTGGAATCAGGTGTAGTGTTTTGCCTTGTACAATTTGAAGTGCAGATTATAGAGGACTACATATTCACATGCAGGTACAGATGAAGAAGTTGGGCATGTGAGGCTGGAGCTCAAAGGTGAGATTAGCATGGTATGTTAATTTGGGAGACATGAGATTGAAGCAGATCCCTGGGGAATAATACATCTATGGAGAGAGAAGAAAGGACTTGGGCCCTGTTCTGGGAGCTGGATCCAGTCAAGGAGACTGAGGAGAGGCATCCAGTGGTGCAGGAGTAAAACCAGGAGAAAGTGATTTCTGGAAGCTGACGATGGAAGTGTTTCAGGAAGGAAGAAAAGAGCAACTGTTTCCTGAGTTGCTCTTAGTTGAAATTCGATCATTGGATTCGCAAAGTGAAGGTAGTTGGAGACCTTCATAAGAACGTTTTCAGTGGCTTGTCCAGGGTGAAAGCCTGCTTACAACGGGGTTGAGGAGAGAACAGTAGCTAAAAGATATAGTTGATTCTTAAGGGGATTTTCTGTAAACTAGGACAGAAAAATTAAGTATGAACTGGAGGGTCATTTGTATTATTTAAAAGTTGAGAGGAATCCAAGATGGTGGCATAGGTAAACACCTAAACTGCTGCCTCACGCAACAATTTCAAAAATACAACTAAAAGACAAAACGTCTATCACCCAGAACCACGGGAAAGTTGGCTGAGTGGAAGTTCTACAACTAGAAGGAAAGAGAAAAGAGCATTGAGATGTGCACGAGCGCTGAAAAACTGAGGTACGGAGGCGCGTGATCTGGGCTGGCGGCAGGCATTGCTTTTTTCAACCCAAAGGGAGACAAGCCCCCGATTACTCTGAAATCCAGTTTCTGGGGAGACGCAGGGGACCCAAACTCCTATGGGGAGAAACTGGACTGTCTGCCAGTGAGGGTGGCTTGCTTGCAGAGCTGCGCACAGGAATAATTATTACGGCGCTGGGGCACGGGACGCCTACTGGACGCAGAGCCGCTAACTAGCAGCCATTGCTGTTTGCCACGCCCTAACCTAGTGACGCCCTGAGGCCCCGCCCTGCACAACCTACAAACCCACCCAAGCTCCAAGCAGCGGAGTTAGCATAAGAAAGCCCTGCTCTATCGCAGCTTAACCTAGCAAACTTGCAGCCCGGGTCAGACAGCTCCAAAACCTCCAAACCACAAGCAAAGAGGAGAAAACTGTAGCTCTCACTGTAGCTCCTGCTGGGTGGCCTCAGACAGTAGCTGACCTGCACCCCATTGGAGATCCAGAAACCAGTGTACCTAGTGGTCAGTGTGAGACACCAGATTTCAACTCCTCACATCCGTAAGTGACACATTCAAGAGGCAGACTTAGTGAGCACCAAAGCCCCACTGAAACAAGTCCTGCCCCATAAGCATGTCTTCAGCACAGCAGTTCTTCCATTATAGACACAGTGAGTGCTCACAGCTAATTGGCCTGGAGGTCAATTCCTCCCAGTGTACCAATAGCAATTAAGGCCTAACCAAGACTTTGCACTCAGCCCACAAAGGGGTGTACCAAGAGCATCCACATCAGGTGATTGGGGAGGCTGAGCTACTGCCCCCTATAGGTCACCTACCACACAAAGCCACTCCATCAACACAGGGAAGCAGCCAAAATGCGGAGACAAAGAAATATGTCACGAATGAAAGAAATGGAGGAAAGCAAACTACTGGATGACATAGAGTTCAGAACCACATTTATAAGGTTACTCAAGAATCTTCTTAAAACCGCTGAGAAACTTGATGAGACCTTTAAGGATATTAATGAGAATGCCAAAAAAATGGAAAAGGATCAGTCAGAAATGAAGCATACACTGTCTAAAATAAAGAATATACAGAAACTCAACTGTAGATCAACGTACCCCAAGAATCAAACCAAAGATCTGAAATATGTGGAAACAAAAAACATCCAACCAGAAAAACAAAAAGAAAAAAGAATCCAAAAATATGAAGATAGTGTAAGGAGCCTCTGGGACAACTTTAAGCGAACCAACATCTGAATTTTTGGGGTGCCAGAAGAAGGGAGAGAGCAAAATATTGAAAACCTATTAGAAGAAATAATGACAGAAAACTTTCCCTACCTGGTGAAAGAAATAGACTTACAAGTTCAGGAAGCGCACAGAACCCCATACAAGAGGAATCCAAAGAGGACCACACCAAGACACATCATAATTAAAATGCCAAGGGCAAAAGACAAAGAGAGAATATTAAAAGCAGCAAGAGAAAAACAGTTAATTACCTACAAGGGAGTACCCATACGACTGTCAGCTGATTTCTCAGCAGAAACTATGCAGGCCAGAAGGGAGTGGCAAGAAATAATCAAAGTGATGAATAGCAAGAACCTACAACCAAGATTACTCTACCCAGCAAAGCTATCATTCAGAGTTGAAGGTCAGATAAAGAGCTTCACAGACAAGAAAAAGCTAAAGGAGTTCATCACCACCAAACCAGGATTACATGAATTGCTGAAGGGTATTCTTTAAGAAGAGGAAGAAGAAGAAAAAGGTAAAGATAAAAATTATGAACAACAAAATGACATCAAATACATACCTACCAACAAGTGAATCTAAAAATCAAGTGAATAAAAAATCTGAAGAACAGAATGGACTGGTGAATATAATAGAATCGGGGACATAGAAAGGGAGTGGACCGACGATTCTCAGGGGAAGCAGGTGTGAAGGGTGCGGGAAGAGATTGGACAAAAATCTTACTCCTATGGATGAAGACAGTGGCGGGGGGTAAGGGCATGGGGTGGGGTGGGGAAGCAGGTGGAGGGGAGCTATGGGGGGAAAAAAGGAGGAACACCTGTAATAATCTGAACAATAAAGATTTATTTAAAAAAATAAAAAAAATAAAAGTTGATTTTTCAGTTTTATTTTATTATGGATGATACTATATGACACATCAAGATTATAGGCTGATGGGGAGGATTCAGTAGGTGGAGGAACTGACATTGGGATACAGGCAAGGATAATTATTACAGAGCAGTAGGAGTAGGATTCTGAAGAAAAGCAGAGAGGTGGGTCTTGTATGAGGGGATGGCAGAGTATATGAGTCCAGATACAGGGAGATTGCCATTGTGGTGGTGAGAAGAATTGATTCTCTATGAATAGCTTCTGCTTTCTCAGTGAGACAAGAAGGGAGGTCATTAGTAAGTGCAGAAGCTCTTGGGAGATGTTTCCCAACAGAAGGCTTTGTGGGCTGTGTTCCCTGCTTCAGCCAGAGATGCTATTCCATGTTTCTACCGTGTGAATCTTAGAGATTTCATTTGAGCATGTTTGGATAAAAGGCCCCCAATGAACAGCCTACTTTATACCGTTAGTTTTTCACCATTTTATCAGGTGATTTCCAGGAAGTAGGGCATCACAGCCAGTTTTTATGCATAGACAATATTTTCATTTTTTATTATAGGCATGTATACTGTTCCAACCCCTTAATGTACATTATAATGATTTCTAAATACATAAAGTGAGTCAGAAGGCCTGAGAGGAGCCACCTGTTGATTTGCTCACTGCTATGAAGAAATATAGCAGAGGGATTTTCATCCACCAAGAGACACTGATATGACCCAAGCCAATGCTGAAATGATGGAAATAGTTCATTGTTATTGAACTTCTTGCACCTTTTAATGATGGTGGTAACTTTTCAAATTATTTGTTAATATTATACTTTAAATGAAATATTTGATGAAAATAATTTAAAGGAAATAATTTATATAATCAAATTATCTATTAACTCAGTTTAATAATTACATAGTCAAATTATCTATTAATTCAGTTTAATATTCAGTGAGCACCAAGGAAACAAACGTATGCATATATGGACATAGGGTCTCCGCTGTTAAGGGGCTTAAAAACCTAGTAGTAGATGAAGAAATATATAAGAACAGTCATTGTACAAAGTCAAAATATAAGTGATATCAGAGGAGTGTGAAAAATAGGATTAAGCAAATTATTCTGATGTTTGAGTCAGAGAAGGGAAGACCCTATAGGTGAGATATTATTTCAACTGGACCTCAAGGGATAGATAGGATTTGAGAGGAGGAGTTTGGGGACTGGTTTAAGCATTCCGTGAACATAAAGACTTGAAATTTTTCAAGGCATAGAAGTATGACAGTATATTTGTTCACCGAGTGTGACAAGTTCAGTGCTGCTGTATTATGGGAGTTGGATTTGAAACCAGATATCAGACTATTTTGAACACCATAACAAAGAGTCTGTAAATATTGGGGAAACACTGAAATTGTGTCTTGAAGAAGGGAATGAAATGATTATGGCTGCTTTTTTAGTTTGATGATTAGTCATAAAGGATGGACTGGAAGTGGGGGATTATTTATGGACATTTGACAATCATATTTGTTGATCAACCCAAAGCAGTATATAATGAGCAAAGAGAAACCAAAACTGAGCTGATATTTCCAGAAGTATTTTTAATACCTTTTATCTAGAGAGAGAGAGAGAGAATATGCAGGGATATCACATTTGTTTTCTGCGTGTGGACTGTGGAGGACTCAATGAATTTGATTTTGAATTTGTTGAATACCCAAACTTGTTCTACATTATTTGTTTGCTTATTTGTTTGGTTATGTCTTGACTTATTTCCTAAATTATTTGGGAAAGTTTAGAGTAAATACTTTCAATAAAGTGAAACTAAAATAAAAATTGATGCTGATTATGGAAATCAGAGGTTAAGAGAGAAAGTCAGAATGGGGAAAATAAACATGTAGACATATTTACATTATTGACCATAAAACATAAACACTTATTAATGATTGGTTGCATATTTGTTTCTGAGTCTCCTGTCAGTCATAATAGGAAGAATAGTGCAATAATTATATGATTCCCACTATCCAGAATGAAAAAAATGAAATGATACTTTCACTGGCATTTATATGCTTTTTTTCCTTTTTATTGAATTATTGGAGTGACATTGGTTAATAAAGTTATGTACATTTCAGATGTACAATTCTATAATACATCATCTGTATATTGTGTTCACTAACACAAGTCAAATCTTCCATCACCTCCTTTACCCTCTTCTAACTCCCCCCCATGAGACTTATTAGTTGATATAGTTAATAAAAAATGTCTTCCATAATAGCAAGTGCAGTAATGCCATATATAAAGTTAGTTCTTGCAGCATCAGGACACATACAGTGTATTACTTTGGTGACCATAGAGAAGGACAGGATTATAGGTAAAAATTGTATGTACATGTGCATGTTTTTTGTTGCATTTTTAAAAATTAAAAGATTGAATTTTGGAAGTAGCAGACTGGCTGCAATAGAATTTAAAGAACATAGGTGGGGGTAAAACCTTGGAGAATGCCTTCATAAAGATAAAAGAGGGCCTGGTTGGCATGGTCCAGTAGTTTAGAGTCAACCTATGAACCAGGAGCTCACAGTTCCATTCCTGATCCAGGCACATGTGTGGGTTGCAGGCTCCATCCCCAGTAGGGGGCGAGCAGGAGGCAGCTGATCAGTGATTCTCATCATTGATGTTCCTAGCTCTCTCCCTTCCTCTCTGAAATCAAATATATATATATATATATATATATATATATATATATATGTATATGCATGCATAAAAGAAAAGGACCCAGTGAAGTGAAGGTCATGGAAATGGAACAAAGACATGTTAGAGGAGAAACACAAATCTCTAGCATCAGAAAAGGCAAGGGATTATGAGAATTTTACAGAAGAATCAGACATAACACAAAATGTAAGGAGATAAAAGAGAATGAGTATTTCATTATTGGTATTAGCAATTAGACTTTTGTGAATGGCCTTTTGAGAGAGTAGTTGCAATAAAAGGGTGGAGATTGGGGGTGGGGTAACTTAAAAATGAAATGGAAGAAATTGAGGAAGTACTAGTATGTATAGACCCTTCAGGTAATGATATTGAGCAATATTGTGTTGGAAGGAAAGTAAATTATGGGAATTTACATCAGAGGGCTTCTGAAATGGTTTAAGATTTGAGGGACTTTGCAAAGTGAGCTGGAAAGTATGTGTGGATAGAGAATCTATTTTGATTATGACTCTTTAGATCAGAATATCATTTCAGAAAAGACATTTTTGAAGTTATGAAATGCCATTTTTTGGTTTTAAATATGTCAGTCTTGTTATATTAGAAATGATTTAGCTTGCTTTACCCTTTTATAATTATTCACCTGCCACACAGATCTATTTTGTTTTTTGTTAAAAGACCAAATGGATATCTAACAATGAAGTGAAAAAGCTTCATATCGATAGGCTTAATAGAATATTTATGAACAGTACTTTTTAGAAAAGTGCTGGAAAACAGCTTTTTATTATTTTTCTGAAACATTTATAGTAACTGGATGAATAATGAATGGGAATAATTTATAATAGCTACATACCTCACTCAAATAGAACATCCTTTATACTCCTCCATACCTACATAATATAGCCCAGTAGTTACATCATAGTATATTTCTCATAAAGAACCATATGTTTTAAATAAATGTTGCTAAAATAGTTTTTTTCCAACAGAGTCATAGAATCTTGGTGTTTTAAGGCACCTCAGAGGAGAAGATGTTCCAGAATATCCCTGGGAATCATTCAGCTATGCACTGCTTTACTTCTGTTTAATTGTGCGTTCAGCCCAGCTGGTGTGACTCAGTGGTTGAGTGTTGACCTATGAACCAGGAGGACATAGTTTGATTGCTGGTTAGGACACATGCCAGGGTTGCAGGCTCGATCCCCAATAGGGGCCATGCAGGAGGCGGCTGATCAATGATTCTCTCTCATCATTGATGTTTCTATCTCTCTCTCCCTCTCCCTTCCTCTCTGAAATCAATACAAATATTGATTTTTTTTTTTTAAAGATGACTTGTGCATTCAAATGATCACAAGCCAGACATACTAGAATACAGTCTAAATAAGCCATGAACAAGTTGAATGGCGGGATTAGAATCATTTCCACATCTCTGACAATGAATATAATATGTGCTTTTTATATAGGCACAACTGAAAAAATATAGAAATAAGTTTTATTTTGAAATTAAATTTTGCAATAAATAGATTGCATTTTTAAAAGACGAAGCTTCAGTGGTCAGAAAAAGTATCTAGATCAAGCATTTCTAAGGAGAAACTCAAAATTCAGTGAGGATTTTAAATAGACACATCCCGACTCCCTTCACAGATTGCTCTTGACCATATGGTATCTGCAGACATGCCTCAAAATAACACAGCCATATGTAGCCTTTCAAATACTGACCTCATCCCTAGAGAGCCATCTTTATCTACAAGAGCATCTCAAACCATATCAAGTAAAATTACCGTTTATGACATGGGAGAAGATGAGCAGAATCTGCTTAATGAAAAACAATCACACGTTAAAAATAAAAACGCCAAGGAAATAAGGTTAGATACCCACAGACATTGAACATCAAGGGTGCCTGGAGAAAGGTGTTTAGAATTCTCTTTGCCTAGCCATTATACACTGCAGGATAACACATAAAAGCAGCTTAAAATCCCCTTCTGTGCTGTGGTTATCAGAATGGATTTAGTGAAAATGCTAAGGCATGATCAATAGCAGCGCTGGGCATGGATATCTGTTCTTGGCTAGCAGGCACTGAATGCAAATATTTTCTGTCTGCTGGATATGCTCGGTGAATACCAATATATTTTTTGTCTGTTTCCCACCATACGATTTCTAGAGTAAGACACGTGGAACTCACTCTTCCTTTCCCTGCTGCCGATTATTATCTGTTTAAATTCTGGCACACTTTTTCAGAACTTTTAGACTTGTTGCCATGTGCCTGTGAATTAAACAAACACATGGAAGAAGGAACAGAATTGCTGTAGCAATTAGGAAAAACATGTTTATATCTGTAGTGATACCTCATTTTCCTCATCTAAGTAGGAATGGAGAAGAGCTAAGGGGAATCAGAAAGTGAAGTCTGTGAGTAATAGGAGATTCTGTAATGGTGATCAAACTTCAAAAACAGTTCTCTCTCTCTCTTTATATATGTGTATGTATATGTATGTGTGTTATACACATGATATATTTATGTCACATACACATACATTTTTATACACACATACATACATACATCTCTGTGTGTATTTATGTATGAAAGGAATATTTTACCACTCTTGTGGTGTCCAGACAAGCTCTGTTTCCCAAAGGTGTTGTGTTATGCTAGCAGATCTCTCGTTTCCATGTTTTGTTCAAATCTGGGTACTCAGGGATATATTATGTGCCCAAAGTTAATGAAATAATATTAATCACTCCTTAATGCTATTGGAGACCTTTAGTTTTCTTCTCTTTTGATGTAATAATATTTTATTGGATTTTGTTCAGAATGAGTTGTGTTTCAAGTATTTATATATATAAAAGGCTAACATGCTAAGTGTCCCTCCGTGCATTTGACCAGTCACTATGCCGCTCAATGGCCACCAGGGGGCAGATGCTCAATGCAGGAGCTGTGGAGTTGCAGTGACTTGGCAGCGGTGGTTCTCGGGTGACGCACCCCAAAACTAGAGAGGAGGGAGCCCAATTCCTCACGGGGCCCCGCGATTCCACCTTTGACCGTGGGTTATGTTGTTGCTGGGGCACTGTGGGCCCGAATCTGGTTTACTGCACACTTGTGTTTGTGTTCCACACCCTGTACGACAGCAACTTTTAGAGTACCCTCTCGCACTCCGGGATCCCTTGCAATATCAGAGAGCCGGTTTTGGTCCGCTCACTGCAGTACAGGACGAGGGACCCCACCTGCCGGAGGGACCCCGCTCACTCCGCAGACGCTGGGAAGGGACTGTGGGGGGTTGGCTCCAGGGCGTGTCTGGCCTGTCTTGCCCAGTCCCACCCCACCAGCCACTTTCTAATTAATTTCCTTTCAATGTGCATGAATCCGCACTGGGTCACTAGTAAGTGATATATCAACGGTTGGTCTTAAAATAAAATCATGATCCCGAAGGAGATCACCATCATAGATCAAGACCTCTGAAAATTGTGCTCTGTCATAAGAGGTTACTGAATTTCTGAACCAATCTTCATAATACATGAATAAACCCACACCATATCCTTGACAAAGCTGAGCCCTTCACTTATATATCACTGACATATAAGTAGAAATTTTGAAAACTTATTTTTGAAATCATATTTCTGGTTGGTTGGTGTTTTCTTTTTTTGGTAAGTTTCGATTACTTCATTCTAAGCCAAATTTATAAGTAATTTTAAAAATAATTTAAATTTACTCAGATGTATTAATCTCCTACCTTTTCTAGTTATCTCATTTTGTTCTTTTCATTTTTTGCTGGAAATAAAAAGATGTCTTTAACAGAAAAGCTTAAAAATGTATCTCCAATAAAAGTGATCAATTCCTTTGGAAATCTAATAGCTTTTAAAATTAAAACTAATGGGCCACCTTGTTAATGTACAGTGTTGAAAAGTTCTTTTTCAATATTGATTTATTTTAGGTATTGATCTCAGAGCGAGGGGGTGTTTAGTTAACCGCTTTCAGCCATAAAATGTTTTAAGGAAAATGAAATTAGAGGGTTGTTGTAGTAGTATGTTGCTCTTAGTGCATCCTTCTGGAATACGTGATGCTATGTTTGTGCCAGTTAACTGGTCTTCTGGTTATTTACTGGTAAGTTGTATTTGATTTGAGAAATAAAATGATTATATTTTGTCATTTGTGTCAAACAGTTTGTTAGTGAGTGTTTTCTTCTGAAAATTTGTAAACCAAGACAAGAAGACTAAGTGGCTTTTCTAATCAAGTTATTTTCTGTATAACCCAAACTTTGATTTATGCTTGCTCTGCATATCAATTTTTCTTCTAAGGTCTGCAGAACTTACTGACCCAAAGCAAGCTCAGCAGCCACTCAGAACTTTGATAGAAAGACCTTAATTGTGAAGACAGCCAGTGTATAAGTAGCCCTAAGAAGAGAGCTTTCTTTTATTATACATGCTATAACATAGGGTAGTTTTTAAAAAATATTTTTATTGATTTCAGAGAGGAAGGGAGAGGAAGAGAGAGAGAGATAGAAACATCAATGATGAGAGAGAATCATTGATCGGCTGCCTCCTGCACACCCCCTACTGGGGATTGAGCCTGCAACCTGGGCATGTGCCCTTGACTGGAATTGAACCTGGGATCTTTCAGTCCACAGTCCGACACTCTATCCACTGAGCCACACCACCTAGGGCAATATAGGTCTTTTTCTGTGTTTTTTTGTTTGTTTTTTTTAATCTTTATTGTTGAAAATATTACATATGTTTCCCCTTCCCTCCACTGACCTCTTCTAGCCCACCCCTGCCCTTGCTCCAGGCCTTCACCACCATATTGTCTGTGTCCATGGTAGAGGGTGTTTTTGGATCGCCACTGTGAAGAAAATTGATTCTAGAACTCATTATCCACCCTATGTTCTCCATGAGTCTGTGCACCAACCCACCTGTATTTAGCAACCAAACTCATTTATGTAGTTTCCTTGTAGGCTCTGTTGTGTTCATGGCATGATGAAGGATGAAGACAGTTTTAAACCTCACTTGTTCTGGCACATGTGAGGAGGTTTGGTTATTGCCCTGTTTATGTTCAACAGCATTTACATTCTGATGTAAGCATTAATTATTTGATGAATTGAACCTTCATAAGTGAAAGATGAGAGTACTGGAAAATCTGTATTTTGAATGAACACTTCTCTTCTTTGAACCCAATGCTCTAATCCCTACTCCATTTATGAGAACTCAGTACTAAATTCTTTTTATAGAAAATTTTATTACTCTATATTTAATATCTGACACTGACGTTATTTAACCTGTAGGAGACCATGATTTTTTATCTTTTATTTTATTTATTTATTTTTGGTGGAGGTAATTAAAGATTGGGAGAAGTGAGTAGGGGCAAGATAACTACTTTGGGATAGACTATATTTTATAGCCTCATATATTTGGCTCATTTTTATATTTAGTTCTTTGGTATTTGGGGGATAATTGAGATTTTTCTGAGAGTCATGCTGACAGAAAACATAGTCTCTTTGCTTTAAGGTGTATGTTTCAAGGTACTGCATATGTTTGTGGCAGTCATGCTCCTAGAAGCTGGCAAAGCAATCGTGATTTTGGATATTCTGCCCCTATTGAAGTTCATGAGCCATTGCATTTGGCCTGATTTTTATCTTTCTGGTATCTTTATTCATGGTTAACTATCACATGTGAAGCCAAATATAGCAAAAAGGAACAGTAGAAAATACACAAATCATGGTTAGATTTTCATCTTTATTCTCAATGGTGCTTATTTGTTGAATACCCAAATCTGAAAAAGGAACATGCTAAGAGAAAATTATTCAAATATTTATATAAAATTCAAATATTTATATAAATACATATGTGTTTAACCAAGCAAATGATTACTTTTTAAAGCATAGTTCATATATCTTAAAATGTTCCAATCTGATAGATTTATAAAATGAATACTTAATTTCTAGGGAGTCTGTACATGATGTAAAATGAAGTCAGGTGAATGAGATAATTCTAATTTACCTGTGATTGTATGAATAGTTTAGCAGCATATATCATTGAATTTGATAGAAATTAGTACTAAGTGTCATTTACTATAGGAGCCTGTGGTATAGATCATATTGATTTATCACTTAGTGGTTGATAAGTAATCTGTGTAGGAATGTTCTGTTAATTATAAAAGAAATAGAAATTGTAAGTATAGCATCCATTTGTAATTTATATTAATGAAGCTCTTTGAGTTATTTTGTCAAATCTTAAAAATGAAGACTGATTGTTTACAAGAAGGAGAACTTGCAATTTGTTGACGATTTTCAATTTAAAACTTTCAAATTATATTTAGCTATGGAGAAATTGTACTTGAGAGCTGATAGATGCTGATATTGTAGCATCATTATTTGAGTTTTGGTGCTATACACTTCATATGTATTACCTCTTCCTATCAAAACACACCTTTGGAATAGATGTTACCACATAAGGAGGCCTGTGAGTCTCTAAGAAGGTAAGGAACCTGCCCCAGGTCAGACAGCTTGTGCATTGCTGAGCTGGATCCAAACCTGGGTTTCCCTGATTTGGAGACTTGCTGTTTGCACTATTCACCATTGCTTATGGTTATATAGCCTTTAGCAGATGCAACTCATAGATAGTCTTATATTTCAGTGTGTAATATCTGTTGAAAAATTATGTGAGAAATTTTTTAGATCACTAAGAATGACAAGTTGTTATGCAAATATTGTCAGAATACCATCAGGTTAAGAGTATGTGTCCTTTTATTAAAAAATTACTTTATTCAAGGACAGTCTAAATGTTAAGAATATGGTTATTTAAGAAAATGCACTCATTTATTTTTAGAAAGGGATGTCTCCCCTTCCTCAAGAAATGTTTTTTGAAGTAGTAATTCTTAATTTCTCACCCTCAGCAATACACTACAATGCCATAGCGGCTAACAAGTTCAGAGCTCTCTTGCCTAGAGGACGCATTTTAGGATTGACTTTGTTTATGTAGATACCTTTGATAAAGGAAATATTTTAGAATGTAGAAACAATTCTTAACAGTGACAAAACAAGGTTATTGAAAGCAGCATTTTAGGAGCATTAAGTCCTATCCTCATCTCTCCTTCGAAGCAGAAAAAAAGTCTTTCCTTAGCAACCTGGAATAATAATGACTAGATTAACTCAGCCATTGCCCACAGGCCTTAATGTAGCATGATCGGCTCACAAGCACGCATCTGTAGACAGCCAGCCCAACGCAACATCTTGGCAAATTGAGCGCCTGAGAAGAATTTCAGAATGTATTGGCATAAATGCCAGACTGAAGGAATGATTGAACCACATGGGGCTGAATTTATTGATAGCAGCAGTCCATTCTTTCAAACAGCACATGTGCCAAGCACCAGTTTGCAATCACAAACACCATCTGCTGCAGATTGAAGAGGAAGACAGCATGGGTGTGCGCAGGATCTTAGTGTAGTTTATAATTAATCACAACTGTGTTTAACAACTTGCACTGTTCAGACTGCTTCAATCTTGAGTTCTCAATCACCATTATTCTGGTGTTTCTTTCTGGCTCCTTCCTTCCCTTCTTCCTCATAGTCAGAAGAAGAAACTCTTCTTCTATTTGCATGAGCCTAGGCTAAGTACAGTGGGAAACAAAATGATAAAACTTGAGCCATTTAGTGCACAAGTTCAGTATGGAGGTCAAATCCAGTGCAGAAGAGACATCAGCCACATGACCTGCAAAACCAGTTAGCCAGCAGTGAGAGCAGAAGAGAGGTATAAAGGTGACACTGTGATTCAGTTGACAGAGTAACTTCTTTGGAGAGCAGGGGTGACCTCATAGAACAGGAACATTATAAGAGACAGAGATGTGAAAACATGAGGCTTATTTTTATAAAACAGGTTAACCAAAGATTGTTGAAGCATTGCCTGTTAGTGGAGAAGTAGCATGAGTTAAATCTTGAAAGGTAGTCGGGGGCAGGAGTGCGCCCCTGTTGAAATAGGTGCTGATGGATCTATTATCAAAGGTTTTGAGCAGGTGAGTGAAGTAAGTGATCAATGGAATGCTTTAGCAGATAGGTTGGCAGCAATGTGGAGTGGCTGGATTGATCTGATAAAGATTGGAGATGTGGAGACCATATACAATGCTTTGTTACTGAATATGCCATGTATTAGTATTAGTCAGGATTCTCCAAAAAAGCAGCCAGTGGGAAAGAGGAAGGGAGGAAGGGGGAGGCGGGGGGAGAGAGAGAGAGAGAGAGAGAGAGAGATTCATTCAGTATGAGGAATGGGTTTGCACAATTATGGAGGCTGAGAAGATGGTATAATCTTGCCCTGTGCTAGCTAGAGACCTAGGCGAGCTGACAGTGTAAGTCTGGGCAGGAGAAGACCAGTGTCCCAGTTGAAGCAGGCAGGCTGCGAGAACAAATTCTCCCTACTCTTTCTGTTCTGTTTGACCCTCAGTGGATTGGATAATGCCCACCTGCATTGGGGGGGGGGGCAGGGGGGAGAGGGCATCTGCTTTACTCAGTCTGCAAATTCAAATGTTAATCTTTTCCAGAAACACCCTCACAGGCACACTCAGAAGTCATGTTTAACCAGGTATTTGGGTACCCTGGGACCCAGTCGGGTTGGCACACAAAATTAACAATCACACATAGTGTATGCAAGGAAGTGTATCATCTCTAACCCTCATAATGGCAAGTACTACTACTACATCCACTGACCTGAAGAGGGGATAGAGGTTTAGAAAGGCTGAACGTGCATAGAACCTCACAGCAGCTATGCAATGGAGCTGGAGATTCAACATTGGTCTGCGTAAGTGCTCTTTGCTGCCATGCATTGTCCCACCCAGAAGATGGATGAGACCAGCTGGAGCAGTAGTGAACTGGGGAGCACAGAGGGTGCAGGTGCAAAAACCAGAGGAATTTTCGTGACATTTTTATTAGAATTTTGCAACTTACTGGATATGGAAAGTAGGAAGAGGGAATGAAGAGCAAAGTGCCACCTTCTTTGATCTTGACCTAATATGAAATTAGGTAACACAGGGTAAAGAGCAAATTAGGGAGGAGAAAGCATGGCTTCTGTTTTATAGGTACACCTTTTCTGGATCCTTTCCTATTCCCTCAATCCCATAATATGTTGCATGTACCTCTGTGCGAGCACATACGCTGTGGAGTAGCTTTATTTCTGTGTGATTCCCTTTCCACCCATCACTATGAGCTCCTCCAGGGCCGGGCCTCATCATGTTACTGTACCTGAGGCAGAGTAGGCGCACTTGGTCAGAGAGGCCGGAGAGAACACTGGAAGGCCAAGGAGGAGCAAGGTTTGAAATGGAGAATATATTTGGGAGACAACTGGAGATGAATGGAGGCTCCTCCAGCAGCTTAGAGGGCCTGACTCACAGACACTGTAGTTCTCATGAACCAGGGTGGCCTGTTTTCCTAAGTATTTGCAAACAATGCTCAACGTCCTAAATATGGGAAGGGAGAAAGGAGGAAGGTGAAATGCATGTTTTGAAATAGATAACTTTGGAACTGAGGCTGGGAATAATGGCAAATGAGGCCATGAAAAAGAGAAAAGGAAGTTGAGAAATTAAAGCCAGGATGAATAGAATGTTTGTTCCTGGAGCTTGAAAGTGCTTCAGTGTTGTGGTTTGTTACACGGAATAACAAACATTATTCTCTTATGCTTAGAAAAATCAGCTCATTTAAGTGTATATGTGAAATTTCTTGACGTTCATGGCATGACCAAGACGTTAGCTCCGGCCCTAGCTCTACATGCTTATTAGTTTGTGATTTGGGCAAGTGTCTAATCCCTCTGTGCTTTCTTTCCTCATTAACACCACCTGCGCTGCCTACTTTGTGAGACTCTTGTGATGATGAAAAATGGATCATGAGACATGAAGAGTTATTGAAATACTAGAAAATCTACTGAGATTTGAGCAGATGACTCATACTCTTGGTGTTATGGACTGAATGTTTGCATCTCCCCCAAATTGATACATTGAAGCTCCAGTGTAACCCCCAGTGTAACCGTATTTGGAGGTGGGGCCTTTGGGAGGTAATTAGTTTAGATGAGGCCATCATTGTGGAACTCTCATGATGGGATTAGTAACCTTAAAGGGAGAAAACGGATCTGCATACCTCTCTCTCTGTCTCTGCCTCTTTCTCTTTCTCCCCTCCCCCCTCTATTTTTCCCCAGTTGTTCCTCTATTCTCCCACTCTCTCTCTCTTCCTGTCCCCATGTGAGCGCACAGTGAGAGGATAGCCATCTACAAGCCAGGAAAGAGCTCTGACCAGGAACCAAATCTGCCAGCACCTTAGTTATGGACTTCCCAGCCTCCAGAACTGTTATACATAAATAAATATCTCCTGTTTAAGCCACCCAGTTTATGGTATTTTCCATAGTAGCCCAAGCTGACTTAGATATTCGGTGATTAATACAATAATTAAAATTAAATGCCTGTGCAAAACATGTGCTGGTTAATGCTAGATATCGGGATGTCAAGTTTTCTTGGCAATGGGAGGGGGTGAGGCGGGAGACAGCCTTCAAATCCTCATTGATCTTTTGTACACCTGTCTCCCTGAAGGCCTGCAGGGCATGAGAATGGCCTGCTCTGGCTGCCTTCCAGAGAGGACCAGGGTGTTGGATCCTTGCTGTGCTTGATTATAGCCCAGTCATAGGGCCTCAGATTGGGTGCAAGGAGAGTCGTATTTGAAGCTGAGCAGTGATTATCTTGTTCTCAGGAAGAGCACTGCTTTCTTTCTCCACAGAGGCACCTTTACTTATAACAGAATAAGACTGTCAGTGGGGAGACTCTCAGCATTGGGGAAGCCACGTATAGTTTTAATTTATTTCATTAGTCATAATGTGTTCTCCTTTTTCTTCCTTAAGTTTTCTTTAGTAGATGGTAAAGCATATAAATAAATAAAACAAAAAGAAAGAGAAAAATAGGATCAGTGAAAACCTTGAATTCTAAGGGTCCTACATCCCGGCAGTTCCCTGTTAGTAAACTGGCAGCCTCTACCTCATTGGTTCAGTTTAATCAAATACTTTTGCTTCAAATTAGTAACCCCTTTGTGTCCTTACTTAAGTGAAGGTCATGGTCTTCGAATATCTAAATTTTCTTATCATCATCCATTTCACCATTTCAGCTCTCTTGACATCTTGTTTGTTGTGAAGTTTTTTTTAAAGCACCTCTATGAAGTATAATTTATACACAATAAAAGGCACATACAGGATGGAGCCAAAGTAGGTTTACTGTTTTGAGTTTATTCTTGTATTATTATTTATTAATTCTTGTATTATTTTCCATACAAGCAACTGTAAACCTGCTTTTGGTAAGTTTTTTCAGTATCTGCCTAATAAAAGAGTAACATGCTAATTGACCATACCTTTGAGACACCCACCAGCCAATCATGAGCGAGTATGCAAATTAACCCAACAAAGATAGCAGGTTAATTTGCATAAACAGGCATCAAGAGGCTGGGGACGGGGCGGGACACTTGCATAGATGATGTAGGCATTCCGCACCACCCCAGCTGCTCCTCTGGCTTGGGAAGGCAGAAAGGCGGCTCTGGCCAGAGCGAAGGCGGTGCCGGCAGCCAGGGGAAGGAAGGCCCATTCTTGCATGAATCTTCATTAGTGCATTGGGCCACTAGTATACTATGAAACCGCAACCACAACCACAACCAAGAAAGTGAGCCTTTCCATGCCCCTCAAAAACGTTCCTTTGTACCCCTTTCTTCCACAAGCAACCACTGATCTGCTTTCTGTCCAACCATTCGACTTGGGAGAGAGTTTTACCAACAAATTCAATATTTGTAATAGCTTATAGGGCTGTGTTATTAGTCTGTTTCTTGAGTTAGCTTTGGAAGATCCTGTTTTTTAGGGAATTTGCCTATTGCCTCTAAGATGTTGAATTTAATGACAGAGTTGTTAATACACTTTTTTAAAAATTATTTTTTAAGTATCTGTAGAACAATCTGTGATGATCTTACTTCCCTTATTCATGATATTGGTAATTTGTGTCTTCTCTCTCTCTCTCTCTCTTTTTTCCTGATCAATCTGGGTATTAGTTTCCTATGGTTGCTGTAACCAATAGTCACAAACTTGATAGCTTAAAACAAGAGAAATGTATTCTCACAGTCTGGTGGCCACAGGTTCAGAATTAGTTCACTGGGTTGAAATCAAGATTCCTGAAAGGCTGTGCTCCCTCCAGTGGCTCTAGGGACAACCTGTTCCTTGCTTTCTCCAGCTTCTGGTGGTAGCCAGCATTCTTTGGCTTATTGCTGCATCAGTCCAGTCTCTGCATTCACGGTCACACTGATTTCTTCTATTCTGTCCTGCGTCTCCCTTTGGTTCCCTCCTGTAGGTACCCTTTTATACATGCTAGCCTGTTTAGAGCCAATTAGAATAACCCAGCGTAAGCAAAATCCTTAACTTAATCACATCTGCAAAGTTCTTTTTGCCATCTAAGGTAACATTAACAAGTTTCAGGGATTAAGATGTGCAGGTATTCAACCTTCCACACTCTGGCTCAAAGTTTACCCATTTTATCGATGTTGTCAAAGAACCAGCTTTTGGTGTCATTGCTGTTTTCTCAGTTGTCTTATTACCTGTTTCAATTATTTCCACACTGATCTTTATTATTCTTTTTATCTGATCCTTATTTTTTTGTTTCATCTGTCCCTCTTTTTCTGGTTTTGTAAGGTGGGAACCAAAGACATTGCTATTAAAATTCCTCTGTTCTACTTTAGCTTCATTTTACAAATTTTCATATGCATCATTTTCATATTCTTTCAGTTCAGAATACTTTCTGATTTTCCATTATTTTATTGATCCATGGAAATGTATTATTTATTTTCAAATTTGGGGAGAATATTTCAGTTGTCTTTCAGTTATTGATTTCTATATTAATTTTAGTATGGTCAGAGAACATTCCTTTGTATGACTTGAATCCTTTTTTTAAAATATATTTTTATTGATTTCAGAGAAGAAGGAAGAGGGAGAGAGAGGTAGAAACATTAATAATGAGAGAGGATCATTGATCGGTTGCCCCTTGCACGCCCCCTACTTGGGATTGAGCCCATAAGTCAGGCATGTGCCCTGGACCTGAATCGAACCTGGGACCCTTCAGTCTGCAGGCTGATGCTTTATCCACTGAGCCCAACCGGTTAGGGTGACTTGAATCCTTTTAAATTAATTGAGACTTATTTTAGACCTCAAAATATAATCTGTCTTGGTAAATGTTTCAAGGCATTTACCATGCATTTACTCTTGGAAAGAATGTGTATTCTGTTGTTCATCAGTAGAATGTTGTTTAAATATCAGTTAGGTCAAGTTTGTTGAGAGTGTTGTTGAGGTCTTCTGTATCTTTGATAATTTTCAGGCTACTTTTTGCATCAGTTATTGAGAAAGGGATGATGGAATGAATATCTGAGTATAATTGTGGGTTTTTATATTTCCCCTTGCAGTTGTGTCATACATTTTGTTTCATACATTTTGAAGCTCTGATTAGGTGCGTAGACACTTAGGGTTGTTATGTCCTCTTGATGAATTAATCCCCTTATTGTTACAGATTGTACTTCTCTGTCTTTTGGGATGCCTGGTGATTTTTTATTATATTCCAGATACTGTAAATTTTTATCTTACCACTGAACTTTGTTCTGAGACGCTATTCTATGTTACTTGAAAGCAGTTGGGTCTTGCTTTTAAGCTGTTTTAGATGGTATCTACACAGTGTTTCAGACTAAATTTATAGTATTACTGAGGTAAAACCCTCTTGAATACTCTTTCTTACAGTCTAGGTTGGAAGGAACAGGTCTTATTCCCGACCTGTGAGAATTCCTGAGACTGATTTCTTTAATCCTTTTCTTTGGCTCTTCCCCTGTCTTGGTAGTTTCCTCACATATATCCACTCCTCAGTACTCAACTGAGTACTTGGGAGGCTGTGGATCGCCATGGTCCTCTCCTATGAATCTTTCTCTTTGGCACTCTGCCTGGTGAACTGGGGCCACTGGCATTCCTGGATTCTGAGCTGCATCTTTTCAGCTCATGGAAACAACCAAGATCTGCCTGATTCCCTTCCCTCTGTTGCAGCCTGGACATTTTTTCAAGGCATTAAGCTGGGATGGTTGTAGGTTTCATCTAATTTGTTTCCTGAATCTTAGGAATCACTATCCTTTGTTCCTTTGTCATGAGAAATATAGTTTCATCCATTTTTTGCATGGTGTTTCAGTTGTTTCATGCTGGAGGTAACTGGTGACTATTATTCCTTTTTGACTGGAAGTGGAAATCAAAAGCTAGGATCATATACAAAATACGCATTTTTAATCATACCTGGAGAGGCTTCTGTAGGCTCAGTCCTTCGGAGACACCTGTCCCCAGGAACAGTTGCACTTGTGGGACTGTCCTTGTCATCTATGCCACCATAGCCCCTGCCACAGCTGGACAGCCATTGTGAAAGTTACTTAGAGAGAGGTGTTCAGAATGAAGAAACAGATGGACCCAATTTGGGTTCTCACATCTATTGTTTTATTATGTTACTAGGGGCCCAGTGCATGAATTTGTGCACCTTGAAAGTAACTGTGGGCCTCGAGGCTGCGGTGGGCACAGGGTGGGTCTTGGCCCACCCTCCGTGCCCTTGCCAGGCCCCTCCCAAGGCAGCCCCTGGTCCCCTGTCTGCCAGCAGCCCTGCTCCTGCTGCCACTGCTCCCACTGCTAATGATACCGGCCCCACACCTGCTGACGGCACGGAGCGATTTGGGCCAGTACCAGCAGCGGGTGCAAGCAGGTCCAGTGCCGTCAGCAGGTACAAGCAGCGGCTGCTGGCCTTGATCACCCCTCAGGAGCAGGGGAAGCCACCTCCCCCTGCTCCTGAGGGGTGATCAAGGCCTGCAGCCGCCGTTTGCACCTGCTGATGGCTCCAAGACCATGGCACATGGGAACAAAGAATTTTCAGTAACCACCAGAGACTCACCCCGATGACTGCAACCGGTGCCCCACCTGGGTCTGGCACCCCTGCTCACCTGCTCTACCATCCTGCTGCGGCCAACGCCCACCATGTTCCACACTCTGCCACCTGCTGCCAACACCCACGCATGCCCCTTGGTGGTCAGCGCGTGTCATCGCAACTGGTTGTTCCGTTGTTCTGCCGTTCGGTCTATTTGCATATTAGTCTTTTATTATATAGGATATTCTGAGTCTTGCATTTCCAATCTACTTTGGTTATTTAGAGGTTTTAGTTTTTATTGTGTGGGAATTTCTATGTTTCAGAGACACAGTTTTTTTTTAATTAAGTATGAAGTATTTGTATATACAAAGTGTTTTTAATTTAAAAAATTTAAAAGAGGTAGTAAGTAGAGTGTGACATTTAAAATTTTCACTTATGAACATTGGACCAATTAATACATTTGATTTTTTTTCTGCCTCATAGCTTCTGTGATATAAAGATTAATAATAGTTTGCATTTGTTAACTTTTATTGCCTAATAAAGCTAGGTTTATGATTTTACTGAAAGGAAATTTTTAAATTTTATGTTTAATCAGATGTGGAGCTGCTATGATTTTTTAAAAATTCATCCTTTAAAAAAAATCTAATAAAAAACTACCATTGTTTATTTTAACGAGAAATTCAAAGCAAGATAAAGTTCAAGACCAAATTATCAATAACTAGAAAGCAAATGTGACATTTATGCAATAGTTTAACTTTTGATATTTTGGCAAGTCAGATTTTAAGCCTAATTTGCCATAGTTTTATCATACTATTTTGCCCTCCAAAATCAGTATTACCTAGTCTGTCCATCAAATCATGGAACAGTTTAATAATAAAAGTAGATGCAGCTATTCAAACATTATATTTTATTGAAGAAAGCCAGTTTCTCATATGTGGAATCCTCTAAAACCTGAAAAGGGGTTTTGCTTGCTTTTGTTCTGTTGTCATTTGCTGCTGTTTTATAAGTTTTTCATGGTGCAAGTGAATGGTAATCTTTTTTACTTGAAGTTTTTTGTTTATGGATATTGGAGGATACTTATGATACCATGTATGGTGTTTTTTTTTTTTTTTTATTCTGTGGTTCCTTTACAGATATCTAAATTTGCAGACAGGCCCGCTCGTCAACTGGTCCAGATAATAGTTTAACACTGTTACAGTAAAGCTCCCTAAATCTACCTATTTCACACAACATTTCTAGGTTTTTAACACTGCCTCACTTGACTCTAAAGCAGTTTGACATTTAGAATTCTTTCAGCCTGCTTTCTAAATGGGTTGTCACCACAGTGAGCTTTGAGTGACTATCAGTGCTTCTCTGTCAGCGTCCTGTCTTACCACTTAGACACACAATCATTTGCAGGAAATAAGATTTTCATGTGATTAGTAACACACCTATGTAGAGATGAATATGCTCACTCCTATAATACTGAGTTCTAATTAATACCCTGGCTTGACATCCCACAATAACTGTTATTGCTAAGACATCAGCACGTTCTGTTCTATTTCTGTGAATTGGAATATTAGATTTCCAAAAAAATCCTGAAATGGTAAGACTTCCTTGGATTTTAATTTACTTGTCTTGGTTTAGAGTTCATTAATGAAACTTGGCCTCCAGGGGGGAGAAAAACCTCTAATTAAGCAATTAACATCCCAATGATTTCAGGCCATGTCTCCTAACACGAATACCGTAGATCCTTAGAGTCCACGCTGGCCTCATGAGAACGGTATGTAGAATGCCTCTTGAAGGTGTAATTGAAGCATTTACGAGAATAGAAGGGGCACTTTCAGTAGTTATGCCCAAATGGTGTACATTAATTAGGTTAGTCACCTTATTAAGGCCTTAGTGGTTCATATCTACAGCTTTCCAGAATTGATCTAGAGTTTGGATAGAGGGGCCAAGTCATCTGCACCATATTGAAAACCTGTGTGTGTGTGTGTGTGTGTGTAATAGACATTAATTTTCTTTCTTTTATTATTTTTGGTAACTTTTATTAATAATATCCATTGTAGCCATAAAAAAGTTTGATATCATGCCCAAATTTCTTGACTTAAGTTGAGTAGATTAGAAAGAATTTTGTTACTTTAGTCAAATGAATTCTGTTCCTTATTTAATTGTTTTTAATGATGCCTTTTTCTTTTTTTTTTTTTGGTGATTAAAGCAATTTGTCAATGACTTTGTAAGTAGTTCATCATTGAGTAGATTTTAAGTAAGAATTAATTGCCAAGGAAGTGGAAGAACAAAGAATAGTTAATACAGCTTGTAGAGATTTAAGGAAGACTAATTTCTGACACTTAGAGTTATGTAGGTCTTCCTTGTATTCACATAGATATATGTCTGTTTGAAAAGTACATTGTGTCCAGATTTCTGCAAAAGACTGTATGTTCTATTTTGAAATTCCAAGACATGTTGATTTCACAGAAATTTGGGGAATGTATCCTAATGGGGTAAATTACTATGGGAACTTAAAATAATAGGTTTGTCTTTTTCTTTCTTTTTTAAAAAGCTGGACCAGTGATCTGCAGAATGCTGAGTTACCCCCCCACTCGCCGCGCTTTGATTGTGGGTTGTGGCCTAC
This sequence comes from Corynorhinus townsendii, assembly GCA_026230045.1. Taxonomy (NCBI): domain Eukaryota; kingdom Metazoa; phylum Chordata; class Mammalia; order Chiroptera; family Vespertilionidae; genus Corynorhinus; species Corynorhinus townsendii. The sequence continues at coordinate 178,085,928 of JAPDVU010000003.1, forward strand.
AGATGTTCCAACAGCTCTCAGGCATTAACACCGTCATGTATGTATTTCTTTCTGGATTTTCACTGAAAATACTATGAAGGTGTTATTTTAAATGGAAAAAAAAGAATAGGACTCTTGGTGATTTGTTGTTATGAAATGTATAGTATTTTCCTTTGGAAGATACTTAACTTTATACTTTTTTAATCCTATTCATTTGTAACTGGAAGGAGGTGATTTATTTTGTTTGTGGTGATTATTGGTTTATTTGATTTCATACAATTTCTCTTTTATGCCATCCAGTTCTTCCTTACATTCTGAAGTAAGGAATATGTTATTTTCATAATCCATTTCTTGATGCTAGCACTGTCAGATCACGAATTCATGTCTTTTGGGGGCAATTACAATGTAATGGGATAAGAGCACTAATAGAAATAATGTTTATTACAACCAGAGTACAGTGGACTGGGGATGGAGAGGGAGCAGAGAAGTGGAGCAGGTGCAGGAATTCCCTGTATTCTAGTTTTCAGAGTCATCCCCAAAGTTATATGTGTGTTGGGGGTGAAGTGGGGGGAATAGGATGGGGGTTCTACTATGTTTCAGTTATTCAATTTTAAACCTGTTTTTGATGGCCTATTTTGTACTAGATACATAGCAGGGAAAAAAGTAGATATGGCCTTGGCCTCACAGAGTATATAGGCTGGTAAAGGAAACGCTCATTTATAAACTCACAGTTTAATATATACTTTCAAATTGTGATCAGGGAAGTCTGGGACTATTCTAGTTCTCCATGGAGCAGATGTTTGAGATCCTAGATTAGATGTTTGAGATCCTGGGTTAGAGAAAAGTCATGGGTTTTGCTGAGAAACTTGTCATAGGATGAAAAAGTGCTGAATCTTAGAAGCTTTTTTGCTCCTACCTGTTATTTAAAATTATATACATGTTTTATAAAATTAAAATTTGCCTGGTAAACCATTTAAATGTATTTGGGACTCTTGATATTATTTTTTAATATTTTGAGAAGAGTGAGTTTCTTTTAAATGATTATTAAAAATAATGATTAGAGCCAATGATTCATTAGATAAAATCAGGATTCGTTAAGAAACTGCATTTTAAAATACATCCACATTCTTGTTGAATTTGACTTTAGTCATGATCCTTGTTAGACTACATTTTTAATATCCGTCCTCTCCTTTTCTCTGACATTTCATTTTTCCTCACTTTTATTAGCCTGTTTGTTGGGATAGTGTCCAGCATGTTCGTTTGTTTACTGGATGTGACCAACCATGACTGTTCTGAGATATGTCCACAGTCTTCAGTGGGTGATGGTTCAGAATTGGAACATCACATTTTCCAATAATGCATTGCAGTAATAACTGTGTGAATGTCTAGGTTATCAACCTAATTTAAAATGTCTTTTTTTCTGAAAATCTTTTTCATTTGGTCTGCCCTTTTCTAGGCATTTAAACTTGACAAGTTTAAAAGCATAGAAAATGAATTTTTGTTACACTTTTTTGTGTTTCTGGAAAACAGAGATAGTATCAGCCAACTCTCATTGATGGGTGGCGGCTGAGGCCAGTGAGATGACTGTCCTAGTTCACCTTTAATATTTAGTATAAAATGTGTTGATTAAGGTTTTCAAATGTTAATAAAGTATTCATTTCTCCAAACCCTTGATCTTTTCACAGTGAGATCAAGTGATGTGAGTATAAGGATCCTGATACTCCTTAAGATTTGTGATAGTCATTAATATTCTTTGCTTAGCACAAATGGTACGTGATGCAGGTAATATTGTCATACAGCTTTGGCTTCAGTTGAGTATTTATACCAGAAAGTAGGAAGAATAAAATAAGATAAATGATGGTTAAACTTAGATTGTGTCAACATGATGCAAATATGCTACTCACTTAAATGATATGATACCAATGATAAATAACTGTGGTTATTAAAGAGTACACCATTTCAGAATTTATATCTTAAACCCATAAGACTTAGTATAAATTAATTTCATTGTAATAGTCTCTGCTACTGTCATTATCTGGTTGGAAAATAACTAATCTGGGACTCTCATGTAATGTGCTTTCTTCTGTTCTCTTTAGTCTATATTCCTGTGTATGCTTGTGTATATGTATGTATCCTTTTCCATTATTCTTAAAAGTCAGTAACTATTATCATAAATTTTATTTCTTCTAATTTAAACTAATCTTTTAATTGGAACCTAAAAGCTTTTTATTGTTTTTAGTAGAAAATATTAACTATATCATTTTTTATTTTTAAAATGTTATTTTGTTAATTCAGAGTTTTGTTTTTATTGATATTTTATATACTTTACTACTTTTACTCTTTCCAGCTTCTTCCTTAAATTTTAAGTGGGAAGTAAAGTAGGTAGTGCTCTTCTATACTCACAGCCCAAATCTAATAATATGTAGAAATTGAAATGTTTTTATAAAATCCATATTTCTCCCCCAATTTGTGTGAACCCGAAACATGGGAAATTTTGAATACTATTTGTCCACCAAGAAAAGTTCATAGAAATATTACATAGAAAAATATTGAAAGATAAGCCATCCTTAAAATTGCCTTATATAATCTTATTATGTTTAATTTTCTCTCTTCTCTCTAATAGGATCATTCTTTCTCTCTCCTTGACCTATCTCAGTCCTGTCTCAGTCAAATAAATAGATTTTCTTCTTGAAATATTTAATTTTCTCATCTTGTACCATGAAAATATATATGTAAATACATATTGTGTTTATGTATATGTCTATGTGTTTTATTTATAATTCATGTTAATATCCTAACCTATAACTTATCATCCTTTATCCCATTAACAGAGAACTTTTACTTTTTTAAAATCATTACATACTGCAGACAGCTACATTTAACTTTTTAGAAGAGGCAATTTCCCAATATGATTTTAATCACTAATTTCAAACATGCAGTGAATAGGCCATTCTCTATTCACAGGAGATATAGAATAAAGCAAATGGAGTACTAAATTCCCTGATATAAAAGTGTCAATATTATTCCACTGTATCTCAGACCAATAAAATATTTTCACATAAAAGGAGAGAGGAGTGATAGATGAAAGTGATGATCATTAATATGAAGAAAACTTTCTTAAGAAATTATTTTCTTGTGATCTATTACAATGTTAATTATTTTCTATTTTATGTCTACACATTTTTTATATAAATATATTTTTATTGATTTCCGAGAGGAAGGCAGAGAGAGAGAAACATCAATGTTGAGAGAGAATCATTGATTGCCTGCCTCTTGCACGCCCCCTACTGGGGATTGAGCCCGTAACCCGGGCATGTGCCCTTGACCGAAATCAAACCCAGGACCCTGCAGTCCACAGGCTATAGCTCTATCCACTGAGCCAAACCAGCTAGGGCAAGTCTAAAACTTTTTATCTGATGACTACTAATAAATGGAGTCTTCCCACAATATTACCTTAACAAAAATGTGTGTGTGAGAGATTATGTAGGAAGGTAGAGAGAGAAAGAAAAAAATCTGGTTCTCTCTGGGTTTGTTAGCATTTTTCTTCTTTTGAGGAAACTTATAATAAGCTATATTTTGATATATTCTAATAAACATATAATCAATGCATCTTGGACAGGTGGAAGGTATCCTGAGAAAGACCAAGTGGTTAAATGACTCATTTTAAGGTTACACAGAAAATCAGCAGTAAACAGGAGGAGTAAAAAGGATTGTGGGGGAAAAGACGCTTTTGGATACTTTATACCTGTCCTCTACTTTTAATCTACTCTTCTTTGATTAATGTGTTCAAGTTCATCTCTGCTTACTCTTCCCTGTCCCACTTTCTTAAGGTAGGGGTGAGAAATGAGCAATTGTATTGACTGGGCAGATCATTCTTACTTCCATAACTGCTTTACCTTAATCCTCAGATCACTTCTTCTATTGTATTTACAAGAGATAAAGACCCTTGAAAAACATGCCCTTGTAATAATAATAATGTTAATAGCTATAATTTATTGATCATTCAATACCAGGTACTGCAGTAGGATGTATTAACTCAACAAATATTAACAGAAAAGGGAAAAACAGGATAAAAATGTTAGCCCCTCTAATGGTGTAATTATTAATTATTGTTATGCTAAATTTTTTACTCCTTTCCATATATAAGACCATAAAATAATTTCATAGACATGATCTCTCTTGATCTTCATAAATATCTTGTCAGGTAGGCAGAGCAGTTCTTCTCCTTATTCTCTAGGTAAGTAAGCTTAGACTTAAAGAGTGAGGTGACTTGTTCAGTGTCACACCATTGAGTGTCAGAGCTGAGGGTGGAGCTCTGGTTTTCTGACTCCAGATCACATGGGCTGTCCTTTTGTTGTCCAACCCCTGAAATGCTTAGAGCTGACTGTTTAAAGCTTGTTTGGGGGTGATGTAAGGTAAGACATCAATTAGTGAGGTTCAGTGCTATCCAAGGATAAAAATCTAAAATGACTGTTTGCGTGCTAATAAAATTGCATCCATCTCAGGAATCAAATTCTTTCATCTGCTGGCACCAGGGAAGGCTTGTGCCTTCTACCCTGACCTGGAGTTCCTAGGCAAGCCAGCCTGCTGGTTGGATGAGTCATTTATGTTTGTTAATCATATTTAATTAACTTAATTTCATAAGTGCAGCATTTTTTAATCTGTTCCATTTCTGTGGAGAGCTCTCCCAACAAGTTCTCCTCATATAAGAAATTACCATGCAATTAGGAAACATGGCACAATGAGCGGGCATGCTCAGTGGTGATAAATGTAGAGAAAAGCAAAGGTGACAGGAATTAAGAAGAAAAGAATAGTGATTTATGCACTCTCATGTTGTAATCTGAGCCAGAGGTGAGGTTTTCCTCTGTCAGAGAGCCACGGCAGGCAGGATGAGTGGGCCCAAGCACCAGCTCACTAATGTGAGCCTTCTCCCTCTCTGCCTCCTCAATATGACTCTGAACATAATCCAGAAAGCTATTGAGAGATAATATGCTTATCTCATTGGAATGTTTCAAGATGAGTATATTTGTAGTCATTTGTATGCATTGACTGAACACCACTGGATAGAGGAGAAAATGGTAAGGTTCATGGTTCACTCTTTTGAAAGATGAGTTTAATGTGCTGGGAAGAATATTGACCCAGGAATCAAGAGAATTAGTTCCAAGGTCTGTCTCCACTGTGGGATTTTAGGCATGTCAGTTAATTGCCTTCATTCTAATTACCTCTAACGTGGAGTAGATGGACTTTAATGTACATTTGAATGAGAGAAAATGGAGTTTTCAAGTAGAAGTGGAAGTTAAAACATTTGAAACATTTTAAATTTTTCTTGGATGAAAAGTTAGACTGTAGGAGATCAATTTTAGTTCTAAGAGAGAAAAATGTATTTTGTTCATATAATTTTTGGAAGATTTATTAAATGCTTAGCAGATTCTTATGATTGTCCTAGCTGTTAACTTTTTATATAGGAAGACCACATTTTTACTTCCCTTTTGCTGACTCTTGTAGTTTAGAAATTCCAGGGCATTTGTCAATCACAAGGACATTCTACAGTTAACCCATCCTCTTTGTCTCACACCCTTCAATCCAGGATTTGTGGCATCCTCTGTAGACACAAAATTAGTATATCTCTCTTTCATGCATGTCTCTATTTTCAAGCTATAGAAAGGAATTAGAAGAGTGGTTTTCTTCTAACTTACTGATGTGGAAGGAGTATTGTCTACTTCAGTATTAGACATGTTCTTTTTTTAAAATATGGTTTTATTGATTTCAGAGAGGAAGGGAGAGGGAGAGAGATATGGAAACATCAATGATGAGAGAGAATCATTGATCGGCTGCCTCCTGCACACCCCACATTGGGGATCAAGCCTGCCGCCCAGGCATGTGCTCTGCCTGGGAATTGAACCATGATCTCCTGGTGCATAGGTCAACGCTCAACCACTGAGCCATGCTGGCTGGGCTAGATGTGTTCTTTTTATGTAAAGTTTACGTTGGGGAGAAAAGACCTCCATGACTTTGAATAATAAAAGCTAACGATGCCTTCTTAGGAGGTGAGGAAACTGTGGTTAAGTATATCCCATGTGGCTTGACTGGTGTTTTATATCAAAAGGTTGTCAAATCCTTTTGGCATACTTTCTGAGTTAGATGTGAATTTCAGATTCTGTGGTCATTTTTGGAGACTTACCTCCATGGTTTGTACAGTGTCAGCAACGATGATTTTGGGTTCCACAGAGTATCTTTGGTAATTTGAAAAGATTATTTCCTTGCCTGCCCTCCTCTGACTCATGTCTTTCTGAATGATGAGTAAAAGAAATGGAGACGTTATTAATGGAGACGTTGAACTAGCAGCAAGAAGTCCATGGATGTGCCCCAGTAAATAGGCTAGTTGTACCAGTAAAGCAGAACCCTGCCCCCCAAATCATATGGGAGGTTGAGGGTAACCAGTCCTGTTAATTCCAGGTGTGGACTATTGCAAAAGTATAGAAATGTTTACTTTTTAAGTTCATTTTTAAACAAATTTTAAATCATTTTTAAACAAACAGGCGGCAGTTGCTCTACAAAGACTAGAAATACACGACATGGCCCATCCCCAGAGATCTTTTGTTTTTTCCCTTATCTTTAAAAGGATACGCTGTCACCTACCTTGAAAGGTTGTTTTGAAGATGAAACGAGACAACAAAATGCTTGCCAGACAGGAGGTACTTAGAGGAGTTTGGGGAGTTCGGTTTTCCTTTTCCACATTCACATCTGTTGTCCTCTCAATATAGCTGAGCTCTCTTCACTTGGCTGTGATTCTTTTAAAAAATGTTTGTCTTACTGGCACATCACAGCATTGCATGTTGAATCTCCTGCATGGGCTTTTCCTACTCAATTTGCACCTTAGTGTTGGTGCTCCCCAGGCTTTGGCTCACAGCTCTACTGAGAGATTTTGTCCACTCCCATGGTTCTGATGACCATCCACATGTTAGAGATGATTAGTCTACATTTCCAGATCAGAAATCATCTGTGATGCACAACCATATCCACCTGCTGGATGCTTTTATACTTGGATATTCTCACAAGTCCCTACATGCATAAGACTGAATCCCTGTCACTCCCACCAACTAAGCCCCTCTTCCTCTCATCCCCAGGTCAGTGTCGGGGGTGACCAGTGGTGCCCAAGACTGTGGCTGGGGAGCCAGCCCATCTAAATTCAAACAGCTGCAATTTCCTTCAATTTGTTATTCATAAGGTCACATATCTTTGCTATGCTCTTTATTTTCATTATCTGTTCAAGCTTAGGCCCTGCTTAAAAAGTCAGGGCTCATTATATTTGCAAGTAAAGGCATCCCACTCAAATCAAGCTTAAGAAAAATACGGGTATTTACATTGAGGACATAGGGACTGAAGGCAGGAAATACCACTGGACCTGGCAAGGGGCTGGAGACAGAAATCGGAGACACTTGTTCAGCCTCTGTGTCCACATGGTATTTTGTCCTTTTCTGTGGCTGTATGCATTCTCTTTCCTTCTCTCTCCTTTGAGATCTCCCTCTGGTCTTGCTCATATGTGGTTGTCCTGGCACTATAACTATAATAGGTTATGGAATTTTCCCAAATCCTAAGAACAAAAAATCAAAGTAGACTTACCTTAGCCCACACAGGTGAAGCCAGGAGGTAGGGTAACACTGTAAGGGACTTTTCTGCCTTAAATCATACCTCCCTTCATTTATCCTTATTATCTCTCCCAGTGAACTTGTGAAACAAAATCAAATCATATTCCATCTTTACTTAAAATCAATCATGTAATGACCCCCACAGCTTTAGCAGAGTTCAAAGTCTAGAGCCCTTCATGGTCTGACTTTTGTTCATCTCTGCCCTACCTTGTGTTCCACCACTTCCCACATGTGCTGCCTCCTGCTATACAAAATGTCCTATCGTCTGGCGATGATGAAAGCTAATCCAGGCTTCAGTGCCTTCATATGTACCATTGTCCCAGGCAGAAATATCCAGCGTACCCTAAGAGACTTCCAAACTCAGGTCACATGTCATCTCCCTACACCCAGGGGCTAATTTGGTGACCCTCCTTTGGCCTCTTATAGCACTCTGGTAGATATCTGTCATAACAGTTATTATACTTTATTATAACTGCAGATTTGTGTATCTATTTTCCCCCAAAGACCACACAGACAATAACATTGCCCTCTTTAAAGTCCTCTCCCAGAAGAGCCAGCTAGATTTTAGCTACTTCTGACTATTTAGTTTTGGTTTTGTTCTGTGCATAGCCGGGACCGTAGCATGGTGTTATTGGATCTGTCTCAGTCTGACTGTATGACTGTGTTCTTTAACTGATTTGCAGGTATGACTTAGGAAAACAAAAGCCACAGCATTCAAGATTTGAGAATAGAATCTTTCAAAACCACTGCCCAAAGAGTCCCGATCTTTAGAATTAGTGACAAGCTACAAATGACATTTCTAATGATTTACAGTGTTGGATAGATATGCTGAAGATTCCATGACAAAAATTCTGCAAGTCACATCTCTTGGTTCCTTCTTTGTCAGGGCAACTGAAGAGCTAAAGTTAGTGACTTCAAGTCTGTGATTATGCTTCCTGTGGCTGTTGAATTGCAGGATTTCAAATGCTATTAAGCTGCTTGATGCAGAGACAAGTAGTCTGATGACAGTCATTCATGGCAGGGAGAAAAATGAACTGTGTCTCTTGCTGGAACATCTTCATTTATTTTGATAAGATTATTTTTTACTGGGCCGATTAAAATATGCAGAACTAAATATAAGGTGCTCTATTTCCATTTCTGTGAAAACACACAGTACTAGAAAATGTATAGAGTAGATTTAGCTATGCAGTTTTAACTTTGGTTTCCTGCATAGAATACCACTTTTATAATGATCCTCTTCAGCTTCCTTAGGGCTCTTCCCCTCAGCCCCTTATCATACGTATATTTGAAAAATTCAGTCATGCATCTAAGATTGTTTGCAAGACTAAATGTATCCCGTAGGCATGTTTTCTTTATAAAGTGCAGGATTTTTGCACTTGTTAAATTTCACAATAAAGTTTAGATTTCAAGGGACCACTTTGTACCTCTTGTACTGTGTCTTCTCTCCCTTTCCCCACATTCCCTGCTACTCTCCATGGCCAGGCCCCATCAAGGTCATTGATGTTATGCCACCTGCCCTAAGGAGTCGACATTCAATTACTATTCCCCTTAGAACTTTTCTCTGTATGTGTCCTGTTTTGATCTGGATCAAGGTGAGGGCAGGCAATTAGATTGCTCCGATTTTAGGAATAGAAATATAGTGTAGTCATTACAACAACTGCTGCGTACATTTGCAAAGTGTTCAGTTTTATTTTTCACCCCTAAGACCTTCATTTCATTTTTAAAAAATAATTTGCAGCTAAGTGAATGTGACTGTCATTTGCCAACACCTTACTCTCACTTTTATCAACTAACAGGGCTAAGAGGAATATGTTGTAGGTGTCCTTGGAAATAGATGTACTAATAATGTTGTTAGAATTAAACAAGATAATGTATTTAATATACTCTGATGTGGCTAACTCATAACAGCTTATTATTTATTATATTATTATTTTATTTGGTCTCAGACCTATAGTCAAATTTTACCATGTTTCTGACCAATTTTGTTACCTTGGTGGTTGTGTTTTCCTTCATTCTTACTTATCTCAGGAGTTGCAAGCCACCTATCTACTTGCTCAGGCCTAAAACCCAGGAATCACCTTGGATTTGCTTTTCTTCTTACTCCCCAGATCCACTTCTTCAGTAATTCTTATCTCCAAAACTCTAATTCCCCAACTGTGCAGAGGCACGAGACACTCCTCACAGGAGAGCCATGGGATACTTTAAGTTTGTGATGGAAACATTGACATGCACAGACTCCTTCTGTTAAGTAGTTTGCACCTTAATACACAGAACTGTTAGGTATTTCGTTTGGCTTAGGGGTGCCATGAAAAAAATTACTGAGGCAATAAAGTCCCATGAAGCAAGAAAGTTTGGGAGGCTCGGCTGTATCATAGAGCACATATCCTTCCTCTGTCTTCATCTTCATGACCAGCAGCCATCACAGCCATTATTGCCTTTTGCTGGTTTATTGCATTAGCCAGTCCCCTAACTGGTCTTCTTATTTCCATGTTTACCCTCTGTTTTCCACAGAGCAACCAGATTGGCCTTTGAAAAATAGAAATAAGATCTTAACTCTTTATTACTCAGACTTCTGGTAGCTTTCCTTCTCATTTAAAGTCAACCTAGCCCTAACCTGTTTGGCTCAGTGAATAGAGCGTCGACCTGTGGACTGAAGGGTCCCAGGTTTGATTCTGGTCGGGGGCATGTGCCTTGGTTGCAGGCACATCCCCAGAAGAAGGTGTGCAGGAGGCAGCGGATCGATGTTTCTAACTTTCTATCCCTTTCCCTTCCTCTCCGTGGAAAATCAATAAAATATATTTAAAAAAAAATAAAGTCAACCTAGCTCTTCACCATGATCCACAGACTGTCCCCATTTGGCCCACCCCTCTCCTCTCCTTCCCTCACCCCACCATTCACTAGGTCTCAGCCACGTCATCTTTTCCCAAACTCTCTAAGTTTGTTCCCACCTTAGAGACTTTGCAGTTGCTTTTCCTTCTGCTTGTCTCTAAATATAAATGTCACCACCTCAGATAGTCCTTGGCCCGATTTGAAATAACCACCTTCTCCCATCAATATCACATCAGTTCATTGTTATTACGCTCATGAGATTAGAGCCCTCATCTGTCTTGTTTGCCTTTAAAGAATGTCCAGCACACAGTAGACCCTCAGGAAGTATTGGTTGCATTGGAAATGCAGACAATTACATGGTTGTATTTCCCTTTGGCAGACAATGTCATTGATGATCATGCATCCATTGCTGCTTTTTCTATCATAAACACTTGCCGAAGTTTTGAGAGATGGGAAGTTAAGTATTCTGGAGATCATTTGAAACATTAGATTACTTACTCATCGTGCTTCAGTAGTCAAGAAAAGAAATGTAGTCATATTGTACTCTGCCTTTATTTGAAGTGGGGACTTTTCCAAATCCAGAGTAAATTGATTAAAGAACTGAGGAAAACATCTTTTTTCTATTTCTCTCTTTACCTGAATCTCTCTCAGTTGGCAAGCCTCACAGTAGGAAAAGTACTGGAGTAACATACGGTAAAATCAAAATCACCCTTGCACACCACTCATTCCATTAAAACACAGGACTGAAGCCAGCTTGGGAGAAAGGTGTTGATACAATTTCTGAGTTATTCTTTACCTTTCCTAGGAGGGGAATGAACTAGATTGTGCAGGGTCTGTTGGCAGCCTAGTAAGAGGAAACATCAAATCACCTAAGGAAAGAAAAATGTAACTACATGAGTAATAAAATGAAGACTCCATGAATTACCCTCAATAAAACTATGATTTTATAATAATATAATATTACATATAGTAAATTAAAACTATAATAATATTTTGGTAATTAGGACAAAATGCAAACAAGTACATTTGAGTAAGTGTTTATTCTTTTAGGTGTTTGTATTCTGGCTATTTGTTTTGTGGGACAGTATTTTTCTCTTTCATTTATCTTTACAGAGTCCACTTCCAAATTGCTAATGGTCTATTTTCTAAGGACTTAAAATTTAATTGGAAGTACAGAAGAATGATTTCCCAATAGAAACTCTTTGACTATGTTAAGCTGGTACACAAAATCCCTCCTGCCTTACCGTATCTGCAATATTGAAACAATCATATCATTTCTGTCATAGGAAAACTCCCAAGTTACAAATCAAGATTCTAAGTATATTTTCCTCAGCCCCAGCATTCCCATAGCATTGGCTTTAGATGCTCAGAAGGCCCAGGTTCTCAAGGCTCAGATCAGGTAGGGTTATAGGCAGGTGAAATGGCGTACAAAAGAGGGGGTAGAAACAGCAAAGGTGTCAGCAAGGGCAGCGAGTTGTGGTACTGAGAATGAGAACTCTACTTTGGTCATAGCAGGGTGTTCATTTTGTGTCCAGTAGGGGAGAGAGGAAGTAGATGATGCTTATAGTGGTTCTGATAGCAACGGTTAGAGATGAAGGGCACTCAAGATCGCTCCTGTGTATCAATTCTTAGTAAATTGCATGTTTGTACATAAATGATATAGATATATTAGTCTATGATTTAAATGGTTTAGAAACTCAGCAAAACTGAAATGACTAGGAGTTTTCAGCATCCTATCTAATCTAATCCTATCTAATAAAAGAATAATATTCAAATTGACCATCACTCCAAGACACAAGATGGCTGCCCCCATGTGGACACAAGATGGCCAGCAGAGGAGGGCAGTTGGGGGGGCAGTCGGGCCTGCTGGGGAGCAGTTAGGCATCGATCAGGCTGGCAGGGGAGTGGTTAGGGGGTGACCAGGCTGGCAGGCAGAAGCGGTTAGGGGAAATCAGGCAGAGGCAGGCGAGTGGTTGGGAGCCAGCAGTCCTGGACTGTGAGAGGGATGTCCGACCGCCCGTTTAGGCCCGATCCCAGTGGGGTCCCAGACATCCTCAAGGGGTCCCAGATTGGAGAGGGTACAGGCGGGGCTGAGGAGCAGCAGGCCTCTAGTAATCGTATAATAATACAGTATTTCCATGAGTTTATTAGAAAGACAATTTGTGAATTAATATGGTTATTCAAATCATTGCTAATTTAGGTTGCATGCATATCAAGTTTCAACAACCAGATGAAAAATGTTGGTTAGCTGGTTATTTCGGTGGTAGAATATGAATCAAGTGGCTTGACTGGTTTGATTTGAAGAATGATCTATTAAAGAACAGTAAAACAAGTTTTTCTGATTTTTAACTATTTTTTCAGTAAACAATAGACTATATATTTGAAGTGGAGTTATGTATGCTGTGGGTTAAAAAAGTCACAGACTTGGTCTAAGGCAGTGGTCGGCAAACTCATTAGTCAACAGAGCCAAATATCAACAGTACAACGATTGAAATTTCTTTTGAGAGCCAAATTTTTTAAACTTAAACTTTTTCTAACACCACTTCTTGAAAATAGACTCGCCCAGGCCGTGGTATTTTGTGGAAGAGCCACACTCAAGGGTCCAAAGAACCGCATGTGGCTCACAAGCTGCAGTTTGCCGACCACGGGTCTAAGGTGATTCATGTTTTTTATTTTGAGTTTAATTTTTACCTCAGTGTTACACATACAAAGAGTTGAGGTTCTATAAAGTTTGTCATGAAAAGCTGTTGTCCCAATTCCTCCCTCTCTCTGCCTCAAGTTCTGCTCTCCAGAGGTGATTGCTGTCACTTCTAGATATTTCTTTCCATATTAATATCAGTATTCTTGAATGAGTGATATTTACCTAATTTTTATGAATTTCGTTTTTTGAAATTCTGTATGACTTCCCACAATGGAAGAGGAAATACCTCCAACTGATGCCCCGGCCATTCACATTCATGCATCTCCCCACCCATAGTTATATCTCAGGTTTTTAGATTAACTAATTAATATTCACCGTTTTCATCGTCAGGACTACAGAAGTGTTGTTTTTACCTGAGCACCTGAGTGTGCTATCCTTACCTCACTGTTGTACTGCGTATCTTCTGTTTGCTACTCTGGCCATGCTTCCCAGCCTTCACCTTATTCTCGTCCCAGAGCCTGACCTGATACACATGTACCATCCTTTCTTTCTCCCCTATAGTTAATCATGGCCTCTTCTTTTAATTTGCTCAGTGCTCAGTGTACCCCTCACTAACATTTCCCCATACACTCTTCAATGGAACTGTAAACCCTCTCTGTATGGTTTAACCTAATGAGAAACCTCAGGACATCCACCTTCCATCTGTTGTATCATAAAACTATGAGTGAGATACAAGACGCCTTAATGACCCAATTAATTAGTAGTAGTTTACATTGTGCGGCCCAGAGGGAGGTGTCTCTTCCAAATCTCTGAGCACCACATACAGGAAGTCTCCCGTGTTTATACTTTTCGAGCCTCTTTGTTTGCAGATATTACAAAGAGCTCTGTGTGAGTTATTGTTACAGTTGTAACCTTGAATACATAATGAGTTTGTACTTGGCATAAGAATATGGGAATTATTATCAGTATTAGTCTATATTAGACTATTACATTGGATGGCCAGCTTGCAAGGTCAGACAGTTAAGTTTATCTTTTTCTATTATTTGAACTAAAAACAAAGTCATTTTATAGAATAAGAGACTGTCTTAAAGTGACAGAGTTTACAGGACTAGGGACTAACAGTAGCAGAGAATTCAAACAGCAGTTTTATACAAGGTGGAGGTTACTATGCTTCACGTCCTGCTTCCTACCCCTTGCCTTTCTCACAGACCTTCCTCCTGGAGCCTCTGTTATCCCGCTCCCTCTTGTCTGGATGCTTTCTGGGCTTTTTTTTTTTTTTTTTTGGTGGCTCTGTATTTTGCAGTACTTGCCTGTGAAATGCTCAATGGGAAGTAAAAAGAAAAAAAAAATTAGGCCATAAGAAATTTTATTCTGTGCCCAGACTTGATTGTTGTTCTCCCTCAAATTGTTTAGGTCGTGGAGTTTCATTTTCAGACCATGCCTTGTAGCTGACCTTAATTGTGCCTGCCATCCTTAAGTCTGAAAGCTTGGTTATTTGCTATCTCTAGGCAATAAAGCTGTTTGCTCTCCTGGTGTGAGTAGGGTAAGGGATCTGGGAGGGAGATTGGGATGAGGAGGGCCGGCTCTGATTCCTATAAAGATTTTCAAGCAGTGCTCTTGTTTTTAGCCACTGTCTAAAATACCTGGTCCTCCAATTCATAGACCTTTTTCAGAGTTCTGTCATGTAAATCACCTTGCTTCTCTCAAGTTCCTCCCTGTATATTCTGCTGTTTTAAGCAAGTTGGTACTTGTCTATTCTCTACCTATTGTCTAAAAATCCATTCTTGTGTTGTTTATTCTTGCCTATTTTTAAAAACATTAATTATTTTGTAGTCATTTTAGTGGAGTGGGTGAGAAAATAAAGCTGAGTTTAAATGAATGTCTTTCCTAAGTTATTTAAAAATATTAATAAAGTGCTCATAATAAAATGCTCTCTGAAATAAAAAATTACTTTAAAAATTACTTCTACACTTAATATCTTTAAAATGTTTTAATATTCAGATTTTTAAATTGTATCTGTATAGTAGAAAATCTAGCATTTTGACTCTATTTTATTTATTCCTCATTTATTAACATAAACACTCTTGGTCCCACCTCCCACACAGAAAGTGCAATCAGAGCCTAAATGGAGGATGGGCAGACTCAGAAGTTCAGTTAGTAACTTTACATATTAGAAGTAGCATGGGTTTACTTCACAGACTCCTCTAATTTGTGTAAGAGTGAATTTTTTCACCCAACCAGTAAGCAAAAGTTGAGACAGAGCATACCAAGTATTAGTGCTCTGAAATTAAATTTATTTTTGATGTAGGAAATATCTAGCATTTTATAATATTTTGAAATAAAAGATATTATTGGGCAAAACATATTTTACCTTTTAGAGGTAATGTTGCTATAGAAAAAGAATTAAGTAACATAAGTAACAAACTCTTAAACACACACCAGGCTCTTATTATTAGAAATTGAATTCATTTTCAACTACATATGCATTTGATACTAAGCTTACAATTACCATATTATTTAATTTATAGTTTTTAATGTGTGTGTGCCCAATTTACTTGAAGTTAATTCATTTAATTATGTATGTACTGTTTATCTTTTTATTCTACACTTTATAGGAGCTGAATAAATGATGAAATAATTACATTTTTTGTATCTAAGATAGTGCTTTGAACATAGAAAGGTTAATAAGTTTGTCAAATTAATCAAAACATATCCTTTAGTTTCTCTAAATAGCACTTAAAATAAAAATCTCTGAATATGAAATAAGCCAGACTAGGCACATCACTATATAGCATTGCATAAACATGTCTGGTTTTGAAAAGCAGCTCTGAGGGTAACAGTAGCAAATGAAATATTCTTTTCCTGTTCGATATTTTATTGTTTAAAAAAACATAAATTCTAACTAAATATAGACCACATATAATGAATATCCTATTTGAGGTATTAAACATTTTGATAACTTTACTAATAGAGCATGAAATCCTGAACTAACATGTATTATTTAGGGTTTTATAGGTGACCCAGGGGATGGGCGGGAGGGCATGGAGACATGGCCATGCTTTGATTAATACTTTTAAACTCTTTCCAGACAACATTTTAATTCATATAGCTCACCAATTTTCAATCACTTTGTATGTTTTTGTTAGCCTATACCTAGAAAAAAAGTTAAACTCCACAAATATTTTCGTGTCAGGGATCAAAGGTAGCATTAAACTTGCAAAGATTAATGTTTTTAAAAATTCTGTAAAATGCACAGAATGTATTAGGGCATTTGATAAAGAGAATGGGAAAGAAACATTATTACTGGACTCACCAGGCCATTTGATTATGACACATGAAGTATAGACTTGTGGCTGACAAGAATTTTATCTGTTTAAAATGCTTAGTGCACAGTCTATTACTGTTCCATTCATATGTGAACAAACTAAATGCTTTGGTTCTGAAGGTACTATTAATTATAATGACACCTTGATGGATTGCTGTATCAACTGAGCAGCTTTTCTCAATCTGATAGCATCAGGAAAAGATTTTTCTCTATAAATGAAACCTCTAAAAAATCTTTATCTTTAAAGTAAGAAGTATATTCAATTTGTAAAACTGTAAAGATCATTTTATTATCTATTGAAATAATGACCTGGCTGTTAAAATGCCAGTGAGCGATAAGCCAAAATACTTAAAGAGCAGTTTACAAAACAATGCTGCATGTCTCATTTGTTCATTATAGGATGCTGACCACACAATTTGCTTCTGCTCTGATTGTTATGAATGTCAGAATCATATAAATCTGTTTGAATTTTTAAAATTTCTCATAATAAAAGTTTCTGTAATGTTTCCAGATTGCACTTGTTATACCTTTGAATCTTTCCAAGCCTTTGAACCTGAGATTTACATGTAGGATGGTCTTAAAATGGACTAAAGGGATAATAATTTTTTCATAGAGTAGTTATGACACTTTCAAAAAATATTTCCTGTCTTTGAGAGAGAAAAAATTATTTAAACACAAAGGATTACTATCACTCACATATTTTAATAACAATTCAATAATAATTAATATGCTAATAAACAGTGAGTGCTGGAAGGGTTTAAATGTGGTGGCGGGGAGCATCTTAGACTGTAAGAAGGTGGGCTTCCCTAGGTGAGCACTGGCCAGATGGGACTTTCTGCCTGGGATTAGTTTGCTAATATTTCACAGCTGTACTCCTAAGTAACAAAGGGGTTAATAAAACATTGTTCAGAGATAATTAGCATATCAAGGTGCCAAGTTCATTTTAGCAAAAATCATTTAAAATCTAGCATACCAAACACCTTTAGGGACAGAAAGGATGCTGAGGTAGGCCCTGTGGAACTTTTCACATTTAATCATTATCACAAAATATTTATACATGTATGAAGAATTCTCTTTAAATAAGTGAAATCTTATTAAAACAATGATGACTTTAATTTACGACTTTCAGGAAAGGTAAAAATTTGTGGTTTTAATTAATTTTATAAAATATTTGGTTTGTGTAGATTCTCTCTGTTATATATTTGAGTGAGTGCCCTTTTAAACATTATTTATATTAATTATATGGTTATCTCAAAACATGTTAGAAAAACCATAATTTGAAATGTACAGGTTGACAGATTTTTTAAAATTACTGTGTTAATTATATATTGGAAAAATTTTAGACAAATGAATACATGAAACATTCCTGGAAAATGGAAAAGGGAATAAAATACCAGCAAATTCTGATTTTTTTTTTCATTTTACAAAACACCATGATGTTCCTTAGCATAAAACAGATATAAGACTTCAACATTATTTTTCTATCTGTAATGTAATTATCCATAATCACAGGGTTGCTTTTTTTAATGTGGAAATATTAAGGTTTTCTTTATATTAGTGGTGTTTTTCTTAAACCAAGAAGGATATTTACAACATATATAGTTTATATATATTTTTAATATTAAAATATTCATATTCTACAAACATCTAGAAACTTCAGATCTGATTATACTTAACAAGTTTTTCTTTAACTCTTTCTAATACTCTGTGCATATGTGTACTCAGCATCCATCCCCTTTCATAGATACATATGAAGTATGGTAAAAATTAATTGAATAGTCCTTTCTGATGAATGATGATTTATTGCATGGAGTCAGCTTTCTGATATTTGCAACCTCATTGCTCAGAATGGAGAAGGTGTCAGGGGTTGAATGAAATCTTCCCTGACCACCTTTAGGACTAACTGTTGAATTTACAGGGATGCAGGATTAATGTCTGATACAAAATTACTTTATTTGAATTAAATTCTTTGTTTTAGAGGTTAAGATGTGAAAAACAAATCTTGTAAATCAGGAAAGGGTTCTGATTAGTCAAATAACATATATGGGAAAAACAGTGGTAGCTATATAAAGTGACGTATATGTTAGTTTGCTTGATTGGGGTGATTATTTTACAATGTATATGTATTTTAAAATATCAAGTTGTATATCTTAAATACATACAAATATAATTAGTGTACGTAGCATATATAGTACCATAGTGATACAGTAGAATGTAATAGATATGATCCAGAAAATATCCTATCTAATAAAGAGAGACTATGCTAATTGACCATCACACCCTCTTAAAGATGGCAGCACCCACAGCCAATAAGAAGGGAATATGCTAATTGACTGCCATGCCCTCAAAGATGGCAATGCCCACAGCCACAAGATGGCGGCACCCAGTTCCCTCAACCCCGCACCCAGGCAGGTCCGGCTGCTCCACGCGCCTGCCTCCGGAGTCCCCCAGTCCCCTCAGCCCCCTCAGCTGCCCAGGGCCGGCCCGAGGCACAGGCAAGCCTCGGATGTCAGCTGCCCAGGGCCTCCCGAGACTCAGGAAACCAGGGCCGGCCGAGCAGCAGCAGAGGTGTGATGGGGCATTGTCTTCCCCTGATTGCTGAGTTGCCTCCCGCCCCTGAGGGCTCCTGGACTGTGTGAGGGGCAGGCAGGGCTGATGGACCCCACCCTCCAGTGCATGAATTTTCATGCACCGGGCCTCTAGGAGTACATAAGACCAGTTAAGAGCACAACATCTTTTTGTGCACCTGCTATATGTCAGGTAGTGTTCTAGCACTGGGGATCACTTGGGAACAAAACAGGCAACTGACCTATATAGATTTTAAATTCCAGTGGAAGACAGATAATAAGCAACATAAAAAAAGGATATAATATTTTAGCCCTAGCCAGTTTGGCTCAGTGGATAGAATGTCAGCTTGCAGACTGAAGGGTCCCAGGTTCACTTCTGGTTAGGGCTCTATCCTCCTTGGGAAGCATGCAGGAGGCAACTGATTGATGATTCTGTCTCATCATTGATGTTTCTATCTCTCTCCCTCTCCCTTCTTCTCTAAAATCAATACAAATGTATTAAAAAAAGAAAGTATATAATATTTTAGAAGGCAATAAATGGAACATGGAAAGGATTATAGAAGGACTGGGGTAGGGAGGAGGTAGAATTTTACTAGTAAAGTGTTCAGGGAGCCCTCCCTGTGAAGGTGACACTTTAAGGTCAGTGCTGAAAGAACTGAGCAAACAGTGCATGAGTATGTCTGCAGGAAGAGCATAGAGGAGAGAGCACATGCCAGAACTCTAAGAAGTGCCTGGTGTGTTAGAAGAACACCAAAGAGTCGGTTTTTGGGGAGGATGAAGAATTTGCTTTGCACACATTAAGTTTGAGTAGTCTGTACTAAGGTTTATGTGGGGAGAGGAGTTGGGAGAAGCTGTCAAGTCTGGGATATGAATGTGGGAGACAGCAATGGATAAATGGTATTTAAAGCCATGAAACTGCATGGAATCAGCAAGGAAGCTAAAAGAAATGAGGTCCAAGGATGTCCTTGGAGCACTTGGCATGAGATGGATCCAGCCAAGGAAAAGGAGCAGCCTACAAAATGCCGTGTCTTGCAAGCCAAGTGGAGGTGGGAGGGGGAGGGAGTGATCAGCTGTGCCAGATGTTGATAAGCCAAGTAATGGAAGGGCTAAGAACTGGCTATTGCATATAACAGTGTGGATAACACAGGTGACCTTGAGATACAATCAAAAACCTAATTACAAGACTAAGAGGAGAAAAGTAAGAGTGAATACAACCAAGTCTTTTCAGCTGCCTTTTTTTTTTTTTAGGGTAAGTGGGGTCAAGAAAGGGGTGTGTGTGTGTGTGTGTGTGTGTGTGTGTGTGTGTGTGTGTGTGTGTGTGTGTGTTTTAAATGTTTGCCTGTTGATAGGACTGTTTTAGTAGAGAGGAAACAAATGATGCAGGAGAAAGAAGAAAGGTTGCTGGAGTGGTGCCCTTGAGCAGGCAAAGTGTTTTCATATGAGCAGGAGAGCATGAGTCGAGCTTCAGCTCTAAGCACATCCTGTTCAAGAGAGTGAAGGGACACAGAGTTCATGTGAGAATCTGGTGACAGATAGGAGTAGGAGACAGAAGAGGACTGCACTGTGTTTTGTAGGGGGTGGGGTGCTAGAAAGGGTTCTGAAGAAGAGACTGACAACGTACGCACTTGAGACAATTGCTCTGGCACAGTACACAGGATAAATGTGGAGTGCAGAGGCTGTATACAAGGTAACAGTAGAAGGACCTTGCAAGTGTAAGTCTGAGCAAAGAGAAAATGTTGAAGGCCTTAAGCAGCCTGAGTAAAGACTATATCAAAAATAAAAAAGGAATATCTGGAAATACAAGGACTACTTGGTCAGAATGAACCTGAGGTACCTGAAGTTTTCCATCCTGATAATTGATAAATGACAAATTAGTCATAGGTAAATAATGTTAATGTTTACAATAAGAATAACAATTCTTTCTTAATGGTTTTTTTGTTTGTATGTTAGTTATCAGGGTTATTTAATTAAAAATATAAAATATGAATTATCCATTGTGTCAGTAAACACTTAAGTCCCAGTTACAGTTACTCAGGTCTGTCCCAGCCACCTCTGATCCCTCTTGATATCATTGTACATCATCATTTTGTAACTGTAATTCAGCTCTGATCTTAGGCTACTGGATGTCCTATCTCTCTCACCCTTATAACTAAGAATAATGTTGGCTTCTTATTTATCTTTATATATGAACAAAGTAGACAATAAATGTTGAAAATTTAAAATCTTTTTTTTAAGGCTTCTTTAATCAATTAACCTTAAGACAATTGAAGATATTTGAGTATGGGCATTTACTAGATTATATTATGGAATTATTATTTTGTGTGTGTGTGTGTGTGTGTGTGTGTGTGTGTGTGTGTGTGTTTATGCTATGGATTGAATTGTGCCCCTCCCCAAAATGTTGAAGTCTTAACCCTCAATGTGACCATATTTGGAGATAGAGTCTTTAAGGAGGTAATTAAGGTCGTAGATGTAGGACTCTATTATGATAGCATTGAATGCTTATAAGAAAAGAAAGAGAGACCAGAGAGTATGTTGTCTTTCTGCACTTGCATGGAGAAAAGGTGATGTGAGGACACAATGAGAAGGTGGCCATCTACAAACCAGGAAGAGAGATCTCACCAGACACCATCTCTGATAGCACCTTAGCTTGGGATTTCCAGCCTCCAAAACTGAGAAAATAAATGTATGTTTCAGGCTTGATCTCCAGTAGGGAGTATGCAGGAGGCAGCCTTTCAATGTTTCTCTCTCATCAATGTTTCTATCTCTCTCCCTCTCCCTTCCTCTCTCTCTCTAAAAATGAATAAAAACATATTTTTAAAAAATTATACTCCTTCCTCAGGACCATTGGGAGGAGAAAGGCACCAAGTTCATTAAGCACTTAAACACATGAACTTAAAATTCTTGTAGAGGTCAAGTTATTGCTGTGCTCATGATAGATGTTTTTAATATATCATGATGGTGTGAGCCAAGGCTGACTGGCCGCCTGGTGAGGTATAGTAGTCTGTGTTCCAAGGGGATATTTATGGAAAACATGATTGATGGTGTTTTTCTCCTCGCATTTTAGAATGCCAGTGTGTGTACTGCTGGGATACATGTTGGATATCATGAGGCTAGTGGCAGAGGTTTCCCTTTTCAGAATTAAGATTTTTAGCAATAGTAGACATAAATTAGTTTTGCCTTTCACTTTCACTTTCCTTAGCAGTGAAAGGTCCTAATTTCTTTTTTTATTCTTTTTTTCCTATTTTTTTATTGTCTAAAGTTTTATATATGTCTCCTTTCTCTCCAGTTGACCCCCCCTACCCAGCCATTCCCACCCCGGGCAAGCCCCCACGGCCCCAGTGTCTGTGTCCATTGGTTATGCTAATATGCATGCATGTAAGTCATTTGGTTGCTCTCTAACCCCTCCACCCCTATTTGTCTCTAGATCTATTCTTGTTCATCAAATCATGTTGATCATTATATCCCACATATGAGTGAGATCGTGTGATATTTATCTTTCTCCAACTGGCTTATTTCACTTAGCATAATGCTCTCCAGTTCCATCCATGCTGTTGCAAATGCTAAAAGTTCCTTCTTTTTTATAGCGGCATAGTAT
Source organism: Corynorhinus townsendii (assembly GCA_026230045.1). Classification (NCBI taxonomy): domain Eukaryota; kingdom Metazoa; phylum Chordata; class Mammalia; order Chiroptera; family Vespertilionidae; genus Corynorhinus; species Corynorhinus townsendii. Next base: position 178,108,513 of record JAPDVU010000003.1, read on the forward strand.
TCCATTGTGTAGATGTACCACGGTTTTTTAACCTACTCGTCTGCTGATAGGCACTTAGGCTGTTTCCAGATCTTAGCTATGGTGAATTGTGCTGCTATGAACATAGGGGTGCATATATCCTTTCTGATTGGTGTTTCTGGTTTCTTGGGCTATAGTCCTAGAAGTGGGATTATGGGGTCAAATGGTTAACTTTTTGAGGAAACTCCATACTGTCTTCCACAGTGGCTTCACCAGTCTGCATTCCCACCAGCAGTGCACGAGAGGGTTCCTTTTTCTCCACATCCTCGCCAACACTTGTCATTTGTTGATTTGTTGATGATAGACATTCTGACAGTGTGAGATGGTATATCATTGTTGTTTTGATTTGCATCTCTCGGATGATTAGTGACTTTGAGCATGTTTTTATATGTCTCTGGGCATTCTGTATGTCCTCTTTTGAAAAGTGTCTATTTAGATCCTTTGCCCATTTTTTTATTGGATCGTTTATCTTCCTTTTGTTAAGTTGTATGTGTTCTCTGTAAATTGTGGAGATTAAACCCTAATCTGAAATATCATTGCCAAATATGTCCTCCCATGCAGTGGGCTTTCTTGTTGTTTTGTTGATGGTTTCTTTTGCTGTGCAGAAGCTTTTTATTTTGATGTAGTCCCGTTTGTTTATTTTCTCCTTGGTCTCTATTGCCCTAGGAGCTATGTCTGTAAAGCTATTGCTACAACATATGTCTGCTATTTTGCTGTTTATGAAGTCTTATAGGATTTTTATGGTTTCCCTTCTTACATTTAAGTCCTTTAGCCATTTTGAGTTTGGTGTAAGTTGGTGATCTAGTTTCATTTTTTTGCATGTATCTTGACAAAATTTTCCAGCACCATTTATTGAAGAGACTGTCTTGACTCCATTGTATGCTCTTGCCTCTTTTGTCAAGTATTAATGGAGAATAATGGCTTGGGTCAATTTCTGGGTTCTGTGTTCTCTTCCATTTGTCTATATGTCTGTTCCATTTGTCTGTATGTCTTGTGCAAGTTCCAGGCAGTTTTGAGAGCCATGGCTTGGTAATATAGCTTGATATCTGGTAATGTGATTCCTCCAATTTTGTTCTTCTTCCTCAGGATTGCTGTGGCTATTTGGGGTCTTTTTTTATACCAGATGAATTTTTGGAGAGTTTGTTCTAGATCATTGAAATGTGTCGTTGGTATTTTAATGGGGATTGCATTGAATCTGTAGATTGCTTTGGGTAGTATGGACATTTTAATGATGTTGCTTCTACTAGTCCATGAACATGGTATGTTCTTCCATTTGTTTATGTCTTCCTCTATCTCTTTTATCAATGTCCTGTAGTTTTCCGAGTACAGGTCTTTTACATCCTTAGTTAGTTTATTCCTAGCTATCTTAATTTTTTGGTGCCATGGTAATAGGATTGTTTTTTTCGTTTCACTTTTTGTCAGTTGATTATTGTGTATAAAGAGGCCTTCAAATAGGAACAGTTTTACTTCTTCTTTTCTAATTTGGATGCCTTTTATTTCTTCTTCTTGTCTGATCACTATGACTCGCACTTCCAGTACTGTATTGAACAGGAGTTGTTAAAGTGGGCATCCCTGTCTTGTTCCTGTTCTTAGGAGAAATGAGTTTAATTTTTGCCCATTGAGTATGATGTTGGCTGTGGGTTTGTCATATAAGGCTTTTATTATGTTGAGATATGATCCTTTTATTCCCACTTTGCTGAGAGTTTTTATCAAGAAAGGGTGTTGGATTTTGTCAAATGATTTTTCTGCATCAATTGATATGATTATGTGATTTTTGTCTGTCAGTTTGTCTATGTGATGGATCACATTTATTGATTTGCAGATATTACACCATCCTTGCATCCCTGGAATAAATCCCACTTGGTCATGGTATATGATCTTTCTAATGTAATGCTGAATCTGATTTTCTAGAATTTTGTTGAGGATTTTAGCATCTATGTTCCTCAAGGATATTGGCCTGTAGTACTCTTTTTTGGGGGTGTCTTTATCTGGTTTTGGGGTTAAGGTAATGCTGGCTTCATAGAATGAGCTTGGAAGTGTGCCTTCCTCTTGAATTTTTTGGAATAGTCTGAGGAAAATAGGTTTTAGTTCTTTGAATGCTTGGTAGAACCCCCCTGTAAAGCTGTCCGGACCAGGGCTTTTGTTTGCTGGAAGATTTTTTATCGCTGCTTCAATTTCTTTGGAAGTTCTCAGCCTATTCAGGTTTTTTGATTCTTCCTGATTGAGTTTTGGGAGCTTGTATTTTTCTAAGAATATGTCCATTTCATCTAGGTTGTCCATTTTGTTGGATTAGAGTTGTTCATAGTATTTTTTCATAATCGTTTGTATTTCTGTGGGATTAGTTGTTACTTTACCTCTTTCATTTCTGATTTTGTTTATTTGGGTCCTCTCCCTTTGCTTCTTGGTGAGCCTGGCTAGAATTTCATCAATCTTGCTTATCCTTTCAAAGAACCAGCTCTTGGTTTTGTTTATTTTATTTTATTTTATTTTATTTATTTATTTATTTATTTATTGGTCTCTATGTCATTTATTTCTGCTCTGATCTTTATTATTTCCTTCCTTCTGCTTACACTGGGCTTTTCTTGTTCCTCTCTTTCTAACTCTTTGAGTTGTAGGGTTTGATAATTTCGTACCATTTTTTCTTTTTTTGAGATAGGCCTGTAGAGCTATGAACTTCCCTCTCAAGACTGCTTTCACTGTGTCCCATAGATTTTGGATGGTTGTGTTTTCATTGTCTTTTGTTGCCATGATGCTTTTTATTCTTTGATCTCTTTGGTAACCCAGGCATTGCTTAATAGCATGCTATTTAGCCTCCAGGTGTTTGATTTTTTTTATTGTTTTTATTGTAGTTGATTTCTAATTCTATGCCATTGTGATCTGAGCAGATATTTGATATGATTTCCATCTGCTTGAATTTGAATAGACTTTGTCTGTGTCCCAATATGTGGTGTATCTTTGAAAAAGACTCATATGCACGTGAGAAGAATGTATATTCTGTGGCTTTGGGGTGAAATGTTCTGGAGATATCAGTTAATTCCATCTGATCTAGTGAGTCATTTAAGATTGCTGTTTCTTTGCTGATTTTTTGTTTAGAGGATTTGTCCAGTGTTATTAGTGGGGTATTAAAGTCCCCTACTATGACTGTATTGCTGTCAATCTCTCCCTTGATATCTTCCAGAAGTTGTTTTATGTATTAGATACATATATGTTTACCAGAGTTATATCTTCTTGTTGAATTGCTCCCTTTAGTATTATAGTGGCCTTCCTTATCTCTTGTTATGGCCTTCACTTTTAGGTCTAATTTGTCAGATACAAGTATTGCTACCCCAACTTTTTTTTCATTTCCATTCGCCTGAAAAACATTTTTCCATCCCTTCACCATAAGTCTGTGTGAGTCCTTTGTTCTGAGGTGGGTGTCCTGTAGACAGCAGATAGATGGGTCATGTTTTCTAATCCACTGAGCTACCCTATGTCTTTTGATTGGGGCATTTAATCCATTTACATTTAAAGTTATTATTGATAGGTACTTGTTTATCGCCATTTTTATTCTTTATGCTGGTGTTCCTTCTTCTCTTCCTATTTCTTCTTTTTACAGCAGACCCGTTAGCATTTCTTGCATTGCTGGTTTGGTGGTAATAAACTCCCTTTGTCCTTTTTTGTCTGTGAAGCTCCTGATTTCACCCACAACTTCGATTGATAACCTTGCTGGGTACAGTATTCTTGGATTCAGACCCTTGCTTTGCATGACTTTGTATATTTCATTCCATTCCCTTCTGACCTGATGTGTTTCCGTTGAGAAATCAGTTGATAATCTGATGGGAGGTCCCTTGTAGCTAAAATTCTGTGTCTCTGGCAGCTTTTAAGATTCTTACTTTGTCGTTGGTGTTTGCCAATTTAATTATAATGTTGTCTTGATGTCAATCTTTTGAGGTTCATCTTGTTTGGGACTTTGTGATTTTCTTGGACTTGTGTGAGTTTTTTCTTCCCAATATCAGGGAAGTTTTCTGTCATTATTTCTTCAAACAGATTTTCTATTCCTTGCTCAGTTTCCTCTCCTTCTGGCACCCTTATTATGCAGATGTTGTTTCGTTTTGTGTTGTCCCAAAGTTCCCTTAGGCTCTCCTCTTGTTTTTTAAGTATTTTTTTCCTAGATGCTGCTCTGCTTGGGTATTTTTTACTATCTTGTCTTCTATCTCACTGATGTGGTCCTCTGCTTATTCTAGTCTACCATTGATGCTTTCTATTAAGTTCTTTACTGCAGCAATGTCATTTTTCATTTCTTCTTGGTTCTTCTTCATTTCCTTTTGTTTCTTACACATATTTTTGAATTTGTCTTCCATCCTTTTCAGTCCTTATGACCATTGCTGTGAATTCTTTCTCTCACATATTGCTTGCCTCCATTTTGTTTACTTCCTTTCCCGGTGATTCCTCCTTTTCTTTTGTATGTGGGCTGTTTCTTTGCCTCCCCATGACTGGTCCTCTCAGGGTGTATAGTTATGTAGCTCTCTCTCTCCTGCAGTGACTTTCTCTAAGCAATATCTGACCTTCCCGTCTACAGATTGTCTCACCAGCTGTGTTTAATTTGTCAATTCCAGTGGGTTTTGTTTGATTCAGCTGTTCCTTCTATCTGCCCAGTGAGAAGGCACAGGACCCATCTGTGTATTCAGTACTGGTTTGTCTTTCCTGGACAGACTTTTTAGGCACCCGCGGCCAGGGATACTGGATTCTTGGTGTTCGTGGGTTTGCAGCAGAGGCAGCTGGTCCCTGGGCGTTGTGGTTGTAGAGTCCCAGGAGGTAGCTGAGGTCTCCCTGTTTGAAGGTAAGCCTGGGATTCCGATCATAGCTGATCTCCCCTTCAAGATGGTGCGGTCTCTGCGGCAGAGCCGGCCTCTCTGGGAGAGATGTCAGCAGCAGTAGAGGCTGCCTGGCCAGGGGAGCCTTGTCTGCCAGTCCCCAACAGTCCTGTGGAACATGGCTGTCCCTCACTCACAAATACAGACACTCCCTGCACATCCACCCACTTTCCTTTCTTTCTCTCACTCACACACTATTTTTCAGCCTGCTGTCCCATCGACAGCAATCTTGGATCCCCGAAAGGTCTTAATTTCTTCCCAAATTAATTCATTTTGGCACCTGATAGGTTCTACTATATTCTTAATTTGTACTGCCTGCTCTATTTGAGGTAATTGCCACAATGGAACTGAAAAATCGTAATTTATATTTCTAAAATTAACATTGCCCCTTCATAGTAGTCACTGTAGAAATCTATGAACGTTCTGAAGATGCTGGTTTTAAATTTTTCCCTTTTAATTTGCTTTTCAAGTTCTTTTGAACATCCTCAGTGGTCGGAGGTCTTTGTCCTTTGAGGATGATTTGATCCTTGGAAATAGGCAGGAATAAAATGCATTTAGAGGTATTCTGTCTTTGAATTAAGGTACATGATCCAGCTTTCTTGGTTACTTTCTTTTCTTTTTTTTTTTTTTTTTTACCTTTTTGGTTTTTTTTTTTAGAAAATTTGCTCTGAATAAGGTTTGTCATGATGGAGTCAGTCATTAGCTCTGTATGTCACATATACTCTTAAAATTCAAGTTTCTTATGGTTACTGTGATTAATGTTTGGACTTGTGAGATTTGGCTTTGTGGTTATTTTTAAGTCGGCAGTGTCCTCAGTTGTCAAGGATGAACCAGCTTGGTCTTGGTATTTTTAACTCTAGAATTATTTTTGGCTTTATTTCTGTGTAATAGTAAAAAATTCTGTTTCATCACTGGCTATTTTTAAATTCCCTGTGAATGATGACAATAAATGTCATGTCTTCTACTCACTGAAAGTTGATAAGCTAATTATTTCAAAATTTTCTCTATGTTTCTTTCCTTTCAGAAGGAAACTTTTAACTCCTCAGCCATGATTTGTCTCTGTGACTGAATCAGCTATCTGACCCTGACCTATGAGTATTTTACTTCCTCAGAGGCTGTTTGCTTGACTATCTTCTGCATCATTATTATTGCTTGCCCAATTAAAACCTTGCTCTTGACTTTGCTCAGTCCTTCTTTTCTTGTCAGTTAATTCATTTGTCAATATGAATAACTTCACTGAAAAATTTATATGATCTCATAGTCATTTTTGTGAAACATACTATGGCCCTACTTTTTGTACATTATCATTGCTATTCCATACATGACCTTTCTTTTCTTAATACATTTCCTCTCAATCTTTCCTTTCCGGTAGAAATTCAATGTATTTATGAATTTAATACTCAATGTATTTAACATACATTCTTTCAATCTAATAAGTGCTTATTTTGACTAAATTTGTTTTGTGCTGTTGTCCTAGAAATCTTGTTCTCTAACATTTCCCATTCATATTAGGTTGTTATATGGGATTTTAAATTTTTTGACTGATCTATTTTATTCTAACATATTTATATAACACATTTAATATATCCATATTCCTACTGGTGGAGAATCTAGGAGTCTCCTATTCTTAGCTTTTATAGACAGTCATGAAATGAATATTATCTTAAATATCTCCACATAAACCTGTATGAGGACATTTCTGAAATATATACTCAGGAATTGGGAGTCTGGATTCTAGGATATTTTTCTTAATTTGACCAAGTCTTTTTAGAATACTCTCAGCAGTGGCTTTTTCCATTTTCATTCTAAGAATTGATGTGTAAGGGTTTCCAGTCTCAACTCCTGTCTTCCTCAACACTTTATATTTTACAGCTTCATAAATATTGGCAATCTAGTAGATGTGTATTATAATCTAGTATTTTAGATTTGCATTACTCTGATTATTAAACTTATTATTTACTGATAATTCCTTTTCCAGGCATGATATCCATATGTTTTACCCATTTCTCTAAGGGGTTTTCTGGCTGATTTGAAGATGTATCTTATGTACTACATATATCAGTCTCTTGTGATCTTTTTGCTTGTGAAAATATCTAATCCGCTTGTTAGCTCTGTCATCTACTTACCAACTCTGAATTGCCTTTGTTGTATACTCAACAGTTTTTCCCTTCATAATTTGTGTATTTTAATTATGGTCTGGACTCCTGGACTTTCTTGCCCTAGAGCAGTGGTCGGCAAACTGTGGCTCGCGAGCCACATGCGGCTCTTTGGCCTCTTGAGTGTGGCTCTTCCACAAAACACCATGTGCGGGCGCACATGTACTGTGCGATTGACACTTTGTGGCCCATACGCAGAAGTCGGTTTTTGGCTCTCAAAAGAAATGTCAATCATTGTACTGTTGATATTTGGCTCTGTTGACTAATGAGTTTGCCGATCACTACCCTAGAGTATTAGTTCTGCCATCCATAAATCTTTCTAGATGAAATATTTGTTGCATTGTACGTCTCGTTGTAATTTGGTTTTAAGAGTTTTTATGTATATTTTTACTAGGTAAAGGGTTATTTCTTTGGGTAGAGTTTGCAGTGAACAGCCTTGAGAAATAGGTCGCATCTTCCCACCCCCGAGACAAACAACAAGCTTGCCCCACCTGCTGTAAAAATGTTACATCCCCCCCGAGTTCAGTGTTCATCTCCTATGGTGTAACCCTCTGCGTGTGCAGGCATCCATATAGGCCCCCTTGTGTTTGCCAGCTAGGACTTAGGGGTCAGGGGAAACCATTGCCAGTTGATGCAATGTTCATGCTGCTTGTTCTCCCTTGAGCAACTGGTGGTGGTGGTGGTGGTGTGTGTGTGTGTTGTGTGTGTGTGTGTGTGTGTGTGTGTGTGTATGTGTGTGTGGTTTCTGACCCAGTAGTCTGTTTTTTTCTGCCAGCATCTGTGAAAAAATAATAAGCTAAATTCTACCTTACAAATAGGTAAAAATCCTAAACCCTTCACTGATCCTGACAGGACATGCCTCAGTCACTTGGAAATAGTGTGGTCCTTTCACATCTTGCTTTTAAGCTTTATCAGGCAGCTCCAGAACTAGTTTCAATGTAGTGCAACTCCTGAAGCCGTACCCTGCTGAGGAGGGTACTCAGTGTTCTGGGTGTCCACTCTGGCTGGTGTCCACAAACTTCCTGTCACACGTGAGCTCCTGGGGATGCTTTTCCACCTGCTCTTTTGGTGGTTCTTTTCTGGCCTCAGTAGTTTCTTCACACACACATGCACACATACACACATGCACGCTCACACACACTGAGCGTTACTCACAGAGGCTCCAGGAGAACCAATGCAGTCCTTTGGAATACTCTATGCCTCTGTGCAGCTCTCCTCTCCACTGCTAAGTCCTCTCTCCCTGTGCGACATTCTGGAAACTGGCTGTGCTACATGTACAGCACACCTTATTTTTCTCCCTTCTCTCAGTGTTCTCTGTCCTGTGCTGCCTGTTGTCCAACGTCTGAAAACACATTTCTTTCTATTTCACCTGGTTTTCTGATTGTTTATGGTAGTAGGGTGAATTTGGTACCTGTCTTTCTTCCATCGTTTTAAGTCGATACTCCATTTCTTCATTCTCACATAGCATGCTGAGCTCACTTGCTTTCATCTTTCATTTGACGTGGAAAATCTATTTAAATCTCTGCACTTTACTGCTTTAGATTCATCTCACACAGCCTTTGACATGTGGGATTTTCACTGTAATTCAGCTCTTAAGTGTTTTATAATTTGTCTTGGTACTTTCATTTAATTTAACCATCATTTCATTTAACTATTTAGTTTCCTGATCTTTTTTTGTTTCCTTTTTGTTATTGATTTAAAGCTTTATTGAATTTAATGGAGAGATAATGATGCATAGATTGACTTTTTAAAAATTTGTTGAGATGTCCATTGTGGTCTCATACATAAAGCATTTATATATTCTTGAAGAGAATGAGCATTTCATGTTTGTTGGGTAAAGTTTTATTACGTTTTTAAAAAATCAAACTTGTTAATGGTGTGATTCACATTTCCTGTGTATATGCTTTTTTTTTTTCTACTTGGTCTATCCATTTCCAGGAGAGTTGTATTAAAATTTCTAATGAAGCTCTGGCGAGGTGGCTTAGCTGTTTGGAGAGTTGCCCTGTGTACCAGGAGGTTGCAGGTTTGATTCCCAGTCAGAGCACATAACCCAGATTGTGGGTTTGATCCCTGGTTGGGCCACATATGGGGGGAGGGTTAACCAATTGATGTTTCTCACATCAAAGGCTCTCTCCCTCTCTTCCCTCTCCTTCCTCTCTCTCTAAAATCAATAAAAATATATCATCAGGTGAGGATAAAAAAATTTCCAGTGAAAAATTGTACCTGTTTCTACCAGTTAGTGGTTATATATTAGATGGATATATATTTGTGAGCATTATGTCTTACTAGAGGCCCAGCATGTGAAATTGTTCGAGACCCAGACCCAGCGCAGCATGGGACCCAGAGTCAAGTCCCCACCTACCCGCGCGTGCGCACACCTTCCTATGCACGCACCTTCCTATGCACGCAGCCTCCTGGTGACCAGTCTTCGGTGGTTATGGCATGACGGCGTCATGACCAAGGGGCTTTTATAATAGAGATTAATATAATGTTATTTTATGAGCAAATTATCTATGTTTCTCCTTAAATTATTTGCTCACAATTTAAATTGTTATTTAATTTTTCATTGGGTTAAGATTTACCTTATGTATTTTTTCTGTCTCCTCCATCAACCTTTCTTTGTGAACAATTTAATGATAGATTTTTTTTTTAAATCTGATATGAGTCAGTCTTTTGATTACAGTCTTTTAATGTATTTTTGTTGTACTCGTTATTGTATGAAAACTTTATTTCTGCCATCTTATTTCATGTTTTTATTCATCATGTCTTTTTTCTCTCTCTTTTCTTACCTCTATTATATTGATAACTTGGGCTTTGTTCTTTTTGTTCAGAAGTTACGCATACTATTTTTCTTCTGTTATCTCTAATTTATTAAGATTCATTATATTTGTTTTTCCCTTCTAGTGTATAAAACTTAATATCTCTGTCATCGCCCCTCAATAACAATCTTAGCAGTCTCTCAGCTTCTCTCCTATAACCTTCCTTGCTTTCATAATGGCATCATCCGAAGTTTTTGTTCTATTTGTTTTTAATGTTTATTCAGGCAACAGTGATATTACTAAGTTATTGTTCACCATTGATTTACTTCTCTCTTTGTTTTGGCTGGAATTTAGAACACATCTTGCCGATACTTTCTGGAGATCTGTCATTGTGTGATACACTTCAAGACTGTTCTTCCTAGTTGTGCATCTGTGGCCACATCCAAAACCACTCTCTTTTCTTCTTTACTCATTCATTCAGCAGCTATTCAGGGGTGACCTGTTGTGTACCAGGTATTGGCCTGGGTCTGCGGAAGGAAACAGAACCAACAAAAATCTCTGTCTGAAATCTACACAGGTGCAGAAGAGAGGGTTGGAGAATGCTTGTTGCCTCCTCAGTGGTCCTTGGGAAAGGCTCCTCACTCCAGCAGAGCTCCGGAGCTGCCATCATGTCACCTGTGGTTTCTGGGTGTGCTGAGCAGGAGCTGCTCTCTTATCACATCATGGTGACTGGGCAAGTGATATTTTAACCAGGGAACTCTGGGAGAGAAAAGGGCCAAGTAGAGTCTGTGGCTGTTGACTTTGACTTTTTAGACAGTAACTTTCCCATTCATATTAGAACAACTTCTTCCTGCTCCCCCAAGGGGTCTTGTTGTTTCTGTTGCTATAGCTGTTATTTTACTTGATAAGTAAGGTTCTGAAAACTACCAAGACACAGTATCATCTGTAACAGCTCTGGGATGTATCTGTGAAAGAAATCCAGCAGCCATGGTATTCTCCATCTTGTCCAGAATTGGTAGTCCTGGTAGGGTTTAGTAATAATAATACTTTATTATGATTTACTATGATCATGGGGCATAGATGCCAATGGAAATCAATGCCGAGAGAGTTTTCACAAATGATTATCAAACACATCCTTAACTTAAAAGAGAAAACTATGAAACTTAATTGCATATCCTATCTAATAAAAGAGTAATATGCGAATTGGCCATCACTCCAACACACAAGATGGCCACCCCCATATGGTCAAAGATGGCTTCCCCCATGTGGACACAAGATGGCCACCACAAGATGGCTGGCAGAGGATGGCAATTGGGGGCAATCAAGCCTGCAGGGGAGGGCAGTTGGGGGGGACCAGGCCTGCAGGGGAGGGCAGTTGAGGGGGGGACCCAGGCCTGCAGGGGAGGGCAATTGGGGGGGACCAGGCCTGCAGGGGAGGGCAATTGAAGGGAACCAGGACTGCAGGGGAGGGAAGTTGGGTGCAACCAGGCCAGCAGGGGAGGGCAGTTAGGGGGGGCCAGGCCTGCATGGAAGGGCAGTTGGGGGTGACCAGGCCTGCAGGGGAGGACATTTAGGGGTGACCACACCGACAGGGAAGGGCAGTTAGGGGCAATCAGGCTGGCAGGGGAGCAGTTAGGCAATGATCAGACTGGCAGGGGAGTGGTTAGGGGGTGATCAGGTTGGCAGGCAGAAGCGGTTAGGGGCAATCAGGCAGGCAGGCAAGCGAGCAGTTGCAAATCAGCAGTTCTGGACTGTGAGAGGGATGTCCCAGATTGGAGAGGGTGCAGGCTGGGATGAGGGACACACACCCTGTGCCCCCTCCCCCCATGCACAAATTTCATGCACTGGGCCTCTAGTGTGATATATTTTATCTGCTGAGCTAGAAGAATTGACCATGTGGGGAAAAGGGCTGCAGGGTGAGGCTGAGACCTCCCCCTCCCTCTGAGTTATCTTTTTTTACCTGGTTCCCAGAGGCCGGACCAGCTCTTACTTCCCGCTCATCATAGGAGTGAGTGTCCTCTGGTCAGAGTCAAAAGCAGCCCTGAGTTTCTGAAAAAGCAGGGACAGGAAGCTCTTGTAAAGAGTGGCTACCTCTGACTGAGCCACACTGTCCATCTGACAGCATCCTAGCAACTTGCTTGCACACCTCTGATTCTAAGCCATTTCTTCCTCTTGTCTGTGCAATCCTAATTTTAGGACACTCCCCCCCCCCCCCCCATTCTTGAGTCTTTTTAAATTTCCAGTTAAAGGACTTTAATATTGGATTACATCATAGTGTGCTGATCAGTAATTTCCTTGATACAATCTTCTCAGAGCCTGTTTCAGGGAAGGGCACCAACACTGCAGAAGGCAACAGAAACAGGCCCTTGTCTAGGAGTAATCAAAAAAGAGAAACTATATGTGATCTTGAGGTACTGCTCTTACACTGAAAAATAATATATGTCAAGAAAGGTTAAAGGCTGGATAAATACCCTTTTTTGTAAGTCCTCTTGTGCTTTTCTCTTTGGTTCCCTAATTTGTATTAAATCTAATTATCACAAAGGTAGAGCACAGGATGAGGTAACAGTATCTTAGAACAGACACAAAACAGGGTATATGCTTAATATACTGCATATTTAGGAACCAAACAGCAAAACAGTGGACCTAAAAATAGTGTCAATCATTGAAAGTATCTAGACATGGGAAATATTGTAAAGACAGCTCTGTAAATAAAAACAGATGTCAACTTAACAAATATATTGTTATTTTAAGCTGCATTTAGCTGTGTTCTTGCCAGGGCCAAAATTTGAACATGTCCCCTGTGTGCTCCGAGTGTCTAGCAGAAATGCCTAATAGACTGTAATGTCATCTTAAGCTCATGAAAGATCCATGAGATCCCAATTCTGATTAAAATAAAAAAGGTTGGCATGTTCTTCCTTTAGCCAAACTAATTAAATAACACACACACACACACACACCCCAAGTTGTGGCAGTGAATGTTTTTCCTGTCAGAGTCTTGTGAGTCACCATTTGTTGAACTGAGAATCTGAGTTCTGCAGCTGTCAGACGTGTTCTGTGGGTTCCCAAGGTTGTTGATTTCCTCTGCTAAAACAGATGGGTGCGGGAGAAATCAATCTAGCAGGAAGGAGGCAGGCATATCAGTATTCCCAGTGTGCTCATGTAGTAAAGCCAGGCAGTGGTTATGTCTGAAAACAATTAGACTTATGAAAATATTCCTTACAGTGCATTGGTGACTTGACAATGGTTATTCCTTTCAAAGAAATTACTTGAGGTTTATCCAAGTTTTAACTCTACCACATAGGTTGTTAGAACGTAAATGCATAGTTTCTTTTCCATAAGAACAGACTAAAAGACCATTTGTGTCAAAGAAATGGTTAAATGATAAAAATTCAGATATATTTATTAAAATATGGAAATAATTTAAAACTGACCTATTTGTATAATAATAAATATCACTTTCTTGGATTGTTAGTGTGTTTGTAGTTTATTCAAGAAGGAGCTATATTTGCAAGTGACAAGACGTGACAAGTAGATAGTGCTGTACAGGGAGGCAGGGCACGAGTTTCTAGTCCTTCCTCTTTCAAGGGCTTTTGAGAAAGCCACATAACTCTAGTGGATCTTTTTAAGGTTCCTTTATAAAAAGGGGGAAATTGTTGTACCTTAACTGTCCCCCAATAAAATAGTAAACCAGAGCTCCCTCCCCCCGCCCCCCGACACCATGTTGCTTTTTATTGTAGTAAATACCAGAGCTTCTTTGAACTTGCCTTTCATTTCAAACATCTCTGGTTTATTCCTTATAGTAACCTGGGGACAATGGAAAGGGAGGGAGGAGAGAGCTAGACATTTATGGATTCCCTATGTATCTAGGCAGACATTCTCTATATTATTTAACCTCATAAAAAATTAAAGAAGGGAAATGAGAAGAGAACTGATATTCTTTGAATACCCACACTGTGCAAATTATATTTTCTCAATTAACTTCCAGTGAAATTTCATAACTGTTTCATTAGCACCATTTGAACAACTTAGACCCAGAAAGATTACATAACGTGTCCAACACGACACAGTTAGAGATGTGGCTGAATCTAAAACCAGGTCCCTTGACTACCTTGACTTCACAGAAAAAGCCAGTTCAGTTCACCTTCTAATACACTGTGCATATTTAGTGACCAAACAGCAAAACAGTTGACCTAAAAATAGTGTCAATAAGTGGAAGTATCTGGACAAAGGTGCAGTTCTAAAGTCAGCTCAGTAAATAAATATAGACATTAATTTAAAAAAATATTGTTACTTTAAGCTTGTTCTTTAACCGTGTTCGTGCCAAGGCCAAAATTTGAACATATTCACTGTGCCCTGTGTTCTGAATGTCTCACAGGAACACCTAACAGAGTATAATGTTATCTTAAGCTCATGAAATAACCATGAGATCTTTGGTTCTGTATCTTCAGATCTTCTTTTCTGCACAAAGATTGGCATTTATTTATATAAGTAACATTGTGTTTTGACTTTTTTTATAATTTTGGACCTGTTCAAATTTCTTACATTTAAGAAATTTGAACAGGTATGAAATGAGTGTTCAGTAATATTACAGCAATAAATTGAAGATGAACACATTCTTCTGCAATATTAATAGTAGGCAAAACAAGAGCTCTAGATCCAAAAATATTCAATGGTGATTTTTAATTTTGAGCCACTTTATTGACAGATACAAGCTGTTCATGTGCTGTTATTGGGTAAATTTGTCAGTCCTCTTGTAAATGTCATCCTTCTTGCCCTGTAAAACTAATTGCAGAGAAGAAAAGCATATTAAAATAGAATTTAGAAATAAAAAATGACTTAAAAAGAAACGGCATGATTGGGAAATAATTATGTAGACCTCATAGCAGTGTCTGACTTAAAGATTTAGTATAATTCTTTTATCTTTATTTGAAGAGAACAAAATATTAATATTTTTCTTCCATTATCAATCTTTATCCTAGAGATTTCCAAACATGGAAAATATATGTTCACTAAATGTCTATTGAGCACTACTTGTTTCTATACTCCATGAACTTACCCCTATTTTAATATAATCGATTTTTAAGCCAAACCTTTCTTTGTGCTTAATTTTCAAATCTTGATATATAGCTCATTTCGGTTTTATCTGTGTCCTTCAATTATAAGTAACAGTTCAGGCCACATTACCAGCTACTCACCTGCCCTGGATTGCCCCCTGGAATGTCCTTCCATCTTCCTCAGACATATGGTCTGCTTTCCTGGCCCTCCCAAATAACTAACACTTTTTGCTTTTTGCCTCACCCCTGCGACCAAGGCTTCACAGTGGTTATGGTCGAGGAAATATCAATCTGGATATTAGGATGAGAGTAAAGTCAGGTAAACACCTGCCTTGCTCCCAGGAACTCATCCTGGACACCACTGTCCCAATCTTTTTGCATTCCAGCTTTCTCCCCTTGAGCTGCCTCTCATTCTCCTCAGCCACACCCTATTATTTGTTCCCTCCCTTCCCAACTTCCCCCTTCCTCCTCTTCTCTCTTCTTCATTTACACAATCTGTTGCTTCAGCTTCAGGTTTCTCTTCCTTGGTTTTGATGAAATAATGCAGCCATGTAGAGTTTTCTTTTTACCTATAATCCCAAAGCAAGCACAGAACTTTGTGGTTGTCTGAAGGGTTTTACTATTAGAAACATTAGGGTGTCCAACAATGGGGAGACACAGTTAACAAGAAGAAAACATTCACATTTCAAGGTATTTTTGCCCTTCTCACAATTCAGGTTGTTACCTGAGATGTTTCTTTTGGAAACTATATCACCTTCATGCAACGTTTTCCTCACTATTGCTGGAATGAATTAAGAGAGGAAGAGAAATTTAAGAAGAAAGTGGCCCCTCAATCTCCAACCCTACAGTAGTTGGTCTTCACTATTCTTGTGATTTGTAAATTTTGCAGCCACCCTCACCTGCCCCCACACCTCCCTTGCCGGTTCCCATGTGACCTACCACCAGGGCTCCAATATACTAAAACTTTTGAGGGTGTGATCATAAAGGTTGGATGGCCATGGGAAGAGAATGGGTGGGTCGGGAATGTAGACTCCTGGCTCAATTCTCTTTCCAGTACCCAGGAGAGCACTTGGGCTGAAGAGCTAGAGAAAGAATCTGGTAGGCTTCTTTTAATGGCATATAAATTACTACCAGGACAAGTATCCAGTCCACATACTTTCTGGACCTTTAGAGCTTTCTGTTCCATAGTCCAGAGAGTTTTCTGTAGAAGGGTGATTAGTGAGATGCATCTGGTTCTCTTTCTAAGATAATGTGTACAGGATAGGTACTCTTAGCATTCAAAATGGGATCATTTAACACTTTTCCCCGGTCATTAACATATCCCTCTACATTATGGACAGGTTCTATATTCTATTAGTAGTATACATCAGATCCATTGTGGATTTCATAGGGTTTTGTGAGAACTCTGGATCTCTAACTTTCACTTTTTTATGGGAAAATTCATCCTGAGTGCCATATAGATTTTGGAATCTTGTAAACTAGGGACCAGTTTGTAAACTCAGTGAACAAATATTTTCTGTTTCTCAATTGAGACAATTGAATTAGGAAATCAACATAAACAATTTAAATTTGCTCAGCTGTGTCTATAATAATACATATGTTCTCTTTCATCATTTTATATCTTGATTTTCATGAATATGTAAGTATTTCAAAAACTAAATACATATTGTATGTTATTTAAATTACCAAGAAAAATTGTAAAGGATTACTGAAATGCAATAACAACTAATTAAGCATTAATATGATAGCATGTAAATGTAGTAAAACTTTTATTCATTTACCTTGATTTATATGTTTATTTGCTTAGTTTCTTTTTAAATAGCTCACTATATACAATGGAGGAAATCTGAGGGACAAAAATTAAAGCAAATAACTTTTCTATTTATAAAAAGAATGAAGTAAATATACCTTGGACTTCCTGATGGACATTGCAAAGCAAATTTTAGCTGACCTCTTCTGTCTTCCCTCATAATGGTTTTGCCTATTTTCACACTTCAAGTAAAGTGGGGGAAAAACATTATTTCAATCATCTCTACTTTATCAACCTTTGATTTGAAATAATCACAAAAGACATCTGAACCCCTTACATTTACATAGTTCTGACTTCAGTAAGAATTTTAGTAATTATTTTATATTTGCTTGGCCTGAACAATGCAACTGAAATTCTCTGCCATCACCCCATCCTCATCCTCTTGGTTGCCTAGCAACATAGAGCGGCGCAGAGATCCAGCAGAACAACAACCAAAAAAACACCACCACCACCACCAGGTTTAACTATCAGGGGAACTGATTAAATGAAGCTTTTTCTTTCAGATTAGATGAAACACTGGGAAGAGTTATTAGTGATTTATATATATACTATGTGTGAGTATGCACATATGTACATATACATTTAATCCTCATAGACAGTAGGAATAGTGACAGTTACCTCTGATGAAATTAGTTAACAAGCTTGCTTAGTTATTCAAATAGAGAGTGAGTCAGTTTGCCCATAGCTTCCATTTCTTTCCTTGAGATAGGAAATGGGAACTAGAGTTATTCAGGGGTTGAGGACTAGGGGGATAAAAGACAGTAGAAAACTATGTTGTGTAAAATGGTCTCCGTTGAAAACAAACAGCATACAAGAAATAGACCTTATCTAACACAGGTGAATTTTATCACAAGCAAGTTTGTAGTGAGAAAGTTGAAGTATATTTAGAATGTAGGATGTTTCTCAGATAAAAATTATTTTGATCAGCTGTTTGACTTCACTTGAGAAGTAAATTATAAGTATACTGTTTAAGCCAGATATCATTAACTTGACAGATTAGTATTATTCAGCACAGCCCAGGGTATTTTGATTAAAAATTTCCAAGGGTATCTCATCTATGAGAGGCAGTGGAATGAGTTACCCATGGAATTATGGGAAAATTTTTCTAGGTGGGAAATTTTTCTATGTATTTTAATAAAAGCCTAGTGCCATATCAACATCTGTTTAAATTTGTAGCAGGACTTTTTTTTTAGGTTGAAAGGATATGCATGACTGCTTCCTGAGCTTTTTCTAGCTTTTAGATTCTGCACTATGTTTCAGAATATTTATATTTATAGGTATTGGATTCTTAAAGGATAGCATCCTATATTAAAATCAGCAACATTTGTAAGACTTAAACTGAGGAAAATTCTCTCATACAAATTTATTGTACTTTGATTCAAAATGCCTTATTAAAGATAATATCCTTAGACCAAATTTGTAAATAAGAGGTGGCGGGGGGCGGGGCACAAAATGAAACAACTCTTCTAGAGACTTAATTAAAATCATGATGATACATTCGGCCTGGAGTTTAGTTTTATTTTCAGCTAGTCATCTGCAGCCACGCTTCCCACAGAGGGAGGTTGCCAGGCTCACAGCACACTGTGCAGCTTGGATGAACAATATTACAGGCTGCTTATGAGCATATTACATCTGGGATCTGTGGAGAGCAGCCAGACCAGCAAGACAAAGAAGCTGAATGCAGGGTGTTTTCCAGGTATGTTCCAAGCTGCTACATTTCCAGAATAGAACAAGAAACAAAATACAGGATGGGCAAAAGTAGGTTTATGGTTGTGGTATGGAAAAATAATACAATGATTAATAAGTGATTGTAATTAATAAATGAGTTTGTTGCAAGAACAAACTCTGTGTTTCACCTACCACTATAAACTTACTTTTGCCCCATCCTATATAATTCCAGCTTAATTTTTGTATCTGGTAAGACCAGCAGGTTATTCTGCTTTTTAAATTGTTATGAACATAAGCCCTATTCTAGTTACTCTAAACCAGTCACCCTGAAGCAGCCATTGTGCCACTGATATTTGGTTAGTTTGCCTACATGTCTGTGTCAGAAAATCTGCATGCCCTTTGTGTGTGCACGAGCGTGTGCACATTTGTTTTAGGAGTAGCTGCACAGCCGAAAGGCAGTGTGAAGACCCACCAGGTCAGGGGCATGGCAAGTTGACACCTTGGGGTGTAGGTATTCATTCAGCAAGTATGCGTTAAAAAGTAGGATGCACGAAGAACTCTGGAGACAAAAATAAATGGAGTGTTGTCCTGCTCCCAGTGACTTGCAGGCTAGTTTACTTGGCTACGGCAGAGCAGGGCATTTAAAGAAATGCTGGGGCCTGAAATGAGATCCATTCTTCTATCAAGAGGCAGATGACAGGGCATTGAATTTGCCTGCAGTATCTGTGGTGTCCAGTCTAGTCAACAAGAACATTTTCCATACTATGTGGTGGGCGATGGTTGGAGGAGAGAGTGTCCTAACCCAAAGTCTTGAAGTAGCCTAAAGAGAGGCTGTGCACAGAGGAGCTAGCATAGCAGGCCTAGGATTGTTGTCCTTAGAATGGCTGGCTCATCAGGTTGGCCTTAGGCTGGTGTTTGGGAACTTGAATGATGAAGTTCCCTACACTAATTGAAAACTTTCTCTAAGTGGCAGGAGTGGCTCACTGTGTACTGTGTCTGAACTATTTTTTAGAAACAATGTGGTTTCTATTGAACATCTGTTTCCTTCTGGGAGGCTGGCATTTTTGTACATGCTCAGCAGTGGGGGGGCTCCCTCCCCATAAAAACCCTGGCCACTGGTTTGTGAATGAACGTCCCTGGTAGAAGTGTCATACTGTCTTTCTTGCTGAAGAAATTGTGTGTCCTGTGTTGCTTGCTGTTAGACTCTTGGAAGCTTGCACCTGGATTCCTACAGACTTCCTAAGACCCGTTTCCTTTACTGGTTTTACTTGGAATCCCTTTGCTGTAATATAATCATAACTATAATAACTTCTGGGTCCTCTGAGACCCTCTAGTGAATCATTGAGACTGAGGATGGCCGTGGGGTCCCCCAACAAGCCAGAATCTGAATTTTAAACTGATAGGCAGCGGCAGGAAATCGATGAGTAGCAGTATCTTACATCTTTTTCTTAAGTTCAAGTATGATGAACCTTCAGTGCATTTGCTAAGTGAAATAAGACAGAACAAGTCAAATACTGTATAATCACAGTTACATGTGGAATCTAAAAAGAAACCAAACTCATAGAAGCATGAGCAGATTGGTGGTTGTCAGGAATGGAGGATAGGGGGATGGGTTAAGGTAGTTACAGGGTACAAACTCCCAGTTATTAGACAGTTAAGTTCTGGTGATGTCATGTTCAACATGGCGACTATAGTTAACAATACTGTGTTGTATATTTAAAGTTGCTAAGAGAGTAGATCTTAGAAGTTCCAACCACACACACACTACACATGCACACACATTCTATAACCATATGAGGTGACATGTTAACTAATCATATATTTTAAATCAGTGTATAATTAAACTATATGTACAATTTTAAAACAACAGGTCCACGTGATACATTTTTTAGCTATCTCTCCAATATTTTTGTGCCTTTTGGAAAAGTTCTACTGAAAGTAGCTAATCTATCCAATACATTATTTTGATTAAAGGCCAATCGCATAGATAGTGCCCACTTCTGAAATCCTTTTTGTATTCCCATTAAGTCCTACACCTAAATTAATAGCATAAATGCCATAGTCAGATTCAGAATATTATTTAGACTTTCTGTAAGTAATTGGACTTATGCCTATCAGATCAGTTTAGGTTTATTTTTCCATCTAGGTTTGCTAATTAGACTCAAATTCAGTTATTTCAATGGCCTTTTGAATGTCTTTTCCCCTTATTACTTGCCTCCAAAGCATAGTAATTTAACTTTCCACCACTTTGAAGAAAGGAAATGAGCTTTATATGAACATAAGTTTCCTGAAATATGGTCGGCCTTTTACATGTAACTCAGTAGGGAATAAGATGCAGAATAAGGCATTAAATTCTTCAGAAAATTCATTTCCCAGTTGCTTCTTTCTTTAGAGTTTGAACATAAAACTGCTGTGCCATTTACTTCATTCGTAGTATAAAACTAACATATACATTATGCAAACATAAAATTTTATAAATCCCATTATACCTCATTTCCTTTTATTAGTCTATAGGATAAGTGAAGATAACTCATGGGGTACATGAGTTAGCAGGGCAGTACAACAAAAAGGTAACCCCTACCTCTGAAATGTGAAACCTACCTTTAGACATACCTTTTTCTAGATTTCACTTTGGAAAGAAACAGAATATTCCTTCTCAATTGTGATTTTAATTTAAGTACCTCTGGCAGAGCTAAACATCATGAGATCGTCCCTGGTGTGTACCAGGCATATACCACTGTTTAATTTATGACAAGCAGTATAAACAGAGCATCGAAATAAGACTGCACAACAGGTAGGGGGATAAGGGGACACATTTGAAGTTTAAAAATAGTTCTCTTTCATGTGCATACACACATTTTTTACTCTTCATTTATTTTCTCTTCCTCTTTCCTTCCTTTTTCTCCCATCTTTCACTTATACACAAAGATAAAGAATGTGTTAAATACAGTAACACATCTTTTGCACATTGAATTTGTTCATGCTGAAAGAGTGAATAATCCAGAGATATATAAATAGTGTGGGCGACTGTGGTTCCAACCCAGGAATCTGTGCCCCAGATTGAGCAGCAAAATGGTAAATTGCAATCTGCTGTTTCCTTGTAAGTTCTCAATTCCCTGTGATTCTCATAGTGTGAGGATGAAGCCGATTTTAGTGCGATTCCTTAATTTAAAGATACGTATGCTACATATAAAATACCCCTAAAGACAAGCCAGTTGCTTTGCCTGCTGCTTAGTGGAATAAATGATAATATGTTCAGGGATAGAGGAAAAAAACTAAGCAAGCACAGAACTCTTGAGTGGCAGAATGTGATATGTCAATCCCCAGAAAGATGCACAAATATTGTTTACTGTAATTTAAGGGTAAATCAAAGGATTTTCTTTCATAGTTATGAGATCTGTAGAACCTAGTCATCTCTACTGTATCATTATCATCACCATCAACTCTTCACCCTAATGATCTGGGTCTAAGTGTTTTAAGTCTTATATTTTCGAAAGTGCGTTGTCTTTTCATTGGTTGTTTTCTGTGCATTAATTTGACAGTAGTTATCCACAGTCTGAAAAAGAGACATTTGACCCAGGAACTCCAATTTTAAAAACATATCCTAAGGGACTATTCTTACAAATAGAACAATAGATATACAAATATGTTCACTGCCAGGCTTTTTGTAAGAACAAAAATAGGAACAAAAAACAAATCCCCAATAATTACAGACTGTTGAATAATGTTACCTCAATATAATAGTGTACTGTGCAGTCATTAATCATAATGGCTAATGTCTATCAAGTGTTTATTGTGGGCCAGACACATAATAACATGTATTCATGCAGAATACCTCTAGGATTTTATAGATTTGCATAAAAATGCCCAATATATTGCATTTATATGTATTTAGCTTACATATGCATTATGTATTTTGTGATTTATTAATATATTCAGTAAAAGAAATTTTAGAATAATATAACAAATGTAAATAATGATATAAGTGAAGGAGGATAAAGTGATTTTTAAAAAATATGTTGCATATTCTAATTTTTGAGTTGAAGATACTTTATTTGAGCTATTAGTTACATATTCACTAACTCTATGCTCTAAGTAGAGTAGCTCCTGGCCACATGTGACTCTTTTAATGAAATTTATTTGAAATAAAATAAGAAATTCACATCCTCAGTAGCACTAACCACACTTCTCTGTGCGCAAGAACCACATGTGGCTGGTGGTTCCCACGATGGACAGAGCCGATGTAAAATATCCCACCTTCACACTGAGTTCTGTTGGGCCGCACTGCCTACCCGACTCCTGAATTCAGGGTTTGTCGCCCAGCAACAATTCCCTGTGGAAACCCTAAAATACCTTCATCCTACTGGGTGAGCAGTGGAACTGCAACATCGCTTCCTATATACTAGTGGTAGACAGTTGGGAATTGTGGTGACAGCTGTCTGCTAAGCAGGGGTGGTGAGATTCTGAAACTGGGAGCTCCGTTTAGGTTTATCTTCCGGACAGGCTGGGGCGGCCGGCAGCAGCATAACTAGGTTCTTTCCAATGCTTGATCTGCTCTCCCTGTTGTAATTATGCTTGTTATATAGATATCAGCTGTCACCATCTTTTTTTAATGGATGAAAAGATTGAGTTTCACAAACTTTGACCTAATGGCATAGTATGTCTCTTACTCAAGGGGTCTCTTAATTCACAGGAGAAATCATAGAGAAATAACTATCAATTGTTATTAATTGCTTGCTGTCAGCAGAAAACAACACATTGAACTAAGTGTTAGAACTTGTCTCTTCTTCGGTGTTTTCTTTTACTACACCCTCATCTTTGTGATTAAAATTAGAAAGGTGAAAATATATCATTCAATTTTTACTCACCATCCAGCAAGTTGAAATTCTAGTAAATGAGAAGAGGACATGTTTTTCCCATGCATGTAACTTGATTATAACAATTACAAAAATAGTAAGTAATCTTGACAAAATAATATCCTATCTAATAAAGAGGGAATATGCAAATTGATGTCACACCATATCAAAGATGACTGTGCCCACAGCAGAGGTGGGGATCCCATAACACAAGATGGCTGTGCCCACAGGGGAGGCCTTAATGAGCAATCAGCAGGGATCTGAGGCTGTGTGGTGCTGGGCTGGGGCAGGGGACCTGAGGCTGCACCCCCCTGCTGGTAGGGCTTGACAGGCGACCTAAGGCTGTGCCCCCTGCCCTAGCGCCAGTCTGGGGGACCTCAGGTCGCGTCCCCCGCCCGGCCGAGCTTGATGGAGGACCTCAGGCTGCGCCCCCCCACCTAACAGGGCTTGACAAGGGACCTCAGGCTGCACCCCCACCTGGCAGGGCTTGGCAGGGACCTTAAGGTGTGCTCCCTGCCCTAGCCCAGGCTGGGGGACGTCAGGCCACGCTCCTGGCCGGGTGCCGGGTAGGTTACCTGAGGCTGTGTCCCCCCACCCAGCGGGGCTTGGCAGGGGTGGGGCTGGCCAGGTCTGGATCTAGCCCAATGGGGGTGGGGCCGGCCGGGTCTGGGTTCGTGCGATTTCGAGGTGCACATGGGTGGGCGGGGACTTGACTCTGGTTCCCATGGTGCGCCCCAGACTCTGACAGGAGAAAGATTTTCATATACATTTTACTAACTTTCTTTCATCTCTAACACTTCTATTATAGAGAAAGGGCAAATAGCAATATTAAAATATTTCCTCTAATTAATTCCCTTTTAATGTGCACACATTTCGTGCACTGGGTCACTAGTATTTCTCAATAAAAGTTTATATAACTGTATAGACTTTTGATTATGTGAAAACTGTAATACATAATGAAGTGCAGGATATTTTACTTGGATATACTGTAAAATACATGCAGCCTTCAATTTCTTTTTTTATGTTTTCATTGATTTCAGAGAAGAAGGGAGGAGGAGAAAGGGATAGAAATATCAATAATGAGAGGGAATCATTGATCAGCTGCTTCCTGTACGCCCCCCATTGGGGAATCAAGCCCACATCCTGGGCATGTGCCCTGACCGGGAATTGAACCATGACCTCTTGGTTCAGAGGTTGAAGCCTTTAATTTCTAAAATTCGGGGGGTGGGATATTTTAATCCCATTGAGCATTGTTATTTTCTTCTAGAAATTATATTTTTCTTTGAAAAACAGCATCTGCAGTTTGGTCACATCCTGAGTTACATTAAGAGTAGCCGCCCCACTTCCTGTTGATTGGCTGGTGGTGGTTTCTTCTCTTTCTCTCACGATTTAAGGTCATGGCCCTTGAGCCTCCTTAAGCACAGGCTGGGTAGGGGCTGCACACCAGCGCTTCTTATAGCAGTGGTTAGGACAGTTCTTGTTAGTCCTCTCTGGTTTCATCTCCATTTCCTTGTCTTCTTTGTTCTTCCCTTTTCCTTCTTCTTTTTTTGCTTCTTTTCCTCTCTTTATTTTTGTTGCATTTCCTTGCTTTACTCCCTAACCTTTACATCTGTTTTACTCTTACTTTTTAAGTAAGTAAAATACACCCAACAACAGTATTTTCCCGTTAGCCTAGCCAACACTTTGCATTGATCTTGAACTTAATGATTGTTACTGTCAGCTTTAGTTGTTTGCACTAGTTTTAAAAGATATACATTTAAAGTAGCCAGAAAAGATGAGTTCAATTTTATTTCCCCCTTTACTCATTTCAGTGTTAGAATTTGTAATCTGTGTCAAACATAGTCTGGTTTTAACCATTCCAATACCTAAGCTAAATCAATTCAGCAGGACAATTTATTTTTATACACTTGAAGGCTAGTTTTATCTTTCCTTGACATTTTCTTATATCAAGCAAACCTTTTTTTTGTAAAGGTTTTTAGTAGCTTGCGTGTTTGAATGTTTATTATGGGTCAGAGAAAAAATTCTTGTTGTAATCTACTTTTATTCATCATGTTCATGAATGTTAATCAGATTCAACATGTGGATCACAGCATTCAATGAATTAGAATTAAGCAAAGTAAAGCAAAATAAAATTTTAGTTCAAAAGATATGATGGTCATATTTTTTACTGATAACAGTGAAAAACACTTCAAAGCTTTGAGTCCTTCATTTTCAGTTTAGTTAGTAGAGCTACTACTGTTTCCCTACCTCATGATCAACTGATTAGCCACCTTAACTCCATCTGCAGCCTTAATATTCCTTTGCCATGTAAAGCAGCATATTCACAGATTCTGGGGATTAGGATGTGGATATTCTTGGGAGGCCATCCCTCTGCCAGCCAGTTTTTCAGTGTTATACATAATGCTGTAAAATGATGATGCTCTAATTAATCTCCTTCTGTAGGAATCTTTAGGTACATCTTTTAAGGCAAATGGATGGCCAACTTTTTCCTATAAGTTAAATAATATTCTACTTATTTCTTCATTAAATATAACCCCATATTATCTATATATCTAATAATTGCCTGATTTAGAACTAAAAAAGTGATATATATTACTTAATGTGACTGGCATTATTTTTTAGGTAGATTTTCTACTCACATGTCACAATTTTCTTGCTACTTCTGCAAAGTGGAGACTTAGGGTTACTATGTAGAAATATAAAAATTGTTGACCAGAGACAAGTTATAAGCAGATCCGGTAAAGATATAAAGAATTATATTTATTATTATGTTGAAATTATTGTATGGGGTTTTTGTAAAATATTAACTAATAAGAACAACAAGTGAGGTTTTAGACCTTAAGGTAACATGTTATTCACCACTAAAGCATAAACTCTGCCTGTACTCCAAGTGTATGATGGAGTGAGAGTACCCTGCATACATTCACTCTAATAATTATAACATACTAGTAGCCCTGCACATGAATCCATGCGCAAGTAGCTTGCCGCTTGCCTTAGCTGGCCACCTGTCCACCACTGCTGCTAGCTCTCCACTCTCATAGCTCGCTGCCCCGCCCTCCTGGAGCTCCCCCCATCCCCCTCTCCTATCCGCCCCCTCATAGGTTGCTGCCCTGCCCCCTCCTGTAGCTTTTCCCCACCCTCCTGCAGATCCCTGATCTGGTTGTTATGCGGTTGGTCCTTACGCCTCAAGGCGTAATGGGTAATTAGCATATTCGTCTCTTATTCTATAGGATAGGGAACTTGTTAGAGTATAAAACTGTAATTGTATTAATGTATCTTAAAATTTATAATTTAATGTAAAAAAGTCTTCCAATACTTCAAATGTTGAGATAAATATATAATATCCTGAGTGAATAAAGTAATAATTTAAATGCATAAGGAAAAATTTAGCAACAGATATTGATAACAAATTTGGGGATTTATAATATATAAATGATAAATAGGTAGTCAGATAGATATAATCTGTAGAAAGATATAATAGACCCAATAAACTTTAAAATGTGCTGGTCTCTGGTTTGCCTTTAGCCAAAATAAGAGCAGTCCCTAGTTTATATTTGTAAATATTTCTCAGATCACAGTATCAGCTAACATTTAAGTTCTGTTGTTCAGTGTGGGAAAGTTTTCATTTTAATTGTTGAACCTCCCTTGTGTTTTTGAAAAGTAAACACTTTGAACTATTCCGAAGAAAAATGGCTGAGTATTTGTGGTTATTTGAAATCCTGGAATATTTTAGTTGTTTTCATTCAAATACAGGCAAATCATAGCTGTGTGAGTCAGATCAGAGCTGCATGAGTCAGGATAAGGTTAAGGCCCATAAATTGTTAGCATTATATTACAAAGTTTTGATTACTTTGTAAGAATTCCAAAAAGAGGGAAATGCTATTATTAAAAAGACCTACATGTAGACTGATTTCTTCCCTTGTTATGCTATTGCAAGCATCATTAAATATGGCCAGAGAATGATCACGGAAATTAAGTTCAGTGCCCTCTTGAAATTCTGTTCTGTCTGCCAAAGGGTGATTATTTAAAATCAGAGTAAGTTTTGCTTGCTGT
This sequence comes from Corynorhinus townsendii, assembly GCA_026230045.1. Taxonomy (NCBI): domain Eukaryota; kingdom Metazoa; phylum Chordata; class Mammalia; order Chiroptera; family Vespertilionidae; genus Corynorhinus; species Corynorhinus townsendii. The sequence continues at coordinate 178,135,740 of JAPDVU010000003.1, forward strand.
TACAATTGCACTAATTGTAAGTACCTTACCATGTTGTATATTTTAAATAAAAATCAAGATTAAATACATAAGCATTTCCTCCCATGATGAGACAAGCAACAGAACTTGGGCATTGGAGAGAGCCTGCCTAGATGGCACAGCTACTCCTCTGGAAGGGCATCCATCCTCCAGGGGGTTTTGCCAAGTCTACCCAATCAGCTCATCATTTGGTATCTGCCAGATCAGGCTCATGGAGTTTGAGATTTCTGTCACAGGCTGAGAGTGGGGTGAGGATGTGGGGTACAAACCAGGACCAAACTAATTTTGGGAGATTCCTGAGATTAGTAGGAATAGGGCTCATCACTAGTCTGTTCACACCACTCTTCTCTATTTGATCAGTAAGGGGAAGAGGAAACCAGGGGTCTCAAGCAGTGACAAGAAAAAACATACATTTCTTGGCTCCAGGTTCATGCTCTTTCTCTCTGTCAGTGATACTGCCAGGCCTTCGCTGTGGTGATGAGAATAGAAACGGCTGGAAGGAGAAGGAAGTCTACTCTCTGGTGCTTTAAAAAATATATCTTTTTTGTTTAGTATCTAATAATCCCTTGCCCTGTCAACACCATGATAGACCGAGGGAGTGAGAACCTCCACATCCCCTTTTTCTCATACATTTGTAAAGATGCCCTTTTCATGTATTCCCCTTTAAGTCAGCTCTTTAGGTTTATTTTAATTGATTCTAGAACTCTTAGTAGAGAGGAACGCAATTGGATTTGAGCCTCTGGGACAGGCTGGGGCGCTAAATCCCCCTTAAGGGGCAGCGTGCATCTCTCTTGGAACAGGCTGGCTGCCCATTCGTCTGCCCCTCTCTGCAGGTCTCTAAATGCTTTTATGATTTTTATATTTCATGACTTTCACTAGTAATGACAACTTACTTAGCAGCAAAAGTGCTAAATGAGACAAAAGACTTCGTTGTAGAAGATGAAAATAGGTTTTATACAGAAAAAAGTGTAAAGCAGTAAATGTGCATAAGGATTTATGTTTTGCCCTGTTTGTAGGGTGACTAAGCTGAGTAAGAATTTTCATAACAGTGTGTATGTGAATGGAATGTAAAACATTATGTTGAGTTAATTACACTCGACAAAGGCTTAGCATAACTCTTACCAACTTTGCTTTTCCATAGGGGGTTTGTGCTGATTGACATAACACAAGTAAAGCACATTGACACATGGCATGTAGTAAGTGATCATTCGTTGTTATTTCTCTTTTTCCTCTTTTATCAGGACATGAGTTCTGCCATCAGTTCCAACTCTAAAATTGAACTTCTTGGACTCCGAAAGTGCTCAGTAAATGTTAGCCATTATTCTTGTTGTTTTCTTCTTCTGTATTTTCTGATGAAGCAGTTTTAGATTTTCATGGTAAGGAACAGAAATTCTATATGCATAAAGGAAAGTAGAGAATTAAGACAGTACCATCAGTTCAAACACACAGAAATATTTAACTCTCAAAAGAATTTTCCTGCCCTAGCCATTTTGGCTCAGTAGATAGAGCATCAGCCTGCGTACTGAAGGGTCCTGAGTTCCATTCTGTAAAGGGCATGTACCTGGGTTGCAGGCTCCATCCCCAGCCCAGTGAGGGCACATGCAGGAGGCAACCAATCAATGTGTCTCTCTCACATTGATGTTTGTTTGTTTTTTCTCTCTGTGTCTCTACCTTTCCCTTCCAGTCTCTTAAGAATCAGTGGGGACAATATTCTTGAGTGAGAATTAACAAAAAAAGTGGATTTCCCTAATTTTTCTGGATTAGCTAGATGATTTCAGTGCTCCTCTATAGTATTTGAGAATTAAAATGTTTTCCATGAAGTATTCCCTCAATAAATGTACAGCGACTCATTGATAATTGCTTTTTCTTCAGGTCACACTTCATGAGTACATATAGGCAGAATTTTCTCTCTCGTTTGTGAAAAGTCCTGCAGTTCTGCCAATAACTGAACAAGCATGCCCTGGTGCCCCACGCATGCATTTGAAATGAGCCAGGTGCCATCTTAGGGCTTTCCCTTTGAACATCAAAGGGCCCGGTGCTGTCAGCGTGCCCATGTCAAGTGAGCAGCCTGTTTACTGCTGAATAATGCATTGGCTTGTCTGACTTTTTGCCCAGGGCTGTTACAGCTCAACTAGTTCCTCCGCTGTTAAAAATTTGATGGGCTTTCTTTCCTTGATATTTGCAAAAGGAACAATAGGATTCGCTCATATTAATTCAAAAGTTTTTATTCACTTCAGTCCTTCCTTATTCCAGAATAAGTTTGAGGGCTTAATTAGAGAGCGAATAAGGTACAATAAAATTTAAAATTCGTGGTTTAGGTAATAGGGCAAAGTAGGAAAAGATGAGATGATTTATACACCAGAAACTGGCTGTGATGAACTAGGTCACAAAGCTGTCTTTTTCAAAGTAGCCTTGGAACCGCCTATGTTAGACTCTCTAATGAGAGTAGGATGCATAGAGGTGAGCAAGAAGGATGGACAGGTGGGAATCTTGCATTTTTTGCAATCCCCAGGTGATTCTTATTCACACTAACGTTTCAGAATCATGCTGCTCTAGATCAGTTGCTCTGCAGACCACTGGTGGTCCGTGAGGTCTGAAAGGTTGGCGACCGCTGCTCTAGATGGTTTAGCAGCAAGTACAGAAAGGGAGAGATGTTTTGTACATGATTCACAGAGTCTCTGAGATAGAAACAAATCAGTGGCCCCAGGGAAGCATGAGAATTCCTCCTTTCTGAGACCAGAGTGAATTTCTCTTTGGGTGCTTTGGTAATAGTATAATACCCATGCATAGTAATCTTTCTTTTCATGGAGAATTTATTGTAATAATCTAAACTCACAGGTATTGGTTTTGATAGCTATAATTGCCGACGTGTTTCTCAGCATCTGGAAGGGTTCAGGAATCTGGAAGAGGGGCTACAAGTGAATTAATAAAGAGACTAGACATGAAATATAAATTTGGAAGGCATTTTAGGGAGCCAGAGGAGACCTAGCTTCAGTAACCAAGTTCCCTGAATCTCTGGACCCCTAGCTTTTTATTAACACAAATTGCCCCAAAGCAAAGCAGATATACATATCAAAGGTAAGGTTTGGTATACAGTAGGCATTTGGTATATAGTCAGGTTCGGGGAACTGCCTTGGCTGTTCCAGTAGCAGGCAATAATATATGCAGATTTTCGGGTTTGGGGAAATGCTTTCAGCTATTCCAGCAGGCAATAATATGTATCTTCAGCCCTGCTGAAGCCTCAAGGTCCACCAACCTTTTGATGAGCTTCTTGCATTTATGACCTGCTGGAATTAGCCCCCAGCATATAACAGGTAAGTTATCCCATGTAATCCCTTCATCCACAGTATAGCAGGAGGAAGGGTGGAGGTGGGGGGAGGGGCAGAATTATTTCTGTACTTACATGTTAGGTGATGAAATAAAATAAATTTCCTCAATGCCTTGTTCACAGTATTATATTCTACTTCCCCCACTTGCTCTTGTCCTGAAAGTGCACACGTTTCATTAAGAGAGGAATTCATCACTTGGAGAGTTAAAGAGTGAGGATACTAGAGAATCCTAAGTGTGGTCAGCCTGTGTGTTGTTCTCAGTCTTGGAACTGAGCAGCCCTGTTGACCTTGGTAACATCCTGTCTCTCCAGTGTGCCCGCTTCCCCACCAATTCTTTGGCCTCATGAGCACCAGCGGATGGGGCTCCCTTTCCATTGATCATGGATATAGTCACATTCAGATCATTGCCATCCCCTTGAAACCAACATCAATAATTTCCTCCCTGGCTATACCATCCGTCTCTGACATTGCAATTTTTTTAGTCGGTGAACCAAATAGGTATTTGTCATCCTGAATATGACCTATAGTCTCTCAAGTTCTTTTTCAGTTCTCTCTATGTATCCTTGAGCTGGTTTTAAATGCTCTCCCAGACTAAATTGTATTTTTGCAATCCCAGAATATGGGAAGCAGTAATACAGCTCATTGGAATCACCCATTAATTATTTGAACTGTGGATTAATCTCTGCCTTTGTGTTCCAATAGCACATTATTCTTACTGCTCCCATTGAAGTGTAGTGTTTAAGTGTGTGACAGTCTCCCTCTGTGGAATGGGAGCCCCTGTCCTCCCGAACAGCCCCAGCTATGACTTGTCTTTTTACCTCCCGCTGTTTATGGCACGTTGTAAGCCCTGAAAAAGTGTATGTAATTGCATGTCATTCTCCCGTTCAGCCATTACAGACTTATTTTCCATTAGGACGTCTACTACTATAATCATGTCTAAATATTTGTTGAATAGATAAGCTGGGAATGTATTTCAGTGTCTTATTTGTAGTGTTTTGGCCACCAAGAGGTAAATGACATGGATTATTTCATTTAAGAAAATACTGAGTTTGGCAAAGAAAAAAATAAGTTAAGTGTCTTTCTCTGAAAACAAACATATTCCTTATCATTATTGTCTTATTTGTTTTACTTAAAATAATATTGGATTTAGTTCACAGAGCGGAGGCTTATGGTACCTGAATACAATGTCTGATAAGTTCTAATCTGCAAAATTTAATACTTTAAATAACACCTTTAGGTAACATAAGCTTATTATAAAAAATTGGCAACATATAAAAAAGAAAAGGCATCTAAATTCCACAACCTAGGCAGAGTGTATCTTAACATATTGGTGTATTTTTATTGTTGTTATCTTAATATTTTGTTATACATTTTGGTGTATTTTTCTGTAGTTAATTTTAATACTTGAGGTTCTACTCTCTACATCATTTTGCCTTTTTCACTTTATTTTTTATTCTGCATGCATTTGATCTATTTTTTTCAGTCTCTGATTCCACAGAGACTCAGAGTTGTAAATAATGTGCATAAAACTACATATCTTTGCATAATCACGGTTTTGTGATTATGGGAGTACCATGCTCCAAAATGTCGCTTTTATAAAGAATGAAAGTTCTTGCAAACTTTTGCTTACAAACAAACCTTTGAGTCCATTGCAACTTAAAATAAAATACTGTATTCCCTTTGGATAATGCCGAGAGCAGTGTTTTTCATAAAGTAAATGCCATGACCTGCCCTTTTTTCTCGCTCAGGTTCTTAAACCTCCTGAGAGGAATTTTAAGTAGACCGGCACTTTTTCCCCTCTTGTTTGCTTTAATGAGGCATTAGATAGCACAACTTGGAGCTAGAGGGACAGGAAATGATGGAAACAAAGACAAGTTTATATCATTCTTTGAGTAAAAAAGCTCACAAGTCATTTTTAATGCTCTCTTCACTGGAGGGAACCTGGGAAGTCTAGGCTGGTCACGGGGTAGAAAGGAGTGTAGCTGAATCCGGAAAGCCTGGTGGTGAGGAATGTGGAAACTAAGCTGTTCAAAACACAACCCTCGCCCCTTCCCTTCCACCCTACTCCAGGGCCTTTTTGTTTCTTTAAACATAAATTATTTGAATACTTCTTTTTAAATATTAACTATTATAATTATTTAAGAGGTTAAGTTTAGTCATGGATGTACTAAAAATTATTGAATTCTCCCATTTAAAAGGTAAGTTTTATGGTATCTAAACTATATCTTAATAGAAATTTTAAAACAAGGCAAAAAAGAGATGAACGTTCCATCCATTCATTCATTTAAATAAGCATTTACTAAGTGTCTAAAAAATTTGACAGTTGCAAAGGTGAATCACACATAGATTGTTTCTTGGGGGAATTTATAGTCTAGACTATAGACTCTAGAAGAATACAATGTGTATTAAAGTATGTCTAATATTAGAGGGAAAGTGGTGTGCCTTGTGAGAAAGGCACAGATAAAACGCTGAAGAAAAGCAGAAGGAAAGAGTAATAAATCCAGGAGCAAACATTGAAGAGGACTTAAGAAGAAAAATATTTGAGTGCTGATCAATTTTCCATGAATTACTGCAGAAATGATCAGGTAGATTGGTAGATCTGGTGCTGGTGAGATGAGGGAGTACCCCGCTGATGGCTCACACTTTCTCAGTGAATGTTAGGCAGAATTCCCCTGAGGCTGGATAGATTGGGGCAGTGGAAAGAAGGAGAAGCTATGAAATTATCCTGTGTATAGAGTGTGCATCTTAGAGAATTTGAAGTGAGGTCAACTTGTGTGTTTTTGCCCAGAGCCTTTTCAGCTGCTAGCTGTACATGCACAGTGGAAGAATCCCTGGGTATAAATGAGCAGGTTTGGCTTTTATGGCATGGATATAGCAAAGGGAGAAGAGGCTGCGTATTTGAGAATGGTGAAAGAAAGTAATTGTCATGGTGTGGGGAAGAGTTATCAGCATCACCTGGAATCTTGTTGGAAATGCAGATTCTTGATCCTAGAATCAGAGACTCAGGGTGCAGCTCAGCAATCTGTGTTTTAACAGGCCTTCCAGGCGATTCTGTAATAAACCACCACCTAAGAAGCCCTGGTTTGGGAAATCTAAACTACTTAAGTTACAGGAAAGGGGAAGACATAGGTGATGATGGAAAACTAAAAAGAAGTAGAGTGTATGTGTGGCTTAATGTCTCCATGAGAGTGAAGAATTGTGTGAGTGGAGGAACTCAAGTGAGTCGTTGAGGGTACGTAGCGCTGGTCAGAGACTGGGGAACTTGAAGGATTTTGGAAGTAGAGCAGTTAAGAGATTCTTGTGTTGTCTGGATGGACTATGTTGATGCAACTCTCACCAAGAATCATGATACAGGGCTAGGAGTGGAGAAGAAATCCACTCCTATGAGGGACTGAAATCGCCACTGAATGAGGAGTAACCAGAAAGTAGGCCAACGGCTCAAGAAGGAGGGTTCGTGGATGGTCTGGTGTAGCTCATTTCCTTCCTTTCCTAAGGTATATAGGACGTGAGAGAAAAACAGCCTGGACTCCAGGTCTGAGCTGTGAGAAGGTGGTGCGCTCATGTGCGGACTTGGTGCACAGGGTGCACAGTGAGAGTGTGGGAGGGGTGGGGCGAGAAGAAGATGGAGTCAAATTAGTGACTCTGCAGGTTAGTGTGGAAATAAATGACCTGAGAGTCCTAGACTCCTGCTTGTCACAGCAATAAGCAGAATGTGAGACATGACGAAGCCTGGTGAAAGCCCTCTTAGCTGACACGATTAGGATTGGCACTTTAGTTAACTCAAAAAGACAGTTATGAGGAAATATTGCATATTATACTTTCAACATTTTAATTTTAGTTGTATTATAATTCATCATATCCACTACTTGAACTTAGAGATTTTTTTTTTTTTACATAAACCTCCTTCAATATTGTCATCTATGAAATCCAGGTTTAGTTTCTTTCAAATAGAACAAGAACTGAAAGATACTTGAGAAGAAACCCAAGGGCAGAATCTTCAGACTTTTTCATTTTATCCCCATTTTTATTATGTTATTCACATACTTTTTAAAAAGCATTTACTTTTATTTATTATTTTCAAAGCATGCAGTTTTAATTTTAATACAACTGTCTTGTAGCATCTTACGTTTTATTGATCTATGTATTATTTAATTAAATTACATAATTACAATGATAGGCATAAGCAGGTTTGGCAACAAATACACCTGATTTAATATGCATGCAATTCAGCAAATGAGAAATGTGAGCCTGCATTAATTCTCAAATGTCCAATATCCCGTGGGGGTATATTTTATAGAAAAAAATAGTAAGTGAACCTGGCAAATTGATGAGTTGGAGGTCTTATTGGAGAGCTTCTGTCATTGTTCTTAGGGATGCAACTGGCAGGCTAAGCTGTGTGAGGCATGATTTCTCCTGAGTTTTCCAGAGGTGTGAAGCCGGAATGAGAGGACTGGTCTCTAAGATGGAAGAAGATCACATTGGAACACTTAGGAATATTATCTTATATATTAAATGTGATAAATAATGAACTCTCTGAGGGTTACTATGATTTGTGGATCACTACTTGATATAAGAATGGTATGATGCAGTTGGCTGGTATGTTAGCTCAAAACACGTATGATATACATGAAATCCTAATTTCTGCTTTGTGATTTTTATTTTTGGCTTACGGCTTTACATCTAATACACAAAGGTTTTCTTAATGTACAGAATGCATAAAATAGATATGAAAATTTTAATCATTTTAAAACTATTTTTAAGACCTTTGTATTTGTGTGAAATATTTTTCTCTTAAAATTGTTGATGTAATTTCCATAGTTTTCTATGTTGTTGACTGTATAAACACCATCCCAATAGGGAAATCTAACTTTTTTAGTTAAAAGAACATCTTTTATTAGGATGACTTTTTAAATCTGTAGTCAGTGTACTTTGGCGTATGGCACAAATAATGTATTTACAAATTAGAAGCTAAAAGAGCCGAACAACATTACTTCGAAAATGGGAATCTGTCAGGGCTTATAGTAAGCTAAGCCCTGGAACTTCCAGTCTTCTCATTTAACTTGGTCTTTATCCCAAGTATGGACATGACCCAAAAGATAATCAGTGCAACATTCACAGAGGGTTTCTGTTTGGAAGCCATCTGCAACACTGCTAGAACATATCGCTTTTGTGCCCCATGAATTAAAATAATGATGACAAAGTTTCGGTTGTTAATACATCTTAGAGTGGCTGTTGGTGCCAGGACAAGTATCTTACATATCTCTTTCACTCATGCAATCAAAGTCTTCATACTTTCATGTCAGAAAAAGTTTGTCTTTCTCACGACTGGCAAGTTTTGTTTTGTTGGACATATAAAATGATCATTTACTATTTTGCCTTGTCTGCCAGCAATGTCAGAGCTAGCTTGTAGTGCTTATGCAGCTAAAGTTTTCATATAATTATTATCATGTAAATACTCTCTTTCTCAAATCATTGTTTACTTTTTGTTTTATTGCTTCTATAATGTGTTTTTTTATTATAAACATCCTTAATTCCTTTTGAAAGTTGGTGGTAGATAAATTCAATTAACTCAACAAACAATTATTGCGTACCTAATTCTTGCTGTTAAAGTAACTCTGTTACACTGGCAATAGTGAAAAAGGCAGGCTGTAGCTTCAGGAAGATGGCGGGGAAATCCTGTTTTTAGATAGTCATAGGAAATGCATTGGATCATAAAATGTGTATTTTGCCAGGCATTTAAAGTGCCCATGTGTATTCTCTTATTGCTAGTTAAAAGTCACCATTAGGATAGATTGCCATTACTAATGCCTCTATGTTTTCTAGAGCCATTTTGTTCTACTCAGATTTAAAATCCAGGACAGGAAGCTGGGTCTCACATAATCTCTGCGAGCAATGCACATCAAGCTGGCCGTTTCTGTTCTTAGACGTCTACAGAGACGAATGAAGCACACACTGCCCTAGCTAGGCCTTTCAACTTCACTCTGGGCAAGAGATGGCGTGTGTGAGATGACCAAAGGTTGTCCAGGGAAATCTTTGAAGAAGATGATAGTTTTGTCTGATAGGTATTATAAAATGATGTTAAAAAGAGAACGCATCCCTACTTTGAGTCTGAAAAGGAAAGAAAGCCTTCTTGTGTTGTTCACATTGGCCTTTTATGAAAATGATTCTCTTATGCTTTGTGCGACTTTTGAACGTGTACCCATTCCTTTGAAAATACAAACTACGACATAAAGGCGTAGAAGACTATAAATATGGTGGTAGCCGATTTCACAAATGGTTGGCCCATAGCATCATTTATGAAAACATGGGAATTCATACTTTTTGAATATGTATCTTTCCACTAATCCATCACCTAACTTTTAAAAACTAGATTCGTCAATTATTCTGACCTAAATATCTCATTCCCTGTCCATATGAAAGATAATATAAGTATTGCCTGAATTTTTCTGGAACAGATTATCCTTTAAGTCAGGGGTGGGGAACATCTGGTCCAGGGGCTGTACAAGGCCTGCAAAATCATTTGGTCTGGCCCTACCAAGGCATTAGGAGTGAGTTAATTAAATGTTTTATCAAATATAGCAGGCTAATTTTTAAGTTGAAAATTTTGTATGGCTTGTAAATGATGTTATAAATATCCAAATGGCCCATGCCTGCTTTAAGTGAATGTTCTTGCCTTCATTCCTCACCTTCTCATTCTGGCTATTGGCCTTTTGTTTATTAGAACCTTTACGTGATAGGCAGAATAAGTCTCCCATCCCAGAACGTACACGTGGTAATCTCCATAGCCTGTGAGTATGTTACATTATATGGCAAAAGGAAATGAAGGCTGCAGATTGCATTAAATCTGCTCATCAGTTTACCTTGAAATGAGGAGATCCTGCTGGTAATCTGGGTTAGCCCAATGTGATCTTCAAGTGCAGAGGAGAACAGCAGAGTGAAGTGACATGAGGGGAACTTGACCTACCTTTGCTAGCTTTGAAGATTGAGGAAGGGGTCCCCCCAAGCCAGGCTATGCAGGAGACTCCCAATACCCGGAAAAGGCAAGGAAACTTGTATCCCGGAGTCTCCAGAAAGGAAGACTCTGCTGACACCTTTGATGTCACTTTTGACATTAAAAAAAAAAAAAAAAAGTATCAGATTTCTGACCTATAGAACTGTTAGATAATAAATTTGTGTTGATTTAAGGCTTAAATTTTAAGCCACTAAACTTGTGGTAATTTGTTATGGCTGAAATAAAAAAATATTCACTGATGTTCAAGAGAAAAAGATGAAGATGAATCTCAAGGCACTCCATCTAGGAAAAGATTTAGTGTGGGTGGACGTTGCAATTCTTGCTGTCAGGGAGATAGAAGGCCATTGCATTCCCCATTAATGCAGAAAATCTACAGGTGCCTGCTGCCAGTGTACTGAACTGAAATGCTTCAAAATAAGGTATCTTTGCTTCAGTCTGCTTCCAGTCAGCCTGTGTGGCTATCATTAGAGTGATCTTTTGATAGAACAGATTTAATTGCATTCTCTTTAAAGTCCATTTTATGATTTCCAGGGACTATAGATAAAAGCCCAAACATGTAGCTTGGCAGTCAAAGCCTCCAAAACAGAAGCTCCTGCTACTGCCCCATGTCACACTCCTCCCTTTTATTTGCACCTATGTTCAGCCAAGGTAGCATTCTCACCTTCTGTGATCCTAGCATATGTCATTTTGCACTTTTCTCCTTCGTACAAGTCATTTCCTTCATGACCAGTGAGTGTCCTGCCAGATCATCATACCTGTGGCAAAGCCCTGTGAATTCTTCTAAGACTCAACTCAAGCATTACTTGCCCGGAAAATATCAAATAAAATAGTTTGCTCTGTCCTTTATGCCATATTGTGATATGCCACCTTGTGATAGTAAATTTATTTCCATTTCATTTCCTTATACGAAATTGCAAACTTCTTGAGGGCAATAACAGGTCTCATAATATCTCTGTGGGATTTAGTATCTCACACAACTTATACAGCAGGTATGCAATAAATAAATATAAAATGAGTGGAGGATTAGGTAACCTAACCTGGTTATTTAGGAAATGTTTTACATTTTAAATAAAATTCTGACACTCGCCAACTTACTTTGCTTGATACTACTCCTCTTTCTATCCCTTAATTTAACACTTGCATATTTGTGATTTTATTGTAGGAAATGAAAACATTGAAATAATCTGTTTTGTGTATGGCTCTATTTGGAAAAATTGTTATGTGTAGTGTATTTGTTTTTATCCTTAACACATTGAGAATGCTCTGTAATTTAATGAAATAGGATGGCAAAAACCAAATTCTTATATGCAGCGAGTCTCTATTCCTTTAAGTACATAATTGCACAGTGTATGATGACTCCTTGTACATTCAGTGGACTTGGAGCTTATTCATGAGAGTTTCAGTGAAACTACCAGCTGCCCCTGTCCCTCGTTGTGGGTTAAAGTAGCTCAGTTGGTAGAGCATGGAACTCTTAATCCCAGGGTCGTGGGTTCGAGCCCCACGTTGAGCACCATTAATGTTGGTGCTGCAAGGGTTCAGGAAGCCCCAGTTCGGGATGCCATTAATGCTGGGGTTCTTGTTCCAGCATTAAGAAGGGTTCAGCAATCTGGAGAAATGCTGTGTGTAACTGAAGTAAGAATCCAGAGACGAGAGATAATTTTGAAGGGCATTGGGGGTGAGAGGAGCCTGGCTGAAGAAATCAGGTTCTCCTTGTCTCAGGACCCCTTGCTTTTTATTAACACCAATTGTCCTAAGGCAAGGTGGAGCTACACACTCTAAAGGTTAGGGTTTCATACAGAAGCATTGTCAGATTGGGGAATAGCCTACGGCTGTTCAGGTGTTTGGCCAGTAGGAGGCAATAACATGTAGATTAAGATGCCCTGAGCTGTCTGGCAGCAAACAATCATCCTTTTCAGGTTTGGGGAAATGCCTTTAGCCATTTCAACAGGCGATAACGTATGTGACTCAGCCCTTGTTGAGTCCCCAAGTTCCATCAACCTTTTGATGAAACTTCCAATTATGACATGCTGGAACTGGCTTCCAGCATAAAATCCACTTTGGAAGCCTTCAGCCCTCTATCTCTTTACTTTGAACTATGCATAGTATTCAAAGTAAATTTATCTGAACACAGTCTATCATAGTCCTCTACACAGTTTGCATGTTTACTTCATGCTATTACCGTAGCTAGTCATGGTTTGTTTGAGGTCAGTTGGGTATTTTTCTATATGAATAACTCTGTTTCCCTGAATAACCATCAGCAACAACTGTTTTGTTCTTGCCTTGCAGGTACTACAGTGCAACGATCCTGCAGATGTCTGGCGTTGAAGATGACAGACTCGCAATATGGCTGGCTTCTGTTACAGCCTTCACAAATTTCATTTTCACACTCGTGGGAGTCTGGCTTGTTGAGAAAGTGGGTCGCAGAAAGCTTACCTTCGGAAGTTTAGCAGGTGGGTGCCTGGATGAGGATTCAGTTATTACATTTCATCTAATGATAACAAGTTAACCTTCCAAAGTACAATACCAGTAGCATTTTGGATACTGTTTCTAGCCAAACAGTAGAGCTCTTCTAGACAAAAGTTGTTTTTCTTTTAAAGAGAATTTAGAGAATTTTTTGATACATAACTAGTAACTAGAATGTGCATAATAACCAGAACTGTAAGAACAGTTTAAATCTACTGAGGGGACCATTTTACTGTTATTTTGAGTTCTGCTCAAAGGTACAAAAGTGACAAAAATAATCGCTTTTTGTTCTTCCTTGGTTAAAAAACTTGGTATTCATGAACTCACTTTTTAACAAAGGTTTTTTTTTTCCATCTAAATTTTTGAATAATATGAAAGTACATTTGGAGCATGTCACTTCCAAGCTCTTTCAACAGTAAATTCTGGTTCGTTAAGTTTGTTTTCAGTGATAGCTAAGTAGAACAAAACCTTTCTCACTTTCAAGTATCCTCCTTCTTTAAATTCTGCCCATTTCATTTATTATTTCTCTGTAAAGCTGACAGATGGGACTCATCTTTGCCATGGTCTTCACATGGTTGCATATATAATCTTTCCCATGTATACAGGTATATTCCTACTTGTCTATGAGCTATCATCAACTGGTTCCTTTATACATTTACCTAGAGTAAGAATACATTTTCTCATTCAAATGTAAAGTTTCCGGGCCAGCATTAATTAAATTTTCTTGTAACCAAATACGTATACCTCAAGCATTAATCTAATGGAACTGCTTCAGGCCTTGTTCCAGATTTGATGAGAAAATACATTCCTAGTTTTGCACTCGGAACACATACTCTTTCTTACCCTCAACCCAGAAGGAGGCATGGAATGCATCCACCCTCTGTGCTTGTCTGCTAGTAAGAGTCCAGTAACGTAGGTTGAACTGTAGTATCAGCTGAGGAGAAGGAGCGGGAAACACTGATTGAGAGAGAAAGGAATCACAACAGCCACGGTACACAGGGCATGGAGGGGAAGTGAGGAAAGGTAAGGGACAAGTGAAGGTTTAAAAAACAATCTATCTATACAAAAGCCTAAGCGACCGTTAGACTGAACGACTGGAACAACCAGTCGACCAGTCACTATGATGCGCACTGACCACCAGGGGGCAGATGCTCAACACAGGAGCTTCCCCCTGGTGGTCAGTGCACTGCCACAGCCTACCTCCTGCAGCCCCTTCCCCCAGCTGGCTGGCCAACCACCTGGCGTCCCTCCCCCTGACCGCCCAGCGCCCAGATAGCCCTTGATATTGCCAGCCAGGCCGAGGATCCCCACTCATACATGAGTTTGTGCACCGGGCCTCTAGTACATTTATAAACCTGTTGAAGAAGCCAGAAGTGTTTGCCTAGAAAAAAGGTCTAAAGGGAGAGCTAATAGATAATCTTATTCTAGCAGATGGTCTAGGGGACATAGTTTTGTACTTAATGTAAGAAAAATATTTCTAATATTTAGGGCTCTCCAACAATGAATTTGGCTGCTTCCTTAGGATGGTAAACTTAAAAAAAGAAAAAGAAAAAAGATAGTACCATCAGGTAGTGATGTGCTAAAAATATATTTCTATGGTTGGTTGGAAATTGGGTTTGCTAACCCCTGAGGCTCAGGTCAACTCTAAGAAGAGATAACAACCACTTTAAAAGTTTTAAAATAGATACCCTTCCTTTTCGACTTGGCCTCCATATATTGCTCCCTTAAGAGGTCTGTTTTTTTTTTTTTTTTTAATAGAATTTCCGGTTTTCTTAAACTTGGGAATTGGCTTTTGATATCTGAGCAAACTGCTGATTTCAAGATCCGTAGAAAACACTCTTTTGTAGCAGCCTCTGTTCCTTCACTTGTATTCCAGTGAGACACTTTCTCATCAGTTCTGCAGGGTGTTGAGGTGCTGTGGAGCCAGATTGTTTTGGTTTGAATGGGGTGATTTTGAGCAAGTTTCCATCTTCTCGTTTGTAAACAGGGATTAACCGTAGTCCCTGCTTCGCAGGATTGTAATGAGGATTGAGCACACCTGTACATGCACAGCATGTAAAGCACTGCCTGACAGAGAGGAAAGTGCCCAGAGCAGTTTGGCTATCTCAGCATTTTATTCCTGCCCACCAGTGAGTCTTTACTGTTTTAACTCTAGTGTGATGTCAGTTGGCAACATCAAAATGCAGGGGCTTTCCTGACCTCTTCCAGCTGGTGGCACGTTTCACCACTCAGTAGGTCCTCTGCCCCAAGGAAGTTCGCACTGTCCAGAGGAAGCATGAAGACAGTTGTTTGGCGGTAGCCTCTTTGGCTCCGTGGATATAGAGCATCGGCCCACGAACTGAAGGGTCCCAGGTTCGATTCCCGTCAAGGGCACATACCTCGGTTGTAGGCTGGACGGGGTGCCCGCAGAAAGCAACCAATGGATGTGTCTCTCTCTCTCTCATCCATGTTTCTCTTTGTCTCTCCCCCGCCCTTCCACTCTCTCTAAAAATCAATGGGAAAATATCCTCGGGCGAGGATAACCCTCCTCCCCCCAAAAAACAGTTATTTGGTGGGGAGACCAAGAAATTTCTCATGAGCAACATGTAAGCACCTTTATTTCTGCCATGTTCTCTTTTCAACCAACACCACCGATATCCCAGCTCCATCCATGATCAAGCCAAACAGTGATGCCTCCTGCTTGACACAGCTCTTCCATGACGTGGGCTCCTGATTTCCTTGTGATGTGGCCAATTAAAGTGATGATATAGCCGTGGAGAGGTCAATGGGGAGGGGGGGGGGAGGAAGGAGACATAAGTAATACTTTAAACAAAAAGAACTTAAATTAAAAAAATTTAAAAATAAAGTAATGATGTAGAAATTGCAGTGGTTTAGGAGGAGAGGGCCTGGGTTTTTGTCACAGGTCTCCTCTTTACCTGCACGTATAGATGCAATAGTGCTGCTTTTGCAGTTCTGGTTTTTAACTGTGATTAAATAGGCCCCACGAGAACATAATGACCAATGGAAGTTTACACTCTTCAGAAGAAAAGTCACTGCTAAACAGCCGCTAGTGTATAATTGTCTCGGTGTCTGCCAGGGATTGGTCCAGGACCCCCTCAGATGCTGAAATCCGTAGATGCTAAGTCCTTATGTGAAATGGTGTAGTATTTGGGTCTGACCTATGCACATGCTGCCGTATACTTTAAGTAATCTCTATATTATTTATAATACCTGATACAGTGTAAACACTACACAAGCAGTTGTTACACCATATTGTTTAGGGAATAATGACAAGAAAAAAGTCTGTACACATGTTCAGTTGTGCCTAACACATGTAACTTTTTTTCTTCAAATATTTTCAATCCTTGTTTGGTTGAATCCATGGATTTGGAATGCACGGATACAGACAGTCGACTGTGTTAGTATTACTCCACCAAGACCCACAAAATAATGTTTATTTCACTTTCTGATGGCAGTTCATTCTGGATTTGTCATTTTTATTTCAATGCATTTGTTTTATTCATTTGTCTGTAGGTATATTTTCTTATATTCTAACTAGAGGCCTGGTGCATGAAATTCGTGCACGGGGGTGGGAGGTGGGTCCCTCAGCCCAACCTGCACCCTCTCCAATCTGGGAGCCCTCAGGGGAGCCCTCTCCAATCCAGGAGCCATGATGGCTTAGGCCCACTCCCTCTGGTTCTCTGCTCTCTGTGGGGCCTGGCCGCTCTGCGCCCGCTGCCCAGAGGCTCTCCGTGGCCCAGAGGCCCTCTGCGGCCAGGGCGGGACACTTGCCTTGTTGCTGCAGTGACAAAGCAAGCATCCCATTCCGGCTGCTCTGCACCCGCTGCCCAGAAGCCCTCTGTGGCCGGGGTGGAATGCTTGCCTTGTTGCCACGGCGACGAGGCAAGCATTCCACCAGGCCACTCAAGCTGCCCACTCTCAGAAGCCGCCCCCCCAGGACTGGGGGACTCTGGCGGGGCTGAGGGGACTGGACACCACCATCTTGTGGCTATGAGCGCCACCATCTTTGTGACGGAGTGATGGTTAATTTGCATATTACCTTTTTATTCGATAGGATAGAGCTAAGTACTAGAACACTGTTCTGTTTTAAAATTCTTAAATTAGCTTAGACTTTTTAAACCTTTGATTCACTTTTGCTCCTTCTTTTGTTTTTATTATAACTTTTTATTATATTGGGTTAAAAATAGGACCGCTTATATCAAAATAATTTTTGAATAGGTATTCACTCTGTAAAAATAACTGCAAATAAACTATTTAGCAAAGAACTGTTTATACAAAGAAATATAAAACATACAGTCCAAGTCCATGAATAATTTTAAATGTAGGACATTCTGTGGTGTTCTGACTTTCACTGTTTTCAAGGCTTGCTCAGAGAACTGTTCTTTCTTATAAATATTACAAACTTAATGACAACCTCTTGATTCTTTTAATAGAAGGTTTATATTTATGTAACTTGATTGCTTATAAATAGGAAAGCCAGAAGCTCTGTGCTATTTCCCCCCAGATATTTTGGTAGTGGAATATTTCTGAAAGTATCACTCACAGGCTGTCTCCACCAGAATTATCGCTGGTACTGCTTTTGAAAGGGGGGTTCTTGTGCTCTAGACCAGATCTACAAAATTTGAATCTCTGCAGGTGGGTCTGGAGCAGGCTCACCAGGTGACACTTAGGCACACAAAGTGTGCTGTAGCAGAGTGCTGAGAAGGGACATAGTTTTTTAAGTGTTACTAATCTAAGCCCTGTACCAGGTAGTTACTGTTACTTGTTACCTCAGGTATTTTTGAGAATGCTATTTATCCAACACACTTCACTTCCTGTGGGAGCATGGTTAGGTAGATAATAATAACTTAGAGGGATCAGGAGGGTTAATAGATTTGATCATAACTTGCTGTGCAATGAGCTATACTATGACAAAAAGTATTCTTCTTTAAACCTTAATAGTTCATATCAGGAAACCTATTTCATTACGTAGATCACTAAAAGCCTGGTCATTCCTTTCCTGTTATCAGAAGGTCATAAAACTTTTTTTTCATACTCCCTGGCTGACTTTCTGCCCTTAGGTGACCTGTCAGTGGATCAGTCTTACTCTAAATCTAATTCGCTACATCTAAGTCAATCATCATACCTAGAGAGTATTTTTTTTATAAAACAGCAATTTTTGTTCATTTGTTTGAGGTAACTGTGTTAAAAAACATCTAATAATTATCAAGAAAAATGAAACTAGAGCATGACCCTTTTTGTTTATTCTCATGAAGGTTGGAACAGTGGGCAGACATTGGAAAACTTTCTTATTTACCATCAGATGTCTCTCAAAAATGACCCTTTTAAGTGATATACATAATTACCATTCCCAGACCTTAAAATAAAAAACAAATATTCCACTTCCAAATATCAGTAGTAAAGAGAAATGAATACATGAATTATAATATCATTTCTGGCATCTTAAAGTCTTCAAAGAATGCTACTTTTCTTTAATAAGAAATGCTATTTCAAGTGCTCTTAAAATATTCAGTTTATTACTTTTTAGCCTACTGATTTGGGTCTTATGATCAAATGCCATTAGAACAATTTTCTCTGCAATGCAAGGAACACTGTGAAAATCTGTTGCCTTTCATAGTTCCTGACATGTCAGGCACTCAATAATGTTGGTTACACTAATGGATTTTGAGACTCTCAGCAATGAAAGCTGTGGGGTGTTTTGTTTTTTTTTGTTTTCATTTGTTTTGTTTTGGGTTTTTGTTGTTGTTGTGTGTGTGTGTGTGTGTGTGTGTGTGTGTGTGTGTGTGTTTGAAAATCATTAGCAATCTACTCCTTAGCTACATGTCTCACATGGATGTGCTAATGAGTTTTATGATAATTTGTTCTTAGGACAAATTTTTTTAATACAATGAAGAGAGATCAAGGTACTTTTCAGAGATATGTCTTGTCAAACTCAGTCTGCTTTGGAAGAATGTTGTCAGCTATTCTCTAATGCAAAACTTTTTTTTTTTTTAGGTACCACCGTAGCACTCATTATTCTTGCTTTGGGATTTCTGCTCTCGGCCCAGGTTTCCCCACGCATCACTTTTAAACCAATAGCTCCGTCAGGTCAGAATGCTACTTGCACAAGATACAGGTGAGACTCTGTGATGATTCCCTTTCCTAAGCTAACTCTGAAAACTTGTTTGTTTGCTTTTGCTTTTCTAAAATTTGAGAGATGAGTAGAAACATGCTTATGGGGAAGGTAGGAAGTGGAAAAGTTGGTAGGAAGGGACCACCAGGAAAAGGAACAGTACAGTACATGTAAAGATCTGAAGGTGAAAGTGTTTAAGGAAAAGTTAGTTATTAGACACAATTTTGGTGATTTTTTTTTTGGGGGGGGGGCGGGGTAAAAGTAGGGATTGATACAGAATCTAAGCAGGAATACTGGGAAACTATTTTGGGTCAATTGTGACTCAGTGACATCTACATTTTAATCAGTAATTAAACTTTGTCATGATGTACATGTCTGTTAAAGTTGATTACCATCTGGATATTCTAACAGTCTTCACTGAGTTCCACATGCATCCCCTCATTCATTTAAGCAGAAAGGAAAATTCTCTCTCACTACTGGGGTTCTTCCTGAGGATTAGAAGGTGAAAAGAGAATGGTAGAAGAGAGTGAAATGTGTACTAGTGGCCAGCTACAGGTTTAAGAGCTCAGTAAGTCTGTTGGTGTACACACTATGTGATAAATGGATGCAGCAATGGATCAGTGGTCAGATAGACTGAAGAATGCAAAAATGAATGAATTAAAGACTGAGTGATTGAAAAGGTCGGTTAATATATTTGGCAGCAGAGTTTCAAAGGTTTTTTTTTACCTCATTTTAGTGGTTGAAAGGCTAGCATCCCCTTTGAAACAAATGGCTAGAACAAGGAATGCCTAGCTTTTAAAAAATATTTCACCCTGGTCAAGTAGCCTGGTTGGTTGGAGCATTGTCCCATATACCAAAAGTTTGCGGCTTTGAATCCGTTCAGGGCACATAGCTAGGTTGTGGGTTCAATCCCTGGTTGGGGCACAAATGGGAGGCAACTGATAGATGTTTCTGTCTCACATGAATGATTCTCTCTCTCTCTCTCTCTCTCTCTCCTTCTCTGTCTCTCTTTCTCTCTCCCTCCCCTCCTCTCCCTCTCTCTCTTCCTCTTTCTCTAAAATCAATAAAAAATCCTTCAGATAAGGAATATATATATATATCTATATATATATATAGATATATATATACACACACACATATACATATAGATATATATGTATTTCTTTAGCCTCAACTAGATGGACGTAAGTCTCAAATCAATGGGTAAATTATTGTATTATTAAACTTATTAATAATGAGTAAATGGTCTATTAATTTTTAGTCAGCCAGAGTATTAAAAAAAGTTTTATGAATTTCTGATACAGGAAAGAAACAACTATGTTTTTAATGATTTATAAAGTTTAAATAAAAATATGTATTTTCATAGGATAGCTCAGTGGTCAGCAAACTCATTAGTCAACAGAGCGGCAAACCGCGGCTCCCAAGCCACATGTGGCTCACGAGCCGCAGTTTGCTGACCACTGGGATAGCTCATTGCACAGCAATTTATGATTATCAATCTACTAACCCTTCTGATCCCTCTAAGTTATTATCACCTACCAATATGTCAGTGTACAACTGGAATGAAGTGAGAAATGTTCTAGTCTTATTTTATCCTGATAAAAAAAGTGAGAAGCTATTTTTTAAAACAGGACCAATTTTTAGATGTCCTTTAGAAGTCAGCAAGTATAAAAAAACGATTTCTGGTGTGCCTTTTTTCAGAGTAACATACTAGTCTTTGTGGAAATTTGACAGGATATATTTACAGTCTGAGTGACTTTATAAAATATGTCTGCAGTCTCTGGACTGATTGTATTGTTAAATCATGTTGAGTCATGTTTGTGGGACCGTAAAATGAGAAAAGTTATGCTATAAATGTAGGTGGTATGCTTTCCCCCTGGAATGATCCATATATGAAAACTGAGCAAATAAAACATTTAAAAGGGAGAGTGTGCTTAATATCTATCTTAAGAACAGTTTTTCTCTGTTTTGGAAAGTAGTATAGTTCTGCCTAATAAAAGTGAAATCCCTGAGCTCATTGACTTAGCACTTCACTGGTGACAATCTATAGCCTGTAGTGATGAGTTGCGTAATTCATTCTGTCTAGAGTAGATTAGACTTTGGAAGCTTGAATGCTTCAGAAACAATGGTTCTTCTTTGTTTTAATTCAATTAATACACATGGTGTAGCAGGCACTGTTGTAATTTATGGCCAAAAGTTTTGTAGGTTGGGACTCACTCAAGTCTTTGAACCCAAGAGATTGACTATCCTAAATAATTTCCATTGAGAATTTCCCCTTTTTAGAATGTTTTAATTTTCTAATTGGTGATATTTTATTCCAAGGTCTGGTTAGATTTTTGTGAGCTGAAGTATTCACGAATATCATTCAGATCTGCTTTTTAGCAGATAAAACTGCACAGAGATGAACATGGATGCAAGTTGCTATAGAATAGAAACTGCAGCCACCTGAATTAAAGTTGTCACCGGGTACCAACTGTGACTAGGAGCAATAACTCCAGTACCAGTATGGGTATCATCTGAGTCATGTATCTGAATAAGAGTACACACATATACTCCTAATATGGCTTTCAGCTCCATGTTCTCAAACTGCTGTTGTACTGTCTCTTTCTTATTCAGTTAGACATATTTTCTAATGAGAGGATTCAAACCTTTCATAACACTTCCCTCAATTTTTTTTTACATTTTTACAAGTGTGATCTCAGTATATGCAAATCACTACCACAGAACTCTTCAAAATAGACACACGTTTCCTAAAGAATACAATTATAGAACTTGAACGTACCCTTGCCCTAGAGTTTTCATCGCATCTTCTTCGTGCATTGATTCAAGTGTGGATGGGTGCAATTAAAATAATTTACTGAGCACCTACTCATAGGATTATAGTAAGGATACATTATTATATCAAAAGCACCTAAAACAGTGTTTGGGTATATAATAAGCACTCAATAAATATTATAGTCATTGCTGTTTTTAACAAAGACCATAATAGGAGATGAGATTGGGATGATGGGTAATCTTTCAGAGAAATTATCCTAAGGATGGAATGTTTGAAATGAACTCCGAAACAGGGAGAGGGACATGCCAGACAGAAGAAAAATCAGGTGCAAAGACAGTAGAAATTTGCCAAGAGCAGGGAACTGAAAGGAAGCTAATATGGTTTGAAAAGAATAAGAGAAGGCTGGTAAAATAGGCTGGTGCCAGGTTCTGTAGAAGCTCAGAGATCATCTCAGAGATTCTGATATTCAGTCTAGGAACATGACCCCCTTAAGGGGTTTTAAGCAGGGGAGTGACATGATCAGAGGTCAATTCCAAACTTTTTCTCTGACCCTGGGTTGGGGTGCACAGAAGTCACAGGTTGATGGAGGGAGAGTGAGGTGCAGAAACCCTGTTAGCCCCTATTTTAGTTCCAGTATTTGGCATACTGTTTCCAGTAATTCTTCCCAACTTGACCATGACTATAGTATTATATATGAATTGAAACTTTCCATTTTCTGCTTAGTGATTTCATTTAAAATTTACCTATTTTAATTTATTTTTGGCCTGATAGTACAGGATAATATGCCGTGAGGTTAATATTAATAAATATCTGTTGAATAATACCCACAGAACTATAACAGATGAAGAGAAATATACATAAATTGGTTGAAAGGGAAAATTAGTTGAAACAAAAGCCCACATAACTTTATCGTGTACCCCTATCTCCAAATAATTGTACATGTCTTTTGCTGGCACTTAAACAACCAGAGCTGAATTTGACACCTGGATAGAAGGATTGTGGGAGATTCTTACAGGAAGTTGGCCACTTATGTTATAGGGCCAATCCATTGAGTTCTTCATGACCTTTTTATCTCGATGGCTAAGGACCTGCAAAGCCTCCTCAATGACAGAATCCTGTATTCAGATTTTGTGTTTTCTACCCACGCTATCACAGCTGAATAAAGCCCACCCTGACTTCGAGGGGAATCGTTTATAGAAAGAGCAGTGCCTAGCTCAGAAGCGTAAGTACTCGGTCATTAACTCCTGCCTTGGGAACTTGTCATGATTAGAGTGACTCTCTTCACCCTTCTGAGCTTAGCTTTCATTCTTTCAAGAAAGAAGTTACAAGTTTTGGGACACTGACCAAGAAAAACTAGTCATGGAGGTAGTATACTGCAACCGTTGTTCTCTTTAGGTGTCACTCACATTGGTTCCGCCTTCCGCTGAGGAGGAGAGATTTCTTATTTTCTGAAAAGTGTGTCTATCTGGACCCGCACAGAGGGAGCTGAATAGACACAGAGCAGTTGCCTATAACTCAGTGTGTTTCTTTGTGCGCAAACGAGGCAACTGCTTCCAATGGGGAAGATAGTCTGACCCTTTTATTAACCCTCTGAGAAAATGATTGGCAGTGTGGTAGTCAGACGTGGGTTTATTATCTTTCTTGAGGCACATTCAGTGAGCAAATTTCTTTTTTCTAAAAAGCAGCGATAAAAAAGGCAATAATTTCTTGACACAGATTTTTTTCACAGGAAATGTATAGCATCTTCTATTTATTGCTCTGTGGAAAGTACATGTGAGTTTTCATCTTCTTTGGGAGCCATTGATTCTAGTCATAGTTTGTGTCATGATGCGAACAGGGCTTGAGGGAAATATGATCAGAATATCTCAGAACCATTCCAGAGACTGATTGATTTTTATTTATCCCCCATGGAATAAGTTATTTCTCGCAGAAACACTAACCCATGTGTTTGAATGATCAAAACTCTATTATTTAGCCCTGGCCAGTGTGGCTCAGTTGGTTGAGTCCTCTCATGCACTGAAAGTTGCTGGTTCAATTCCAGGTCAGGGCACATTCCTAGGCTGTGGGTCGGATCCCTGGTGCATATGGGAGGCAACAACCGATTGATATTTCTCTCTCACCTCTCTCTCCCCCACCCCCGCCCTCCTCCCTCCCTTTCTCCCTTTTTCCCTTCTTTTTCTTTCCCTTCCTCTCTCTCTAAAATCAATTAAAAACAAACAAACACTGTTATTTAGCCCTGGCCAACATCAATGTTTCTCTCTTCCTCTGTCTAAACCTATCCTCAGGTGAAGACTTAGAATACATATATATTGCATATCCCTAATAAAAGTCCTTTTCAATAAAAATTTTCAAAAAGAAAAAAAAGCACTATTATTTACCGAGCTACTTACATTGTACAAACTTTGTGTTTTAATAGCCATCTTATGCATCTTATCCTAGCCAAAGCCACACACCATGTTGTGGTGCTTTCTAAATCATTCCCTCCTTGTAACTGAAAACAGATTCTGTAACATCTTCCCCATGTTCTGTTGTTCTGAGATGACAGGAGATAAAAGATATATAAGCCATTGTCCCCATCCTCAGGGACATTTCAGTTTGTGGAAGAGAAAGATGTTTTACACAGTTGCTTATAATCTGTATTTTAACCCAAGGGTAAAGAATATTATTCTTTTTTTTTTTTTTTTTTATTCTTGACACAGTAAAATAGATGACTCTATCATTTCTGGAAGGTAAACTTTGAAAATTTATTTTGAACTGTGGAAGAACTTAATGTGTACTGATGATAATGTCTCAAAGCTTAGCATGTCATAGATATTCCATATTATTAGGGAGCTAATGTCACAAATCTGTTCTTTATTCCCCAGCTTTTCACTTGATACATGTAGTGTAACTGGCTTTTTCTCCATGCACTTTTTTTTTTAACTGGGGAAAAGGTAATTCTTTTTTTTTAAAAAAAAGATCTTTATCCTTGAGAGTTTTACAGATGTTCCCCTTTGCCCCCCACCACCCGGTTCCTGCCCCACCCCAGGCCTTTACCACCCTGTCTGTGTCCATAGGTAATGAATATATGCATATAAGTTCTTTGGTTAATCTCTTCCTGTCCCCCCTCCTCCCATCCCTCTGAGATTCATCAGTCTGTTCCATGTTTCCATGCCTCTGATTCTATATTATTCATCAGTTTATTTTGTTCATTAGATTTCTTGTTCATTTATTTTGATTTTTAGATTCAATTGTTGATAGATATGTATTTATTACCTTTTTATTGTTCATATTTTTATCCTTTTTTTCTTCTTCCTCCTCCTTTTAAAGAATATACTAGTTTGGTGGTGATGAACTCCTTTAGCTTTTTCTTGTCTGTAAAACTCTTTGACCTTCAACTCTAAATGATAGCTTTGCTGGGTAGCATAATCTTGGTTGTAGGGCCTTGCTATTCATCACTTTGAATATTTCTTACCACTCCCTTCTGGCCTGCATAGTTTCTGTTAGGAAGCCAGCTGATAGTTGTATGGGTACTCCCTTGTAAGTAACTTACTGCTTTTTCTCTTGATTCTTTTAAGATAATCTCTTTGTCTTTACCCTTTGGCATTTGAATTATGATGTGTTTTGGTATGGGCCTTTTGGGGTTCCCCTTGATTGGGACTCTGCACTTTCTGGACTTGTAAGTCTATTTGTTTCGCCAAGTAGGAAAAGTTTTTCTGTCATTATTTCTTTCAATATCTTGCTCTCTCTCTTCTTCTTCTGGTACCCCCATAATGTGAACATTGGTATGCTTGAGATTGTCCCAGAGGCTCCTTACACTATCTTCATATTTTTGGATTCTTTTTGCTCTTCTGATTGGGTGTTTTTTGCTTCCTCATATTTCAATTAGTTGATTTGATTATCAAAATCCTTTACCCTACTGTCGAATCCCTGTAAATTATTCTTTATTTCAGTTAGTGTATACTTAATTTCTTACTGGTCCCTTTTCATGTCCCTTGAAGCTCTCATCAAGATTCTTGAGCAACCTTATAACCATTATTTTGAACTCTGTATCCAGTAGTTTGCTTGCTTCCATTTCATTTATTTGTGGCATGTTTCTTTGTCTCCGTAATTTGGCTACTTCCCTGGTTTGTTTCTATGTATTAGATAGAGCGGCTGTGTCTCCTGGAGTTGGTAGAGTGCCCTTGTGTAATAAGTGTCCTATAGGGCCCAGTGGCTCAGCCTTCCCAGTCACCTGAGTTAGGTACCCAAAGTATGCCCCTTTGTGGGCTGTGTGTCCAGGCTTGTTGTAGTTAAGCTTTGATTGCTATTGGTGTCACTGAGGGGACTTGACCTCTAGGCCAGTTGGCTGTGAGGACCAGCTGTGACTAAAGTGGAAGAGCTGCTGTGCAGGAGACACCCCTATGGAGCAGGACTTGCTTCAGTAGGGCATTGGGGCTCACTGAGTCTGCCTCTTGAGTGTCTCACTTGTAATGTGTACAGTTATAACCTGGTATGGACTGAAGCTATCCACAGGGTGCCTGGTTTTGGGGCCACCCAGCAGGAGCTACAGAGGGATATGCAGATGGCTGATATATGCTATAGGTATTGGGCTTGGAAGTACCCAGGGGTGGCCCAGCTGTGAAGCAAGACAGGCTGGTGCTAGTGTTGGGTCTTGAGCCTCTTATTGATAGGTTTGGGGCACACTGAATTCCAACTGCAGCTTTTTTGGGAGATTTTAGGACAGTCTGAAGCCTGAGCCAGGACAGGCCATTCATATGTAAAAGCCACTATAAACAGCTTGGGTGGGGCTGCAAATTGGATGAGGCAGGGTCTCAGGGAATCACCAGGATGGAGAACAGTGTGGGCCACGCTGATGGAAACTCAGATATGGCTGCCAGTAAGCTCTGCAATGGGGGTCGTCCCAGCATAGGAACAATGACCCCTGCAAGCACCCTTGTCTGGAAGAAAGCTGCCCCCAAGTTCTTGCTCCAATGCCAGACAATCCAGTTCCACCCCATATGTCCCTGGATTCCCCAAAGCCGCCATCTGGCACTGGAGATCAGAGGAAGCAGAACTGTGGAAATTCATGTGCTGGCCCTTTTAGAAGGATTGCCCGTGTCTCCAGCAGGCTCTGTGTCATTCAGCCACAATCCACGCTGGTTTTTACAGCCCAAAGTTACAGGGACTTCTCTTCCCAGCCCTGGAACCCTGGGTGGGGCTCTTTGTTGGGCTTGGACCATTTGCTTCTCACAGGAGGGCCTTTGCAGCAGAAATAACCCTCCCAATTAAAAGAAAGCCACACGTGGGCGTCGGACCAGCCCATTTCTTGCCTACACCCCTCCTATCAGTCTTGATGTACTTTCTTCTTTACTTCTCTAATTGTAGGACTTCCATTCAGCCCAATTTCAGGTGGTTCTGAATGGTGGTTATTTTGTATTTTAGTTGTAATTTTTATGTGGTTGTGGGAGGCAGCCGTCTTGGTTCTCCTCTCCATGTACTTTTATATTGGGTACTTACCAGTTTTTGTGGAAACTTGTTACTCCTTGGGAATTAACATTGATGGCTCTGTCAGTTCTATGGTAATTTCATCCTAGAACGTATTTTTAATGGTATAGTTATCAACATCATAAAGTCATTGCCAGTTGAGAGTTAATTTCTGAAAGCTCCTTCTAATCCTTCCTTTTCTTTGATTTTGACTTTTATATTATAAATGCATACTGATTAGTCTTATCAACTCAAGAATAAAAATTGTTTCATAGGAAGAACTTATTAGCATTTTCTAATTCATCTATTTTGAAATCAAAGGACATCTTTTTTATTTAATTGGTTAGTATTTAACATTTAACTTTGTGTGCCTGATTTTTTCATTTTTATCATTTTATAATTGGTATGTGACTATGTCAATAAATATCTTCACAAAAGTTCAGTATAAAATAATAAACATTTGAAATTTAAGACAGTAATTCAGCCCAAAACAAAAAATGTAGGCCTATGTAATCAAATTTGGCAAGTATATGTATCATCCTCGTTCATATATGCTATACAATTGAGTACACTCCTGTGGATAAACAAAGACAAATGAATGTATAAATTCTTGGCCATTAGTATGTACTAACATTGACACAGATACAAATTCTTTGTTAAATTTGTTTTCATCTTTGTGTATGTGTGTGTGTGTGTGTGTGTGTGTGTGTGTGTTGGCTTGCCATATGTGATGATAAGAATAAACTTCAGAACTCTCAACATGCTAAATTAATATTCCTTCTCTTCGTATTTGGAATTCCAACATGTGTGCCAAAGTGGTCTTCCATTCTTGTGTCTCTTATGTGAATTGACTGGTCAGTGCAGCTGCAGAATTACATGAGGAATACCTAGATTGTTGACAAGTATATCAGTGCAATAGAGGAACTCAGTATTTTAAAGAGCCATTCATCTAATTACGTTTTAAAGTAATAACTTCTTTTTAGCTCCTGTAACTACCCATTGCCAAATCCATTGACTCCTGGGATGTTATGAAGGGTTCCTAAAGCCGGGCAGCAGGAGCTGGTTGGAGTTAGACCAGAGCAGGGGATGACAGCGTTCCAGACAGATAGGGTAGCGTGTATACAGAAACAAGACGAAGCTTAATTTTTTCTAGTCACTGCAGGTATATAATATTCTCTGGTTTCAGATACTCAGCTTCACAGAATCCATATTTTTCTTATATTAAACTGTGTGCCTTCTATGCCGAATTTTTTTGCAGATGGCTTGAGGAGCGGTCATTTCTAACTCTGTCATGAAGGCACACAGGCAGTAAGAGAGAAGGCTATGGAGGCGGAGGGTTCTCACACATGTGTGTGATGGGTCTCTAGCTCTGAGGGTCTGAAAATGTCTCCTGTCCCTTTCTCTTTCTCCCTTTTCCGGGCAGAGGGGGCTTGCTTACCATTCCAGTGGTCATCCATTCACAGGGCCTGACTTCCACTAGACAGGCGGACGTGTGGCCAGTCTCACCAGGAGTCACCTGAGTGTGTGGAGGAGAGAGGCCACCCCCGTGCTGCCTGTGCTGTGGTGGCTGGGAGGACAGAGGCTCTCATCTCCCAGCTCACACCCTTCCACTCCCATGTCCTTCCATAGCTCTGCTCCAGGCTTCTGCCCCGGGTTGGTTCACAAGTTGAAAGAGCAGGGCTTTCCTGCTGCCTTCCTTCCCTGTGGCAGAGGGGCAGATGCTCCGGAAAGAAGACCCTGGATTGATGCCCGTGGTTGCCAGGGGAGGCTCCCATGGTAGCTCCTCTGTGGGCAGACGTTTTTCGCATTCTTCCCACATGTTGAATGTGGGGCAAATTCTGAGAAAACAGATACTGCCTACAGTTCCATTCAGGAAACATGGGATGAGCTCTATATAGAGGTAGGAGATGGCGAGAAATAAATCTAAGGAGCATGTGGGGAGTTTAAATGATAAGAAGTAGTGTACCGGTTAAGGAATCCAAGATGGCGGCATAGGTAAACACCTAAACTGCTGCCTCCCGCAACAATTTCAAAAATACAACTAAAAGAAAAAACGTCTATCACCCAGAACCACGGGAAAGCTGGCTGAGTGGAAGTTCTACAACTAGAAGGAAAGAGAAAAGAGCATTGAGACGTGCACGAGCGCTGAAAAGCTGAGGTACAGAGGCGCGGGATCCGGGCTGGCGGCGGGCGTTGCTTTTTTCAACCCAAAGGGAGACAAGCCCCTGATTACTCTGAAATACAGTTTCTGGGGAGACGCGGGGGACCCAAACTCATACGGGGAGAAGCTGGACTGTCTGCCAGTGAGGGTGGCTTGCTTGCAGAGCTGAGCGCAGGAATAATTGTTTACTGCACTGGGGCACGGGACTGCCCACAGGGACTCAGAGCCGGCTAACTAGCAGCCATTGCTGTTTGCCACGCCCTAGCCTAGTGACACCCTGAGGCCCTGCCCTGCACAACCTACAAACCCACCCAAGCTCTAAGCAGCGGCTTTTGCATAAGAAAGGCCTGCCCTATCGCAGCTTAACCTAGCAAACTTGCAGCCCGGGTCAGACAGCTCCAAAACCTCCAAACCACAAGCAAAGAGGAGAAAACTGTAGCTCTCACTGTAGCTCCTGCTGGGTGGCCTCAGACAGTAGCTGACCTGCACCCCATTGGAGATCCAGAAGCCAGTGTACCTAGTGGTCAGTGTGAGACACCAGATTTCAACTCCTCACATCCATAAGTGACACATTCAAGAGGAAGACTCAGTGAGCACCAAAGCCCCACTGAAACAAGTCCTGCACCATAAGCGTGTCTTCAGCACAGCAGTTCTTCCTTTATAGACAAAGCGAGTGCTCACAGCTAATTGGCCTGGAGGTCATTTCCTCCCAGTGTACCAATGGCAATTAAGACTTAACTACACCAAGACTTTGCACTCAGCCCACAAAGGGGTGTACCAAGAGCATCCACCTCATGTAATTGAGGAGGCTGAGTTACTGCCCCCTATAGATCACCTACCACACAAAGCTACTCCATCAACACAGGGAAGCAGCCAAAATGTGGAGACAAAGAAACATGTCACGAATGAAAGAAACAGAGGAAAGCAAACTACTGGATGACACAGAGTTCAGAACCACATTTATAAGGTTACTCAAGAATCTTCTTAAAACCGCTGCGGAACTTGATGAGACCTTCAAGGAGCTTAATGAGAATGCCAAAAAAATGGAAAAGGATCAGTCAGAAATGAAGCATACACTGTCTGAAATAAAGAATATATAGAAACTCAACTGTAGATCAACGTACCCCAAGAATCAAACCAAAGATCTGAAATATGTGGAAACAAAAAACATCCAACCAGAAAAACAAAAAGAAAAAAGAATCCAAAAATATGAAGATAGTGTAAGGAGCCTCTGGGACAACTTTAAGCAAACCAACATCCAAATTTTTGGGGTGCCAGAAGAAGGGAGAGAGCAAAATATTGAAAACCTATTAGAAGAAATAATGACAGAAAACTTTCCCTACCTGGTGAAAGAAATAGACTTACAAGTTCAGGAAGCGCACAGAACCCCATACAAGAGGAATCCAAAGAGGACCACACCAAGACACATCATAATTAAAATGCCAAGGGCAAAAGACAAAGAGAGCATATTAAAAGCAGCAAGAGAAAAACAGTTAGTTACCTACAAGGGAGTACCCATATGACTGTCAGCTGATTTCTCAACAGACACTATGCAGGCCAGAAGAGAGTGGCAAGAAATATTCAAAGTGA
Organism: Corynorhinus townsendii; assembly: GCA_026230045.1. Lineage (NCBI taxonomy): Eukaryota > Metazoa > Chordata > Mammalia > Chiroptera > Vespertilionidae > Corynorhinus > Corynorhinus townsendii. The sequence goes on from JAPDVU010000003.1 coordinate 178,166,646, forward strand.
TGAACAGCAAGAACTTACAACCAAGATTACTCTACCCAGCAAAGCTATCATTCAGAGTTGAAGGTCAGATAAAGAGCTTCACAGACAAGAAAAAGCTAAAGGAGTTCATCGCCACCAAACCAGGATTACATAAAATGCTGAAGGGTATTCTAGAAGAAGAAGAAGAAGGAGAAGAAGGAGAAGGAGAAGGAGAAAGAAGGAGAAGAAGAAGAAGAAGAAGAAAAAGAAGAAGAAGAAGAAGAAGAAGAAGAAGAGAAAAAGGTAAAGATAAAAATTATGAACAACAAGTGAATCTAAAAATCAAATGAATAAAAAATCTGAAGAACAGAATGGACTGGTGAATATAATAGAATCAGGGACATAGAAAGGGAGTGGACTGACGATTCTCAGGGGAAGCAGGTGTGAGGGGTGCGGGAAGAGATTGGATAAAAATCTTACTCCTATGGATGAAGACAGTGGCGGGGGGTAAGGGCATGGGGCGGGGTGGGGAATCAGGTGGAGGGGAGCTATGGGGGGGAAAAAAGAGGAACACCTGTAATAATCTGAACAATAAAGATTTATTTTTTAAAAAAAAGAAGTCGTGTACCAGTAATAAGGATTTTGAACTCCTTATTAACAGGTGAAGCTGTTAAGAAGACTGTCATCATCAGATTCGTACTTTACAAAAATGACCGTGGCAGCAGAGTGGAAAAAGTAGAAGAGCAAACCTTTAAGAGTCTAAATTGAGACCTAAGGTGGGGGGATGGGATGTGTCAGGTCTTGGTGACCAGAATGACTTATAACTGCCCAGGTTTTATGGCTTGTCTTTCTAAACAGAAATTTGTATCTGAAAGCAGACATTATGTTTCCTCTCTTCCTCTCTGCTTACCTAGCAACTAACATCATGTCTTATGTAAGGTTTCCTAATTCAACCGCGTACTGAGGCCTGATGTGTGTGTTTTCCTCTGTACCTGCAATGATTATATAAACTCATTTGGAAATTCGGTAAGAGAGTTTTCTGTCAATCTTAGGCCTGTCTCAGCTAATGGAAGGTTCTCATACAAGTCCCTTGAGGTAGCCTATAAACCATTCTTCAGGCCTGCTGATAATAATCCGTTTCCATCTGATGAAATTTTTGCATTTGGCTTTTAGCACATGTCTATTTAGTTCTGATAAAACTCCATTTGAATTAAATTATCAAGGAAGATATGGAAAGACACAAGAATCTAGAGATCTTAAACTGCAGAACTGAAGTAAAATTATGCATACTATAACAAAAACAGAAGGAAAATGCCCCTCTGAGAAAATATTTCTTTAAAAAATCACCAGAACCTGGGAGTCCAACCCGGAGAAAATAAAAAGGAGGGCAATGGCCATACAATTCTGAACGTAATTGAGGATCTACAAGATCTTTGAAGCTTAAAGTATTAAAAGAGAAAAGCAACAAATTGAACATATTACCAGAAAAGGCTAAGGAATTTACAGATAAATGAAACTCAGATAAGCATGAATCTGTGAGACTCCAAGAAAGACAAACTTAGTAATTATCCTGTCAGAGAGAAATTGGAGCAACAGAAATTGTAACACTAGAGAAAGACGTTTCACTGCTCAGTTACCCAATAAGGAAGAGACACAAAGGAACAATTTACCTCCTCACTCAGAGATGTACTGAGGTCAGTTAGATACAGGCATGAACTTGTCAAAAAACAATTGCAAAACAAAATAACCTGGACAAGCTGGAGCACTCGCCATCATTGTCGTTACTGAGCTCAAGTCTTACAAATGAGAGGCGGTGCCCAGCCACAGAGACGCAGCCACCCGTAGGTGGATGACATTAGTGGACTGAGGCATTAACTCTGAGACTTTTCAGGTTACCTTTCATGGTGTCCAAGTAACTTGAAGGAACCAGTGTGTTTGCTAAATCCCCCTTCACCACATTGTCTGAGGTGCTGCTGCGAAAAATCAGCATTACCAATATGCAACCATAGGTACACAGACACACTGTTAGGAACTCTTTCCCACTTTTCAATTCATTCATTGGACCTACATTACTGAATACTAACCATTTGCCAGCTCTTGTGCCAGCTGTTAAGGAAACAAAGCTTAAGAAATAGCCCCTTGTCAGAAGTTGGCAATATCTGAGAATGGCTTGTATTTACATCTTGAACTCACACTCAAGTCTCATATCTTTAGAGAGATATTGGGACTTGAGTAGAAGCTGGCATTTCTGGTGTAGTTGCAAATGAGCAAAAATATTTTTTAAGCATTTGAGAAAAATATTCTTGTATCAGGAATTGGTTTTGGCACATACAGCAGACGAACCCAAAATAACTGACTTACACAAGAAAGAAGTTTCATTCTCTCTCATCTACACTAATAAAAGAGAAATATGCAAATTGACTATACCTCTGTGACACTAGCCAATCAGGAGTGAGTATGCAAATTAACCCAACAAAGATCGTGGGTTAATTTGCATACACAGGACACCTGCTATGAGGGGAAGGGTGGGGGGTGGAGAGAGCTACAGGAGCAGTGCTCTTGCCAGAGCAAAGGCCTGGGTCCTGGAGCTGGAGGAAAACCAGTGCCGGCAGCCCGGGGAAGGAAGGCCTATTCTTGCATGAATCTTCATGCAATGGGCCTCTAGTGTAAAATAAATTCAAAGGTAGGAACTTTGGAGCAGATGGGCTAGAGTTAGTATCATCAGGGATCCGAATTCCTGTCTTTCTGCTGTATCTATACCACATCTATATTTCTCTTCACAAGTTCACGAGGATGGCTGCAGGAGTCCACAATCATGTCTGCATCTGGCCAGAAGGAGACAATGTAGAAGCATTGCTTCCCAGCTGAATCAGCTCCCTGGGGAGTCTTCCTGAAATCCCACACAGTACTTCCCATCATAGTCCCTGGCCATATCTAGTTGTAATGGAGACTGGGGAATATATTCTTCTATTCAATGATTGAGAGAGGAATGGGAGACCACAGTGTTCCCAGTTAAAGGTTAGAATTCTCTTAAAGGAAGAAGCAAAGAATAGATATAGGGACAGACTACTTGCCTGGTTTGACCCAACGGTAGAGACAGGCAATTTGTTAGGTTTATGGGACGTGTGTGAGTGGTTCTGCTTGACAGCAGAAAGGAGAAGTTAGTTGATCAAATAGAGCCCTACCTCCTTTCATGGTTCAGTTCTTTTAATAGTGATTGGAAGTCTAAGGTGAACTTTGCAAGTGGCAAGGAATATGGCCTTCTTAAATAATTTACCTCCAGCTTTAAAAAAGGAGAAAGAATCTTTAAAATATTTTGTCCTATTTCTTTGGCCTTGTAAACCAGTTAAATAGCTTCCCTCAGTCATGTTTGTTCAAAATGAGTGTGATTTGACTAAATGAGTGATTTGTTCATCTGTTCAAATGGAGTACTAGTTATGGCAGCCACCATTTATTGCCTAGTCACCATTGTGCCAACCACTGTACTAAGAGCTTTATATGGATTCTCTCTTTTATCCCTCAGCACAACTGTGGTTGGTGCTGGTATTCCTCCCATTTTACCAATGGCATTGAGGCTTAAAGGAAGTTAAGTCCATTTTAGAGAATGATGTGGCTTAGCAGACAGTCGAACTGAGCTTTACTTAAGGACCCAGCTCTTGACCACTCTTCATTCTGAAATTTACCAATCAAGCTGTGGGACACTCGTGCTGCCCAGAGAGGATGCACTGCCCTTTGGGAAGTGGGCAGTGATTACCTACAGTGAAAGGCAGTGGGTCTGAAAATACCTATGTTGCTGTGTTTTCAGTTATCTGGAGAAATTTAGATTGTTGTTCTAAGGAATCTTTTTTGTGAGTTGAAGTTTATTTGGGACTTGAAGATTTTTTTTTTTTTTGGCTCGTTCACTTTTATTGACCTATATTTACTCAGCTCAGAAAATTTTTTCTGTCGTTGTAAGGATCATCATAGAGCAGCTTTGATATAAAAGCAAGTGCTTAACATACTGTAAAATCATTCGGAAATATTTAAAACGATTCACCACCTTGGGTTTTCTTAGAGCCGAATGATCTTAACCACATAACTTTGAAAAAACGCGTATCTGATCCAAGTTAAATTGTGGTTTTGATTTTGCTTTGTTCATCTTGGTATGTGTTGTTTTTAAGGCCTTTGTTACACAGATTGATGAATGGGGGGAAACTAATATAAGACAAGAAGCAAATATAGATGAGATGCACTTAAAAAGAAATACCCTTTACCCAAATTAAACTATAACCATACACTCCGAGGCGGAAATTAGCACCATGAAAACTGTTCTCTTCTTTGCCCCCTCCTCTAAGTTGTAAAGATGAGTTATAAGTGTGGACCTGACTATTCTCCTTACAGAGAAAAATCTGTGTGCTGATACTAGTATTTTGACACCACCCCACCCAGGTATCACTTTACTGATTTCCTATTGGTTTCATCCTCCTTGAATTCTTTTGAGTGTCATGAAATCCTGTCAGTGGGGTAGGTTCTAGTTGTCAGAGAATATTACTACTTTACATAGAGGCACAAGCATCAAAGGACAGGATGCTGTCCAGGGAGATGACTTCCAGGCTATCTCGCTTCATCTTTATCACACAGCACAGCTTCCAAATCAAGCATCCTTCTGTGGCTCCGGGGCTGATTGTTTCTCTCACTCTCCAAGCAAAACTACTTTGTCCTTCACATTCAAACATTTCATTTCCTATGGAAATGGAAAAGCCCTCCAAGTAGCTGAGGAAGAACTGATAAGCAAAGCTGTATACGCCAAGATGGATTTTTTCTTTTGATTTTGTTCTCTCTGTGTGAAGCACTTTCACTCTGATAAGCACAGTGCTGGGAGTTAGAGGGTTTGATGAAAAGTGTAACACAGACTTGGTCACCAAACTCCTTTCTTTGTGCTTAAGGAGATACTTGGTACCCCTTAAAAATAGAACAGTCAGTTATCAAAGCAAACAAACGAACAGAAACAGGTCCCCAAAGAGGCAATTTTAAGAAGTATTTACATAGATAGGTTAAAAAACAACTATGAAGTTCTCACTTTAAAACAACCTATTTTTTGTGCTGACCTAAAATATATTTTAAAGTCAGTGTGACTGTGCATTCACCAAGAATGCAGGTACTCTATATACGTTCTCCAAATTTGAATTTGTGATTCTCCAAAGGGAAAAGTTTAATGAATTCAGAATAAAAATTGATTCCCATTCCCAAATTTATAAACTAGAAATCATTTGTAAATACTTACCAGGTGGGTTGCTGTAATATTTCTTTTTTACCTTAAAAGTCATAGATTTCGTGAGTGCATATTAAAATCCAGTACAGTCTTTTCATTCAGTTGTATTTTTTAAAGCATATTTTGGTGGAGGCAGAATCCCCATAATTTTTCAAGGAAAAATTAACTACTTAAGAAAATAAGTAAAAATTTCCTTCCTCACTTCCTTGCCTTAATTTATCCTGTCAAATGAGGAATGAATTTAATTTCCAAAGTCCATGAAAGACTCAGACCCAGAGCTGCATTCATACCTCACTTGCCTCTCTTCGTCCACTTGAAGGAACATTGAAATCCAAGTGCATGAAGGAACATTGAAATCCAAGTGCATGAAGGAACATTGAAATCCAAGTGCATGACTTAGGATCCAGATGTGTTTACCAGAGTTTGGTCTTTGAGGATACTGAAAACAAATGGCTTCAGTGACAGATACCTTGCTTTCTTGATGGTGCATTTATATTTTGTATGTTAAATATAAAGGTTATCTCTTCTGAAATGAATGCCCTGAATTGCTTTTAAACTTTTATTTTCTAACTAGGGGCCTGGTGCATGAAATTCGTGCCCTGGGAAGGGGTCCCTCAGCCCAGCCTGCCCCCTCTCACATACTGGGAGGCCTCAGAGGATGTCGTACTGATGGCTTAGGCCCGCTCCCCATTGGGAGCGGACCTAAGCCACAGTCTGGCCTCCCTTTGTGGGAGACGACCAGGCTGATCAGGAGAAGACGCCAGCCCCATCACCCCAGTGCTGCAGCCACCAAGGTATTTTCATCAACACGGACTCCAGTCCCTTCACCATGAAAAAATGACAACTTTCTTTAAGCGTTTTCAAGATGTGTCTTTCATAGGCTATGACATTTCTTTCTTTATTTTTCTTTTTATCCTCACCTGAGGATATGTTTCCATTGATTTTTCCCCCCTTCCCTCTGATCCCAGCTTTGGCCCCTTCCCAAGCCTAAAGCCTCCACCCGAGGCTTTAGGCTTGGGAAGGGCCCCACCCCACCCCACCGATGGCCTGCTAGGAGTGACCTGGGTGCCAGGGAGGTTCCCGGGACCCAGGTTTGTATGCAAATTAACCTCCATCTTTGTTGGGTTAATTTGCATGCTCACTCTGATTGGCTGTGGGCGTAGCAGAGGTACGGTCAATTTACATGTTTCTCTGTTATTAGATAAGATTCTGAAAAGTTTCATTACAGGGAATACAGTATTTGTGACTATCATTTCTATGTATGGAAAGATATTTATGTGCTCCTCACTTTTAAAAAATTTACTGTTATATTTTAAAAGTTCAATGCTGTTCAACAAAGGAAGTGTCCCTCAGTGCAGCGCTCAAGTTAAACTTTGTTGTTACTGTGACCCAAACTGTCTACCTACCCTGTGTCTTGGCATATCAATAAGTTCTCAATATGTAGAAGTTAGTGTTAGGAGCACTCTACAGAAATCGGCAACTCATATCAGGTAATGGGATTACCCAAATGCATATTGCAGGAGTGTGTGTTATATAGCCTTTTTAGGGACACATTGGTGTTTATACAAGTACAGGCACAGAGACATAAAATAAGGCTTATATAAAAGAGTTTTCTGATGGTGATGATGAGCTCCAAACAAAACTATGTCCATGCATTATTTTTATTTATTATTATTTTTCGTAAAGCTCTGTGACTTACATATAAATTGTTGCCCAGTTGGTGTGGCTGAGTGGTTGACCTGTGAACCAGGAAGTCACAGTTCGATTCCTGTTCAGGGAATATGCCTGGGTTGCGGGCTCGATCCCCAGTAGAGGGTGTGCAGGAGGCAGCCCATCAATGACTCTCTCTCATCATTGATATTTCTATCTCTCCCTCCCTCTCTCTTCCTCTCTGAAATCAATAAAAATATATTTTTTAAAAAGTATGTCAACAGTGAGGCTTGTGGTAAAACTCACCCTCTAAAATCCTCTTCATGTATACAGCTACTAATGGATTTGGTCTATTGGTAAACCTAAAAATTCCAATTCTAATATTTATTTCCTGTCTCTTCATCAATGAATAATGTATACTACACCAAAGAAGATCAATTACTGTTGTTGTTCTTCTTGGAAGGTGGTATGTTGCATACTAATTGTTTTGTATTTGAGTACCTATGTTTTGATTACCAAATGGTATTATAAATCTGATTTTAATCTCAATTATTTGACTGACAAGATTGTATGTAAATGTGTGTATATCTATAATATACATTTACTTGCCTAAATACACATGTCTACATATATCAACATGTGCACGAACATGTCATCCTTTATTTGCAAAGTTGGAATTGAGGTTTTGTTTTTAACAACGTTGATCAAAGGTCCATGTAGTATAATATGAAAACACTTAGCCTTGTTGATGGTGACTGGCTTGGCAGAGAAAGCTCTGTTCTCCCTCCCCTTTAGAGAAACAAACTAAGAATTTATTTAAGAAGCATTAGACAATGAGTTACTAGAAATTAGAGCCTAAAATACCAGTAAATGTTAAAAAAAAAAAAGAGAAAGAAACCTATTCTGACAAATAGGCTAAATTTGCCCTATGTAATAGGGCCAAAGAGCAAAAGCCTATGCTTGCTTTTAATGTGCATGCCTCGCTGCCATGAATTATTTTTTGCCTCTAACTCAGGAATCCATTGTATTTTTAGCCTCAGTTTCTAAGGGGAAGAGATGAGAAATATGACTATGTTCCAGATGGCTTCAGACAGTTGTGTATAGGTTTGATCAGAAAGCCATGAATTCTATGGAACAATTCACAGTTTAATTCAAGCCTCAATTCTTTTATCTCATTGGACCAAGATGTGGGGAACATTAGTGGAACAATAGAAAGAACCACCAAACCTGCTGTCTACATAACTGATGTTCATCTCTTTGCTTATTCAGCAGGTATACATTGAACACATATCTATCAGGCAACATGGAAATCACTGGGAATAAAAGATGTACTAGTGATTCATCTAATTGTGCTGGGGTCAGGAAGTTTCATGGAGGAGCTGGTGTCATATATGAGTCTTGAAGCTAATGTGTAGGGAAACAAAGGTGGGAAGTAATAATCCAGAGTAAACAATAGGAGGGGAAACATCAAAGCTGGTCATATGCTGAATCCTGTAGTTTGTATGGCCTGGCTGGAGCCCAGGCACCTGGGAAGTAATGGTAAGAAACAATGGACAAGATGAAAGGGGGCGCGATTGTGTCTTAATAAGGAGCCAGATCTTCACCCTGCAGGCCATGGAACACTATTGCAGGATTTAAATGGGAGATAGATCTGATCAAGTTATCTTTAAGGAAATATAGAGGATGGAGGGGAGGGAGTCTAGAAGCAGGAGGACTCATCAGAAGGCTGTTGGGAGAGTTCAGGTGAGAGGTGGCAAGTTCAACTCAGAGTTCAGGTGAAAAAAAAGGATAAAAATAGTGAGTAGAGGAGCTACCCATACTTTGAGATAGACTTGCTGCTGTTGTGCTATTTAAATATGAGTGATCTCACATGCTCAGGTCTTCAGATTGTGAGACACAAAAGAACAGCAGGTTTGACAGGAAAGCCAAAGATTGAGCTTTAGCTGTGTTGAGTGTGAGGTGCTGGTAAAACACCCGGAAAATGGGGCCTCTGGTCATATGGGTCTGGCCCTTATGGAAGAGAAACAAACTGGAGAAACGGGTTACGCAGTCTCAGTGTATAGATAGATGATAATAAGGATCATGTGAGGTCAGTGTTTCCCATAAAAGTGTACGGAGTAATGAAAGGTTGCCCAGAACAGAACCAAAGGAGAAAGAACCAAGTGGAGAAAGGAAACACTAAGATGTGGCCAGTGGAGAGACCGTGGAGGAAGTAGTGTCAAGGGGTGAGAAGATTTCAGCAGAGAGGAAAACATTTTAGGGAATTTCATCACAGAGTGATAAACTAAGATTCGGAAAGAAAAGTGCCTAGAGTTAACGAGAAGAACCCGATGGTCTCTGTGAGGGCTGCTTCAGGGGAGTGGTGAGGCATGACTTGCTTCAGGAAATCAGAGCCAATAGATCCCCTGCTTTTAAAATATATATTTTATTGATTTCAGAAAAGAAGGGAGAGAGAAACCTGAATGATGAGAATCATTGATTGCCTGCCTCCTGCACTCCGCACACTGGGGACTGAGCCCACAACCTGGACTGGTAATCAAACTGGGGCCTCCTGGTTCATAGGTTGACGCTCAACCACTGAGCCACGCCAGCCAGGTGATCCCCTACTTTTCAATTTCCAACCACTTCAGTTCCCCAGAATTTTTGTTTGTTTTTTGGTTTTAATTATCACAAATTTCTATTTACACAGTCCAGAGGGGGAGAGGGTGTCACCTGCGGTCTACACTCTGGCTGAGAGAGAGGGCAGGCATCCTGGTGTTCTTAGCAGTGCTCATGTAGAAATCGGGTGCATAGATGGCAACAAGCAAGGCAGGCTATCCCCCAGGAAGGGCGTCCTCTGGTAAATTGGATTCCAGGTCACCTGCTACAAGCAGCAGGGACAGTCAGGAGTGAGGAGGGGGAGAAAAGAGGAGGTGAGTTTGGAAGCGCTGTCACAGGAAACAGTGACATCATTGATGCAGAAGGAATGTGTAAGTGAACACAGGTACCCACAGAGAATGAACGTGAACCTGTGGCCACGTTCTATAAAGCGGAGTCTCTATTGGCTCTGGTTTCCTAAGGCCAGTCATGCCTCACCACTCCAGGGCACGGATCATCCTGACCTGCACTGGCCACCATTGATTTTCTGAAATTCAGGCCATAGCAGAGACAGGCACTTTAAAGGCCACACACTGTTCATGATGCTCCATGTCATTAGAGGTAATGAGACACACTTAAAAACAAGTGGACCACTTTCTAGAGAGCTGAGTTCATACTCGACTTCACAAAGTAGAAATTAAAAAGATTCTGAATTCACCCAAATCAATGCTTAAAAGGATTTTCTCCGGAGAAAGAAGAAGGCACATTCGGTTGACGTCCTAGGTGCCATGTGAAACATGTAAACAATCTATTAAAGGAAAATAGGCCCTCCTTCCTCCGCCTTAGACACTAAGCTGCCTTTTGTTCTCTCCTTTTTTACTTTAATTGGAAGCTTTTAAAGTTCTTGAACCAGTTCTTAATATGGAAATACTTATTTTTCTCTCTTTTTAAAAAGAAAAGACAGAGATTGAAAAGTTATATCTTCCCTCCCTTCAGCCAGCAAGTTGGCTTGATTCTAATTGTAGTTACTGTCTGGATTAGGTATTGTCACGTCTCCTGTTAGAGTTTCTGGATGCTGTGCATTCAGTTCCCCCAGCAGTTCCATCCTATAGAAGAGCAGCAGCGTTGGTGTATAATCTCCCCAAGGGAAGTATCCACATCCGAGAGCAGTATTGTAGAGCCAGGCACAGTTATGTGCCACACATTCTCTCCACAGACTGTAATGTCCTTGTCCTGAGATTCTGCAGGCTGTGATTTCAGAGAGGGCCCTCTCCTTCTGGGGTGCTTTTGTTTGCGCTTTAAGGAAATTGGCCTGTGCAGCTGGCGTTTCCGAAAGTGAATTATCAAAGTCACTGAGCAGTTCCATTTGGGTTGTGGATGGAGTGTTTACAAATGGCAGCTTTAGCCTCTGGCAATTCAAAACCCTAGCTTAATCTCAAGGACCCTCTGACACTGAGTTTTACCTTCTTTTCATTTCATCCTAAAAATGACTCAGCTATTCACCCCACCACCCCCCAAGATTATTTTCTTTAAAAGGGCAATGAACCTATAGTAATGCCTTGAATTATAGAACTGATGTACTTTGTTTCTGTGATAAACTTGTCCTGGGGAATCTAGCCTACCATGGGTGCTGCAGAGAGGGAGCTGGTACGTGTGCCTTTTCTCTTGGGTCCTGGTAGTCTGTTTTGCTAGCCAGTCAGTAAAGAACACTTGTAACCTTTACAATAGAGCTGTGCACAGAGCAAGGAGGAGGGCCATCTCAGCCCTGTTCTACATATTGATTCGTTTGAAATGTAAAATATTTTGTATTAATAGGGTAGAATCCCCATTTTATGTAATTCTTTCAGCAATTCCTTTTGTAAAGCCTAGTGCCTTTGTAAATACCTTCTTAATTTCTGTTGTAAATTTCGAGTTTCTTGAAACAGGGCACACCAATCATTTCTGCCCTTGAAGTGAGAGTAATATTTATAAGATATTACAACGTTATAATATGCTTTACAGTTAGTGTTTGTGTGAATTTAGAGTTAGAGTGCATGCATTTCTGTCATTCCCTTCATGCAGCATCTGGCAACTGGGTGGGTTCCCCGGGATCCTGGGTGGAAAATTTGAAGTCCAGAAACTGGGACACCCCAAATCCTACGGTGGAAGGAGACTAAAAGGAGATAAATAGCACCAGTCTGCTTTTCTCAAAAACAGTTTTAATCTGTGCCTCAAACATTCTTAGGAACGTTTATTTGGCACCAATATATTTAAATTCTCAACTTTATATTTAGCAAACCTTACATAAATTCATTAGGTCATGTTCAAGAAAGCCTTAAAGAGCAAATCATGAATAAAAAATAGCCACTTCTAGAAGTTTTCCTTCCTTTAATGTCATTTGTTAAAGCCACAGTTATGATAGGTGCTCTCTGTAAAAGGTCAATTAGCAGATTACTCAGGATAGTTAAAGTTTTGTGTTAACCTTCTAAATGTCAAGTCCAAGTTAGAGATGTTGATACGTTTGGGAAAATTTTACCATAAAATCCTCTATATGATGAAAAAAACAATTCTAGTTCACAGATAAGGGTTGGCACACCACTTCCCAAACAGTGGTCCACTCCCTGGGTTGGCAAGGATTTGAACACTTTTTAATATTTGACCCCTTCGGTGAGTGACCCCTCTGAAACTGGTATGGAGGGGTAGTGTGGAGTAGTAGGAAGGACAGCTTTTCACACTTTTTTAATATGGGAAAGGCTTGAGCCTGCACGTGAGCTCCGGGGTAAGTCCTGGGAGAGTTTGAGACTGGAAAGAGAAGGAAATAGCCAGTGGGACGAGGCCTTGGTCCTGGTGAGGCCCAGAGGGACTGCGATGAAACGCCCCGGTGAAGGGGGGATCCCTGAACACCCTTTCTCAGAGCCTGGAGGGAAAGAGGTGCGTGTAAATGACCTTAGTGCATGTCTGAGTTGAAAGTGGAGAAAACCCAGTCCCTTCCGTGTTCACTGTGAAGTAAGACAAGGAACTAGTGACCTGCCTGTGGGGAGATTCCTCCAGCGGCATGTGGGGGTGGGGAAGGCGGCTGTTGGCATTCGTCTGTGGCTGGGCTTCGGGCTCGGTCGGTGTGATGGAAAGATGAATGGTCAGCGGAAGTGGGCAGGCTGAAAGGATGGGCCGCGGTCACCGAGCTCGATAAGGACGGAACTACAGAAAGGCACAAGCTAGTGAGTGAACAGGGAGCAAGAAGAGGGACCGATTAACGGGAGGTCACCGGGAGGGATATACAAATCGCTGCGCCAACGCAGGGGTCTGCTTTGTTCACAAATGTGCCCCAGCCCCTGGAACCGTGCCCAGCCCCTAGCCAGTGCAAAATATTCGTATTTGTTGAACGAATGATGGCGACAGAGCAGGGATTATTTACGGGACAAGCTGGGAAAGGGAGGTGTGGTCAGGGTCGGATGCTTGAACGAGTGATGGAGGAGGCAAAGCATGGTGGGTAACACCCCGTCTGTCTGACATGTGTATGTAGTAGGTTCTGGGTAACCATCAGCTTTTATCATTAAGTTTTTTTGGCCTTTTGTAGGAATCACTGATTTTTAAAAGAAATAAAGAGTCATTTCTCTACAAATGTTGGAGTTGATCTTGCTCCAATAGTGCCATTAAAGCCATTGGAACCACCGGGGCTGTTAGAGTCCGCCTCATGCGGGCAGAAAAAACAACTCGCTCGTAAGAATTACCTTCCTTTCCGGATGAGCCCAGTGTACTTGTCAAAGACAAAAGCGCAGGCGGGAATGCCTTCTGTCACTGTGCTGCTGTTGCTTATCACGGAGGTGGACTGTCTCATGTTTGCAGTGCTGTGTCACCTCTCGCACCTTTCCGAAGGGAGTCTTCTGAAAGGCCTCCTTTTTGCTTTTAGAACGGGGCTGAGGTCGCATATAAACGTAGGGATGGCTGTTTGCAAAAGAGAAGTTCACAGAAAGAGGCCGAAGTGATGATCATCTCATTTTAAAACAATGCCAGGATTTCCCCATTGAGCAAAATGAGTCAAAGCAGTATTTCAATTTTGAGTCAGGATTCACATCTTTTTCAGGACAACTTAAGAGTAGTTCTTGCCGAAACCGGTTTGGCTCAGTGGATAGAGCATAGGCCTGTGGGCTGAAAGGTCCCAGGTTCGATTCCGGTCAAGGGCACATCCCCAGTAGGGGGTGTGCAGGAGGCAGCTGATCGATGTTTCTCTCTCATCGATGTTTCTAGCTCTCTATTCCCTCTTCCTTCCTCTCTGTAAAAAATCAATAAAATATATTTTTTTAAAAAGAGTAGTTCTTACCCTGTTTCTCCCCCATACTCCTGTATGATTACTGGCCCACAGTAGATATTTAAAAGTCTGTACTGACTGGTCTTTAGTTGTAAAATAAGCAGGTCTCTGAAGTGGCCTTCCCTTTACCTGATAAATTTTCTTTATGATCCAATTGAAACATCACCTCTGAAGTTACCCCCCAGGTCTCCCAGGTGAATGAGCATGCCGCTGTCCTTGGAGTCGTGCTTAACTGTTCGCTCGCACTGCCATTCTTTACTTGTATGCTGTTTCTCGTCCTCGCCTTTCATCCACCCCGTGTCTATTTCCTATCTCCCGTGCCTTGCATGTGCCTGCCATGTCCGAGGCGCCCGAGGTTTCTGACAGATGAGTGCGACAGCAAGAAAACTCATTCTCCAAGCACACCGTGTGTAGGCTTGGGCGGAACACCCTGCCCGCTCAAGGATTTCCCCTGGTTAGAATTTTCATGTGGTTAGGGTACTGCCGTTAGGTGAGCAGTGATTAGTTGATTATTGCTCTGTGATCCAAACAGTAGATGTGATTAACCTAGGGAAGAGTTAGCCTTTTTTTCTACACTAACTTCTTCTTTAAAATATGTATTTTATTGATTTCAGAGTGGAAGGGAGAGAGAGAGAAACATCAATGATGAGAGAGAATCATTGATCGGCTGCCTTCTGCATGCCCCCCTACTAGGGTTCGAGCCCACAACCTGGGCATGTGCCTGGCCAGGAATTGAACTGTTACCTCCTGGTTCATAGGTCAATGCTCAACCACTGAGCCATGCTGGCCAGGCTACACTAACTTCTTTTAAGTTAATTATATTCCATAACTGACACTCAATCTGTATTTGGTAAAAGTACAGGTGTCCACCAAGATGTTAACAAAGATTATTATTTGGATGGCAGTATTTTTTTATCTTAATTTTTTTCTTTAGTTACAATTTCTTTTATTCTTTGACTTTTTCTACTTCAGAATATATATTAGAAAAACATATTTTCAATTTTAAAAAGATGTGTGACATGATGGAAACAAGAGAAATAAATGCTTTAATATAATTTGGAACCAGTTGGCCTGGATCAAGATGGGCCAGTCCATACTTTGGTAACAAATCTCAGTGGCTTAGAAAAGCATAGTTTATTTGCCACGGGGTGACAGGTTCTTCTACATCCAGTGTCTCAGACCCAGGCCTCTTCCATCTCAAAGTAGGTTCCGAAGGTGCTGCAGGAGCGGGGGAGAGATGGGAGAGGCCTTCCCGCTCTCACCGGCCTCATCACATGTCACTTCGCCCAAACCAGTCTGATGGACCCAGCTTACAGCAGAGTAGAGTGGAAAATGCAGGGGAGCACCAGTTGTCTCTGCTAACCCTAGTGTAACTCTTTTCATTTTACAGTTACTGTAATGAGTGTATGTTGGACCCAGATTGCGGATTCTGCTACAAGATGAACAAGTCCAGCATCATTGACTCCTCCTGTGTTCCAGTTAATAAAGCATCTACAAGTGAGGCAGCCTGGGGCAGGTATGTCACTCACTACATACTGTGAGAATACACAGTAAAACTTCACACGAAGGCCTGTTTTTAAGCTTACAGAGTGACTACACTTACCTTTGAGAACTGCATTTCTTTTAAGCTGGTTTTTTTTCTAAACAGTCTTCAAAACTGATCTTTATAATGACAGAGTGTCCCCCAAAAATGTATACACACTGTAAATGATTATAAAGTCAGTGTTTATTAACATACAGTTCATTTTCAAAATTTAAAAGAATTTACAGAAATCAGTACTTTTTTTGTCAATGCCCGTTTTCAAACTGATGACTGTTGTGGTCCAGGCACTGCTGATAACATGAAGCAGTGGAATCACAAACATCAAGAATCATTTCATTTGGTACTTGTGTGCCCTCAGTTCGTCAACTGTTGTAGTTTTGCACTGTAAACTTTACCTTTTATGTGTCCCCATACAAAAAATAAAGCTTAGTGGCGCTTGAGGATAAATTTACTGTGTTCAAAGCTTAGTCTGGCTTTATTCATTATTTCAAATCAGTAAAACCTGAAAAGGAGCGAAAATTAAGTGAGTTGGCTGCTAAAGGATGTGTACATTTTTGGGGATACCCTACATATTACTTTGCAGCATATACTCATGAGCGTGGGTGTAAAACACTGCAGCAGTATGTTTCACAGACTTAGAGTAGAAAGCACTCCCACCTGGACGTCAGGAACCCAGAACCCAGACCCACCTGTGCCCTGCGAGAGCAGAGTTTGGACCTTGAGGCAGGGATCCTATATATTGTCAAGGCAGTGTTTCCCATTGCATATTTTTTAACTGCACCAATAATTTTCAGACTCCTAAACTAAAGTGAAAGACAGAAGATTGTCAAGTCAAAATGAATTAATGTCACTTTAAATTCTTTCATGGAACTCTTATTATCTTAGAGTACTTTCCTGAAAGTACTTAATGAAATTTAGAAAAATTAGGATAAAAGTTGGTGGTCACTGGCATGTAACCAGTCTGGCAAGTTATCAATCTTTTTCTTTTTTTAAAAAAATATGTTTTTATTGATTTCAGAGAGAGGAAGATAGAGGGAGAGAGAGATAGAAACATCAATGATGAGAGAATCATCGCTCGCCTGTCTCCTGTACGCCCCCTACTGGGGATCGATCCTGCAACCCAGGCAAGAGCCTTGACCAGGAATGGAACTGTGACCTCCTGGTTCTTGGGTCAGTGCTCAACCACTGAGCCACACAGGCGGGGCTAAATATTTATTTTCTTGACAGATTACATTGGTTTGTAGTAGGCAAATAAATGAAATATTTGTATACAACAAATAATCCCCACATTAATGAACTAATATTCACATCCATGGTCATAGAAAGCATATATTCTTCGACATGGCTTTAACCTCTTTTGTGTTTTAAATTGCAGTAAAGAGAATAATATGTTCTCCTCCTATTTGCCTCATAGTACTGATGGAGGTAATGAAATCTGTAATGAAGTACTTGTATCTCCTAGAAGCTATAAAGTACAATGTGTCATTATTAATCATTACACTCTTACCATTAATCATTTTATAAGAGAATTACTCCAAGAAGTAGAAGTAAATTATATGGCAGTGAATGAAAATCCAGACCAAATTTTAAATACACTAATTACAAAGAAATATGTAAAAAAAAAATTCAATTATTACTTAAAATCAAAGCTTTAAAAGAGCTCCTTTTAAAACACTCAGTGTATAATTTGCATCAGCCAAGCTTCATTAGGGAGTTAATTGAGTGCATATTTCTGGTTGTAATAGTTTATAATTTTAACCCTATGATTCTTTTTTAGTAGAAAAAACCTGAAAGTTACTAGTCTAGAATTACGATCATATTATGAACTCTGTGCATGTAGTTTCCTGTATTTCATAGAATTCACTTCTAAACTTAGAGAAATGTTGACTAATGGAAAACGAACACTAAAATTAGACATTTCTCTTACTCTCAGAAGGTCTAGCGGTCAGAGGCTTTAAAATAGAGGTTTTGTTGTTATTTTTTGCAAATAAAAAAGTATATAACGCTTTAGTAGAAATACATATTTTTTGTTTCAAAGTCTCAACATTTCATTGATGTTTTGAACTATTATTCCTTGAGTGCACACACTACTGGTGAAAAGTGAGGCATAGATAATACCTAAGAAGGAAAAATACAAAGAACTAAATGCAATATATAAAGAACTTTTATGTTTATAGAATTGTCTTAGAAAAATCTCAAACTCTTTACTACAAAAAAAAAAAAATAGGTTGTTCTAGAAAGAAAGAGACAGGATATGTTTACCATGAAAAAGTTTTAAGATAGAATATCTATTTGTAGTTAAATAGCGTTTACTATATTTTCGTTTATTAGTTGGTTGATGGGTTTTATGCAAGTACCTAAAATGGAATTCTCAGGGGAAAATCTACCATTACTTTGGATTTACATATGAAATATGCGATTTATAGATATTTCAGGGTCAAGTATTAAGGCAGTTCATAGTCATATAGCCTGATGTGTAACTGTAGCTGTTTCCTGGAAAGACACCAGGTGGAATGGTAATACCGTTCATTCATGAGGGAAATGGTATGATGATTTTTATAAACTCTGAATTGTTTTAACATAATGAAAACCATTTGCCTTGTGTAATCAATTATATCTATGTTGTTGCATTTCAGTAAATTTTTAAAAAATCATTTAACTCTCCAAAGAAGATATACAAATGGTCAACAAGCACATGTAAAACTGCTTACCATTGCTAATCATTAGGAAAATGCAAATTAAAACTACAATGAGATAACATCTCATACCCAGTAGGATGGCTGCTGTCACAATAAATAAAATAAAATGAAAACTGTGGAGGATGTAGACAAATTAGAAAGCCTGTATACTGCTGATGGGATTATAAAATGGTGCAGCCACTACAGTAAACAGGATGGCAGTTTCATAAAATTTTACAATTGAATTACATATCACCCAACAATTCCATTCTGGATGAATATGCACAAGAATGAAAAACAAGGTTTTAAAGAGACATTTGAATACCCACGTTCATAGCAACACTATTGACAATAGCTGAAGGATAGAAGCAGCCCTAGTGTTACTCAATGGATGAATGGATAAACGAAACGTGGTTTTACATATAATGACATATTCAGACTTAAAGGAAATAAATTCTGGCACATACTACATCATGGGGGAACCTTGAAGATAAAATGATAAATAAAATAAGCCAGTTACAAAATGACAAATACCCTATGACGCCACTAACATGAGGTGCCTAGAGTAGTCAAATTTGCAGAGATGGAAAGAAGGGTGCCAGGGGTGTAGGGGACAGTCGGGAGTTGTTTAATGGGTATGGAGTTTGTTTTGCTTAATGAAATTAGTTTTGGAGATTACTTGCTCCATTGTGAATATAACCTAACACCATTGAACTGTACAATTAAAATTTTTAAATGCTTAGTGAGGATGGTAAATTTTGTGTTCTATGTATCTCACCACAATTAAAAATAAAAAGGGAAGCCCGTTTAAAAATAATTTGGGATAGGAATCCAAGATGGCGGCGTAGGTAAACACCTAAACTGCTGCCTCCCACAACAATTTAAACTGCAACTAAAAGACAAAACGTCTATCACCCAGAACCACGGGAAAGCTGGCTGAGTGGAAGTTCTACAACTAGAAGGAAAGAGAAAAGAGCATTGAGACGTGCACGAGCGCTGAAAAGCTGAGGTACGGAGGCGCGGGATCCGGGCTGGCTGCAGGCGACTGGGTGCATTGCTTTTTTCAACCCAAACGGAGACAAGCCCCTGATTACTCTGAAATCCAGTCTCTGGGGAGACGCGGGGGACCCAAACTCATACGGGGAGAAGCTGGACTGTCTGCCAGTGAGGGTGGCTTGCTTGCAGAGCTGTGCGCAGGAATAATAGTTTACTGCACTGGGGCACGAGACTCGCGGATGCCTTCGGGGACGCAGAGCCGGCTAACTAGCAGCCATTGCTGTTTGCCACGCCCTAACCTAGTGACACCCTGAGGCCCCGCCCTGCACAACCTACAAACCCACCCAAGCTCCAAGCAGCGGAGTTAGCATAAGAAAGGCCTGCCCTATCTCAGCTTAACCTAGCAAACTTGCAGCCTGGGTCAGACAGCTCCAAAACCTCCAAACCCCAAGCAAAGAGGAGAAAACTGCAGCTCTCACTGTAGCTCCTGCTGAGTGGCCTCAGACAGTAGCTGACCTGCACCCCATTGGAGATCCAGAAGCCAGTGTACCTAGTGGTCAGTGTGAGACACCAGATTTCAACTCCTCACATCCATAAGTGACACATTCAAGAGGAAGACTCAGCAAGCACTAAAGCCCCACTGAAACAAGTCCAGCCCCATAAGCGTGTCTCCAGCACAGCAGTTCTTCCATTATAGACACAGCGAGTGCTCACAGCTAATTGGCCTGGAGGTCAATTCCTCCCAGCATACCAACAGCAATTAAGGCTTAACTACACCAAGACTTTGCACTCAGCCCACAAAGGGGTGTACCAAGAGCGTCCATATCAGGTGATTGGGGAGGCTGAACTACTGCCCCCTATAGGTCACCTACCACACAAAGCCACTCCATCAACACAGGGAAGCAGCCAAATGCAGAAACAAAGAAACATGTCACGAATGAAAGTAACGGAGGAAAGCAAACTACTGGATGACATAGAGTTCAGAACCACATGTATAAGGTTACTCAAGAATCTTCTAAAAACCGCTGAGAAACTTGATGACACTTCTGAGGAGCTTAGTGAGACCTTCAAGGACCTTAATGAGAATGCCAAAAAAATGGAAAAGGACCAGTCAGAAATGAAGCATACACTGTCTAAAATAAAGAATATACAGAAACTCAACTGTAGATCAACGTACCCCAAGAATCAAACCAAAGATCTGAAATATGTGGAAACAAAAAACATCCAACCAGAAAAACAAAAAGAAAAAAGAATCCAAAAATATGAAGATAGTGTAAGGAGCCTCTGGGACAACTTCAAGCGAACCAACATCCAAATTTTGGGGGTGCCAGAAGAAGGGAAAGAACAAAATATTGAAAACCTATTAGAAGAAATAATGACAGAAAACTTTCCCTACATGGTGAAAGAAATAGACTTACAAGTTCAGGAAGCGCACAGAACCCCATACAAGAGGAATCCAAAGAGGACCACACCAAAACACATCATAATTAAAATGCCAAGGGCAAAAGACAAAGAGAGAATATTAAAAGCAGCAAGAGAAAAACAGTTAATTACCTACAAGGGAGTACCCATATGACTGTCAGCTGATTTTTTGGCAGAAACTATGCAGGCCAGAAGGGAGTGGCAAGAAATATTCAAAGTGATGAACAGCAAGAACCTACAACCAAGATTACTCTACCCAGCAAAGCTATCATTCAGAGTTGAAGGTCAGATAAAGAGCTTCGCAGACAAGAAAAAGCTAAAGGAGTTCATCACCACCAAACCAGGATTACACGAAATGCTGAAGGGTATCCTTTAAGAAGAGGAAGAAGAAGAAAAAGGTAAAGATAAAAATTATGAACAACAAAATGACATCAAATACATACCTACCAACAAGTGAATCTAAAAATCAAGTGAATGAAAAATCTGAAGAACAGAATGGACTGGTGAATATAATAGAATCAGGGACATAGAAAGGGAGTGGACTGACGATTCTCAGGGGAAGCAGGTGTGAGGGGTGAGGGAAGAGATTGGACAAAAATCTTACTCCTATGGATGAAGACAGTGGGGGGGAGGGGCGGTAAGGGCATGGGGTGGGGTGGGGAATCAGGTGGAGGGGAGCTATACACCTGTAATAATCTGAACAATAAAGATTTATTTATAAATAAATAAATAAATATAATTTGGCATGCTTCCAGAAGATACAACACGGTGAGCTGATGGAAAATGTGCTCCTGCCTGTCACCCCTATATGTCCTGAATGCATCCCATGCAAATACAGGTTTAGTTGGGAAATTAGAAAGAAACTTTAATGGGTTAAGAAATCATAATAGAAAACAGAACATTAAAATCAATAACTGAAAAGAATCACACAAAGTTAGAAGTAGAGCTGAGTTGGCCTGTAGAGTAAGCAGAGAATGGAAATTAAAATGAGAAAAAAATAATGCAAAGCAAAGAAATACTAGAAAGAATCAAGAAAACTAAAGTTGTTTCCTGGAGAAGATCGATATAATGGAGAAACCTCTGATGGTACTCTTTTTTTTAAAATTTCTTTATTGATTAAGGTATTACATATGTGTCCTTATTCCCCCATTACTCCCCTCCTCTCATTCATGCCCCCACCCCCTGTTGTCTGTGTCCGTTGATTAGGCTTAAGAGAGAGAAGGCACAGATAAACAGTATTTAGAATAGAAGAAAAGCATGTGGGGTCAGATAGTAAAGATATTAAAAATAATAGGAGAATACTATTAATAATGTTGTAATGTATTTGAAAACAGATAAAATGGACCATTTTTCTAGAAAAAAATATAACTTTCTAAAATCTATTCAGCACCTCTGTGAAGTATGATTTTCATCCCCATTATACAGATGAAGACAGCGATGCATAGAGGATCCAAATGACTTTCTGAAAGTCAAAAAGCCAGTAAGTCCACCAGGTTTAGGGGAACAACAGTTGGGTAACAGAAAGGTCCACATTTTAGAGTCAGGTAATTTCAGATTTGAACTTTCATTTCTTGTAAGTGGCACTAGGACAAGAGCCTCTCCGAGCCCCATTCCTCATCTGTAAAATGGCAATGGTATTATTGATGGATTGAACAATCTTTTTTTATGAAGATTAAATAAGAATGTATCTTAAGACTCTTGTAAAAAGGTAATGCCCTGGGCAAATGGACGCACAACATATCCTGTAGGAATTTCTGTTTTTTCTTAGATTTGTCAACAACACATTTCCTAGATTAGAATAAGCACTTCCTGCCAGACAAGTGCATTAGAATACGTTCTCCTTATCTGTGTCTTTTCACCCACCTCCACATCGCCCATATGGCTCTCTATACACAGAGACTCATAAATAATCTATTCTGGAACTTCAAACATCCTGACTCCTTAAAAGTATTGCTAATGAGGGCTACTTTCTTAATGTGCTGATTCAGTATTTGTTTCCTATAATGCAACATTTCTGCTCTGTAATTAGACTCACTAAAATAGCTAGATAGACTCCCTACTTGGCAGCTCATTGTTCTGACTCACACTGAATGCCTGGTTTATTGTGTTCATTCAGCAGCGGTATTTTTCTCAAAGCTGCACTTTCATACAACACCAGCCGATTTTCCCAGCATCGCTCCCCTCTCCATTCTAGTCATCAGCCCCTTGTGATCACCCTATAATACGCGATACAGTTTCCCACTGCTGTGCCTTCCTCACGCTTTGCTTCTACCTAGAACTTACCCTCCTTCTCCCCTTTTCATCCCTGACTTCTACTTTTTTTTTTTGCGCAGTTCAGCTGTCACTTTTCCTTTGCTGTCTCTATGATTGACCCCCCCAAAAAAATGCTTATTAATATCCTGCTGTCCTCTAGCACTTCCCTGTACAGCTTACAGGATAATTATACTGCCTTACATGATAGCAGTTTGGGTTTGGATTTATCTTCTCTTCTAAATGATAAGTCCCAGTGTCTGTACACTGCACTATTCTTAATTCCTTGGTGCCTTGTACATATCAGGCATTCAGTCAGTAATTGTTAAATGTCAAAGTGGAAAAGGCTGCCATCACTGGAAAATATGTACAGGTTTGAACGTACCACAGTTTTAAATGAGAAGATATGGTGTTCTTCCCTTCATTTCAGTTTAGCTGTATCTTCCATGTTCATGATTATTTTCAGGAGAGAAAACCTCTAAAAGAAAAACGAGAGTGATGCAATTTTGATTAACAATGTTAATGTTTACCTGGTACTACTTAAAACACTAAAAAAATATTAAAATAAAACTTAACCATGCACTTGAAGTATGTATACTACATATTGTTATAGTTATACCACATGAAAAATACTTTTTAAAAATTATTAGAAGAAATATTCACATTTCCTCAAAACATTCACTGGTATACCAGGGAAGCTATATCTGTGGTGACAGTATAAGATCAGGTATATTGTGAAAGTAGGCCAAATAGCAAAAATGGGGTTAAGCCCCATCACCTTTTTTTTTCCAAGATATATATCAGATATGCATTTAGAAAATAAATATATTTTATCATTAACAAATTATATCAGTATCTTAACATGTACAGGATTGATATTTTAATCAGTTATTTATGTTAGGGATTTAAAATGCTCAAATTGTGCTTCTACATTAACAGTATAGTTTAAAATTAATATTTGCTAGCATACATGTCATAGAGAGAAAATAAGAGAGAATATTTTAATCCATTTCCTTTTTGTGTTTTTGCTTGAATAGAAGTCAGTATGCTCAATCACCCCCGTTAAGCTCTGTAGCTGTATACTGTGTATGTGTGAGGTTCATCTATCCTAAGTAATTTCAGAGGCTGCGTGCCTCTGGGCTCTCCTTTTTCAAAGCCAGAAACAGACATTGTTGGGTTTTAGTGAATGTCTGTATTGCAAACTCTGTTGCTATTTATTTACACTGTAAAGTATACAAGTCAGAAAAGCAAAACATCTCTGAATAATTTATCTTCCTCTTTCATGTTAGCTTCTTCCATTTCTTAGCTGATATTTAATTATAATGCTAAATTAACACATTTTAAGTTTTCTCCAAGTAGTAATATTCATAATGTATTTGACTACCCTTCTTCTTAGTTCATAACCTTACATTTCTAGTCAGTCCCTGTTTCTTTTACATTGAAAAAAATATTCATCAGTTCATGCTTCTCCAAAAAGTAGTCTGTACATTTTTTCTCACTAGACAAGACTCTAAGACTTTTAGGATAAGGATAAGGACCACGACTTGAATTGCATGTGTTTGGTGAATATAAAGTAACAGTGGCAAGTTTTGGTTCATCTAATAATGGTGCAATTAAGCAACAGGTGTGGTACCGCAGAGGTGAAGTCTGGGAGGTGGGGATTTGTCAGAAAAGGGGCAGAGAAGAAGGAGAATGGACGGATGGAGCTAATCCTGGACATGTGAGTTTGGATCAGAGTGTCAGAGGGTCTCTTTTAGGAATTTATTTTACTTTTATAGGTGCATTTTTAAAAGTGTGGAAATCATACTGGGAATGATTAGAGGTGAATGATTTCATGGGATACCAGCATGGTAGATATGACATTGTATCACATAGTGAGACACAGTTCTCTTCCAAATATTGTGCATCTATTAAGAGGAAAGTCAGCTGACACTAGCATGGTTTTAACACATTATCTAACTAGAAATGAATAACATTGCTGTGTTTTTGTCCCACTTTTATTATAACTCTTCTGTTCTTGGCAAGTGTGGTTGATTGCATTAGTGTTCAGAATATCTGTGCACTCACTAGGGAAGGATTTGATTTCCCATGCCCATTCAGTCTTACCCACATGGCTTGCTCTGGCCAAGGAAATGGGAGTGCAGAAAGCAAACAGACATTTATTAACATGTATATCTCATAGACACATGAGAGAAATTTAGGGATGTGTAACCCAAAGAGGTGGTTTCAAATTCAGGTTTATACAGCATCTTCAGCAAAGAAAGATGTGTGACAAGAAAAAGAAAAAGAACCTTGAGTCTGTAGAGATGGCAAGTTGTAGGAAAGCAAATATATGGGGAAGGAATGGGCGCTATAAAGTCTAGTTAGTAAGGTTGTTATGTAGATTCCCCTGGTGCCATCTCCACGCTGATAGGGTCTAGAGTTACTCTGTGATTAACTTCTGTCCTTCCAGTTGATTAACTTCTGTCCTTCCAGTTAGAAAGGGAAAGAGGGACACGTTTGTCAATATTTGTCCTGCTTCTTGGCAAGTGGGGAGGGCAAAGAGCTTTTCCTGTGTTCACTGCTTTTCTTTATTTTTATTTTTTTAATATATTTTATTGGTTTTTTACAGAGAGGAAAGGATAGGGATAGAGAGTTAGAAACATCGATGAGAGAGAAACATCGATCAGCTGCCTCCTGCACACCCCCTACTGGAGATGTGCCCGCAACCAGGGTACATGCCCTTGACCGGAATCGAACCTGGGACCTTTCAGTCCGAAGGCTGACGCTCTATCCACTGAGCAAAACCGGGTAGGGCATGTTCACTGCTTCTTAATTGCCTTCAACTCAGAATGTAAAGTAGGCACATTCTGGTTTCCTTCCCTTGGGATAACTGGGAACAGGTTACGCACCTGGGGATGTCACTTATGTCAGTGGAGTGGCCTGTGGCAGAGTAGGAATGCTCGAAGTAAATTAGGAAGCAGGGATAGAGTATAAAGCGCTAGAAAATGTGATCAGAAAGGTATCCAAAGAGGAAGGACAAGGAGAAACAACTGGGGAAATACAATGAAGATAAAACAGGGCAGGCCTAGACACATTCAGAGAATGTGTGTCTCAGAGGCACCTCAGAAAACACTGAGAACACAGCCAGCCTTCTCTGTGGAGAATTTTCTCATTTGCAGCTCTCTCTCTCGGCCAGGCTAGGAAGTGCCTTTGAAGTAAGCCAAATCGCCCCAGATATATTGGCAAAGTTCTGCTAAGACTGACAGCTTTGAGTTTTCTTACAGATTTAGTGTTTGGTATCTATATACATTGGATACAGTTATTTTTAAAATATATATTTAAAATACTGAAGGTCAAATAGTATGCATAGCATTAAATTTTACCTGTGCACAAAAATTATTTTATGAACGTAGATGAAGGGTACTGTATCTTTGTCTCATTAAATCCCTTAGCAGCCATCAGTTGCTTTTCTCAATTGGCTTCTATAAATGTTTCATGTCCTATAGTGCAACCATTTCTGCATTAAGTGAGGGTCTGGTAGAATATAAAGTACTGAGAGCCTAAGTGTGTGGAGCAGGTAAGCCACACTGGAAGCTGGAAGAGCCCATCCTAAAATGAACTAGGAGTAGCATTAGTAACCCTGTGGACTGGCCTATGACTTGTGACAGCAATGTAACCATGACCGGTGACCTCCTCCATCCCACTCAACGACACACCTATGACAGCAATGTAACCATGACCTGTGACCTCCTCCATCCCACTCAATGACACACATATACCACACTCAAAATGAGCAATGCACAACGAACTTGGGAATGCATTGTGAGTCAGTCTGATTCCTTAAGAGATTTTCTAGCCCTTGTGAATGTGTGCCGAGTTCTCAGGTATAAGATGGTCAAAGAGGTTCACTCTTTTATGTGCCAACTCCAAGACTGAATGAGATATTCTGTGTGTGCTGCTGTTTTGTAAAGAGAAGGATAAAGTCATTCACTACCTATATATCCTTTTTTAATTTTTTTTTTCTTAAAAGCATTTGTGGTTGGTTCTTGGCATTCTGAAATTGAGAATGATCCAAACCACATGGGAATAATAATACACCTGCCCAAGATAAATGATGGAGTATAACTAGCATATTAGATATAAAACAAACTCAAAACATCTGATCCTGTTGGCATTTTTTAATTAAAGTCTTTCAAACTCTTAAGAATGCTGATGTCCAGAATTCAGTAGAGCATTGCTTTTCAGCAGCTAATCCTCTAGAGCTAAGTAGAATAATGGCAAGTGGATAGCGGTTCCGGCAGCATAGCCCAGAGAGCTCCAAGAAAGGCAGGTTTAATCTAGTACTTTACTTTTTTAATTTACATGAATTTTCCTTTATATTCTAAAATATGGCCATGCTCATTTTAATGTAATAATTGCTCTTATTACTTACCCATTGATTTTTCTGGAGAGCCCCAGTTCACCACCTCTCATTTCATCTATTCCCCCAGCAGTGAGAAAAAATGTTTGTT
The DNA here is from genome assembly GCA_026230045.1 of Corynorhinus townsendii. Lineage (NCBI taxonomy): Eukaryota > Metazoa > Chordata > Mammalia > Chiroptera > Vespertilionidae > Corynorhinus > Corynorhinus townsendii. Next base: position 178,193,752 of record JAPDVU010000003.1, read on the forward strand.
CCTAGAACATGTGCTGTTTTGTTCTGTAGCATGTTAGTACATGTGCTAACTGGACAATACAGTATAGACCCAACCCAGAAATGAACCCAAGTTCACAAAAATTAAAATGTAGGCCAATTCTAGTGATGCTTTCAGATCTCAGTCCAGCATCAGTCAAAGACACTTACATGCCTCATGGATTTAAATGGTATAGTTAGGGTTGTTGCAAACACGGTGTGTTCTCTATAGAGCTGATTGAATAAGACCTGAACATCTCATTGAAATTCTTGATCAAAAATGTTGCTCAGAACAGAAGTAAAAATATTTCAGAAATCTATTCTTCATAAAATTACTGATTTTGAAACACAAACGTTCACAGTTCTGCAGTTTTTTTGGCTATATTCATTTGACATTTGGCTCTTTTACAAAAAGGTGGACTGTGAAATAACTAAAGTAAGTTAATCATTTTTTCCAGACTGGAAATGTAAGACGTTATTTCTTTGTAGCTAGCACATATTAAGATACTTGTCAGCTATACTCCAAAACACCAGATCCTCGTGCACTTCAGTATAACTGTTCTCTAATACGTTGTATATAATCTGTAATTATGTTCACATGTTGCATTAGGATTACACGTATTTGTCTCTATTCCCAAATGGGATTATGCCTGACACACAGAAATCTCTCAGTACATATGAAAATCATTGAAAGAATAGTGGTAAGGGAAGAGAGTGCTCCAGCCATGAGTCCTGTAGATATTTTGACAAAGAATCTGTCAATTTTATTCTTCTGGGTGATTCTGTGTCATTGAAAAGGACCAGACTTTTTTGAGGAACTTGTAGTGGAAATAACAATAGCTAACATTAACAGCCACACCATCAGCCATATCTACTACAGCTCACAGTATTCTTGCCTGATTCTATTTCCTCTTTTTCTATTTCTGACTCAGTTGGGTATATGGGATTCAGGAAGTTTCTTTTAGAAAGTCTAAAAATCAATGGGCAGCTTAGCCCTTGCATAACAGGAAGGGAGGGACGAACTGGAGTCAGAAGCCTTTGATTTGTGTTTTGACTCAGTAACTGACCAAAGTATGGCCGTGGGTCATTTATTTTGCCTCTCTGACTCTCAGTCTCCTAATCTTTAAAATGGAAGGAAATAATAACACTATTCTTGTTTGTCATGCAAGATCATTGAGAAAATTGAAAATGTATGTGAAAAGAATTTGGACTCTTGATTGAAAAAAAACACACACACCATTATAAGTCTCATTTCCACAATTACCTTACTTACTGTATACACTCAGTAGAACTGCAAATGTAGAATTAAAACTGTCTTTTTTAAACATGCCGGTATTTTAGAATAAAAGAAATGTTCCTTTTCCTACAAATGCTTAAGTTTGCAAGAACTTTCATCAATTTATTTTCATTAAATCTTACACTATTATAACAGGAGAGTTTTTCACTATTCTTTATTGATAATTAATAGAACAAATAGTAATTGACAGAGCAAACAGAAAAGATAGTGAAGACACAGAAGACTTGAACAGTACTGTCAATCTATTTGCCTAACTGACCAGACATTTATAGAACATTCCGCTCAACAACAGCAGAATAAATATCCTTTTCAAATGTACGTGAAACATTATCAATATCTACAGTAGTCTGAGCTATAAAACAAGTCTCAACAAATGTTAAGTAACTGAATTATTAGAAAGTATATTCTCTAACAGTAAAATTAATTTAGAAATCAGTTTTTAAAAAGTTTTCACAAAAATTCCTAAATACTTGGAAATTAAACAGCATACTTCCAAATAACCATGGTGTAAAGAACAAAACCCAAGGAAATTAGAAAATATTTTTATCCCAATGAAAAAAACATAAAAATGTTGGGATGGAGCATAAAGTAATGCTTTGAACAAATGTCTGGTTTAAAATAATTATATTAGAAAATAAGAAAGGTCTAAAATCATTGATCTAAACTGCCAATTATGAAGCTAGAAAATGAAGATCAAATAAAATCCAATGTAAGTAGAAGAAAAGAAATATAGAGTAGAAATCAATAAAATAGAAAATGGGAATGCCGGAGATAAAGTAAATGACATCAAAAGCTATTGTTTTAAAGAGCTCAAAAGTTGAATTATGTTATATTTAGACTCATCAATGGGGTTGGAGAATGGGGAAGAGAAAGAAGACATAATTTACCACTATTAGAATTAAAAGAGAGGATTTAAATGAAATGGATAAAATCTGGTGAATGATACCAGATATTTAAGGGAGAAATCATGCTACTCCTACATAAACTATTTCAGAAAATGGTAGAGGGGGTAAACTTTCCAAATCATAAGAAATCATATTGGTACCAAAACCACATAAATTCTATAAGAAAGGAAAATTGCAGATAAAAGTTCCAATATTCCTCATATACAAGGGTAGGCAAAAAGTTGGTTAAATTACCAGCCATCATTACCTAAAAGATAAATCTTAAGTAAGGATATGAAAGAATAACAATAATAAAAGATAATACAAATAAATAATACAATAATTAATAAATACATAATAAAAGAATAAACTTTGTTTCCCATACAACTGTAAACATACTTTGCTTACCCCAGTAGATAGACACAGAAATTCTCAAATTGAATCCAGCAATATAAAGGAATGCACAGTTTATTTAACATTTAAAATCAATTGATTTAACTCACTATGTTAGTGAGCAAAGGAGGAAAACCATATGATCATCTCAGGAGATGCAGGAAGTTTTTTTTGACAATATTCAACATCCATTTGTAATAAAAACTCTGCGAAGGCTGTTGTAAGGTCTGTAACCTTTGGGGGTTGGCTTTGTCTCAGCCTAATTCTTGAGATTCATGTTGCTGTATCAATAATTCATTCCTTTTTATTGTTGACTAATATTGCATAGCATAGGATGTACCACTGAAGATATTGGGGTTATTTCCAGTTTTAACTTCTAAGTTAGAAGTAATTTTCAAGTACTTTGATTTCATTATAACCTGACAGAGCATATATGTTCCTATATATAATTTAAGCACTTTGGAGAATTCTCCTGTCTAAAATACCTTAAGATCTTTTTTCTGAATCTGTTTATAAGGAAGTTTGCTTGAAAAGGTTATATCTTTTCAAATATGGCAGTTTCATTTATGTAGCACCCAGAGCTATCTTGGATTAGATTTTATCAAAGCTGAGAACATATCTTTTAATGGACATTTTATAATTTGCAGGTCATGATAAACGCAGTCAGCATTCTGTGTAGCTTCTAATTAGAGTTTGGGGGGGAAATGTACCCAGTAGCGTTTTGGAAAAGGGACAGAATATTTTATCCTGGAAAGGGGTGATTCATCAGGCACCTAAGGCCAGTTAGATACACTCCTTAAGAATACTTTGCAATTTGTTGGGCAAAGGTTTGGTTCTGAAACATCCTTCATTCCCCTTTCAAGTGGGTTGAGAGCTTGTGCTCTGATCTTCCAGCTTCAGAGGTTCCAGACAAGATCGGGAGCGTCAACTCTGAAATGCAAACTTGTCAGTAATTTTATTCTTAATTTTTAGTTCGTGAAATGGCGTTCTTGGGAGCCCTTGTAAAACCATTCCATCCAACTGTATACAGATTGGTTCTGGGATGTTAAGTAACCTGTTCCGTAGCTAAGATTGTGGGGCTCTGGGCTTTCTCAGCGGTCAGTTCAGAAAGTAGCAGGGAACTGCCACTGCTCAGGACAGTGCTAACCGAACACAACAGCTATTAATTGTCTCTTGCTGGTTTTTCCAATCACCGGTGAAACTAGGCAGAGCCAGCCCACAGCTTTCTGCTTTCTGCTGTGTTTCCAGAATACCCATTCAGTGATCTTTCTTTTTCCCATTCAGGGAACAAAAGCGGGGGAAAGGCCAGCTAACTAACTTCTCTCTCTCGTCATTTGTCCAAGACGGGTGGGGAACGACAGCTTGTGGGCTGTCTAAGGCCCACAAAATCATTTGCTCTGGCCCTTCCAAGGCATTAGGGATGAGTTAATTAAATGTTTGACCAAATACAGCAGGATAACTTTTTTAAATGAAATTATGATTTATTAATTTACATAAAAATTACTTTATACATTGAAGAATAGTTTTTCAGGTTGTAAAAAAAACAAAGTTTGAAGCTGCCATTATTGGGATTCATGGGACGTGTCTTGTTCCTCTATCACTTGGATCGGCTTTAGCTCAAGTGGTTACTTCATCCTGGCAGATATTCAGCAGGATAACTTTTAAATTGAAATTTTGTACAGCCCTCGAACGATGTTATAAATATCCAATGGCCCGTGGCAAAAAAAAAAGGTTCCCCACCCCGGCCTAAGACCTTAACTCTGTCTTGCCCACCAAGCTCCAGGTTCCTTGGTGCCTGAGTTACTGAGGAGGGGCTGCCCCGAGATTCCCTTCACTTCCCTTTGCATTTCAATGAACAGGTTATGTATGTAAAATGGATTTATAAACATATCAGTATTTACAACTTTTTCAAAAAATTTTTAAGCATGTTGCAATATATCAGTTTTTAAATACAGTTGTTTCAGACCAATAGCCTCTGGGAGTAAACTCTGAAAAGAAAAACAAATTCGAGACAGTAAGAACCCTAGAGAAAGAATAACACGTTTGGTGCTGCTGCCTGGAATGATGCATCCCTTTTCCAAGGCTCTCTTCACACTACACCCAGACTCCTGCTTCTGCTGGTGCCCTGGGCCCTACCACTGCCACTCTCCTGGATTCCTACAGAGCCTCCTAACTGCCTCCCTGCTTCCACACTGGCCCTCGCACCCTTCCCACCACCAGTTCCACAAAAACAGCCACAGTCAGCCTTTAAAACTGGAAGCCCTGTCACTCTGCTCTTCTGCCCAGGACTCTGCGCTGAGGTCCCATATGACGCGGGACAAAAACCACACCCTACAAAGTCCTGCACACTAAGCATAGGCCTCCAATGCTGCCTTCCTGGCTCACTGCACTGCAGATACCCAGCCAGCTTCCATCTTGGGCTTTCACCCTTGTCTGGAAAGCTATCCTTTCAGATACCTGTAGGAGGCGCACTTTTCCTTCTCTGCTCGGTAATCACCTTGGCCTGGAGCCCTTCCCTAAGAGCCCTATAAAAACAGCAAAATACCCCTGCCTGGACTCCTTGCACTACTCCCTCTGCTTATTTTTCTTTATAGTACTTACTGGTGTTCCGTGTGCCCATTAAGAATGTAAGCTCCATGAGAGCAGAGAGCTTTTCTCTTTAGTGCTGTGGACAAAGTCTGGAGCCTAGGAGTCATATAGTAAATATTTATCAGGTAAATTAATTAACAACTCTGGGTCCCCTTTGTTTTATACTGCATTACCAAGAGTGGCAGAACAAGCTAAGAGCAAAAAAAATCAGGGAATACTAAAGCTATTTTATAACCATAACATGAGTCTGGTAAATAAATTGGTTTTGACAGATGAATTATTATTTTTATTAATCCAGCACTTTCTGAAAATTAATGTTAAACTCTACCATTATGATTGTGAAGTTGTCAGTTTTCCTTTGAAATCCTGTAATGTTGCATTCCATGGCTTGAAATATATTTAATCAGGTGTTTACAAGATTAGAACTATTATATTTTTGTGATGAAACCAACCCTTTATTATTATGTATGATTTATCCTTGAGAACTGCTTTTTCCTTAAAATCCACTGTGTCTATTATTGTGAAGTTTCACCAGTTTTCTTTTTGTTAATATTTATGTCTATTTTTTCTTTATAAATATTTCAACTGTCTCTGTCCATATGTATAGGTGTTTCTTCTAAACAGCGTATAAGGTGTTTACCCCACCATTCTAACCAGCTGTATTTTTTTCAAGTCACAGCTTGTTTGCATTTATCCACATGTGCACCAGCTTTTTGTTCATAGTTTTTTGTTCCATCTTTTTGTTCCTTCTGTTTAGTTTCTAAACTCATATTCATAGACATGTGAATATATAAATACTAGAGGCCCGGTGCAAGAAATTCATGCATGGGTAGGGTCTCTAGGCCTGGCCAGCGATCAGGGCCAGTGGGGCCTCCCAGCTGCTGGCCAGGGTCTCCCTTCCCCGGCTGCCAGCTGGGGCCTTCCTTCATTCCATGTCACCCCCTGGTGGTCAGCGCATGTCATAGCGAGCAATAGAATTCCCAGTCTCCCAGTCGAACTTCCATGGGGACACTTTGCATATTAGCCTTTTATATATATAGAGAGAGATATGAACAAAGATACTTCTTAATATTCTGTATCTTTTAGAAGCTTTTCCTGCAAGAGTATTAGTAGTAGACTCCCCCAAGCTTTGTCCAGAATTTACTTATTTTTCCATCACTCTTAAATGGTAGTAACCTGGACATAGAAATCTAGATGTACAGCTCTGCGTTTTCAGTACTTAGAAAATGGTGCTCCATAGTCTTCTGAGTAGAGTGCTGCCAGGTGAGGCATCATTCCTTTCTAAGTAGTCTTCGATTTCTTTGGGTGCTTTTAGCCCTTGTCTTGGTCTTATTATTCTGTAGTTTCACAGTGATGTACCTTGCTGTGAATTTAACTTTATTTATCCTACTAAGCGGTCATTGTGCTTTGTAAATATGAAGTCTTGTCTTTCAGCAATTTATGAAGAATTCTCAGCCATTATATCTTCATATACTGTTCCCCAGGATGATCCTCTTCAGTCCTTTTGGAATCCCAGTGAGATGCATCACATTCTGCCCTCTATGTCTCTTATTCCAACTCTTTTCTTAGTGGCATGTTCTGGGAAATTTCCTCAGACCATTCATCCACTTCTCTAATGTTCTTCACTGGGGTCTAATCTGCTGGTTAGCACATCTATTTTTTTTTCCGTTTTTTTTTATTATTATTAAAAAAAGATTTTAAATATACTGTTACATGCAATAAACCTTAATATTTCAAGAAAAACTATCTTAGATATAATGTTACATGCAATAAACATTAATATCTCCAGAAAAATTATTTTAGCCCTGACCGGTTTGGCACAGTGGATTGAGCATCAGCTTGCAGACTGAAGGGTCCCAGGTTCGATTCCGGTCAAGGGCATGTACCTTAGTTGTGGGCACATCCCCAGTAGGGGGTGTGCAGGAGGTAGCTGATCGATGTTTCTCTCTTATTGATGTTTCTAGCTCTCTATCCCTCTCCCTCTCTGTAAAAAATCAATAAAATAGATTTTTTTAAAAAGAAAAATGATTTTAAATATGTTACATGCAATAAACACCAATTATTCAAGAAAAATTATCTTACATATAATATTACATGCAATGAACATTAATATTTCAAGAATAAAAGGATTTTAAGTATAATAATATTACCCAAACTCTACTAACATAGATGATAATACAAAAGTTGTAGGAAATATTAAAAATCTTCAAATAACAGGATTACTTCTATTATATTCTAGTATATCTCCCCTCCCCCCTCCCAGCTCTATTTTTGTTCATCGGTTTATGGTGTTCATTATATTCCACAAATGAGTGAGATCATATGATATTTATCTTTCTCCAACTGGGTGATTTCACTTAGCATGATGCTTTTAAAGTCTATTTTGTTGGAGTGAGTATTGCTACTCCAGCTTTTTTTTCTCTTTTCCATTGTCATGGAAAACTTTTTTCCATCCCTTCACTTTCATCCGGTGTGTGTCTTGTTTTGAGGTGGGTCTCTTGTAGACAGCATATAGTTGGGTCATGTTTTTGTATCCATTCAGCTACCATACACCTTTTGATTGGAGCATTTAATCCATTTACATTTAGGGTTATTGAGAGGTACTTATTTATAGCCATTTTAATTCTGTATGGCTAGGTTTCTCTCTCTGTTTCTTCTTCTCAGCAATCCCTTACAGCAATCCCTTTAGCATTTCTTATAATGCTGGCTTGGTGGTGATGAACTACTTTAGCCTTTTTTTTTGTCTGGGAAGCTCTTTATTTGACCATGTATTGTGAATGATAGCCTCGCTGGATATAGTAATCTTGGTCTCAGATCCTTGCTCTCCATTACCTTGAGTACTTCATGCCATTCCCTTTTGGCCTGTAGGGTTTCTGATGTGAAATCAGATGTCAGCCTTATGGGAACTCCTTTGTAGGTAACAGTTTTCTTTTTTCTTGCTGCCTTTAAGATTCTCTCTTTGTCTTTAATTTTGGCATTTTAATTATGATGTGTGTGGGCATGAGTCTGTTTGTGTTCTTCTTGTTTGGGGTTCTCTGTGCCTCCTGAACTTGTGTGACTTTTTCTTTACCAGGTTGGGGAACTTTTCTACCATTATTTCTTCAAGCACCTTCTCTATTCCTTCCTCCCATTCTGCCTCTTCTGGCACACCTACTATTCTAATATTGTTATGTTTTAGTTTCACATTGTCCCACAAGCTGCCCTCCTGTTTTTTAATTGTTTTTTTCTTTTTGGTTCTCTGATTGAGTGGTATTTTCAACTCTGTCTTCTAATTCACGGATTTGATCCTCAGCTTCCCCTAAAATGCTGTGTATTTTTTCCAATGTGTTCTTTATTTGTGTTATGTCATTCTTTATCTCAGACTGTTCTTTTTTCATGGTTACTATATATTTTTTCATACTGTTGAGCATTTTTAACATCATAACTCTGAACTGTTTCAGATAAATTTCTTATCTCTGCTTCATTTATCTCTTCTTCTGGAGAATTCTCTAGTTCTTTCATTTGGGGGTTGTTTCTTTGTCTCCTCATTTTGGCTGTCAGGGTTTGTGACTATGTTTTAGGTAGATCCTCTATACCTCCCAATCTCTAGTGCAGGACAGTGTTAAAGGCTGTTTCTGACTAATTGGATCAGGCAAAGCCTCAAAACCTCCAGAGACCTCCTCTGTCTACAGACTAATAGGATTCCAACTTGAATTGCCCCAGGTAATTGTCCTCAGGTGTAGTGAGAGTTTTTTTCAACAGGTTGGGCAGCTCCAGTCCACTTCACCCTCCCTCTGCCAGAGCACAAGGTGGGTGGCTCCACTGGGGATTTTTGTGCATTGGCCCTTTAAGAGGGTGCCCGAACTTTCAGCTGCCACTCCCCGGCAGACAGCACCCCACTGCTTTTCACAGCTAGATGTTATGTGGGTACCCTGCTCAGTTTGGTGGTCTCTGCTGGGGAGCCCAGCTTTGGAATTAGATCCCAGAGTTCTCAGTGGCTCCTTCCCCAACCCAACCCCCGAACCCCCCTAGCTGAGATATCTCTCTGGGACTTCAGTTGCTGTCTATGGCTGCCTGGCTAGTCCTTTTGCACCTCTGCCCCTCCTACCAGTGTGTATGTGGTCTCCACCTTCGGTCCTTGGGTATCAGCGTTCTCTCCTGTGAGTTTTCCGTTGATTATTCAGGAAGCCTTTTCATATTTCAGTTGTAATTCCAGCTTGTTCCTCGGAGCATGTCCACACAACAGCCTCCTACTCTGCCGCCATTTTTAATCTCCCCAGCACATCTATTGAAGGGTTTTATTTCTATGACTCTATGTATTTAGGAAATTATATTTGTTTCCATTTCAAATATAAATATTCTATAGTGTTTTCTTTTTTCACATTTTAGATACCTTCTGTAAATCATTTATCATGCTTATTTTTTGCCTGTAAATGATAGTTTTCAGGCTAAAGTTTTTGCAGCTTTCATTCTGCTAGTTGTCTGCTGTTATTATATGTTGGTAGATTATTTCTTTATGTTTTGTGTAAGTGCAACATTGTTCATTTTCAGCACAGTTTTTATCTGTGGCAATCCTGTGTGGCCTGAGTTTATCCTTCCAAATATTTTTTTGCATTTGTATCTGTTAGATACTGCAGGGCTGTCACCGACCTATAGGCTTAAGAGGACACCAAGAGTGGCTGCTCTGTGCCCTGTACTTCTAGTGGGGGCCGGTGTGGTGGTTGCATGTTACTGTACTTTTCTGAACATTATTACAAATGTCTGTCTTCCTAGTATCACAGGGGCCCATGGAAGATAACTACAATGAGGCCTCTTCACACGTCATTATCTTGGCTGACTCCACAGGGGTTGAAAAGCCCTTCTAGTGAACTTTACTGTCCTAGGACCTATTTTTGTTACTTTCTCTGGTTTGATGTTTCTGGATTATTCAGTGTACACTAAGAAATCTCAATCAAATTCTCAGGAGGGGGTTATATGTATTCACAAGATACACACATGCACACACACAATTTGGTGTTTCAATCTGAGTTTAACCAGAAGAGACAAGTTTCTTGTCTCTACCTGCCAGTGGGTAGATTTTTCTTCTCATACACCTTTCCATCTAGTGTGCTCTCCTTGTGCTTAGATAAGATCCTTTACAACCTGGCCCTTATCTACTTTTCTGCCTCATCTGCTGCTACTGAATTTCTCTCTCTTCCATGCATCAGTCCTCTTATCCTTTCTGTTGCTCAACTATGTCAAGGTTATTTTGCTGTTCCCTCTCATAGAATGTCCTTTTACCATCGTCGCATAGATCTAGCTCATAGATCCAGTCTTTCAGATCTCACTTATCTGCAAGACCAGGACATGTTAGACTCAGTATAAAATAAAAATAGAAAGCCCTTTATTAAAACTTTCAATATAGTGACAGAGTTAGCCAGGTGTAGGCTCTCCTGAGCAGGGGCTCTGTGCACATGCACACTCATGTCTCTTGCACGCACACACTCATGAAGCTGGCTTCGCTTTCCCTCCCTGGCCAATCAAATGCTCTCTGTCTACTAGTAATGCACTTAATTCTCCTCTGTCTCCTCCACTTAGTTTTTCTCTGTCATATCACTCTGGTATATTTTTCTTTATGGTAATTACCACTATCTGAAATTATTTGCTTATGTAGTATCTATAGACAATTGCTAGAATATAAACTCTGTGCAGACAGTGACTTCTGTATTGTTCACTGCTGTAGCACCTAGAATGGTGCCTTGGCTCAGTAAATGTTTTGTTTTATGAGCAAATAATTTAGTCCATTGTTTTCTGTGTTACAAATAGCAATCTACTTTAAGGCCAAATACATTTCAGAGTAGCTTACTCTATCCCCCTCTAAAGCCAGAAATTCTCAAGCAGCATGTTTTTATTTTTTTTACTTGATTTGAGGAAGGGAGAGGGAGAGAAACATCAATGAGAGGGAATCATTGATCGTCTGTCTCCTGCACGCCCCCTACTGGGAATCAAGCTGGCAATCCGGGCTTGTGCCCTGACCAGAATCTAACCAGTGACCTCTTGGTGCAGGGGATGACGCTCAGTCAACTGAGCCATACCATCTAGGGCTCAAACAACATATGTTTTTAATAGATACAAAAGTAAACGATCAGAGTTTTAAAAGATCAGCAGTTTGGAAGTAAAAAAAAAATATTCTCCCCATTCAAATGGTTAATGATGGATTGTAATACACACACACACACACACACACACACAGAAAACAAATAAACAAAAATACACCTAAACCTTAAGTCTTTTATATTTAGGTTCCCAACAACATGTGAAGGCAGATTTTGTTTTTTGAAATAGCAATTTTATTTTCTCCTTAGAGTTCAAGTAAAACTTAATAGACAGTCCATCCACTATGGTCAGTTAACTCGTGCTAAGCCTCCTAAGAGGAAATGCATTCATTAACTTCTATGCTTTATCTATACTTTTATTTTCTTCATCATAAAATACTTTAAAGTATTTTTATGAATGTGTAAATGCTTTCAGACTAAAATTACTTCAAATCATTTCTAATGTCCTGTTTGAGTAATGTACATTTTGACTAAGCTTTTGTTAGTTCCTAACAGTTGAGAAATAGGTCACTGACCTCCCCAATAACAGCAGCAGTTACTGATTTAAAATGTGGCTGTCAGTTGCCAGCTCTATTTCTTATTGCACTTTCTTTTCAAATGTAAGTTGTAAAGCTTACAATTTTTTTTTTTTTTTGGTTTCTTTTCTAATGCTGCTCTAGCTGTTTAGAATTTTGCAGTAATATGACAGGCAAAGTACCAGGAGTTTTAATGAAGCACTTGGTATTAGAGCTATGACAGTTAATATTGCCTCGGGCCTATGAAATGCAAAGCCATGCCTGATTATGGTCTTGGAGTTTTTATCTGTGGAACCTGGTACCTACTATTAAGAGTACTTTTTTTTTTTAACTGAACATCAATTGCTTCCATAGAGTCATTGTTACGTCTTGAAATTAATAACCTCTAACAACACAGACTATTCTTTCTATTCATTACTGAGCTCTTTATAGTTCCTAAATGTGTGGTGTTGTTTAAATAACCCACTAGTGGGTTTCCTATTAGTTATACTCAGTGAATAAATGCTAGACTATTACAGTTGTAAGTGCCCTTAAAGATGATTGAGCCAACGTCAGCAACTATGCCCTTCTCCAGCCCTTCCTCCACCAAGCCTGGCCCTGGCAGACGTTACTCATTGATTACAGTCTCCAAACAGCCTGAGGTTCTTCCTTAACACAGTATTGATTTTGCACAGACTGGTAAATCCTAGATTCTAGTCCAGTCCTTTCATTATACAGGAAAGGAAACTGTATCCCAGATAGTTTAAATTTGCTAAAACTCACAAAACCAATTAATGGCAGAGCTGGGATAAAGTCTACTGACTCCCAATTAAATCTTCCTTCCCCTAGCCTCAGTGCTGCCGGTGACTTTTCCTGCTCTAGGAGTCTTTGTATTCAACAACCTGACTTTAAATGATCTTAAAGCAAAGGAATATTACTGCTTATGAATCTTACCTTAGCGCCAAGGGAAATCAGGCTAGGTCACCCCTCTCAAGTCGACTGTCCTCTGGGGGAATGTCTTTACGATTCCGCTACCCAGGCAGCCCCAGTTCTCCAAGCCCCCTCAGAGAACAGCCCTGCCAAACCACTCCAGCATAAACTGCATTCCTATTCATCGCATTCTCAGAAGAGATTTTAGCCTCACATTTTTTTTCTGTTTATAATTTTCATTCAAAGTATGTCTGCACCAATCACCTTTCTGCAAAAATGCCAAGGGTTTGAGGATGTATGGCTAGTTTGGGAAGCTCAGTGGCAATTTTAGAGTTGCCTTGATTTTTTTCATGTACAAAGAAGATTGAAATAGGTCCAACTAAATATCACGAGACATATTGTATATATTTTCTTACCAGGATCTGTTTTTCATGGATCTGCTAGGCATCAGTCTTCATTATACATTTTGTATGTAGCAGCTGCTCCAAGAATTGCAGATCAAGAGCAAATTCTTACTCAAGGATTCTGACAGGTTGTGAATTATGCTGTTATAAATTTGATTCTCTCTGGATCAATGAGCTGAAAGTTCTACCAAGTTTTTGTTTGTTATTTTGTTGTTGTTATTGTTTTTGTTAATCCTCACCCAAGGTTATTTTTTCCATTGATATTTTAGAGATTGGAAGGGAGGAAGGTAGCAGGGGAGGGGGAGGCAGGGGAGAGAGGAAGAGAGACATTGATGTGAGAAGACATCAATAGGTTCCTTCCTGCATGCACTTGACCAAAGGCCGGGGATTGAACCTACAACCCACGCCCCTTTGGTTCACAGCCAACACTCTGATCACTCAGCCACACCAACCAGGGCTCTCCAAGTTTGTGGGGGGTTTTTCTGAGTCATACGAACTCATAATTCAACCAACCCTCCTCAGTTGTCAGACTTCAGTAGTGGGTGTCATCCCTCTTTGCCTCTGAGCACATTCTTGTTCAATAGGCCTTAACTTTAAAAGCATTCTGTTGCCTGGTAGGCATGGTGTGGCTCAGTGGTTGAGCATTGACCTATGAACCAGGAGATCACAATTCGATTACCAGTCAAGGCACATGCCTGGGTTGTAGGCTCAACCCCCGGTAGGGGGTGTGCGTGAGGAAGCCGATCGATGGTTCTCTCTCATCACTGATGTTTCTCTCTCCCTTCCTCTCTGAAATCAATATTTTTAAAAAAATAAAAGCATTCTGTTGCTGCACTTTCCTGACAGGCATTCTCCATCTTCTGAGTTGCTGCTGTTGTACAGACCAGTTTGCAGCCTTGGTTTTCCCAGCCCTTTGACCGACTGGTAGCTAACTCAGTGTGTTGTTTTGTTTTTCTGCACTGCCATACTTGTTTCCTTTATTTGGTTTACTCTGCCAGTGGCAGTGGAAATGAAACTTTTTTTACTGTAATTTCGGAGATTACTCTGGGTAGGTTCCTGCAAAAGTATACCTTAGGGCTGCTCATGTTCAAAATTAAATAACAGCAGTGAATCCTCGGGAGGTGGTCCTTTCCTGGGGGAGCGGGGATGATGGGACCACATGCAGTTTGAAGACAGGCAGTAGCTTTGTTTCATTAACCTATTTTGGGAACCATTTATTTATACGGTATTTTGAGCTTCACTTAGTACTAGACTGTGAGAGGTTTTTATGTTCAAACAGAGCGGTCATGGGAAATGCTTGAAATGTGTCCACGGGTTGCTCTTCTGCCTGAACACTGGCTGCGGTGTCGCCGGGAGGCCTGTGTCTGTGCCTGGTGAGGAGGGCGAACACAGGAGGCTGGGGGAGCCCAACTGGGAGACAAGCACTGGCTTTACAGTTAGAAAAAGTGAAGGGGCTCTTCTTGTACATGTAGGTATGCTATAAGCGCTAAAGAGTGAAGTTACTTGGGAATATAGCTTTTAATTTACTCTCAGGCGTCTCCTTTTGCTTCCAGTCTCTTATTCGGGTTAATGGATCTTCATTTACTATTCACAGCCCCTGTATTAATCGGTTGCAGTGTAATACACCAAAGTGCAGCAGCTTCCAATCGTGAACATTTTTTGGTGTCAAGCCATTTCTGTGGACCCGGAATTGAGGAAGAGCTCGGCTGAGGGGTGCTGCTCAGCATCGCTCACAGGTGGCTGCACGGGGGTTTCAGCCATGGGCCTGGCCCTTGGTGCTCCTTGTTGCCAGGCTTCACGTGGAGCTCTCCTTTGGCTGTTCTTCAGGAAGGGGCAGCTGGCTCCCCAGAGCAAGTGCTCTGAGCCAGCGTCAGGCAGAAGTCATAGTTTCTTTATGAACTCGCTTCGGAAGTCATACTCCATCCCTCGCTACTTACACAGGCTGACCCACAGGGAGCTCCACCACCTTGCAGGCTGACCCCCACAGCCCCAAATAAAACTCAAGTTTGAAGTAGATTTTAATCAAAACAATGGCTTTTATTTTCATATGGATGGAATGTATGGGTTGAGTCATAACCGTTCTTTGTTTTTTTAAACAGAATACTTTATTGATTTTTAGAGAGAAAGGAAGGGAGAGGGGGAAACATTGATATGAGAGCGCAACATTTATCGGCTGCTGCCTGCACGACATCCAGCCTCCTACTGGGGATCCAGCCCTCAACCTGGGCATGTGCCCTTGACCAGGAATTGAACTAGCAACCTCCTGGTGCATAAGATGATGCCCAACCGAGCCACACCGGCCAGGGTGTGACTGGTTTTTATTATGTGTCTGTGTATGGCTATGTTTATCATAACTGGTATAAAACATGTATCCATTAATGCATTTGTATCTTGGACTGTGATTAGATTATCTGATTTGTGTTTATTATTCTCACAGAATAAAAGCTACTGATATGAGACAACAAAAATTAAGAATGCAGTTGTCCCCATCATGTGTGTGAAACCGATGTAGCTACTTTAGAAGAGATGGGTTATTGGATTAGCTCCTCATTTTGTGTCAAACCACCAGTCACATGCTTTTCACATATTGCTGTTGTTTATGGGAAAAGAAAACAATTTTCTGTTACAGAACCACAATATCAATGAGAAAATATTGAGCTGAAATGGGAAAATAACATTATAATTACAGCTCAGGAAATACAAGTCAGAATTTCAAAGTAAATTCAGTGAATCCTGAAAATGTTAACATTTTTAAATGTACTTCAAGATAATTACATTGCAAATATAATACAATTTTTACCATTGTTTCCCAGTGAAAGGACTTAGGGATGCTTGCATGCTTACTTTTAACTATGCAAAGAGATAGGGTTGTTTTATTAGCATTAGAACATATACAAATAATAAAATGAATAGTTCTTTTTAAAAAATATATTTTTATTGATTTCAGAGAGGAAGGGGAAGGGAGAGATAGAAACATCAATGATGAGAGAGAATCACTGATCGGCTGCCTTCTGCATGCCCCCCACTGGGAATCGGGCCCACAATCCAGGCTTGTGCCTTGACTGGGAATTGAACCTACAACCTTGGCATTGGGGTTGATGCTCTCACCAACTAAGCTAGCCAGCTAGGGCTGCTGCCTTCTTAAAGAAATCCCATTAGCATTCTTGTAGTACTGGTTTGGTGACGATGAATTCCTGTAGCTTTTCCTTGTCTGGAAGCTCTTTATCTCTCCTTTGATACTAAATGATAGCCTTCCTAGGTAGAGTAACCTTGCTTTTGTGGGTCCTTGCTTTTCATCACTTTGAATATTATGTGCCAATCCCATCTGGCCTGTGAAGTTTCTTTTGAGAAATCCGAAGACAGTCATAGGGGAGCTCCCTCTTGTACATAAGTAACTGCTTTTCTCTTGAGGCTTTTAAAATTCTTTGTCTTTAACCTTTGGCATTTTCATTATGTGTCTTAGTGTGGGCTTCTTCCTGGGCTTGTACATTTATTTCCTACAGGATGTGAAGGAAGTTTTCAGGCATTATTTCTTCCAATAAGTTTTCAATCCTTTGCTTGCTCTCTTCTCCTACTAGTACCCCTATGACACAAGTGTTGGTACACTTGATGTTGTCCCAGAGGTTCCTTAACCTATACTCACTTTTAAAAATTACATATGTAATACTTTGTTGTTGTTGTTAATCCTCACCCGAGGATAGTTTTCCATTGACTTTTAGGGAGAGTGGAAGAGAGAGGGAAAGACAGAGAGAAACATCAATGTGAGAGAAACACATAGATTGGTTGCTTCCTGCACAAGCCCTGACCGGGGCCTGGGCCAGGGAGGAGCTTGCAACCGAGATACATGCCCTTGACCAGAATCAAACCCAAGCCCCTTTGGTCCGCAGGCTGACGCTCTGTCCACTGAGCCAAACAGGTTAGGGCCATATGTAATGCTTTGAACAATAAAGATTAAAAAAAAAAAATTGTTGTTGTTCCTATCTGATGTTTTTCAGTACACCTTGTCTTCCAAATCACTGATTCGATCCTCTGCTTCATCTGGTGTGCTATTGATTTCATGAAATGTATTCCTTATTTCAGTTAATTATATTCTTCATTTCTGATTGCCTCCATTTCACTTAGTTCTCTTTCTGGAATTTCGTCCTGTTCTTTCATTTAGAACATGTTCCTTTGTCCCCTCCTTTTAGTTGCCTCCCTGTGTTTGGTCCTATGTATTAGGTAGATCTGTCATATCTCTCAATCTTGGCAGGGCAGCCTTATGTATTATGTAGTAGATGTCCTGTGGGGCCCAGTGGCACAGTCATCCTGGTCACCTGAGCCAGGTGCTCCGGGAGTGTCCCTTGTGTGGGTTTGTGTGCCCTCCTGTTGTAGTTGAGCTTTGATTGCCGCTGGCACATCAGTTGGAGGGACTGAGCCTCAGGCTATGAGAACTGGCCATGACTCCAGCAGATGAGCTGTTGTGTGGGGTGACCCCATAGAGAGGGATTTGATTTAGTAGGGCTCTGGTACCTGCAGAGTCTAACCTTGGAGTGTGCCATTTGTGGAGCTACTTGGGTAGTGCCCTGGTGTGGTCTGAAGCAGGCCTCTTAAGAGGGGCTCTGGTGCAGGCCAAGGCTGTGCCTGGCCTGGAATCGCCTGGATCCTTTAAAGGGATCTATTGTTGGAAGCTGCTTGTGCTGGTCTTGGAGAGGCCTAGGAGAGGCTCTACTGTATAACAAGGCCAGCTGCCACTAGCGCCTGGCTTGGAGCTGCTTAGCAAGAAGTATAGGACATTTCAAGGCCAATCACTGCTTGTCTGGGGTTTTTGCACCTTTGAGAGACTTCAGGGAAATCCACAGTGCAAGCTGTGTTGGCTGCTGGTGAGGAACAGCTGCCAAAAGAGATTTAGGCCTGTGAGGTAGTTTGGTGGGACAGGGTCTGAGGGAATCACCAGGATGGGGTGAGCAGTGTTAGTTTGATGGTGACTCACATTTGGAGCCCACCTGCACCTCCAGGCTGAGTGAGGGGAGGATTCAACAAAGGAACACTGGTGTCTGTCAGCACTTATATCCTGGACAGAGTTGCCCCTCCACATTCCCCTGGAGCCAGACAACTCGGTTCATCCCCACAGGTCCTGGTGCTTTTCAAGCTGCTGTCCCTTCGCTGGAGCTTCAGGAAAGCGTCTGTGAGCAAGTTAGTCTGTACTCGGGCCCTTTAAGTGGCCTGAGTCTGTAACGGCTCTCCATCTCACCCAGACGGGAACTTACGGCCAGGTATTTCCAGGGCTTCTCTTCCCAGCACTGGTGTTCTGGGCGGGAAGCCCAGCGTGGAGCTGAGAACTCGCATGCCCTCCCAATGTTTAGCCACCACACGTGGGTGTGGGGCCAGCCTGTTTTAGATCTCCATTACCTCCTCACAGTCTCAATATGACGTCTTCTTTATATCCTTAGGTGTAGGAATTCTGTTCAGCTAGTCTACGGGTGATTCTCAAGGGTGGCAGTTCTGTAATTTGGTTGTAGTTTTGATGTGGTAGTAGGAGCAGGCAAGCACAGCATTTACCTACTCTGCCATCTTGGCCAGAAGTTGCCCCGTTTTACTTGTAGACAGTGAGGAAATGCTAAGTCTCCCAAATGTTTCCATTCACCTTGTGTCATGACCCATTTATTTATTCACAGGCCATCTTCTCTTTTACCCTTTTTACTTTATCATTTTCATCCTAAAATGTATCATAAAATACTTCCAAAAGACAATGCTTACATTAATGAATAGAACTAAGAATGTGTTTATTCATGATTGCATGATAAGTAAACTTGTTCTAAGAAGGAGTAAAAAGGAAGCTAAGGAAGTATATAAAAATGTTGTAAAAAAGATAAAGCAATTGAGACTGGGATAAATAAAATAAGCTGAAGGAAAAGAAAAACACAATGTCCTAGGAATACACATGCTGTTATTTCCTTCTCTGTTAGGAAAAACATCACATCCACAGGGATACTGTAATATGTATAATACAAGAAAAAAAACACTTTTTGTCTTTTGGCCTGAAAATACATGCATTTTAATAACAGCACTGATGATTACTGTTGTTTTCATAAAAATCGCATTACATGCTCAGCATTTTTCAATGAAGACAGCGCGTCTCAGGTAGGTTAGATAACTTGCTTAAGGTCCTGGGTGGGAGCTAGTCAGTAGTTGAGCCAGCATTCAAACTTAGGTAAGTTCCTGCGTTGTTAACCTCTGTTCACATCTGGCCATATAGCCAACTCTATTTCCTCTGCAGCTTTTAACCAGATTGAGTTACTCCTGATAGATCGTCAGGGGGTCTACCTTAACATCTAGGTTGATTAAATTGTGCATTGCAGGGCCACAACTCTAATTTTTGTTGAAGAAAAAAACATTCACAGAAAATTTAATTGTGGCTAGGATTTGACTCATATAAAAATGTTCTGAAGTTGATGGGACCAAAAAAAAAAAAGCTCCAAGTAGGCCATTTACTGAAATCCAATTTGATCAGCACTTTCTTCCAGGGATAAGAGTCTTTGTAGAGGATTTAGATAACATATTTAACTCCTGGAGCTATCGCCCACACTCCTCATAGGGTAAAAGATAGTGCAAAGAATGAGTCACTCACCAAGGTTGGGCCAGATTTAATATTCTCTGTCTGAAGTTTTTGCAATTCCTAAAATTTTGTGAAACTGGATTTTCTCTCTTGTGATTAGAGCAGCCAGACTGATCTAACCACCCCAGAGGACCCACGCTGAACTGTGTTTTCTCTGTCTATGCCAGTGACTGCTTAGAACGTGCATTTCAGATGCTTTCTCTCCCTTAAGGAATAGAATGTTGAGACGTATTACCAGCCCTAGGGACCCTTCTGGGAAATTTTCTACCCAAAGTAAACACAGGCTTTTCTCAATTGGAGAGTTCCCTTTACTTTATAATAAAACCATATCAGGTCTCCCTTACATGAGAGTATGTGCTTTTCCCCTTAGATTTTTTTTTTTTTAATCTCCGAAGACCTTTATTTCTAAGCATCGTTCCATGACCATAGTTACCTCAACCCCACAGAGTACAAATTCATCAAGGATCCAAAAGAGAGTCCAGACACTAAATCCTAGTTCACATGTTCATGAGACGCCCATAATCCAAGACTGCCCATTGCCTACTCACTTGCTCAGAATATTCCTCATTAGCAGGCATTAGAGCCAAACACCTAGACAACTCCACAAATAAGGCATATGTGCTAGGCCCCTCGTTCAGGATATGTCAGGGTCCTGAACCAGCCCACCCATCCACTTTGTCCATTGCTACCACACCCTTTGCATACTTTGAGAGAAGTGCTACAGATTTCCACTAATCTCTCTGGTGTGTGTGTGTGTGTGTGTGAGTAAAATATAAAAACTCCCCTCTCACCTGCCAATTTTTGCTGTGTATCTAGTCATTTTAATTGGCTCAATAGCTTGTAGTAAATGATTATTGAATGATGGAATGAATGAATATATTCATCTATTCTAGTGTTTATTCTCCAACCTTGAACACAACAAACATTTGTTGAAATAATTAACCAAAGGAGTAATTACTTGGAATTAAAATATATGTAACTATGTTAAATATCTGCTCTAGACATCCAAGTATATAATGATTCATATGAAGAGTAAAGGACACATCACTAATTACTAGTAATTATCTTATCTAAAAGGTTCAGTGTTTTATTGTGACATTGTCAAATGGTGAAAATGAGTTATTCATTTACCATATATTTATTGAGTCCCAACTGTGTGCTGGCCGTTGTGCTGGCCTCCAAGGCTTGGGGGTGATGGTAGTGAGTGAAGGTCGGGGTGCCAGGTGAGGCTGGAGAAGGAGGCAGACTGTCCCGGGCCTTCCCCCATTGCGAAGGGAGGAGGAGCGTGACAGTAGGTGTGACATTATTGCTTTGCTCCAGTGCCAGTAACAGATTAGAAGGAAGGATAGTGTGGATTTCTTGATTTTTTTTTAATTAAAAGTATAGTTGACTCACTATTATGTAAGTTTCAGGTGTACAACATAGCGATTTGACATCTATAAATAGACTAGATTTTAATGGGCCTGTGAAGGGGGTGTGTGTGTGTGTGTGTGTGTGTGTATTTTTTTCACCCAAATGGTAGGAAAGCCATCTTTTGATTTAGGGATGGGGGCCATGAGCCAGGGAATGTGGGTGGCTTCTAGAAGCTGGAAAGACAAAGAAATCAGTTCCCCTCAGAGCCCCGGGAAAAAACACACACATTCTTGAAGGACTGACACATCCCTGTTTTATTATTTTGTTTCATTGCTGATAATCACTATGGTTTTTCAGAATTTTCAGTAGAAATCAGGAAGTGAGAAAAAGGCAATTGCAGTTAAAATGCTTATAAAGCTATTGTTTTCACTTTGCAGAAATGAGATAAAATAATGTGAAATGGCCTTACAGTTAATAGTTTTATAATGTCTTTCCATCTCTTCATTGTCTACTAAGTTGTGTCAATAACTAATGGCACAATTTATTTTTTAAGTAATTGCTGAGATATTCTTTATGTATTTTCATCCTCTAAGCAACTTCTGGGGAAATACTTTAATTCCTTAATGACATGGCTGTATCAGATACAGGCATTATGGCTCTGAGTTTCAGAATAGTTATTAAGACTGCTTAACACTGCCATCTCCCTGCATTAACATCACTGCTCCCCTTGTAATACATTTTTAGTGTTGCCATCACTGCCCTCATCTCAGTTACCTAACTACTGAGATTGGTATGAGATGTTTTAACTTCCAGTTCAGATAAGCATCATTTCTGTTCTAATTATCGTGTTGTGCTTTGGGGCAAAATGGGTACTCAGTCCAAAGAGAATGTACAAGACACAGAGGCCCAGGTCTGCCAAGGTGCTGCTCATTTTAATTCCTACTGCTCTGTGAAAGCATTCTATTCCACTCATTTGGATAGAGATTTTAGTGACATACATTAGCATTGACATTAAGGCAGAACTCTGACTTAGGGGAGACTTCAAACAGAATTTTTATCTCATTATCCTCTAAATTCCACAAAAAGCAAGGCATCTCGAAGAGAGGTTTTCATATATGCATGAACTAGTCTGCGGATTACATTGAAGGAAAAAGAAACAGAGAAGACTGGGTTTCAGATGCTTCCTCTGCTGTGCAATCATGGGAAAGTCACTGTATTCCTGAAAGACTTGTCTCATGCCAACGGGGAGTAACGATGCTAATTCTCTGTATTATTATGGGAATTATATGAGTTCATGTATAAGGTGCTTTGTATATGATGAAACATCATACAAATATTAGTCAGTTTCATCAAGTGAAGATTTACAGCTACCCAAGGACATTGCTGTTGTGAGCATAGCTTCCATAAAGAAGCCTCGAAAGTCACACTTGATGGAAGGCAGCTGGAGAAGGGATTGAAGAGAGCGGTAGATGGAAGGCAGTGGTAGATCAGCTACATTCATTCCCAGGTACCTGCAAGTAAAACCAGCGAGGGAGGGTACCGTGCAGGCTGTAGTGGTGGAAAGAAAATCAAGTCAGAGCCCTGGTGAGGTTTGAAACATGTAACCTTGGGATGCGCAGATGGCTTCCGCAGTGCTTGGTGAGGAAGCATCTTTCCTATGCAGTCATAGCCGGTGACTTTTTAATTAAGTACAGATTAATTTCTTAGACTAAAAAAAATTAACAAATATCTGTCTTCTCTAATGCTTACAATAGAGTGGAAAAACTGTTGTCAGATGCCCAAAGATTAGCTTAATGGGAACTGATTAAAATATTTTTATTCAACAAGCATTTGTTGATCACTGATATTATGTAAAATGTGCTAATATTGACCTATGAAGCTCGGCGAGTGAAGAGGGAGACAGAAAGGCTGTGTCTTCACTGGAGAAAGGTCGCAGGTAATGTAAGAGAGTAGAAGTCAGGAAGGAGCATGAACCCTTCAAAGTGGAAAAACGCTGCTCTCTGAATTGGAACTGAGAGGGATGGTGTAACTCACCATCGGGAGATCTGGCCACAGCAGTCACTTGAGGCCAATCCTACTCTTGTTCCAAAGAAATAACTTTGGTCCCATTCCAAATTGTATTAATTTCATTTACTTTGGTATTTTTTTTGTTTGAAGCTAGCCAACATAGTAATAAATGATTTAGGTACAATGATATATACACACACACACACACACACACACACACACATACACTTCATTAATTCATTTTATAAAATGCCTTTTAAGGCTCCAAATTTCTAATGCTTTCAAAATTAACCCATACCCATGATTTAATCATCTCAGTAATTCTAAAGGTTTTATTTTTACTAGAAAACAATAGTTAACAAAATAGAATATTTTTTGCCCTTGCCTTTTTGTGACAGTCCTGCAGGACACTGTAGAACATTAAAATGGGAGGAAAAGGCTAGACCATAGAAAAGCATCTCAGGCCAAGATCATCACGTGGCCTGCACACTGCCATTCTTTTCCAGAATGACTGAACTGCAGACGTGTTAGTTTAAATGTTGCCACCCTTGACATAAGTTTATTTCATGTCAGATTATTATATAGGAATTAGGCCAGTGAACAGAAATTAAAGTGTGTGAGTAGTAACGAATCAAGTTTGTATGGTAACTTTGCTGGTGCTTTGATGGGATGCCCACAAATTGAAATTTCTCATCATCTTAGTCCTCTGATGGATGGGCATGTGTATCTTTATTTCTTCTCTGGAAAGAGCGAAGGTTTCCTCTCTGGGGAGATACTCCATCCTTTTCTAGGTACCTCTCCACCACCACTGGCGGATTAGTAATCAGATCATAAATTCCGGGGCATTCATTTTGTTTTGAGGTGGTACCTTCATGTTCTTGTTCAAAGAAATCGCAGTCCTGCATCAGGGATTGGAGATGAGAGCGTGCCTCACTAATACTTCTCAGTAATGACTGGCAGGTAAAGCCTGAGCAGTGGACCCACTAGACTAGAGGAAGAGGAGATGACTCGCACCAGTAGCAGTAAGCCTTCCCTTCCCTCTCCAAAAGCCTAGGTCTCTTATAAACTTTTGGGAAGGGAGCAAAGTTCTGTAGGTTTTGCAATGAGCAGAATTAGACAGAATTTATGTTTTAGCTACAGGTGGTATTTCCTCCCATCCCTCATATATGAACCTGAAGCATATATGTTAAAATAATTTCATCATAGTGAATAAAGGCACAACACAGGAAGCATGTGCTGTGTGGAGGCAAGGAGTAAATTACCAATGGTTCACTGTGGCAAAAGCAGTTGTGCTACTTCGTTCCTTTGGTTATTTCCTTGGCTTAAGACTCTTTGGATATCTGGTGAAGAGGTACCACAAAGTAATAGGCACACATAGTTCTACATGTGAACTAGTTTGGGGGTGGGTGTTGAGTAGGCAAGGGAGAGCGGTTCCATGTTCCAAGAGAACGGTTGTTTTCTAGATGTGTTGTTAAAGGAAGCACTGTGGGTTCCATGGCTGGGACAGGGGACTGATCATTTATTTGGTCTGCATGTCAGGTGTTAGTCTAGCCATTCTGCTGGTCAAGATGAGTGCTCTCCCTGTGCCAAAACGAGACAGAAGTCGCCTGCCTGCGACCTGCAGCTCTGTCCATGGCAGTGCCCTTTGAGCTGCTCCTGTGATTGTAGTTGTTTTTGCTCCAGGATGTGGTGAGAAAGTGGCCCCATCAGAGAGTGTGACATCTTCTAATCCCAACCCACACACTGATGTCAAAGTACTTGTGTTCTTTCTCCGGAGCACTATGTTCTTCCACCAGCAGTCGCTAAACTGGGCAAACATACAGGTTTTTGCAGTAATATTTGGAATATACATTTTTGTTTTTCAGTTGAGATTTCTAGTGTTTATATTTTGAAGGTCGGGGTGATGTCACAGCCTTAGTCATCAGCTGTCTGTGTACCACTGAGTACGTACCTCTCCAGTTAGCGCCTGCAGTGCTTTTAATATCAGCACGAGGATGAGGAGTTCTAGGCCTTTTACGCATATAAACGTGTGTATGTGGCCAGATAGTAAAAAGCCACATCAGAGCAAGCACAGAGCTTACCTGAATATGTGCTACTTTCCATCATTCCCTCAAGAGGTCAGGCAAGGAACTTCGATAGTGAATGAAAATAGTAAATAGAATTGTTCAGTGAATTGTAGTGATTTGCTTATAAGCATTCCCTCCCTAGAAGCCTACCTTTGTGTTTTCTGCTCCCCTTCCCTTTTCCTTCCTACCCCCTTCTTTCTTATTTTCTCATTTTAATATCTTCATAACTCAGAAGACTCTTTGTTTGGAAATGAAGATGGAGGGTTATTAATCAGGAAATTTCTGATGCTGTTTTCTACTCAAAAGTTAAATACAAATATGAAGGCTTCAGTGGCCATTTGCATCTGTAGAGAGTACTCAGATGGACTAGAGGTTGAGATTTAAGCAGGGATACAAAATGACTATTCTTTTGGCAAAACTTAAATAAGTTACTGTCTTTGGGCGGAGCAGTTAACACTGTATTTAATCTTTGAGACAAGTTTAGTAGGAACTCTTGCAGCTGGTAAGTGGCCAAACCAAGACACAAAACCGTGCAGCCTGACTCCAGACCCTGTGGCCTGGGATCAGAGCCCAGGATAGGCTAATGCAGAGCACTGTATGGTAACCGTATCAATGAGGAAAATGAAAAGCACTGAGAGGGAGGTACACGTTCAGTGGTACACAAGCAGCTGATGACTAAGACCGTGACAGGTGAGTAGGTGGCATCTGTATTATCCTTGAGGGCTGATTTTGACGGTGGTGATCAGAAATGAGTTTTCCTTTTATAGAGGATATGAGGGCAGTAGATGCTGGGGCTGGAAAGCAGGTTGAGAAAATATGGAGTCTAGTTGTAGTTGGAGAAGGGGATCTGCACAGGCTGCAGCCAGGTTTTGCCAGCCCCATTTCACAGGCAAAAGGGGAGGAGGGCGGGTTTTGACCAGCTTTGTGGCAAGAGCTTTAGAGGGCACAACTTAGTGAGGCAATAGTTTGAAGAAAGGAATGCTAGAAGCAGGAAGAATTAGGAGACTATTTGTTTTTTATTGCAGCATAATAGTATTACCACAAACTTAGCAGCTTAAAACACCACATGTATTATATTATGTCATTGTTTCTGCGTCAGAAGTCCAGGCACTGCTTAACTAGGTTTTCTCGGCTGTCCAGTCTCGTAATCGACGTGTTCACTGGGGCTGTAGTTTCATCCGAGGCTCAAGTAGGAAAGATTAGCTTTTGTTGTTAGAATTCAGTAACTTTTATACAGGACTTCAGTTTCTTGCTAGCTGTTCACCCACGGCTATCTCAGCTCCTGCAGACTCTGTTTCTCCATGAGCATCCCCACATTGGGATCCACACAATGGTGGCCTGCCTTTTCAGTGCCAGCAAGGAAGTGAGACACTTCGGCTAAACTATAACGTATTTAATCACCTGTGTCCGGTCACTTTTCCACATTCTGTCAGAAGTCAGTCACAGGTCACTCCCACACTCAAGGGGAAAGGACTGTCCAAGACCATGAACATCAGAAAACACAGATCTTAGAGGCTGCTCTGGTGACAGACAAATGTAGTAGACGACACACTCAGGAGTCTAAACTGAGGTGGTATTAATGCAAATTGAAAGGAAGGCTTAGATTCAACAATTGTCTCTGGCCAGGCCGGTGTGGGTCAGTGGTTAAGCGTTGACCTATGAACCAGGAGGTCAGGGTTCAATTCCTGGTCAGGGCATATGCCCGGGTTGTGGGTTTGATTCCCATTGTGGAGTGTGCAAGAGGCAGCTGATCAATGATTCTCACTCTTCCTTCTCTGAAATCAATAAAGATACATATTTTTTAAAAATTATGTCTGAGAAATAGAATGATTTCTTCTTGTACCACATGAAGTTCTTTGTATACCTTATCTTATGTAAACCTCAAAATATCTCTTTGAGGTAGGTACCAGGAGAATCCTTAGTTAACAGATAAGGACACAGGCTTTGTAAAGCTACTAAGTGTACCGGTTAATAATGCGAATTTTTTTTAATAGATGGAGTTACACGTATGTTGATATATATGCAATTTGATATGTGTGCTATTTTGTTGTATTGACAACAAGCTTCAAAACTTCATATGTCAAATTTGCTGAAGGTGTCAACATCATAGATATTTTCAGACTTAAAAATGTCGAATTTCATGCCCAAAAAAAGAGCATTTGCGAGAAGTTTTAATTAATTACTGTATTTTGAAGAAAAGTGCTGCTGAATACTTCGGGAAGCTTATGGTGAATATGCTCCATTCTCAAGATACTTGTGAACGCTGGTTTAAATGCTTTAAAATTGATGATTTCTATGTGAAAGACAAAGACATCCAGGTCAACCGAAAAAGTTTGAAGACCAACAATTACAAGCATTATTGGATGAAGATGCGTGTCAAACTCAAAACAACTTGCAGAAAGGTTAAACGTTGCTCAGCAAACAACTTCCGATCGTTTGCAAGCAATGGGAAAGATTTTAAAGGAAGGAAAATGGGTGCCGCATCAACTGAATGAAAGACAAAGGGAAAACCAAAAAGTCATCAGTAAAATATTGCTTCAGTGGCACGAAAGAAAGTCTTTTTTGCATTGAATTGTGACTGGCGGTGAAAAGTGGGTTTATTTTGAGAATCCCAAATGCACAAAATCATGGGTTGATCCAGGTCAACCATCAACATCGACTGCAAGGCCAAATCGCTTTGGAAAGAAGACAATGTTTTGCATTTGGTGGGATCAGGAAGGTGTGGTGTAGTATGAGCTTCTAAAACCAGGTGAAACCGTTAATACTGATCGCTACTGACAACAAATAATCAATCTGAACCACGCTTTGATGGTGAAATAACTTGGAATGTTCCAGAAGACACCACAAAGTAATTTTGCTTCATGATGACTCACCATCACACACTTCAAAACCAGTTAAAGACACTGGGAAGTATTAACCCACCCTCTGTGTTCACCAGACCTTGCTCCTTCAGGTTACCACTTGTTCTGATCGATGGCACATGCACTTTCTGAGCAGCACTTCAAAACGTACGAAGAAGTGGAAAATTGGGTCTCTGGATGGTTTGCCTCAAATCAAGAAAAGTTCTATTGGGACGGTATCCACAAATTACCTGAAAGAAGGGGAAATGTGTAGCTAGTGATGGACATTACTTTGAATAAAGCACTTTTGATGTTTCTCTTGAAATTGTTTTCTTTGATTACAAAATCAGCTATTAACCTAGTAAGTGTCTATATCACATACATCCTAGCTTCAAGTCTGGGGTCTCAACCTACATTTGAACATAAGATGTCAGTCCCAGAGCTCAAATTCGTAGTTATTTTTACTTGGACTTAAAAAGTATAGAGCAGTGGTAGGCAAAGCCGCATGTGGTTCGAGAGCCGCAGTTTGCCGACCACTGAGGAGGATTTAAACACAGATACCTTTTCATGTACCTACTGGCCATCTGCATGTCCTCTTTATAAAGTGCATATTCGGATCCTCTGCCCATTTTTTAATTGGATTATTCGGGGGTTTTTGCTATGAGTTGTATACACAGATTATTTCTATGTGTTGCTCTTGAATTATATTCACTTCTAAAATTTCTATGTGAGTTTGCATATCTAATATTTAAATCTTAATTTTTTAAGAAAAACATTGGACCTTCTTTAATTATGTTAAGGAAATTCCAAATATGTCCTAGGTGATGACATTAGATTTCTACAACTATGTCCTAAAACACTAAGTTAAATATTTATATTGCATTATTTTTCAGGTGTGAAAATGAAACCAAATTCAAAACAGAGGAAGTATTTTGGGCATATAACTTCTGCCCTACTCCATATTCTTGGACTGCACTTCTGGGCCTTATTTTATATCTCGTTTTCTTCGCACCGGGTAAGTAAGCCTTAGTTGTTATTGTTGTGTTTATTAAATTGTTCTTAGAGAAGACAAGCTACTTTGTAAAAAAAATTCCTTACATACTGCTTTACTGAAATTTAAAAATTTGTATTTCTCAGGAATGGGACCAATGCCTTGGACTGTGAATTCTGAAATATATCCTCTTTGGGCAAGAAGTACAGGAAATGCATGTTCATCTGGAATAAATTGGATTTTCAATGTTCTGGTTTCACTGACGTTTTTACACACAGCAGAGTATCTTACATATTATGGTAAGAGGGTTTTATTTCCTACCCTATTTTTAGATATGTTATCATTTGTGATTGAAAGACTGTATTGTTATATTTCTGCTGTTATATTTCTGCGATGTATTCTTGTTCTCACAAGTCCTTGGAAATGCACCTGGGGACAGGTGAGAGGAACTGTCCTTTCCCCAGCAGCACCGCTTCTAGTCCCTCAGTGCTCACCTTCCCAGCCCAAACGTGTCCCAGTTGGAAATCTCCACAACATGGCTTTGTTTCATGCAGAAATATAACAGAGATTGGTAGCAAGATGTGGGCAGGGAGTCCAGGCTAATGCTTGAAGATGACCCAGGACAGGGACACAGCCATGTCCCAGAGTAGAATCTGAGTAGAGCTGAAAGCAGCCTCCCACTGTATCTCTGCTTTCAGGCCGGGGCATGGGCATATCCATATCCACAGAGACCAGCACTCACACTGCCAGGACTGTGAACATGTCCAAAGTGTTCCAGTAAAAATGTGTGGGGACTGTAACTCAAAATATTGGCAAGTGACTGAGTTAGGGGAAGACCTTGGGAAGGTACTTCAAGTCCATTTTTACTAAAGTGTAGAGACTGTCTTTTCAGCAAGAGGATTTCTTCACTGTGTGTTCACAAGTTGTACTAGGATTGTGAAGGATAAAATAGGTTTTTATTTTAATCTTGCAAGCCTCTATGGTGAATATGGAAAGCCTACGACCATTCTCTAATCACCTCCCCATCACTCACCACATCCCATGCTCTGGACCAGCGATGGCCAACTGGTGGTCTGCGAGGTCAGAAAGGTTGGCGACGGCTGGTTTTAGGAAACCTTTGGAGCAGCAGTCACCGACCAGTAGCATCCGCTGCTCTGGACACATTTCTTTTTGCAAGGACAGGTTTATTTGCCAGCCCCACATCCCCAACCATAAATTCCTTGAGCTCAGGCCAGGGTTAGGACTTGTTCACCATTATATTCCCAGTACCTTCCAAGGCATCTTATTCATTTGATAAGCCTCAGAAGTGATGCTTAAATGACTAAATGCACAGATGAATTTTGTAGATGACTATAAGAAACATAAAAATCTATTCCTCCTCTCTTCTAAACATACTGAATTGCTATTTAATCTTATCTTCATAAAACTCTTCTCTCTCCCAATCACCATTTAGAAATATTTTTTTGGAAAGAAAATACACAGGCATTTCAAACTGGGTATATATATATTAAGTATATTCCGCTTTATCCCATTTGGCAATTAAAATTTACCAAAGTTCATACACTTATCTTCCTGGCACCTTAAACATTAGCACAATAAATATTTACCCATATTTGCTGATTCTTCAGAATGCTTAAATATTTGAAGACCTAAATGTAGACTAATATCCTGAGAGCATTTTTTTATAGAAAGGATAGACCAAATAATAAAAAGTCTACCTGGTAAGACTTTGTGATCAAAAGCTCCACTTCCTTGAATTTATGCTGCCAGGAAAACATGAGGCAATAGAAGTAAACTTTAAATGGGGCATAGCCAGGCTTCTTTCAAACATCTGGTTAGCAGAGCTCTCTGCTTTTTGCATTAAGTCGAGCTTCTATCAGGTGAGCGCACTGGTCCGTTCGGTCTACTGCTGGCTAACAGAACAACAGTTCAGGTAAGTTCTTCCTGTTTGTTGATCCACATTTTAATCTACATGTTAACATTCCTGATTTAATAAATACATACCACAATGATGTATGTCTCTGAAAACACCAGGTCTTCTCATTTCCTCCCTTTTTTGTTTCATATCTCAAATTTTTATTCCTTCCAAAACTGTACTGCTTAGATAGTCTTCCTTGGACCCCATCCATCAATGTTTATTACTAAAAATTATCATTAAAAATGTCACCAATATTCCATTTTATGTGTAGCATGTGTGACTAAGCTGATCCCTTGGAGAATATTACACTCAGACATGGTCTTTGATTCCTCATTTTGTGTAATTCAATTAAGTATTTATTTTAATTTGAAACTTAATATAGGACTCTAATAAAATTGATTTTCTTCATAATCAAGCTGCAGAATATCTGCACTATTTAACAATCCTGACAGACTCGGTACAGGCTTCTTTATTTACATTATGATAGATAACTGATTTGCCCATTACATGGAACAGATCACAGCCTCCTAAGCCTCCCCACACCTCTAGTTTAACCACAGGTCTCACCAGTGGAGACCACTTACACACCTTTGGCATCTGACTGCTTAAGATTCTTCAAATCTTATAAATGGATCTTGTATTTCAATAGAGCTTCCTTGATATTATTTGCTTCAGGAATTTTTCCAATCAATCAAATTGTTTTAGCACTGACAGATTTGATTAGTCATTTCTAATCATGCCACTACGTCTAAATTGTGAGAGATGATGAATATTTCCTCAATGTTACATTTTATAAAGCCAAACTAATTTGTTCTGTTCAGGAGTTCAGCAGCCTGGTTTAATCTAAAATACTTCATATGTTCCTATGTCACCAGCATCATGATCACCATCCTTTCCTTGTCCCTCTCCACTAAAGATTCCGTTTCTATTCTTAACTCCACAATTTTGATTATCTGTAATCAAAACAC
Organism: Corynorhinus townsendii; assembly: GCA_026230045.1. NCBI lineage: Eukaryota > Metazoa > Chordata > Mammalia > Chiroptera > Vespertilionidae > Corynorhinus > Corynorhinus townsendii. The sequence continues at coordinate 178,225,551 of JAPDVU010000003.1, forward strand.
AGGATTTCAACTCTTTTCTCAAAAAGCTAGCTTGCTAGTATCACCTTTTTAATGAAAACATTTCCAATTCATTAGTCATAATAAATTTTATTCTGTTCTATCTCTAACAGCAACTCTTCTTCCCTTGTCATTTATAGAATTTAGTAATGCTACCACTTTGAGCAACTAACATCCAAAATTCTAATAGGCATGTGACATAAATTGTTTCTATTACTTTTTTAAATTTCAGTATAGTTGATAAACAATATTATCAGTTATATTAGTTTAAGATGCACAATATAGTGATTCAACATTTTTATACCTACATTGTGATCACCCCACTAATTCTAGTAATCATCTGTCACTGTCAACATTATAATAATATTGGCTGTATTCCCTTTTCACCCATCTCTGTACCCCTCCCTTCTGATAACCATCTTTCGGTCTCTGTTTCTATAAATCTGCTTTTGTTTGTCTGTAGTTTTTTTAGATTCCACATGTAAGTGAAACTATATGTATTTGTACTTCTCTGCTTAACTTCACTTAGCATTAATACCCTCTAGATCCATCCATGTTGTTGCAATTGGCAAGATTTCATTATTTTTATTGCTGTGTAATATTCTATTGTGTGTGTATGTATACCCCATCTTCTTTATCCATTTATAATAAAGGAAACCATCAAAACAAAAAGACAACCTACTGCGTGGGAGAATATATTCACAAATGGTATATCCAAAAAATATAAGAAGCTCATACAAGTCAGTAACAAAGAGAAAACAATCCGATCAATAAATAAACAGAGACCATGAAGAAACATTACTTCAAATAAGAAATAAGAAACTTTTTAGTTTTATGAAGCTTGGGTAGTATGAACAGTTGTTTATTTTGCTTTTGTTTCCCTTACTTGAGGAGACATATCCAAAAGGATATTACTCAGACAGATGTCAAATAGTTCACTACCTGTGTTTTCTTCTAGGAGTTTTATGGTTTCAGGCCTTATGTTTAAGGTTTAACCCATTTTGAGTTTATTTTTGTATATGGTAGAGGAGAATGGTCTGGATGAATTTTTTTACATGTTATCTATTCAGTTTTCCTAACACTACTTGTTGAAGAGATTGTCATTACTATATGCTTACCTCCTTTTTCATAAATTAGTTCGCCATATAAATGATTTATTTCTGGGCTCTCTATCCTGTTTAATTGATTTGTGTTTCTGGTTTTGTGCTGATACCATCCTGTTTTGATTATTATAGCTTTGTAGTATAGTTTGAAATCAGGAATATGGTACCTCCAACTTTGTTCTTCTTTCTCAAGATTGCTTTGGTTATTTATGATCTTTTGTGTTCCATATAAATTTGTTCTAGTTCTGAGAAGAACGTCATTGGTATTTTTATAGAAATTGCATTGAGTCTGTAGATAGCTTTGGGTCATGTAGTCATTTTAACAATGTTAATCCTAGTCCATGAGCATGGTATATAGCCTTCCATTTATTTGTGTCCTCTTTAGCTTCTTTCTTCAATATCTTATAGTTTTCCTATACACTAATAATGAACAATCAAAAGGGAAAATTAAGAAAATAATCCATTTACAACTGCATCAAAAATAATAAAATACCTAGGAATAAATTTCCACCAAGTAGGTCAAAGACCTATACATCATTGAAAAAAGAAATTGAAGAGGACACAAATAAATGAAGGGATTTACTAGGCTCATGGATAGGAGGCTTAACATGGTTAAAATGTTCATACTACCCAAGCCTCTGCACATACAATATAATCCCTATCAAAATACCCATGGCATTTTTCATAGAGCTATAACACATAATCCTAAAAGGATCAGAAAAGGCCCTGAATAGCCAAAGCAATCTTAAGAAAAACAAAGTTGGAGTTATCATTCTACCTGATATCAAACTATACTAAAAGGCTACAGTTTCAAAACAGCATAGTATTGGCATAAAAAATAAACACATAGATCAATGGAACAATACAGAGAACCTAGGGGGGAAAACATGCCTATATGGTTAATTAATCTATGGCAAAGTATGACAAAATGGGGTAAAGACAGCAGTCTTCAATAAATGACACTGGGAAAGCTGGACTGATATTTGCAAGGAAATGAAACTGGATCATTTAAATGTATGAACCAAAACTATAAAACTCCTAAAAGAAAACATAAGCAGTAAACTCTGACAATGCTCTTAGCAATATTTTTTTTGGATATGTCACCTCAGGCAAGGTAAAAAAAAAAAAAAGGGACTTCATCAAACTAAAAATGTTTTGCACAGTGAAGGAAACCATCAAAAAAATTGAGTAGGCAGCCTACTGAGTAGGAGAAGATATTTGCTAATGATACATCCTGCATGGGATTAATATCCAAAATATGTAAAGAATTCATACTAAAAAAGAATCCCATTAAAAATTTGATAAGAGGACATACAGACAGCCAGTAGACATATGAAAAAATGCTCAATATCACGAATCATCAGGGATTTCAAAACTATAATGAGATATCACCTCACACATGTCAGAATGGCTACCATCAATAAAACAACAGGTGTTGGAGAGCATGTGGAGAAAAGGGAACCCTCAGTGTTGATGGAATTGTGAATTAGTGCAGCCACTATGGAAAACAGTATAGAGGTTACTAAGAATATATATAACTACCTTATGACCCAACAAGTCCACTTCATTAAAGCATTATTTACAATAGCCACGAAATAGAAGCAACCTAAATGCTCACCAATAGACTCATAGATTCAGAGAACAAATGATGGTTGCCAGATAGGAGGGGGTGGGCAGATGAATAAAAAGGGTAAAGGGATTAAGAAGTACAAATTGGTAGTTCTAAAAATAGTCATGGGATGTAAAGACAGCATAAGGAATATAGTCAATTATATAACTATGTATGGTGTCAGATGGGTACTAGATTTACCAAGATGATCACTTCATAAGTTGTACAAATGTCTAATCACTATGTGTATACCTGAAACTAATATAATATTGTATGTCAACTGTAAGTAGAACATTTAAAAAAATTTTAATCACACCAGAAAAAAATTTTCTTAAATAAAAAAATAAGCTTTGTAGTATGTCAGATGGTGATAACTGGATTAGAGGGGTCTAAGAGAAGGCACAAGGAGACCAATTAGGAGACTATTTGCAATAGTGCAGATGAGGGAGGATGGTATCAGTGCAACGGTTAAGAAGTGTCATCTCGCCCTAACCGGTGTGGCTCAGTGGATAGAGCGTCGGCCTATGGACTCAAGGGTCCTGGGTTCGATTCCGGTCAGGGGCATGTGCCTTGGTTGCAGGCACGTCCCCGGTGGGAGGCATGCACGAGGCAGGTGATCGATGTTTCTCTCTCATCGATGTTTCTGGCTCTCTGTTCCTCTCCCTGCCTCTCTGTAAAAAATCAATAAAATATATTTTTTAAAAAAAAGTGTCATCTCTCAGATTATGAAAGTAGATTCACTGGGATTTCCTTAACAGATTCGATATTGGAGGGGAGAGTAAGAAAAATGTCAAGGCTAATTCCAGACTTTGGGCATGAGCGACTGTAAGGATAGTGTTGCCATGTACTCCATTAAGTCATGAAATCAGCAGTGTCATAATTTTATGTCATTGCAGAAATATAAAATAAATGAGAATGAAATTTCTCCCTCAGAGTATCTCCAGCCTAGCAGACAAGACAGACAAAATAAATGTGCATAATTATAATACTTCTTGGTTACTATGATGGGGTCCTCGGCAAAGTGCTATGAAAGCTCATAGGAAAGAAGCAGTTATTTCCAGGGAAGAGAGGGAAGACCTAAAAGCAGAAGTTATATATGAACCTGGTCTATAGTTCTTGAGTTTGGCATTACATGACTTTAGAAAAATAAATTGCATTATATTCACAGGATTAGAACCATTAGAGTCCTGGCTGTCAGTAATATTTTGGTTCCATTTCAGACGACAGTTAATTATGCATGATTGACCAGAAAGAAAAGTCAAAACCACGCCCTCTTTCCATCCTACGCACACATACCCTCACCCCACCCGCTCGAAAACATACACACAGCAGGGCCTCAATAACTTAGTTGCACTTAATATTGTTTTGTTACTACATTGATGAGATGCAGCAAGAACTTAACTCTTATTTATATCAATTAGTCTATGGCAGTGGTCGGCAAAATCATTAGTCAACAGAGCGGCAAACCAGGGCTCGCGAACCACTGTTTGCCAACCACTGGCCTATGGTAAAATTGTTTGCCAACCACTGGCCTATGTTTGCCAACCACTGGCCTATGGTAAAATTGGTTTCATTACACAGTTAACCACTGAACAACACAATTTGAACTACAGTTCCACTTATACATGGATTTTTCAATAAATGCATACAATACTGTAAATGTACTGCCTTATCCTTACTATTTTCTTAATATAGTATCTTCTTTATTTCTAGCTTGCTTACTGTAAGAATACAGTATTAATACATGCAACATAACAACACATGTGTTAATCAACTATGTTAACAATAAAGCCTCCGGTCTCACTAGGTTAAGGCTATTAATGAAGTTTGTGAGGAGGCAAAAGTTACATGTGGATTTTCAACTGCACAGGGTTCCTAACCCCGCCTTGTTCGGGAATCAACCGAATATCATTTTGCCTCACTTCCAAGAACCTACTGATGATGTTAAGTGAGGACTTACTGTACATTATTTCCCATCACAGGAGCCTTCTTCCTCTATGCTGGATTCGCTGCTGTAGGACTCCTTTTCATCTATGGCTGTCTTCCCGAGACCAAAGGGAAAAAATTAGAGGAAATTGAATCCCTCTTTGACAACAGGCTCTGTACATGTGGAGCTACCGATTCTGATGAAGGGAGATATATTGAATATATTAGGGTAAAGGGAAGTAACTATCATCTTTCTGACAACGATGCTTCTGATGTGGAGTAATTTTCAACTGCTGATATATGTGGTTATTAAACAAACTTGGGAGGAAAAAGCAGCAATTGGTGACCTCACTGCCCTGCTTCTAATCTGATTCTTTCCACAGTCCAGTTTTGGATGACTTCTTATTCTAAAATCCTTGATTAGGAGGAAGATACAATCATGTTGACACTTTTTTTTCGTAAGTAGAAATGTAGAAAAATATATATTTACGGAGATTTTAAAATAATCATTGAACAAATATGTGTAATTCCTTTCTGAGATAGTCTAAAATGAATATTTTATTCAGTGATTTCAGTGGTATCCTTTTTTCCTAAGACCATATATAACTATTAGTGGCAATTAAGTCAGTGCTAATCTAGCTGAATCATGTATGCGATATAAAGAAGCATTCTAGGATATGGTCTAAGATGTTTTCTATCAAAACCTGGCCTATTGGCCCTAACTTTTCCAAGGACAAGTATCTTATCTGTGATCAGCTATTAGAAAGCAAATTCCATTAAGCTTTCATCAACAAATTTAAGTGCCTCCTACTTGGGCACAGCTGTCTTATCTCCTTTGGATTCCACATTTTGGTTTCTCTCTCCAAGACAGATCTTGAGAGTTCTTCAGAAATTGACTCCACACAGGATCGTTTGAACATTATGAAAAGCAGGTCTTTTGGGGTATATTTTCATATATATTTTTTGCATCAGTGATAAAAGTGTACATTTGCACAGATAAGCTAGCAAGTTTTGATAAGTATATTTTATTGCTAGAAAAGTCAGAAAGAAAAGATTTTTATGGATCCCTAATTGAGTTAGTCACTTAGGTATGGAACTATAAATATAAATAGCACTAGATCTTCAACTGCATTTCAGGGCTGGTTTTTGTACATGCCAAATCACTTGATACTCACCACATCTTTGCACATCAATTCTTGAGTCCTATTTGTGCCTTCATTTGTGTTATATAAATAGCTGCTATCAGACTATTTCTCCCTTCTTTTATTCAAATAATTTCTGAAACAAAAAAGGAAGAAAATCAGTGACAAATAATCCTGCTATTGTTGCTATTTAAATAGTGGGACTTATTTTAACTTTTTATTAATCTTCCTAAGGGAATTGTCACTTTTTTTTTTTTACTTAGCATAAACTAGGTTTTTTTTGCACACCCTTTCTCATTTTCCCTGACAATTTACATCTTCCACTATCCCCCCAAAAAACAACAACATATAGATTTGTCTGTGGATGTTTCCTTTTACTCATGCTTAACTTGAATTTTTTTTTCCTTCTTGTCTAAAAATTGTGATTTACTATTGGAATAGATTAATGGTTCTCACATAGCACACATCTTTAAGAAGTTTTGACTTTCTGCATTTCTACAATGTCTTTTCAAAGTGTTTATTGGTTTTTATGTTCCTTCATCAATGAACTCTAATTTTTGTTCTTATATATTAAGAACTATCTAGTATATACAGTTACTTGCTAGTTCCAGTGAAATTATGAATGACTCTTCTTTGGCCAGCTATGAATGCATAAGTTTATGCATTTTAACATGACTCTAAACATCTAATAAGGTATTCTTGGGAGTGAAAAGGTGGCTATCTCTAAATTCATTGTGTTTCTTCCAGTCTCCAAGATATTTTTTCTTTAAGTCTGGCTTGTTCACATAACAATGTCAAAGCTGAGAATGTAGCCAAGAAGATTCATTCTCTAAATCACCAGGGGTGTGATATGTGCTTTGTGATATGTCACTTTACTGGTAAAAAAATGTTCTTGCTTTGATCATTGCATATAATAAAACATTTCTTTTACAGAGTGTTTTTTTCCTTGAATTTTAGGAGGTGCTTTGACAATTGATTTCTAAGTGGATATTAATATTAATTTGCCCCCGAAGAGCAGATGTGATTTCATAGAGAAAATTATTATTCTATCGATATTTCTCATCTGTGTAATATTTCATAAGGTAAAGTGAAATGGAAAAGGAAGGGTCTGTTGTATATTAAAATCAAAATATGATGGAGAGAAAAAGTATTTAGACCAATAAAGTACTCACCTTAATAATTCTTCTGATTTATCCAAATAATTGCCTCAGTTCTTCTCTTTATTATATATGTAGCCTTAACTCAGCGGGGCTGAATGCACAGTAACTTTATTAAAGGAGCAATTCAACTCTTATTTTTTTGTAAAGCAGAACATGGCCAGTTTCCCTGACATGCAAATGGTGTTTTCAACTTTATACCCATAAATGCACATTATAACAGGGAAAATTTACCACAGTCCTACTCAACCCCTTCTTTAAAGGACTATTTGTTATTTACATAGCGATAAAGATAATATTCCATATCTTTGAAGTACAGAACAGAGAGGCACAGTATAAGAGTTATTTATAATTTTTTTAAAAACAAATAACTACTTCAAAAGGAACCTTACACAATTAGGGATTATTTTTACATTCGGTGAATATTTATAGTATATCAAAAATTTAATGTTTGAATTTTGAAAGTTTTTTTATATTTAGTCACCTTTTAAGTTCTCAGCATTAAAGCTACCACTATCAACTTGAAAACATTCTGACTGAAATATCATCAAATATATATTTTATAAGACAATTTACATATGGTTTAACCTACCATATTAAAACGCATTAAGCATCATGTATTTAACTGAAATTACAGGTCTGCTTCTAGACATACTGCAAGTTCAACAGATGTATATTGAGTTTTAGGAAAACATAGTGAAGAAAGCTGTAACCCCTATTAAGGCTTATTAGCTGAATGGCTAATGAGATCTGCACTAGACTTGAGAAATAATAACTTTCCATCTGCATCTGAACACTTAAGTCTGAAGGTGATGTCAGATAGGTTTTAAAGATATGGTATTAATATTTTTCTTCAATATAAACATTCCTGATAATTTTTATTGTTGCATCTTAGTCAATAATTACCAAGCACATGATTTTAATGTCTATGTAAAAAGTCTAACTTAAAAGGTTTGAAATTTTGTTCCCAATCATATGCAGTAGTTAGTTCACTGATGAAAATGCTATGAGGGTAATGCTATAAAGTGCTTTCTTATAGCTTTATTTTACCACAAATTAAATATATGAATATGAATATAAATGTTTTTTAAGTAATTCACTCTAAAACAAGAAATCTGTTAAAGAACTTAGGAATTATTTACTCTAATTTCAATCAATTATCCAGAGGAAGAATGAACAGGAAAAACATAAGTTGACAACTTATCCTTTTTCTTTTTCTTCAGAAAGTAAAATTGAAATGCATTATAATAATCCATAGATTCAGGGGGAAGATATTTTAGAAAATGCTATCCACATGTTATCTAAGATAATCTAATGACAAAATATAGTTTATAAATACTGGAATACAGTGAAGGGACTAGAAGAATTGCCTTGATTTTTTTCATAGGCACAGTAATTAAAAACAACATTCGTGAGATATTTCTTTATAATCAGATTTTTTAAACCATTCTCCTACATAAAATCTCAAATTATACTAAGCACCCAATAACTGACAATTGTTGTGACAAGTTTTCAATTACCAAATTCAGACCTTTTCACTAACAACAAATACAAGAATAATATACCTGGCCAGGAGCAGAGAATTCATAATACGTGCTTTATAACAAAATGTATTAAATTGTGGATAAAATCTACAGCTCATGTGTTAAGTGCTGCCTCTAAAAAAATTCAGAATTGTTCTGTGGATTAATTTTAATGTCCTGTTTTCTGTCATGTTCTATTAATTTTCTTAGCCTCATGTACAGTAATGTTAATCTAACTGATGAAGTGATTCAGGTTATAGCAGTGAATCAAAGATCGGTACATGCAGTTCTGGGTGGACAATCTTGCCGTTTTATAAAACTAGCATCATTTAAAAATGCCAATCAGCTATCAACTCTTATACTGTCTCTTAGAGAACGAAATTTTTGTGTGCCAGTAATCATCAGAGAGATATTTTGTAAGTACTAATCATGTTCAGAAGTACATGAAAGAATTTTATCCAGATTTGCTTGTGAGTGTTAAACAATATAATTCCTATAAATTGTTACTTTGTACGTATAAAATAGTCTACTGCACTGAGTGACTTGGTCTGTGGAATGTTAAATACTTACCTTTATTTAGCAGTAATACTCAGATTTTTGTTTTAGACAGTTAAGTTCATGTGTTTGTCATATCAATATAAATGAGAAAATGGAGCCTACATGTACTTAACAGGTAAAAACCAGTATTTTGTAAAGTTTTAAAATGTTAGCAAATTTTAATATTCAAGTAGCATTCCATCTCATTTCAAGGTTAAAAAAAGATGAGACTGAACTCTAGCCAAAGTAGAAAATTTATACTCTACATGTCCAAGCTAGTTCTGAACAGCTTTTGGACTATATCTCACTTGATGTTATAATATCTTTTATTTATAATGTTCAAATTTCTATTTAGAAGCTCTAATGTATATCTAGACTAAATCTAAACAGTTTTATGCTTTTAAAATATGTTTTCAAAGTATATATTTTATTTTCTGAGTGCATGTTATGGAGTGTTTAATATTCACATGTCTTTGCAAATCCAATATAAGTATTTATTCCTAAATGTGACATATGAGGTATGTCTTAAAAATTATGAATATGTATAATTTCCTTTAAAGTCATTCTAGCCTATAGCTGTATCAAAAGTATTGTATATTTTATGGAGATTTAGTGATGTATATGTAAATGTTTTTAAGTTATTTTATTGAAGTTTATCTTTACATAAAATTAAAATCTTTTTTTAAAAAATGTGTCAGTGCCAGAACTATAAAAGAAAATAAATAAAAGTTAAGACAATTCATTCTCACTTATCTACCTTGTTCTTTTGTATTTTCTCTAATTCTTGTCCTTAGAGTTTGGGCTCTAGCTTACATAGTAAAAACATCCACAAAAATTTACCTCTACATATTTATGCAATCCTATTCATTTTAAAGGTATTTTCCTATTTTGATCATGGGTAGACTCATCTTTAAAAAATAGTTTATAAGACCTAAAAATTGTTCCAAAGAATTATTCTAAATAGTAAATATAAAACTTTGAAATGAAGTGATTAGGAACCCTTGAAATATTTCTGGTAGTTGTCAGAACAAGATGTTTCCATGGAGCATTATATTGGGTTGACAAAAATTATTTTTGGTTGTTGCTTTGTATATAAGAACAAAACACCTGCTTTATGACCAGCTGACAGTCCTTTTGGGACACTTTTGCTCTCCACTATCATTCTACCCCAACTGTAGCTCTTATTTGTAACATTATGTTTGATCTGGATAGCTACTAGACTTATTCCACAGTTAGGGTGGGCCATCCTGAGTCCAGCTATAGAAACAACCCAAGCAGACCCTCTGAAGACACTAAGATCTATAACTCAAAGGCTTACAATGCAGTTGCAACTTAACCAAGGATTCTGATGGCAGCAGGTAAGGTTAAAATACTACAATCAAAATGGCCCTTGTCAATTCCATAAATTATGTATAAAGTCACCACTCACCTGGACAAGTGAATAGTGTGGTACTTATCTGAATCAGTGGTCAGAGAAGTCCTCATGTCACTGTCCAATCTTGTAGGGTAAATGTTGTTGTCCTTTTATCAACACTACAACTTAAATTGAGAATATTTTGGTGGCTTGCCCAAGATCACACCGGAGGAAGTGGTAAACTTCTCTGCACTGACAACTCCAGCAGTCTTCCTCTCCATCCTCATTCAGAATGTCTTCTTGTCAGATCCAGGCAGAAAGATTAAAAAACAGACATTGTGGAATTCCTTATTATAATTTAAAGAGTGTGCAGAAAAAGAATCACATACCTCATTTTAAACTGGACTACAGACACAAATCCTGAAAACCTTTGATTTGGGGATTCTTATCCAAATATGAAGCAGTATATGGTACACTGTTTAAGAGGTCAGACTGAAGGCAAATTGTCTAGGTCTGAATCCCAGCTTTTAACTTGCTGCCCAGTAATCTCAATAACACAGAGTTACTCTATGCCTCACTTTCTTGTCTATAAATGGAGATGCCGTTACTGTCATATATGTGTTGTGGGGGTTACATCAGTTAATCGTGTAAAGCACTCAGAACAATGACATGAAGTGCTGATGGCTGTGGGCTGTTCTTAGTGTCATCATCTGTATGCTGTCCCTGATGCTACTAATGTCGTCATCTACAAAATACAAGCAATGTGCTTTTAAGTTCCCTTCCTGGGAACAATTGCTAGGAACAGGAGCTTGTGGGCTTCTTTGACATAGGACCTACAGGCTGTGTGACTGCCACAGCCAGGCTCCCTTCTGACCAGAATAGTTGGAGCTGACCTGGCTGATGTCCTCTTCCTTTCTCCATCTCTTCCATGAACTTCCTTCTGAATGGCACTGTTGATAAGACATCCTCATTGTCTCCAGATTAACAGCATTTAATGTACAGTTTCTATTTATGTGATCTCACTGTCAAGAAACAAAGTAATTTTAGAAAATTTCTCAGTCACCTTTCACCATTTAAAAAATAATTATTGAAACCCCCTCCAAATGAAAACTGACATTATCCTTTCACTAAATGGCTATATTGAAATTAAGTTCATATTACTACAGATGCTATGAATTCAGTATGAAACATTGATAGTATTTTTTCCTAATATTTCATGTACTTTTCCATTACACTTACAAAAATTAATTTCAGACAATCAGTACATAGAGCAAATTTTTTCATAAAGGGAAATACTGGCATACATTGCTTTTAGCAAATGGATACTAAACTTTAAAAAAACAACCTAAAAACAAACAAAAAAACCTCAAAGACACAGACAACAGTATGGTGGTTAGAGAAGGGAACTAGGGGAAAGTAGCAAACGGTAAAGGGATAAATGGCGATGGACGGAGATTTGACTTTGGGTTATAACACACAATATAATATACAAATAATGTATTATAAAATTGTACACTGGAAACCAAATAATTTTAGTAACCAATATCACCCCAATAAATTTTAAAAAACAAACTTGTTAGAGCAGTAGTTCTCAAAGTGTCCTCAGACTCGTAGCACAGACATTGCCCAGAAGTTTTGTTATAAATGCAAATATGTGGGCCTCACCTGATGTAGTGAATCAGAATCTCTGGAGATGTAGGCCAGAAAACTGTGTGTATGTGTGTGTGTGTGTGTGAAATATAATCAACATATAAGTTGTGTAAGTTTAAGGTATACACAATTTTTATTTGATACATTTATATATTGCAATATGATTACCACCTGAGCTTTAGCTAACACCTCTATCACATCACTTAATTATCATCTCCTTTTTGTGGTGGGATCAATTCAGATCGACTCTCTTAGCAAGTTTCAAGTTTAAAATACAGTGCTGTTGTCTATATCACTAAGTTGTGCATCAGTCTCCAGGAATTATTTACTAGTGCCAGTTTGTGCCCTTAAATAACATCTCCCAATCCCCAACAGCCTCTGGTGACCACCATTCTACTCTATTTTTACCAGTTCACGTTTTTAGTCCTGGAAACTAGATTTTAACAAACACTGGCTGATTCTGAAGCATATGAGAGTGTGGGAACCACTGCATTAGAATTTTGAAATCACCACTTTGAAAAGGAAATAAGCATCATGTTCTTTCAAGAGGTGAGCTCATCTGTGAATCCTACATAATAAAAACATAATATGCTAATTAGACCAGATGTCCCTTCATACGACCTTCCTGATAAAGCATGGGCTGCGAGGGAAGCCCAGGTCCGGATGCCAGAGGGAAGTCGGTGCCGGCAGCCAGGGGAAGGAAGGCCTACTCTTGCACGATTTTCATGCATCAGGCCTCTAGTAACATAAAATGATTGAGAAGATTTATATGCAAGTTAGTTAGGAATTCATAAAGCTAAGTCATTTCTACCTAGGGGCTTTGCACATGGTGTTTGTTATCACTGCCTTGTATGCTTGTCATCTGTTCTTTATGTGTCTAGTTCCTTCTTGTCATTCAGGTATCAGGTAAAAATCATCTCTTCTGAGAGCCTACCTTGACTAGACAATTTAACTGTGCCCTTCCTGCCCAATACATTATCATGTAACCTTAGTTTATTTTCTTCCTAGTATTCACTATTGAAATTTTTGTTTCTTGTCTGTTTGTTTCTACTACTAGAACATACACTGTATGAGAGTAAGGGACCTGTATTACTTCCTACTGACTCCAGCATAAAGTACCTAGCATATAATATGTGCTCAATAAATGTTTGAAGAATGAATGGATGCATGCATCACAGGTGCTCATGTGGCCCACAAGAGAGCAATGAAAATTTTCCGTGGGCTGGAAAGAAATGGTTAAAATGACACCAGGGCACTAGGCCAATATCAATAGCATGCTTTATAAATGAACCTTTGTACAGCAAAACTCTTAAAGCAGCAAATTCCTTATGGTACATGAATTCATGTGTATTCATATAAACATTAGCATAACAAGTTTGGTTTGTTTCTTATGAGTCCTATTAATGGAGGAGGAAACCTAGTAAGAAATGTCATTAAATATTAAGATAGCGAAGTTGGGATGGGATTTGCATGTTTTATAGTAAGCTATTCTATTTCTGCATGTTATTTATAGAATAACAACTCACTCTTTATATGCCAGATACTTTATGCAGTAAGTTCCCACTTAACGTTGTCAATAGGTTCTGTGATTTTAAGTGGAAAAAGGATAAAACAAGACCAATTTTACCACAGGCTAATTAATAAAAAAGGAGGTAAGTCATAGCATCTAATCACCGTTTTGTTACAACAAAATGGCATTGAAAGAAACGATGTTATTTGAGGACCTCCTGTATTCATCATTTCATTCTACCCTCACAAAACTCTGTATCAAAAGTACTAATATTCCCCCTTTTTTATTGTTTCTTTTTTTACAATGAGCTTTATATGGAAATTTTTATAACTGCCTCTACCTGAAAATTTTTGTAGGGTCACTGGATAACTACTGGATAAAACTGACAATATAATTTAGAGGCAAAAGTGAAAGGATTGGGCCATGGCTGATGTGGCTCACCTGGTTGTGTGTCACCCCATGCACCAAAAGGTTGCCACTTAATTCCTGGTGAGGGCACATGCCTGGGCTGGGGGTTTGCAGGAGGCAGTCGATCCCTGGTAGGGGGTATGCGGGAGGCAGCCGATCAATGTTGTTCTCTCACAATGTTCTCTCTCTCTCTCTCTCTCTCTCTCTCTCTCTCTCTCTCTTCCCCTCTTCCTCCCTCCCTTCTTCCCTCTTCCTTCCTCTCTCTCTGAAATTCAATAAAAAATATTTTTAAAGTGAAAGGATTGGGATTTAAAGTCTAAAATTATCAATTATCAGTAACTTCTAAAAAAAAAGTCTAAATTTAATTTATGAATGAACCCACAGGATCCTAATAAGCTTCCATGCTCTGAAGTCTGCTCTGAGTGAAATTAATATAGTTACTCCAGCTTTCTTTTGATTCATGTTAGTATGGTGAACCTTTTTCTCCATCCCATTACTTTTAACCTATATGTGTCTCAGTATTCAAAGCTGGTTTCTTAAAGACAACATATAGTTGGGTCTTGTTTCTTGATCCAGTGTGACAATTTGTATTTTATTTGGTGTAGCTACTGACACTTAAAGTGATATAATACCTGCTATATTTGTTACTGATTTCTATTTGTTGTCTTTGCTCTTTGTTCCTGTTTTTGTTTTCCACTTTTTCTACCTTTTGTGGTTTTAACTGAACATACTACATGATTCCTTTCCTCTCTTTTCTTAGCATATCAATGACACTTTTTTCATTTTCTAGTTATTGCCCTAGAATTTGCAATGTGCATGTACAACTAATACAAGTCCACTTTCTAATAGAACTGTTAACCACTCTTCACAGGTAATGCAAATACTTTATAAGAATAAAATATTCCTAATTTCTCTCTTCTGTCCCTTGTATCACTGCTGTCTTTCTTTTCACTTGTACAAAAGCTACACACTGAAAACACTGCTGCTGTTGTTATTTTGAACACTGTTATTTGTTCCATCCATTAATAAGAAAAATAAGTTTTTCATTTACCTTCACCAGTTCCTTCTGTAGTGCTCATCCCTTTATACAGATCCAAGTTCTGACCTGTATCATTTTCTTTCTCCCCCATAAAACTTCTTTTAACATTTCTTGTAAGGTATGCCTATTCAATTTTCATTTGAGAAAGTCTATATTTCTCCTTAACTTTTTCTGAAGGAAAATTTCACAGGATCCAGAATTTCAGATTGGTAGGCGTGGTTTTTTTTTTTCCTCCCAACACTTTAAATATTTCAATCCACTCTCTTCTAGATTACCAGTTTTCTGAGAAGTCAGATGTAATTCTTATCTTTCTCCTTTTAAGTGGGTTTTTTTCCTCTCAATTCCTTCAGTATTTTTTTCTTCCGCTTTTATTTTCTGCAGTTTGAATATGACATGCCTAGAGTAGTTTATTAGGCCTTTTTCTGAGCTCCCTGGATCTTTAGTTTGTTATCTGACATAATTTGAGGAAATTATCAATCATTATTGCTTCAAATACTTCTGTTCCTTTCTTTCTTCTCCTGGTATACCATTACATATATGCTATACCTTCTGCAAGTGTCCCACACTTCTTGGATATTCCATTCATTTTTTAAGTCTTTTTTTTTCTCTTTGCTATTCAGTTTTTAAAATTTTGATTGACATATCCTCAAGTTCAGGGATTCTTTCCTGAGGCATGGACAATCTACTAATGAACACATTAAAGGCATTCTTCATTTCTGTTGTTTCCTTATCTCTAGCATTTCTTTATTATTCCTTCTTAGAATTTCTATCTCTTTGTTTACATTGTCTACTTTTTCCAGTACAGCCCTTAACATATCGATCATAGTTTCAAATTCTCGGTCAGATAGTTTCAGCATCCTTATATGTAAATCTCATTCAGATGCTTGCTCTGTTATTTGGAATTGTGCCTTTTTCTTTTAGTACATCTTGTAATTTTCTGTTGAACACTGGACATGATGTACTGGGTAAGTGATGTAATGCGAAGGTGTGGGAGAGTGGTCTACAGTCCTATGATTAAGTCTCAGTCTTTTAGTGAGTCTGAGCCACTAGGTAAAGACCTTTGTGCTTCTCAGTTGTTTCCTCCCCTCAGGTGGAGCAGGATGAAGAGAGGTAGCTGGAGTTTGTATTGCCCTTCTTTCAGGTCAATTAGGCTCTGATAAAGCCCCAGTAGGTAAGGCTACCATAATGCAGTCTCCCTTGAGGCCCTGTTTAGAACAGAGTGCTCTAGCCTATTTCATGATGGTTCCTCTTCCCTCTCTTGCCAGAAGTCTGAGAAGATTTTTCTCTAAACTTCACTCCCTGGTAGAGCTATCTACACTAATAAAAGAGAAACATGCAAATTGACCATACCTCCGCTACACCCACCAGCCAATCAGGAGTATGCAAATTAACCCAACAAAGATGGTGGCAGCCATGTTGCTGGAGCAAGCAGGAGGCTTGGGTTGCTCCTGGTGATGGAGGAAGCCAAGCTTCCCACCCTCCCTGGCCGGCCCTGGCCTCTGCTCAAGGCCACAAAGTTTCAATTATAGAAGATAAATAAATCCCAGATATCTGCTTCCAGCCAGCCCTGGCCTCCGCTCAAGGAGGTGCTGAAAAAAATTAAAAAAGGAGGGGCTGGGAGCGTGGGTCACCTGGGCATGTGGCCAGCCTGCAAACAGCCATCAGCCCCTCACCTAGGCTGGTTAGACACCCCAGAGGGGACCCCCACCCTGAAGGGGATGTGGCCAGCCTGAAAACAGCCCTCAAAACTGGGGGACTTGGCCAGCCTGCAAATAGCCATTAGTCCTTCACCTAGGCTAGCCACATCCCCATGGGGTGAGGGTCCCCACTGGGGGGCTTGGCCAGCCTGCAAAGAGCCATTAGTCCCTCACCCAGGCTGGCTAGACACCCCAGCAGGGACCCCCACCCTGAAGGGGGTGTGGCCAGCCTGAAAACAGCTCTCAGCCCCTCACCCAGGCTGGCCACAACCCCATGGCCCAATCCCTGTAAATGGGCAGTCGAACATCCCTCGAGGGGTCCTCAGGCTGGGCTGAAGGACACCCCCTCCCATGTATGAATTTCATGCACCAGGCCTCTACTTGGAAATAAAACTCAGAGAAGTGTATGGAAGCCTCACTGTGACTGTACCCTCTTAGAACGTTTTACTCTTAGACTTGTATACTCTGAGCCTCCAGCAATTCATCAATACCTTTTAGGTTTCTTACCCTGGCACTAGTTCCCATGGAGGTTTCTGCTCCTGACTTTCTGCTTGGGTAAGCTGTGATTCTGTGTCTTCCTCTGTCTCCATTTTTGGGGACAGCAATTAGTCCTATGGCCTCACTTCTCATATAGAAGAGCTGCTGATGTTCAGTTTGTTTGGCTGTTTACTTGTTAGAATGGAATGCAGCTTCCAAGCTCCTGACATGCTGAGAAACTCTGTAAAATATAATTAGAAAAACTTTACCTGAGGTAGACAGAGCTAAACATATTGCCTTTATTTTTGAGATCTAATCAGAAATCTCTCTTCTACATGGTCTCTTATCCTTCAGCTGAGTAGCCTTAAGAAAGAAAGCAGTAGTATGCAAGCCCTCTGGAGGCCTGGGCTCAGAACTAACAATGTCACTTCTGCTCAATTTTATAGCAAAAATCAAGTTAAAAAAAAAAATCCTACCCAAATTCCAGGGATGAAAAAATAAATTCCAGCACTTCAGCAAAGGACATGCAACATCATTATTATATCAGTTGTGAATATATAAAGAGGGGTAGAGAATCATAATCATGTTTGCAACCTACAATACTACATTTGGTTTCCACTCCTCTTACATCATTCTATTCAAAAATGAAACCTCTTACCCTAGTCCAGTGGTTGGCAAACTGAGGCTCATGAGGCTCGCAAGCCGTGGTTTGCAGCTCTGTTGACTAAAGAGTTTGTCAACCACTGCTATAAGGCATTACCCTTACCCAGAAGTTTTGACTTCAGGTTAAAGACATTAGTACATTATTAAAATGTTTTTTAAGTGTTTTTCCCTAAGGGAGTGGTCGGCAAACTCAGTCAACAGAGTGGCAAACCGTGGCTCGCGAGCTGAGCCGCATGTGGCTTTCGAGCCGCAGTTTGCCAACCACTGCCCTAGTCGGTTTGGCTCAGTGGATAGAGCATTGGCCTGGGGACTGAAGGGTTCCTGGTTCAATTCCAGATAAGGGCACATGCCCAGGTTGAGGCCTCGATCCCCAGTAGGGGGTGTGCAGGAGGCAGTTGACCAATGATTCTCTCATCATTGATGTTTCACCTCTCCCTCCCTCTCCCTCTCTCTCTAAAATCAATAAAAATATATATATTTTTTAAAAAATGAAACCTCTGAGCATCCCAGCCAAAGTGATATTTTAACTCTACTTCTATAAATCATGATATTCTATATTTTCTTTATTTGGCAGCTCCTATTAGACCACGAGTTTAAATCTATCTTGTTTTCTTCTAAAGTATAATCATTGCTTTCACAGTGTCTGCACTCAGTAGGTATGAATGAATGAATCCTCTATAAAATCAAAAACTCATTGAGAAAGGGCTATCTCTACTAATTTTTATCTCCCATAGCCTCTTATAACAATTGTTAAGCACATTTTCTTAGGATGAGCAAAACAACTTATAGATTAAGAATTCTAGAAAACATTTCTAATACTTTCTTCACACTGTGAGATTTTTAATGTGATCAGACTACATAGTCAAAAATACATGTAGCCATCCTAGTGATATATGAAACTTAACTGGCTATCTGAAATGTACGGAACCAGCTGTAAACACTGACCTCACATACTGCAGAGGAAAAAAATACATAACTATGAACTCATGGCTATAAATAGAGCATGTTACAGCTATTCTGCAATAGCACCCCTACCTCAACCTCACAGTTAGTTGTACACAGCCCTGCAACTCCGGGTCTCAGTTCAATGCCATGAATTTATCAGCCATTTTACCATGGAAAATATTTATAATATTTTTTATCTTGTGTTATAAAAATATGAAGATTAGTGCCCCTAAATAATAAAGTTTATGAAGGTTTATTTCACATATTATAAAAATACCAAGGTTAATCTTTTTAATAAATCCATTAGAGCTTAATAGATTCTCTTAGCTTTAAATTTAAAAGTCTACTTTCTCTACATTTGGGTTCCAACACCATAGGGTTTGGAGGAACTCGATTCTCTCTCTCTCTGGATACAAATGCTCATCCCTAACAAACAATAGTATGGAATTATTAGCCAAAGATGGCATATGCGGTGTAGGGCATGTACTGGTTATTGGTGTTAATGGTAAAGGGCTGAGAAAGGAGTAAACTTGGTGTGACAGCAAGAAACTGCTGGTTACATAGGACCTTGAATGTTTGATGGATTGTGTAACTCTATACAACCTATTCCTATTGTCAGGCCAGACAGTGGAAAAAAGCGATGGTCCATGGTGGCAGAAACTCATCTTGCCATTGCATCTTAAAATACTGTACCATTTATCACTAAAGTCATTCTTTCAACAAAAATGTAGTAATTTTTGTACCTATTGTGAGATACATACTATTGTAGGCACTGTATTCATTTCAAAAACTATTCTATGCCCAGCTGGTGTGTCTCAGTGGTTGAGCATCAACCTATGAACCAGGAGGTCACAGTTCAAATCCCAGTCAGGGCACATGCCCGGGTTGCAGGCTCAATCCCCAGGAGAGGACATGCAGGAAGCAGCCAATCAATAATTCCCTCATCACTGATGTTTCTATCTCTCTCTTCCTCTCCTTCCTCTCTGAAATAATATATATATTAAAGAAAACTATTCTACATATTGCAGTGAAATTCAGTCAAGACTTCCAGGTAAAGTATATTCCTAAACATGTCACCTTCATGGGTACTGAACAAAGAAATCATTACTCAGAGCCTTTATTAAATAAGTTAGAGAGTGCCATTTAGTAATTGGAAGGGGGTGCAATACTTGCTTAAAGTCAGATGAAGTTATTTCCAAGTAAAAGCAACTCAAGAAAATAGTGACCTTTGGATGTGGTCTCATCTGAAATGAAGAAGTTCCCCATTATCAATTATTAAGGCAGATTAAAATGGACTAATAACAAAATTAATAAAGTTTAAGTATAATTAAGTTATGACAGGAAAAGTGTATTTTTGCACTCATTATACTTTGATTTTTCAAATGTTACTAACTACTTCTTTGGTCTACCTTGTTAATTTCTTTTCATTTTAACACATTCACCTTCTCTGTAACTCAGAAAGAACATATCAATAAAAATCTTTAAAACAACAGATGAAGGGCAAATATTGTTCACACACAACATGTTCAGTGACACTAAAAGTTTTACTGAGAACCAAATAATTTGGCTGAGAACCAAACGGCCAATAGCAACCAACAGAGTAAACTATTAAGGAAATATGCAACAGAAACAGTCTCAATGAGAGCAAATGATTTTACCTTAACAGAAAGGGAAAAAAATTTACTAGGATGTCAGCAAATTTAAAATGTCTGATTCTGGTTTCTGGCCCAAATGGTAGAATGGGTAAATGCAATACTCACACTGTCCCACAATCACATCCAAAATTACAACTAAACTACAGAATAACCATCATTCAGAACCACCTGAAATATAGGGAAGTCCTATAATCCTATCCTATATAATAAGAGGCTAATATGCAAATAGCCTGAATGGTGGAACAACCAAACAACGAGTCGCATGATGTGCGCTGACCACCAGGGGGCAGGCATTGGCAGCAGAGCATGGAACATGTTGGGCATCGGCCATGCGGGATGGTGGAGCAGGTGAGCAGGGGCAACAGACCAAGGCGGGGCGACAGTCACTGTCATTGGGGCAAGCTTCTAGTGGTTACTGAAAATTATTTGATTCCGAGAGCCATGGTCCCACCCGGCACTCACAACTGCTGCCGGCACTGGCCCCACTCACACCTGCTGCTGGTGCCCGGTGCCGGTCCTGATCACTTGGTACTGTCAATGGGTGCGAGAGGCAGCTGCCAGCCCCAATTGCCCCTGAGGGCTTCTCCACCTCCCCTTGCTCCTGAGGGGCAATCGGGGCAGCAGCCACTGTTTGCACCCACTGCTGGCAATGGCCCTAATCACTCCACACCATTAGCGGGTGTGAGCTGGACCAGCGCCATCAGTGCGTGGGAGCAGTCATGGTGGGAGCAGGGCTGCCGGCAGACCGGGGACTGGGGCCACGGTGGGAGGGGGCTGGAAGGGGCATGGAGGATGGGCCAAGACCCGCCCTTGTGCCCACCAAAGCCTCGTGGCCCACAGTTCAAGGTGCACGAATTTGTGTACTGGGCCCCTAGTTAAGAATATAAAGAAGGTAGGAGGGGCCTCAAAACGAGCCAACCCCACACCCACATATGGTGATTAAAAATCGGCAGAAATATCTCAGACTGTGGAGGTCCGCTCTGAAGATCAAGGAATCCCAACTTTCTCTTAGGGCCCACACACAGACTTGCTTGCTCTGAGCTTCAGCCCTGGGCAGCAGCTCAAAAAGCACCAGAGTCACATGGGGAGGAAGTGAATTGTCTGGCTTTGGGGCAAAGGTTGCAGGGGCAGCTTTGTCCCAGACGAAGTGCTGGCAGAGGCCATTGCTCCTACAGAGCTGACAAGCAGGTGCCATATCCGAGTCTCCATCAATCTGGCTCACAATGTTCACCCCATCCTTGTGATTCTGAGACCCTGCTCCACCCAACTTGCAGGCCCACACAAGATATTCCAGTGGCTTTTCCATGCAAATGACCTGTCTTGGCTCATGCTGTGAACTTTCCTAAAATCTCTCAAAGGTTCACAAACCCCAGACATGTAGCATTAAATACATATCTGTCAATAATTACTTTAAATACAAATGAATTAAATGCTGCAATGAAAAGACATATGGAAGCTGAATGGATAACAAAGCCCTTAGAAAAGCTGTCTACAAGAGACTCACTTCAGAAGGAAAGACACACAGACTGAAAGTAAAGGGATGAGAAAAGATATTTCATGAAAACGGAAACAAACAGAAAAAACAACAACACTAGGATAACAATATTCATATCAGACAAAATATACTTCAAAACAGAGGCTATAACAAGAAACAAAAAAAGACCCAGCAACTCCACTTCTGGGCATGTATCCAAAGAAAGCCAAAACACTAAATAAAAAAGACATATACATCCATATATTCATTGCAGCATTATTTACAATAACCAAGATACGGGTAACCTAAGTGTCCATCTACAAATGAAAAGATAAATAAATGGTGCATACATACCATGAAGTACATATGACTCAGCCAAAAAAAAAAAGAAAGAAAGAAATCTTGCCTACTGCAGCAACATGTATGCTGAGTGAAATAAGACAAGCAGAGAAAGACAAATGCCACATGATTTCACTTATATGTAGAATCTTAAAATCAAAGAAAAAATTATCAAGCAGACCAGAAAGAAATTCACAATTACAGAGAACATTTAGATGGTTGCCAGATGGAAGTGGTGTTGGAGAATGGGTAAAAAGGTGAAGAGATTAAGAAAAATAAATTGGTAGTTACAGAATAGTATGAGGATGTAAAGTATAGCACAGGGAATATAGTTAACGATACTGTAATAACTTTGTATGCTGTCAGATGGGTGCTAGATTTATCAGTGTGATCACTTTGTAAGTTATATAAATGTCTAATCACTGGGTCGTATACCTGAATCTAATATAATATTTTATGTTAACTGTAATTGAAAAATAAAAAATTATTTTAAAAAAATGTCTAATTCTAAAACTGTAAAATCTAACATCAGAATTGCCGTAAGTCTTTTCCATACATTCTTATAGGTCTTAATTTTTTCAAGTATAGAAGCAGTTGAATGGCTCCAGTTTTATTAAATTTCATATATTTTCCATGAAGATAGCACACTGTTATTCTCTATGTTACTGAACTAGGTCTTCTTAGTTTGGAATTTTAGGTATATAATTACATTTTTAATGGTAGATTTCTCCATGGACCCCCAAGCATGAGTCACAAGAAAGAATGTAGCAACACACAAAGCACAGTTCTGGAGAACCAGTGGCTAAATAACAAATCAAATAAATGGTGTGAACTCAATGGAAAATATCAAGGTCAGCTACTAGAAACGTATGTTAATATAAAAACAGTGTCCAGCACAGTCATTAAGAGTAGGCTTTGAATAGATCTTTCACTTGGATCCTATACCACTAGACTGTATTACCTTGGGAAAATCACTTCACCAAATTAAACTTAAATTTCTTATATATACAGTGAGGATAATAATCCTAATGTGGGAATTAATAAATAATGTATGTAAATTATTCTTGTGTCTTCCACACAATTAAGGTTAATCGACAAATAATTACTGACTGCTTTACAATTCCAATACAGTGGCTCTGAACCTATAAAATGCACATATAGTTCAATATATTCTAATAGTTATTATCATGCCATGGGGCAGAAGTTATGGCATTAAAGTCAAGGTGAAGTGAAAGTGAAACCCAGAATCATGAACTACAGCCAGAAAGTAACTAAGGTAAATAAAGCAACAAGAACAGATTCATAGGGGAAATGTGAAGTGACCCAATTGCGTTTCTAGAATGAAGCTGCTTTAAAAGTTAAAGCCAGATACATGAAGTTTGGGTTGTGCTCCAATTCATTTAATAGCACCAAATGAGTTTATTGAGAGCCCGCTGTGTGAAAAGCATTATTTTATTTTACATTTTTTCTTTTTTTTCCTTTTTTTAAAAATTAATAAATCTTTATTGTTCAGATTATTACAATCGTTCCTCTCCCCCCCACCCCATCACTCCCCACCATCCGGTTCCCACCCCACCCTCTGCCCTTACCTCCCCCGCACTGTCCTCATCCATAGGTGTACGATTTTTGTCCAGTCTCTTCCCACACCCCCCACACCCCTTTCCCCCGAGAATTATCAGTCCACTCTCTTTATATGCCCCTAATTCTATTATATTCACCGATTTATTCTGTTCATCAGACTTTTTATTCATTTGATTTTTAGATTCACTTGTTGATAGACATGTATTTGTTGTTCATAATTTTTATCTTTACCTTTTTCTTCTTCTTCCTCTTCTTAAAGAATACCTTTCAGCATTTCATATAATACTGGTTTGGTGGTGATGAACTCCTTTAGCTTTTTCTTATCTGTAAAGCTCTTTATCTGCCCTTCAATTCTGAATGATAGCTTTGCTGGGTAGAGTAATCTTGGTTGTAGGTTCTTGCTATTCATCACTTTGAATATTTCTTGCCCCTCCCATCTGGCCTGCATAATTTCTGTTGAGAAATCAGCTGACAATCATATGGGTGCTCTCTTGTAGGTAACTAACTGTTTTTGTCTTGCTGCTTTTAATATTCTGTCTTTTGCTCTTGGCATTTTAATTATGATGTGTCTTGGTGTGGTCCTCTTTGGATTCCTTTTGTTTGGGGTTCTCTGCACTTCCTGTACTTGTAAGTCTATTTCTTTCACCAGGCGGGGGAAGTTTTCAGTCATTATTTCTTCAAATAGGTTTTCAGTATCTTGCTCTCTCTCTTCTTCTGGCACCCTCATAATTCAGATGTTGGTATGCTTGAGGTTGTCCCAGAGGCTCCTTACATTACCTTCAAGTTTTTTGATTCTTTTTTCTTTTTGCTTTTCTGGTTGTTTTTTGCTTCTTTGTATTTCTAATCTGTGACTTGATTCTTGTGGTCCTCTAGTCTGCTGTTAGGTCTCTGTATAATATTTCTTATTTCAGTCAGTGTATGTTTAATGTCTAGTTGGTCCCTTTTCAAATACTTGAGGGTATCGCTAAATTTATTGGCCTTTTCTAGGAAATTCTTGAAAAACCTTTTAACCGTGGTTTTGAACTCTATATCCAGTCATTTGTTTTCCTCCATTTCTTTCATTTGTGATCTGTTTGTCTCTGCATTTTCACTGCTTCCCTGAGTTGGTAGAGTAGCTTTGTGTGGTAGGTGTCCTCTAGGGCACAGTGGCTCAGCCTCCCCAGTTTCCTGAGGTGGACACACTTGGTGCACCCCTTTGTGGACTGTGTACACAGCCTTGTTGTAGTTAAGTCTTGATTGTTGTTGGTATCACTGGGAAGAATTGACCTCCAGGCCAACTGGCTGTGAGGATCAGCTGTGTCTATGCTGGGAGAACTTCTGTGCTGGAGACACCCTTATGAGACAAGACTTGCAAAATTGCAAAAGCCTCTGTACTCAACTTGGATGGGGCCGAGTCTCAGGGCAGAGCAGACAGCCTTGGCTTCCCATCAGCCCTGCCCTGTGAGGCCCCTATGTCTCAGTGTCCTGTGGTAATCGCTACAAGCACCTCTGAGAGAAAGCCACCCTCGAGTTTCACCTGCTGCCAGACAGTCCAGTTTCTCCCCGAACCAGTCTGGGTTCCCAGAAACTCTCCCGGAATTGGAGTTCAGCACAGTCGGGAGCATCCGTCTCCCTCCAGCTTTAGAAAGCCAGCCACCACTCGGCCGCCTGTGCACTCAGCAAGTCAGTCCTTTCTGCACACACGCACATGTATCTGGACCTCTGCCTCCCGCAGCTCCCCTGAGTCTCAGTGTGCCTTCTCTTTTCCTGACAGTCCAGATTTCCCCCAATGAGTCTGGGTTCCCAGAGTCTCTCCTGGGACTGGAGTTCAGCGCGGTCGGGAGCTTCCGTCTCCCTCCTGCTTGGGAAAACCAGCCACGCACTCAGCCGCCCATGCACTCAGCCGCCCGTCCTCTCCGTGAGAGTCTCCATACCTCAGCCTTTTGCAGCTCCTCTGAGTCTCAATGTGCTTTCCTCTTTTCTTCTAGTTGTAAAATTTCCACTCAGCCAGCTTTCCTATGGTTATGGATGGTGTCCGTTTTGTCTTTTATTTTTTTCCCTAACTTTTATTTTTTTATTTTATTTTTCTTATAAATCTTTATTGTTCAGATTATTACAGGTGTTCGACTTTTTTTCCCCCCCATAGCTCCCCTCCACCTGATTCCCCACCCCACCCCATGCCCTTACCCCCCGCCACTGTCTTCATCCACAGGAGTAAGATTTTTGTCCAATCTCTTCCCGCACCCCTCACACTTGCTTCCCGTGAGAATCGTCAGTCCACTCCCTTTCTATGTCCCTGATTCTATTATATTCACCAGTCCATTCTGTTCTTCAGATTTTTTATTCACTTGATTTTTAGATTCACTTGTTGGTAGGTATGTATTTGATGTCATTTTGTTGTTCATAATTTTTATCTTTACTTTTTTCTTCTTCTTCCTCTTCTTAAAGAATACCCTTCAGCATTTCATGTAATCCTGGTTTGGTGGCGATGAACTCCTTTAGCTTTTTCTTGTCTGTGAAGCTCTTTATCTGACCTTCAACTCTGAATGATAGCTTTGCTGGGTAGAGTAATCTTGGTTGTAGGTTCTTGCTGTTCATCACTTTGAATATTTCTTGCCACTCCCTTCTGGCCTGCATAGTTTCTGTTGAGAAATCAGCTGACAGTCGTATGGGTACTCCCTTGTAGGTAATTAACTGTTTTTGTCTTGCTGCTTTTAATATTCTTTGTCTTTTGCCCTTGGCATTTTAATTATGATGTGTCTTGGTGTGGTCCTCTTTCGGTTCCTCTTGTATGGGGTTCTGTGTGCTTCCTGAACTTGTAAGTCTATTTCTTTCACCAGATAGGGAAAGTTTTCTGTCATTATTTCTTCTAATAGGTTTTCAATATTTTGCTCTCTCCCTTCTTCTGGCACCCCAAAAATTTGGATGTTGGTTCGCTTGAAGTTGTCCCAGAGGCTCCTTACACTACTTCGTATTTTTGGATTCTTTTTTCATGTTGGATGTTTTTTGTTTCCACATATTTCAGATCTTTGGTTTGATTCTTGGGGTACGTTGATCTACAGTTGAGTTTCTGTATATTTTTTATTTCAGACAGTGTATGCTTCATTTCTGACTGATCCTTTTCCATTTTTTTGGCATTCTCATTAAGATCCTTGAAGGTCTTACTAAGCTCCTCAGAAGTGTCAACAAGTTTCTCAGCGGTTTTTAGAAGATTCTTGAGTAACCTTATACATGTGGTTCTGAACTCTATGTCATCCAGTAGTTTGCTTTCCTCTGTTTCTTTCATTCGTGACATGTTTCTTTGTTTCTGCATTTTGGCTGCTTCCCTGTGTTGATGGAGTGGCTTTGTGTGGTAGGTGACCTATAGGGGGCAGTAGCTCAGCCTCCCCAATCACCTGATGTGGATGCTCTTGGTACACCCCTTTGTGGGCTGAGTGCAAAGTCTTGGTGTAGTTAAGCCTGAATTGCTGTTGGTACGCTGGGAGGAATTGACCTCCAGGCCAATTAGCTGTGAGCACTCCCTGTGTCTATAATGGAAGAACTGCTGTGCTGGAGACACGCAGGAGTTGTTTCAGTGGGGCTTCGGTGCTCACTGAGTTTGCCTCTTGAATGTGTCACTTATGGATGTGAGGAGTTGAAATCTGGTGTCTCACACTGACCACTAGGTACACTGGCTTCTGGATCTCCAATGGGGTGCAGGTCAGCTACTGTCTGAGGCCACTCAGCAGGAGCTACAGTGAGAGCTGCAGTTTTCTCCTCTTTGCTTGGGGTTTGGAGGTTTTGGAGCTGTCTGACCCAGGCTGCAAGTTTGCTAGGTTAAGCTGCGATAGGGCAGGCTTTTCTTATGCTAACTCGGTTGCTTGGAGCTTGGGTGGGTTTGTAGGTTGTGCAGGGCGGGGCCTCAGGGTGTCACTAGGTTAGGGCGTGGCAAACAGCAATGGCTGCTAGTTAGCCGGCTCTGTGTCCCCAAAGGCATCCACAAGTCCCGTGCCCCAGTTCAGTAAACAATTATTCCTGCACGCAGCTCTGCAAGCAAGCCACCCTCGCTGGCAGACAGTCCAGCTTCTCCCCGTAGGAGTTTGGGTCCCCCGCGTCTCCCCAGAGACTGGATTTCAGAGTAATCGGGGGCTTGTCTCCGTTCGGGTTGAAAAAAGCAATGCACCCAGTCGCCCGTAGCCTGCCCGGATCACGCGCCTCCGTACCTCAGCTTTTCAGCGCTCGTGCACGTCTCAAAGCTCTTTTCTCTTTCCTTCTAGTTGTAGAACTTCCACTCAGCCAGCTTTCCCGTGGTTCTGGGTGATAGACGTTTTGTCTTTTAGTTGCAGTTTAAATTGTTGTGGGAGGCAGCAGTTTAGGTGTTTACCTACGCCGCCATCTTGGATTCCTGCCCGTTTTGTCTTTTAGTTGTAGTTTTGATATTGTTGTGCGAGGCAAGAGTTTAGGTGTTTACCTATGCCGCCATTTTGGTTTCTGTGAAAAGCATTACTTTAGACCACATACATTTTTATTTTTTTTTTAAGTGTATCTTTATTGATTTCAGAGAGGAAGGAAAAGGGAGAGAGAATCACTGATCAGCTGCCTCCTGCAGGAATGGGGAGCGATTCTGAAACCCAGGCATGTGCCCTGACCGGGAATCAAACCATGATCTCCTGATTCATAGGTCAATGCTCAACCACTGAGCAACACAACCAGGCTAGACCCTATACATTTTTTAAAAAATACTAGTGCAAAATGGAGGTCTTGCTCTCAACAGTAAATGTAGAAAAGTGGACAATAAGACATATAAACATCAACTGCTCCAGTTATCTAATACTTTGTAACCACCTCAAAGCTGTCAGTAGCTTAAAAGAACACATTTTGATCACAAATATTCAATCTAGCAGGGCTAGCTTATTTCTATACATCTTTGGCTAGGAATTTGTAAAGCAGAAGGCTGTTTCACTCACCCATCTGGTGCCTGGGAAAACGCGAAAGGCCGGGCCGGGGAAAGATGGGCTACTCAGGAATCTTAACCTATCTCTATATTGTCCTTTCACATGGTCTCACCAACCTGGAGGCTTTACCATACCCAGACTTCTTAAATGGCAGGTCAGGGCAACAAAGGTCTGTGTCCTGAAAAAGGGAACAAGAAAATATTAACTGTATGATTTTTAAACATAGTCTTCGAAGTCATGCAACATCACTTCCATCTCCTTTTGATTGTTAGAAGCCAGTCATTAAGGTTCACCCATATCAAAGGAAGAGCAATTAGACTCCACTTTTTGTGGAAGGAGAGGCAAAAAAATTGCAAACATAACTTCTTGGCCTCAAATTAATTACATTCCTTTCATGCAAAATACACTGCCCACTTCCCAAAATAACCCCACATCTGCAAAAGTCTCACCTATCATGGCACCAGACATAGGTTCAAAGTCCAGAATCACATTCACATGTGAGTGAATGAGCCTCTTCAGAGGCTGTTTATCAAGTATAGCTCCTCTAATACAGCTCTTTTTAATATGAAGACCTGGTGAAATAGAGATAAGTTATATGTCCTCTGCATACCAACATTCAATGGTGAAAAAGATATAATTATCATAGACTTCTCCACTGAAATGAGAGAAGAGAGAGGCACACAGGAGTCACCAATCCATAACAATTCTGAAGTTCAGCCATTTGCACATACTGATGGTTCTCTGACTCAGACCTGAGGCCTGGAATTGCAGCATAGCATCTCTATGGGTCTACCCTCTGAGCTCATGGTTCCACCCCCTTAAGTCATTCTTTTCCATTAAAAAAATTGCCAATGTTTTTAGGTAAGTAGTTTTACCAGCCTGCTTCCTGCCAGTAGTACTTCAAAAGTCCAAAGACCTCTTTTCATATTGTAATGGCTTTGTCCCTTTTAATTCAAGCAGGTACTGTTTCTGCAAGTACACTTCTCTTAAAACTGTGTGGGTCTCTTATGAATCATACTGGAGTTCAACCAATTAGAAAAAAAGCCATACCCAAAAAATTCAAAATTGGTTTCCTTAAAAGCACCTATTATTGAACATGGACAATTTGCAATGCATGATCTTTAAGGACCTTAGAGGTATTTATCTGAGATACCATCACAAATCTTTGAGGTCTTGGCAGCACTCTAAACTCTTGATATCACCTAACGTTTATGAAGTCTTTGCAGATAATGGACTCCCCTGACGTTATCTTTGTTCCCTAATTTTCCTGACAGTGTCCCGGAATTAATCTTTGTCCAAACTCTTTTCATACTTTCACTTAACACAGTCATATTGCATTTTATTACAGGCAGCTAGAAGAAGCCAGGTGGCATCATCAAGTGCATGTAGCTTGGGATGTGATCTCAAGAAACACTGCTATGGAACTGAAGATGTGAGACAGGAAAGGAAGAAAGCTAATAAGGGCTTTATTACCAAGTGACGACTCTACACAACAGAAGCTTAATTTTTCTGAGGAACTCTGTAAGAACAGCTGCTGTTAAGCACAGATTCCTGAGCCCCATTCCCAGAGATTCTGATTCAACAGTTTTAGGGCCAGTGTTGTAGAACATGCTTCTGGGGGAAGTATTTCTATCCAAGAGACAGGGGACTGGGGTATTTATCCACCAACTCCAATTTGTCACTGCTTTAGGTCAATGGAGGGAAAAAAAGGAGATATATGTACTACTATATGTAATACTTTATTTTTTTTTCTTTTAATTTTTTAAATAAATCTTTATTGTTCAGATTACAGGTGTTTCTCTCCCCCCCCCCAATAGTTCCCCTCCACCTGATTTCCCCCACCCCTACCCCATGCCCTTACCCCCACCACTGTCTTCATCCATAGGAGTACGATTTTTGTCCAATCTCTTCCCGCACCCCTCACACCCGCTTCCCCCTGAGAATTGTCAGTCCACTTCCTTTCTATGTCCCTGATTCTATTATATTCACCAGTCCATTCTGTTCAGATTTTTTATTCACTTGATTTTTAGATTCACTTGTTGGTAGGCATGTATTTGATGTCATTTTGTTGTTCATAATTTTCATCTTTACCTTTTTCTTCTTCTTCCTCTTCTTAAAGAATGCCCTTCAGCATTCATGTAATCCTGTTTTGGTGGTGATGAACTCCTTTAGCTTTTTCTTATCTGTGAAGCTCTTTATCTGACCTTCAACTCTGAATGATAGTTTTGCTGGGTAATCTTGATTGTAGTTTCTCGCTGTTCATCACTTTGAATATTTCTTGCCACTCCCTTCTGGCCTGCATAGTTTCTGCCAAAAAATCAGCTGACAGTCATATGGGTACTCCCTTGTAAGTAACTAACCGTTTTTCTCTTGCTACTTTCAAGATTCTCTTTTGCCCTTGGCATTTTACTTATAATGTGTCTTGGTGTGGTCCTCTTTGGATTCCTCTTGTATGGGGTTCTGTGCGCTTCCTGAACTTGGAAGTCTATTTCTTTCACCAGGTAGGGAAAGTTTTCTGTCATTATTTCTTCTAATAGGTTTTCAGTATTTTGCTCTCTCTCTTCTTCTGGCACCTCAAAAATTCGGATGTTGGTACACTTAAAGTTGCTCCAGAGGCTCCTTACACTATCTTCATATTTTTGGATTCTTTTTTCTTTTTGTTTTTCTGGTTGGGTGTTTTCTGTTTCCTCATATTTCAGATCTTTGGTTTGATTCTTGGGATACGTTGATCTACAGTTGAGTTTCTGTATATTCTTTATTTTAGACAGTGTATGCTTCATTTCTGACTGGTCCTTTTCCATTTTTTTTTTTTTTTAGCATTCTCATTAAGATCCTTAAGGGTCTCATCAAGTTTCTCAGCGGTTTTTAGAAGATTCTTGAGTAACCTTATAAATGTGGTTCTGAACTCTATGTTGTCCAGTAGTTTGCTTTCCTTCCTTTCTTTCATTCCAGATGTATGTACTGCTATATGTATTACTTTAAACAATAAAATAAAATAAAATAAAATAAAATAAAATAAAATAAAATAAAATAAAGACTGCTCTCGAACAGCATTTACTTCCAGGTGTGTCCTGCCTGCCTGTGCATAGGCAGAGCAGGTGTCTGCAGCCCAGAGAAACCCCAAAGGAAATAGCAAAGGTACTAGCAGTTGGAAATCAGGCTGGCATGTATTAAAATGATACAGGCCAAGGAAATATTAGCAGAGCACTGACAGCATTTGCTACACTGCTGTATGTGGTGTCATGGGGAAAATAACCATTAACCAAGAAATTACATGAATAAATTACAATTATGGCAAGTGCTATAAAAGTAAATTACACAAGACTATCTCTAATGATAGCCTCATATTATTTCAGACAGCAACTTTCTAGAGTAGTTGATGCTGACCAAAATAATGCACCAACTCCACTACTGAATGTACAGTATCTTATTTGAAGCCACTGTGATTGGCAGTTTACATTACAAATGTGTGCAGAATCATTATTAAGTTTTCCATTTTGTTTCATTTGGATAAAACTTAGCCAGGATTTACTTTGTTTTATAAACCTTAAATTGCAAATATGGAAAGAAAGCTGTTTCAATTAATTTTTTTCATTAAATGGTTTCACCAAGAGAAAAGCTAAACCAGTATTATACTTGAGAAGTATGTTATAATCTATTCTATTATATGAAATGTCTTCTTTATTTTGTAATTCTATACTTACTTTCCTATAAATATATTTTAAATATATTTAACTCTTAAAGCACCTAAAGAGTTAGTAACTATAAAGTTAGGTAGGGAACAGTCCACAAAATTACCCTTTTCAAGGGTCCCAAGAGCAGCCTCAGATTTGATAATTGCTGGAAAGACTCAGAATTCACTGAAAGCTATTATACTCTCAGCTAAGGTTTATGACAGGAAAAGGACCCAGACTAAAACCAGACTATGTAAAAACCACATAGGGCAGAGTCTAGGAAAGTAATTAATAGAGAGCTTCCACTTGTCCCCTTCTGTGGAGGCATGGACAGTTACTTTCCTGGTATCAATGTGTAACAACACAGAGAATATTGCCAACCAGGGAGCTCACCTGAGCCTTGGTGTCGTCTTTATTGGAGTTCCATCACAGTGGCATGGTTGACTGCCCAGGTGGCTGATCAGAGTTTCTAGCCCCTTAAGGAAGTTGAGATGATACTGCTTGTCTCAGTCCCATCCTAAATCACATTGTTATTCTCTGGCCTGACCCAATAGTCCCAGACAAACAAAGACACTTCTATCAGGCATGACATTTCAAGGGCTTAAGAGATTACCTCCCCAAAGCCAAGGGCAAAGGTTAGACCTCTTTCTGGGCAAGTTTAAATTCTTTACTACACTGCATCTTATTTACCCTGTACGGTCAATGCACTAAAGTCCTGATATTCTCTTCACCTTACTGAGTTTAACTTCCAAATTATAATAATAACTATATGTGGGCTTTTGAAATAAAATGTGCTTTCAATACTGCTAGACTTAGGCAATTATTTAGGGAAAAATAAGTTTATTTACTATTTGAAGCCAACCAAAAATTCATAGCTCAATCTTATTCTAATATCTTTTGTCTATACATTGGTCTTCATTGCTATGTTATTTTGTGCTTTTGCAAAATAATGCTCAGAATAATCAATCCATGATGGAATACCTTTCGTTTAATATCAGCATGAAAATCTGGCCTTTTGAAAAACTATATATGTAGAGCAGATAATTATATTCTCCTTTCACAAGATGATTACTATACTTGAAGAAAATTATTTGAGCTCATTGTGCTTTCTGAAGCAGCAAAATTAACTTCCTTAAACTAGCTAAAAACCTAAAGACTGCTACTGTTTAAACATTAGCTGTTGATGTTTCTAAATCATTATGCTTTAGATAAGTTCTGCAACACAAATCATTGAGTGATATGTAGGCCTGTAAAAATGCAGTATCTAATTATCATTTTCATTAAAGGCACAGAAATGCCTAACAACTTTCTTTTTGGTTCAGTTAAATATCAGAATACCCCCTGCTGGGCTCTTTGTAATATATCCATACAAATAACAATTTTAGAATACAAACATTAAAAATCTTGACACAAAAAATAAATACAATTGTGGAAACAAAGCCTACATTTTATAAATGAGAAATCCTAATACAATATTTATGGGGGGATAAACCTTAGCTATTTTAAAATTAGTGAACATAAATCATTTTTCCAATGTTGAACAGTTTTTTAATAAAAGCATTGACACTTTTTTTAATCTTGAAGAGAATTAACATTTTTCTTAGTAGACATGTACCCACAAAAATGTTATCTAAACAAAACAGAAAATATATTTTATCTAAAAATTAATGCCAGAATTCTTAGTGAGGGTACAATATGTAAGATAGTAGCTTAAAAAATTATTATAATAAGGTTATAAAATATATTTGATATTATTGGTATTATTTTCTGTCTGAAAATCTTGGAAGAGAACGTTTTTGCTAAATATGTGACTGCACTAAATTTTAAAAGTGCACAAGGAAGGAAGCAATTAAAACATTTTTAATCCATAAATACAAGCAAATAATATAATGAATAATCACCATAAGAATGATAAATTTATATATTTTTCTATAAACTTAGATATATTAAAGCTATTAAAGAAATATCTATGTAAATTTATATTAAAATGTTTTAAAACAAACCATAAATATATCCTCTGAATATGTTTACCTTGTGTTCAGCTACATTTTCTCATTCCATACTATGTTGATGAAATTCTGAACATTAAGTGAAATGCTAAATCAGGGATAGATTTTAGAATTTTAGTTGTTCTTAAGGGTTTCCTGCCCTCCAGTGGTATCTGCCTTAATATTTTCACTGCACCTTTCAACATTACAAAGAGAAGACTCATTACTTCTACATTTACACTGTGAAATTAGATCACACTGTATGGCAGCATCTAATCTTTCTTTCATTACAGGTTCACTCTCTGTTTGTACCCAGGCATCACATCTCACAAACTGTACAGTGCAGCTATTACTGGTTTGGTCTTGTGAAACATGTGTTGAATTACACTGAGACTGTGCAGACTGATGTGTGTTATTTTTCATTGAGACCTGGTAAAAATTTTCATTTTGTTTATGAATTTTGTCATTGCTTTTAATAATCATATCAAGTGGAAATTCTGGCATCCTTTCCAAATAAAAATTATTAGTTGTTTCTTCAGTTTTGATGGATCTCCTACTTGAATCTTCCATTTGCTGTAATGTTTGATCTTCATCATCAGATGGCTAAAAAAAATTTAGTAATTTTTCTGTAAATGATGCTTAAATTTAAAAAAAATCATTCAATCACTTCAAAGCACCAATTCATAGTATAAAAAATTTCAAAACACAGAAGAGACTTTTGCAAATCAAGACGGATATTGCATTTTTAAAAATCAAGGTTATGAAATTTTAAAATAGCAAGAACAATAATAATCCTTGTAGTAAAAATACAAATGAGTTAAAAAAGATAAAGGAATTTTGTCTTATGCTACATCATCCCCCTACCCTTCCACGCAGAGGAAATAGTATACAGCATAATCTTCAACCACTTAAAAGAGTGGGGTAGAAGTAATAATTTTGAAATAAATAGCTAGCACATAAAGCTTTTATTATTCACTCACTGACTTAGCAAGTAAAAAATATCGATATTGTACTTTTTATGGACCTGTTCTCATAAAACATATAACTTAAGGAGAATTATCAACTAACAGGAAATCAAATAGCTAAAAGAAAAGTTAAATAGCAATAAATATTATAACTTATATAAAAAGTTAAATTTCAAGAACTTTTTACAGGCCTAGATCTCAATTTACTAGCTTGAACCTTTCAACTTCATGAAAAATTTATCTTTTAATTACTTGTCTTTTTATGAAAATCTTGTATAAAATTATTTATTATTCAAGCTGGGAAAAAAAAGCAAAGTTAACATAAAAAAACTAAAATGCCTGAACTGATTGGCACTGAAATAGAAAAAGCAAGCCCAAGAAATAGCATTGAGATTGGCTGGCACAAATTAGAGAAAACAACCTCAATAAATGTATTTATTCAAGAATGAATATTCATTAGCATCTGCAATGTGAATGGAGCAGATATGATAGCTACCCTCTTACAGCAATAATTCTCATGGGTAGAAATTACATTAATCAAATAATCATACACACCTATGTTTAATTACAAACTGAGACATACACTAGGAAGAACAAATATGAAGCATTTTGAGAGCATAACTGAGGGGCCTAATTTACACTGAGGAACCAAGAAGGGACTTTAGAAGATGTGGCATACTTAAGCTAAGACCTACTGGATGAATAAAAGTAAAGTAGAGGAAACAGGACACATAAGAGATTAACCAAAGATCTTATATGCATTTATGCGTTACCTATGGACACAGACAATAGGGTGGTGAAGCCCTGGGGTGGGGCAGGAACCAGGTGAAGGAGAGAAAAAGAGGACATCTGTAATACTCTCAACAATAAAGATTTTAA
This sequence comes from Corynorhinus townsendii, assembly GCA_026230045.1. Taxonomy (NCBI): domain Eukaryota; kingdom Metazoa; phylum Chordata; class Mammalia; order Chiroptera; family Vespertilionidae; genus Corynorhinus; species Corynorhinus townsendii. The sequence continues at coordinate 178,261,756 of JAPDVU010000003.1, forward strand.
AAATAAGTAAAAATAAAATATATTAAAGAAGAAAAAGAAAGATGGAAGCATTAATGAAGTAGATTTCCACTTATACATGTGACTTAAGAGAAATGCAGCATTCCCACTCAGAAAATGACATCACTCCAATTATTCATATAAGCCTTGAGACTTTCTTTTCGTATGTATTCTTGGTTGTTTTAGGGTTTCAATTATTGTGAGTAGATTATTTTAAAAACCGTTTAAAATAAACACAACTTTATTATACACACACACACATCTTGATAAGAATGGCTTTTGTAAATAACAATGAACACATTCATCACTGTTATAAATGTGAATAAATTATGCTCATTTACATTTTAACTTTATATCTCATATTCTTACATTTTTAAATTTTTGTTTACATTTATTTCTACAATTTATTAGTACAACTACTTTTTTCAGAATGTAAAATGAGAAATATAAATAACTCAAGATTGTAGAGCATACATTAATAACTTCCCAAAAGGTAGGGTGGCATAACTTACCATCTCCGAACTAGAACTGAAACAACTATCTGTTGGCCCTGGAGAGTAACTGGAAGATTGACTACTTTGTGAAGAATCATTATCTGAAAATAAAGGTTTAATTTATGAAGAATGGTATTTATTAATACTCTAGAAAATATATACATAAGCAGAATATATTTACTGGTGAACTTAAGTTTAGCTAACACACTACAGAGCATTTGCAAAATTAAAGTTAACATTTTGGGCACTTGTCAGCTTGTGTTTCTGTCAGATATTATGAGTTTATTCTATACTTAAAAAGAGTTGTTCTCTACAAATAAAATAATAGTACATACACAAGGAAAGAAATGAGTAAAGCGAAATAGATTGCATTTTTTTCTAATACATGAACCATTTTTCATAAATAAAGTGTCAACCTGCAGGAAGGAGGAATAAGTCAAGTTTTAAGTACCAAGTCGCCAGATATTTGCTAATATAGTAAACTAGTAGCCCTGCACACGAATAGGTGCGCCAATAGGTCGCTGCCGCTCTCCTGTAGCTCTCTGCCCGCTGCCCCTCCCTCCTGTAGCTCCCCCTGTTGCCCCCCTCATAGTTTGCTGCCCTTGCCCCCTCCTGTAGCTCTCCACCGCCCACTTATAGTTCGCTGCCCCACCCTCCTGCAGATCTGTGATCTGGTCTTTACGCAGCCGGTCATTACGCCTCAGGGCGTAATGGGTAATTAGCATATTCCTCTCTTATTATATAGGATATTATATAGGCTGAAGCTTCATTGTACAATCTAAACTGTATGAAAAAAATGATTCAAAGCATCCAATATGATATTCTTTCATTATTGCTTACTGTGTTCAATTATGATCATAAGTAAAGTTTAAAAATGGACCCAACGACGCATAAATACTATAGATCAGCAGTAGCTTAACCACTCCTCTCCTTGTTTGTAAAAATGGATTTGTCATAAAGAACAGCCAAAGGTGCCCAGCCAGAGTGGCTCAGTTGAGCATTGTCCTGTGCACCAAACGGTTGATGGGCTTTGTCAGGCAGTTAATTAATTAATTAATAATGTTATTTTTCTGGGTTTTGTAGTTGTGGTATTTATCAGTATAACACTTTTATTTTCTTGTGGCTAATTTTCTTATTCTGATTAAACATACAATTTGTATCAAAAAAATGCAAAGGGAGGTGTAACTCTTTTTAAACATACTTTAAAATACTAGTGTAATCATAACAAAAATTCTAGTACGGTATTAGCACATGAAAATTAGGAAAGACCAATGGAAGAGTAAAGAAAGCACCAGACCAGATCCAGTATACATGGAAAGTTAGCACATAATAAAGGTGGTATCATAAACACCTAGGGAAAAGATGCATTTTAAAACTTGAATCAGCCCTAGCTGATTGGGCTCAGCGGACAGAGTGTTGGCCTGCAGACCTAAGGGTCCAGGGTTCGATTCCAGTCAAGGGCACGTGCCTCAGTTGCAGACTCCTCCCCAGCCCAGGCCCTGGTCAGGGCGTGTGGAGGAAGCAACCAATCGATGTGTTTCTCTTACATCAATATTTCTCTCTGTCTTTCCCTCTCTCGTCCACTCTATCTAAAAATCAATGGAAAAATATCCCCAGGTGAGGATTTAAAAAATTTGAATCAGTGTTTACCACCTAACATCTAATCTCCTTCCATCACCATATACATATTTGACCACTTTATCCTTTACTTACACAATGCAATATACAGATGATGTGTCATTTGAAACCTATATAATTTTATTAACCATTGTCACCCCTATAAATTTAATAAAAGATAAATAAAAATAAGATGGGCTTCTTTTAGGCAAAAAAATTAAACAAACTTGAATCAATACAAATTTAACAGCTTAAATCAGGATAAACTCCAAATGGGTTAAAGATTTAAATGAAAAAATATAAAATCATATTAATACCAGAAGAAAATATAAGTGAATTTAGCCTGAGTGTAGAGCAAAGTATAAAAAGATTGATGAAATTAACTGCATAAAAACAGTGTCTTTTGCAAAACAAAAAAACACTACAAGCAAAGTAAAAACCAAAAACCAATAACAAAGTAGGAGAAAATATTTGTGACATTTCACAAAAATCTAAATCTCTTTAATATATTAAGAATTCTTAAATACCAAGAAAAAAGCCTAAAACTCAATTGGTAAAAAGATATAAATGGAGAGTTCGTGGAAAAAGAAATGCAAATAGCCAATAGACATTTTTTAAATGGGTTTTGTGATTGTGGTGTTTATCAGTGTAACACTTTATTTTCTATATAAAAATGCTGGGCTTCACTCAGACAGAATACAAACTCAAACTTACATGTTTGTAAGATTCACAAAAATTCCTAAATTTGACCACAATCCCTCTTGCTGAGGTTATGGAGTAAAAGGCACAGTTCTGGTGGAACTGCTAAATGGTACAACAGGGAATTTGGAAAAATCCACTTACAAACACTGTACAAGATTAAAAATGGCAGCAGAGTAGGAGGGTGCTGTGCGGACATGCTCCCAGGAACAAGCTGGAATTACAACTGAAATATGTAAAGGCTTCCTGAATAATCAACGGAAAACTCACAGGAGAGAACCCTGATACCCAAGGACCGAAGGTGGAGACCACCTCCAGACTGGTAGGAGAGGCAGAGGCGCGAAAGGACTGGCCAGGCACCCATAGACAGCAACTGAAGTCCCAGAGAGATATCTCATCAGGGGGGTTTGCGGGGGAGGGAGCCACTGAGAACTCTGGGATCTAATTCCAAAGCTGGGCTCCCCAGCAGAGACCACCAAACTGAGCAGGGTACCCACATAACATCTAGCTGTGAAAAACAGTGGGGTGCTGTGTGCCACCAAGTGGCAGCTGAAAGTTCGGGCACCCTCTTAAAGGGCCAATGCACAAAAATTCCCTGTGGAGCTACCCACCTTGTGCTCTGGCAGAGGGAGGGTGAAGTGGACTGGAGCTGAGAGAGCAGAACCCAGGACTGGGGGGGGTGGGGAGGGGAGGAGCTCAGAAGGCAGACACTCAAGTTTCCTGGGCTGAGTCATTCCCTCACACAGTGGAGGACATCTTTCATCTTTCCCACATAGACATCTGCCTTGCCTGGGGGGAAGACAGTCAACACACCCTATTGGAAAACACCTTGCCCTGAGGCCACTTAAGAGATTATAAATAACAATTAGTCTCCAGTTAGAAGCAACTGCCCAACCCTGTTGAAAAAAACTCTGGCCACACCTGAGAACGATTAACGGGGGCAATTCAAGTTTGAATCCTATTAGTCTGTAGACAGAGGAGGTCTCTGGAGGCTTTGAGTCTTTGGCTGATCCAATTTGTCAGAAACAGCCTTTAACACTGTCCTGCACTAGAGACTGAGAGGTATAGAGCAGTGGTCGACAAACTCATTAGTCAACAGAGCCAAATATCAACAGTATAATGATTTAAATTTCTTTTGAGAGCCAAATTTTTTAAACTTAAACTATATAGGTAGGTGCATTGTTATTAACTTAATTAGGGTACTCCTAAGCTGGCCTTTGCTAAAAACTCAAGGGGCCAAAGATCCACATGTGGCTCTCGAGCCGCAGTTTGCCAACCACTGGTATAGAGGATCTACCTAATACATAGTCACAAACCCAAACAGACAACCAAATGAGGAAACAAAAAAACAACCCCCAAATGAAAGAACTAGAGAATTCTCCAGAAGAAGAGACAAATGAAGCAGAGATAAGAAATTTATTTGAAACAGAGTTCAGAGAAATGATGTTAAAAATGCTCAACAGTATGAAAAAATATATAGTAACTATGAAAAAAGAACAGTCTGAGATAAAGAATGATATGACACAAATAACACATTGGAAGGAATACATGGCAGATCAGGGGAAGCTGAGGATCAAATCAGTGAGTTAGAAGACAGAGTTGAAAATACCACTCAATCAGAGAACCAAAAAGAAAAAAAACAATTAAAAAACAGGAGGGCAGCTTGTGGGACAATGTGAAACTAAAATGTAACAATATTAGAATAGTAGATGTGCCAGAAGAGGCAGAATGGGAGGAAGGAATAGAGAAGGTGCTTGAAGAAATAATGGTAGAAAACTTTCCTAACCTGGTAAAGAAAAAAGTCACACAAGTTTAGGAGGCACAGAGAACCCCAAACAAGAAGAACACAAACAGACCCATGCCCACACACATCATAATTAAAATGCCAAAAATTACATACAAAGAGAGAATCTTAAAGGCAGCAAAAGAAAACTGTTACTTACAAAGTAGTTCCCATAAGGCTGACACCTGATTTCACATCAGAAACTCTGCAGGCCAGAAGGGAATGGCATGAAGTACTCAAGGTAATGTGAGACCAAGGTTACTATATCCAGTGAGGCTATCATTCAAAATAGATGGTCAAATAAAGAGCTTCCCAGACAAAAAAAAAAGGCTAAAGAATTTCATCACCACCAAGCCAGCATTACAAGAAATGCTAAAGGGATTGCTGTATGTAAGGGATTGCTGAGAAGAAGAAACAGAGAGAGAAACCTAGCCATACAGAATTAAAATGGCTATAAGTAAGTACCTCTCAATAATAACCCTAAATGTAAATGGATTAAATGCTCCAATAAAAAGGTGTAAGGTAGCTGAATGGATACAAAAACATGACCTAACTATATGCTGTCTATAAGAGACCCACCTCAAACCAAAAGACACACACAGGATGAAAGTGAAGGAATGGAAAAAAATTTTCCACGCCAATGGAAAAGAAAAAAAAAGCTGGAGTAGCAATACTCACATCTGACAAAATAGACTTTTAAAGCATCATGCTAAGTGAAATAACCCAGTAGGAGAAAGATAAATATCATATGATCTCACTCACTTGTGGAATATAATGAACAATATAAACTACTGAACAAAAATAGAGCTGGGGGAGGGGGGGTGAAATATTCTAGAATATAATAGAAGTAGTCCTGTTATTTGCAGATTTTTAATATTTCCTACTACAACTTTTGTGATATCATACTATGTTAGTACAGTTTAGGTAATATTATACTTAAAATACTTTTATTCTTGAAATATTAATGTTCATTGCATATAATATTATTATATGTAAGATCATTTTTCTTGAATAACTGGTGTTTATTGCATGCAACATTATCATATTTAAAATAGTTTTTCTTGATATATTAATGTTTATTACATGTAACATTATATTTAAGATAGTTTTTCTTGAAATATTAAGGTTTATTGCATGTAACATTATATTTAAAATCATTTTTCTTGAAATAAAAAAACTGGGGGAAAAAAACAATGTACATTAAGTCCTCAACATTGTTGATAGATTCTGAAACTTTAAGTGTAAACAACATATAACTATAAACCAATTTTACCATAGGCTAATTGATATAAACAAGAGTTAAGTTCCTACAGCATCTCAGCAACATTATAACAAAGTAACATTGAATGAAAATATGTTATTCTAGAACCCTGCCTTATCTCCCCTTTGACTCAACAATCCCACTCCTAGAAATTACCCTGAAACTGCATCTCCACAATTAAGTAATACATGTCCAAAAGTGCTCACTGCAGCATTATTTGTTAAGAACAAGATACTGGAAACAACCCAAATGTCCGCCAACAGGGCACTGACTGAATAAAGTATAGTCCATCCACATAATGGATTACTAAGTAACCATAAATAAAGGATGAAGTAATGTTTAGTTATGGAGAAATCTATAAAATATTTTATTAAATAAATGAATCCATTAAATTCATTTATAAAATATTCTATATTACATAAAATATCCTATATTACATTTAGAGTGAGAAAGACAGGAAACTAGAACATCTGTATATGTGTATTTATGTATATTTCAGGTGTTATTTTAAAAAATACACTAGAGCCCTAGCTGGTTTTGCTCGGTGGATAGAGCGTCAGCCTGCAGACTGAAGGGTCCCGGGTTCAAATCTGGTCAAGGGCACATGCTGGGTTGTGGGCTCGATCCCCAGTGAGGGCCATGCAGGAGGCAGCCAAAAAATGATTCTCTCTCATCACTGATGTTTCTATCTCTCTTTCCCTCTCCTTGCCTCTCTGAAATCAATAAAAAATATATTAAAAAAAACCCCACAATGGAATAATAAACCATAACCAACAAATACAGTTACTCATATAAGACATAAGGAAACAAGGCAGACACAACAGGGATAGAAATCAAAGTAATATTGTACAAAATCAAAACTTAAATAAAAAATAAAAAGTCCATAAAGATTTCTAGGAAAACTAGAAGATTACATATCCTAAAGACTCCCTCTATCACAGGTATCTAAAAAATGTCCTAAACTTTTGTCCATAAAAAGTACAGAATAAAAAAACCACTCAGATATGAAGTATTTGCTACATACAAGCCTACAATTAGTATCTATGATATATGAAACATATATAGGATACATACACAGAGATATAATATTTAAAAGACACATCTATTAGGAAACAAAATTCCTAAAATAAACATGGGTAACAGATATGAAAGGCATTTCACAGATGACACGTGGATAGCCAATCAACCTAATTAATAATTAGGGAAACATAAAATAAAATTACAATGAGATAGAATGCTAACAGTGATAAACTAACCCAGTTTAAGTGAGAATATGTAGCAGCTAGGACTTTTATCTCTTGCTAATGGAAGTTTAAACTGGCACAACTACTTTGGAAAACAATTTTGTATTACCTAAAGAGGTGAAAATGTGTATATTACATGAACTAGCCAATTCTACTCCTAGAACTATATCCCAGAGAAACTTTTATACATGTGTGGCAGGTGAAATGCCAAGAATTACCAGAGTAGCATTGATTATCATGGCAAAATATTAAAAACAATCTAAATAATCACTGCCAAAAAATGGACAAGTCTATTATGGTACATTTATATAATAAAAAGCAGTATTGCAGTAAACAAATATTAAAATTACTAGAGCCCGTCCAGCATGGCTCAGTGGTTGAGCGTGAATCTATGAACCAGGAGGTCACAATTCGATTCCCGGTCAGGGTATATGCCCAGGTTGTGGGCTCAATGCCCAGTGTGGGACATGAAGGAGGCAGCCAATCAATGATTCTCTCTCATTAAGGTTTCTATCTCTCTCTCTCCCTCTCCCTTCCTCTCTGAAATCAATAAAAATATATTAAAATAAATAAATTAAATTACTAGTCATAAATTTCAAAGTAGATAAGCTTAAAAATATATAGTACTGGATGAACAACAACAACAACAAAAGCAAGTTGCAAAAAAATGGAGTTTGCCTCAATTTGTAGAAACTTCAAAATCAAGCAATGGAAGTGTGTGTAATATCACAAAAAACAAAGTCAGGATAATAGTTACCTCTAGGGGGCAGAAAAGGTAATGCAATTGAGAAGATCTTCAAAAGTATTTGTTATGCATTATTTCTTAAACTACAAAGTGAGTACAAAGATATGTTTTATTTGTTAAACTGTGTATTTATCATGTGTAATATATTTTACCAAAAAATGTAAAAGGTCAATTGCACTACTACTATATTCTAAGTTAATTATGAAACGTACTAGCTGGCAAAACATTTATAAAAAAAAAAATAAATGAACTGATTTCTATTTCAATGTGGTTTTTTAAAATAAAATTTACTTACTGTTAAAGATTTTCTTTGTAGATGTTAGTGCACCTTTTATAGAACATGTTCCTCCTTCTTCAATCAGATTCTAGAAGAAAAAATTTTTAACTCCAAAGTATATATAATAATGTCCATTTATATCTCCCTTTTCATTCCACCAATTCATTTCTACAGTACTCTTCCTTCATATGACTTTAATTGAACAGAAAGGATTTTGTTTTAAAAAGTAGAAATATTGGCTTGTGATGAACAACAAATAAAATTAAAATTGCTCTAGAAACATAAGCAAAAGAATAAATAATTGCAAGAAATGGATTACTAACAGGAGAGGCTTTAGGTAGTTACAGTAAATACAGAAAAAAGACAACGATATTAAGCTATGTGAAGATTTATTCTGTTATTTTTATTTTCAGGGTTTTTAAAATAAAAGCTTTTAGAGATATAAATTTTCTGTAGAGCACAGCATTGGTTTTGTTTTCCACCAATTTCTATATAATTTATAACTTATTTTCATTCTTTTTATTTTTTAAAACCAGAGTGTTTCTTAATGTCAAAGTAAGGGAGGTTAAGCATCATTTTTTGTTGTTGATTTCTAATTCGATGAATTTTTATTAGAGAATGTAGCTATGCTGTCAATCACTTCTTAGATAAATCTCTTGGACTTTGTGATTTACTACATGAGTTATATTTGCAAATGTATCATGTACTTACAGATAATATATATTCTCTGAGATATATACAGTTTTAGATAGACAGATAGGTGGGATAAAGGAGAAACTGTCTAATTGCAACAAACCCAGTTTTCCTTTCCTCTTAGGCATACAACTAAACTATGTATCCTACCTAGCCTCCTTTGGAGTAGATTGGGAAATATAATTTAAGTTCTGGTAATGGGCAGAAGGGGTATACACCACTGCCAGCCCTGGCCCATAAATATATTCTCAGCAATCCTCCATTTCCTCTTCCCTTCTGCTGTCTGAGATCACCATACACTACAAATATGGAAACCACCAGTTAAAGATAGAGTCCCTACTAGCCTGAGGCCAGAAATAACTTTATTCAGCAGAGTCTTTGATCCAACCCCACTATCCAATCATTCTTAAAGTCTTGTATGTTCAACTTCAAAAAAAATTCAAGCCCCAAACTTGCAGCAGGAGCACACAACCTGAGAAAGCTAGACAGATTCCAGAGCTGGCACACACTCCTATGCCCACTTCAGATCTGTTGCTAGAGGATAACAGACAAAGAAGAGCATCCTAAAGAGAAGAAACGGAATTGTTCAAGAAATGCCTCCATCCTTTAGAAAGTAAGCCTTCACAATGCCTGCCCAGCAGTATTAAGTGGTATGGATCAGTAACCCTATATCTTTTCTTTTCTGAATAGGCATCTTTACTGTCCTTGCTCCAATACTATATATTTTCTTTATGTATATCTTTTTATTTTCAACCTTTATTATATTTTATATTTTTTAAAAATATATAGATTATTTTCTCTTCTCAAATTATTCTTTAAATCTTGATTTAAAAAAGTCACCCCTTCATATATAATATATTAATTGCTAAGCAGGTTTCATTCCTTACATTTTATGTTTACCATTTATGTAGAAGTGTTACTTCATTTTTCCCCACTATGTACAGGTTTCCTAGTGTGGCATTCCCACTTCTTTGAATTCTGAAGTTCTATGTGTCTTCATTTCTCCAGTGAAGAAAGTATCATTTAAACAATCATATTTAAACTTTTTCCTCTGCTACTTTAAAATTAAATATGTTTCGTTCAAGATGGTGATATCAGAGGATCCTGAACTCACCTCCTCCAACGGACACAGGGAATCTATATAGCTACATAAGGAACAATTTCCTCTGAAAGAAATCCAAAATCTAGCTAAGAGACTCCTTGCTACACACCAAGCAAATGATTTAAAAAAACAAACAAACAAAAAAACCCATATCAAAATGGGTAGGAGAGGCTGAGATGCTGAGACACGTTTCACGATAAACTCCATGCCAAGAGGGGCAATCCACTTGGGAAGGAACCCACAACTCCAAGCTCCTCCATGGGAACAAATGGCTTGGACCTCACATATGGTACCTGAAGTTTTTTAAAACCTCCACCTGCATCACTGATGTTTCTATCTTTCTCTCCCTCTCCCTTCCTCTCTGAAATCAATAAAAATATGTTTTTTAATTTAAAAATAGAACTGCCATATGATCCATTAACTCTACTTCTGGGTTTTTTTTCTGAAGGAAATGAAGACACTAATTCAAAAAGGTTATCCTCACCCCCATGTTCATTGCAGTATTATTTACAATAGCCAGTCATACTATGTTTTTGGTTTGTTTTTTTAATCACACAATGAATAATGTTCAAACACTATTATTTCTCTCTCAGGTAACAATCTAAAATGAGTTTTCATCAATTTTTTCCACTGGTGACTTAGAGGCCCAGTCCTTCCCATCTTGTGACTCCAAACATCCCTTAGGGCTTTAGTGCCATCTGGCCATTAAAAGAATAACACTGGAAAAGGAATTCTCAGTTCTTACAATCCTTGAAAATGATGCATCTCACATCTGATAACATCCCATTATTGAGATCTTGCCATGTGGCTGTACTCAAATGGATAGAAGATTAGGAAATATGTTCCTTGGCTGAAATATATTCATTTCACAGTGATAGCTTTATTCTAAAAAATATAGTACATGAATTTTGGTGAACAATTTACCTTTTCTGCAACCTCCTCCTATGTTTTCAATCTCAATGAATGGCTCATCCCTCATTTCCATAATTACTGCCACTGGTCAACTTCAAGCCCTCATTCTTTTTGACTATGCCTTGAGTCTTGCCACCCTCAAATCTCTCCTCATTGTTGCTAGACACAACTCTCTAATACTCTGATGTCATCGTACTCCTTTGCTAAAAAATTTTCAGGGGCTTTCTTTCTGTTCAGTGATAGGAAATTAAACTATTACATGCTATACAAGGTCTTTTATGACCTGGCCCTTTATAATGTCCAAAATTATTTCTGGCCATCTCCCCACCACTTGTAATTAGTACTACAGTAGTAATAATAACAATAATTCAGTTTCCAAAACAAGCTATACTCTCTCACATCTTAGTTTCTATATATGTTGCTCCTTCTTCATAGGATGAAGGCATTTTGCCCATTTGGGAAGCTTATTAATTAGTACCCAGTTCAAATTTAAAAGTGTCTTTTACTAGGCTCCCACTCCGCTTTTGTACAAACCCCAATGCAGCGTTTTATCTAAATGCATTAGATTTTTTTCTGTTTCTGTCTAGCTACTAGATTACAACTTCTTAAAGATTGGTTCCAGGTCCTTTCATCTCTCGATGTTGCAAAGTCTAGTGTATAACAGAATATAAGCTTCATGAGAACAAACACTTTGCTTTTTCACCACTGTATCCCCAGAATATTGGAGACAATAAATATCTATTAAATGAATTCATAATGTACTCAACGCATATTGAATATAAAAAAAGAAAACAATTAGTTAAAACTTTGGAATCAGATAAGACAAGAGTTTGAATCCTGGTTTGAGTGTGTGACCTTGAACAAGTTATTTAATCTCTCTGAACTTGAGTCTCGTTTGCTGTGAGTACTTTAGAGTATCAGGCTCCTTTAGAATCAAGTACAAAGAGCTCCTAGCACAATGCCTGGACTGTTGCAACAATCATACTAGTACATCCTTATTACTAGCAAGTGTTATAACTTATACAACCACTAGAGGCCCGGTGCATGAATTCATGCATGGGTGGGGTTCCTCTGGGTGGCCTGCAGGGATCGGGCTGAAACCCACAGTCCAATGCTGCCTACAGCTTCTACCTGCCGCTCCTGCTCATCCTGGCCCCACTGTGCCTGCCGTGGGCTCACACCCAATCACTCCTGATTGGGAGAGGCTCACGATGCCGCAACAGTGCTTGCTAGCCATGAGCCCTGTGTCTGGTGCCCTCCCAAGGGGAGTGGCCAGTGGGACGGGGCTGAAACTGGCTCTCCGACATCCCCCGAGGGGGTCCCAGATTGCGAGAGGGTGCAGGCCAGGCTGAGGGACCCCATTGGTGCACGATCAGGCTGGGGAGGGACTGTGGGAGGGCTCCAGGGCATGTCTGGCCCATCTCGCTCAGTCCCGATCTGCCGGACCCCAGCAGCAAACTAACCTACTAGTCGGAGCATCTGCCCCCTGGTGGTCAGTGCACTTCATAGTGACTGGTCGACCAGTTGACTATCTGCCCCTGGTGGTCAGTGTATGTCATAGAAAGCAGTTGAGCAGCCTTAGCATATCATTAGCTTTGGTTGTTCGGTTGTTCTGCCCTTTGGTCTATTTGCATATTAACCTTTTATTATATAGGACTAATGGCCCAGTACACGAAATTCATGCACAGAGGGGGGGTTCCCTCAACCCAGCCTGCACCTTCTCCAACTGGGAAACCCTTGGGGGATGTTGGACATCCCTCTCGCAATCTGGGACTGCTGGCTCCTAACCACTCACCTGCCTCCCTGCCTGCCTGATCACCCCTAACTGCCTCTGCCTGCCTGCCTGCCTGATCTCGCCCCCAACTGCCCTCCCCTGCAGGCCTGATCTTGCCCCCAACTGCTCTCCCCTGCCAGCCAATTTGGTTCTGATTGGTCGGTTTCTATGCCAGTCAGTGTCTAAAGCTCCACCTCCTAGGCAGCCATTGGCTCCTCACAGTTCACCCAGATTAGGTTCTGATTGGTCAGTTTCTATGCCAGTCAGCATCTCCAGGCCTATCTCCAGGCCTGTTCAGAGAGGTTTATCAGCAGCCTCCACAGAGGCCTGGAGAGAAACAGAGGCACAGCTGCTAGCGAAGCCTGGAGAGAAAGAGAAAGGCAACGGCTAATCAACAGCTACCACGGAGGCTGCAGATCAGACCCTGACTCTCTCCAGGCCTGATCCGCAGCCCCCTTGGCAGTCATTGCTGGGTCACCATGGCAACCCAGCATCAATTGCAGGACTGACTTCCAGTGTTCGGTCGAGCCTTTGGTCAGTCATTACGGACCCTGGGATTTTATATATTAGGATTGTTTATAGATGTTTCAGCATCCCTAAATATATAACCATGTTCTCCTGTAGCACACGGAAATCTAAAAATTTATATCTTGTAAGAAATTTCATAGGATTTATCAAAAGAATTTTAAGTGTACCTAAATTGGTCTGTCTCAAATAAAGCACATTACAGTTTCTGAAAAGGTGTTATTTTATTTCCAGATCTAAGCTATAATTTCCTCAGAGTGAGAAAACTTAAGAAAAATAGTTAGCTTACAAAGGAAGTTTTTGATAAAGCTAACCTTGTCAAAATAAACTGCAAACACTAAAATGAAAATAGCACTGAACTAGAAACATAATGTAAGATATATGTTACCTCACCAAGTCCAAAGTCACATGATTTCCTAGAATTCAATTCCTCCAAGGGAATACTCCTAGAATCAAAAATAAGACAGTAGTAAAGTTTGCCTTATTCTCTCTAAAAATAATTGTTCTAAATTATGGTTTCCAGAGTTGGCTGTGAATCAGGATGATAAAAGAAGCTTTAAAAAAAAAAAAAAGGTTCATAAGCTCCATCCTAAGGAATCAATTTATTATGTATAGATGAAACTTACTGTTTTATATTTTAAAATCAGCCCCTCAAGTGATGTGGGTCTGAGCCAGGTTAAGGAACCATGTTATAAGTAATTTTCATAAAGTACATTTTAAAATTCAAAGCCTTACATGCTGTTTTCCATTCATAAATTTCTGGATATTTAGAGATTTGACAAAAAATCTAATTTGTTGATTTTATTAAATAAATTGTGAATCTATGTTTTAATTAATTTCTTGTGCCAATCCCATCCATAAGAAAATACTTCCAGAATAAAAATAATCTAGTTCATGATTTTCAGTTAGCAACACTGGATGAAATTACAATTATTATCAAGAAAGTTAGGACTATTCTGAAACTACAAGTTTTCTTTAATTACCTGTAACTGCAGTGTCATAGACTATTGCTATGCTTCCTTATGCCATTAACATTTGAATTTTATTACTTCTATTGATTCTATAATAACCAATTACCTTTCCCATAGAGCGCTGCCAAAGTTAGAAAATATGCTAATCATGTCAGTAAGAATTCCTTTACATGTAATCCTTCTATTTCTTACTGTAAATTAATAAGTTGGTATTCTGGAGAATATATGTTTCTTGAACACATAAGCCAGTCTTCTCAAATATAATTACACCAAAATTCAGATTAAAAGTACTTTTGCACTGGCAAATACGAGCACCATACTCTCAAGTAGGGTGACAGAATCAAAATTCTGACAAATGGTAAGCCTTCTTTGAGGGCAGCCTGCCCAGACTAAGCAATATCTCTACCTCAGTTCAACCTTTCAACATGCATAAAACTAGATTCTGATTTGCATTCCCCACATTTACCTTACAACTTACATATTATTCACTGGATATTGCTGGATTTCTATCTGTGGTTTCTTCTTTTGGTAGTCCTTTTCAAATTTTCCTTTAAAAATAAAAGTATGCATTGAACTAAAACTTGAGCATAGACCATTTCTGTTTTTTTAATATGAAGCTTATTAGTATGATCCATTGCCTGGTCCACAATGTCATATAACAGAATGTCATTCTATTTTTAATTTCATATTCATCCAAATACACTGACACACACAAATACACACACATGTATGTGCACACACACACTAAAATTGAAAACAGAAAAACCCAATAGACGATTATGCTTTCCACATATAACACCAACCTTTCTTTTCAGAGCTGGCTGGATAACAATTCTTCTCAAAAGATGTACTAGGATTATTTCCTTCATTATTGTTGTATTCTTTCTGATAGTTCTTCTTTGGCTGACACTTTTCTGGATAACTTGTTTTATTAAAGTTAGAACTACTAAAATTCAACCCTGGATCTGTAAAAATGCATCTATCAGAGGAATGATTTTTATCAGAATTGGTGACTCCCATACTGTCATAGCCACACTTTTCAAATGGTTTTGTTATCCTCTGTTGATCTATGCTTAATAAATTGATCACATTTTTGTTAATAAAAGAGTCAAAATTCTCTGATAGAAGGCTGGGGGTTGGCTGGTTCACATTCTCAAGGAAATTTGATACCTCTTCTTTATTTTCTCCCCAAATATGTTGTACTGATTGTTTTTCAGTAATGAAATCTGAGTGTCTTCTCTCATCCATGCTTCCACAATCTTCATCCATCACTATAGCAGGGCTTCCAGTGAGGAAATTCCTATTTCTTGGACTTTGGGGTAAATAAAAACATATTTAGCAAGAAAATTATAGGGTATTTTCACTTAGGAACTCTTAAAATTCTTAGAAAACTTTGAGTAGCTACTAACATTTGCCTATACTATGTTTTTATTTTTCAAGTTTAAATAAATAGTATTTCTTCGGGTGGAAATTTGTCTAATGCACTCTTGTAATGACTTAGTGAGGATAAAAATAACCTACACTTAGTATAGTATCTCAATGTGAAAAATTAGCATACGGTTCAATTTACTATTACATTAACAAAGCAAAACAAACCTATGCATATGTTCTGTAATAATATCTAGCAAATAACCTAGACAACCACTGTATGTCACTGATGCTCCATTTAACCAGAGAAAGATTTTTTTTAAGACTGTGCAGAGAAAAATTATCCTGTGTCAAAATATTAAATCAAATAGTTAAGAGGACATTATAATAGATATTTCTCAACCTAACAAGAATATTAAAAACCTAATGTCCCTAGGGTAAAACAATGTAAATACAGATGCACGTGTAAGTAATAAAATAAGAGATAAGATGAAAAGGTTAAACTAGATAACAAATTCCCTTCTAATGCAAAAATCATAATTCTAAGTTTTGTCCAACTTGTATAAGAATCAAAGCTATCATAGAAAATAATTAGAAATCAAGATATTCTGGATTTTGTTGCCATTGACTATAAATTTGGGGGGGAGGAAGCCTAGGTTGTTCCAGAGATTGGAGTTAACCAAAAAACTTGGAAAAGAAACATAGACTAATAAACTGATTGATTTCTAATTTTATTTTTTAAGTTACTTATTAAATATTTAATGAACAGGTATAACTATTGTCTTCCAGAGAGTACGCTACATGTTGGGGACAGACAGATAATTGTTTGATATTAAAGAGAGAAAGAGATGTTTTACCCATGATGTTCACAGATCATGATCCAACACTGTTTCTCAATATGGGTCTTATTGGTGTAAAAAGCACTTCATAAGTTAGAAAACACAGTCCAAGTATATGTCATCATTTTTAAAAGTTATTTTAAGTATTATAACTCAGGAAATTCACTCACTGATAAAAATGGGCACAGAGAAATATACAATGCAATTATTTCTCACAAGAAATAGAAGAAAAAATTAGAAAATGGTAAATGATATCCTTAAGTCAAGTGTTCCTATACTAAATTTAAAAAAGACATTCTTTTGCAAGGAAAGTCAGGTGGTAGCGTTTGAGTTGGGAGACTGAATGCTGGGAAGGATTGCTACACATTGAGATGACAGAAATGATACTAAAACCTTAAAGTCTTATTAAGACAAATCAGTCTAACTTCTTTAACAATTGTTTCCCTATAAATATAAAATTCAATAAAAGCTATGCACTAATGCCCGGCCTGCATGGCTCAGAGGTTGAGCATTGACTTATGAACCAGGAGGTCATGGTTTAATTACCAGTTGGGGTACATGCCGGGTTGCAGGCTCTATCTCCAGTAGGGGGCATGCAGGAGGCAGCTGATCAGTGATTCTCTCTTATCATTGATGTTTCTATCTCTCTCTCTCTCTTCCTTCCTCTCTGAAATCAATAAAAATATATCTTTAAAATTATACACTAAAATAGGGAAAATTCATTATCTAAATGTCCTTTTTGTGTATTAAACAGGTATTCAATACATGCCTACCATGTAGTAGGGAGACTATACAGCTTATATTCTAGTGAAGTAAGATAAAAAATAAATAAGATAATGAATCATTAATAAGTAAAATGAATAAAATAAATAAAGAAGTAAACAAATAAAGAAAATTATAGCACCTTTATAGGTGCTACAGGATTATATGATGAGCCCAAATGGCATGGCTCAGTGGTTGAGCGTCGACCTATGAACCAGGTCACAGTTCGATTCCCAGTCAGGGCACATGCCCAGGTAGCAGGCTCGATCCCCAGTGGGGAGCGTGCAGGAGGCAGCCAATCAATGATTCTCTATCACCATTGATGTTTCTATCTCTCCCTCTCCCTTCCTCTCTGCACTCAATAAAAACATATTTAAAAAATAAAGATTACATGATGAAATAATGTGTATTGGAGGTCCTGTTTCAGATCATTTGGTCAGGAATATCTCTAGTAAGGAAGTAATAAGCTAAAGATACAAAATGGTTAGATTTGTATAGAAAGAAGTAAGCATACACCAGGGGGATGAAATAACAAGCACATATACAAGATTTGCAACATGTTTGAGGAACAAGAAAAAGAAAAAGAAAGTTAGAATACAAATAGTGAAAGAAAACTTATGACCTAATAAGTCTTAAAAGGTACAAAAAGACCCAGATGATGCAGAGCTTGATTTGGGTGGCGGGGTGGGAGGGGTGGGGGAGGAGTGAAGGGAGTGGAGGGGAAAGCAATGGAAAGGTTCTAGGTACACAAGTAAAATTGACCTGCTTTTTTTACTTGCAAAATAACAGTCTGAATGCTGGGCGAATCTGTATTTTAGAACTTCCATCTGGCCAAAATGAAATATGAGTGATGAGATTTATCATCCTGACACAATTAAAAAAAAAAACATGCAAAAATATATGCAATAATGGTTTTCCAACGTGAGCCAGCCACCGGGTAGAACAGGATAATGATCTTTGAAAGCAAGAAAACAAATTAGGTGAACCCTATGAGTTCTTGTAGCTTACTCGCCTAGAGAGAGTATTCAAGCAAGAGAAACCCAATAAGAGCTTACAGACGCCCTTTGTTGATGAAATAGAGCTGGGATTCAGAGAGACTCCAGAGGATAGAGTTCACAGGACAGAGTACCACGAAGGAGAGTGCTTCAAAGACAGAGAGAGAGAGCTCCAGAGATCTACAGAGAATCCAGGCAAGTACTGATCAGCACATGCATATAAGGTTATTACCAAACTAGAGGCCCAGTGCATGAAATTCGTGCACGGGTGGGGGGCCCTCAGCCCAGCCAGAACCCTCTCCAATCTGGGACCCCTCAGGGTATGTCTGACTGCTGGACCTAAACCAGCAGTCAGACACCCCTCTCATAATCTAGGACTGCTGGCTCCTAACCACTCACCTGCCTGCCTGCCTGATCACCCTAAATGCCCTCCTCTGCCAGCCTGATCACCCATAACTGCTTTGGCCTGCCAGCATGATTGCCTATAACTGCCCGCCCCCCCCCCCCCCAGCCAGCCAGCCTGGTCACACCTAACTGCCCTCCCCCCCCTCCCCCCCGCTGCCAGCCTGATCCAGGTATCTTTAATATGCTCAGCCAGCCTGGTCACCCCTAACCACCTCCGCCTGCCGGCCTGATTGCCCCTAAGTGCCCCCCCTGCTGGCCTGGTCACCCCCAACTGCCTGGTAACCCCCCACTGCCCCCCCCATGCCAGCCTGGTCACCCCCCACTGCCCCCCTCTGCCGGCCTGGTCGCCCCTCACTGCCCCCGCCCGCCAGCCTGGTCACCCCATGCAGCCTGCTGTTTGGTTGTTGCATGAGGGTGTCCCGACCAATTTGCATATTACCCTTTTATTGTATAGATGCTGGGAAAAGAACCACCCATGATAAGAACTTGGAACAACTCCAGCAGCTCACACAGGGATGGGAAAATTTTTGTGTTCCCACCAACCAGAGTGGAACACCTTATGATACAAAAGAAATCAAAGGTACTGTCTTGGCAGGGGGCAAAATTATCAGAGACCAAAGACATATCTGGTCCCATTTAGCAAAATTTAAGGAAAGCCTCAATAAAATAATACTATTTCCAACTAACTAAACTGTTTCCCAGGAGAAAGCTTAGGACAATTTATAGGAGTACAAAAATTTCCAGAAACCGGAAGGATAAAACTTACAATGTACAGAATAAAAAAATAAATTACCAGGACGGCAAGAAAACAGTAGTTATAACCCATGATGAGGAGAAAGTCCATTATTAGAAATAGAACAAGAAATGACACAAGTGATAGAATTTATAGACCAGGACTTTGAAAGAGTTATAACATATTCTCTATATTCAAGAAGGTAGAGCAAAGACTGAGCATATTAAATAGGTACATGGAAGACATAAAAAAGAGTGCAATCCATCTTCTATAGATGAAAAGTACACTGAATATGTTTACCAGTTAATTAGACACCGAAGAAGATAAAATTAATGAATATGAAGATACAGCAATATAGTCTATACCAGTGGTCGGCAAACCATGGCTCGTGAGCCACATGCGGCTCATGAGCCGCGGTTGCTGCTCTGTTGACTAATGAGTTTGCCAACCACTGGTCTATACAAAATGAAATAAGAAAAAATTTAAAACTAAGAGAGCATCAGTAAATTGTGTCATAATTTCAAGTGAACAAATTTACATGTGATTTCAATCCCAAAGAAAAGGGGAGAGTAATCAGAAAGAAAAAAAAACCTATTTGAAAATTTAATGGCGAATTTTTTCCAAGTTTGATAAAAACAGTAAGTCCACTGATCCAAAGATGCTCAACACAACCCAAGCACAAAAAATATAGAATGAAAATGAACATCCTACTCATAACAGAAAATCCATGATAGAGAATCCATGGTAAAAAAATCATTTTTTAAAAAAGAAAATTTATACATTATAAACTATACATATACATGTATGTATAGTTCCTATTATATATATATGTATGTATATATATATCTATATCATAAGAAGAGAGATATAGGTATTAAGAATGGTAGCAAACTTCTAAATGGAAACAATGCATGTCAAAAGACATTTTTCAAAAGGAAGACCACAATTATATATAATAACTTTAAAAATATTCATATACTTAGAATCTTTTAATATAAAAGATTCAATATAAGATGAGAGAATTAATTCCCAGAAGACCCACACTATATTAAATGTTTAAAGGAAATCTTCCAAACAGAAGGAAAGTGTCAGCCGATGGAAATCTAGATCTACACAAAATAATGATGACCATCAAAAATTAAAAATGTGTGCTTAAGTACAAAATATATGTTTTCTCTAATTTTCCATCTCTGTATAAAGCAAAAAATAATGTATTATTGCATTTTCCAGTCAAGATGGCAAAGTAGGTAAACTGTGCTCACCTCTTCCAAGGATCACACCAAATTTACAACTAAATTATAAAACAACCATGATTGAGAATCCCTGAAGACTAGCTGAATAGAATTTCTTTAACTAAGTATATACAGAAAAAGCCACATGGAAACTGGTAGGAGGGGCAGAGATGTAAAACAGTCAGGACCAACACCCACAGTGTGGTGATTAAGAATCAGGACAGATATCTTGGCTGTTGAGGTCCCAACTGAGGATCAAGGGGTCCCAGCCCCACACCTGGCCAAGGAGCCCATGGCACCAGTGCAAAGAAGAGGAGTCCCTATAACATCTTGCTGTGAAAATGAGTGGGGATTGAATCTGAGAAGAACAAAGGAGGCCAAGACATGGTGCTCTTAAAAGGCCAGCACAAAAACTCACTACTCAAAACACTCATTCTAAGCTCCAGCACAGGAACAGCAGGTCAAAAAGTACCAGAGACATACAAGGAAACACTAAATTGACTAATTTCAGAGACAGGGCTGAAGATGAGGCAACTCTCTCCAGGTAATGGAAGCACTGGCAGGCGCCACTGTTCCTTGGTGAGCTCTCAATTTACCTAGCCAGCCCGGCACAGGTGGAAGCCAAATCTGTGCTCTCCATTAAACTATCACCATTCTCTCTGCCCTGGTGATTCCCTGAGACCCCACCCCACACAACTCACTCTCCAGATCCAAGCCACTATCGATGGCTCCTCCACACAAACAGCCTGCCTCAATTGCGCTGCAGACTTTCCCAAAATCCCTCAAAGGTACACAAATCCCAAACAAACACAGGCTGGCCTCAGCATGCCCTGGAGCTCTTCCTAAGTGGCCCCAATACAGCATAAGCAGTGACAATCTCAACTTGCATTATTAACTCCCATCAGGTTGCCCCAAACCTAAGTAGCAGCCAGTCTTGGCCTAAAACATTTTCATCTAAGCCCAGCACAAGCAGCCACCAACTGCAGATCATCTGTAACTCCTACCAAGTGGCACTAAGCCTGGCACAAGTGGCAGCTGACCTTGGCCTGCACCTTCAGACCCGACATATCCAGTGGTCTACTTCAGACCACATCAGAGCACCACCCAACCAGCCATACAAATAACACACTCAAAGGACAAACTCAGCTGGCATCACAGGTCCGCTAACACAACTGCTACCCCATGGAGTCAGCCCCCACACAACAACTAGTCCACTTTAGTCACAGCCAGTCTTCAGAGCCAATCCTAACTACCAACAGCAATTGGGGCCCAACTACAATAGGAAGGCACATAACCCAAACAGGGGACATCCCTGGAGCACCAAGTTCAGGTGACCAGGGAGACTGCATCACCAGCCCTCACAAAACACTTTCTACATAAGGCTTCTCTGTCAAGACCAAGAGTCACAACAGATCTACCTAATATATACAAATAAACATAGGGAGTCAGCCATAATGAGACAACAAAACAGGTCCCAAATGAAAGAATAGGACTAAACTCCAGAAAAAGAACAAGTGAAAGGGAGGCAAATAATCTACCAAATACAGAATTTAAAAACACACACACAAGAACTAGTTATAAGGATGATGGTCAATGAATTTAGGGGAAAATAGATTAACTCAATGAGAACTTACACAAGGAGATAGAAACCATAAAATAACCAGTAGGAAATGAAGAATACAATAACTGTAATGAAGAATACATTAGATGGAATTACCAGCAGATGATATGGAGCAGAGGTTCAGATCCATAGGGACACCAGAAGGAAAAGAGAGAGAAAAGGACTTAAAAACTATTTGAAGAAATAATGACTGAAAATTTTCCTGACATGATGAAGGAAATAGATATACGAGCCTAGAAAATACAGAGTCCCCAACTAGATGAACCCAAATGCAAAGGTTACAAAGAGAAAAACCTAAAAGTAGCAAGAGAAAAATTAATACCTTGCTGACTGGTCACAAGATAACTCATGTTTCAATGTCCACAAATTTTGCTGACCGGTCATGAGATAACTCATGTCTGCCCTTACATTACTTTAAGTAATGTTAAAACTCTATTTGCTTTCAGACCTTAAAATTACTTAAAGTAATATAAGGGCAGACACGAGTTATCTCATGACCGGTCAGCAAGGTGTTAATTATATACAAGGGAGCTCCATACGATTATCAGCTGATGTTTTTAATAGAAATTTTGCAGGCTAAAAAGACAGAAAATATTCACTGTTGAAAGGCAAAAGCCTATAACCAAGATTACCGTATGGAGAGATAAAGGGTTCTGCAGACAAGAAAAAGCTGAAGGAGTTTACCACCACTAAACCATTATTAAAGGAATTGTTAAAAAGTCTTCTTTAAGTAGAAAAGGAAAGATGAAATGTATGAATAAGAAAATATGAGAAAGAAAACAATGTCACTGACAATGGCAAACATTTAGTAAAAGCAGTTAATCAACCAACTATAAAGCTAGCAGAAAGGTTAAAAGACGAAAGTAGAAAAGGTAAAAGTTGTATAATTACAACAATAAAGGGATACATACACAAAAAAAATAACAACATAAACATGGAGGGGATGAGCAAAAATTGCAGTGAATTTAGAATGTGATCAAACTTAAGAAACAATCAACTTTAGAGGGAAGGCGGGGGTGGGTAGATGGGTGGGGAGAGATTAACCAAAGAATATACATGCATCTATTCATAACCCATGGACACAGACAATAGTGTGGTGAAGTCCTGGAGGGGGATTGGGTGCAGGGTGGAGGGGGGACAACGGGAGAAAAATAGGAAATATCTATAATACTTTCAATAATAAAGATAAATTTAAAAATATAGACAGTTATAAGCATAGCTTGGTATATTTGAAGTACATGGTAACCACAATGCAAAATACATGATATATAAGATATAAAGCGAAAGGAATTCAAACAAAACACTACAGAAAGTCATCAACATTCAAGAGAAGAAATCAAGAGACTAAGAAAGGAACAGAGAACTACAAAAACAGTCAGATAACAATATAAAATGGCAATAATGGGATATCTATTAGCAATTAGTTTAATAGTAAATGGACTAAATGATCCAAACAAAAGACATAGGATGGCTGAAGAGATGGAAAAAAAAAACAAACAAGACCTGTACATATGATGCCTAAAAGAGACCCACTTCAGATTGAATGACACATGCATACTGAAAGTAAAGGGATAGAAAAAAATTTTCATGCAAATGGAATAAAATTTTAAAAGTTGGGGTTGCAATACTTGTATCAGATTGCCAGGGCTGGCCAGCAGACCCTGAGTAACAGATGAATGGATTACTCCGACACAACATTTGCAGTGAAAGAGAGGCTAAGGGATGGCCTGGCCAAAGTGACCAGGCAGCCTCGATTGCCTGCCTCATTAGTCTTTTATTGCAGTTTTTACCTTTAGATACAAACAGTAGAGTGAGAGTAATCTTGGGAGGACACATGTGTTTACATTGTCCTCTAGGCAAGGGCACCCAAAGATTAGGCATAAGGATTCCAGTAAACACCCGGGGCTCTGCACATGCAGACTTGTTTGGAAAGGTCAAGGAATAATTAGGAGTGCCGCCTTCAACACTCCCCTAAGTCTCTCCTAAGTCGGAATTCTGATAAACGGGGCAGGCGGCCTTCCACACACTTCCCTTTTCTCAGAATTTCCTCCTTACAAACTTTCCAACCAAGTCTCTCGTGCTTCCCAACATCATATAAAACAGACTTTAAAACAAAGGCTATGGACCACCAAACCTCGCCTAGAGTCAGGTGTGTAAACCAGCTGGAGCTGTGGCAGCACAGGACCACCGTGGCAACGTGGGACAGCGACCCAGAGGGAGTGCAATGCATGGAGCAACAGTGGCTACAGGGACCCGCTGACAGAGTGAGAGGTACTAGCTTTTGATAAGTTTGCACCATGCGTGAATATAAGCTAGTTGTTCTTGGCTCAGGAGGCATTGGAAAGTCTGCTCTGATGGTACAGTTTGTTCAAGGAATTTTTGTTGAAAAAATATGATCTTACGATAGAAGATTCTTATAGAAAACAAGTTGAAGTAGATGTACAACAGTGTATGCTTGAAATCTTGGATATTGTAGGAACGGAACAATTTACAGCAATGAGGGATTTGTATGTGAAAAATGGACAAGACTTTGCATTAGTTTATTCATCACAGCACAGTCCACATTTAATGATTTACAAGATAAGAGAGAACAGATTCTTCGAGTTAAAGACACTGATAATGTTCCAATAATTCTGGTTGGTAATAAGTGTGACTTGGAAGATGAAAAAGTTGTAGGAAAGGAACAAAATCTAGCAAGACAATGGAACAACTGTGCATTCTTAGAATCCTCTGCAAAATCAAAAATAAATGTTAATGAGATCTTTTATGACTTAGTGCAGCAAATTAACAGAAAAACTCCAGTGGCCTGGGAAGGCCCACAAAAAGTCATGATGTCAGCTGCTTTAATATACTAAATTAGAGGCCCAGTGCATGAATTCGTGCATGGGTGGGGTCCGGCCTGCTCACCCCGATTGGGGCAGATCGGGCCAGGCCAGCTGTGGGGAGAGGCCATGGGCAGTTGGCCAGCCGGCCCCGCCCACGATTGGGGTGAGGGTGGGGGTGCGATCAGGGGTGGGGCTGGCTGGGGGGAGAGGCCACGGGTGGTTGGCCAGCCCCACCCCTTGGTCAAACTCCTGATCAAGGGGACAATTTGCATATTAGCCTTTTATTATAGCAGATGCATTGTAGCCTAAGCCATATCTGAAGAACTGCTACCCAAATCAATAGTGCCAGCACTCCAACTTTGTTAAGTCTACCAGCATCTTTTTTTTTCTTTAAGAATTATTTTATTACAGAATTCCAGAGAGTTTAAGTATCTAGGATTAAAGACAGAAAGCATTGAGCCCTGGTCAAGTGGCTCAGTTGGTTGGACTGTCATCCTGTATACCAAAAGGTTGCAGGTTCGATCCCCAGTCAGAGGCAACCAATTGATGTTTCTCATATTGATATTTCTCTCCCTTCCTCTCTCTAAAAATCAATAAAAATATGTCCTCTGGTAAGGATTTAAAAAATGCATTGAAATTCATTTACATCTTTAAGACAAAATGATTTTCTAATTATCTACCACAACTCTAATTCAAACAATTTTTTGTAAAGTTTCAGCCGTCCCAGAGATCAATTCTAATACAATATTTAGCATGCTATTAAGTGACTGGATGTTGAAACCCTACTTCCTTTTCCTTTTCTTTCATAGAGGGAAAGTAGGGACTGTGCATATCAAAAATCTGTGTCTCTAGGAAGTTGAGGGTTTGGGACAGTCGACTTGGACACTGGATCCCAAATACATGAAAGGCAGCTACTAGAGCAGCCAAAGCCGTAACACAGTCGTCCACTTTTGTGAGTCTTTCTTTTTCTAAATATAGAGAAAACTCACAGACATCAATGTTGAAAGGGTTTTTAACTTCTAACACGGGAGTGGACACTTGCACCTTCTCATTCACAATGACAAAAAGGCTGGGATCATCCCCAAACACATCTGGGAGGAGTAAACATGTGGCTGTCATCTTCATATATTTCAACATGTCCTCATCTGTGTGCTGTTTTATTTTTTCTTGCAGCACAATGTTGATTGGATTGTCCACCACTGAAAAAGAAGTCCGTATATTGTCTGAATAGGATTCCAAAATGTGCCTTGTTTTCTTATAAATATCTGTTCTTGTAAGAAGTTGAAATTCTTTGAACATCTGACAAGGGCACTTCAGGAAAGGTAACATTTTAAGGATGTCCTTCAGAGGCGTTCTGCTGCCAATCAACTTCCTTCTTATTTGCAAAGTCTGGCTCATCCTCTTATCGATTTCTCTCCAGTCCTTGACTGTTTTCACATATTCTTGCTGGAACCAGCTAATATGTTCATCTACTTCAGAATCTAAACAAACAGCTTCTTCTTTTATTTGGGCAATTTTAATTTCATCAAATCTGATATCAACAAGAGATTTCCTTCTCTGGCCTCTTCGATGTCCAAATTTACACTTATTTCTCATCACTTGTTCATCATCTTCTATAGATCTTCTCACATATTTAAAGTGATCTTTCAGGGCTCGTTTCCATAAAAAAAGCCACAGCCGTCCTCATCCAGGAAAGGGTAGGCCTGCAGCAGGGCGTTGACCACATCGTTATACGGCTGGGTGCTGGGGTACAGGGAGCCTTCCAGATACTTGGTCATGTCGGCCTGGAGAAACTCAATGATCCTTATCCTCATGCTGTGGTCGGGACACTTCTGCTCTGCTAACATGCATCTGACATTGTAGGGAAACTCTGGTAAAACATAGGACGTCGTCCCCTGCAAGGCTTTATTCCTTGCTAGAACATGTTTCACATTTCTTCTCCGTTTCAGTACTCTTTGGTCAATTAGTCTATTAGCAAGGTTTTCAGCAGGATAGAAAGTTGGCATCTGCTCCCCATGGCTGGCTGGACTGGAGGACTGTTTATCCTTGGGGGCTGCTGCTGCTCGTAGGACCAGAGCTGGTGCTCTAGGGCTTCCTGGGGACTCCAGTCCTTGATGCCCCTGCTTATATTTTTTAATTAAATCCATCAGAACCGCCTGGTGTCCAATTTTTTTTACCAGTTGCCGAACCATCCGATCATTAAGTGCTAGAAGAGCAGCCCCACTTACTTCTTCCTCTTGAAACCTATGAACTAGCTCTCCTAAGTTTTTCTCCACCAACCAACTGCAGACCTGGTCAATGGACCAAGTTTCCATTGCTGTATCCTGTAAATAAATACATCTTCTCCTACTTTTTTTCCACAGGCATCCCTCAGCTGTACTAACAGGCAGTCACAGACTACTCTACCAGCATCTTAAATGGACTTTCTGTGGTGGTGCCCTTTAAGAGGCTGATGAAAGCTACTAATCAGTTTGCACATTCTAACCACTTTCTAGTATCACAAGAGATATTTTTACTTATATAATAGTCCTAGTGTATGCATCTGGTAAAACCAGAGGCTACAATCCAGTATTACTGCTAAGAGACATTTTCATCCACCCATGTTGCACATGTAAGAAAATGGTGTACTGTGTACTATAACAGGCCCCATACTTTGTTTTGGAGAGTACAATAATGTAAATCCTAAAAGCACCACTATTTTAGTATAATAAAAGAAAAACCAAAGAGCTCCTATTTAGACTACTCCAGATAACTTCGCTTCTTTGATACTTATAGTTTATTGTAATTTTTTTAAAGAAAATGAAGGTCATTATCATTGTATTGTACAAATAAGTGCTTTGATTAACACAGCTATATAGTTTTTTGTGTTGTTTTTTTTTTAAAACCTGTGGAGACAGTGATCTTGTCTTTAAAAATACAGTAGTCCTTTCAGTATAATGTCTTAAAGACGTTGCCTTTAATATATGTTGGGAAGAAAATTTCCAGATTTTTCAAATCTCTTATTATATGTTTCCTTTTTTGTTTACATAGGGAACAATGTTTATAGTTGTGTGTGCAGTGGGGGTCTACAACAAGAAGTGTATATTTTCAAACAATTTTTTAATGATTTAACAATTTTTGTAAATCATTTTCAGACTTCTGATGCTGTAGATTATCACTGTGAATCCCTTGCTTGCTTATGCATAAGTGTATTTGCAATACCAAATATACAGGTTTAGTATTTTTGCCTGTTAGTATTTTTGCCTGTTAGTGGTTTCACATGTGTAACGTTTTGGATGAGATGTTAAATGGTGGATGTGAATGTGGGAAGTAATTTTAATAATGTATAATTGGTCACAGGGTCCAAGTTGCAGTAACTATTGCTGTTTTACTTAACAATACCTTATTGCTTTGTATGCATTAACATTTAGGTGTAAAGATTGTGTGTCTATCCAACAGGGAAACACAGTATTTAAAATGACCAGCCTAATGTTACAACAACTTAGAGGTGGCCAAATGTAAACTAAAAGCCTTAATTAAAGTGGTGCACTTTTGTATAACTTAGCATCAGTAGTTCAATAAATTTGGATTGCCATGCAAGGGTTTGCATTATAATTACTTGCCACTTGAGTGTGTTTTGTGTAATGTTTACTAATGTGAGTAAATATAGATTTAACTTCTTTTTAAATCTAAAAAAAAAAAAACCACACAAATTTCATAGTGATAAAGGCTATAAAGAGACAAAGAAGGGCATTTCATAGTGATAAAGGAATCAATCCAACAAAAGGATATAACTCTTGTAATATCTATGCACCCAATGTAGAGCACCTAAATATATAAAGCAAATTTTGATGGATATAACAGAAGAGATCAACAGTAATACAATAGTAGGGGACTTGAACAACCTGCTGACATCAATGGACAGATCATCCAGACAGAAAATCAATAAGAAAAACATGATCTCAGATGACACATTGGACTAGATCAGCAATTTTCAACTGCTGTGCCACAAGAATTTTTAAATATGTAATATCTGCCGATTTAGTTCAGGGCACTGACTTCTTTTCCATTAGTGTGTCAAATGAAAAAAATGACAACATGGCCTGGCCAATTTTGCTCAGTGGATAGAGTGCTGGCCCGCAGACTGAAGGGTCCAGGGTCTGATTACAGTCTAGGGACATGTACCTTGGTTGCAGGCTTGAGACCAGGTCCCAGTCAGGGCATGTGCCGGAGACAACCAATCAATGTGTCTCTCTCACATCGATGTTTTTTTCTCTCTGTCTCTCCCCCTCCCTTCGACTCTTCTCTAAAAATTAATGAAAAAGCATCCTTGGGTGAGGATTAACAAAACAAAATAAAAAAACATACTCCCAAAAAATGATAATAGCCAACACAACAATAGCTGTCCAGTGTAAATGAATCAAAATTATAGCCATATTTTGGTTAGATCAATTTTTTGGGGATTGTGCTATTGAATTTTAGTGATTAGTTTATGCATGCCATGAGATGAAAAAGGTTGAAAATCACTGGACTATATGCATTTAATTGATATCTTTAGGACATTTCACCCAAAAGCAGCAATAATACCTTTTCCTTATGTGCATATAGAATTTTCTAGGATAGACCACATATTAGGTCACAAGAAGAAAAAAAAAAAGAGTAAATTAAATACAAAGTAAACAGACAAAAGAAAATAAAAGTAAAAGCAGAATTCAATAAAATAAAAAAATAGAAAAATGTGAAATATTTTCTTTAGCTAACAACAATCAACAGATACAATACCATAAAAATGCCAGCCAAGGAGCTAATCCAATAATGAAAAAAAAATAATTCTTGAATTACAGAGAAGCTAGCCATGGTCATGCTATAGAAAGTGAGCCATGAATTTGAATAAGAGCAGGAATACTGAAGTAAAAGTCAGACTTATATCAGGGAGGGCCCTGACTGCCAAAATAAATTTCAGATTTACTAGTAATGCTTTATTTAGCATATGAATTCTAGCATGCAAGGCAAATATATGGCATTGGAAGTACCAAAAAATGTTACAATAAAAATAATTCAATGAGCCCTGGCCAGTGCGGTTCAGTTGGTTAAAACATCATCCCATACACCAAAAGGTTGCGGGTTCGATTCCCTGCCAGGGCACATACATAGGTTGTGGGTTCAGTCCCTAGTTGGGACATGCACAAGAGGCAATTGGTGTCTGTCTCTCTCATTCTCTCTCTCCCTCCCTCTCTAAAATGAAGAAAAAAGAAAAATTCAATGAGCACACACACATACACACAAAAAGAAGAGAAATATGTGAAACTGAGAGATGATTCTGGGAGAAGGTAAATAAAATTGGTAAGCCTCTATTCAGAATAACCAGGAGAAGGGGGAAAAAATACAACTTACCACATTAGAAATGAGAGAAAAGACATCACTACAGATGTTAAAGATTTTAAATACATAAAAAGGAGATTTTATAACTTTAAGTCAATAAATGCTACAACATAAAAAATAGCATGCATTTAAAATTTTAATAAAAAGTAAGATACATTCATTGTATGACAAACTACCAAAGCTCACTCAACAAAGAAATAATATTACTAGCCTATATCTAGTAAAATACGATAGTTAAAGAAACAAAAACAAAAACTTTCACACAAAAGGAACTCCATACAGAAAGCAGATCAGTAGTTGCCTTGGAATGAGGGTAAGGGATGTGACATGGTCAGAGGAAGGAATTACAAAGATGCCCAAAGAAACTACTAGGGATGATGAATACTATATTCATTATCTTTGACATATGTCAAAACTTAAAGTGCACATTCTAAATAGGTTCAGTTTGTAGTATGCTGATTATCCTATATAATAAAAGGCTAATTTGCAAATTGATTGAACAGCATTACGACCGGTCGCTATGACACGCACTGACCACCAGGGGGCATATGCTCAACACAGGAGCTGCTCCCTGGTGGTCAGTGCACTCCCACAGGGGGAGCATGGCTCAGCCATAAGCCAGGCTCACGACTGGTGAGCCCAACAGCAGTGGCAGGAGCCTCTCCCACCTCAGAGGCAGCGCTAAGGAGCAGCGAGCCAGGCTGCGAGGGGTCCCAGACTGCAAGAGCCCCAGACTGTGAGAGGAATGTTTGACTGCCGGCTTAGGCCTGATTGGAGATCTAAGCCGGCAGGCGGACACCCCCCTAGGGGTCCTGGACTGTGAGAGGGCACAGGCCAGGCTGAGGGACATGCCCCCCGCCAGTGCACGAATCTCGTGCAATGGGCCTCTAGTACATTAATAAAGCTGTAAAACAAATGGATCTGAGGACAAAGAGGAAACAAAAAGGACTGTTAATGGAGCTGTAACAATTCTCTAGGCAAAAGGCAGTGGTAGCTTAAACTGAGATGGAAACATGAGCAGATAATTTTAAACTTTGTTAGAATACAGAATTGTCAATACTTTATTGTTAAAATGGATATTGGGAGTTGAAGGAGAAAGGAAGGAATCAAGGACAATTTTAGTTTACGCAACTTAGTGAATAGAGTGTTATTTACTAAAATGAGGAAGACTGGGATAGAATTGCAGAGTCAAGGTTTTTTCACCACAATTACGAAGAGTGACTCAAACTGTTTTTCAAGTTTAATGGATTTAAAACAATAAACTAGGGTTTATATACAGAAATCAAGAAAATAAAGGTGGGGCATTGATCAACAGACATAAAGGAAAAAGAAATTGTTTATGACACAGAAAAAGAAACTAGTAATTCATGGAGATTATAAAACGGGTGCAAAACGTCTTGGCCCAAAATATTTTTACATAAGTAAATAAAAGATAGGTGTGTCCATTAGAAATTAATTATTTAAAACTATTTTAATTAAATGTTGTAAGTTATTCTAGTGGATATTTTCTATTAGTATTACTTAAGTCTACTTGCATTTTTAACTAAAAATATTTGTGTCCATTAAAATCAGATTAATAACTCAAAAAAAGAATGCTGCAGGTTGTTTCCTGCCGTATCTTTGCTCACCTGCTTAATCTTTCAAATAATGTTCCAATCTGTGCTGTTTTATCTGATGGACTAAGAGCATCTTGACTTTCATTTAATTTGGAAAACAAGTAACTAGAATAATTGACATTACTGAGCTGGGAAAAAAAGAAAGGAAGAACCTGACAAAATGGTAAATTTTCATATACACAATTAAAATTACTTATCATGATATGCCATTTAAGTGGACATCTATATTGAAAAAAATATGATTTTAGTCTAAAATAAAGGAATCGTGTCCTTATTGAAAACAAAATACTGTTCTAACAAAGAAAGCAATATCAATATTTGAATAATTGTTAAACAGAGTTGACACCTTGTTGAGCTAATGATTTTCTCAGAGGTTAAAAAGAAAAAAGAGATTTACTTTAGACAATTAAAAAGAAGATTTAAAGAAATACCCAGGACACCAGGATCTTGAGAAAAGTTAAATTTCTCTGATAGAAAATATTTTCTCCAAAGGAAATAGCTGTAATTATCTCAGTTCTTCCATTTACTGATTAATTTTATAGACTGCTACTTTAATCCTTCCAAATATCATTGAGTACAACAGGGGAAAATATGTGAAGACTGTTGTGAAAAGTAGATGAAATAATCTATTTGTTAATGTGGAAGGTACCATATAAAAGTAAGATTTTATATTGGCCCAATGCTAATCTATCTAGCAATAATAACTTATACCTGTAGTATATTTTATTTATAAGCTATTAAACAAAGAAATGAGAGTTCCAACCAACTTTTGGCTTCATTGATCTTTTATATTGTTTTTTAGACTCTGTCATTTATTTCCACTCTGATCTTTATTATTTCCATCCTTCTGCTCACTCTGGGATTTTCTTGTTCTCTTTCTAGTTCTTTTAGGCATAGGGTTAGATTATCTATTTGCGATTTTTCTTGCTTCTTAAAGTAGGGGAAGATTCATCTGAACCCAAGGAGTGTCCTCCAAATTTTTCTCTGTGATATCTATAATAATAAAAGCATAATATGCTAATTAGACCTGACATCCTTCCAGATGAAGCTGCCAAGGCGGGGCCGAGGCAGAGGCGGCCACTGCAGTGGGTGGAGGCCAAGTCCCTTGCACGAATTTTGTGCATTGGGCCTCTAGTATCTATATATTTCCCTCTGAAAATATCGAGGCATATTGCCAGTAATCCATTATTAGCAATAATTCCTATTTGTATAATTTTAATTAACATGTATTTGAACAGTTCTCATTTTTAAGCTATCACAGCTCATACTTTAACAGACTACTATGACATGTTGAAATTATGTCATAGGACATAATTATGTAATTATGTATTGCTATTCACAGGACCCTTTTCATACCAACCAGTCATTTATTGTGATTACAAGCATCAACTATTATAAAATATTCTGAGTTTTCAATTTCACTACCAACAATTTTATAACAGGATGATGGTTTCAGAGATTTTTAAAGAACATCCCAGTGTTTGGATTCATAATCTAGTAAAGAGAATTAAGCTTTTGTCTTAAGAGGAAATATTATACTTAAATTTATCTCCTAATTTGGCTATACCTATAGCAATTCACAACTGATATTTTTTTTAATTTATAAAAGAAATAATACCATAAAAATATAATGATATAAAATACTAAGAACTAATGATTCAAATATACCTGCTCATTCTGTTTTTTTTCATATGCAACTTTCTGAGGACTAGGTGCTATTCTGGGAACGAAATTTTGTTTTGTAATATTTCTGTTAGAAGATAATTCTGCAGAAAAAGATGATGGCGTGAAACTGCAGTCTTCTACTCTGTTGAACTGAGGTTCAAAAATTCTATATGAGTCCATGACTTGTGACAACTATAGAAAAGAAAATACAATCGTGTGAGTTTCAAAAAATATATGTAAACTAGAGAAGACTAAAGTCAAAATAGAAGTGAATAGGTCATAGCACAGATTGGAGGAAAAGTCCCAAGGAAAGGCAAGTCATCAGTAATTGACAGGACTCATTAAGACAAGAGAAGTTATCATCTAAGCGTGTACTTAAACGGTTCCTTCCATTTGCCTTTCTCACCCTTGGGCCCCTCCACCCTAAAGCTCCATTCCTGCTTGTCATCTCCTAATGACAGGAAATCCGTGTTTCATTAACACACAAATTCAGGTGAAAAGATTTCCAAGAGATTTTAGTATTATTGCTATTATATTTTTGATGTAGCTCAACTCTGGCAATTCAAAAAAAAGGAAGATAATATGGTATTGGACCTTAAAATTTCAGGCTTTAATCACAATCTATGCATTTTCTAATTTATTAAAATATTATTTGCTAAAAAAATAATCATTTGCAATACTTCAAAAGAAAAATAATCTTGAGATCAACATGAATTCTGAAAATCATAATGTGATATAAAATAAAACAATCTGGTCACTATACCTGAAGAATAAATTGCCAATTATCACATGAACCCAAAGAGAAATCCCTAAATGACTTATCCTTTACAATATGTCAGTAACAAGCAGAATCAAATGTTATACACATATAGGCCTAGTCTACATTACCAGAACTCCAAAAGGTTTCTCATACTCAGGCAACTAAAATATTTTTATCGTATAGGTTCCTTACATTAAAAGCTTTTAAAATAATAACTTCAAAGACTGTAAAATTTTTTTTTAAGGATAACTATTTTTTCCTCATATTAAAAAAAATGTATTATTTGGCAGGATACCACATTTGTTAAAATAACTTATAAAAATTTTTTTTCATTCTCACCTGAACCGGGCCCAGTTCTTCCTTGCTTCCCAGTCTTTGATGGTGTATACTAATGAAAATTAAAATTTAAGATTAAAAATAGACATGGCAATAAAATTGGCTTTTTATACAAGCTTTAAAATTCATACTGTTCTATCAAAATACACAAAGACAGATGAAACTCAAATCATTCCTGGGACATATTATGACTGAGTTTTATAAAGATTATACTTTACTAAAGAGACATTATTACAATAAGGAAAGTCAAACTATGCATACAAAATACTGAGTATGAACATTAAGTTATTTAACAAAGGTCTTAATAGTTTAATAATACAGCAAAACAAAAACTGGAGGTAGAAGAATAAGCCCTTTGTACATTTTCAATGAATAAAAGAGTGTCAATAATGATATATTTAAATACCTAATAATATCTAACCTAGCCAAAACTCACCTGCTTTCTATATCATCAATGCAGAGTTTAGATGGTACACAGGGAGGCGACATCGGAAGTTCTAAATCATGCTTTTTTAGGGGCATTTTTATGTCTCTATTCATATTCACATGGATTGGTTTTCTCATAGTTTCTGTAACAAAAAAAACACACACTATAATTTAAAAATAAAAATGGATGACAAAATATTTTAAAAGCACTGTTTGATATACTATGTTCATTAAATAAATATACATCTTAAATTCACTAAAACCATCTATATTCCATTTATGCTAAAAAAATCATTACCTATCACAGATAATTCAAATCATCTTTTTCATATTCCTCACAAAAGGGGCTCTACTAATTCAGATCTACTTTTTTCCCTCCAAGCCTTCCCTGACCCCCAGACTAGATAAGATGCTATGTTATAGATTGCCATAGCACTACATATGTTCTCTATTGTATCACTTATCATAGTTTATTTTACTTAATTCTATATCCCTCACTAGATTTTTTTTTTTTTAAAAAGAGGGAGTTTTAATCTCCCTCACTAGATTTTTAAACTTTGTCTCTTCTTATTAAAGATATCACTATTTTGTCTGTTCAGTACTTTTAACTACTCTCCTGTTCTGGGAAATGCTTTGTATACATGCACAGACTATATAATTCTAGAAGAGACTTTCTATTTTCTTATAAAAATCCTACCTCTCTGGAAAAATAATTCATTTAGGGTTAGCTATCTGACCCAAGATGAATCAATAATATCACATCTCTCTGGCATTAAGTAATTGTTCCAGTGCTGCGACCTGACATCAACAGGGCAAGACAACATCCGTCAGAGGAATTTAAAAATTCAGAAGCAGAGAAACAATGCTCAGTATTTCCCTAATGGCAAAACTAAAATATGAGCAATATTATTTTTTTTTAGGTCAAATTTTAAATCTCAGTGATGAAAACGGTCAGAGAGAACATCATCGTAACTGAGACTCTTTCATAGCATTCAAGTCTCTAATTCAAGTCTCTGAGGCCCAGCTACACCATTACTCTTCCTTTTAGTTAAGTGTCAAACCATTCAAGCTGCTGTAACATAATACCATGGACTGGGTGGATTATAAACAACAAATATTTATCAGTCTGGCAGCAGGGCAGTCCAAGATAAAGGTGCTGCCAGATTTGGTGTCTGATAAGGGCCTGCTTCCAGTTCAGAGACAGCCAAAGTGGAAGGTGTGGGAGAGATCTCTGGAATCTCTTTTATCAGGGCACTAATTCCATTCATGAGAGCTCCACCCTCATAACTTAATCACCTCCTAAAGACCCCACTTCCTAATACCATGGCATTGTGGGTTAGGATTTCAACATATGAACTGGGGGTGGGGAGACATTCAGTCCATAACATTAAGTAAATATATATATTTTAAAATTCTGTCATTTGCAGTCATGAATCCTGACTAATAAAGTTTTATTTTTGTTGAGGAGGAAAAATATCCTTTTCCTCTACGCTTCTAAATTTTCAGTTCATGTTCATATAAGAAAAGAGAGATTAATAAGAGAAATTTATTCAATATAAGGCTTTATGTGGGAAAACGTTATAAGGAAATGAAGACCCAAAGAAGTGGTTAAACCTGAGCATTTTCATGCTAAGTTTGATGAAAAGTGAAAAGTGGGAGAAAGTGACAGGACAAAAAGAATATGAGCTAAGTGTGGTAAACTGGGAAAACCTGTTCATCTAGATTCCTCTCTGTGTCCCTCTGTCTTGAAGATAAATACCCTCCATGTTTAGGGAAAGCACCTCTCACATGAGAATCCTTCCTGCACATCCTGCTTCTCAAATTCCTTCAGCTTAAAATACTTACTATGCTAAGGTATCATAAATTTGAGTAGCATATCTGACCCCATCACTTGTTCTATTCCCAGGATCCAATATAAAACTTATGGTAGATAGTCAATAAACATGTTGAATGTATGAATGAAAATAAAGTGGGGAGAAGAAAATATATAAAGGTAAATATAACACTGGATAGCCACATCCAAAAGAAAATGGAACCCTATCTTAAATCATACACAAAAAATCAACTCAAAATGGAAGACCTGAAAATTAAGATCTGAAGACCATTAAACTCCTAAAAAAAAAATCGTAAGAGATAAGCTCCTTGACATCAGTCTTGGCAATAATTTTTGGACATTACACCAAAAGCAAAGGTAACAAAACCAAAAATAAACAAGTAGGATTACATAAAACTAAAAAGTTTCTGCACAGAAAAGGAAACAGAGAAACAATTCTCAGTATTTCCATACTGTCAAAACTAAAATATGAGCAATATTAGTTTTTTTTAAGGTCACATTTTAAACCTCAGTGATGAAAACGGTCAGAGAGGACATCGTAACTGAAACTCTTTCATAGCATTCAAGTCTCTAATTCAAGCAGTCTCTGAGGCCCAGCTGCACTATTACAACCTCAACAAAATAAAAAGGCAACCTATGAAATGGGAGAAAATATTTGTAAATCATGTATTTCATAAGGGGTTAATATCTAAAATATAACATGTGAAGAACTCATATAATTCACTAGCACAAAACAAGCAAGCTAATATTTACATTGGGCAGAGGACCTGAAAAGATATATACATTTTTAAAATATATTTTTAGTGATTGCATAGAGGGAGAGATAGAAAGAAACATTAATGATAAGCGAGAATCATTGATCAGTTGTCTCCTGCAAGCCCCACAGTGGGGATCAAACCCGCAACCTGGGCACATACCCTGACCGGGAATCAACCCATGACCTCCTGGTTCATAGGTCGACATTCAACCACTGAACCACACCAGCAAGCTAAAAAGATATTTTTTCAAAGAAGACAGACAAATGGCCAACATCAAAATGAAAAGGTGCCCATTATTACTAACCCTTGGGAGAAATGCAAATCCACATCACAAGATACCACCTCACACCTATTAGAATGGATATCATAAAAAAGACGACATGACAATTGGTGGCAAGGATATGGAGAAAAGGGAACCCTTCTACACTTTTGGTGGGAATGTAAGTTGGTGCAGTCACTGTGAAGGACAGTATGAAGGTTCCTCAAAAAATTAAAGGAACTGCCCTATGGTTCAGCAATCCTATTTGTAGTATATATCCAAAGGAAATGAAAAACAGGATGTTGAAAAACTATCTGCATTGCCAGATTTACTACAACATTCACAATAGCCAAGATATGGAAACAACCTCAGTGTCCATGGAGAGATGAGTGGATAAAGATGTGGTGTATATTATACAATGGAATATTCTTCAACCATGAAAAAGAAGGAAGTCCTTTCATTTGTGACAACATGGATGAACCTTGAAGGCATCATGCTAAATTAAATAAGCCAGATAAAGACAAAATACTATATGGCATCACTTATCTGTGAAATCTAAAAAATAAAAAGTTAAAAGTCAAATACAAAGAATACAAAAGTGGTTGCTGGGGGCTGGGACTGGGGAGTAGGGGAAATAGGGAGAGTTGGTAAAATGGTATAAACTTTCAGCTATAAACTGAATAAGGTCTAAGGATCTAATGTAAAATGTGGTAAATAGCCCTAGCTGGTTTGGCTCAGTGGATAAAGCATCAGCCTGGGGACTGAAGCGTCCTGGGTTTGATTCTGGTCAAAGGCACATACTTGGGTTGCAGGCTTGATCCCCAGTAAGGAGCATCCAGGAGGCAGCCCATCAATGATTCTCTCTCATTGATGTTTCTATCTCTCTCTCCCTCTCCTGTCCTCTCTGAAATCAATAAAAATGTATTTAAATAAATAAAATGTGGTAACTATAGGTGATAACACTGTATTATATAAGTGAAGGGGGGGTAAGTAAATACATCAAACAGATTTATAAAATCTTTTATTCCTGCCCACATCTACCTATGATCCAGGAGCTCATAGGTTCAATTCCATTCTCCTTCAGGACACATGCCTAGGTTCCCGGCTCCATTCCTGGTGGAGGGTGTACAGGAGGCAGCCAATCAATTATTCTCTCTCATCATTTATGTTTCTATCTCTCTCCCCTGCTTCCTCTCTGAAATCAATATATACACTGAGTAGCCAGATTATTATGATCTCTGAACACATAATAATCTGGCGTGCGCGTGTGTGTGTGTACAGGCCCGGTGCATGAATTTGTGCATGGCTGGGGGCTGGCCAGCCTGGCCAGGGGGAGGGGATATGGGCGATTGGCCGGCCTGGCTGCTGGTCGATCTCCTGTTCAAGGGGACAATTTGCATATTAGCCTTTTATTATACAAGACAGTGTTCGGCAAACTGCGGCTCATGAGCCACATGTGGCTCATGAGCTGCGGTTTGCCGCTCTGTTGACTAATGAGTTTGCCAACCACCGATATACTGAGTGGCCAGATTATTATGCATTCAGAGATATATATACACATACACATAGTAGAGGCCCGATGCACAACATTTGTGCACTGGGGGTGGGAGGGAGGTCCCTCAGCCTGGCCTGCGCCCTCTCCCCTCTCTCAGTCCAGGACCCCTAAGGAGATGTCCACCTTCCAGCTTAGGCCCCGCTCATAGCAACCGGTCGTTTTGTCATTTGGTTGATTTGCATATCAGGGTTTTAGTATATAGGATACCTCTATCCTGTCTATCTACCTATCTATCATCTATCCATCTGTCTCCCTACCCTCAAGGAACTTGCCTTCAATTTAATATTTCATTTTTCCTCCCATTAGGAATGACTATTTCTGTGTGAGCTGTAATAAAGCTATGCACAGAGCAGATTGAATATCAAAGGATGTGTCAAATGGGAAGGCTTCACAATGCAGCTGCCAATTCTTTGAAGACTTGAAAGCAGAGTAGGATTTGAAAAGGGACAGACATTTTTTGAAAAGCCAGGTGCATGCATTTTTGAAGATAGCCCCCCATTGCTACACAGAGGACCCTGGCACAGTGATTCTCAACTTTGGCTGCCCGACTGAAACCACCCAGGGAGCTTTCAAGGCAGACATGCCAGGCCCCTGCCCCTGAGATGAGAGTTTGTTTGATCTCAGAAGAGGCCTGGTCACAGAGACTTTAAGAGCTCTCCGGGTGATCCTCATAAGCAGCAAGGTTGAGCGCCCTTGCCTCAGGTGATAGGCAAGAGGTTGTAGGTAGGGAAAAACTGGCTGTGTTACCAGGCTGTCGTAAAAACCTCCTATGTATAGGGTGGAGCAAAAGTAGATTTACGGTTGTGAATACGCAAAACAGTTAATAAAGCTATTGTAATAATCATAACCTGCATGTCTTTTTCCATATGAACCACTGTAAGCCTACTTTTGCCCCACTGTGTATAATAATTTACACCAATTGTGGAAGTCATCTAACGTACTGGCATACATTTGTTCATAGCATTCCTATAGAAAGTTATAAAATCTTTTTGCTATGTATTTCATTTTAGCTTACATTTCCAGGGTATTTTAGACACTTCCCTTTATAGTATAAAATAATGTTACTTGTGAGACTTGAAAATCATTTTATATTCCCCATTCTTATGTGGATGAAGGCAAAATAAAATAAATTTACTTTCTTATGTAAAATACAAATAAAGTGTCTAATCCAGTGCCTGGCATGTAAAAGATGAAGGAAATAAACTAATATTTACTAAATATAAGTCCAGGACTGGGCTAGGTAAAGACATATGTAATCTTAATTTATATTCCATCAACTCATTTATGCCCACATAACAATTTTATCTATGTATGTGTGTGTGTACGTGGACAACAAAGTATAGGATTATTAAATGCACAACTTACATTAATAAACATTATTTTCCTTAAAAAAATATTATAAAAACTTTCTTTTTAAGTGCAAAGTAGACTGTTTAGCCCTAGTACAATGTTCTGACATACTTTAGCGAACATCAAGTGTCATGTAGACTACTACGACCTATTGTAACTACATTCTTATCACCAATTATAGTGTTCACTTGGGTGGAATGCTGGTTAAACCCATTCACAGACACCGCTTAATCCTGGAGTGATAATGGTTAACATAACTAAACATGACTTAGGAAAAACTCAGGCTGTGAGGTAATTTTTCAAAAATATTTTTTTATTGATTTCAGAGAGGAAGGGAGAGGGAGAGAGAGCTGGAGACATCAATGATGAGAGAGAATCATTGATCAGCTGCCTCCTGCACATGCCTCCTACCAGGGATCAAGCCCGCAACTCGTGCACGTGCCCTGACAGGGAACTGAACCTCAATCTCCTTGTATATAGGTCCATGCTCAATCACTGAGCCATGCAGGCTGGGCATGCCGAAGTAATTATTTTAAGATTTATCTGAATAAACTATGGTGGACATCTGGCCTCTGCTCCCTCTTTCAACTAATTTCCCACCCATGTCCCACTCCCTGACTGCTCTCACTCACTGGACTCCTCACACCCTTGGAGGCCACATGCTGCTTCTGACCCCAGGCAGTTTCACACTCTGTTCTATCTCACATGTTACCATCACCATCACCATCACCAAGAAGGTGTACCTGATTACTTTAATCTAAACAGGTCATGCCTATTTCTTTTTCATGATCTTTTTTTTTCTTCTGTGAATTAATTCCAAGCCGCCAGCTCTCTTGCTCTGCTCTCCTTCTGACGGCCTCCCATTCTGTAAAGTTCTCCAAGCTGCCCACTCTGCTCTCGCCCTGCAGCAATGGTCCCAGGTCCCTGGGGACGGGGCCTGGTGCCTGTCTGGGACCCAGGCTGCTTGGCACCACCCCAATCCCAGCTGCTTGGCACCTGCATATGCAAATTAACCTTCCATATTTGTTGGGTCAATTTGCATAGTTACTCCTGATTGGCTGGTGGGTGTTGCAGAGATACAGTCAATTTGCATCATTCTCTTTTATTAGTGTAGATATATATCTTTAAAACAAAGAATAACAAGACTTCTAATTTAAGAGGACAACCAATTATACAATTAGTTTACTTTCCACATCATTTGAGCTCTAAAATTACAAATTTATTAGAAAACTAAATGCTATAATCACATCACAGTCAAAAGAAAATGCTATTTAGAATTACTTACCAGGTGTTTTCTTCTGGCAAGAGATCTGATTTACCACATATAAGTTAAGGAGGTCTAAACTGACAGTGGAATTTTTGACAGGTGATAAAACTCCCAATAATTTCATTTTTGATTTGAACCTTTTCTTTTCAAAATATTCCTAAAATAATTAAAAATGTAAAAATTACTGCAGCAACCATATTTCCAGAAAAATAAATAGCAAAAGGCAATAATGCTATTAAATAATTTAATTGATATTTTTATATTTTTGTGACACCCCTGTTATATGTTTACATATAAATTAAATTCACTCATGATGACCTGTAATTTGCCTAAAGACTCCAAATTTCACAACCAGTTATAATCTTTCTTTTGTTAAATGAATGCCTTTAAAACAGAACTTTATAGTTATTCCCAGGTATCAAAAGATTAAAAAGTATGTGTATGTAGAAAGTTTTAAAAAGTCTTATAGAACAAATATAACAGGCTCAAAACTTGTTTTTCTACAAGTTATGCTATCCTACTGACATAAAAAGCCTTAAAGATATGCACAGCTGAGGGCAATTAAAAGTTAAATGAAAAGAGAAGAAAAAGAAGCCCATGGGTGCAGGGGCTGGGGGGCAGGCTATAAGGGATCAATGGGAGACAAAAGGGACATATGTAATACTTTCAACAATAAAGATTAAAAAAAAAAAAAAAAACCTGTGAAAACTAATCTCCAGCCAAAGCCAATTTAATTCCCTTTGTTATTCCTCCATGACTTCTACATTCTTTTAAACCCTTGCATATAATTATCATTTTCATCCATTATTTACTTTTTTCTTGGTTGTTTGGACTATAATTATTCTTCTTTATCTTCATTCTTTTTTTTTTC
This sequence comes from Corynorhinus townsendii, assembly GCA_026230045.1. Lineage (NCBI taxonomy): Eukaryota > Metazoa > Chordata > Mammalia > Chiroptera > Vespertilionidae > Corynorhinus > Corynorhinus townsendii. Next base: position 178,304,688 of record JAPDVU010000003.1, read on the forward strand.
AGATTACATCTTTAATTTACCAAGTTCAAAGGCATTTATTTGTTTAAAATTCATTTACTGAGCAACTATTATATATTAGACACTAAACAAATTGTGGCAACATCTCTTCCATCAAATACTCACAATACAATACCATAAACATGAATTATAAATGTGAGATATCAAAAGTAAGAAAAGCCCAATGTGGCAAAAAATTTAATGTAAAAGGTAGTATCGCTTTTCCAAGAAGTTAAGGTTCTTTCACAGTAACATTTCAGAATATCTACACTAATAAAAGAGAAACATGCAAATTGACCATACCTCCACTACACCCACCAGCCAATCAGGAGTGAGTATGCAAATTAACCCAACAAAGATGGAGGCAGCCACGGAGCTGGAGCGAGCAGAAGACTTAGGTTGCCCTCAGCAATGGAGGAAGCTAAGTTTCCTGCCCACCCTGGCTGGCCCTGGCCTCCGCTCAAGGCTACAAAGTTTCAATTATAAAAGATAAGTAAATCCCAGATACCTGCTACCAGCTGGCCCTGGCCTCCGCTCGAGGCGGCACTGAAAAAAAGAAAAGGAGGTGCTGGGAGCCTGGACCATCAGGGGGTGTGGCCAGCTTGAAAACAGCCCTCAGCCCCTCACCCAGGCAGGCCACACCCCCATGGGGTGAGGGTCCCCACTGGGGGGCTTGACCAGCCTGAAAAAGGCCCTCAGCCCCTCACCCAGGCCACCCCATGCCCCAAGGGAACCCCCACCCTGATCCAGGACACCCTTCAGGGCAAACCAGCCAGCCCCCACCCATGCGCCAGGCCTCTATCTATACTAATAAAAGGGCAATATGCTAATTAGACTGGGAGATATTCCAGGAGACCTTCTGGACGTTCTTCTGAACAAAGCCATGGTGGTGGGGCCAAGGTAGAGGCGGTTAGAGGCCAAGAGAGGAGGGCAGTTGTGGGTGATCAGGCCAGGATGGGATGGCAGTTGTGAGTGATCAGGCTGGTGGGGGGCGGGGCCATTGGGGATAAGCAGACCAGCAGGGGGGCCAGTTGGGGGCAAGCAGAATGTCAGTGGGGGTCAGTTGGAGGTGATCGGGATAGCAGGGGGGGCAGTTTGGAGTGAGCAGGGGGGCAGTTGGGGGTGAGCAGGCCAGTGGGGAGGGAAGGTGGGAGCGAGCAGGCCAGCATGGGAGACAGCCAGGGATGAGCAGGCCAGCAAGGGGGCAGTTGGGGACGAGCACACTGGCACGGGGGGCAGTTGGGGGTGATCGGCTGGTGGGGGGGGGCATTTGGGGACAAGCAGGCCGGTGGCAGGAGGCAGTTGGGGGCGAGCAGGCTGGCAGGCAGAGTGGTTAGGGGCAATCAGGCAGGCAGGCAGGCAGGTGAGCGGTTAGGAGCCAGCAGTACCGGATTGCGAGAGGGATGTCCTACTGCCAGTTTAGACCTGATCCCTGTAAACTGGCAGTAGGACATCTTTCGAGGGGTCCCAGATTGGAGAGGGTGCAGGCTGGGCTGAGGGACACCCCCCCACCCCCGTGCAGGAATTTCGTGCATCATGCCACTAGTTGTTAATTATAATAGACTCTTAAGATTGTAAAATACTGTAAGACCTGTAAGAGACTTGCCAGCTATCAAGCAAAAAGTAAATGTCACGTTGTTATGTAATATTAACCATAGATAAAAGGTACCTGTTTACTGTCTATTTCATCTGAGTGATGTGCAACCCCAACTTGGATTTAAATGTCTTTAAAAGCATTACACTATACAGTTCAGAAATAAAATGACAGGACCTTCAGAATATAAATATCCCCTTCACCCTCCCTACCCCCCAACCCCGCCCCTTGAAAAAATGACTATGGTTCTTATAATTGACGTGTCATTATAAGAAAAAATGAAGGAAATAAAAAACTGTGCATGAGATGATGACATATTAAAGCAAATTAGACAGAAAAATATCCTTGAAATGGAACAACATGAAATTCAATTTTGACATTACTAAGAGCTGTATAGTGTAATGGATTGAGAAGCAAATGGGAGATAAGAGTGAAGGGGCATAGCAAGAAAGAGAAAGGATCCACAGAGGGTTTTACTCGTTTTAATAGGAGAGAACTGAAATACCAATAGAAAGCCTCCAGTTGACAGGGAATGGTAGAAGATGGGTGACGATGTGAAGTAGTTTACAGAACTAGTGGTAGAAACTCAGATAATTCTCATCCAATAGCTGCTATTTCCTTTAAGATATGAGACAAGAGCATCTACTGAGTATGAAGAGATAAAGAATAGGGTTGGGAAGAGGTTTGGGGAAGCAATATGGAATTTTCAAAGAATAGGAAAGTAACATGACTAGAGCACAACACTTGGGGAAAGGATCATGTCTTTCCCTTTCTTATAAATATTCAAAAGAATAGTCCAACTAGAGTAAAATTATATTTAAAAATAGTCTGGGTACAGATTACATTCTTTAATATATTTATTATTGAGTGCCTAAGTTACTGCTAGACACAGTTCAAGGCACAGGATATGATCAAAAGTAATAAGATCCCTCTTTTCATTAATGGAAGGGGAGGAGAACAGAGTAAAAAAAAGCAAGAAAATGCCATATTATGAAAAGAGTGATGCATAAAAGAGGGTACAAGAGAATGGGTACTGGAGGGTAGAAATGTTTTAGATGTAGTGAGTGATTAGAGAAACCAATCTAAGAGGAGATACTTTAGCTGAGACACAACTGTTGACAAGACAGACATGCAAATATCTTGAGGGAGAATATTATAGAAGAAAAAAAGAAGAGTAATAGAAAGAGGTCAGTGTGGCTGAAATACAATGAACAATAGGGCAAATGGTAAGAAATGAGGTCAGAGAAGCCGGCAGGGTACAGATTCTTCAGGTCATTGCAGGCTATGGTTCAATTTAGAGAGTAAAATAATCTCTAAAAGCAATGAAAAGCAATTGAGGCTTTTAAGCCAGGGAATGATAAATTGTGATTTGTGCTTTTAAAAAATTATATTAACCACTATGTGAAGAACAGGCCACAAGGTGTAAAAGATAAAACAGAAAAAGTTGATAACTTCAACTAAACAAAATTAAAAACTTTACTTCAAAGACAGAATTAAGTAAAAATAAAAGACAGAGTACACAACTATGACTAACAAATTAAGTCCTAAATACATAAAGTCACAGTAAAAAAAGACCAACAATCCAAATAAAAAATGAACAAAATGCTTAAAAAAGTACATCACAAAAGAGGAAACCTGAATGAAAAGATAATCATCCTCATTAGTAACCAAGGAAATACTAAATTGTTAAGGTATCATTTCACTGAGTTATCAACTATCCTGCTTTCATAGTAATCACTTTCTTACTTTTTTCTAAATTTTACTACCTTTGAACATATTTTTGTCTGTTTTGGAACTTTTGGTAAATGGAATCTTACTGCCTGTATTCTTCTGTGAGTTGCTTTGTTTGTTCAACTTTATGTTGTTAAGATTAGTCTACTTTAATTACATGTACATAGTTGATATATTTCCACTGTTGTACCATTACTTAGGTATGCCACATTTTGTTTAACCATTCTACTGATAAAGGACATTTGGATGGTCCCCTCCCCTTCCCCTTTTCCTTTCTCTCTTCTTTTCTATCTCTCTCTCTCTCTCTTTTTGTTTGCTATTTAACAACAATAATCCAGACAAGTTTGTACATGTCTCAAAGTGCACATATGGAAGAATTTCTTTCAATATATACTACTCAGTTATAAGGTAGATACATGCTCAACTTCACTATGTAATACAATCAATATAATTTTAAAAAACTTAAAAAGTGGGATTTAGGTTGTAAGGCCATTACATTACTTGAGGCAATAAATGATGATGATTTGAATCAGGATGCTAATAGGTAGTGAGAAGTGATCAGACTTGGGATATATTTTGGAACTAAAATGACAAGAATCAACAATGATCCTGAGCAATATAGATGGATAGTCTAGCTATCTACAAAGAGGGAAAGACTAAAGGAAGATGATTTTACAATTTCACTTAGAAGAATTTATAAACCTGGAAAAAATACTTCAAAAGATCACTTTTCTCATAAAGCTAACACAAATAAAAATATATGTTTTTTTTACCTTTTGCTTTCTCTTTTCCTGCTTGAGTAGAACCCTGGTCCTGAAAAGAGAAAGATAAAAAATATAACAATTAAAGAAGTGGTCTCTAAAATAACTGTCACTTCAGCTGAATTGAAGACTTAGAATTACAACTGAAAGTGCAGTGATAAAAAAAATATTTTTAAGTGTAGTCATAATTATATTATTTCTGAAAAGAAACAATGAAAATGTTGTTAAAATATGCATAGTATATAATATTCCACATAATTTTCTTAGAAAATCTAAGAATAAAAAAGATTATAGACCTATGATAAATAAACATAAAATAAGTATGGATTATAAAATAAATATAAGCTAAGAAAAATTAACACTTAAAAAGGATACATCACTGCCCTAACCAGTTTGGCTCAGTGGATAGAGCATCAGCCTGTGGACTCAAGGGTCCCAGGTTCGATTCTGGTAAAGGGCATGTACCTTGTTTGCGGGCACATCCCCAGTAGAGGGTGTGCAGGAGGCAGATGATTGATGTTTCTCTCTCATCGATGTTTCTGACTCTCTCTCCCTCTCTCTTCCTCTTTAAAAAATCAATAAAATATATTTTTTAAAAAAAGGATACATCACTGAAATATTCTCATCTGATACCAGTTTTTTGGTAAACACTTATTTTCACCTTTCTTTGTATTTAATATTATACTAATACGAAAAAAAACAAAAACAAACAGGCAATAGAGAGAGAAGATCAAAATCTAAATATAGGATATAAGGAAATGTTAAATTTTTCATTAGTGCAACTTTAGTTACATTAATATATCAATTATTTAAAATTATATATCTTCTTTAAAAAATAGCTAGTTATTATGGATGTCCTTCACAACTAAGATCTTTGTGCCAAACACTGCATTGAATTGCAATGATAGTACAGTATTTACTGGTTATAAAATATTTACTCTATTAGTAATAGTAGAATGCTATAAATATAAGCAGATCTGCACAAAATATATTTTGAACATACATAAAACTAAGTAAGGTCTCAAATTCAAGATTTGTGCAAAAATTTAAAGTAAAATGATAAAATTTTCTTAGCTCTGAGATTATGTAATAACAAAAATGATAATTGTAATGAGTATCATGTCTTGCACCACTTCAGATACTTCAGATACTTTATATGTACAAGCTCATTTAATCATCACAGCAACTCTATAAAGCAGGTTCTATTTTTATCCTCATTTTATTGATGAAGAAACTAAGACATAGAGAGGTTCAGTAACTACCCCACATCATAATAAGTGGTAGAGCCCAGATTCAAACCCAAGAATCCTAATTTTGAAGTTTTTAACCAGTGCACTATACTGCTTTCTAAGTATGTAAGCTGTGACTATACAAAGCTGTTCATTTTTCCAAATAGTTTTCATAAGCTACGTGAATGAGTTACTGAATACCTCCAGACTCTCCCTCTACTGAACCTGTTCTGACATATTTCCTAATAGCTATATCTTAACTGACCATTTTGAGCTCACTGCACAAAAATTTGGTATATTCAGCTCCATGTAGCACCAGAAGTGTACTATTGGCATTCAAATTTTATTTTTAAAAAAGGAAATAAATTACATTTCATTGATTTGTCAAATGCTAAGTCTAGAGTGGACCTTAGAATTTAGTTTATTCTCCATCATTATAAAACTTAGGCATAGAAAGCAATGTGAGTTTTCAAAGTTCAGAAATATGACAGAGCCAGCAATAACATTAATTAATCCAGATTTCAGAGATAATAAATATCAATTCTATAAGCAGTTTCCACATTAGAAAGCTCAGTAGAATGAGGAGCATGCCAAAGTCTAAATAAAAAGAAGTAATTAGGAATTCAAGACCAACTGCCAGATCAGCCTACTAGTCACTACACCACAGTGAAAGTGAAAAGGGATCCTGACTTGTAAGTCAAAGGTAATTTCTTAAACAACATTTTCAATTATTATTAAGGCAACCAATGCTACTAAGTCGTACTATACTATTATGTCTAAATGTTTTTATTGAATATAGTCACTCTCAATTACCTGCACTACAAACGGAGACAACATCAGTTAAAATTAAATTAGTTACAAGAAATTGGAAGCATTTTTGGCTAATTTAAACAGAAAATAAATGTACTAAAAGAAAATTGGTCCTAGCTAGTTTGGCTCTGCAGATAGAGCGTCGGCCTATGGACTGAAGGGTCCTGGGTTTGATCCTGGTCAAGGGCATATGTCTGGGTTGCGGGCTCGATACCCAACATGGGGTGTGCAGGAGGCACCGATCACGAATTCTCTCTCATCATTGATGTTTCTCTCTCTCCCTCTCCCTTCCTCTCTGAAATCAATAAAAATACATATATACATTTTTTTTTTAAAAAAAAAGGGAAATTGGGAAGCCAACAGACTTACCAATAAAGCTGAGGAAGCAGATTTGACAACTGGCAAAAAAAAAAAGGGAAGTCTAGGGAGCTGTGGGGTCCAAGTCAAAATCCTGCCATAATTAGTTTCTAAAGTTACCAATGCTGGTACAGATGAACTGTGAACACCACCAACTGCATCATCCTCTCCTGGGCAGTGAATACCTTCCCTGGCATCACTGGCATTACTGTCCCTGAAAATGCAATGCTGTTCCAGCTCCTGCAACTGCCTGCAACTACAAGATGCTCTGCAGCCCCTATTTCTTTGGGTCACTAACTTCTTTGTATGTGATTGAGAGAGAAAGACAAAATGTGTGTGTGTGTGTGTGTGTGTGTGTGTGTGTGTGAGAGAGAGAGAGAGAGAGAGAGAGAGAGAGAGAGAGAGAGAGAGAGAGAGAGAGAGAGAGAGAGAGATTTTATGTAGTCATTTGTTTACAACTGAAACTCAACTCAGGGAATTCAAAATTAACATCCTTGCCCATGAGCTTCCTATACACACCAGAAAAAGTTTTAACCTTGTGTTTCACGTTGTTCTCCTGGGCTTTATACATATGAACCTTTATGAGACAGCTGCCATCCAGTTTCATGTGGATTCTCTTGCTCACAATTTCACTTTGGAAAACCAACTCCTTCAGGATGGTGTTGCATGCAGCTGTCAGAGTGCAACTCTTGGGATGTTTTTGCTTATATTGTGTAAGCCTTTTTGGAGTTGGCTTAGGCAGAATTCTCCTCTGTGCAATAAAGACCTGCTTCCTACTGAACTTTTTCTCCAATTTGCATAGTAGCCAGATTTGGATTTTTCTGGAAATATTTCAGTTTGGAATAGGAACAAAAATTATAATAGCTTTCCAACTGCCATCAAGTTCAATTTCCTTGGAAGCTGTCATATTCAGCTCTTGAAGCTGGCCTTGAGGTCCGAGTTCATGCCTGGGTGACAGAGCCTCTATAAAATCCAGGTTGGTGAACATGTGGAGACTTAGGGGAGGGGCACACCTGGAGAGTCCATGGAAGTTCTATATCCTTTCCCCATACCTTGCCCTATGTTTCTCTTCCAACAGGCTGTTCCTAAGTTATACCCTTTTAAAATAAACCTGTAATCCAGTAAGTAAAATGTTTCTCTGAGTTCTGTGAACTCCTCTAGTAAATTAATTCAACTCAAGGAGGGGGCCATGGAATCTCCAAGCTGTAGCTGGTTGGTTAGAAGCACAGGTGACATTTTGGACTTGCAACTGGTGACTGAAGTTGGGTGCAGGGAGAGAGTAGGTTGAGAGAGTTTGGCAGGACTGAGCCCTCAACCTGTGGAATATAACACTACCTCCAGTAGATACTGTCAGAATTGAGGTGAATTATAGGATAACAGCTGGTGTTGAAGAATTGCTTGTTGCGGAAAAAAAAATTACAAACATCAGAATGGGAATCAGAATCATCCAGATATAAAATCAATATGGAAACATTGAACTTAATCTATATATTAGGTCAGATGGACTTAATATACATTTACAGAACATTTCATACAACAGCATTATAATACATGTTCTTCTCAAGCACACCGAAAACATTCTCCAAGATGGATCATATATTAATCCACAAAACAAGTCTCAATACATTTAAGAAGACTGAAATCATATTGAGCACCTTTTTCAATCACAACAGTATAAAACTATAAATCAATTAAAAGAATAAAACTGGAAAATAATACATGTACTAGTATATGGAGACTAAATAACATGCCCCTGAACAACTAATGGGTAAAAAAATAAATAAATAAAACAAATAAAATGAATACCTTGAGAGAAATGAAAAAAACAGAAACACACATACAAAAATTTATGGGATACAGCAATTCTAAGATAAAAGACTCTAGCAATACTAGTAAATGACTACGCTAAGAAAAAAAAATTTAAATAAACAACCTAAGTTTACATCTCAAAGAACCAGAAAAAGAACTAAGCCCAAAGTTATCAGAAGCATGGCTATCTTATATATCAAAGAGGAAACAAATAAAATAGAGACAAAAAAAGACAATAGAAAAGATCAATGAAACTATGATTTGGCTTTTTGAAAAGATAAATAAAACTAACAAACTGTTAGGTAAACTTATAAAAGAAAAAGATGACTCAAATTCGAAATTAAAGAGGAGACCTTAGTACTGATATCATACAAATAAAAAAGATCAGAAGAGGCCCAGCCAGTGTGGCTCAGTGGTTGAGTGTCAACCAGGAGGTCAAGGTTTGATACCCAGTCAGGGCACATACTGGGGTTGCAGGCTCAATCCCTGAGGCAGCTGATCAGTGATTCTCTCTCATCATTGATGTTTCTATCGCTCTCTCCCTCTCCTTTCCTTTCTGAAATCAATAATCAGAAAAGACAATTGTGAACAATTATAGACCACAAACTGAACAACCTAAAACAAATGGATAATTTCTTGAGACATACAATCTCTCAAAACTGAATTATGAAGAAACTAGAGGCCTGGTGCACAGATTCATGCACTGGTGGGGTCCCCTGGCCTGGCCTGTGGGGATCAGGCTGAAACCAGCTCTCTGACATCCCCTGAGGGGTCCCAGATTGCAAGAGGGTGCAGGCCTCACATATATGGTTGATTAATTTATGACAAAGGGGCCAGAATAAACAATAGGGAAAAGACAGAGTCTCTTCAATAAATGATGCTGGAGAAAACTGACAGCCACACACAAAAAAATAAAACTAGAACCCTATTTTACACTACACACAAAAATAAACTCAAAATGGTAAAAAGACTTGAATGTAAGAACTGGAATTACAAAATTTCTAGAAGAAAACACGGGGTAAGCTCCTAGTCTTTGGTCTTAATATTTTTATTGGATTTGAAACCAAAAGCAAAAGTGACAAAAGAAAAAATAAAGTAGGACTAGATCAAACTGAAAAACTTCTGCAAAACAAAGAAAACCATCAACAAAATAAAATAGAGGAAATATTTGCAAATCATATATCTGATAGGTTAATATCCACAATATGTAAAGGACACATACTGCTTATTATTGCTATATACTGAAAAGAACACTCTAGAAGTTTTCAATTCTGGAAAATAGGCTTATAGATATGTTACATTATTATTTGTTAAGAAAGAAAGAGTAAAATAAAATAGAGATATATAAAGAGTTAAGGGAGGGAAGAAAACGAAAGAAGAAGAAAAGGAAGAGAAGGAAAAGAGAGAGGGACAGAGAGAGGAAAAGAGAGGAAAAGAGAGAGAGACAGAAAGAATTAAAATTGTGCTGACTACAGAAAAAGTGTCAGGGCATTCTGCCTGTTGCTATTCTTTCTAGTAAGAAAATATTTAAAGGAAAATGCTAAAACAAAACAAAAAAGCCACAAAGGCAGTAAGATTGTCTAAGAAATATCAAAAACAACACTAATGTACATTTTACATGGAGTACACAAGAGATATTGAAACCACATTAGGAATTAAATACTATAGTTGTCATAAACATTACATTGTTGGTATTAAATTGTTCGTTTTTATTTCTTCTATTTTATTTTGCTGCTTAATTTTTTTAGTGGCATGGTGCCAACCAAAATAAACTGTTTCCAGATTGTTAAGATCATATTTTAAGTTGTGATTAAAAGTAAAAAAAATGTAAATAAAATTAATAACTAGCAAATGAAAAACAATATATTATAGCTTGTATTAGATTAAACTTGATATTAACCTTAAAACATCATTCTCTAACATTTTAGCTAGCAGACTTATTAAGATTCGGGACAGTAACTAGCCTAGAAAAAAGTTCTTACATTGGCTTTCCACAAAACTAAAAAAGGTCTACCTGATGTGTTAGGAATAGTAATGACATATGTTAGAACAATATGGCTTTTAAATAAATTCTTTTAATATAAGAAAAGAGTTTTTAAAGATGTATGAATTACAAAAGGTGAGGTATTCAGAAAAAACACTCAAATCACTAAGGCAGAAAATCCATCTACTACTCAGAATACAGAGCCTAATTAAAATAAGTTCTGAGACTGAATTCTCAGTATATTCACACCAAAAAAAAACCACACACACAACACAATGATTTACTGTTACAGGCTGTAAAGATAAACATGAGCAGCCATCTCCTGAGTCTCACAGTGGAAGGTTTTAGAATGTTAATGAAACCCCATTATAAATGTATTTTCAGGTTACAATTACATTTTTTAAACTTTATTTACAAAAATTTAAATCAATAAAAGCTTCAAAAGCTGAAGGGTTTTTCACTCCATTTATGGGGTACTTTGAATAACAATTTCCAACTGGTTTTGAACAAAATTTGGAAAACCTGCTTAGAAATATATTCAATAACAATATAAAACACACATATTTATAGAATAATTTGTCAAAGACTCAAATATTTGTCAAATTTAATTAATGAAAGGCAAAGAGAGAGAAAGCTTATGATGACATGCCCAAGTATTCCTTTTGTATTCAAAATTAATACTGTCTCAAAAACATTATAATTCAGTTACATTATTATGCATATGTAAAACTGTTTAAAATTTTGACAATCTCAGCTTCTGTTTGTAAAATATTAAGGTTCTTTGGATGCAACTATGATATAATATGTATGTAATCCACAACCAATCCCAAGTCCATCATGGCTACATAGGTTACATACTTTAGTAATAATCCTATTTTGCCCAATATGCTATGATTCACCAAATTTGTATTCATATTATCATTGCAGATATACTTTTATCTTCGATGTTCTTCTGTTGCATGTGTCAAATTGTTATCTGTAGCAATAATCTCCTTAAATAACTACTATATCTGAAAGTAAATGATGATGCTTTTTCAATAGACTTGTGTCTTCAAATTGTCATGTGGTCAATGACTTAAGGATCGGAGATGCTAAATGTTGGCAAACATCTTATGCACCAATTATAGGTTCATTATCAAGTTCACTGAAAAACAAAATATCAGTACTTAATTTATCATTAACTTTCATTTATTTGAGCTCCCTGCTGCCAGAAAGATAAAAACGAATTCCCAAATAACAAAAAGAGAGTTGTTGTTCTATGTATACTCTCTGACAGGACTGATTACGATTAGCCTCCATTTTTTGCAAATGCTTCACGTACTCCTAATCTAAAATTTCCCATGCTTCCTAATGACCTACCCCCAGGCATGCTGGTTAGAAATCTCAGACTTTAGCTTGTAGTGGTACAAGTGGACAACAGGAACAGCAGCATGAAATATTTCTCCCACTGTACCCACTGATTTAGTTGTCCCTAAGGGCTCATGTCCCAGCAAACTTTATCAGCAAGTAACCTTCACACTGTCTTTAAAAGAAGCTATTAGTTATTTTCCACCTGGAAAGTGTCAGGGTTATCATTGGATGTTTCAGATTTAACCACGTTTTAAAATGAAAACTCTCTTCACTGCACACAAGGCTCATGCACTAATTCAGACCATAGCAAAGGTTAAAACAAAAATGGATATTCACTGAATATACCTGGCTCATTTAAATAGAACTATTAATGGTAGTTAGTATTTTAAAAAAAATTCCAAGACAAATGCTAACCTGAGCTGTCACTAGGACCACAGGCATAAACTATGAGTATCCCAGGCAAACTAGGATGATGTTCACTGTGAATTTATCCTCATTTAACAGGATGAAGAAGAGACGCATAAAGACAAAGGCTAATTTACTGTGCGAAGAATTTATTATAAAGCTAATTATGCTTCAGTTTCAGACTCTACATTTATATATGCCCCTTACAAGTCCTATACCTAATTTTGTAGTCACAAGTTTGCATTTTTTCCCCATAAAAAGGGCTCCTCATAACCCATGCATGGAGCGGTTTAATAATTAACCCAACTTCAGATAGCATAGGATACCTAAAAGGTGAGTTAAGACTGATATTGATTTAATTTGGAGAATATATAGTTTTACCAGAAAATCGAAACATAACATTATTGCCCCCACTCTGGCAGAATCCTAACTGGTGTCACTATTGTGAAGTTTTTCCCTGCTATATTCCAAACTACATACCAGTAACATCACAGTCATAAAATACCACCTTGTGTTACTTCCAAATTTGAATGACTCCTCAACAAATAACAGATTAAGTTTCAACATCTCTGTGTGGCTTTCAACCTCACCACCAAGCAGGTAGATACACACATTGTAAAATATTTAAATATAATCTTATCTCCAACTATTTATGTAATGTTTATTTTCTTCTTTCAACTTTGTTTTATCCTTGTTTCTGATTTGCCACTCAGCTAAAACTATACTATATTCTATTACTCTTTTATGAAATGTTCATTTTTTTAAAAGATTATTTTATTGATTTTTACAGAAAGAGGAAGGGAGAGGGAGACAGGGAAGCATCAATCGACTGCCTCCTGCATGCCCCCTACTGGGGATAGAACCCAAAACCAGGATATGTGCCCTGACCAGGAATCCAACCAGCAATCTTCCAGTGCACCAGACAACACCCAACTGAATGAGCCACACTGGCCACGGACTATGTTCTACTATTGTTCACAATATCTTTTTCAAATAATGTATTTTTGGCTCCCAATCTTAAACACTCTCAAACTTATTAGCATGTCATATTCCCTTCCACCCAACCAATAAACTATAATCTCTCAGAAGAAACTAAATTTCAATTACTTTGTAACCTCACCTGGCAAAGTAATTGATATATAGCACTCAAAAATATTTGGCACAAACATTCTAGGCCTACATTTACAAATGCAAATCCCTCCCTCACCTAAATTTATACAGGATTTTATCTGTGTCTTTCTTATGACATTGGTTGCATTCGTCAGTCCAAGTTATAAAAATAAACTTAACTAAATTAAAAAAAAACAACTCTTCTTATACTGCATGTGTAGTGCTGTATTTATAGACCTATAGTAGATCTCATTCTGAATAGCACAATGTGGCCCAAAGACTGGTTACATCTTTAGAATCTCCTTCCTCTCCTCTCTTCCTACCACCTTCCTGTCTGAGATAGCTATGAATTTGGTGAAATAAATCAGTGATCAGTCAAGGAAAATAAGAGAGTATTTTCCAAATTTTAAAAAAAAAAATCAGTGCTTATGCCTGTGCTTTCTCAAATTTACACCTCAACATGATAATAGGTTATCAGTGATGACTTGTGAAAAGTACAAAACAATAATTAAAATGTCTAGGTCAGCCCTAATTGGTTTGGCTCAGTGGATAGAGCATTGGCCTGTGGACTGAAGGGTCCCAGGTTCGATTTTGGTCAGGGGCACATGTCCGGGTTGTGGGCTCAATTCCCAGTGTGGAACATGCAAGAGGCAGCTGATCAATGATTCTCTCTCATCACTGATGTTTCTATCTCTCTCCCTCTCTGAAATAAAAATATATATTTTTTTAAATGTCTACATCAATGATTCCCAGACAAGTAAAAATAATTTTTAAGTTGGAAAGATTGACAAATGATTGACATTTTAATTTTGTCAAGAAAGGACTAAAAAGGGGGAGGAGGCATTAAAAAATTTTAAAAAGAATCTGATTTTAGAACAAAAAAAGAACAGACCATTAAATTGTAAAACCTAATATTATTACTGATTAGTAAGTTTCAGGGACAGTAGATTGGAAAAAGGTACCATAGATACAGAAATTTGTTTCAGCGGAGACCAAATCTCTTTACCCTAAATGAGAATTTGTTTGAAATGAAATGTTATATCATGCAAACATGTCTACAAACCGTAACACTAAAGTCAAACCACTTTAAGTAATTTAAAGGTTTGATTCCGGCCAAGGGCACATGCCTGGGTTGTGGGCTCAGTCCCCTGTAGGGGGCATGCAGGAGGCAGCCAATCAATGATTCTCATCACTGATGGTTCAATCTCTCTCTCCCTCTTCCTTCTTCTCTAAAATTAATAAATTTTAAAAAAAGAGTAAATGGGCTAATATACAAAAAGCACTTAGAACAGTGATTGTTACGTATACAAGTGCTATTTAGCTATCTAGTATTATGGTCGTTTACCTTACCTAATTCTAATCTCACCATTCTACCATAGATCATTTGTGTGGACCAAAATTGTATCATTTTCTTTTCAGAATCCCCTCATACAGCTTAATAATGCCCTAAACAGGCAGGCAAGTAAATAATATTGAATTAATTAATATTGAATGCTTTAAGTGAGTTGTTCAAGGAAGCTTTGTAAATGTTCTCCAGTTATTTCACTTGTGTATATTAGGAACTACTATGTTCCTACCTTGTCTATATTAGGAATTATTACATTCCTAACTTGTTAAATTCCAAAAGTTTCTCAAGTTTTTCAAATGAAAAACAACCCTAACAACAGAGGGGAATAAACAAGTACTCCAGAATGGTCTGGAATAGGAATTAAAATTTCTATTCTCTAGTATCTCCAATCAGCTGCTAGCGATTACTAAGCACTGTCTAGGATTCTGAGACCCTAATTTAGGGCAAGCATGTCAAACTCAAAGGCTAACACGGGCCAAATAAACAAGGTTTAAGTTTATGTGGGCTGCAAAAAAAAACAAAAGCTTCAATTTTCATAGAAATGTAGGTTTATTTCGATAGAGACATGCTGAATACAAAGGGTCGAAATAAATGAGTAATGTTAACATAATAGAACATTTTAATAAAAATTATTTCTTCTTGAACATTAACTTACTACACTGAATAACTGCACAAATTAATAAGCGTAACGCAAATAAACCTATTTTTCTTGTTCTCCGAAAGCAAAATATTTCCTGTTGTACACACCAAACAAGTCAGCACAAGACTAATGATGTGGCAATTTGCTGCTAAAACATTCACTGCTGGTATTAGTGGAGAGAAATGGTGCGCCTGCACATAAGGCGCGTAAGAGAATGCAACACAATTATAGTAATCAGTCCTTATCGAACGTTGTAGTTTGTTATTAATAATTATGTATTACAGGGTATTGTAAAAATTAAGTTACATTTTTATTAAGATGTTTCTTACATACCATTATATTGGCTGAGCCGTAAAAATATTCACTATGGCTCAAGCAGCCCGCGAGTTTGACATGCTTGCTTTAGGGCCTCATGGTCAGAGTGCCATGATCAACTAATTCAGTGGTCAGCAAACTCATTAGTCAACAGAGCCGCAGTTTGCTGACCACTGAACTAACTAATCTTGCCTACCTTTATCTACTGTAATAGTAGAAAGTGGAGATACTAATTTTTTCATTACCAATCTAGGGTTCTGACCCTAAGGAACCCAACCACTCCCTGAAAATTTATTTAAAATTACACATTTTATCTTAAAATTTCACGAGAGTTTTGCATTTTACTCTGTATTGTATCCATGTTTGTTTAAGTTTAAAACATGTTTTTCCTCTGATCTCAGTAAAACTGATGTTCCAGGGAGGTGTGTCATCTTCTTCTGTGGCTTCTTAATTACCCTGGCACTACTTCCAGGTACAGCACCACCTCATTTGGAGAAACAAAATCTTAAGACACCTGTTTCCTGCAGTATATTGCTCCCCGAATAGCCAGAAGTTTGAGATATCTGACAGAATAATAATAGCACCTACTTTTCAATAGTGCTTAAGCATTTGTAAAATGATTTCATATCTCATTTAATAGTCACATTTAAAGTCAAATTAAAAAACATCAATTTATCAACTAACTCTTGTGTTGCCTGTAAGTGAATTTTCATTCTTCTCCAGAGTGGAAGCATGATGCTAGAAAACTTGCCAAGAATAATTTAGATAAATTCCTAAAATACAATGCTAACATATTCAACAGGATGAATTCTCTTGATATAGTTATGCCACTTGGTGAAGACAAAATCTGTCTTTCCTCTTATAAAATTCCTTAGGATGCAAATGTTCTAATCATACCAGCATTGACCTGGGTCAACTTTGTTAACATAAAAAGAAATTTGATCCAATGATATTACAGGCCAATATGATTCCCATCCTAGTGGACTTTAAGGTCAACAGTAATGATTCGATTTTATCAAACTAAATTGTCAGACAATCATGTTTTATGGGATTAATCCTAAATACAAAATAAATTGTAAATTCTCTGGCAAGTTATTAAACACTATTCCCTTTACCTCCTTTAAAAAAACAAAAACAGCAACCAACTAATTTGGACTTATGCCCCCAATAATTAATTTAAGGGCAGCAAGGAAAAGCCTCTTCCATAATACTTCCAATTTCATGCAAACACTCAGACGAACGCCTCCCAAGAAAGAGGGGCAGGCGTGGGAAGCAGGCAGACGAGGGCTCAGGTGCTCAGAGGCCTCATTAGAGGCGGAGGACTCGGGAGGTGGGAAGAACCTCGCCCACTCGGGCCCCACACCTGAAGCCTGTGGAGAGACCGTGGGGAGAAGCGGAGTTGCTTTTGGTTTATGAAGAGACATGGCGCTAGGGTTTCCCGGTTCAGATAATGATTACAAGACCCACTCCTAGCTGGTTCTCTCCAGCTAAAGCTATGTCCACCCTTAGGGCCTAGGAAAGGGGAACTTATGGGATTAACCGTCCAGGGACTCAAGAACTACAGTCTTGAGACCAGCAGTAAAACTCACCGGGAACCCCCGACCCAATTCATCTTCCCAAAACGTCTGACTCGCAGACGTGGAGCTGTGCTTGAGCAGCAGTTTTTTAGGCGTTAGCCGGCTCCATGGGGTTCCCAGGCCTATGGCCCAGCTACTCCACAGCCTCTGCAGCACCGTGGACTCCTGTCTGGGCTCCCAACAGCCTCTGCGGCCCCAGTGGGCTCTTCCTGGCCTCCCGACAGCCTCTGCGGCCCCAGTGGGCTCTTCCTGGCCTCCCGACAGCCTCTGCGGCCCCAGTGGGCTCTTCCTGGCCTCCCGACAGCCTCTGCGGCCCCAGTGGGCTCTTCCTGGCCTCCCGACAGCCTCTGCAGCCCAGGTAGGCGCCTTCGTGGCCTCCCGACAGCCCCTGCGGCCCCGGTGGGCTCCTTCGCGCCTGCGGACAGAGGCCCTGGCTTGAAGGGCCATAAGGAACACTGTGGGTAAGCAGTCAGACCACTTAAAGGAGAAGGAACACAACAGTTTTAACTCTCAGGCCAAGAAGCCTAAGTAAATGAACTATCGGGCTGTGGCCACAGGGTTAATGTTTCAAACGACCTCCACCATCATTTTATTTAGTTCTTTATTGGCCTCAGCCGGCTTTTTCCGGTCAACGACCGGACTTCGGGGAGAAAAAGAAGGCAAGGACAAAGCTATAGATCCCTAATCCTAAAGATGATATTTTCATTCCCACTTGTCACTCTGTATCCAAAGCCTTTAAGTATCTTTCATGTGCAGTATTAATAATCAGTAAACATTTTGTTTATTAGAAATATTGCACTGCAGTAATTTACTCTTCTGAACATTTTGCGAGTTTCTCAGCTTGATTAAAACGTGATTTAGCTGTAAAGGCCTAAAGACTTTAAACTCCTTACCGAAGGAAAATATCTCAAAACAAAAATTGGATTTTACTGTTCATTTCTGTGTTATGTTTGTATATTCTCACAAAATTTTTATCTTGCAAGCTGTTCTATAATATTTTGGTTTGAAACTGGAACTATTTTGTTCCAAATAAATGCACCAAGTACTTTTTTCCCCCCTCGTTGTTATGATTGTTTTCTAGATTTAAACCTGGGGAACATCTTATTTCAAATAAATACATTTTCAGTTAAGTCATTGGGAAATAGTCCCTAAAATAGGAGTATGTCCCAGTGTAGACATCATGTTGAATGATATAAATTCTGATTTTTATAACAGAAATTCACTCAAGTACATCATTGGTTTGACCAGTGAAAACAGCTTTTCAGAACAAATTAGTTTTAGTCATAAAATAGCTGCTCATTTTTCAGTAATTAAACCATCCAGGCAAGGCAGAACAATGTCTACTTCCAATATTTTAAAA
Source organism: Corynorhinus townsendii (assembly GCA_026230045.1). Classification (NCBI taxonomy): domain Eukaryota; kingdom Metazoa; phylum Chordata; class Mammalia; order Chiroptera; family Vespertilionidae; genus Corynorhinus; species Corynorhinus townsendii. Next base: position 178,323,065 of record JAPDVU010000003.1, read on the forward strand.
CAAATACAAACTAACATAATTAATTAGAAGGGGAAAACAATTTGCTAAAGGATTTTTTTTTCTGTATTCTATGTGAAGGGACATAAAGGAGAGGCTGACAACTTGTTGAGCAGAGTCAAGAACTGGAGCTGGATAGACCTATCTTTCTCCCCAGTTAGACTAACTAGGGTCACAGGGAGGCAGTGGAAGTGGTGAATGAGGTGAAGGAAATAATAATCTATGAAACGTATCTTTAGACAAGATATTTACTGGTTTTTCCTTTATAGAAAATACATTTCCTTATGAACTCGTCATTAGGTAGTTATTTGTAACAGCTGAAATGTTGACCTAAGCTCTCATCTTTAATGATGTTTATGCCTCACATGAATAAGGCTAGCATATTGAGGGGACTGGGGCGGGGGATGGTGAAGGGATTAAGAAGTACAAAATAGCAGTTATGGCCCAGCCGGTGTAGCTCAGTGGTTAAGCATTGACCTATGAATCACATGGTTTGATTCCCAGTCAGGTCAGGACACATGCCCAGATTGTGGGCTCAGTCCCTGATGGGGGGCATGCAGGAGGCAGCCAATCAATGATTTTCTGTTATCGTCGATTTTCCTATCTGTCTCTCCCTCTCCCTTCCTCTCTGAAATCAATAAAAATATATATATTTTTAAATGAGCAGTTATGAAAGTCATGGGAATGTAAAGTACAGCACAGGGAATACAGTCAATAATATTGTAATAGCTATGTATGGTGCCAGGTATGTACTGGAAATATCAGGAGGAGCACTTTTTAAACTATATGATTGTCTAAGCACTACGCTATACACCTGAAACTAATACAAAATAATAATGAATGTAAACTAATTTAAAAAATAAAATTTACCTCTGGCTGGTGTGGCTCAGTGGTTGAGCATCGTCCTATGCATCAAAAGGTTCAATTCCCAGTCAAGGTATGTGGGGGAGGCAACCAATCGTTGTTTCTCTCTCTCACCCCCCCCTTCCTTTCTCTCTAAAAATCAGTAAGACCTATTTTTTAAAAAAGAAAGTAAAATGAAATTTACATTAAAAAAATAAAAGGAGGTATTTTGGTTGTGGGAGGAGGGAAGGCTGGCATAACTGATAGATAATGAATCAAACACTGTCCTGTTTTAGGGCTAGGAGGGCAATTAGGTAATCTCTTGGGTCAGGAAATCAAGAAAGGAATACAGCACAGATAAAATATCACTTAGAATTTGTTGAGAAGCAGATCCATCCAAAATTTTAAACCTTAATTTATCTTACATATATAATACACACACACACACACACACACACACACACACACACAGTATAATCCCACTCTTACATGGATATTGGTAGAGTCCACTTTGACACTGATATTGAGAAGCTTGCACTTGAGAACAGAGTAATTTGATAATTATTGCTTTTTTTTTCATTTTTAAGATCCTTTTCTTAGACTGTTTCTCCCCTCTTAAGAAAAATTTAATACTTTTCCACATAAACACATGTAAAGTTGAGAAACGAGTGAAAATTAGGCTGAATTATGTTTCCTAGAGTAAGTGATCTTTTTTTCACCTTTTTCTCATATAGTTTGGAATTCACATTCTCTTTGCTTTAATTACATACTGCTGATAGAAAAAAAAAAATGAAAAGTACCTTGACATTCTTAGTTTCTTAAATGGCATATATTTCCAATTGGAAATACCTATGTAGTTTCCTCTCATCTCAAATTCTTCCACTGCCTTCCCAGAAGGCTTGAGCCCAGTCTCAGACACTAGAATCAACCCTGACTGGGTAAAGAGTGGGAGTGCAATTTAAATGGTTATAGTGGCTCAACATCAAGTCAAATCTCACACTGACTTTTTCCCCAGTTTCAGTAACTGGTTTTCAACCTACCACAATCCTGGTAACCAAATTCCCATCTTGATTATTTTCCTCATACCTTATTGTTCATTCTAACAAGTCTTTCATTCCACTCATTAAAAGCTTGTTCCTGTCCCCCAGCCTCATTATCAGTTGGCAAATTAACCTACCTACAACTAATTGGGTACCTGTTTGGATCTGTAATGTTATTTGCTTCTAGATTTCTCACTACCCTGCTCCTCCCCTGATATGGCTGTCTTATGCCAGTGATGCAAGCCACTTGTCTTGACTGCCAGTTGCTTTCTGACCCATGCACCCCTCTGTGTACTATGTTCTACCTGGCCAAACATCCTCCGATCACCCCTAGTTAAGTTTACCTTAGCCTTCTCCCTGTCCTATCACAGTCACAAAATGTAACATAATTAAAATTTATCGTATCTAAGAAAAGAGTAATATGCAGATTGACCATCACTCCAACACACAAGATGGCAGCCCCCATGTGGTCAAAGATGGCTGCCCCCATGGGGACACAAGATGGGCAGTTGTGAGGGACCAGGCCTGTAAGGGAGGGCAGTTGGGGGCAATCAAGCCTGCAGGGGAGGGCAGTTAAGGGGTGACCAGGCCTGCAGAGGAGGAAAGTTGGGGGCAACTGGGCCTGCAGGGAAGGGCAGTTGGGAGGGACCCAGGCCTGCAGGGGAGAGCAGTTGGGGGTGACCAGGCCTACAGGGGAGGGCAGTTAGGGGTGACCAGGCCTGCAGGGGGAGGGCAGTTAGGGGCAATCAGGCTGGCAGGGGAGCAGTTAGGCATCAATCAGGCTGGCAGGCAGAAGCGGTTAGGGGCAATCAGGAAGGCAGACAGGCAAGCAGTTGGGAGCCAGTGGTTCTGGATTGTGAGAGGGATGTCCGACTGCCCGTTTAGGCCCAATCCCGGTAGGCCCAATCCCTGAGGGCTCCCAGATTGGAAAGGGTGCAGGCTGGGCTGAGGGACACCCCCCCCCCCCCCCGTGCATGTATTTCGTGCACCGGGCCTCTAGTATAAGACAGCCTGATTTTGACACATGAAAAGCATAAAATTAGGGATATAAGATTTTGAAATAAACTGCTATGATCTCCACATATAACTTAGAAAGTCTTAATGGAATGATAGATTGTGCTGCTTAATATGGCCAGCTAACAAAGACTTGTGTGACTTTGCCACTCATGGATTAGTAAATTTGCTAAATTGAATGCAAACAAATGAAAAGAGATCTGTGATGATTCTTGCAATTAATATAGGTATTTCAGAAAGGAGGAGTTTTAAAAGTTTAGGGATATCATTACTCATAGAAGTGAGGATAGTTCTTTATTCATAGTAAACTGAATGATGAAGGTCATCCAACACTGACACAGGCTTTATATGCCAGCACAGAGTTTGCCAAACTTCTGATGAAGACCAGACAGACAGTAAATGTTTTAGACTCTGTTTCATTGACCCAACTCTGCCACTGTGGCTTGAAAGTCATAGACAATAAGTAAATAAATGCCTGCAGCTGTGTTCCAATAAAACTTTATTTATGAACACTGGAATAAAAATTTTATACAATTTTCATGTCACAAAATAGTCTTCTTTTGATGTATTTTCAACCACTTTAAAATGTAAAAACCACTCTTAACTCAAGGGTCATCTAAAAAACAGATGATGGGCCAAATTTGGCCCACCTGCTTGGATTGTAATTTGCCATCCTCTGTTCCAGTTTAATGCATATCTTCCCAGGCTTCCGGCTATTAGAGGGCCCCCTGGGAAGGCACATGGGCATTCCTTAATTATTGTCAGCTGAACCCAGTGGTGTCAGCAAAGCCACGCCCTGGGAACACACCTTGCCAAAAGGGCAAGGGTCTTCTCAGCTTGACCTTCATTTCAGCCCATGGTGTGGGGAAGTGGTTTTGATATCTAAATCCAGCCTAGCACCAGGCATGCTCAGGGCCTACTCAAGAATGCAAATAATCTCCTTTTGTCTTGACCTTTTGGTGAAACTTCCTGGTATTTGGGATATAAAATAAACTCACTGGATTGGCTCTGGGTCCCTGTCCCTGTCTCTCCATCGGAAGAGGACAGTGGTCCCACCTGGTCCCAGCTTTTTCCTTCTATCTCTGTGTCTTGTCTCTTACTTCTCAATCCCCAGCCACCCCTACTCAGGAACTGGACCCGCTCTCTAGCTGCGCTGGACGCGGAAAGAGAGAAATACCTACATCCAGCATGTATGTTGTATGAGGGGGTTGGGGTAAGAAAGCTAATTTTTCACATATTCAGGAATATACTCTTCCTTATTTTTTTAAAAAAGCTCCTTTTATATTTTTTTAAGTATGCAGAGTTTTGCTTGACTATTTAGCAGTTTAAGTCCTCCATTAGGGAAATAGAGAATTTTTTTAATGCTCTTGGTTTTTATCAAATAACTAAAATGTAAATGGGAAGTAGCCAATGGATTATCTCTAAGCCTAAACAAGACAAACAAAAGCTTGGGAAAGAGAAAGAACTGTTGAAAAATGAAGTAGAGTCTTGGAGAAGCTATTTCCAACTGTCCTGCTCTGGTTGGGTTCCCAAATGGTTAACATTTGATTACAGAGTCACAGTACCTCCAAGTGACAAGGGACACAAGGGAGTAGTAGAAGTGAAACATTGCTCTCATTTATTTAGTAGCCACCTTGTAAATAAATACCAGTGCATCAGAGCTCCATTGCTAAAAATAGCAGTTGTGGAGCTGGAAGACTTTTATGATAAGGACAAGTAAACATAGGGGTGAAAGTATAGCAGATAATTAGTTTCTATAATAGAGAAGATTTCTTTTTAATTACAAATAATACCCTCGATTACAATTTATCTGGTAGGTTCTGGGTCTTCATATAAAATTATAGACAGGAAAAAAATTTAAATGGATGGGGACAGGATCTCAAAACAGATCCAAGTATTTTTTCCCCTGTGCCCTCCTGACTTGTCACTTTCTTCTCTCTCCCCTTCAGATTCATTTCACAGCCTTTTTATGTTCATTTTACGTTGAGCATCTAGTCCCTCCTTCCTGAACTCCCTGGCTTCTTCTCCTTCTCCATCCCATTGTATAGCTTTTGAGAATCTCCCTTTCTTTTTGCTACCCCCCTTGTGGTATCTACTAAAACCTTAGCGAAGCGATGTGTGTTCTGAAACTTCTGTGGGTTTCTAAGTGACACTGAGCATGCTCAGTGGCCAGGGCAGGTTTTGTTGCTCTGCCCTGATTCGAACTCTCCAAAAATAGACATTTAACTAGCTGAACTCCAGTTTAAGGATGTAATTCATTTTGCTCTCTCCTCATTTTAAAGGTTAAAAAGGAAGCAGGGAGGATTCCAAGGTCCCACCGCCCTCACAGCCAATGAGGGGTCTGAGAGGGAGGAGCGTGGGGCGGCTCCGTGCAGCTTGAGCTTCTGAGCGAATCATCCCCAGTAGATGCAGTGGAGACTGAGCTCGGCTGCATCTGTCACAGCAGAACAAAATTAAAACCAAAACAAAAAACAAAAAACAAAAAAACACAGAAGAGGAGAAACGCTGCAGAGTATGGAACGCTGTAGCACTTTCTGAAATATTTGCTGAGAATCCCCGTGGAGCATGATCCTTTGAACTATCCTTTTTGAAGCTGGTTTGGGTAACTGGGAAAATGATACATATGCTAAATGCAGCAGCTGATCGAGTGAAATGGACCAGATCGGGTGCTGCTAAAAGGGCTGCCTGCCTGGTGGCTGCCGCATATACAATGAAAACCCTCTATCCCATCATTAGCAAGCATTTAAAGCAAACTGGCCACAGGAAGAGAAAAGAAGCTCGCGGGGCTGCAGAGGACAGAGAAACACTGCATTGCACCGAGATTACTTGTAAAAAACCTTCACCTGGAGTGAATGCAGATTTTTTCAAACAGCTACTAGAACTTCGGAAAATCCTCTTTCCAAAACTTGTGACTACTGAGACAGGGTGGCTCTGCCTCCACTCGGTGGCTCTCATCTCAAGAACCTTTCTGTCTATCTATGTGGCTGGTCTGGATGGAAAAATTGTAAAAAGCATTGTGGAAAAGAAGCCTCGGACTTTCATCATCAAATTGATCAAGTGGCTTCTGATTGCCATCCCTGCCACCTTTGTCAACAGTGCAATAAGGTACCTGGAATGCAAATTGGCTTTGGCCTTCAGAACTCGCCTAGTAGACCATGCCTATGAAACCTATTTTACAAATCAGACTTATTATAAAGTGATCAATATGGATGGGAGGCTGGCAAACCCTGACCAGTCTCTTACTGAAGATATTATGATGTTCTCCCAGTCTGTGGCTCACTTGTATTCCAATCTGACCAAACCTATTTTAGATGTAATTCTGACCTCTTACACCCTCATCCAGACTGCTACATCAAGAGGTGCGAGCCCAATTGGACCCACCCTATTAGCAGGGCTTGTGGTATATGCCACTGCTAAAGTGTTGAAAGCCTGCTCTCCCAAGTTTGGTAAATTGGTGGCCGAAGAAGCTCATAGAAAAGGCTATTTACGGTATGTGCACTCCAGAATTATAGCCAATGTGGAAGAAATTGCCTTTTACAGAGGACATAAGGTAAGAGAAATTAAGGTGATGGGTGAAATGTGAGCATGTTCAAGCTGCCACTTCAGTGTTAGATACCATCTGTTGTACTATTGATGGACCCACTTCTTTAGCATTTTAGATTCCTATAACATCTTAAACCTTCATTAAAATACATGCTTCATTACCCTGTTTAATGACAAGCTGTTAAAAAAATTATAGAGTGCAAACTTTTCTAAAGTTTCATGAGAATAAAATATTCAGCACTGTAGAAAATAGTCTACTTCACCCCTCTTACTCAAGTATGCTCAGAATTATCTCTAAAACATTTTCTTAAAATTTAAATCCTAACTTAGTCTGTGGTTCTACAGAATTAGAAGAAAATGCATGTTTGGAAACTAAGTGAACACATTTCTATTGAGATGGAAAGTTTAGGGTGGTATTTTATTGTTGTTTTTCAAGAGGGGGAAACATGCTTTCATATGAAAAACAAGTTTGATAGTTTTGCATGTCTGGTCAATGATGGACATCAATGCTTTTCCATTACTCTTAGTACCATATTTTTACACAAATAAAAAGAGACAGTGAAATGAAATTTTGTCTAACTTTGATAGAAAAACTAAGATTAGAAATGAGGAGGAGAAAAGGAGTTCCCGAGTATTATTTTAAATATTAGAGATTTTCAACCTTAAGCAGATCCCTAAAATAGTTAGCCTAATTACCTAAAATTGCAGTGCATGTCAGTAACTTCATAATATTAAATATGGCAGAAATTTTAAGGTGATGCATCTGAAATCCTAATACAAATGCCTGGCAAATAAAATATTAAGGTATTCTAAAGTTGAAATGGTATTTTAATTACCAGGCAGAATTATTTAATTTTTGAAGCATCATCAATTATCTAAAAAAAATTTTATAGCAGTACCAATCTGAAGAAACTTTAAAGCAAATTTAGAACTTCTACTCCCACTGAAATTGTCCTCATATGTTGTATTGATCATATTGATGTATCAGTCTTCTTGACTCATTGAATTCAGTGATATAAATTATATCACGCTGTAGGCTTCTTGAATTAAAGACAAAATCCAATAAATTAAGTTAGTTCAAAACTGTAGTCTAATTACACATATATGTATCATGTACTTATTTTCAGATAGTTTTGGTATAATCAAGAAGGATAAGGTTCTAAATTTGTTTATTCATGTCTTACAAAATATTTGGTTTAAACATCTCATACATATAATTATAAAATCATGCTGATAAATCACTTATATATATTTTACACTTATATATTTTATACTTAGCATTATATTTACTATTATTTTTTAATATTACAGGTATGATAAAGCTAAACAATAATGACTAAATCTGATATTAATCTGTATTTATTGGTTGTTAGAATCATAGATAATAAATATTAAATAAAGCAAGCTAATGTGTAACTTATCTTTAAAGTCCTCAAGCATATAATATTTATTTTGAAAGCTCATGCTAAGTTAATTCTGAACTCTTTTTCTCTTTATAGGTAGAAATGAAACAACTCCAGAAAAGTTACAAAGCTTTAGCAGATCAGATGAACCTCATTTTATCCAAACGTTTGTGGTACATTATGATAGAGCAGTTCTTGATGAAGTATGTTTGGAGCGGCAGTGGACTAATTATGGTGGCTGTACCTATTATCACTGCAACTGGCTTTGCAGATGGTGGTAATGGCATTTATGCTTAATCTCAAATAATATGTTTAAGGTTATTTCTCTTGAAAGTATTACTGCTTGTTCTGTGTTAGTGAAACTGTATGTAGCCATTGTTCTATAGTCATTAATAGTCAGAAACAGTGGAGGACTTTGCAATGTCCAAAGATAAGACCAGCAATATGAAAAAAAGGAGACAGGTTGCTCAAAAGACCTTTCCAGTTCTGAAATATTTCAGAGATCTCTGATGCAATGTTTCTGGGAGTTGAGCAATTTTAATTAGACTGCCTTATATAAAATAATTCTCTAGTTTAACATTTAAACTCAAAACAAAATACCTTCAAAAAGAGTATAAGTTTTCTCATTGCCAACTTCAGTTGTGCACATCCAATGCATTTAATCTATAAATATTCTGTAACTGGGTCTGCCCTAATTTTATTTAAAAAGTTAGGCAACCAGGAATAGTGTTTCACGAAGTGCTTCATGCCACGATACAAAGTCTGCTCTACTTGTAGGTAATATAGATAACCTCCTATGTAGCATGATTTGGTGGTATTGTGGGGGGAAGAGTTTACAAGTTGCAATTGTCTAATTCTAGCCTATTACCATCTCAATGGTTTTTGTCAACATTGTCATCCTTTGGAAAAACAAAGAAAGATAAGGGCAAAAGGGACATTAAAATGTTGTGTCTTACTTGATTGAGGTGGGAGTTTTTATCTTAATTGGCAGGGAGATAGGAGAATTAAAATAAAGAAGCAGCATTTCCTGGTCTTTCTGAAAAATATAATATACCCTCTCCTCTCTGAAAACCACTTGACCAAATTGGCCTTAGTGTTGAAGGAGCTAGACAAAAGCCTGGGCTTTACAGTGAGACAGAGCTTTTCTCAACTCCTGGCTTTCCCTCTACCTGCCCTTATAAGTTAGTCATATTAATCGAACTCTCCAATCCTCAGTTTCCTCATCTATAAAATGATAATCAGAAAGTCTACTTTGGAGGGTTGTTGTGAGGATTTAATGGAATCATGTTTTGAAAGTACAGAGCATGTTCTGGATGTTTTCAATACAGGGTGACATTTATTATGTAAAAAACAAAAGGCAACACTAAAAATAATGTAACAGAATTCACACTATTTTGTGGTTATTTTTGGTGTAGTTATTTGTTTTAAGGCATCTAATAAAAACAAGTAAAAAAATTACCACATGCTTTAACTGTACCTAAATACTTTAACCAATTTTTATAAAAACACTTGTAAAATTTGAGTTGTTCTTAACCTACAATTGTTTATTTTAGTAATTAGGATTTGTCAAACCTTTGTGATAATGCTATACATATACCAAATTCAATATATACACTCCACAATTCAAGAGTAGACACTGTGTTTAGATCATTGGGAAATGGAATTTTAACTGTTTTCATATTTTATTTTTAAAATATCATTTTAAAAACATATTGAAAAAGTTATCGCTATTAAGAGTATTTTTAGACTAAATCTTTTCATAATTAAATAAATTGCTTTTTCAAGAGTATTAAAGAAAAAAAAGACACTTAAAACTATGGTCTTAAGATCAGTTTTATTAAGAAATTTGACAAAATTGTCAGATATTCATGTTATATTGAGTCTTTTACATTAAAAGATTCCCTCTAAGTATATGGATATTTTTAAAGTTTCATGTATAATGTATACTAGCAGCAACCCCAATTACAAGCTTATGGTGTAGTTCTGTTAGTCCTTGGAAGCACTGGTCTTGTTAGAAAACCCTGGGGTAAACATAGAACAGAGAAAATGCAGCTATTAATGGTGACAAATTAACCCCACAGAGACCACTAAGAGATAAACAATGTATGCAAATAATAAAACAATCTTACTTCTGTAGGTGATGCAATAAGATGTTTAAAATACATCCCATGAATCCTGAAAACACCATATTAATTTAAAGAAACAGCATTACATTTTCAGATGGGAATAATAACATTGATGCAAATGAAACAGTGATTCTTAAAACTTCTTTTCAAAAGAAAATGTTATGCAAACAAAACAAGAATTTCATAGAAGAAAATGAATTCCTATGACAACATTATTATGAGAGTATGCCTCAACATCTTCTGTGATTTCTAAAGTTACTATATGTATGCTTATAATGTTTACATGTATGTGTTTACTAAATATATTTGACCAACAATGATTTAACACATGAAAATATTATCATTTTACTCAGACAAAATTATTTATTTTTTAAATAATGACATATCTTTGAGGCTTTAGGTCTTAGAATTGTATACCATATAGTCTAATCTAGTCTTCTCAATTTACTCTTATGCCCTAAGTTGTTCCTTATGTTCGAGATTAATTAAGTGTATGACACTATATATATATGAAATGGGTGAATGAGAGGAATGGCAAAGAGAAAAGGAAGAAAAAGTAAGATAGAGGAAAGAAGCAGGTCACTGTTTAAATCTATACTCTGCTGTTTATTAGTATTTATCCTTAAGAAAGTTACATAACTTCATATGCTTCAGTTTTCCTATCTTAACTATAAAGATGATAATATATCATTTAAAGAATTATATGAAATTATACATATTGTATTAATGTGCTTTTAAACAGTCCTTGGCAAGTAGTAAGAACTTGGGTGGAAGCAATTGTTAATATTTATTTGTATTCTTACCATGTAGGCTCTGGAGTCAGAATCTGGCTCTTTTGTTTATTAGGCTGTATCTAAAGACAAATTGTTTAATCTTTTTGTGCTTTCATTTTCTCATTTTCAAAATGGGGGAAATTTTAGGATAGTTAGGAGGATTAAAGAAGTTCACATATATAAAACTTATAATAATACCTGCCCCATGGGAAATGTTCAGTAGATATTTGCTGGTATGATTATTATTATTAAAGGAGCAAAGCATTTGCAAGTGGTTAGGACATCAGAGTAACATGCAGATAGGAGGAAGAACCTACATAACTTTGGTGGGGGGAGGAGAAAAGAAAAATAGTTCCAAAGTACAACTTTATGAGAAATCTTATGGTTAAGCGTAGGATCATGTTAATATTCATGTTCATGTTACAAAATTGCATATAGAATTATGCCATCTTCACATCAGAAGAGGACCTTACAGGTCATTTAATATGGAGCCTGGGATTTACTAAAGTCACTCAGTCCGTGGAAACATTAAGGCCAGAAAACATTATGTAACTTCTAGAGAATTGCTTTTTTTCCCCTTCATTATGTTGCCTCTATCTGAGCTATTTGGGAACTTGTTCTATAAGGAACTTCACTTAGTTTGAGACTGACTAATCATGGGACCAACTGATTGAAAAAGGATTGAAATAGTTTTATATAGCTTCTATTATATATATTTTAGAGGACATTACCCCTTCGTTTGCTTTGTAGTAAGAGAAAAACTGAAATTACACTAAAAAAATAGTTCCCTAGGAGGATAATCTCAAATTTTTAATATTATAAACCACTTTTGATAGCATATCAAAAGCAGTTCTGGGTAAGGCCAGTGAAAGCTACCTATAGGTCCCTCCTGCCAAACATTATCCCAGACACCTTTATAGGCAGGGAAGAAAGCATCTAAGCCACTAGCACTGCCAGTATTATCTGCATAGTTTATATCAGGGTTTACTCTCTATATTGTACAATTATATGTGTTTGGAAAAATGGTTAATGACACAACCTTAGCTTTTTTAATCCTTTCTTGCCTTTTCAGTGAAATAACAAGATGTGTCCATGGCTTAATACATACTTCTTATTAGCAGAGCTGAACAGTATCAGTAAAATAAGCAATATAATATTAAACATTAAATCCTTAAATGAGGAACTTTTAATAAAATACTTAAAATATTTGCTAGGACAATACACATTTGGTGAGCGCTTTAGGTCATGAATTTATATCTGACACTAAGGAATCTGGCCCTTGAGAGTTTATGCAGTTGACTGTTGTGTGCATGATGAAATAGTACTGGCACTGTTTTCACAGTACCTACCAAAGAACAACCAGTAGCATAAAAGTCACATGAACTCTATCCAAAGCTATTGGTAATTTTGTTGCTAAAAACAGGAAGAAAACCCAATAAACATTAACCTGCCAAAGCAACTTGGAAAATACCATGCCATATCAAACACAAGTCCGTCTGTGCTAGTGTTTCTTTTAACAGAGGTTGTCAATGAAAACTACTATTAAAACCCATTTTAACCTAAATTCATAAAAATATTATTTTCCATCATCAGCCAGATTCTTTATGAGCCAATGCTATTCTTAGTGCTTTAACTGATACAGCATTTCACTATTTTGGTAGCTTGGTAAGAATCCTTTGGTAATTTTTGTGTGTGACTTATCTAAATTTTTTTCATACATGTAAATGTGTTTAAGAGAATCTACACTCTGTCCCTATTCTATTTATTTAATTATATCTTTCACTCTTCAATTATACCAGTGCTCAAAGCTTTTCTTTTTACATTCTTCAAGGAAACTAACATCAAGGGAAATGATAGTTCTCTAGAGCAGTGTTTACAGAATAGATCAAATTAGATCATCATAAAAGGTCCTCATGAACTCATGGTGATTCTGATACCCAAATGAAATCAGTGCCTGACTCTAATCCATACTGTATTTTTCCCAAGCTACTTGTTATTCTGTTGTTATTGTAAAATTTCCCTTCATGTCATTGCTTATGCCATACTTGTGATGTGCTAAAATATTGTATGTGACTTGTAAGGCCTCCTTCACCATCTACTTCTCCATAAAGCATTTCCCTGTCTCTTGCAGCAAGAAATGATTTTTGTGGGAGCATTTGAGATCTTGTTTCCCTGAAATCATCAGTTCGGCTTACTAAACTCTTATAAAAATTAAAAAAAATAATAATAATTTTTGCCTCCTCCAAATACTTCGTATTAACTCTTATCATAGGCTGCCCACAGCATAGTTATTTGGGAACTTGACTTCTCTCTCTTACCAAACGACAAGTTCAGCAAGGAAAGAGTCTGAAAATAACACTTATCATTGCATGTCCTATGGTACATTACCTAATTTCTTGTACATCTAGGTGTTCAGTAAATGTCTGCTGAGTGGATTTTACTTATGCACAGATCCCTTTCAAATTCAGCTGAGCTGTCTATGGACAAGTAAAGGTGAAAGTATCTAGTAGTCATAGTAGGGCACAAGTTAAATAATTGTGTTTTTATGGAGAAAAAAAAACCTTTACATTGAGATAAATCAGAGAGAAATAAATCTTAAAGTGGGCCTATGATTATCTTATCATTCGAATATTTTCATTAATTTACAGCTTTTAATTTAGAACTTTTTAAGTAATCTATAGAAGGATAAGATAGATAATGAAATAGGTGGAAAGATTAAAGTAATGACCTGGAGAGAATAATTTTGAAGAATAAGACTAAATTGAGTAGATATGCAATAATAGCTATAATAACTAGAGAAAATAATAACAGCTAACATTTAGAACATGTATTATTATGGGCCATGGATTAGGCCAGCAGTTCCTTTGTATTTAACCTTTAAACCTCACAACAACCCTTTGAGATAGAAATGTTTAAGGTACTATTATTATTTCCCTCATTTACACATGAGAAAATAGGCATGGAAAGGATAAGTGGCTTACTCTATTTACCTTGGTACTTGCCAATAAGTAGTAGAGCCTGGATACAAACCTAGTGTGACTCCTGACCATAATTTTGCATTGACAGTAAATTCAGGATGTTCACCCATCCATCCATCCATGCATCCATACATGCATCCATCCATCCATCCATCCATCCATCCATCCATCCATTTAATATACATTAAGGAGTATTATGTGATAGACACTCTTCTGAGTACTGGGAATAAGGAATAAAACACACAGTCTAGCCCCTTAAGGAACTTTTAGTCCATTAGAAAAGCTAGACCAGGGTTTCCACTGAAACCTGTACTAAAGAATTAACTCTAGCTTGGTCAGCTTGGCTCAGTGGTTGGGCGTAGACCTATGAACCAGGAGCTCACAGTTTGATTCCCGGTCAGGTCACATGCCTGGGTTGTGGGCTTGATCCCCAGTGTGGGGCATGCAGGAGGCAGCCAATCAATGATTTTCTCTCATCATTGATGTTTCTATCTCTCCCTCTCTCTCCCTCTGTGAAATCAATAAAATAAAAAAAAAGAATTAACTATTGAAGAGCTAGCAAAAAAAGGAATGGTGGAAGTATATTAAAGTCAGATGAAATCATATATACAGATATCAGAGGGTAAACAGAGTATTGCAAATTTGGGAGCTGCTGTACTAAGGTGAAAGTTGATTGAAACTGGTAGACAGAGGCTAAATTATGAGGGTCTGCTAATTTGCATTTATATTAAAGGAACCAGACTAGAAATATTTGCTTATATTACAGTTAGTTGGATTTCATTGACCAAATCAATAGTATTTTATTCCTGCAATAAGGGTAGGGTGTTGGATTTGGAAAGGGTTGAAAGAATGCTAAATGAAAATAGTCTTAATTCTTATGGATTTAATTGTTTTAGCTCTTCTAGAAAAAAAATACAATAAAATAAAAGGAAGCTTTAAATAAAATCTGGCACAATTATTGTGTTTTCAATAATTCATTAAATATCTAGGAATTTGCTAATACTATTGAACATTTTACATATGGCTGTTGTAACCACAACTTCATTTGTATACAAAAAATGTTAAGTTACTTGAAAAAAACTAAATAGTCTTGTAATTTGCTTTTATATTTAGAAGATGGCCAAAAACAAGCTATGGTTAGTGAACGGACAGAAGCCTTTACCACTGCTCGAAATTTATTGGCCTCTGGAGCTGATGCTATTGAACGGATCATGTCTTCATATAAAGAGGTATTTGCATTTCTTGTCAATTTGATTAACATAAGATATGTGAACATCAAGCAAAATGTAAATTACCAGATATACTCAGGATAGGAGGCTCACTTGTTTGGAGCATTGTCCTGTACATCGAAAGGTTGCAGGTTCGATTCTCAGCCAGGCACATACCTAGGTTGTGGGTTCGATCCTCAGTGAGGGTGGGTATCGGAGGCAAAAAATCAATGTTCCTCTCTCAAATCAATGTTTTTCTTTGTCTCCCATCCTTCCTCTCTAAAAATCAATGAAAATATATCCTTGGGTGAGGATTAAAAAAAAAAAAAAAAGACGAAGTGTATAATCAAGTTGAGGGAGAACAATTCCCAAATGTATTGCTGCTAATACCCTTTAATTTTGACACTATCTATTGTAATTCCTCTTTTTCTGTCTATATATGACATACTTGTTTTTAAATTAAAAAGAAAAGTCCTTAGGTGTGGATTCTGGAGACAGGGTGCCTAAATTTAAATTCTTGCTCCAGTATTTACAAATTATGTGAACTTGATCAAGTTCCTTAACCTCTGTCTGTTTCCTGATCTTTTAAATGAAAATAATGATAGCATTGACTTTGTCAGAAAACAATACATATTAAGTGCTGAATAAGTGTTACTCAATAAAATTATTTATATACCTTGCAAACTTTTACTCATTCTTCATGACAAGTTAAGCCTCACCAAACACATATAAAATGTGCTTGTGATTCCACCTTCTTCCTACTTTCCCTGCAGAGTCTGGGTCTTCCTTGTCTGTGTTCATTGTACACTGATCTTTTACCACTTTATAATTGTCTATCTTCTGCACCAGACCTTGAGTGGAAAGTAGGAACTGTCTTACCCAGGGTCGGCAAACTCATTATTCAACAGAGCCAAATATCAACAGTACAACGATTGAAATTTCTTTTGAGAGCCAAATTTTTTAAACTTTAACTGCTTCTAACACCACTTCTTCAAAATAGACTCACCCAGGCCGTGGTATTTTGTGGAAGAGCCACACTCAAGGGGCCAAAGAGCCGCATGTGGCTCATGAGCCACAGTTTGCCGACCACAGGTCTTACCCATCTTTATATTCTTAATATTCATTTTAATACTTGGACTATTGTATGTGGTCAATAAATATTTGTTGAAATAATGGTAATAAGACCTGTAGATATGACAGGGTTAAGATTAAAAACCACTTTATTCAATTGAGATATTACTGATAATATTCCCATGGATAGTCAGTCTCACTATTAATTATCCATGTAACTTTTGTATCAATATAAATTGCCAGAACAGCATTATAAATTTAGGTGCCTATTAAATCAGCCTTGAATAAACCATACAAAAGAGTTACAAATTTTGTGATTTGCTGACAAAATTTTTCAGTTTCATTATTAAACAATTGAATTGAGTTGGGATTTTTTTTTTTTTTAACCAACAAAGTAAAACGGTTATTTAGGGCCATATACCAAAACAACTCAATTAAAACATTTTTTTTTCAAATAGTAATTTTGATTATCTGAGACAGTTTTAGGGATTTTTTTATATAACATATTATGTATCATTAAAGTTAAATAACAAAAATTTTATCTATCTCACATTAACACTTTGCTATCTAAGTCACAGAAAGAATATCAATTAGTTTTTCTAGATCATCTCCAACACAATAAATAATTGCATTTTGCTTTATTCTGCCTGAATGTGCTTTGCGTCATAGAATGGTCACTGCCAAACAATTTTACTACTACTGTGACAGCATATGAAAGTACTGTGCATTCTTTGCTAGCTCCAGAGGTAACAGTTCCTTTTCAGAGTCCCTCTCTTATATTCCAAAGTAATTAACCCACAGTCACATTTTCAGTTTTTTTCAGACACTCTTTGCCCACTCCACCTTGCAGCTTGGTCTACTAACTCATTGGCTCCTGCCTTTCTTTAATTGACCTTTATATTTGGTTTTGGATTTTTTTCTATGCAAATATATTTACCCAGATTTCCTTTGAATCTGTATTTTGTCAGTCTTTAGCTCTGTTTTTCTCTACCTGGAAACTCAAGAAATTCTTCTAGATAACATTTTAGAAATTACCCTTTAAATGGTTATAATATTAACATGTAGAAATGCAATACTAATCTAATTACAGACTCTCACACACAGTAGAGACATGTGGTAGAGGCTTTTAGCAGTAACACCTAATTATTTACTGCTTATGTTTTGCATACACAAAAATCTTATCTAAATGTCAGCATTGTTGAATTATTTCACAATTTATTGTTTAAGAAACATTCATTAGTGGCATGCCTTGCTTATTGGTATCAATTTCCTTGCAAACATTTCTGTAAGGAAATGGTTTTTGTGCTTTCCTTTTCATTGAAAAAAGATGGTCTTGACAGGAGATGAGTCACATTTTACAGTACCTTGATAATAAGATGTTCTTTTAATAGAAAAACAGCTGGAGATTCTGTCTAAATTGGACAACTAGCAGAATAAAAGCAAGACACCACGGGACTGAAGCAGAGATTTTATCTTGCATTATGTTACATTCTCTCCTAGAAAAAAAAGTCATATTTAATGTTTTTCTTTGGCCATTAAAAAAAAACCACGTGAATTGTGGGATTTGGACTGAAAATGATTTGAAGTTTTCATTGAGCTCATTCCCAATATTGGTATCCTCTAGCAGGGGTATTTTCTCTGGCCAAGCTTAGGAATTTTGATAATCAATTTGACTCAGAAACATTTATTTTATAATAAGAAAAAATGTATTTTTCTTCTATTTAAAATCTTCCATTTTAAATTGAAGAAAAAATACTAAAATAAAGAACTATTATTTTCTTGAATGAATTTAAGCTTTTCACAAAATTTCTAATTTTTTGGAAATGAAATTTGTCATGTAAATGGGCTAAATCAGAAATTTGAAAGGTTTTTAAGTTTCACTAATCTGAAATCTCTCATTTTGAACCCTGACTTGAATGAATAAATTTGTATATATTTTATAATCCCAATCAATCTTACATTGACACCTTGCTATGTTGCGCGCTCTCTCTCTCTCTCTCCATTGATTTCAGAGAGAAAGGTAAGAGGAGAGAGAGAGAAACATCAATGATAAGAGAGAATCACTGAATGGCTGCCTCCTGCGAGCCCCACACTAGGGATCAAGCCCACAACCTGGGCATGTGCCCTGACCGGGAATTGAACCGTGACCTCCCTGTTCACAGGTCGACACAACCACTGAACTATGCTGGCTGGGCAGCTATGTTGCTCTCTTGGTAACATTTTTACTGTTATTTGCTTTTGTTATCAGATGTATTACCTATTTTTCATGAATAATAAAATAAGACCTTTGATGTTAAATCAAGAAGCTTATATGAAGGTACATTTATTTAAAAGTCTATCTTGGGTATATTAACTCTATATTATTTCTCTGCATTGGTTTTAGGTCACTGAATTAGCAGGCTATACCGCTCGAGTGTACAATATGTTTTGGGTATTTGATGAAGTAAAGAGAGGCATTTATAAGAGAACTGCTGTCGTGCAAGAATCTGAAAACCATGATAAGAACGGAGCTATTATAGAGTTACCCTTCAGTGACACACTGGAAATCAAAGGTTTTAATCTGTTTTTTAATTGTTGACAGTATTATAGATGTCTCCCATTTTTTCACTTGTTGCTCCCCTCCACCCAGCCCCCACCCCTCCCTAGGCCTTCCCCAGACTATTGTTTGCGTTCATGGATTATGCATGTACGTTCTTTGGTTAATCTTTTCTCGTTCACTCTATTCCCCTATCCACTGAGATCTGTCTAAATGTTTTTAGTTTTCAGTTTTCTGTATTGAAGTGTTTATCAACAGAACCAAAGTTTTTTAGATGATAGCTTTTAATTATTATAAGGAACCAACATTTAATTATTTAAACAATTATTCCCAAAGTTAGTGTTGCAATTTGAGGAGTGTGACTAACAATAGTATAAAAAATATTATGCTACTTTTATTTAGGACAAAATTTCTAGAATTATTTTTAGAAACTGCACATATGACAGAATGAATTGTTTGCTTTTAAGATGAACAGAACTAGAGCTAATGTCACATTGTTCTTCATTCTGTGTTTTAAAACTTAAATTTGGTTGTTCTATTTTTTTAAATTGTGTTATTCTGTGTCTTAATTCCTCTTTGCAAGACTGTGTTTATTCAGAAGAAAGGTTAATTTAGAGAAATAAGTGGTTATAAAGACTATGGCTAGGTTACATCAGATAGAGTTTGGCTTTGCTCTCATGATTTTGACATCAGATTATTGCAAAATAAAATTTCTGATAGAGATTTTCTAAATAGATGTGTCAAAATATCCCAGTATGCATTAAACTTTGCTTTAAATATAATATATATATTTCCATTTACTTCTATGATTTATTACTGTGAAGTATCTTTATAATAAATCTGTCATGCTACATTATACTTTAAGATATTTAATTAACAATAACATGGGATGACTTTTGTAACTTAAAATGTTCCTTAACTCACAGGAAAAGTTATTGATGTGGATCATGGAATTATTTGTGAAAATGTTCCCATAATTACACCAACGGGAGAAGTGGTGGCTTCCAGTCTAAACTTCAAAGTAAGATGATATTCAAGAATCTTCTGATTGTTGCCATCACACTAATACAAAACAACTCAGAATTCATATACCTTATGTTAAATACTTGGAGGAGCATATGGACAGGAGGGGAAATCAAGAAAGGTATGCACAGTGGCTCAATTACAGAAGCAGTTACATCCTCAGAAAGCAGAGAAAAAGAGAAATTTGATTTCTACTGCTTTATTTTCAGGTTATATATCAAAATTGTAGTGCACCGAGAGTCTTTGCCAGGTAACTTTTGAGAGCAATAGGGAATTTCCTGAAAAAATATTATCTGGAAATAAATTTTAATTTTTTTTCTTATAGGAATTATTCAAAAACTACAAGCCTGAATTATAAATTTACTAAATTATAAGGTTAAAGGTCATTAGCAGGTTTACTTCTGTTATTACAGATTCTCTAAATTTAATTGTATTTTAAATAATCACATCTTCTGTTAGAAAAAATCAGATTTGTGGATTGGAATTTAGTTTCTAATAACTCTGTTGAGAATAAGAGTTATTATTTAACATTTTATGTCTTGATGTAAAAACAGTGACTAAACTGAAGGCCTTTATTTAAAGTACTGTAAAATTCAGATATTTTGGAATTCAAGTACAAAGTAATTTGCTTATAAGCATTAATGACTGTAATGAAGGCATAAGAGCTCTAGTTCAAACAAAGACACCATTGGACTTGATAACAGAATTACAAACATGACAATACATGTGCTAATGCTTTTGGTATAGACTTTGTAGTCAAGGTTTAATTATTAAAGGTGGTATTTAC
Source organism: Corynorhinus townsendii (assembly GCA_026230045.1). Taxonomy (NCBI): domain Eukaryota; kingdom Metazoa; phylum Chordata; class Mammalia; order Chiroptera; family Vespertilionidae; genus Corynorhinus; species Corynorhinus townsendii. The sequence continues at coordinate 178,343,407 of JAPDVU010000003.1, forward strand.
CAATGAGTAAGGGAGCTGGAAAAGGATAAGTACTGTCCAAGAAAAATTCTGTGTAAATAAATATAAGAGAAATTGTGTTTTAACTACAATTGATGAGGCTTTATTTTTCCACGTATAGACCTATAGAGTTTTTTAGTTATTTGGGTCTGAACATGATAACAATTAGGTACCAAAGGTGCACCATAATCTTAAATAAATTTAAAATAAAACATTTGAAGAGGCATACATAGAATATTTAATTACTTATTAATAGCTTAGCAATTTATAATTTACTAGAGGCCCAGTGCGCAATTGAAATTGCACAAGGAGGTGCCCCGCGGTGTGAGGAGGCACCCTGCGGGGTGCCGGGCCGAGAGGTGCTCCATGCATCTCCTGGTGACCGGTTGTTGTTGTGATGCCATTGATGCCTTTTCCCTTCCTTCCCTGCTGCCCCAAGCTAATGTGCATGAGATCGCCTGAATGAAACTGGGGCCCGTATTGCGTGGAGATTGCCCTCCACAGGAACCTGCCTGATCCAGGGAGAGTTGGGGTCATTCACTGCGGGGAAAGGCTCGATTTAAATGAAGCCCCTGCTTAGATAGCCGCCGGCTGAGCCGTTTGCCATTGGATGAGCCCTTTGCTGTTTGTGGAGGGTTTATCATCCCTTCTGGCTGTTTCCTTGGAAACCACAAACTCAAGATAGCAGTGGAATGCTGCATCCCCATATCTGAAACCCTGCTTTTCTGCCGCCTCGGGGGGGCTGGGACCCATGCCTGACTCACAGCGTCCCTCGGCCCCCCTGCCTGTGTTTGCTCCGGGGCCACCCGAGCCGGCTTGGGCAGGCCCCCCTGTCTCTGTCTCTGTCTCTGCTCCAGGCCTCACCTGCGTGCGCAACCTCCTCCTGTTCAGTTGTGACCTGTTATGGCATCCCAGCCTAATTTGCATATTACCTCATTATATAGAGAGAGATAACTTTTTGTATGAGATTTTCTTTTTTTTTTTTTTTTGGTCAGGTTAGGTTTCTTTCTTTTTTCTTTATTATTATTATTCTTTATTAAATTGGGGTGACAATGGTCAACATGAACAGATAAGTTTCAGGTGTGGGTTTCTATGTTACAAGATCTGTACATTGCACCATGTGCCCACCACCCAAAGTCAAATCTTGTCCTGTCACCTTATATTAGGACCCCCTATTCTCCCCATCCCCTTCCCTCTGGCAATACCACACTGCTGTTTGTGTTCACAAGTTTCAGTTTTATATCCCACATATGAGTGAAATCATATGGTTCTTAGCTTTTTCTGACTGACTCATTTCACTTAGCATAATAGTCTCAAGGTTCATACATGTTGCTACAAATGGCACTATTTCATCCTTTCTTATGGCTAAGTAGTATTCCATTGTGTATATGTACCACATCTTCTTTATCCAGTCTTCTATCGTAGGACACTGGTTGTTTAGGTTATGTTTCATAATATCAATTTTTATTGTTCCACTTATTAAACAGAGTAAGAGTCTTAAATTCTGCCACCTACTAATTACATAATTGTGGACATCACTCTCTTTCTGTAAAAAATTCAGAGCTCAGTTTATTTTTATATGAAGTAAATTTTAAAATAATCTAATAAAAGTGTTATATATTTTAAAGTGCTACAAAGATGTTATTATAGTACACTTTTATAATAATTGTTTATTTTTGACTCAGACAGGAAGTTTTATTTGAAGTCTCAGGTCCCTAAAATATAATAGAAAGTTGTTTCCTCTGCATGGATTGACAAACAGGTTTTTAAAGGAAAAGGTTCTCATCCTTTTCTTGGCCTTTCAGAATTTAAAAAACAACAAACATATGGAGAATAAAATTTAATAAATGTGGGTATTCTTTTTTTAATATAATTTTTATTGATTTCAGAGAGGAAGGGAGAGGGAGAGAGAGATAGAAACATCAATGGTAAGAGAGGATCATTGATTGGCTGCCTCTTGCACGCCCTGTACTGGGGATTGAGCCCACAACCCCTGACTTCCGGTCCATAGTTCAAAGCTCAACCTGTAGCCAGCTGAGCAGGGATTATACTCTCTGTGTCCTAAATATCAGAAAACATGCTTAAATATGAATGTAGTAAAGTTAAAGTCTCCTACTATGACTCAAAATGCGTTACATTTCTGAGAATTCCTAACAGAGAATGACCCTATTAAAATATTTTGTGAATGTGCCTTTTGCTATGGCGATACTTTTAAAAATATCATTTGTGTAGTATTTATGCTTCTACAACATTTAACTTTCTTAGTCCTCTTTCTAGTCAAAGAGCACAACAAATCACTAATTAATTCTTTCTGGGTTTTCCCTAGGATTTTCCTTGAACTCTATTGTATCAAAATAGCATTTTAGTTTGGCTACAATTAAAGAGAAAAAATATCTATATTTTTTTAGAAAAAAATATCTATTTTTTTAGAAAAAAATATCTATTTTTTTAGAAAAAAATATCTATTTTTTTAGAAAAAAATATTTTTTTTTAGAAAAAAAAAAACTAAAGATTTTGTAGACTCAAGCTTGCTGACTAGTTGCTTCTTGTGACCCAGGCTCAGCCAAAATGTTACCCCCTCAAAGAGGACTTTTCTGACCACCGAGTCAAAAGAAGCCCTTACACCAGGCTCACAATGCCACCATCTTTCCATAATAAATTTTCCTCTTTTGCTGTCATAATAGCATTTATCACTACTTAACTTTTTGTTCATGTTCTTATTATTGTCTTTCCCATTGGAATGTAAGTTCTATGAGAACAAGGACTTTGTCTTGGCCAATACTGTATCCACTGTGCCTAGAAGAATGTCAGGTACATGGTAGATATTCAATAAACATTCAATCAATGTTTGCCAAGGAAATGTCTAATTATTTAGACAGAATATGAATCTTAACCATTTTTGCTTTACATATACTTAGTATATAAATTCCTACTTCCTTTATCTAACCTCCATCCCAATCCTTCTTTTTTCTTTCCCTTCCTCCCTTCCCTCCTCTCCCCACTACCTTCTTTCAACAAAAAGATTTCAGCTTATGGTATACACAGCAAATGACTCAAGGATAGACATTGAACTGGTTGGTCCCTTATACTGACATAATGCAAGTTATATAATGCTCTTTCATATTTGAGTTTTCAATATGATGTATTCTACATCATTGATACTTAGATATTTGTATACATACTATACAAAAATATATCTACACACATACTGTAGTTTCTTTCTCTCTTACTTTCATACTATATTCACTTTTAAATCACTAGTTATAAATATAGTTGTTCTTAGAACTAGATGAAATTTTTAAATGGTGTTTCTTTTCCTTATTCTTCACAATACCCTTTAAATACCACACTAAAACAACTTCCCAATCCTACTGAGTAGAAAAGCAATTCATGATATTTAAATGCTTAAATTTAAATGGTAAATAAGACGAAAGATTCTAAGGAGAAATGTCCGATCAATATGGATAAATAACTTTTGTTTTATTGTTATACCTATATAACTGCGCGCGCGCGCGCGCGCGCACACACACACACACACACACACACACACACACACACATGTTTTAATGCATCCCTAGACATAAGACTAAATTACAACCCTCTTGTTTTCTTCTGCCTTGGTTTAGTAAACATATTTTTTATCTGTGAATAAAGCAGAAATGGAATAAATTTATCTCTCTGATTATGAGCTTTTGTGATTTCTGTAACATTTCAGACTGCTGAAGTACAAAATTAAACAACACAGCTGGCTCTTAGAATAACTGTTCTTTATAGCTAATAAGTCCAACTGACAAATACAATGAAGTTGTATTTCCATTCAATATAAAGTTAAATAATATTAATATAAATAAAATGAAATTGAATATATTTTAATTTAAATGTTAACAGTGTTTTATTTTCCATGTGGTTATGTTTCTACTTACGTGTATAGTATCTGATTATAAGGCCCCAATTAAAATTTTGGAAAGCCAAATGCTCATTTCAAGCAGATTCATTGCCTTTGAGATTCATTAATTTATGATACTTTTAGTTCAGAGCATAGTCAAAGCCAAATTTGAGACTGTTGATCCTGATTTATTTTTCTTTGATTCCTTGCCCATCCTAGGTTATCATGTGTTTCAAAGTTTTTTTTAAATAAATCACTTTTAAATGCTGCCAAAGAAATTTTTGCCGTTTGTAATTTTATTTCTTACTTTAGGTACAAGAAGGAATGCATCTTTTGATAACTGGTCCCAATGGTTGTGGGAAGAGTTCTCTCTTCAGAATTTTAAGTGGGCTCTGGCCTGTGTACGAGGGAGTCCTCTATAAACCACCTCCCCAACATATGTTCTATATTCCACAAAGGTAGGCAAATTTTTTTATATTACAAGAAATAATTTTCTTTTTAATTCTCTTGATTCTTTAGGCTCTTCAGTTTGTAATCTTTAAGCATGTTTCACCAGAGAAGCTATTAAGGAAATAAAAATTCAATTCTAAAAGGGACAATACCACTTTCAGGACAATATCACTTCTGTTCACTTTAACATTTGACTGATTATAATGAACATTCAAAGGCTAGAGATGTTAATGTCAAGGAATAGCAGGCTAGTCCAAAGAACAATTAGATCACCTTAGATGTCAGATTATCTCTTCTCACAGAAAAAATAACACTTGGATATTATACTAATCTTTTCATCAAGCTGCTTTCAATCATATGTTCTAAAATTGTTCAGTTATGTTTAAGGAGCCTCTATAAAATAGTTTTTGTTACATTTATGCTATATGATTAATTAAGATTTGAAAATATGCATAGTAACCATAGAAATATTAAAAAGGAACATGATTTCTCCTGAAGTCTTTAGTCATCTTCATAAAAAATTTAAAAATATCTAAACGTAAAGTTATACTTGCAAATTTGAATCATTCATTGGGAATAAGAGCAAATGAAATCTGAAGAGATATACGTAATACTCATCTGACCCAGTAATTTTTCCTTCTATCCCCACCCTGGGTTAGGTGGATAACACAGAGTACTCTTATTACATTAAGAGGGCTATTGTGTGGAAGCCAATGGAGAACCTAGGGTATAGTACCAGAGAAAATATAAATGTTACATGATGTATGGTGCTATTACATGTCTTCTTTGCCCCTTTTCCTTTGTCAGAAAGTATTTGTACCATCCTTCCCATGGGTCTAAATTTTAGACCATATGTTACAGTTAGATGAGGTTTTGTGGAACTTTTTATTTAAATTAAGATCTATGGTAGTAGCAGGAAGCTACCTGACATGTAAGAAAATGAAGAACTGCATTGGCAGTAAGAAAATATTGGGTATAAGCAATATCATGGATACTCATGTTTAACAGAAAATAAATGACCATCTTGTGACACCAGAATCATTTTCTCTTTTTGTCTGTACCTTAAAGTCCTTCGGGAAACCTTCTGAAGCAGAAAGCTAAATTATACCCCCAACGTTTAAGTTTCAGACATTAATGTGTTAAGTAGACTGATTTTAATTTTTTATTTGAGTAAAATATTGTTATACCATAGAATTCTACTTTCTTAATAAAATTATGTACATAAGTCTTATGTTTTTAGCTATTTTAAATTTTGTATGTAAATTGAAGGATACAGTTCTCAAATATAGCTGTGACCTAAGCAATATAAGACAGTCCAAAGACATAGGAAAGTACATAATCCACGAAAGTCATCCTTCAGAACTGAAGGAGAAATAAAGACTTTCCCAGACAAAAGCTGAGGGAATTTGTTCACTAAACCTGCCTTACAAGAAACACTACAAGTTCTTTGAACTGAAATGAAAGGATGCCAATCAGTAACATGAAAATATACAACATACTGATAAAGGTAAAAATATAGTCAAATTCAGAATACTGTAATATGGGGGGGGGGGGTTTAAAGAACAAGAGTTTTAAAAAATAACTATATTGAGTATAATTTGTTAATGAATACAAAATATAAAAAGAAGTAATTGCCACATTAAAAACATAAGAGGGGGAGAGTAAAATGGTAGAGGTGTTTGTATGCAACAACAATTAAGTTATTGTAAAACAGACTGTTATAAGATGTTTTATACAAGCCTCATGGAGATCATAAATCAAAAGCATGTAGTAGATTCACAATAGATCAAGAGAAGGGAATCAGCACATACCACTACAGAAAATCACCAATTCACAAAACAAGGCTACAAAGAGGAAGAAAGGAATAAGAGAACTACAAAATAGCCAGAAAACAATAAGTGGGATTAATAATTCCTTAACTCTAATAATTACTCTAAATGTAAATGGACTGAATTCTCTAACAAAAGGCATAGGGTAGCTGGATGGATTAAAAAACAACAACACAATTATATACTACAAGAGGTTCACTTTAGCCTAAAGGACAAACATAGACTGAAAGGGAAGGGATCCAAAAAGATATTCTATGCAAATAGAAACCAAAGGAGAGCAAGGATAGCTATTCTCAGACAAAATAGACTTTAAGCCAAAAATGGTAACAAGAGACAGAAAGTCATTACATAATGATAACGGGATCAATTCATCCAGAATATATAATAATTTTAATATATACGGACCCAATATCAAAACACTTTAATATATTAAGCAAATACTAACAGACCTGAAGAAAGATCATTGGGGACTTCAGTACCTCACTTTCAACATTGGATACATCATCCCACAGAAAATCAACGAGTAAACATTGGACTTGAACCACACTTTAGACAGAATGGACCTAACAGACATATACAGGCGTTTCATCCAACAGCAGCAGAATATACATTCTTCACAAGAAAAAGCATTTGAAAAAATACAACATGCTTTCATGATAAAAACTCTGAAAAAAGTGGGTAGAGAAAGAACATACCTGGATAAAATAAAAGTCATATGCCACAAACCCACAGCTAATATAATACTCTACAGTGCAAGGTTGAAAGATAGGAATAAGACAAGGATGCCTACTCTCACAGTCTTATTCAGCATAGCACTGGAAGTCCTAACTGGAGTGATAAGGCAAGATAAAGAAATAAAAGACATCCAAATCAGAAGGAAAGAAGTAAAATCATCTTTGTTTGCAGATGACATGATCTTACATATAAAAAATTTTAAAGCCTCCACCAAAAACATTTAGAACAAATTTAGTAAGTTCTAGGATACAAAATCAACATACAGAAATCAATCGTGTTTCTATACACAATCAACAAACTATCTGAAAAGGAAATAAAGAAAACAGTCCTATTTACATTAGCATCAAAAAACAATAAAGTTCATCATAAATTTAACTAAGGAGGTGAAAGGTCTATACATTGAAAACTATAAGACTTTAATGAAAGAAACTAACAAGTGGAAAGATATCCCATTTTCATGGGTTGGAAGAATATTGTTAAAATATCCATGCTATCCAAAGCCATTTATAGATTCTGTGCAATTCTAATGTCATCGTTGACAGAAATATAAAAGACAAAACTAAAATTTGTGTGAAGCTACAAAAGACCTGAATAGTAAAAGCAATCATGAAAAAGAAGAACAAATCCAGAGACATCACTCTTCCTGATTTCAAACTATACTATAAATTTATAGTCATCAAAACAGTATAGTCTGGAATAAAAATAGACATAGACTAATGGAACAGAATTGAGGGCCCAGAAATAAACACCTGTCAGTTAATATTTGACAAGGGAGCCAAGTCTACTTAATTAAGAAAATATAGTCTCTTCAATAAATGATGCTGGGAAAACTGGACAACCACATACAGAAAAGTGAAATTGTTCCCCTATCTTATACCACTATTAAGAATGAACTCAAATTGATTAAAGACTTGAATGTGAGACCTGAAACAATAAAACTCTTAGAAGAAAACATAGGAATAAACTCCTTGGCATTGGTCTGGGCAATTATTTTTTGGATATAATACCAAAAGCAAAGCAACATAAACAAAAATCAGTAAGTGGGGCTACATCAAACTGAAAAGCTTCTACACAGCTAAAGAGGCAATAAAAATAAAAATAAGAGAAACAGCAACCCACAGAATGGGAGAAAATATTTGCAAATCTTGTGTCTGACAGTGGTTTAATATCCAAAAAAAATAAAGAAGTCATATAACTCACATTTATATATGTATAGTGGAATATTCTTCAGCCATGAGAAAGAAGGAAATCCTGCCATTTGTGACAACATGATTGAAATTTGAGGACACTGTGCTAGGCAGAATAAGTCAAAGACAAATACAGTGTGACATCATTTACTAGTATATGTGTAATCTAAAAACACCAGACTTATAGAAACAGAGAAATGAAACGTTAATACTAGGGTCTGGAGAGTGGTGGTAGGGGGAGATGTTGATCAAGAGTTAGAAGATATATAAGTTCTGGAAATAGCGTGTCAGCATTATGATTATAGTTAACAATGACATATATGTAGAAGTGGTTAAGAAAGTATATCTTCATATTCTTACCACAAAAAAGAAAGGGTAATCATGTGAGGTGACAGAGGTGTCAGGTAACACCAGGTGGTAACCATTTTGCTATATATGTGTGTCCAATCAACATGTTGTATGTCTTAAACTTATATAATATTATATGTCAATTTGATCTTAGTAAAATTGGAAAAATAAAGAAAAATACCACTGAACTGTACACTTAAAATGGTTAAAATGCAAATTTTATGCTGTAAGTATTTTACTACAATTGTTTAAATGGGGGTGGGGGTTCTTAAGAAAATGCATAAATCCAGTCTTTGCCCTCAGAGAAACCTAACTATGTTATTTTGCAACAGACATAAATCACTGGGAAATTTTTTCTTAGTTATGAAATTTACTCTTGCCTAAGCAAAAGGTCAACTACAACTTAGTTAAGGAGAAAAATGAGAATGAAAAGTATTTTTGAAGACTAACAATGTTTCTTAAAATTACTGTTAAAAGTCATTTTATCTTGATTATATAGCTTTGGAAACATGACTACGTGTGTTTATGTTTAGAATCTTATATCTTGCAGAAAAGCATAGAATTTATTTAAATGTACATGTAAACTAAATGTCTAAATGTAGCATTTATTTTCATATTCCAAAAGCTGCTGAGTTTTTTAAGTAAATTTGAAAATAATCTTACAAGTCTTTATTATTTAAAAGGAAGCTGCTACAACCTATTTCAAAATATTTGTCATTATCTAATATTGAAGATTTCAACTTAGGATATTCTCATTAATAAATATTATCTGATATTTTATTGCATTAATTGATAGCAGTGAAATATTATTTAAATACTAGGTTGGCAAAAAACAACAACCTATAAATTGAACATAGAATTGAGTCTATGTACCTACATAATAAACTTCATAAGTCATAAACAGACTTCAGTTTTAAAATAAACTCCCTGATTTTCCTTTTAGTGATTGAAAGACTTCCTTGTAGAAAATAGATCTCTTTATGCAGTAATTAAATATACATTAAATGTTATTTTCATCAGGTAAAAGTGGGATTTGTTAATGTGGATTTCTAGTAATGTCATGCAATGCACAGAAGAAAAAAGTAAACTACTAAGGGGAAAATATTCTAATTAAGCATATTAGGCCACTTATTTATTTATTTATTTACTTACTTATTTTACCATATCTCTAGAGAATGGTTCAGTTTAAAAGCTGGGAAACCTGAATTCCTAAGAAATTGTGAAATCATCTTAGCAATGTTAATAATGAGAGCCAGATAGAAGAAATCTGGGCCATAGTTCAAGAATACAATTAAAAAGTTGTGATAGATGAATTAGTTTCAAAACAGTTTTATTTTTCTCATCTCATCTTCATTAATGGTTGCATAAGAAAATTACTGGAAAAGTTCATAAGTTTGAGCAAAGAAATATTTCATCTAAAAAAATAGATTTAGCCACTCTAAATCTATGGTAAAATTCTTAGTCTTGCTCAGATTGTACTTTAAAAAATATTTTTGCAATTGCAGGCTGTTTGAGACTGAATTTCCTAAGCAATGTGACTGTACTCTTGAAACTCATTATTCCCTACTGACCCTCAGGAAAAGTCTTCCACTTGGATACAGATCTTGGATTTCTTTTGTTAATTCTTGGTGCAGTTTCTCTGACTTTTCAACTACCTAAGGGTAGACTTAAGATCTTCTCTTAAGTCTTAAGTCTCCACTAATTTATGGCTCATTAGTCACTTAGTTACTCCCTAGTATGTCTCTGTCTTCAGTCATGAAAACCTCAAAAGCCCAATCTTTTATTGAGTCGTTTTGTTCACCTGCTATCAAAATATTATTCTAACACTCACCAAAATGAGAAAATGAAACATTTGGTAGTGGTTGGGGGGACAGAGAGTGTAAGAGAGAGAAGGAAGGCAGGAGAGAGGAAGAAAAGGAGGAGTGATAGAGGGAGAATGGAAGGGATAGAGGGAAGAAAGACAGAAGGTAATAGGTGTTTACTCACAAAAGGTAGCAGAGTGTAGGGTTCCTTTTTACTGCCCCCTCTTTTTTTTTTTTTTCTAAGTCCTCCAGAGGATCATCTGTATACATCACATATCTCTTCTCAGAGAGTCTTCAGTTGGGCACCAACCCATTATGTAATTCTGTTCCCATATTGATTATGCTCTGCATAAGTAATCTAAATAGAATATTTTAAATAATTAAATTGGAGTTTAAAGGAATTAGAGATTTTAATACTTAGAGTTACCCAGCAGTTCAGAATCAGGGTTATTTTTTACCAAATCTTTGGATACAAACCCTCTGTACCACCACCTCTTATTTTCAGATTAATAAAATAATCATATTAAAAAACCTACCTGTGATTTAAAAAAAAACACACTATTTGACCTTAAATATTTTATCAGACAATCATAATCATTAAAGCCTCTCTAGCACTGTATTCCCCAAACATGTGGGGAATAACAAACTATCATTCTTTTATAATGTACATTACTTTCAAAAATTTCTATTTACTTCAACTGTTTTTCTTAGTAAAAAGAGTTTATGACATGAAATCTTGGCTTTTAGAACTGCCAGTATCTAATCCATGTTTTCTTTTAATGATGTAGCCTATATATTTAAAAAATAAACTGAATTAATATTGATTTTTTTATTTTGAGAATCTTACGACCTCCTGAGGTAATTGATAGATTCTAGGGCATCTTAAGCAAGGGCTGAACATCTCTGGCCTATTTTTTAAAATTAATTTACAATGTGTCAAGCAACTATTGTGTGCTAGTCACTATTTTATACATATTATATGTTTCAATTTCTTATCTGTATGATAACCCATAAGGTTGGTGTTGTTACCCCTAGTTTATAGATGAGAAAACTTGGGGAGGTTGAATCTCTAGGTGCCATCCAGCTGATAAATATTGGAACTAATATTTGAACTTAAGTATGTCTGACTCTAAGTCACGTTGTCTTGCCTGCAGCAAGGGAAAAATTCCTATTCTCTTGCCTGACCTTGCAAGTGAATATCACCAGCTAAGGTTGTTTGCTTGGTATGCTTACAATGCACTAATATCAAGCTATTGTTTGAAAGCAGCGTCCTTTTAATGCTGAGGGTGCAGGCAATCTAAGCCAATTTTAGCCTAAAGTTTAGTATAGGTACTTGGCTTTCATTCATTTATGTTAATGTGAAAGAAGCTAAATTCTTTTATAAAAGTGAAATCCCTTTAAATTAAACTATGTTCAAATCACTTTCAAATTTGAGTATGTTCTCTTTCCTTTCTTATTCTTCTAAAACCCATTTCTTTATAAAATTTTAAATAATTTCTCAAAAATATTCCCTTAATTTTAAAGCAGACCTTATAAAACAGGCAAATCTTAATTTTATGAAATATTAGGAATAAAAAAATCATGATTTATGCTATATGTTGCCAAAAGAAGAGATTGTCTTTGCAACAGAGCAAATACTATGTTTTGTTATAGGAAATTCAGCAGAATGGACAGAACTCTCAAGTAACACCAATAATACCAACACATTGGCACAGCCACACAGCATGCAAGATGTACCTGTGGCAAATGAGCTTTGTAGATATTTTAAAACCCAAGCTTCCTTTTGAATTGTGTCTGTATGAATGCTTTCCAAATCCAGGATTTTCTCTTTAAAGGATAGGAGAACTGTGTTATGTAACATGTTTAATCCACCCCAAATGTAAAACCAGATAATGACTGTTAAAGAACCAGGAAGCACATGAGATCAGAGGGAGGTTAGAAGACCTAATTTGCATCCTTTCTCCATGCTTTTCTTGTTTTGCCTTAGATATCAGGTTAAAGAATGAAGAAGCAGTCTAAGTAAAAAATGTGTAGGAATGCTAGTTTAAATATCTCGATCACTGTTTTCCCCTGGATCTCTAGCTTTTGGGGACTTTTTGCTTCTTAATGAATCTCTAGGTGCCAGAACACAGATAGAGAGGTTCTCTGCAGAACAAGTAAGATTCAGGCCAGCAGGGCCATTGCCTGAGTGGAATGTTGGTCTGAAAGGGCCACTGGAATAAAAGATGAATGTGATATGGGGCTTAATCCAGGCCTACTTGTGGAGCCCCATACCTAATAGGTTACACAGACACTGGTCTCACTGTCCCCAATTAGACAAATCTGGGCTTCGAGAATGGGAGTTGTTACTGCAACAGATTGCCTATGTTATGTGGGAGTCATTGTTGAACAGATTTTTATAGAATATAAGTTAGAAAGGGCATCTGCATGTCTTTTTTTAAAAAAATATCTTTATTGATTTCAGAAAGGAAGGGAGAGGAAGAGAGAGATCAAGCCCACAACCCTGGCATGTGCTCTTGACCAGAATCAGACCCGGGACCCTTCAGTCCACAGGCCAACACTCTATCCACTGAGCCAAACTAGTGAGGGCCTCATGTCTCTTTATGCATTGGTGGTATCCTACTAAACCTAAAACATATCTATTGGCATATTGTGCCATGACCTCTGATGAATAATTGAATAAATTAATGAATATCTGCACTGACTTGGTTTCTACTGCCAAATTAGTTTGGCTCCTTGTACTAATTAGGGAGAAAACTTTATTTTGTTGCTTGCACTAGATATGTCACATAATGTTCTTTAGGATGGGAATAAGTGTTTGTCATGTGACATGTCTTTCTTAAAAGAAATTATTTTAGCTATAACAAGTTTCAGTAGTATTGCTGTAGCACATTCACTTCTATTTCTTTGCTTTATACCATTGGACTCAAAGAAGTAAACTTTGCATAAATATCTTTGGATAACTGTCTGACAGAATTGTAATTTATACATTTCGGTACATCCTGTGTAATAATTGTTAACAGTCATTCTTAAAAGTCTCTTAAAGGGATCTATAAACGTAAACATGATTTTCTATAGCTTTCTATTGTTTGGAAAAATGTTGCACTTTTTTCATATGTAACTCTTCTATGGGCTAATTTTTAAAATAGTAATGGAAAAATATTTCATTGCATCTAAAAGTTTTTTCTCATTTCATGAATCAATTATTAGGGTAAGCCATGTGGAATTGGTAATTTTTAAAGATCAAAATATCAGAAATTTTATACAGTAACCTAATATAATGATAAATATTCTTAACAAAGTTGACTTTTAAATAATTTGTATTCTCATTAGCTTACTGATACTTTGATAATTCCACTAATATTATTTTTATTAGTTGGAAATGAACACAGTCCCTGTCTTAAGAGGAAGTACACATTTCTTCTCTGGTGCCTGGAAATATCTTATCCTAAAAATATAATTTCAGTAATAAGTAACTATCTCTATTTTCAGTTGAATATTTATTCTTTTTGCTACTTACTTATTTTAAGAATATTAGAAATTACTCATGAATTGAGCACTCAAATCTTATTTTTGCTGTTCATGAAAAAAATTTGATGACAGATCAGTTCCAGCATGTACATTTATATGAATTATTAATAACTAGATTTTATGGCTCTCAGATTGCTAACTTCTTATTACTATGGCAGCATAGTACCTTATTCTTAAACTTTTCAAATGCTTAAATATAGTTAAATTGCAGTGAAACTTTTATCATTATTGTTCAGAATTAAAATCTAGATGACTATGAAATATTTAGCATTTTGGGTAATGATTCCAGATTCTCCAAGCGCAAAGTTAACATTCCTGTATGCTTTTTCCTTCTTTCTACCTTTGTCCCTATTAATTAGAAAAATAGAGAATAATATAAAAATATACAATTATAAACCCTAATAAATGTCAGTGCATTTTACCAAAACAACCATAAATTGTTGACATTTAAGTGGACAAAAAGGTGGGGAATATAAAACCAATTGCAAAAGTACCTTGAGACACTTGTAATATAAGTATAAAAAGCCATAATCACTGGGAATGGAATTGATCTCAGACATTTTTAGTTTAACTTTACTGTTACAATGAACAGCTTTAATTATACATGCATTTGAAAGAACTTTAGATCATATAGAAAAAGAACTATGATAGCTGTTTAAATGATAATAATTATTTAAGTTATAATGTGATACCTATGGGTTTACTCCAGTGTTTTTTTTCACAACAAATAGAGGTGATTCTGAATTTTACTTAGAGAAAGTAAATTAAAAGTAGTTAGTGTTTCTCTGTTGATAGCTACTAATTATAAGCAATCTAATTTTTTGTTGTTGATTATACTTTGTATGTTGCATGATTCTCTTCCTGATGGGCCAGAGCAAGTAAGCTAATAACATTCTGATATGGTCATTGGTCTACCTGAAATAATTAGAAGATAATTTGAATAGGTCTATATATCTAGAAAGGAAAGGTTAGTACAGGGTACTTTAATTATGTATAACTTTGGTAGGACTAGAGAAACTTGAGCTAGTTTAACATGTTACATTCCAGGCTTTTGAGTTGGAAAAAGGATCACAAGCAACTAATCATATAAACATTGGATATAGGGTCCTCCATTCCCTTGTGCTTTCAAGATAGATTCAACATCATCCCACATTTTCTTGACATAGCCTTTCTAGAGGATTCTGAGTTAACTTTAACTTCATAATAATATTTTTAAATAAATATAAGTGTACTATTAGAGTACACTTAGTTTCTGTTAAGCTCATTAAACACATAGATGATGTACTGTTTTTACCATTTTACATAATATAAAACAATGATTGAAAGAAAATGGCACTTTAATAAAGCAATATTTGTTACCTTTAATGGCTATATAATTTTATAAAATACCAGAGGCCTGGTGCATGGATTCACAATCCAGGACCCCTCAGGGGATGTTGGAGAGCCGGTTCTGGCCCAATCCCCACAGGCCAGGCCAATGGACCCCAATCTGTGCACCAGGCCTCTAGTCTGCATGTAAGATCTTTGGTTAATTTCTTCCTGCCCTCCTTCTCCCCCCTTCCCTCTGAGATTCATCAGTCTGTTCCATGTTTCCATGCCTGTAGTTTCTGCTCATGTGTTGAGCATCTGCCCCCTGGTGGTCAGTGCGCATCATAGCTACTGGCTGGTCGGCCAGCCACTCAGTCACTTAGGCTTTTATATATATATAGGTTTTTGTATAATTTCATCAGCCTGTTCTTTTTAAAAAAATATTTATTATTGAAAGTATTATATATGTCCCTTTTATTCCCCCATTGGCCCTTCTAGCCTGCCCCCACCCCCTTCCCCAGGCCTTCACCAACCTATTGTCTGTGTCCATGGACTATGCATGCATGCAAACACGTTCTTTGGTTGATCACTTCCCACCCACCCACCTTCCCTCTGCCTCCTCTCTGAGATTCCGCATTCTGTTCTATGCTTCTATGTCTCTGGATCTATTTGGTTCATCAGTTTACTTTGTTCATTAGATTCCACATATGAGTGAGATCATGTGATACTTGTCTTTCTCTGACTGGCTTATTTCACTTAGCATAATACTCTCCAGATGCCTCCATGCTGTCTCAAAGGGTAAGAGATCCTTTATTTTTACTGCTGCATAGTATTTCATGGTATAAGTGTACCAGAGCATATTTATCTACCTGTCTACTGATGGGCACTTGGACTGTTTCCAGTCTAAAAGTAAAAATTACATAGTAAGGGTTCTTAGGTCACTCTTCCCAAAATCCACTCTGACTTGGTCCTCCCATCTCCAGGAGGTAGTCAATTTCATTAGTTTCTGGTTTACTGCGTTTCCTTTTGTAAATACAAGCAAACCCTTCTTGTGTTTCCCCTTGTAAAAATAAGCAGATAAATATGTATTTTATTTTTTTAATCTTTATTGTTGAAAGTATTACATAGGTCCTTCTTTTCCCTCCATTAACCTCTTCAAGCCCTCTCCCATCGCCCCCCCCACCCCCCAGGCCCTCACCACCCCATTATCTATGTCCACAGGTTATGCACATACACATACAATATGTATTTTCTTAATATTCTTTTATTGTACATAAAGGTCGTATATTACAGTCAGCCACCTGTACCTGCAGGTTCCACATCCGCAGATTCAACCAACCATGGATCAAAAACATTTATAAGTGTTATGTTGTTGCTCATGGGTATTATATGTCATTATGCTTGTCTGTGCTGAACATGTACAGACTTTTTTCCTTGTAATTACAAGGAAAACAATAGTGTAACAACTATTTACATAGAATTTACATTGTATTAGAAATTACAAGCAATCTGGAGATGATTTAAGGTACACAGGAGGATGTTTGCAGATTATATGCAAATATTCCATTTTACATAAGGGATTTATGCATCTGAGGATTTTGGTATCCACGAGCAGTCCTGGAACCAATTCCCCCCCAGCCCCCACCGCAGATACCAGGGGATGAATGTATAGATCAATGGTTCTCAAATGGGGATGGTTCTGTCCCCCCAGAGACCAATATCTGAAGAATTTTTTTTATCATTACTATAGTGGATGCTACTAGTGACTAATGGATAGAGACCAGGTATGCTGCTAAACATCCTACAAAACACGGGATAACCCTCAACAACAAAGAAATAGTAGTTCAGTATATTCATAATGGTGCTGTTGAGAATACCTGCTATACATCTACTTTTGTGCTTTTTTTTTGACCTTCACAATAACTTATGGAAATTATTCTATCAATTTCCAAAGGTTTCTGCATCCTGTTTTATAGCTACAAGTGGCAGGTTATTATAGTTTACTCAGTCAGTCTCCTTTGTGTGAGCATTTCAGTTGTTTTCAATATTTGCAATTACAAACAATCTGAATGGATAACAGTATGCACTTTTTTTTGTTAGTGTTGGTGTTTTTGGAACTATATCTTTAGAGTAAAATCTTAGCAGTGAATCAAAAGCCAAGTTATATGTTAGCTTGCCAAATTCCCTCCAAAGGGTTGTACCATTTCACACCTTCACCACTGTATGAGCACACCTATTTCTCCAGAGGTTGGAATGAGTTGCCAGGCTTTTGAAACTCTGCCAATCTGATAAGTACAAGTATAAGTACATAACTCAGGGTAGTTTTAATTTGCATTTCTCTTATTTTGAATGCCATTTTTTTAAAGAAAAGTTTTGTTTGTTCACATTGCTGGGTCAAAATCTTAAATTTTATAATAGTTAACCTAAATAATATTTGATGAAATACAGAAACAACATTTATAAAATATAGCACAACAAGCATATGTTTCTGCTGCTGAAACTATCCAACTATCTCTTGTTAGATTTGAAATAGAACTTTATTTGTGGCTATGTTTCAGTAAATCTTTACATGAACATAGCAGTGTATTATCCTGCCATGCCCAAGAGAAGAATACTCATCACTAGGCAACAAGTACAACCCTAGAAATGTGGTATGTAAAGTCTTCAGTGGCGTTTTCAGACTACCAGGATATAAACTGAAATGACATTGTACTAGGATTCTTGTGTGCTTGGTGTTTCATAGGCCATACATGTCTCTTGGAAGTCTTCGGGATCAAGTCATTTATCCTGATTCAGTGGATGACATGTGTGATAAAGGCTACACAGACCACGACCTGGAATGTATCTTACACAATGTCCACCTCTATCACATAGTTCAAAGAGAAGGAGGTAAGCTCTGTCATTCTTTTGTTTAATATACTTAACTTTTTTTTAATAAATGGGTAAATTGTCTGTGTTTTAATTTGAATATATGCTGTTATCCTATATAATAAAAGTCTAGGTGGCATCGCATGACATCACAAGATGGCCACCACAAGATGGCCGCCCTCACATCACAAGATGGCTGCCACAAGAAGGGTGGCCACAAGATGGCCAGCAGAGGAGGGCAGTTGTGGACAATCAGGCTAGCAGGGGAGGGTAATTGGGGGTGAACAGGCCAGCAGGGGAGGGAAGTTGGGGATGATCGGGCTGGCAGGGTAGTTGGGTGCAACCAGGCTGGCAGGGGAGGGCAGTTGGGTGCAACCAGGCCGGCAGGGGAGGGCAGTTGGGGGTGAGATCAGGCCGTAGGGGAGGGCAGTTGGGGGCGATCAGGCTGGCAGGCAGAAGCAGTTAGGGGCAATCAGGCAAGCAGGCAGGCAAGCGGTTAGGACCCAGCAGTCCCAGATTCTGAGAGGGATGTCCAACTGTTGGTTTAGGCCCAATCGTGGGATCGGGCCTGACTGGCAGTCAGACATCCCCCAAGGGGTCCCAGATTGGAGAAGGTGCAGGCCAGGCTGAGGGACACCCCCGGCCCGTGAATGAATTCCGTGCATTGGGCCTCTAGTTGGAATATAAGCACACAAGTAAAGAAAAACAGCTTTTATTGCTTTTCTATTATTGACATCCTTTTCTGCTTGTGTTATATTTCATGCAGCACACTAGGCTTTTTATTAAGTCTGCTGCTGGCACTTTAAAACAGTTATTTTTTCATATTTGCATGTACAAGTGTCCCTGAGGCAACTGTCAATCTAGATATATGTAAAGGTTATGACAGATATCTTTTCCTGTCAAGTTTGGCTTACATTAAAATTAATAATTTGAGAGATAATTGTCATGAAACTTCTTTTTTGGTTTTAGACCCACAGGCTTACCAATACATTTTTTTTCTCTCAAGCAGCATATAGAGAATTAGATACAATATAGAAACTTCTGTACTGTGGTTTTTCAGCATAAAATATTTTTGAAAGAATAGGAATAAAAGTTATATATATGAGCTTAAAAAGAATTGCTTTATAATGGTCACACTTTCAAATAACTTGTTAACATATAATTTGATAGCCTAGAAAAACTACTGAAATAACAGGTTTTATTTCTAGGTTTAATTTTGGATGGATTTTATTTTCTAGCCCTTTTCCATGATCAGAAGAAACAGGGTAGTACAGTGACTAAGCATATAAGCTTTGAAGTCAAAGTTCTTGAATGAAGTCTTAGTTAACATCGTTATCTGTATCTTCAACTGTAAATATCTACCTTATAAGGATTCTGAAAAGATTAAATAAGACTATGTAAAGCGTTTAGAACAGTAGCACATGGTAAATGCACAAGAATTAGTAGCTAATGGTACTATTACTAGTTATAATATTGATACTACAGTATTTTGTCTTTGTATGATGGTACTTGATATTTTACACAGAAATTTCTCATATATTATTTCATTTGATCTTTACAATAAGCAAATGAGGCAGATAACAGAACTATTATTATATTTACTTTTATGTTGTTTGTAATATCATAATTTATAAATGCCACAAACATGGAAAGCAGGTTGTCTTTTGTTTCATCTGGTCAACTTCTTCCGGTTCTAAAACACTCTGCCAGAATATATACTGCCTGTTAATCTTGGGTAAGTTATTATGCATTAGTTTGAAATCCAATAATGCAAATAGAAACTTATGATAAATGTTGGTTATTTTATTTTTTAGAAGTCATTAAGAAGTTCTAGAACTGTTTTAAGAATGTTCCAACCTTAATAATGAAATTGTAATTATAATGGTTTATTGAGTGCTTACTATGCAGAATATAACATATTAAGCAATTTACATTGTCAACTTATTTAATACTTATAACTTCCCAATGATGTGGGTTTGACTAGCCTCCTTTTACAGATGAAATTCAGAACATTTAATACATTCCCTAGAGACCTATAGCAAGTGATGAGACAGGGATTCAACCACAGACCATACTTGAAAGTCAATGTTCTGTACTATGCTATACCACTGTGCATAATATCTCCTAGCTTCCTGGGTATGAGTGAGAATTGTTATATCCTTACACATTAAAAAATTTCAAGGAAACCCACTTTACTTGCCTAATCCTTAAAACATGAAATAAGTTTTTAAGTGAAGCAAGAAATCACTTATATTTGCAAGGTCATCACTTACTTGGAAGAAGCCTACTGAAGTTCTGTTTAGACTGCCTAATATTTTTCTTAGAGAAATGCTTTGCTTTAGTAAAATATGGAATTAAAAACTATGTTTCATTCCATCAAAGAGTTTTCAAAATAGAAAGAAGTGTTAACAAATGGACATGAATAAAGCAATTTGTACATCTCTAGGTAGCAGGAAAGTGATTCTCTTCTTAGCTGTCTTAGTCTTTCTAAATCAATATCAGAGGTGATAATATGACTTAAGTTCTGATTTAGCTGTTCTGAGATTAAGCAGCATTGCCTGCTAAAACTTTTGGGTTTACTGGAACAAAGGACATGATTTATTTAAATATGTAAAGCTAAAACTTCTCTTGACCCAAATACTTTTGTCTTCTCAGTTGGCAAGGGAGAAATATTTTTAAAGCCCAGAATACTTATCCACACTGTAGTAATCTGAACCTAGTTTTCAAATGCTCACTTATGTTTCATAAATACTATAAAATTCAGTCATAGAGCCCAGCTGGTGTGGTTCAGTTGGTTTAGCATTGTCCCATGCACTAAGAGGTCTTCCGTTTGATTCTGTCAGAGTACATGCCAACATTTCAGCCTCGATCCCAGTTGGGGCGTGCAGGGGAAGCAGATAGATGTTTCTTTCTCCCTCTCCCTCTCCCTTCCTCTCTCTGAAATCAATAAAAGCATATTATTTAAAAGAATAAGAGAAATGTTCTAAAAATTCAGTCACAGAAGAAATATTATGTCAACAGTTTTCACTAGATGCAAGAACTTCAAATCAGATGGCATTTTTCCTAATATAAGGATATGGTTTTAAATAGATAGAAATTTCCTGGAAGGAAAATGACACACAATTCTGCAATTTGGTTTTTCATATAAAAAAAATTCTGACTACATTTCTATATCAGTATGTAGAGATCTAAACTGTTTTTGAAAAATAGAAACATTGCTTTTTGTGAATAAATATCCAACAGAAAGTCAGTAACTAAGAAGTTGTAGGAGATGTGGCATAAATAAACTGCACAAGCATGAAAAGAGACCTGCATATAAATCCCAACTCTGATATCTGGCTGTGTAAAATTAGACATGTCAATTATTCCAGGAGTTTCAGTGTACCCATCTATAATATGCAACTAATAATATCTACCTTACAAGATTGTGGAATATTAATGAGAAGACTCATATAAAGTGACAGACACATGGGAGCATTTACGTTAGTTCCTGCCTTACCCTTGGTAGACTTTACAATAGGCCTAGGCAAATGTGTTGGTCTTTTCTCCCAACACCCTGCAAAATAAGTATAACTATACCAACTCTTTGGACAAATTCAGAAACAAACAAATTTTAAGAGTGTCAGTATTTCAAATTCTTAGAAGATGATTTGTCAGCAAAAGGAAGTATTACTGTTAAAAATATCCTAGCTAAAACAAAATGCTTATACATGGGGCTCTAGTTTATTCAAGCACAGTTCTGTAAAATACCAGGTTTTTTGTGTTAATAAACTTGCCAGAATCACCTATCCAAAACTGTAACAATTAAGCGAATGCTTTATAAAATATATATCTTTTATTTTTTTAAGGATGGGATGCTATTATGGACTGGAAAGATGTCCTATCAGGAGGGGAAAAGCAAAGAATGGGCATGGCTCGAATGTTTTATCATAGGTGAGTATGCTATTCCATTGATGTAACCAAAAAAACCTTTGGACAAGATTCACTGTCCTCAACTTTAGTTTAAAAATATCTCACTGAAAAATAAGTGCTTAGACTTTACAGTTTAAATTTTTTTATGTGACAGAAATTGCCAAGTCCTTTTTTTTCTATTTCTTTTATGATGACTAATGTTAGATGACAAAATTAAATTTTTATATATTCTAAGTTTGAAAGTAGAATTGGTATTAATTTTAAATTGTAAAGAATACATAACCACTATTTATTGTTGTGAACATAGTAGGTAGGCATTCAGTAATATTTCTGAATTAAATTGTTAAATTCAAACTGGTACATCTACACAATGGAATACTATGCTGCGGTAAAAAAGAAGAAATTCTTACCATTTGCAACAGCATGGATGGAACTGGAGAGCATTATGCTAAGGGAAATAAGCCAGTCAGAAAAAGATAAATATCACTCATTTATGGATTATAATGAACAACATAAACTGATGAACAAAAACAGATCCAGTGACAGAGAAGCATCTATTAGACCATCAAACCTCAGAGGGAAGGTAGGGGGGTAGAGATCAACCAAAGGACCTGTATGCATGCATATAAGCCTAACCAATGGACACAGACACCAGGGGGCGGGGTGAGGGCATGAGTGGGGGGATAAGGACACATATGTAATACCTTAACCAATGAAGGAAAAAACTAAATTAACTTTTCAACCACTCAGTAGCCTATTACATTTAATAATGCTCCCCTCCTCAAAAATCGGAGGCATATCCAATGGAAAAAGGAACCAGCCAGCATAGGTCTTAATGGATTCTGATAAAAAGAGGTTCAGAAAATAATTTCTCCTGATAAAACTTTTTTTCTTTGCAACCAGCATCAGATTCATAGGAGTTCAAAGATACCAGGCATAGGACACTAGAAAGAAATAAAGCTATTCTGCTTTACCCATCTTGTCTGTCCTATTCTTCCCTGAAAAAGAAATATCTTTTTCCCTCTTAGACTTCTGGTAATGAGAACCTGAGTTGTATGCAAAGCAGGAGGTTATCAGAAAATATGTAACTAATTTTTAGTACTTACATCTTGGTCACAGAGGACCAAGAATTACATTTACATATGTGAATACATGAATGGGCCATAAGCTGGGGCAGTGAATACTTCTGAAGGAATTGCAGTGGAAGCATTAATACTTTTGTAGAGAACTTTATACTTTGGCATCAATACCTGAAATCTTAGGATACTTTTGAACATAATAACATACCATAATTGTACCTGATAATAATTATTTAAAGTCATCTGATTCAGATTCAAAGTTTAACATTGGAAAAAGCACATATTTAAACAAGTCCATTAAAATATGATTATGCATTCATTTCATAAAAGTAGAAAATATAGATAAATTAAAAGAAGAAAAAATGTGTCATCTCATTAACTTACAACACTTAAAATTTAGAAATAGCTTCTTCTCAGTCTTGTTGCACAAAGCTGGTCATTACCTTGATTTTGTAATGTAACTATTTTCATAAAGTATTTTAAAATTATTTATTTATTATTTTTTAATCCTCATCCGAGGAGAAAGGATTTCCCCCCCATTGATTCTTTTAGAGAGTGGAAGGGAGGGGGTAGGAGGAAAGAGAGAGGAGAGAGAAACGTTGATATAAGAGAGACATATGGATTGGTTGCCTCCCGCATGCACCCAACAGTGGGAGGGGAGTGAACCTGCAGCCCAGGTACATGCCCTTGACCGGGAATTGAACCTAAGACCCTACAATGGGCAGGCTCACACTCTAACCACTGAGAACCACCAGCCAGGGCTCTCTTTTTATTTTGCCAACTTTTATGTGTATTATTGTGCAATAGCTAGCCAGGATTTTTAAAAATTATTATTATTGTGATATTTTATGTACCTAATGCACAGATAGACCTTAAGTATACATTCAATGACTTTTACTAAATGTATGATATATTGTGTAACCAATACCTCAATTACAATAGAGAACATTTCTGTCACCCTAGGAAGTCCCTCATTCCCATTTCTAGTCAGATCCCCACTTAGATAATTTCTGCTTTGAGTTCTATCACCATAAATTAGTTCTTCCTGTTCTACAACTTCATATAAATTAAATCAGCCAGTATGTATTAATTTTGCATCTAGCTGGAATTTTCAATGGAAAAAAATTATTGTGTTAAAAATACCATATTTATATTAATGTACATGGCTAGTTTAAGAACATGACAAGCTAAAAAAAAAGTGGACCAAAATTTGCTAACTTAGAATTTTCAGTGAAGTGTATTTGGTAATGACCCTTTCTCAGCTGATGTGGTAAGATTCAAGTGTAAACTTTAGTTTGACATTTATGACCAGCTGTTACCCACTGTCACCCTGAATCTGTTTGCACTCTGTCCATAAATATTCAGTAATATGATCACCAGCATAGTTGGTGAAATGTAATATAATGGAATGTAAAATGTGACCGCAAATTTCTCACTGCAGCAGTTTGTTAATAAAATAAATTGTGTAATAAAGAGCAAGAGGCATTAATGAAAGATGCCAGCCAAAAGAGGTTTCAAGTACCCATAACTTGAAATAAATAGTTGATACTTATTTGTGTATCTAAAATATTTTGGATATGAGACTGAATAAAGAGCAAGTTACAAGTAAACCAGTAGAAAGAAAATTTAGTGATCATGAAGATGATGTTGTTGAAAAGCAGAACCTACTAAGAAAAAATAAAATGGAAATATTAAACACGGTAAAGAAAAAGTATAATAATGAGAAACTACCTCCCCTCATTCTCAAGGAATTAATAAAAAGATTTGAATTGCAATGTGAAAGAATGGAGCTAACTGAAATGCAGAACTTTGGCAGGGAGTATTTAATATCACAATTGTATATTCTTTTTGAAAGGATTTTTAATGTTTAATGCATGATCAGTATTCTGTCTCACTAGATCTTTTGCAAGGCTCACTCTTCTGATGATACCAAAATAAAAAGGAAGAAAAATCTGAGAAATTGTATTATCTAATGTTTTACTTAGTTATATCAATCCCAGATTCCAGCTATTGCTTACTATATTTAAGTACAACACGCACACACACACACACACACACACACATACATAGCAGTCATGCCACAGAAACAACGGTGTGCAATCTATCTTACATCTGCTAGTCTAAGGGTTGCTATGACAACAGAGTACAAGATATATACTTTTTTCTAATTCTAAAATGGCTTCTCTTCTCCATTTAGCCCAAAGCACTCTAAAAATAAGACATAATACAATAAGTAGTTTTATTACTCGAGAGATTTCCAAAGAAGAAGATTTTATCTCAATCCATCTATTTTTTATAATTTTATCAAACCTTTTAAAAAATTAACTTATTTTAAAATTATAATTGACATACAGTATTATATTAGTTTCAGGTGTACATCATAGTAACTCAACATTTACATACCTTACAAAGTGATCACAACAATAAGCCTAGTAACCATCTGACAGCATAATAGTTATGACGATGTTATCAACTTTACTCCTTATGCCATAGATTACATCCTCATGGCTTATTTTACAACAGGAAGCCAACCCTCTCTCTTATACTTCCTTTTTCCCCTCTCTTCCACTTAGAAAAATGTCATCTGTAGAATAGTGATCAACTCTGAGACAAAAAAGTTATGCTTAATACTTAAACCAGAACAGTAACCAAAAGCCAAGAAGCAAAACTGCATCTGTTGATGTCATAGGCAACTGGCAGTGATCTTTTAGTTCTTTGCATGGAAAGCAGTTATTGAAATAAAATGGCAGTGCCTGGGTGGGGTAGCTCAGTAGTTGAGTGTTGACCTATGAACCAGGAGGTCATGGTTCGATTCCCAATCAGGGCACATGCCCAGATGCAAGCTCAATCAGGAGGCAGCTAATCAATGATTCTCTCTCCCTCTCATTTCCTCTCTGAAATCAATAAAAATATACTTAACAAAAATAAAATGGGGTGTTAAAGTTGCCTTGACTACTCCCCTTCCCAACAAGTGGGTACAGGATCTTATTAAAAAGCAAATCCATCATAGAAAACTACTTGACAGTGCTAACTATTTAAGCTGAATGGGAAATTACTACTGGTTTCAATTTTTATCTTTTCATTGACATTTACTTTTAAAAAACATAATATCATCATGGAGGAAATTGTCCTGGTAAATACTTGATACTGATTTTCAGCCCTGAAGTAAATAATAAATGGCAGTGCATGAGTTGATCTTTGGTCCTCTCTTTTTTTTTTTCTCACCAGAGGAGATTTTCCATTGATTTTTAGAGAGAAAGTGGAAGAGAAAGGGAAAGACAGACAGAAACAGTGATGTGAGAGAAACACATTAATTGGATGGCTCTGCATGAGCCCTGACCATTGCCTCCTGCATAGCCCTGACCAGGGCCCAGGCAGGGCGGTCTGCAGGCCTACGCTCTATCCACTGAGCAAAACCGGCTAGGGCTCATCTTTGGTCCTCTTAACAAAGCTGAGTCCTGTTGCTGAGTACCACATACATACCTAAAGTCCAGACAGGTTTGAAATAGACAGGTAAAGGAAAAAGAAACAGTAGGGGAGTGAGGTGAAAGGAAGAGAATAAACAGATGAAAATGGTGGTAAGTGATAGGTTCCTCTGATAATTGTAGAAAGTCATTTCCAGAGAAAAGTTGAGCTAGCAAAAAATAAGTTGAGTACAATCAGAAAAACATGTACTGCTTTTTCCCCCCTAAGAATTTGATTGTGAAGCATGGTCACAGTGTTACCAAGTTAAATACCTACTCTAAACTTGTCAGATTAGGCATACTTCCTTTTGCAGAATCTTATAGCAATGAGATTCCATTAATAGTAGGTGATTAGGTACTCACAATTTTGATCAAATTATCTTCTTAGTAAATCTTTTCTAACAGGGCTGTGGTTTGTTTGATAATTAGCTACTATAATGTATTTTTCATTTAATTAGTCAGAACCTTGTCACAAAGAATGAGCCTGCCTTCAGTAGAAAAAGCACTCCGTGACCGGCCTCATCTTCCTGTGCCTCGCATATACGACTCACCCATCTGCATAACAACAAAGCTTATTGTACTGTGAGCAGGCTTCAGAAAATCTATTTAAACATTAAGAAGAATATCATATTCTGGTCCAAAGTGGGGGGAGGGGGGGAGAAGACTGCTCTTTTGCTTTATCATTTATCACCTTTGATATGTCATAGACTATTTTGCTTCTTTAAAGGTAACATCACAACTCATAATGTTCAAATAAAGATTTCTCATCCAAATAGGAAAATCATTCATTTATTTGTGCTTATTTTTCAAAGACCAAAATATGCATTGCTGGATGAATGTACCAGTGCTGTCAGCATTGATGTTGAAGGAAAGATATTTCAGGCTGCAAAAGGGGCTGGAATTTCCTTGCTATCCATAACACACAGGCCTTCTCTTTGGTAAGTGTTTCCAATTTGTGAGAGATGGTTTTTCCTTATATTTCTTAAAGATTGGCTTTTCTAAACTTTCCACTATAAAGCATAGGACGTTTCATCTACTTTCTACCTGTATATTTGTTAAGTTGACACTAGTAGTTTATGTATCTCAAAACTAGCATTAATGTGCTATTTGGAAACTATCACCACATTCCAATAACCCTTAAAAGAAGTTCAAAAAATTTGGTGATTATGAAATACTCATAATTTCGTAGGGCATACTAGTAAAGAATATGCAAGAGTGGGAAAAAGTGGGTTTATAGTTATGAGTATGTGAAACAGAGTTTATTCTTTTGAGTTAATGAAACTATTATAATAATCATAACCTGCATGTCTTTTTCCACATGAACAACTATAAACCTACTTTTTTCCAACTCTATATTTGCATAATTTTACATCATCTTTTTAGTTTGTTTTTCAAAATCCAGGAAAATGTCGAAGTTGATATTGTCCAAATGATTAACTTGAAGGAAACAGAAAAAAAAGTTTTTGTTTTGTTTCAAGGAAAAATGAATGAAATGTTTTATAAATAATACCTCATAAAATGAGATTTCCCATTTTAAAAAATGATGTCATTTTTACCATTATTTGCATATATATGTACACATATACATATATACATATACATACACATATATACATATATACATATACACATATATACACACATATATATATATATTAGAGCAAGAGGGAGAGAAAGACAAACATCAGTATGACAGATAAACATTGATCAGTTGCATTATGCTATCTTGTCATTCAGTTCCTTATTCAAGTAGCCTAAATAGGCATGGTAAAATAGACATTTTTCTCAAATAAAGGAACAAATAGGTTGTTGTTTTGTTTTTGTTTAAATATATTTTAAATTATTTCAGAGAGGAAGGAAAAGGGAGAGAGAGGAACACTGATGATGGGAGAGAATCATTAATCGGCTGCCTCCTCTCACACCCCTCGCTGGGGATCCAGCCTGCAACCCGGGCATGTGTCTCGACCAGGAATCAACTGTGAACTCCTGGTTCATAGGTCAGCACTTATCCATTGACCCACACCAGCCAGCGGTTTCTGTTGTTCTTAAGACTTTATTTTATAGACCAGTTTTAGGTTCACAACAAAATTGAGAGGAAGGTACAAAAATATTTCATATACTCCCTGCCCCTATACATGTATAACCTCCCATTGTCATTCTCCCCCACTAGAGTGGTACACTTGTTATAATTGATGAACTGATATTGACACATCATTGTCACCAAAGTCTATAGTTTACCTTACAGTTCACTCTTGGTGTTGTACATTCTATGGGTTTGGACAAATTTATAATTATGCTAGAGGCCTGGTGCATGGGTTCATGCACCAGTGGGGTCCCTTGGCCTGGCCTGCGCCCTCTTGCAATCTGGTATCCCTCATGGTATGCTGGACTGCTGGTTTCGCCCGACCTCTGCAGACCAGGCCAAGGGACCACACCAGTGCACCACAAACCAGGCTGAGGGACCCCACTGGTGCACGAATCCATGCACTGGGCCTCTAGTATGCATATAAGATTTGGTTAATCTCTTCTCACCCTCACCTCTTCCCCCTTCCATCTGAGACTCATCAGTCTGTTCCATGTTTCCATGCCTGTGCGTTGAGCATCTTCCCCCTGGTGGTCAGTGTGCATCATAGCTACCAGTCAAATGGTCAAATGGTCGCTTAGGCTTTTATCTATATACTAGAGGCCCAATGCATGAAATGTGTGCAAGGGGCTTGGCCCTCACAGCTGCGATGGCTTGCCTCAGCTCTCGCTGCCCCGGCTTCATCCAGAAGGTCATCTGGAAGGATGCCCAGAAGGTTGTTTGGCTGTTCGATCTAATTAGCATATTATGCTTTTATTGTTATAAATATAAAAGCCTAATATGCAAAGTGTCCCCTCGGGAGTTTGACCAAACAGGAGTTCAATTGCTCGCTATGTGTGCACTGACCACCAGGGGACAGCGCAGAATGAAGGGAGGCTCCTGGCAGCCACTAGGGACCCTACCAGTACACAAGTTTCATGCGCGGGGCCTCTAGTGTATATAGATGTCTCCACCATTATAATATTATACAGAATATTTTCATTGCTCTAAAAATCCTCTGTGTTCTGCCTGTTCCTCCCTCCATTCCCCTACCTCTTAGAAACCACTGAGCTTTACTGTCTCCATAGTTTTGCCTTTTCCCGAATGTCATATAATTAGAAGTGCACAGTTTGTAGCCTTGTTCATTGCTTTCATTCACTCAGTAATATTCATTTACATTTCCTCCATGTCTTTTCATGGCTTAATAGCTCTTTTTAGCACTTAATAGTACTCCATTGTTTGGATTTATATACTTTATCTATTCACCTACTGAAGGATATCTTGGTTGCTTCCAAATTTTGGCAATTATGAATAAAGTTGCTATAAACATTCCTTTGCAGGTTTTTGTGTGGTCAGTGTCAAAGAGCACAGTTGCTGGATTGTGTGGTAAAAGTATGTTTAGTTTTGTAAGAAACTGCAAAACTATCTGTCAGAGTGGCTGTACCATCTTGCATTCCCATTGTCAGAGAAATAGATTTCCTGTTGCTCCACAGCTTCATTAGCTTTTGGTATTGTCAGTGTTCTAGATTTTGACCACTCTAATAGGTGTGTAGTGGACAAATAGTATTTTAAGCAAATAACAAAATCCATAATTTTATACCTTTTAACAAGAAAAACATGTTTGGTTTTTTAAATATATATATATTTTTTATTTCAGAGAGCAAGGGAGAGGGAGAGAGAAATAGAAACATCAGTGATGAAAGAGAATCATTGGTCAGCTGCCCCCTACTGGCAATCAAGCCCGCAACCCAGGCATGTGCCCTGAACGGGACTTGTACCATGACATCCTGGTTCATAGAGTCATACTGAACCACTGAGCCACGCCCGCCCAGGCAAAAAACACATTTTAATTGCAGCTACCCACACTATATTTATGAAACTAAAATCATTTTAGCTCTGCTCTATGAATTAGTTTAGTCAGTTTATGATTGAATATCACTTATGACTATTCTTTCTCCCTAGATGAAGTTCTTATTTCCCTTGAAAAGATTTCAGAAGAGTGAAAAGATACATTATATTTTCCCCCATAACAACAAATTGGTAATTTTTGTTTGTAAAGATTAAAATCAATACTAGTTTCGGAAGTGGTCAAAAATTAGAGAGGCATATTAAATTATTTGGTTCCTGGATAGAATTATAGCTTTTTAATTACCACTTTCCTGTGCTTTATCCTATTTGTTCAGGAAGTCTGCCAATTATTACCCATGAGCCTCAGTTAATACAGTAGCTTCTTTTAAATTCCTCTAAGATAAACCCTGAAATATTATTTTAGCCCATAATCTAGAACTCACCTTCGAAACTATACAGTTTCTTCCTTCCATGTAGAAATCAAATAATGTTGTAGGACTGGAATAATGAGCCAAATCTTTCTTATACATTGGAGATACCGGTTGCCCAAGATCTGAACTACCACATCCTAAAATTGCTCCTGGTTGTAGATCCAAGGTTAGGAAGGCCCAAAAAAGTTGAGAATGAATTTTTTAAAAATGATATTTTTACCATTATTTCTCTTTCTTGTATGATAATCCTTCCTTTGCTTTTCCATTACTTTTATTTTAGCTCTCATCTTTTAATAGCAGCATTTCCACTTTTTCCCTTTGACATAGAACTATATTGTTGACCATTTAATTTTTGTGAGGTTCCCACCTGTTGGGAGGTCAAAGTTTTGAAAACTAAAAAACCTAAATATAGCATGTGAAAAACTTCAAAAGCATATGAAAAAGATCATTAATCCCCGCCACACGTTATCAAACATTTGAACTTCAACCTTCAGCTTGAGAGTGATTTTAGTCTTTTAAACATAGTTTAACCTAGCTTAGTTTTTCCATCTTACATCATGTTAAAACCGCCCAGCCAACGTGGGATGGAATCGAAATGCCTATCAGTCAATGAATAAATTTAAAAAATGTGCAGTAACATACAATGGAATATTATTCTGCCACAAAAACAAATAAAGTACTAAATGCTACAATTAGATGAGCTTTGAAATCAGTTTAAGTAAAAGAAGCCAGTCACAAACAGGCACATATTATATGATTTTATGTATGTATATGAAATGACCATTATAGGCATATCCATAAAAAGAAAGGAGATTGGTGATTGGCAGGGGCCAAGCAGAAGGGGAAATGGGGAAGGCCCATTAATGGATATGAGGTTTATTTGGCTGGGGGTGGGGTAGGGCGGAGTGAAGAAAAGATTCTGGTATTGCATAGTGGTGCTGGTTGCATTAGCTTGTGCATATACTAAAAAGCACTAATTTTACACTATAAATGAATGAATTTATGGTCTGTGAATCATAGCAATTAAAAAAGCATAAAAGCTACTAAAATAAGTCCACTGATCATAGTAAATAATGACAGATGAGACCCTAGAGGGGAATAAGACATGAGAAAAACTACAAGGGGAAGACAGAAAAACTGAGGACATGTAAGAACATGGGCCACTTCAGCAGTGATAAAATTCAGTGGCTCAGCCATGTGAGGCCAGCTCTGCTGACAGTACTCCTCCAGGCAGCTCCCCAGATCCCAGAGACTGCTGACCTAGCCTACTCATAGGAGAGGAAGGAGTGTCTGCTGGCTCATTAAAAAAATCATCTCTATACCTCTCTAAAGTTCCTGAGTATGAACCTGAGCCATGAGAAAAGAGAGTAAATTATATGGAGGCATAGATATAGCTTTAAAAGATTTATATCAAAAAGTTCATTTTTTAATGTTTAAAAATTTTAATTATTGAGAAATGTTTACTTATGTAGAATAATGAATAATTCATCCTCAAAGGATTGTATATTAATGAATTGGAATCGTATTTTCTTTTATCTTTCTTAGTTTTTTTCTGTATAAACTTTAAAATGTTTACTTTTCCCCCCTCAGCATCCTTTCCTTATTCCCATTCTAAGTATGTTATGATATTTATTCAAGAGCCATAGTAGGTTATGAAGATAAATTAAATAGATGCAATAGCATGTTGCAATTCATATATATTCAGAATATAAAATAAATTTAACATAAACAGTAGAATTTCCTAGAGATTAATGAGTTTGGGAGTAAAAAAAAATCACAAAATTGAACCTCTTGAGGGATTCTTGAAAATCAAATGTAAAATAGGCATCTTACGTCAAATTTACTTTTGGAAATCAATTAGCATGATAAATCTATAACTAAAATAGCTTTTCACAATTATTACTAATAATATTATTTCACTTTGATTATACAGGAAATACCACACTCATTTATTACAGTTTGATGGTGAAGGAGGCTGGCGCTTTGAACAATTGAATACTGCAATCCGTTTAACACTGAGTGAAGAAAAACAAAAACTAGAATCTCAGCTAGCTGGAATTCCCAAAATGCAGCAGAGACTCAATGAATTATGTAAAATTTTGGGTGAAGACTCAGTGCTGAAAACAGTCAAAAATGAAGATAAAACATCATAATTTCTTTTGACATGTTTTAAGAGTTCATTTTTAGGTAAAGGCTCAGAGACACTCTGTTATAAGTGCATGCATTGTGTTAAGCTAAGCACAAAGAAAAAAGCAGCAAGAAATATTTTGTAAGATTTTAGCATCAAGGAAATATATGACCTGACTTTTCAGAAGAAAATAAGCAAAAGCATTATGTAAGATTAGTCAACGTGGCTTGTACTAATTCCTGTGAAAACCTATTTCACCTGTAAAACAGGGTTTTCTAGGTGAATTAATGGTGAATACCCAATTTACTATGTGTATGTGATGTGCTGGAAGTCCTTAACAAACGTGGGAGGTATCTTTAGAACAGAACAACTTAAGAGCAGCATTTGGGTTGAAATCAAATGCATAAAATTAGAAGTTTGAGTAACATTTCAATCTATTTATGGTTATTAGGTTTAATAGCTACAATTCAGCTTCATCATTGCTAGTGGTCAATTAAATCTGTATACAAAATAGCTGACAGTTTGATAAATAATTTTAATATGAAAAAATTATTTTAATGGCAGGGGCTAAAAGGAAGAAGCCTGGCTATGTACGTATGCCATACTTTTAATTTTAGGTTATGAGTGTCTTAATGTGAGCATATAGCAAATTAGTTTTTATGAAACTCTTACATATTTGTTAATCCATTCTTTCATTTTAAAAAGAGAATTGCCAATGCAGAAAAGGAGTATCTAAGCGATGTTTGTCTCATCCTGTTACTTTACTTGGCAGCATTATCTATCACAACTTCTGTTCAGAAATACTTAGTTCGTTTTTGTACACAAGGAAGGAGTCTATCACATTTTAAAAACAGCACTATTATAATAGAATATAGGAATCTCTAAATCACAGTAGTAATAGCATCCAATGGAATAGCACTTTATAGTTTACAATTCTCACATCATTTTATTTTCATCCTTGTGGCAATCTTTTGAGGCAGATACTGTTTTTCTTAATTTGCTCTGAAAAAAATGACAGACTTGCCCTAATTATGCAGTTTATTTAGGAACAGATCCAGGGATCAAATGAAGTTCTCATTCCCTGGTTCAGCGCTATTTCCACTAATTAGCCTTAAAATCAAACTGGGCTGTAATATCAATAAAAATTAGATGAGATGCGGGGGAAAAATAAATTTGGTAATGTTAACGTTGTTATTTGATTATTGTTTATAAGGTATGGAAATTTAGTCATTGGCCTGTGGTTTAAAATGAGCCAAGAAAGTTAGCAAATCTTTCAGCAACTATGCACTCATAATATTAAGTTACCTCCACAGACAGCATTCAGAAGGGGAATTAATTGTGTTGTAGGTAAACTTAATATTTACTGAACATAATGAGAAAGAATCTGTATAGAATAGTCATAGGAAATAAATCTTATCTATTCGTGTGCCCTGGAGTTTGAAGTACAAAAGCCAGGACTGGCATTTTCATCTTTTACTGTCTATACCACCATGTTGGTAGGCCAGGAAAAAACAAAACAATCAGTTGTTAGTGGTTTAGAATCTTATTTGCTTTAGAGACAAGCCTAATAGTTGCTAAGTCAGTGATTCTCAGACTTTTCAGTGATTCTCAGAGTACCTGGAAGTCATTCTTGATTATTGAGGGAGAACATCATGACATTTTCAATTTCTGCCATGCTAACTAGGACACTTGAAATCATAAATAATTTTAACTACCTTATATGAAGGAATGCAATATAAAATCATAATCAGTACCTCTAACCTTTTCTTTTAATATAGTTAGCTACTCACTTATTCACTTGTCAGTTACTGCTACTTCTTTTAGAAAAGTAAGGCAAGTATCAAAGGTTTAGGAATAAGCCTAGAACCAAAACTTAAACTTAATAAAAATTACCCACTAATGATAATTTATATGTTAGCAGTTATCCAGTTTATACTGCTTTGGGGGGAAATCTGAGGCAAGTGTCCTAAGTTAACTTTTAAGGGAAAATGAAAAGTCCTCATTTGAAACAGAAGTATAATTTTCATAATTTGAAAAATAAAGGATTTAGGACCCACTATATTATGTTTTAAAACTTCAAACAAAATGCCAAAACAAATATTAGATTTGTAATCAGCACTTATGTAATATATCCTACCAATGAGCTGAAGTATATAAGACTCATTTATGATGTACAGGATTCAAGAATGTTTAAAATTTTGTACTAAAAATTATACACATTATAATTTAAATGTTAAAGTTGAACAGAAACATGTTTTCCATTAACTTTTTTGTGCCTCTTTATTTTCTGAATTTTTTTCTAGGACCAATATCCTCTAATTTGGAGAGGAAAAATATCCGTGATTTGAATTTCTATTTATGTACTATATAACATATACCATATTTTACTATTCTTATATTTTATAAAAAACATGAACAAGATTAAGAAACAAAATAGCCATCTTTGAATATAACAAGGAACAGATGAGGAATGAAAAAAGAAAATATACTTCAATTTTCAAACTACTTTGAAACCATGTTATCTATTTTCCCAAACTATTGACTTCTTTTTTGTTTGTTTATTTTTTTGTTTGTTTGTTAGAGAAAGCTGCAAGTTTATGAAGCTTGATTCTTAATGTGCATTTTTGGTTGACTTTTAAACTTGGAAAATAACTTGCATTTGGTGAAAATGTTGCATTCTATTTCTACAGCATGTAGTGATATGCCAAGCATGAATTTAAAATAGTATGTGTTCTTGAGAACAAGATATTGTGTAAAAATCCCTTCCCAGAAATCTCAAGGAGAATGATATATCTTGAAATTCAATCCAAGTTTACATTTGTTTACAATGGGAATGGTTTTCCCTTGATAGTAATTTTGTTTTTGTGTCAAATTTTGCTCTGCCAGTGAAGGTAAAAATGAACGTTAGTTTTTTATCTGTGACTTTAGTTCCAAGAATGATTCCATATTTGGCAATAAGGAGTCTGTTAAAATCTGGAATAGTTTTTGATTCCATAAGCCTAGAAAAATTGGCTACACATTGGAACCCATATCCAGAGAATGTTACATACTTCTGATGTGTGCAGAAAATGGTAATGATTATTAAACCATTGACTGAAAGAGATGCCTCTGATTCTTTATGAGCAAGATTTATCCGCATGTGGAAGTGTAAAGTCCTTTCACCTAACCCAGGGTATTTACATTTCTGCTGATACACATTGAGGAATGTCAAGTATGTTCTAGAGTTGGACTTGTACTGTTTGCCACATGAGAATTTTCAGGTGGATGTATAAAATATTTTTATTAAAAACAAATCCCTTCTTCATTGTTGGTGTCTCCTGATGACTAAGTATAAAATTGCTTTACAGTTTTTAATCTGAAATTTTCAAAACCAGTTATCTATGGTTATAAGCAGGGGTTGTGTTAATTAAAGCACATGAGAAAAAATGTCCTTAATGGTAAAAATCACTATGTAGCTAAACTAGAATGTGTCTCTGTGTGAATACATTATATAGTCTCCATCCAATGTGTAGTTACTTAAACTCAACATTCTTTGTGAATTTCTTAAGCATCATGAAAAAAAATCTTGATTAAACAAAGGAATTCCAGGGGTTGAAAATGCCCTATTTCTGTATTTTAAGTGACTCTGTCAAGTATCTGTCTACATACACCTCAGTTACAAGTTGAATGTTGTACAACCTTGTATAGTACTATGTGCAATAGTCACCAAGGAGTTGCTTAAATATTTATTTTCTTTATTAATTCAACATACACTTATTTATTAAGTGTCAACCTATGCCAGTCACTGTGCTAGGTTCTAGGAATAAATAAAATATGTTCCCTGTCCCAAGAAGCTTACAGCAAAAATTAGGAAAATGAGTACCCTCAGAGAAAAAAGCCAGTAGCTACTAATCTATTATTTACTAAGTAGGCACAAAGCATTGTATATACAATGAGAGGAAAGTCAAGACAGAAAGGCTAAGTAATTCATCCAACCTCATACAGCTACAAAGCTATAGAGCTGAAATTTGAACCTAGTAATACTTGATTACAAAGCTTATGGAACTCCCCATCATCTTCCTTTTAATTAGTTTAGGTCAGTTTCACTATTTGTTTTTAACTCTAAAATTATAAGTATATTTTAACTGGTTCAAATTTTCTGGTTAACCAAACAGATGCACTTGTTTTTTCATCTAAAAGAAATTATCTAGACATTACACAAATTGTATTTTTCATTGTTTTTATAATAAATGATGAAAGCAGTCCTATACGAGGAAAACAAAAAGCAAATTTTAACATGTTTTGAGGAAAAAAACGTCCAGACTGGTTAACATTCATTCAGTAAGTATTTACTGACATTTTCAAGATTACCAGTTATTGTGTTAGGGACTCAGAAGTGAACAAGGCAGACCTGGTCTCAGCACTCATGAAACATTTTAGTACATCAATACCAAACAATCGTATTCCTATTAGATTTTGTGATCCCATCTAAATGACATATTTGTTTTGTAGTATCTTCTCAATTTTGTATTTCCTGCCTTAGACCACTCTGTTGCAACATTCAAGCAATAAGCAGGATTCCCTTGACTACACACTTAAAGGCTTCATAATTCTCATGCCTCTCAACTTGGTCTAAATTATAGGTCCAATAAAATTAGTCTTTAGGACTGTATCATCCATCCTTCACCAGTAGGTGCTCCCATACATTAGCATATTATCTTAAAACCTGAGAAACATTCATTAGCATCTCAAATTCAGATTGCATAAAGTGAGCCAGTTTTGTGCAATGAAAAGTATCTCTCTTGTGTTAACACAAAATGCAGATATCTATAGTAGGAAAGCTCTCAAAAGCAATAAAAATTTTTAAATCAATATAGAAGTGAATACACAAGTCTTCCAAAATTAAACACATTTAAAATTATGTGCTCTCTCTCAGTACTTGTGACCTAGTGTAGAAGATAAGGTGATTAATTATTCACCTTGTGTGTTTTTATGAGATTTAATACCTATAAAATAGAATATGCAGTAATGAAGCCATGCAATAAACACTAAATAACATTCAGTTGGTTATATCATTTAATTATAGTTTAATCCATATAAATAAGAGGCAAGCTTATATATCATATATTTTTCATATGTTGAATATATTGAATTTAATAATTAATATGTATTGGGCCTAGACATTATGTAAATGTATAAAACTAGAAAAGCTTACACTAGAAAAATGTCTCAGGACTTATATAAAGATGAGGCAGAAAGGTCTTATGATCAGATGGCATTTTATTGGGAAGATAATACAGGATGTCCCAAAAATATATATACACACTTTAAAAGCTGATAGCTCAGTTTTGAAAATGAAATGTATTTTAATAAGCACTGCCTTTATAATTATTCAAAGTGTGTGTATACATTTTTGGGGGACACCCTATATAATGGGATCTTTTGCAACATGCAGATAATAGTCATTCAAGAGTGATAAAGACTGATGAAGCAAGTATCAAAGTCCCCTTGGTTAGACTAGCTTGTTACTCAATATAGGACAAGTTTCAAAGATACATATAGGTGGGGTTTAGAGAAATGAGGTTAATGTAGATCCAAGCAGATACATATTTTCCTGCAACCTAACACACACTCATGCATGCACATACAACTTCTTAGAAGATTAATACAAAAGTAGCATAACAATTTTGAGAACTTAACTGAAATTTTTTTATTGATAAACACATTAAATTTATCCTCTGAACCATCTTCAAGTGTATGCTGCTTCATCAGTGTTAAGTACATTCACACTGTTGTAAAACAGATCTCTAGGAGTTTTTCATCTTACAAATCTGAAACTCTATACCCATTAGCAGGTTCCCTGCTCCCCTCTCCTTCACCCCTGGTAAACACTATTCTACCTTCTGTTTCTATTAATTTAATCACATTGACTACCTCATCTAAGTGGCATCACACAGAGTGTGTGTGTGTGTGTGTGTGTGTGTGTGTGTGTGTGTGTGTGTGAGACTGGCTCATTTCACTTAGCATAATGTCTTCAAGATTCATCCATATTGTGGCATATGATAAGATTTTCTTCCTTTTTTAGGCTGAATAATATTTAACTGTATGTATATACCACATTTTGCTTGTCTATTCTTCTGTTGATAGAATGGGTTGCTCCCATCTTTCAGCTGTTATAAATAGTGCTGCTATGAACATGCATATACAAATATCTCTTCACTACCCTGCTTTCAATGCTTTGGGATATATACACTCAGAAGTGGGACTGCTGGATCATACGCTAATTCCATTTTTAATATTTTTGAGGACCCTCCCTACTCTTTTCCATAGAGATTGCACTATTTAATAATCACACCAACAGTGCATAGAGATCCAATTTCTCTTCATCCTCACCAACATGATATTTTCTGTTTCTTATATAGTAGCCATCCTAATCAGTGTGAGGTGGTATGACATTTTAGTTTTGATTTGCATTTCTCTGATGATTAGTGATGTTAAGCATCTTTTCATATGCTTGTTGGCCACTTACATATCTTATTTGGAGAAAGGTCTAGTCAAGTTCCTTGCCGGAAATAATTTTTTTAATTAAAACTTTTTTCAAGATTCACCATGAGATGGCCTCAACTGTTTCCTCTGCTTCCAAAAAGCTGCCTCCCCTTCTCTGGTCTCTGCCTCTGCTCCTCATTTCCTTGGCTGTATATGGTAGGTGTCCCCTTTTACTTTTTCTCTTTTCATTTTGTTTTCTCAGTCAGAAATGTCTTTACCATATTCATCTATCAAAACCCTATCTAGCTTTAAGAATGTTTTAAAATCTGTCTAGTTACATATGTTTTCTTCATTTATGCTTACACAGCACTTTATTTGAAACCCTATCATTAACATCTCTCACATGCTACCTTTTATTACTCACTAGAGGCCTGGTGCACGAATTCGTGCATGGGTGGGGGCTCTCCTGGCCGATTGGGGCCATCTTGCCCAGTCCCAATTGGGGCCGGCCTGGCGGAGGGACCACGGGATGTTGGCTATGGGAGTGCATTGACCACCAGGGGGCATTGAGCGTCTGCCCCCTGGTGGTCAGTGCGCATCATAGCTACTACCAGTCATCCAGTCATAACGGTCACTTAGGCTTTTATATATATAGATTTATGTACCTATCTTCTCCATTCATTCATTTATTTATTCATTTGTCACATAATCATCTCAGGTTATTCAAACAAAAGAGCCCCCCTAAACACCCCCCCTCTATCACTTCCATCAGTTTTAATTATGCAACTTATTATTTCTACACTTATCTTATTCACTTATTAGTTGATTCTCTCTGCCAAGACCCTTGCCCTTCTTATACTATAAACTCTGTGGGCCAGGATTCTTGCTTATTTACTGTAGTATTCACAGCACCTAGAATAATGCATAACTAATGGGGACACTTAAAAAGTATTTGTTCAGCCAAGCTGGTGTGGCTTAGTGGTTGAGCATTGACCTATGAGCCAGGAGGTCACAGTTTGATTCC
Organism: Corynorhinus townsendii; assembly: GCA_026230045.1. Classification (NCBI taxonomy): domain Eukaryota; kingdom Metazoa; phylum Chordata; class Mammalia; order Chiroptera; family Vespertilionidae; genus Corynorhinus; species Corynorhinus townsendii. The sequence goes on from JAPDVU010000003.1 coordinate 178,383,761, forward strand.
CAGTCAGGGCATATGCCCAGGTTTTAGGCTCTTTCCATAGCAGAGGTCGTGCAGGAGGTAGCTGATCGGTGATTCTCTCATCATTGATGTTTCTCTCTCTCTTTCCCTCTCCCTTTCTCTCTGAAATCAATAAAAACATGTTTAGGGGTGGGGGGAATATTTGTTCAATAGGTGCATAAATGAGTAATTGAACAAAAGAAAAATAGAAGAAAAGAAAAAATATATGAATGAAAATGAACTTATGAGAATGAATGAAATCACCCAGGGAGAGAGAGAGAAAGTGCACCCTCTCCTTCATGTCCCTGCTATTAAAGGCACACTGATGTGCAGCTTTATTTTTTTTCTTTTCTGCTGAAAGAAAGATTGAGCATCTCCAGAATTTCATACAATTTCCTCCATTCACTCTTTTTCCCTCCTCTCCAAAACAAGTTAAGAAGTAATACATTTGTTTACTCCTCCTAACAGAATGCTGATTATAAAAGTTTTGGAAACATTTCTTCTAATTCATTGATTCAGTAGAAATTAGATATCACATCAGCTGTCCATCTGGCCCCATGCTTTCTCTCTCTGATATCCCAAATGTATACATCCTTCCTTTTTCGGCTTCTCTGGGTAGTTCTCAACTCTCCTGAAGTCACGTAGAACAGGCCCAGTAATTTGTAGATCTTATACCTTTATTTTTATCCATTTCAATGACCATAAAGTAGTCTTTTCTCAAATGAGAGTCATCAATAGATTTTTACATTCTTTCGTGTTTATATAAAATTCAATACCAATAGCATAACCCTAACCTAATAACCACTGGAGACCTTCCTGACAATGAGAACAAAAGGATCATTTCAAAGTAGAAAGCAACCCAGCTGGCATGGCTCAGTGGCTGAGCCTCCATCTCTAAACCAGGAGGTTACTGTTTGATTCTCTGTTCGGTTCCCCCACAGGACACATTCCCGGGGTTGTAGGCTCGATCCCCAGTGTGGGGTGTGCAGGAGGCAGCCAATCAATGATTCTCTTTCATCATTGATGTTTCTGTCTCTCTATTCCTCTTCGTTCCTCTCTGAAGTCAATCAATAAATTAATTTTTTTAAAAAGCAGAAAGCAAATTTTAATTCCAACCCATACCAGAGCCTGTTAGAATGCAGCACCTCTTCTCTCCTACCACATGCCAGAGGGGTAGGCTCTGTTGAGCAGTGACCACACACACAGGCTCTGGAGAAAGACTCCTGGATTGAGTGCTGCCTCTGCCACCTCCCTGAAGCATGTTACTTAATGTCTCCATGCTTCGGGTTTCTCATTTTTAAAGTAATGGTAATCATAGAGTGGTTGTGAGAATTAAATGTATTCATATTTATGAAGTGCTTCGGAACGATCTCACCCTATGTTTATAGCTATTACCATTTATACATATATTGGTATGAGTTATTTAAATAAAATCTAATCACCGCCCCTTAGGAAATGGTTGTTTTTAATTGGGTCATGGGAGAGGGAGGAATAATTTAGGGGGGAGGAATTGTCCTCTCTTTTGGGTTGCGAGACCCTAAGTATGAGTGGCTAACAGACAACTAGCTCAGGGTCTGATGCATAGTAGTTACTCAATATATGTTTGTGGAATAAATGACTGAATAAATAAAGAAATAAATGTGGTATTAGCAGAAGAAAGGGAGATAAACACATGCCAAAGATTAAATGGGTTTCTTAGCAATTTTGCCAAGTGTCCGAATGCTAGTCAGCATGTCACTGAAATGGTATGAGCTTGCTGTCTTATGTATAAACCAATATATCAAAAAACTGAAACACTCATCTTCTCACTGTATTTATTCCAGTCCCAAATCTGCCAGGGCCCGTACTCAATTATAGTGTACGGGCTTCATGCTTACCTTTTCCTATACAACGCAAAGGGGGAAAGGACATGAGGAAAAGAAAAGGATTTGGAGAAAAAAGACAATGAAGCAAACAATAACAAGAGGGAAGAGGGAACGGTAACATGCGACTGTGTTTGCAGTGACAGCAGAAAGTATACCGGCAGGGAGAGGGGTAGAGTAATTCTGCAGACTTGTGACAATCATGCTGCCTTCCCTCCTCCTCTCCCCTCTCAGGTGAATGTCCATATTCCCAGGAAACTCTAGGACAGGTGCCTATTGAACATCGTCTTTCTTCACCATGAAGATAGAAAATTGGGATTTATGGCAATCTCTTATTGATCTACTTTGAATTATCATATTACCCCAAAACGATACCGGTCACACCCATCTGGCCAGTCTCCAATCATGCGTGATCCTAATCACCAGTTCTCTTCGTGCCTGGACAAGCGCAGCTGCGTGCTGGTGGAGCAAGTCACTCTTCAGGGCACAATGTTCATGCTAAATTCATGATCAGTTTTGAAAGCTGTCTCAGTACCACTCACTCTTCCACTTCCCACAGCCACTTCCTCAAATGTTCACTGCTCTCTAATCAAAACCTACCCTTCCTCCTTCTTTCCTCATAGGGGGTCTTTGTCTGGCTCCTTACGTTTCTGCTACCAAATGAGAACTTATACTTCTCCTCACGCATGTCTACCCTTCTCACCGAGGACTGCTTCTTTTGCTCCTTAAATCAGTTGTTCCTAGGAATCATCCTTGCCACCTCCTCAATCCTCACATTCCACACCTAATTTTACACGAAATCCTGTACATGTTGCCTCCTTAATAATAGCTCTCAAATAAGTCTCCTTTCCATCTTCACCACATTAGCAAGGTTCAAGGAGAAATTGTTTGCTCCCACCTGGACTAAGCCATTGCTTTCTAGCTGGCATTATATCCATTTACTGAGATTCCACCAATCTATTCTTTTTTGTGAATCCTCACGAGAATGTTTTTCCATAGATTTTTTTTTTAGAGAGAATGGAAGGGAGAGGGGGAGACAGAGAAACATTGATGGGGGAAAGATACATTGATTGGTTGCCTCTGGCATGTGCCCCAACTAGGCCGGGGATGGAGCCTGCAACTAAGGTATCTGTGCCCTTTACCAAAATTGAACCCAGGACCCTTCAGTCCATGGGACAAGACTCTAACCACAGAGTCAATCCGCCTAGGGCCCATCAATCTATTCTTTACAAAAAATTTTAGTGTGTGGTGCTCAGTGGTTAGAGCATTGACCCGAACACCAAAGGATCCCGGATTTGATTCCCAGTCAAGGGTACATACCTGGGTTGCAGATTCAATCCTGGCCCCGGTGAGGGCACGTACTCTGCTCTCTCTCCTTCTACTCTCTCTAAGAATTAATGGAGAAAAAATTTTGGGGGAGAATTAACAACAACAAAAAAATGTTTAATGTTTTCCAGTGAAAATTGCACAAAATATAAATCACAATACATGATCACAAACTCAACACCTGTTTAATCACCATACAAGTTGATAAATAGGGCATTGAGGGTACTGCAAAGCCCACCTAATGCTCCTTTCTAATCAATAGTCCCATTCTTCCCACCCCCAGTATAACCACTATCTTGACTCCTTACACCACATATTAGTTTTATCTATAGGCTGATACCTCTCTCTCTCTCTCTCTCTCTCTCTCTCTCTCTCTCTCTCTCTCTCTCTCTCTCCCTCTCTCTCTCGGAAAAAAAAGAAGGGAAGAAAGAAAGCCACACAGAAAATCTTTCCTCTTTCCCACCTCTATTCTATTGTCTATGTGGATTTATTTTAGACTTTAAATATTTAAAGTAGATTTTAAAAAGTATCTACAAACTGGCTTTGCTGCTAAATGTGCTTTATTTGCCCTCACATGTGTCTCCTTTTTTTAGAAAATGGTTTGAAAGTGAGAAAACTTTCAAAAGAAAATGAAATCTATAATAATAAAAATATAATATGTTAATTAGACCAGACATCCTTCTGGATGACCTTCTGGACGAAGCCGTGGCTGTGAGGGAAGCCCTGGGTCCCGGGTGCCAGAGGGAGGCCGGTGCTGGCAGCCAGGGGTGGAAGGCCTACTCTTGCACAAATTTTGTGCATAGGGCCTCTAGTTTATTTATAAGTATAGATTGGTAGAGGTACAGATTTTAAAAATATAACAACTACCTGTTCACATTTGTTTAAATACCCAATTCCATTTTTAAAAAATTGTGTTGTATTATATATTTTCTAATTTCTCTTCAACATTCTATGATTATTTGATTCCCCCAGATTATTTCATTTTTATCCTAATTTCCAATGTGTGAGTCGAATTGTATCATATTATGTAGCCCTCTAGTGGCGAAAATGTAAAAAGGGCACAATATTAAGGAATAAGAATTATAATTATTTGAGAATAAAGAGCATCCATTTAGAGAGGGAAAAGGGACAGAAAGGGCAGAATGTAAGTGAAGTAGACAAAGAGAGGAAATTAATGAGAGGTCAGGGTTAGGCAGTGTGAAAGAGGTAGATGGGAAGGAGATGAGGAGTCAATATTTTCTTAGCAGACATTGTACTAGAAACTTTTCATTCATTTTTTCACTTAATCGTCATAAAAATTAGATGAAGAAAGTACAACCACTGTTTTATAAGCAAAGAAATTGAGGCTCAGAGGATGAAATCATACAATTCGAAATTTATATTACATGGTTTGGAATTTTATTCCAAAGTCTGTGCCCTCAAATATCAAGTGAAGTTGGAAACATTTCACAATTAGTCATATGGCCTGGCCCATGTGGCTCAGTTGTTTGGGAGTCATCCTGGGCACCAAAAGGTTGCTGGTTCAATTCTAGTCAGGGCACTTACTAGTATTCGAGTTATGGGCACAACCCCCTGTAGGGGGCGATGTTCTACTCTCGAAGTTTCTCTCTCTGAAAGTCAATAAAAATATTGTAGATGAAAGTTAGCCCTTTTTCCTTACAGGGTTGCAACTTCCTGCTGGCTCAACAACTGGACAAGCAGGGATATGATGGATGGATGTGACAGGGCCACCACCCTACCACACACCTATTTACCAACTTATGGTTCTTGTGGAACTGGAAGTCAGGGGTGGAGTTCACTGATGACACGCAGGTTCATAGTTCCAACCATGATGCATTTGCTCAAATGGGTGGAGAGGGACAAACAAATAGCAATAGCATGACAATTTGGGCTAAAGAAGTGGTTTCTATATCCCAGTTCTGCAAAAACAATATTCACCTGCAGCAATTCCTCAGGACCTTGGGTTAAGAAAGATAATAGCCTTCTTCTCTCATGTTTGTCTGCTTCTTTTTCTAAAAAAAAAAAAAGCACAAACAAAAAAACCTATTTTCGTGACTTGTAATAGTATAACTATAGCCAAAGGCTAGGGATGGGCCATGTTAGTAAAACACTATACTGGTTCCAGGCAATATAGAGACGCTGATTAGTTTTAAGGATGTGTCTCAGGCAATGACCCAAGTCTGTCCAGTGTTCTTGTACATCTAGGTTAACACACCTTTGAAATGCCAGAAGTAGTCAGACCCCTCAAAAAATGTAACCACCCTCAAGGGAGCACATTGTCTTGTTAACTATCCTGTAACTTGCTTTCTCCCACCTTCACGTAATCATAGGTTCCCTACTTTATTCTATATATATATATTTAAAACCATCATTCTCCAGAGCATTTGAAGTCTTGCTTCTCAGTTTATCCTTAATTTGGCTCAAATAAACTCTTATAAAAATTCTCTATAGGTTTGAACATTTCTTATGTTCACACTTTTAAAAAATTAACTTATTAGAGACTAGAGACCCAGTGCACAAATTCATGCACCTTGAAAGGAACCGTGGGCCTTGAGGCTGTGGTGGGCACAGGGGTGGGTCTCGGCCCATCCTCCACGCCCCTGCACGACCCCTCCTGCTGCGGCCCCAGGCCCCTGTCTTCCGGCAGCCCCACTCCCTCCACTGCAGCTCCCATGCGTTGATGGCGCCAGCTCCACTTGCACCTACTGACAGCATAGAGCAATTGGGGCCAGCGCCAGCAGCGGGTGCAAGCAGTGGCTCTGGCGCCAGCAGCAGGTGTGAGAGGAGGCTGCTGGCCCTGATCACCCCTCAGAAGCAGGGAGAGGTTGAGAAGCCCTGAGATTTGAGCACCGGTGGGACTGCAGCTTGTGGGAGCAAAGAATTTTCAGTAACCACCAGAGGCTTGCCCAGATGACAGCGACTGGTGCGGTGCCCTGCCTTGGTCTGGCGCCCCCACTCACCTGCTCCACCATCCTGTTGCGCCCGATGCCCGCCATGTTCTGCACATGCCCCCTGGTGGTCAGCGCATGTCATAGCCACTGGTTGTTTGGTTGTTCCACCATTCAGTTTCCGTATCTGCATATTAGCCTTTTATTATATAGGATATATGCTTCTTAAACACTTGTTTCTAAATTGTTCCTTTTAGTACAAGCATATAATTTCATACTGTGGATATACCATCCTAATATCGATAGACTAGTAGCCCTGCGCACAATTCTGTGCACCAGCAGCTCTCTGCAGGGCCTGGCCACTCCGCACCCACTGCCCAGAGGCTCTCCGCTGCCCAGAGGCCCATCTGTGGCCAGGTGCAGAACGCTTACCTTGTCGCCAGGGTGATGACGCAAGCATCCCCCCCTCCCCTTTCCCAGCCACTCCGTGCCCGCTGCCCAGAGTTCCTCTGTGGCCCGGGTGGAACGCTTGCCTCATTGTTGCAGCTCTCAGCAGCCGCCCCCCGGGACTGGGGGACTCCAGCAGAGCTGAGAGGACTGGGTGCTGCCATCTTGTGGCTATAGGCACCACCATCTTTGTGACAGAGTGAAGGTTAATTTGCATATTACCTTTTTATTAAATAGGATATTTTGTTACCAGCACTTTTGACACCACTGGTACACTGCTACAAACAGATTTCTGCATTTGGACTTTATATGGTGACTATGTTCCTACAGAATAGTTTCTCAAAACTGGGATGGAAGAATTAATAGATACTTCTTAATCTCTAACCAAAAAGACAGTAGCATTCCTTTCAGGATGCATTAGAATATCTATTTGCTCTCCAGTCCCCAGTGCTGAATAATATCAATTTGTTAATGTTTACCAAACTGGTAAAAAATAGTACCTTATTATTTTCTAATTTGCTTTTTCCTATAAGAGATGTCAAATATCTTTTCAAATGTCAAATGCCAGGTCCCCTTTTTAAAGCTCTATCACCTAATAGAGTTTCCCTCTCAACCCACGTCCTGCCATCAACCTGAATCTTCTCGATGTACATCTGAATAACTCACCCAACAACATGGTCACTTTGTCCCTTGATCTCTTCATCTCTGATATTCACCTCCACCCACATAAACTATCCACTTCCATGGTCACAGATGAACTTATCATCATCTGGAGTGACTTGAACTTCTGAACTTAAATTCAGATACATCACATCCTGACTACCGCCTTCTTTTTACTCTCCTGCTTCTCTTTCTCAGATACTCCCACAGTACCTGTTAATCCACTGAATTGAAGTTTCCAATCCCAACTATTCTCTGTAAGAACACCTCATAAGCAAGAAAATCTCTTCCAAAAAACAAATCAATCAAAGCTTTGGAAAACAATGTTTCTTAATCTCATTCCGATTAGGTAATATCCAGTGATTTTCAACCTGAGGAGCTCTAGGGAGTGTTTGTGAATACGGGATTGTTTTGGGTTGTCACAAAGACTAAGTGTTCACTACTAGCAATTATGGACAGGCTTGCAGGGATGATATATGTCCTTCAAAACCCAGAACAATCCCTCACAAAGAAGTATTATCCTATGCAAAATAGCAACAGTAGCCTTAACTAAGAAACACCAAACCCTTCATAATCTGATTAAAAAGAGGAATGTAGGCATAAATACAATTTTCTTTATGATTTAGGGGTTCCACTAATCCTAAAGCTCAATAATAAGGCCCATATTAAATATTTATTGGGCCTAGCCAGTGTGGCCCAGTGATTGAGCGTCGACCTATGAACCAGATCAATTCCTAGTCAAGGCATATGCCCAGGCTGTGGGCTCGATCCCCAGTAGGAGAAGTGCAGCAGGCAGCCAATCAATGATTCTCATCATTGATATTTCTATCTCTTTCTCCCTCTCCCTTCCTCCCTAAAATCAATAAAAATATATATATTTTTTAATTTGTTGGGACATCTGTAATACTTTCAACAATAAAGATAAAAGAGCCCTAGCTGGTTTGGCTCAGTGGATAGAGCATAGGCCTGTGGACTGAAGGTCCCGGGTTCGATTCTGGTCAAGGTCGCATGCCCGGGTTGCTGGCTCAATCCCCAGTAGGGCATATGCAGGAGGTAGCCAATTGATGGTTCTCTCTCATCATTGATGTTTCTATCTCTCTCTCCCTCTCTTCTCCTCTGAAATCAATAAAAATGTGTTTTTCAAAAAAGGTAAATTAAAAGAAAAAACTTTCTCTATAGGCCCTGTCCCGGTAGTTCAGTTGGTTAGAGCATTGTCCCAATATGCCAAGGTTGTGGGTTTGATGCCTGGTCAGGGCACACATGGCAGTCAACTGATGAATGCATAGATGGGTGGAAAAACAAATCGATGTTTCTCTCTCTCCCGTCATATCTCTCTCTCTAAAATCAATCAATTAATAAAGATATTTTAAAAGAGTTCTTTAAAAGATTCCTTTATAAACTAGCTACTTTTAAAAATATGATTTTGCAGCATTTGGCTGGAGTTGATCTTTCTGCCGTACTTGAAGCCCACAAAATAAACCTCTCCTCTTTTTCTGTCTTTTGGGAAAGTCTAGTTTAGCGTGAACACAATAACCCTTTCACTTTCCTTTTCCACAGAATAGCTGAGATATCATTTTCATAGGAACGTCACTAAATCTAAGGATACTTTTTAAAATACCATACAATGCATAGATTTTATATACCGATGTCACTATTAATCATAAATGCCCTCTTTTATTTCATATTCTGCCTAAATAATTTATTATTAAGAAAACTAGAGGCCCAGTGTGGGAAACTGCGTGAGACCCAAATCCCCCATGCCATGGGACCCAGGACACCCCCCTTCCCCCACTCCCGCCTGGCACCGTGGGACCCAGACTCCCTCCACCATGCTGTCACGGGCAGGACCCCAGACTCCCTCTGCCATGAGCCACCGAGGGCAGGACCCATCAATGCACCTCCTGGTGACTGGTCGTTTGGTCATTACGGCATTATGGCCATGGGCTTTTTATAATATAGATTCCTTTTCCTTTGGTGCCTTAAAAGGGAATTAGACAGGACTGACAGTCCCAGGGACAACCTATAAGGATAATGGGTTTAAAGAGGTTCTTAATCTTCATAAGAAATACATCAACATAGAAAAAAGCATCACTGATTATCACTGATTGTACTGAACTTTTCCTTCTCTAAATTGGGTAGACTTATTTCTTCTTAATTACATAAATAAAAATTGTCTTCAGCTCTAATATGGATTAGGTTCCATTTACTATGTCGTTTCCTTTTTATTTCTCCACATGCCTTCACTCTGTACTTCTGTCATATTAGACTAGTCATCATTTTCTGTATTTGGAGTGAAATTTCACTCGTCTCTGCATTTGTCATTTTTTTTTTTTTTACTGATTATTCTATCAGTTAGCAAAAACATATTCATCCTTCAAAATCCAACTCAAGCATTGCTTTGTTCATAAATGCTTCCTGAATAACTCCATTCAGAATTATTTAGTGATCATTCATTTCTACATTACATTAATCTCTTCTATGGTTTTTATTTGATTTAGTCATATGTAGTTATTTATATACTTACCTTATGCCTTTCACTGGGTAGTAAACTCCTAGAGATCATAGCTGTGTATTTTTCATCTTTGGGTTTATGTCCCACAGGACACAGCACCATGCCTTCACCACATCTTCTAAAACACCTGCCTTTTTATGTCTTTTACAGTGTCTTATTAATTCCTCCTTAGCAATTATCATAAGCTGTAATTATTTTCTTTATTTATATACTCATTCACTGCCTGAATCCTTCAATAGAATATAAAGTCCAGCCCTAGCCAGTTTGGCTCGGTGAGTAGAGCGTTGGCCTGCAGACCAAAGGGTCCCAGGTTCGATTCTGGTTAAGAGCACGTACCTTGGTTGCAGGGTCCTTCCCAGCCTGGGCCCTGGTAAGGGCGTGTGCAGGAGGCAACCAATCAATGTGTTTTGCTCACATCGATGTTTCTCTCTGTCTTTTCCTCTCTCTTCCACTCTCTCTAAAAGAGAAATGGAAAAGTATCCTCTGATGAGGATTAACAAGAAAAGAAAAAAAGAATGCAAAGTCGATGAGGGAGGGTCTATCCTATTCATCACTGTTTCTTCAGATGAAACAGGAGCTAATCAATAACTGCTTATTTTTGGTTTGGAGGTTGTTGTTTTTGTTTGTTTTGTATAAATTCAGCCACAAGATGGTCAACTCCTTGAAATTATGGACTATTGCACAATTCATATTTGGATTATTCCCTAATGTATAGTAAATAAATGCTAAATAAAAATCACATATAAATTTTAAATACCATACAGATGTAATCAAAAGGAAAGAGACATAAACAGAAATAGTTCTTAAGAAATAAATAAATGAGGAGAGGTTTAAAAATATTTTTTAATTTAAATGTTTTTCGAGTTCTCCAGTGTACAATTTGACAAGGAAAAGGTCAGAAGAATGAAGCATGGTGATTTAGATGCACAGAAAGGCTTACACGTGTTCTTGCTTCTAATTCCTGTGAACAGGACAGTATATTTCTAAGACTTTGAACATAAACCTTGGAATACATTAAGGAATAATCACTTCATGCAAATTCTTCATGTAAATAACTTTGGGTTATATAACCTGTAATTTCAGACTATAAGCTTTTGCGATATGAAAATAATAACATAATGCAATGTTATTTATACATAAGAAGAAGTATCAAATAGTGTGACTTTCAAAATTGTGTTTTAGTTATTTTTAAGAATGATTGGCTAGGCCTCCAATGGCAAAGTTGTATGAAAGATGAAAAATAATTTTACCATTCCCACTTATTCAAAGGAAAAGTCAGGTAACCACCTATTACATGGTTACCAAGTTCTTTAAATTAGCCAGAATGGTTTTTATAAAAACATTTAATCAGAAATGATAACAATCCTAAGTCATAAAGAATAACCTGTTAGCATAAAAACTGGGAAAGAAGAAAAGCAAGTTCTAGAAATAACAGAATCTGAGCTGTGGGTTCTAATCTCATCTTTACCATGACTCACCCGTATGACTTTGGATGCATCATGGAACTACTCTGCATTTTTATTTCCTCACAGCCAGAACAGGATGGTAATACTCACCCTACCTCATAGGGAAGATGTTTGGACTATCTAATTAGTGATCGTACAGTGTTATTAAAACACACTATGTAATTATTGGATCTGAGTCTCATCCTATGTAATTCAATGAGAATTTTATTATTACCCCTTTAATTATAGCTGAAGATTTTATATAAGGCTTCCTATTTCCTCTACTTTATTTCTCATAAAATAAACGTGATCTCTGTGCTACATATGGTAGCTTTGTTTTTCTAACTATCTGTTGAGAAAAAATCATTGAAACCAATAAATACTTCTGCATCGACACAGAAGATATTATGAAACACTAAGGACTGTGACAGGAGGTCATCTCTTACCTAAGGATTCAATAAATTAGCTCTTTGATTCAACTGGTAACACCTTTTGTAAAGGATTCATGGTTTTAGATTCATCACTAAAGGTTGCAATGAGCTAATATTTCTTTACTACATACAAACTCTGATGGATGAAGTCAGCTTTTTACAGTGAAAATGTTGGATGTGAAGTCATGATCATCAATTAGACAATAGAGCATTGGAAGTAAATATCCCACTCCAGCAGTTAATGCCTGTGTATATTTGGGCAAGAAATTCTTTAATGTTGCACCCTTTCTTTTATTTTTGATTACAGAAATCAAACTAAAAAGATAAATGTTCTCAAAATTCAAAATGTAAGACAGCATTTGCAGAGCCTTTTTTAAATTTGTGAAGTGTTATGTAAATGTTACATTATTATTATTATTATTATTATTATTATTATTACTAGAGGCCCAGTGCCCAGATTCATGCACCGGTGGGGTCCCTCAGCCTGGCCTGTGGGGATAGGGCCAAAACTGGCTTTCCGACATTCCCCTAAGGAATCCTGGATTGCGAGAGGGCAGCTCTCGGGTGATGCAGCCTGGAATCGGGCTCCCTCCTCTCTGGTTCCGGGTGCAACACCCAAGAACCACAGCTGCCAAGTCACTGCAGCTCGGCTGCTCCTGTGTTGAGTGTCTGCCCCCTGGTAGTCAGTGTGCATCATAGCTATGATTGGATGGTTGACTGGTCAGACAGTTGCTTAGGATTTTATATATATAGATTATTATTGTCTAGTCATTGATGCACCCCAAAACATTCTGCAAGTGTTGTTTTCTATCAACTCTTTAAAAATTGTGTCATATAATAGAATTTTTGGCCTAAGTGATAAGCTTGAGTGAATCACAGTAGGTAATACTCTTGTATAGAATATAGGGTGTCCAAAAAAAATGTATATACACTTATCAACTGATAGCTCAATTGATGGTTTTTTTTTCTTTTCAAATTTAACCCATTGGAATTAATAACTATTCAAAGTATATATACATTTTTTGGAACACCTTGTATATATCAGAACATGGGACTGACGAGTCCAGAGAATAAAATTTGTTGCAAAAGTACCTAAAATAAATACATTCCATGGACTCTGGATAAGGAGCAAATGCATAGATTTCAGAACATTTTTTTAGTCATTTTTAATAAGTGAAGCAATTTCATTTGTTTTCTCTGTTTTAGAATCCAGTTAATATTCATTGATATTCCTTAGTTGTTTTTTTTTTCTAGCTTCATTGAAATATAATTGGCATAAAACATTGTATAAGTTCACGGTATACAATGTGTGGATTATATTCTTTCATGTATTGCAAAATGATTACCACCATTGGATTAACTAACACCTCCATCTCATCATATAATTACCATTTCTTCTTTTTTTTTTTTTTGTGGTGAGAACATTTAAAATCTATTCTCTTGGCAACTTTCAAGTATATATAATACAGTATTGTGAGCTGTAATCACCAATGTTGTATGTACATTAGATCACCAGGACTTGTAAATCTTATAACTGAAAGTTTCTAACCTCTGACCAATATCTCTTCATTTCTACCACTCCCCAACCCCTGGTAACCACCACTCTACCTTCTATTTCTACAAGTTCAGCTATCACCAAAGAATATGTTTTTATTGATTTGAGAGAGAGAAAAGCAGAGAGAGAGAGCAATGTGAGAGAAACATCCATCAGTTGCCTCCCAAACATGCCCCAACCGGGGATCAAACCTGAAATGTAGGTATGTGCTCTGACCAGGAATCAAACCCAAAACCTTGTGGTGTACAGGATGATGCTCCAACCAACTGAGCTACCTGGTTAGGCCACTGGGGCTATTTTAGATTCCATATATAAGTGACATCACACAGTATTTGTCTTTGTCTGGCTGACTTATTTCACTTAGCATAATGCCCTCAAGGTTCATCCAAGTTGTTGTAAGTGGCAGAATCTTCTTCCTCCTCGTGGTCTATATCTTCTCTATCCGTTCATCTGTTGATGGATACCTATGTTGTCTTTACATCTTGGCTATTGTGAATAACATTGCAATGAATATGGGAGCGCAGATATCTCTTCAAGACCTGATTTCGATCCCTTTGGATATATACCCAGAAATAGCATTGCTGGAGCATATGGCAGTTCTACTTTCAATATTTTAAGGAACCTCCATGCAGATTTCCATTGTGGCCGCACCAATTTACATTCTCACCAACAGTGTGCAGGAGCTCCCTTTTCTCCACATTCTTGCCTTCACTTGTTATCCTCAGAGCCTAGTCTTATCCACTTAAGAATGCAGAGAAATGTTTATGGGTCCCCCTTACCTGTCAGAGCAGAAAGCTGTGGGGTCAGAACTAGGGTTGCAGCCCCATGGTGACACTGAGCTTTCTGGAGTAGGGTTAGAGGACCACTAATAGGAACATGAAGGCAAATGGGGTTTGGAAGCTCTGCCACAGGTTTCACTTGAGTCCCAAACAGCTGGTATCTTCAGAGGTTAGAGATGTCATTTATGAATTAAGATAGGTTTAGCTATTTACTTTTTCAATGTGTTTATCAGTCCTAAGACTTACCATCTGTTTGTTTATTTACATATTCTTTAATGAATGGGATGATTTAAACTAGCACACTAGCTTTGCATGTAGCTGGAGGGTAATCTCACACCAGGCCTACAGATCGAATGGGCATAAAGAACAATGTGAGCTCACTTAATGATTCACTCACAGTTACTTCAGTTACTTTTAGACATTCTGAGGTTGTGGTTTCCTTCACACCACAGAAGTCAGTAAGATGCCAGCAACCAAATTCCAGCGGTCCACAAAATTAGCCTAGGAATACAGTCACCAGGAGATTTTTTTAAATATACATTTCTAGGTCCCATCCCCTGAAATTCTGCGCTGGTAGGGCAATGGTGCAGTGTGAGAACTCTGAGCCAGTTGTGAAAAACACTGCCCCACTCTTGCCTTGCTTTCTTCAAAATAGTACCATTATCATCTTCATCATCACCACCATCTTCACCATTTTTGACAGTTTATTATACGACATGCTCTTTGCAAAGTACTTTTCATTTAATGCCTCAAATTCTGAAAAGTAAGTATTTTATTCATTTAACAGCATGGGAACTAAAGAATAGGGTTTTGTTGTTGTTGTTTTTTTAAATCCTCACCAGAGGATATGTTTTTATTGATTTAAGAGAAAGCGGAAAGGAGAGAGAGAGAAACATCAATCAGTTGCCTCCTGTATGAACCCACAGCCGGGGTAAGTTCACTGACCGGTGATTGAACCTGTGACCTTCCAGTGTATGGGATGATGCTCCAACCAACTGAGCCGCACTGGCCAGGGAGAGAATAGAGGTCTTAATTAACACAGAGAGCAAATGGTGGAGCTGGGACTCCAACCTGATCTGTCCAACCACAGAGCTCTTGATCTCTGATGTTGCTTCATACTTGACCGTGCAGAAGTCTTTTATTTCAGCAGCATTGCTACCACCCGTCTTTCCCTTCCAACTCCTTGCTTAAGAAACACTAGCGTAGCTTTTGCAAGCAGTTTTGCAAACACTTCAAAGACATTTTGTTAAAAGCAACTTTAAAAATGCCCTCTACCTCAGAACACTGGTCAGTTTTTTTTTAATTGACAGGATGCATTTTACCTTATTTCCTTATTTTCACTGCCAGCTTACTCCAAAGCTCAGAGTTTTCTATGGGCACTCTCCCCCTCCCCTACCCCCCAATTTCCACATGGAATTGGACATGTATCTTAAAAGTGTAGTGATGCATATAATGCTTTCATTCCGTGTGTTGCAATGTTAAGGCCAAAAGTTTTTGTTCATAAGTGGCACCAAAACTCATTCTTTGCTGGTAAAAGTTATTGTAGAAGTTGTTAATGAAAACTTACTTTAAACGGTCCTAATCATGATGATTAAAGTCCAAACTTTTGTTACTGGTATTTCCTACTCTGCTCTCTTGGGCCTTGGAAGGCTTAAGCTGGGTTTCAAATACTCCCCCACTTAGCAAATTATATTATAAGCAAAAGGTAATATGACTCCTCCTAAACTTTTGCTTCATTTTTCAGAATTAAGAACAAAAATACTGGTTCCAGCTTTTTAAAAAAGGAAACATACACTTATACACGTATTCATATAGAATAAGAAATTTAAAATTATCTTTAAGGTGTACATTTTAATGATCAGAATGTTTGTTTCTCCTTGCAATCCTTTCCCATATATGAGTTCAACAGAATTCTTGAAGCAGTGACGACATAGCAAACAGCTGCTGTGATAGAAAGGCCCACTGATTCAACGAAAACTTCTTTTAGACGGGAAGTCATCTTTCCCATTCAGGCTTACATGATCCTGTGACAATTTTTAATCTAAAATGGAACCAGCCCTAACCGGTTTGGCTCAGTGGATAGAGCGTCAGCCTGCGGACTGAAGGGTCCCAGGTTCGATTCCAGTCAAGGGCATGTACCTTGGTTGCGGGCACATCCCCAGTAGGGGATGTGCAGGAGGCAGCTGATCGATGATTCTCTCTCATTGATGTTTCTAACTCTCTATCCCTCTCCCTTCCTCTCTGTAAAAAAATCAATAAAATATATATTTAAAAAAAAAAAAAAAGATAAAATGGAACCAGAGCCCCGCCAGTGTGACTCACTGGTTGAGCACCAACCCTGACCCAGGAGATCACCGTTCAATTCCCGTCAGGGCACATACCCAGACTGCAAGCTCAATTCCCCAGTCAGGGGTGTGCCAAGGCAGCTGATCAATGATTCTCACTCATCATTGATGTTTCTATCCCTCCCTTCCTCTCCCTTGCTCTCTCTGAAATCAATTTAAAAAATATTACAATGGAATCATAGAATATGAAATGGAGAATCTCACATTGTGCCTTCAGAACAGAATTTAAGAACGCAGAGTCTGATTTCCCATAAATGCGTGGTTTACAGAAGACCGAGACTAACCTTACCACTGAACATCCATGAAGAATCCTCCCTCATCCCCAAGCCTATGAACCTACTTCTTGGACTCTGGCTGGACTTTCCCCTCTTCACACTCAGTGCCCATAAATAAATACAGTCTGCCCTGAACCCTTGATAGTCTGACTTGCCTGTAGCTTGATGCAGCATGAGTTTCCCGATTTACATTTCCTCTGCTATTCCTGAATAAAATCAATTTCTGGTCATTTGAGCCTGCCTTAGTGTACCTCTTTATTTAGAGACAACATTGAGCTTTCCTAACTAAGTCATTTATTCTTTAGTTAAAAAGTGTTTTTTGATCTCTGTATGCAAACCATTATATTAAATTTTACTTTTGTATTAATTTCATTTTAGCAAAATATAGAAAGCCAGGACAAAGAAATGAATCTCTAAATGTAAAATCATAGACCTCAATAAGCTTATTGCAAAGGTATTTCTGAGGGCAGGAGAGAAGTTTCACTGCTCCTGAATTCCCAGCAAATAGTCAATCTCCTCCTTTGCTGGTTCTATTTTTTTAATGAATGTTTTAGTTAAAAAATAATATATTTTCAAATCATAAACTTAAGAAAATACCAAAAAAAAAAACCAACTGAAAAATTATACAAGAAAGCTCATCAGAATCTTACCACCCCAAATAATCACTGTTAATGTTTTTTCTCATGCACATATTTACATACATAATAGAAAAGCTAAGTGGCATTCACTTTAAAAGAATGTATTTTCATTGTTATAGTAATGATGCTAATAATATCTCATTAAAGTTTGATTTTTAGTTGAAGATTGTCTATAGTATGGATGTGCCATCATTTACTAAAGCAATCTTTAGTGTAAAATTTTAGGTTATTTTTTAATATATATTATAAATAATGAAGCCCAGCCAGCTTGGCTCAGTGGTTGAGCATCAACCTATGAACCAGGAGGTCACAGTTCGATTTCTGGTCAGGGCACATGCCTGGGTTGCCGGCTTGATCCCCAGTGTGGGGCATGTGGAGGCAGCCGATCAATGATTCTCTCACATCACTGATGTTTCTATCTCTCTCTCCCTCTCCCTTCCCCTCTGAAATCAATAAAAATATATTTTAAAAATAAATAAATAATGAGGAAGCAATGTGACTACATTTCTGAATATTTCCTGAGGTTAAACTCCTAGAAGAACTCAGCTTTGAAAGATTTGTACATTTAAAATACTCTGTCTTCATTTTAAGCTAGTTTGCTATCCACTCATATACTCTAAGAATTAATCTTCATTGGCATTCATCCTGTTTAGTTATGTCAATAACTGATACCTTTGAAGGAATAAAGAAGACCCATTATTTGCAATTTAGAAACTATAAGTCTGTTTTAGCTATTTTCTTTAGTCTTTGTAGTCAGTGACAAAGAACTCTCTATAGTATACAGTATACACAGTCTTGAGTAGGTTTCAGATTTCAGTACAAATAGTACATTTGCTGACATTTGAAATGTGATTAATAACCAAATATCAAAGGCAGTCTTAAAGAGTAAAGGAAAAACACACACACAAATCCTCTATAATCAACTAAGATGGTTGTATGAAAAGGAGTGTGGTTGCTAAGCAACTATCAACAATCCAGAGCTCTTTGCAGGGGATGGGATGGGATGAAATGCTTCTGTGGTTGTATTTAGAAGCTCTTATCTATTTTAGTGCCAGTTGGTATTACACCTCCTTCCTACTCTTCCTCCGATTTCTTTCCTCACTGAGTTCCAGGCTAGCCTCCCCAATTTTGAAATGAGGTGCCCCTTTCAAGTTCAGGCCTCAGATAATCTTCTATGGGCAGTGTCAGTTCTGCTTGCAAACTAGAATTCTGATCATTATTCCCCCAAAATATTCAATAACTTATTGGAGCCTATTTTGTTATATGAGACCAGTATCTTCTATAGGCCTTACAATTCCCTATAATCTTGGACCATAGCAGAAAAGGGATGGTTTCTTTTGAGGCAGAAGAAGAAAAGTAGCTGCCGTTAGGGAAAGAGCAAGAAAACAATTATCACAGAAGAGAAAACTGGCCTTAATTAATGTATAGTATCAGTAGCATTTTCTCTATATGGGAGGGATTTGAAACACCTTCATTTATTTATTACATATTTATTTACTCATTGATTGATTCAGCATTTATTAAATAGCCTTAAAGCATCAATCACTGGGAGGTCAAAGTCAAATATTTCATAGTCATTGCCCTTTAAGAGCTCACAGTCTGAAAGTCTGTAATATTTTTAGTTATATCTAAATTTGGAAGTGGGGAGAAATGGTATCATTTCCAATGTAAAGCTCAGGTTAAGTTGAACAAGTACCATGATTGGCCAGAGTTGAGGCTAATTAAAATGTTACAGTGCCTGTTGGGTGCCCAGGATATTAGAGAACCTGGAATTGCGTCCTGGAATTGCATTTGGATGCACTCATCACATGTGCTTACAGGGTCAGCATTTAATGGCACATCTTGGATAAATCCTTGAACTAAGAGCTGCCAAGTAAGAACAATCATGCCTTGATTTCATGATGTTCATATCTAAATCACTTTGTCTTTAGAGACACAAAGGGATTTATTTGACCTTTGGCAAATGAGTGAGAAGTTAAGCTGATACAAGAACTTGTATCTGTGTAGAAATTTTATTTTTTGTAAATGATCTTGTCTCCTTTCTTTCCTTTTGATTTAACCTGGCCTCATCTAGCACCCAGATTTACCTGCTTCCTTCTTCCTTGAATGACCCCTCCCTTAATCTCTTAGCCCTTAGGACAATGAGGTTCTGATCAGCATTGAATAATCTTAGGGAACAAAGCCTCCGGTCTGTTGACCACAGAGACCAAATTTCTGTCAAACTAGAGATAACTTCTAGGCCTCAGTTGTGTCTCAGCTCCAGGCCCAGAAAAGCAGTGAAACCAGATGCAGCAATTCCATGGCTGACATCAGGATCAGATGGGTGAGCAACTATTCCCAAACCTAACATTGATCAATCAGCAGGGACCCTGACCTTGACCCTGACCCTAACTCCCTTGGAAGCCATGGGTGCCAGGTGTTTGAGCATTAGCTCACTTGTCTCCAGGCATGGCCACTTCCTAAAAATAAACGCTTACTTTCTTTGCTGCAAAGCTCCTGTTTGTGTCTTATTGGGCTCTGATATGCGCAGGCAAATGGACCTCTTTAGTTCAGTAACAATTTCTTAAGAAAGTTTATCAGAATGGATTTGGCCCAGTTGATTTATTTCAGAAGCCACTTACATGGGTCAAGAAGGAGAGCTACAGCCCTGACCGGTTTGGCTCAGTGGATAGAGCCATCAGCCTGCAGACTGAAGGGTCTCAGGTTCGATTCCAGTCAAGGGCATGTACCTTGGTTGTGGGCATATCCCCAGTCCAACTCTATCCCTCACCCTTCCTCTCTGTAAAAAAATCAATAAAGTATATTTTAAAAAAAGGAGAGCTACATAAAACATAGAGTTAAGAAGCAACTAACTTAGATAAGTAGGTAATCTTCCTCAGGTTTCTCAGTAGTTCCTCCAGACGAGCTGTACCAACTAGTTTGAATACACAGTATGTAATAGTTAGTCAATCTTGGAAAGAATGATGGTGACAAATCAAAGGAAAATGCAACATGGAAATTGCATTACAAAATCATGATAAGAAACAGATTACCGAGAGCAAAGATTGTGCCACCAAAAACCAGATACAAAAAAAAAAAAATCTGGTATTGAGGCAGGATAGTGAGAAGCTAGGAAAATTCCTTGGTAAGTGGAAACTGAGACAGATAGTTAAACAGCAGTTTGCAGCCACCTAGAAAATTCCATCTTCCCTAAATCAAGAACATTATGCTGAGTAAAATAAGACAGTCAGACAAAAACAAGTACTGTATAACTTCACTCATATGTGGAATTTAATGAACAAGCTGAACTACCAAGCAAAATAGAGACAGACTCATAGATAGAGAGCAGGCAGACAGCTCTGATGAGGGGAGTGGAGGGATTGAGCAGAAAAGAAAAAGAGAGAGAACTCATGGACACAGCCAACAGTGTGGTGATTTCACTTGGGGAAAGGGAGGAGGGTGTGGAGGTGGAAGAGGGCATAGAGAGAATAAATGGTGATGAAAAAAATAAGACTAAATGGTTTATAATACTTCTCCTTCTCCTCCCCTACCTGAGGGTAAGTAGCTTAATTCACCCAGCTCAGGGAGACAGATAGCAGAAATCCAAATTAGTGCCATTTGCCAGCCACACCCAAGGACAGATGAAGTTAAGGGAATCTCGTTTGGCACATCAGCATAAAACTGATGAATATTCTATTGCGATCCTCCCCTAAACTCCCAGCCTTTAATACCCTCAAAAAACAATGGTCCCAGCGCATGCTCTCCCTCCCAGGAGCACACCTGTGCCTTTTCTCTCTCCCTACCCCAATTCAGCTCCCGTGGGCACACATCTCTTTAAACTCTAAGAGACCCCATGAGGCTTGCAACCAGGTTAACAATGGGCAATGGCAGTTTGTCCGGGCAAACTCCTTGAACCTGTCCCCAAGGCGCTCTTTTCTCTGACTTCTTAGTGAGCCAAAGCAGCCCAGCCTAGGCTCATTGCCCCATCTAGTCCCTCTCCTGTTACCCTAAGGCCTAGGCCCTTCCTTGTTTCATTGACCCCAGCTTTAATAAATTCCTCGAAAATTCACCTGGACTCATGCTGTGAAATCTTTCCCGCAAGAAATCAAGAACCCACACACTACCAGCCACCCTAGGCAGACCTACTCAGGGCCAGCTCTCCTTTCCAGTAACAGTATCGGCAAAGCACAGTACAGAATTAAGTCTTTAAAATTTGAATTAAATCTGATGCTTCTCTTTGGCCATGATCCCACCCCTTATTTGGGGATAATCCACATGTCTCCAGCAATCTTGTAAGATATTATGAAACTTTATAAACAAAATTAATTTCACTAAGATAATTAGGTGTAGGAAAATATACTTGACTGGAACTCATGAGATTTGAATCCTATTCTAGCTTCCAGTGACAAGTGTGAGTTGGAACAAATAAATTCTCTTTCTGACCAACGATTTCTTCATTTTAAGTTAGAGGGTCTGACAGATTTATACAGTTTCATCTAATGGCAAAATTTTGTCTTCTTACACCCCTCTGGTCCCATATATACTAGTATATGGGGTGAAGGTGGGGTGGTATTAATGATTTGGAAATCAGAGTTTTGCAACTCTCAGAAACTGAGGACTCATTACATGCTAAAAAAATTCACACTTTCTTTGGGAAGAATAGGGATAAAAAATTGACTTGCAGCTGAGAAGACACACAGAGTACTCAACAGAGCACAAGGAGAGGGAAGAATGATACTTATTGAAGGCTTGAATCTGGCTGTGCTGACAGAGGATGGGCCAAAGAAACCCATAATGGGAAGTTGTGTTATTTATTAATTTATTTATTTTCCTTTTACACTATTATCTGGCTCAAGAAAATACCAGAATGTTCCTTTCCTGGGATCTTGTAATCCCTGAAGTCATGTTGCTGATTGCTCTACTTTAGTCTTGGCAGAAGGTACTATACCCCTGCTTCTACATGGTTTACAGCCAAACAAAGCCTTTTGTTTCCCCTGCTCAGTTCTGAATAGGGAAGAACAATTGTTTTTTTGTGGTTTGTTTTTAATTTGAAGGAATCATTCTGAGCGGGAGTCAACACCCATCCCAGGCATGTAGAGTCAAGTGTTTTGGCCAGTCAACACGCCAATGGACAGGGGAAGGTAACTTTGGGGTCAGGTATTAACCATGGAGAGGCATTCAGATATTTGACCAATTGGATCTGAAAAGACTTAATTGTTGTGAAATACTTAAATGTGGGGCCTTGTGGAAAGAAGTGTGTAAATGTTTAGGTTGCCACCACTTCAAGTGGTTGCTCACAACACAACCGAGGTGTGGCCTTTGTACCACACAGGTCCTATCTTGCTGATTATTTATGGTAATTGCACAGGCGGTGAACACACAGTGCAAGCTGGAAAAATAAAGAGATTGTCAGAGTGGAGGGGAGGGGAGGGGAGGGAAGGGGTGGAAAGAGAAAGGAGTCATGAATAAAAAGGGTGTGGTGGATGTTCTGGTTCTGAAGGTCTGTCAACCATGCAGAAGATATACAACCTTTAAAGCATTAAAATTGGTAGAAATCCCATTAAGCTATTTTTCCTAATTATTGCTTTTGAAATGCAGTTCCCTTAAGTATACATTAGAATTGTAAAGAAACTAATTTTTCAAGTTAAAGCAAAATAAATGAATTTGCCATTTCTCTTATCTGAATCTTTATGTGCTTATCAGAATGTCAAAAAATAATTATAGTAGCTTGTATTTCTGACATGGTTATTTATGACTCTGCTATGCTGCTGAGTATTTTTTTTTCCATAAGCATCTGACATTTTAAAATCATACATTTCAAAAAAGTGTTTTGTTTAAAGGATTTCAAAAACTTTTCATTTACAATATCATGAATTTTTTTTTAATGAACCTTGGTATGTTTTATATTCTGGTACGTGTAGGGTTTTTTTTAATGATTCGTACTGGAATCTATATTTTAGCTTTAGTATGTATTTGGGAAATTTGTTAAGCTGTCTGACCCTCAGTTTTCCCAGCAGTAAAATGAGATTTGAATAGTTTCTGAAGATTGTTGAAAAGACAAAGTGAGATAATGTAGATAAATCATCTAGCACAAACTCTGACAGTGGTAGTTTATTTAATTAGTAAATGTATATTGTTATGCTGACAAACACAGTTGAGACTTCAAAATGTTTATTACGTGGATAACAAATGGTCCAAAGGATAATTTACAGATATAAATTTAGAGCTCTTGAGAGTTTCCTTATTCAAAACTCTGCATCTATTCACATAGCTCCTTGTGGTTAAGAAAAGCTACCCAGTATATGTGGGTTATAGGACGAGTAGGATGAATTAGGGAAGCTAAAGCTTAACTAAGGGGGACAAGAATAAACAAAGTGGAGAAAGGGATTGGGTCAGGGAGAGAAAGTGAATACACAAGGATTCTCAGAGGCTCCCAAACTTGGCTACATCTTGGAATACCTAGGGAGCTTAAAAACTCTGATCCCAGGCCCCACCCCAGATGTTCTGACTTAATTGGCCTGGGTGACAAGGGTGGTAGGAGGTTTTAAAGCTCTCCAGGTGATTGTAATGTGCAGGCAAGGTTCAGAACTATTTCTCTAGAGGAAAGAAATTAGAGAGCTACAAAGAAATAGAGAGAAAGGGTAATAAGGAAGCAGGATAGAGAAGCTAAGATGGAAGAAGCAGGCAGTTTATAAAATGCTCTGCAGGTTGTGCAATTCTATTCTATGCTGAGCTATGCTAAGGACTTAAGGCTTTTCTCTGAAAAGAGAATAGTTGCAAGAGCAGTTTGTGCTCTCACAGGCTGCAGGGTTGTGAACTGATTGTAGGGAGCAAGACCAGAGTTAGAGATGGCAATTGTCCAGGCTAGAGAAGATGGTAGCCTAAACTAGGGAGTGGCAATGGACTGGAGAAAAGTGATTTGAGAAACCTTAAAGGAAGACCTGACAGGAGTTGGTCACTGATTAGAAAGCAGGGTGAGGAAGGAGTTGGCTGCAGGTGCTATTGAGTTAACCCAGAACAAGTAGAGCCTGTGAGAAGAGGATACATTTAGTGTTGGAAATTCTGATTTGAAGCGCCCATTGGATATTTGTAGGTGGAGGGGTCAGTGTATTGAATACAAAAAGCAGGACTCTGTGACTTGGGTCTGATACAAACTTCCTCACCCTCCCTCATTGCAGCTCCACAGGGTTGGCCCACTCTGGACCTGAACTTCAGGGCCTGTCACACAAATAATCTTTAAATTTAGCCTGTGGTATTAATAAAACACTGAAGTAAAAGGGGGAAAACAAGAGGAGAAATTGTGACAGAGAGCTACTTTGTCACAACTCTTTCAATGGACATGGTAAGTAAGACATTGCTCAGACTAGAAAGGCAAAATCAAATAAGAGATGGGCTCTGCGTCCTACCTCAGGTGTTGGTTCCTAACAGCCATATTTTTATCTATGTGACCTTGTCCCTTGGTCAAACCTAATTGGACCAAGTGTAGCAACTGCCTCCAAACAGAACCATCTGATACCCTCCGGGAATCTGAACTGAGAGACGCATTCATCACACAGCTCTGGAAGGAAAGCCAAAGGATTTCTGCTTCAGAGTTTGCCTCGGTTCCTTCATTCTTGCTGATAATTAGACTTTTCTTGGATTCTGTATGATAGACTACACTGGTATTCCCAGTACAATGTCCATAAATTCACATTGAAAATCGGAAACATCCTAAATGTCCATCCATCAATATAGTGCAGCCAATAGGTGAGGAAGCTCTTTACTCTTGAATACTGCCATGGAAAGTTTTCCATTAATTGGAAAGAAACATTGAGAGAGCCAATATGGATAGTATTCGTCTATGTGAAGAAAAATTGTCCATGTAGACATGTATAAAATCTGCAATTATACACAGACACATTTTAATAGTAGTTACTTCTTCTGGATTTGGAATATCTTTTTAGTTTTTTCTTAAACTCCTTTTCTCTTAACCTTAGTTTGAATTGATTTTTCTATCTTGTAACCAAAAGAGTCTTCACACAGCAGTTGAAGGCATGGAGAGACAAAATGTCTTGCAGCTCAATATCCATCACCTCTACAGTGGGAGAAAGAGAGGAGCAAGGCATTAAGTTGGAAGGGTAGTTGGGCTGCAGGTCATGGTGGGTCTGATACATATATTCAGGTTCACCTCCTTATGAAAAACAACCTCGGGTTCTAGAAATAATTAAACGAGACTCATTCTTCTTGCTGTACAGGTATCTGATGATAAAACATCTAAAGCATTCCAATTTATAATAGGAAAAGAGACTGTTTTGAATATTTGAGGCATTTTCAACTGAAACACTTGAACCTAGTCTGGATTTAGTGGTAGTAGATTTAGTAGAAGAATGTTTGTGCTAACTTGTCCTTAGTAAATGCTTCCAACTGATCAGTATCTACTTCTAAGTCTACAAACGCCTCCATCAATCTTTTCTTTAACATGACATCCAGAAGAAAATGATAGCGACTCAGCAAAGATATTTAAAACATCTAGCCACTTACAGAATAAAAATATGCCATTGAGTTTATATAAACCCCCAGGGAATAAGAAAGAGATCTTATTTTTGTTTAAGTATGTCTACCATAATCTACTGCCAACATTTTTTTTCAAACTTGTCAACATTTTTAAATTAAGGATTTCCTCTCATCACTAAAAGGTAACACTCCAACCTGCATACTCAAAATCTGTACACTCATATCTAGATTCATGCAGTTATGAGTAATCCCTCAGTTGTATCTGTTTTAAAATGATTTCATATTTTCAAAGCAGGCAATTTTAATGAACTGTGATAGTGATTTTTAGCCTGATTTATTGCAAACTATAGCATATTCAGTAGTTTATAAAAACATGCAGATGTGGTCCAGCTGGTGTTGCTCAGTGGTTGAGCATTGACCCAGGAATAAGAGATCATGGTTCAATTCCCAATCATAGCACATGCCTGGATTGCAGGCTTGATCCCCAGAAGGGGGCATGCAGGAGGCGGCTGATTGGTGTTTCTCATTGATGTTTCTATCTCTCTATATTTCTCTCTTTCTCTCTCTCTCTCAAAATCAATAAAAATGTATTTTTCAAAATGCAGATGTTACCACTACACAGGTTAGGGAATAGAACATCACTGGCAACTGAGTAGTCTGCTTATGTATGCTTTCTAGTGTGTATCCTCCTTCCACCCCGCTAGACAAAAATCATTATTATGATACTCACTTCCTTGATTTTGTTATAGTTTCTTTTACCAACCTATGTATGTGTCGCTTTTCCTGAATTTTATGTAAGTGTATGCATACTAATATTTTTCTTTTTAAGTAGATTTTTAAAAACCTTTATTTATTTTATTATTTTATTGATTATTTCAGAGAGGAAGAGAAAAAGAGAGAAACATCAATTATGAGAAGAATCATTGATTGGCTGCCTCCTGCACAGCCTCCACTGAGATAGAGCCCAAAACCCAGGCATGTGCCCTGACTGGGAATCCAACAATGGTTCATAGGTTAACATTCAACTACCAAGTCTAATAGTTTTCTTTTGTATCTTAAATATTTTGCTCAACATTATGATTATGAGGTATATCCATGTTTGTGTGTATCTGTAATTTGTTCATTTTCATTGCTGCATAATATTCCAGAATAAGAACATACTATTTTTTGTTGTTGTTGTTCTACTTTTGATACACAAAAAAGTATAAAGACTCTTTAAGGCCTAAGGTAAAATACTTATAACTTGGTATAAACTTAATAATTGTATCCAAAACTTCATTTAAAACAACAAAAGAGTATGATACACTTACCAACGAAAGAGAGGTTAAAATGTTAAGTGTACATTTTATGTGGTGAAATTAATTAATATGGTGAAATTTAGATCAATGTAATATAAAATTTAGATCAATGAGTTTGCAAGTTATACAGAAAATGTGATTGGGAAACAGAGTTACTGGCTGAAATTTGATTTCTAAAACTCAGTACCTCTACTGATGTGAGTAGCCAAGAATTACCTGTACCTATAAAGTTACATCTCATCTTAATAGAGGGATTTCATAAGATTGATAGCATAAGTGGAAATTTAAATTCAAAGTCCAAGTTCTGTTGGTAGAAAGATACAAAATACGAACAAGGTAAAATAATAATAATCACAGCATTTAGACAGACATAAACACTTTCAATTTATAGGGAAAGCGGCCAACAGCTATATATTTAGGTATCTGGTGAATCTTATAGCCTGGGCCTTGATTCCACTGAAACATTTGGAAATGGTTCCCACTGAGCTGGCCAACTCCCCTTGCAGAGGATGAATAGAACCATCGCAGCTCTAACTGAGCACAAAGATTTCCAAAACAGGAAACAATCTGCCTGGCACATATCAACACCTGACACAGCAATTTCCTTTTCTGAATGTTGTATTTGTATGAAACTGGGAGCCATTTCTGAACCTGGTGTACTAGCTGGAAAACCATGCTCTTGAATAATGTTTTCACAGTTTGCTAGCATTGAATGAGAGCAAATATGAGTGGTGAAGAACTCAGCTTCAACTGGATCCATTTTTCACCCTCAACGTTTATGACTAATCAAGAAAAAATGTTTATGGTACAATCTATCTTGAATTTCATCGTAAAGGATAAATAGCCACAGGAATTCTGCACTTTTTTTTTAAATTAAATATATGCCAATATTATGAATTGAACTTGATTGTATATTAGGATAGATTCAGAACCTCCAAATGGCTAAGCATGAAGTATTCTTTTTAGATTAAATTCTTTTTATTCCAACACTGCAGATAAACACACTAGAGTGAAGGATTTTTAAAGCTAAGGTGCTCCCCAAGGTGAAGAGTTGAGGTAATAATCAATGATGGTTAACCAGTACAATCTGTGGTTTATTTTATTTTTTTTGTTTATCTCCTCCATTTTTTTAAATTTCTTTATTGATTAAGGTGTTACATATGTGTCCTTCTTTCCCCATAACCCCCCCATCCCTCCCACTCATGCCCTCACCCCCCTGTTGTCTGTGTCCATTGGTTAGGCCCATATGCATGCATACAAGTCCTTAAATCCTTTGGTTGATCTCTCCCCCTTATCCCTACCCTCCCCTACCTTCCCTCCGAGGTTTGATGCCAGTCAGAGAAAGATAAATATCACATGATCTCACTCATTTGTGAAATATAATGAACAACATAAACTGATGAACAAAAACAGTTCCAGAGACAGAGAAACATCGATCAGACTATCTCCTCCATTTTTAAGATACATACTTAACAACTGAGCTTATATCGGGAGGGAAAATATGTTAAATTACTGAAGAGGCTAAATTCAAAATGCCAAGAAAATGGTATGTAAACCCACATAGATATGATAGCTTCATAAATAGTCTAAATCATAGGATTAAATTTTGCTTTAATTCAAAATTTACCTCAAGATATTTTACACACACACACTCCAACTAATAGTCATATATATATATATATGTGTGTGTGTGTGTGTGTGTGTATATATATATATATATATATATATATATATATATATATAAAACACTTGCTAGTTTTGAGAATTTTTTAAAAATTTTTTCTCATCTTGATTAATCACATGGAATTCATAATTTCAGAGCTTGGTTTATAAGGGGTAATTCATTCTGGGCTTTGGTACAAAACTGTATTATTAAAGTACAAAAGCATTCATTAGTAGAAGGATATATTTTCTCTTCCCGTCAGCCTCCATAAGAAAAAAAAATCACTATGTACTGAAGAATATGGAGACATTTTCATTTATGTGCCAAAGAGCAATACATTGACATTTGACCCTGATTATGCATTACACTAATGATCTGGAAAAATAGACAAAATTCAGTTATCTGATAAAACAAAATTAATTTGGATAAAAGTTAGTTAGTTATTTCAAATAGGAAAACCACACCATAAATACTCAATGATTCAGCAATATAGACAAAGAGCTATTCCTGCAGAAAAGCTAGGAGTAAGTGCAATTGTTTGTTAGGTTGACTTGCCCTTCTTAAGCAGCGGGCCCGCCTTCCCTTGTCTAGAGTTACAGTCAATGGGGAATTGTCTGTGGGTGTGGGGATGCATTGTATCGCAGGACAGGAAGGTGCTCCTGTCTCCAGGCAGATGCTCACTAAGGTACTGTTGAAATCCACAGCAGAGAAAATCAGTCAATGGAAGGGTTCTTTCAGTGTCACAAAGAGCCGGTAATCTAGCTTGTTGGCTTCCACATCCAGATCCTCCACGGATTTGTCCTGTGATAAAACGCTCAGCCCTCCGTTCAGTAGTCTAAAATAAAGGCAGCTTTGCAGAAGGAATGGCACCGGCTTAATTAATCTTCCTAAGGATCTCTGAAACCCCTGGCCATGTGGCAAAGGGAAAAGTACATAATGAATGGTCTGGTATTCCAGAGGGAAGCACTAGGCTGGAAAAGCTTGCTTAATGAAGAGCACATGCCAGAACCGTGATAACTACGGGTTGCAAACCTTAATAATATAGGAAGTTGAAAAGGAAGGTAAATTAGCCTAGGAAGTAATACTGAGAAAATATGACCACCTAATGATCAGCATTAGTTTTGGTCAGTGGAAATGTGAGGATCTGTAAGTACCCGACTAATTGGAAAGCAGGAGTGACTTTTTGTTTGAAGGGCAGTACTATGATCCCTGCCATTTATTCAGAACTGGATGAGTTCATAAATATGACTTTATTTAATCCTTACAACACACTCGAGAGGTAGGAATTACTTTCTTAACATATGAGCAAACGGGGGCACTGTGAGATTCCGTAATTTGCCCAAGGGGACATAGCATTTAAACCCAGGTGTATTCTGACTCCAAGCCATCTTTTTTTTTTTTCTTTTTTTAAATTTTATTTTATTTTTATTGTTTTAAGTATTACAAATAGTAGTACATATGTCTCCTTTTTTTTTCCCCTTTGATCTCCCCCCGACCTCCCCTACCCCCCAGGACATGCCTTCACCTGCCCACCCTCCCCCCCCACCCCAGTGTCTTATATCCATTGGTTGTGCTTATATGCATGCGTAAAGTCCTTCGGTTGGTCTCTTACAGCCCTCCTCGCCCAACCACCCCTGTCTTCCCAATGTAGTTTGACAGTCTGTTCAATGCTTCTTTGCCTATGTATCTTTTTCCCACCATTTCTTTCCTTTAAAAAGTTTTGCCTTTGCAGACTGGAAATAAACATAAAATAACAAAACAAGACAAAACAAAAAAATGTTTGAGTCCCAATTTCAATGTCCAACAGTTCCTTATGTGTACATGTCAGCAGTGATATCTGGATGGTGGGCACATGGTGGCAATGCAGGTCCGACCCTCTCTGGTTTGGTCCTAGGTAACCTGCAGCGGTGCACAGCTGCTGACTGCTCCCATGGCAAGGCGTTGTCAGCGTCTTCCATCTCTGGACTGTTTTTTCCTCTTGTCTTCGTGGTTGGAGCACTCCTGTCAATTCCTCTCTGTTGCAGGAATCCATCTGGTCTTGGGGTAGTACAAATATATTCTCGACCACAAGTTAATAAAGGAATCTTTTCTATATAATTGATTTGGGATCCTTTTTATTTTTGTTCAAACGATTTTCCTTTGTCTTATTTAGACACCATGTGTGTTTTTAATGGCCGTCTTGCTGTTAGCATTGCAAATGAACCTTAATTTGGTAAAGTAAAAATTTTCTAGATGTAATTTACTTATAGGATATTTTTCCTTACATGATATTGCCCTACTATCCCCCCCCCCTTTTTTTTTTTAATGGAGGTTTTTGTAAATTTTATAATGCAGTCTTGATAACTTTAAATTAAAAAAAAATTTTTTTTTTCCCCCACACATATGACTGCTTTAGGTTCATTGCATATTCAGGAATTTTACCATGAGATGAACTACCAATAGAAATTTTAGTTATTACTTTAAGAATAGCTTTTTGTCCAGTACTTGAATATTCACTTATTTCAATTAGCCTATTTAAATTAATCTGAAAACTCGATTACTATTTTACTGTCAAATTTAATACTCTACCAACAATCTTAGTTTACCCTGTAAATATTAGTGGGAAGGATTATTTGCATTCTTGAGTGGGCCCTGAGCATTCCAAATGCTCAGCTGAATTAGATATAGGGCAACTGCTGTCGGCCAAGTCTCTTGTCTGTTACCTGGGTCCCGATCTGAGCTGGGCCAAGTCTCTGTCTGTCACCTGTATCTCGATGTGAGCTGGGCCGGGTCTCTTTCTGTTGCCTGGGTCCCGATCTGAGCTGGGTGTGGGAAGCGCAAAGCAGCCATGGGGGTAGGAGACCTCCTTTAGAAGGGGGTAAGGGTTCAAGCCCCTGCAATGTTGGGGGGGTGAGGGTCTGTGCCCCACTTCTGTTGCCCCCCCAAGTTCTCTCCTGATGGCCCCTCTGCGACTGTGCCTGTCTTAGGTTGTTCCTTCCTTGAGGAATCTTACCCGTCTCTGGCTAACCAGCCATCCTCCGGGGCCAAGCAGGGTGCTGTGAGGTTCAGTTCTGTCTCCTTGGTAGCCTATGACCCCGTGGCCTCCACACCCAGCACCTGCCTTGGGAACCCCTGGCCTGCTGGCAGGGTCCCGGTGCTGATCACATATCTCGGGGAACTCAGGTTTCTTCTCCAGTGAGGGCCCAGCTCACACAATTGGATGTGAGACAGATCCCTGGTACCAGCCCCCACGAGGCTTCAAGCTCAGCATGAACAGAAAGCTCAGGTAACAGCTGAGGGCAATTGGATTGTGAGAAGAGGGTCCCTCTTGGCACAAAGGGCAAGAGGGGGTCCCTCTTGGCACAAAGGGCAAGAGGGGCCAATATAGGATGCTCAAGTGCCTTCCCAGTGCCTTAATTCCTTCTGCAAGGGATTAAATCCTTTCATGTCCCTTTTTTTAAATTGCTGCCCACCATTCAAAGAATTAGTTTGTAAGTTTGTTTGGGATAATTGTAAAGTATGCTGTTGTAAAATATCTAAGATTATAATGAGATTGTAGAATAATATCATGTAAGGATATTCTTTGCCCTAGGCCCTGGCAATTCCATTTCAAACTGGCTGTCAATTTCTTTTTGTAGCTTTATATAAACTTTGTCAGGGAGGCAAAAACACAAATTACTTACTTTAGTTCAAGCGGCCAAATATATTGACTTTCAATTACAATCCTTATGACTTTTGAAGGAAACTTCTCTTTGTTTCCTTCCAAAATAATTTTCAGTCTACAGAGAGTTTCATTTAAAAATTTTTGTCACATGAAACAATTTCTCTTAATGCCCCGCCCCCTTGTTGTCTGTGTCCATTGATTAGGTTCATATGCTGCATACAAGTCCCTTGGTTGATCTCTCCACCTTACCCCCACCCTCCCCTACCTTACCTGAGGTATGATCTTCTGATTGACGGTTCTCAGCCTCTGGATCTGTTCTTGTTCATCAGTCTATGCCATTCATTATATTCCACAAATGAGCGAGATCATGTGATATTTATCTTTCTCTGCCTGGCTTATTTCACTCAACATAATATTCTCCATCTCCATCCATATTGTTGCAAATGGTAGGAACTCCTTCTTTTTTACCGCAGCGTAGTATTCCATTGTATAGATATACCACAGTTTTTTAATCCATTCATCTGCTGATGGGCATTTAGGTTGTTTCCAAATCTTGGCTATGGTGAATTGTGCTGCTATGAACATAGGGGTGCATATTTCCTTTCTGATGCCTGTTTCTAGATTCTTGGGATATATTCCTAGAAGTGGGATCACTGGGTCAAATGGGAGTTCCATTTTTATTTTTTTGAGGAAACTCCATACTGTTCTCCACAGTGGCTGCACCAGTCTGCATTCCCACCAGCAGTGCAAAAGAGTTCCCTTTTCCCCGCATCCTCGCCAACACTTGTTGTTTGTTGATTTGTTGATAAAAGCCATTCTGACAGGTGTGAGATGGTACCTCATTGTTGTTTTGATTTGCATCTCTCTGATGATTAGTGACTGTGAGCAGGTTTTCATATGTCTCTTGGCCTGCCTTCTGTCTTCTTTCGAAAAGTGTCTACTTAGATCAGTTGCCCATTTTTTGATTGGGTTGTTTATCTTCTTTTTGTTAAGTTGTATGAGTTCTCTGTATATGTTGGAGATTAAACCCTTATCATTGATATCATTGGCAAATATGTTCTCCCATGCAGTGGGCTTTCTTGTTGTTTTATTGATGGTTTTCTTTGCTGTGCAAAAGCTTTTTATTTTGATGTAGTCCCATTTGTTTATTTTCTCTTTAGCTTCCATTGCCCTAGGAGTAGTATCAGTGAAGAAGTTCTTTCGGCATATGTCCGAGATTTTGCTGCCTGTGGATTCCTCTAGTATTTTCATGGATTCCCGTCTTATGTTTAAGTCCTTTATCCATTTTTAATTTATTTTTGTGTATGGTGTAAGTTGGTGATCTAGCTTCATTCTTTTGCATGTATCTGTCCAATTTTCCCAACACCATTTGTTGAAGAGACTGTCTTGACTCCATTGAATGTTCATGCCTCCTTTGTCAAATATTAATTGAGCATATTGATTTGGGTCAATTTCTGGGTTCTCTATTCTATTCCATTGATCTATATGTCTGTTCTTGTGCCAGTACCAGGCTGTTTTGAGAACAGTAGCTTTGTAATACAACTTGATATCTGGTATTGAGATCCCACCGACTTTGTTCTTCTTTCTCAGGATTGCTGTAGCTATTCGGGTTCTTTTTTTATTCCAGATAAATTTTTGGAAATTTCGTTCTAGGTCTGTGAAATATGTTGTTGGTATTTTATTGGGAAGTGCATTGAATTTATAGATTGCTTTGGGTAGTATGGACATTTTGATGATGTTGATTCTACCAATCCATGAACATGGTATGTTCTTCCATCTGTTTATGTCTTCCTCTATCTCTTTTTTCAGTGTCGTGTAGTTTTCTACGTATAGGTCTTTTACCTCTTTAGTTAAATTTATTCCTAAGTATCTTAATTTTTTTGGTGCGATGGTAAATGGGATTGCTTTTTTAGTCTCTCTGTAAGTTCATTATTGGTGTATAGAAATGCCATAGATTTCTTGGCATTAATTTTGTATCCTGCTACATTACCGAA
Organism: Corynorhinus townsendii; assembly: GCA_026230045.1. NCBI lineage: Eukaryota > Metazoa > Chordata > Mammalia > Chiroptera > Vespertilionidae > Corynorhinus > Corynorhinus townsendii. Next base: position 178,417,991 of record JAPDVU010000003.1, read on the forward strand.
TTCAGTTATTAAGTCTAATAATTTTTTTATGGAGTCTTTAGGGTTTTCTATGTACAGTATCATGTCATCTGCGAATAAGGACAGTTTTACTTCTTCTTTTCCAATTTGAATGCCTTTTATTTCTTCTTCTTGTCTGATCGCAATGGCTAGTACTTCCAGCACTATATTAAACAGGAGTGGTGAGAGTGGGCATCCCTGTCTTGTTCCTGTTCTTAGGGAAAATGGTTTTAGTTTTTGCCCATTGAGTATGATGTTGGCTGTGGGTTTGTCGTATATGGCTTTTATTATGTTCAGGTATGATCCTTCTATTCCCACCTTGCTGAGAGTTTTTATCAAGAAAGGGTGTTGGATTTTATCAAATGCTTTTTCTGCATCAATTGATATGACTATGTGATTTTTATCTCTCAATTTGTTTATGTGATGTATCACGTTTATTGATTTGCGAATATTGTACCATCCTTGCATCCCTGGGATAAATCCTACTTGGTCATGGTGTATAATCTTTCTGATGTACTGCTGGATTCGATTTGCTAGAATTTTGTTGAGGAGTTTGGCATCTATGTTCATGAGGGATATTGGCCTGTAATTCTCTTTCATTGTGTTGTCTTTGTCTGGTTTTGGTATTAGGATGATGCTGGCCTCATAGAAGGAGTTTGGAAGTGTTCCTTCTTCTTGAATTTTCTGGAATAGTCTGAGGAGGATAGGTTTTACTTCTTCCTTGAATGTTTGGTAAAACTCCCCTGTGAAGCCATCAGGCCCTGGGCTTTTGTTTGCTGGAAGCTTTTTGATGACTGCTTCAATTTCTTCCATAGTTATCAGCCTATTGAGATTCTTAGAATCTTCCTGTGTGAGTTTTGGAAGGTTGTATTTTTCTAGGAATGTGTCCATTTCCTCCAGATTGTGTAGTTTGTTAGAATAGAGTTGTTCATAGTATTTTTTAACAATCCTTTGTATTTCTGTGGGGTCTGTTGTTATTTCACCTCTTTCATTTCTGATTTTGTTTATTTGGGTCCTCTCTCTTTGCTTCTTGGTGAGCCTGGCTAGAGGTTCATCAATCTTGTTTATCCTTTCAAAGAACCAGCTCTTGGTTTTGTTGATCCTGTGTATTGTTTTTTTGGTCTCTATGTCATTCATTTCTGCTCTGATCTTTATTATGTCCTTCCTTCTGCTCACTGTGGGCTTTTCTTGTTGCTCTCTTTCTAATTCTTTGAGTTGTTGAGTTAGAAGATTTATTACCATTTTTTCTTGTTTTTTGAGGTAGGCCTGTAGAGCTATAAACTTCCCTCTCAAGACTGCTTTCATTGTGTCCCATAGCATTTGCATTGTTGTGTTTTTATTGTCATTATTCTCCAGGATGTTTTTAATTTCTTCTTTGATCTCGTTGATCACCCAATCATTGTTTAATAGCATGCTATTCAGTTTCCACGTGTTTGAATTTTTTGGAATGTTTTTATTATAGTTTATTTCTAATATTATGCTATTGTGGTCTGAGAAAATGCTTGATAAGATTTCAATCTTTTTGAATTTAGGGAGGCTTTGTTTGTGACCCAATATGTGGTCAATTTTTGTAAATGTCCCATGGGCACTTGAAAAGAACGTATATCCCGAGGCTTTGGGGTGAAATGCTCTGAAGATGTCAATTAGGTCCATCTGATCTAGTGTGTCATTTAGAATTGCTATTTCTTTGCTGATTTTTTGTCTGGAGGATTTATCCAGTGATGTCAGTGGTGTATTAAAGTCTCCTACTATGATTGTATTGTTGTCGATCTCTCCCTTGATCTCTTCCAGGAGTTTTTTTATGTATTTGGGTGCTCCTACGTTGGGTGCATATATGTTTACCAGAGTTATATCTTCTTGTTGAATTGCTCCCTTTAGTATTATGTAGTGGCCTTCCTTATCTCTTGTTATGCCCTTTACTTTGAGGTCTATTTTATCAGATATAAGTATTGCTACCCCAGCTTTTTTCTCATTTCCATTTGCTTGAAAAATATTTTTCCATCCCTTCTCTCTCAGTCTGTGTGAATCCTTTGCTCTGAGGTGAGTCTCTTGTAGACAGCAAATATATGGGTCATGTTTTCTTATCCATTCAGCTACCCTATGTCTTTTGATTGGTGCATTTAATCCATTTACGTTTAATGTTATTATTGACAAGTACATGTTTGTTGTCATATTTTCCCCCTTAGTGTTTGTGTTTCTTTTTGCCTTTCTCTTTCTTCTTTTTACAGCAGTCCCTTCAGCATTTCTTGCATTGCTGGCTTGGTAGTGATAAACTCTCTTAGCCCTTTTTTGTCTGTGAAGCTCCTGATTCCCCCTTCAATTTTGAATGATAACCTTGCTGGGTATAGTATTCTTGGATTCAGACCCTTGCTTTGCATCACTTTGAATATTTCATTCCATTCCCTTCTGGCCTGGTGTGTTTCTGTTGAGAAATCAGTTGATATTCTAATAGGAGATCCCTTGTAGGTAACTTTCTGTCTCTCTCTGGCAGCCTTTAAGATTCTTACTTTGTCATTGGTATTCGCCAATTTAATTATGATGTGTCTTGGTGTTGGTCTTTTGGGGTTCAACTTGTTTGGGACTCTATGTACTTCTTGGACTTGCATAGTTTTTTTCTTGCCAATATCAGGGAAGTTCTCCGTCATTATTTCTTCAAACAGGTTTTCTATTCCTTGCTTCTCTTCCTCACCTTCTGGTATCCCTATTATTCTAATATTGTTTCATTTTGTGTTGTCCCAAAGCTCCCTTAGGCTCTCCTCTTGCTTTTTAAGTCTTCTTTCCATTTGCTGCTGTGTTTGTGTGTGTTTTCCTACCTTGTCTTCTAATTCACTGATGCGGTCCTCAGCCTCTTCTAGTCTACTGTTTAAGCCTTCCAATGTGTTCTTTATTGCAGCTATGTCGTTCTTCATCTCCTCTTGGTTTCTTTTCACGTTGGTGACATTTTCATTCAGTTCCTTGTAGTTCTCATTGAGTTGTGTGTATTTGTCATTGAGTTGTGTGTATTTGTCATCCATCCGTTTAAACATCCTTAGAACCATTACTCTGAATTCTCTCTCTGTTAAGCTGCTAGCCTCAATTTCATTTAACTCCCTTTCTGGTGATTCCTCTTTTTCTTTCCTTTGGGTATTGCTTTTTTGTCTCCCCATGTTTTCCTGAAATGTTTTAATTGTAGATCCAATTGCTTTGCTACCCAGGTTCTTTTGGTGATGGTGCTACTGGTGAAATCTGTTCTCCTGGGCTTGGTTATCTAGTGTAATTGAGGTGCTTAGCTTCTAAAGATTTCTCTTTAGAGTAGATCCTATGGCCTCAGGGAGTATTCAGATTCCTTGGCGTTAATCAGGGTGGAATCTGGGTGTGGCTATATTGGTTGCCTGGAGACTGGGGGGAGGGGCTATCTCTCAGGAGAAAATGGATTCTGTGGGCTTAGATATGAGTCAGCACCAGACTTGCTACCACTTCTCCTGGACCGTCCGTTGCCCACTCTGCCCAGGTTCCACAACTCTACCCCTTCTCCCGCACTTCTGTCACAGGTAAGCGCCTGTTTCCAAAAGGTCCCACGAACTAGGTTCAGTGGGGAAAAGCGCAGGCCCCAGCGCGAGGAAGGACCGCGTCTCTGCCAGTTCCTCTCTTGCCGGCACTCCGCGGTCCGGCAGCTCTTAAAGGCTGCCTTTGAGCTCAGATCCCAAATCCAGACTCTATGGTCTAAAATCCTTCAGACCTTGCCTGTCCTCAGGGACGCGGCTTGGCACTGTGTAGTTTCTCCCTGACCTTCTGGGCACAGAGGTCCGGGAGATTCTACTGCCTAGATCTTTGATTTTACCTTTATCCAGGGGATCCCTGCTCTTCCCAGCTGCAAACTGTCTCACCAGCTGTGCCTCCTTCGCCAATTCGGGCTGGATTCCGCTCGTCTCAGCTGCCTCCTCTATTTGCTCCAGGAGAAGGCTCAGGACATGTCCTTCTATTCCGCCGCCATTTTGTCTCTGCCTCCAAGCCATCTTTAGTGGTCACTCAGCGTTACTGAGGGATGAGGTAGTCTGGGACTTGCTCGATAGGCGCTGGACAAAGAGAACAAGTCCCTGGAAGCTTTATTCAAGGAGATTCTGTCTCGTGGGTGAAGTAGTCAGACGCTGTTCATAAGTGACGAGCTCTAGAGAATTCTAAGAGAAACACAGTCATTTCAGGGGCTGTGCTCCCTAAAGCAGTTAAGGTCACACGACCTTCACAAATTCCACGCCATGACAAAATATTGGACTCTATATGGACTTTCTTAAAGGAGAATATAGTAACTCATTTAATGGCTAAGGCTGCACAAACTGCTTAAGAAGAATTAAGTTATAATTTCAAATTATATTTGCATTATTGGTATAGTTATTGGAAAAAAGATAGGGTTGCTAGTTGGCTGCACAATGAAACAGCTTCCCATAATATTATTTTTTAAAATTGTTGACAGTATTACAGATGTCCTCCATCTCCCCTCCCTCTCTGCTCACCTCCACACATTTTATGCCTAAATGTTACTTTTAACATATGGGTTTTAAGCTATACTCCCAAATGAGTAACTGACATTTCATGAGTGGCACTAATTTCACTTAGTTTCAATATTTTTAAAAACTTAAATGTAATAAATTTTATCAAATGACAATTTCTTTGGAAGAGAGAAATTCTAAATGTTTTACTTATATATGTTTAAAAAACTAGATAGATAGTGTAACACCAAAAACATAGATGTAAAATTGAAGAACTTTCTGGCATGAGAAAAACTGCTGGTAAAATACATTTTTAATTATATTACAGAAGGAACAGATGAGCGCTCTTAAAATAAAATCACTTATTTTTACCTTAAATAATTAAGAATCAGTGTCAGGCAGTGAAAAGAACAGGATACTTGGCTTTTAGTTCCAACTCTTCCACCTACTACAAGTTGGATAAGTCTCAAAAGCAAGAAGGATGGTCTTCCTGCTCTCTAATGTTTTGTGTGGCTCAAAGATTCCATATGTCTAAATTTCCTAAGAGCAAGATGAGTAGCTTACAAAAGATTTTCTCAAGCAAGGGTAGAATCCTTACCATTTAAGTCATTGAAATGTTCACGGGACAAGCTACTCATGGAATAACTATATGAGATCCTTTAGTGGTTCGGTTGGTACAGAATGATGTAATGTTTTAATAGGCCCCACCTTAGTCCGGTGAAATTACTTTATCAGTTCAGCTCTGTGCTGACAGCTCTGAGAGGAGTACTAAAGTGGACTGTGGATGAAATTCAAAGTCTTTTTATTATGCTTCATGAGGAATTTGGAAAAACCAACATTCCCATGTATTGAGAACAATAACTATCATTATCTGTCCTTACCTGTGGCACTAACTATGGCAGGGTCTGGACTGTGTAAAACATGCTGTTGGGCAGATAAAGGTTACCTAGCAATGATTTCACAATTAGTGAGGGGGGAAGCCCCAGGGATCTTACAGTTCTTATCATCATGCATTTACACAGTGAGTTTCTTAAAGGAAACCTTCTTAAAACTTTTTCCAAATAATGTGGAAAGACTGGCATTTAGCCACGGTTGAAGAATTACTAAAGTTGTCTATGCGGGTGGAGCAAATTGCTTTGCTACCAGGTCAACTGGAACATTCCCTCAATATAATAATAGGGTGAAATAAAGTAAATAACCTTCACATTTCTCTGGCATTACTCCCTCTTCCTCCCTAGTCGTATCTTTCTTTACCTGTATTGCTTTTAAAACCAAGATGTATATGCAAGGAAAAACAGATCATAGACATGCATTTATGCTTGCTTAGCTTTTGCTCGTTTCAATGTTCTCTTTTAAATTATAAGACAATTTCTCCCGCCTTTGAAGAGTTGAGCAGTTAATTTTTGGAAATATAGTTTAGAAATATAGATCAGGCAACCAGCCTTTATGATTCACAGGCCAAGTATACAGTTTCTTCCCTACCTACCTCTAAGAAATCAGGAAAAATGAAGAACATTTATCCTTTACATTTCTCTCTGTATATCATAAACATAGTTCAGTTCAACAAACATTTACCAAAAATTATGCTAGGTACTAGAGGTACAAAGCTTAAAAAATAATGATTACTGCTCTTAAGGAGCTTATAGTAAAACTAGAGGCCCCGGTGCATGAAATTTGTGCGGGGGGCGGGGGGAGGGGAACCCGGGGAGGAGGAGTGTCCCTCAGCCCAGCCTGCACCCTCTCCAACCTGGGACCCCTCAAGGGATGTCCGACTGCCTGTTTAGACCCGATCCCAGTGGGCAGTTGGACATCCCTCTCACAGTCCAGGACTGCTGGCTCCCAACTGCTCACCTGCCTGCCTTCCTGATTGCCCCTAACCGCTTCTGCCTGCCAACCTGATCACCCCCTAACCATTCCCCTGCTAGCCTGATTGATGCCTAACTGCTCCCCTGCCAGCCTGATTGCTCCTAACTGCCCTTCCCTGCAGGCACAGTCACCCCCCAACTGCTCTCCCCTGCAGGTGTGGGTCCCCCCCCCCCCAACTGCCCTTCCCTGCAGGCCTGGTCACCACCAACTGCCCTCCCTTGCAGGCCTGGTCCCTCCCAGCTGCCCTTCCCTGCTGGCCATCGTGTGGTGGCCATCTTGTGTCTACATGGGGGCAGTTATCTTTGACCACATGGGGGCAGTCATCTTTGACCACATGGGGGCAGCCATCTTGTGTGTTAGAGTGATGGCCAATTTGCATATTACTCTTTTATTAGATAGGATAGAAATATAATTCTAGTAGTGGTAATAATGATAATGCCTGGCATTTATCACATGATTCCTATGGTGCCAAGCAGCACTAAATTTTTTAGACAAATTATCTCATTTAATCATTCCTATAACCCTCTGGAATATGGATCATTATCATCCCTATTTTACAGCCAAGGTAATTGAACTTTGGGAGATGTTTAGTAACTTGTCCAAGGTCACACTTGTAATGAATGACAAAACTGAGTTTGAACTTTGGTCTGTCAACTCGAGAACCTCATCCTCTTAATCAGTACCCCAAAGCCCTCCAGAGCACATCAAATGAGAAAGGAAAGGGAAAGGCCCTGCAGAAACCTATGGCCCTAGAGATGGAAGAGGCAGTGAAAGAAGGTAGACGCAGTCTATAAATTCTAGACCTTCATACCTAATCAGAATAAACTTTGATCAAAAAATAATATATTCTTTCCCTTCATTTCATTCTCTAACTCAGGTTTTACAGAGCTCTGGTTGGAGATGTCGGGAGTTCATGGGCTGCAAGAAAGCACATGGCCACTGTCCTCATAGAATTTAAATCTAACAACACTTACATGATGGGGTTGACCGGCAGACTCTGAACAACACATGAATGATTATTTTGACATATGATTCTGTGAAAGAGAAGCTAAGGGGTTAGTTGCTATCAGGAGCCAAAAAAGCCTCAATTGTCTGTCTCATTAGCCTTTTATTGTCACCACTAGTGACCCAGTACATGGATTCGTGCACATTGAAAGGAAATTAATCAGAAGGTGGCCGGCAGGTTGGGACTGAGCAAGACGGGCCAGACATACCCTGGAGCCAACCTCCCTTGGTCCCGCTCTAGCTGGCTGCACCTGGGGTGGTGCCGTGGCTCAAAGGGTGTCTGCAAAGTGAGTGGGGTCCCTCCACCTGGCCTGCAGGGATCGGGCAGAAACTGGATCTCCGACATCCTCTGAGGGGTCCCAGAGTGAGAGAGGGCACTCTACAAAGTTGCCGTCATACAGGGTGTCGAATGCAAATGCAAGTGTGAAGTTAACCAGATTCGGGCCTGACAGTGCCCCAGCAACAATATAACCCACAGCCAAAGGTGGAATTGTGTGGCCCCATGAGGAATCGGGTTCCCTCCTCTCTGGTTTCAGGGTGTGTCACCTGAGAACTGCCGCTGCCAAGTCATTGCAGCTTAGCAACTCCTGCATTGAGTGTCTGCCCCCTGGTGGTCAGTGTGCATCATAGCAACTGGTCAGACAGTCAGACCCTTAGCATATTAGCCTTTTATATATATAGATAGCTTGAACTAAAATTAACCTTTAGATATTAATCAGCAGGGTAAGTATCCTTGAGAAAGCACATGCTTCTAAAAGGTCAGGTCTAAAAGACTAAACAGAGATTTTAGAAAAACACCCAGGGGTTCGGACTTGTTTGGAAAAGTCAAGGTAGGGGCTGCCACCTTTGGCAGGGTCCCTTCAGAGGCCCTGACCTTTTGGAGAATCTTCCTTACAGACATTCCAACCAAGTCCCATGCTTTCCCACATATCCCCCTTTTTGTTTTGCTGGCTTCAGAAGACAGAGGAAGGCAGTGAACTTTCTGCTTTTGAAGTGCAGGGTCTGTGGAGCGTGTTTGCTGCTCGAGTTCCAATTTTGTAGACTGTAAGAAAAACAAAGAGAATTATAATGGCAGCAATGGTTAGTCTAATTAAGAAAACATGGTGTTTATAAGTATTAGATTTTGTTTTCTAGTAAGGTGTAGGGGACAGGATTATAAAGGGGAATGGCTAGGGTGAGGAATACAGTTATGTGCATGCCTGGGGTTTGTAGACATCAGCTATTGTTAGGTGATGAGATGATGTTGACTTCTGGTGGGTGTGTCTGGCCATGTGTGTTGGTTTTGCTGCTGGATTCATAGTTGACTCACTTTCCTAATTATTTTGTATAGACCTTGAAAAAAATTTTTAAGAGATTAAAATGTTCAAGTTAAAGTCAACTAAATCATTTTAAAACAGTGTAATTAGAGAGAAGAGATGGATCAGGTTAGCACACTTAGAAAAGTTTGCAAGTGGGAATACCACACTACCATATTTTCTATTAATTCCTTTTATTTTTGGAATGTCTTAAAGATTTATTCATTTATTCTTTTAAATATATATATGTATTTCAGAGACATAGAAGAATTGAGTAAACTGTCAAACCTCAGAGGGAAGGCAGGGGAAGGTGGGCAGGGTTGCGGGTAGAGATCAACCAAAGAACTTGTATGCATATAAGCATAACCAATGGACATAGACAATAGAAGGGGTAAAGGCCTGGGCTGGGGGGCAGGGGCAGGCTGGGAAAGGTTAATGGGGGTAAAAGAGACATATGTAATACCTTCAACAATAAATGTGTATGTATATATATATATATATATATATATACACACACACACACATACATATATATATTTTAAATTGATTTCAGAGAGGAAGGGAGAGGGAGAGAGAAATAGAAACATCAATGATGAGAGAGAATCATTGATCAGCTCCTCGTGCATGCCCCCACTAGGGATGGAGCCCACAACCCAGGCATGTGCCCTGACCGGGAATTGGACCATGAACTCCTGGTTCATAGGGCAATGCTCAACCACTGAGACACACTGGCTGGGCTATTTATTTATTATTGATGTCTAACATACTACTTATTTACTCATTATCTATACTTACATCCTATATCACAATACCTAAATTCCTTATGCAATCCCTTAAGCTCATATCCTGTGAACTTCAACTATATATCATAAAACAATAGTTTATTTGCTATCTATGCTTTACAGTTTAATAAGTTTCACCATTTTTCTTGTATTTGATAACATAGTTAATATTTTCAAACAATTTCCACATTACAACATTAGAAAAATAATCACAACTTTTGTAAATGCAAAGATTAACCTTAAGGAAAAAAAGTAGGTATAAGAGTGGAGTTTTAATGTTCTCACCACAACAATATCAAAATGATAATTATGTGAGGTAAAGGCTTTTAACTAACCTTATTGTGGTAAACATTTCACCCTATATATGTGTGTATCAAATCATTATACACCTAAAAGGTTCTGATGATTCTAACATCCAACTTCAATGTGTGGGGAGTGTGTGTGGCGGGGTTCCCACATCTCCAAGCAATTCTTAGAAACAGGCTGGGTGTCTTAGAATTCAATGCAATTTTGACACTATCTACCCAGAGATAGCATTAGATTCCACAGGTTAAGGCCTGGGTCTCATCCCCCAGCCCCACCTTTCAGATGCAAGTTGCAAGTCCAGATTGTCACCTGTGCTTCTGACCAATCAGCTATAAAGATCTAAGGTTGCAATGACCCCCATCTTGGGTTCTATTAATTTGACAGAGCAGCTCACAGAACTCAGAGAAATAATTTATTTACTAGATTACTTTCTTATTATAAAAGGACATAATTCAGGAGCAGCCAGATGGAAGAGATGCACAGGGCAAGGTATGTGGGAAGAGGTGCAGAGCTTCCATGTTCACACCACTCTCCCCAAATCTCCATATGTTCACCAACCTGAAGCTCTCAAAACACCATCCTTTCTGGTTTTTATGGAGGCTTCATTAGATAGGCACGATTAATTAAATCATTGACCATTGATTATCAATTCAACTTCCAGGGAGTTCCTCTCCTCACTCTGGAGGTCAGTGGGTCAGACTGAGAGTTCCAATCCTCAAATCTCCTGGTTTGTTCTCCTGGCAACCTTCAGTGGGTTCACCTCATTAGCATAGCAAAAAGACCTTTATGCTCCCCTTTCTTAGGAAATATAAGGGATTTTAGAAGCTCTGTGCCAAAAAACAAGTAAGAAGACCAAATATACATTTTGCATTATAATTCCCAACATCATAACACCTTAAAACTGGAAAAAAGAATAAATTATAAATTACAATGCCATTATGGAATTTTGCCTATAACATCACATTAAATTAGATTGTTATAACAAGGAGGGCTTGTAACATTATATTGGCAGAAGACAGCAGTTTCTGCCTTTGATGCTTACCACAAGAGAATTTGAATTATCATGGATTAATCCAATAGTATCCTATATAATAAAGAGCTAATATGCAAAAAGTTGCCACACCCTCACGCCATCATGCGGTAATGGCTCAGACACTCAACACTGGGGAGAGAGGATTGGGGACCAGCCAGGCTGCGACCAGGGAGAGAGACAAGCTGGCTGGCCAGAGAAAAGAAAACTCAGGTCCCGGGTGCCTACAACCAGCCAGAGGAGGGAATCCTGAGTCCTGGGTGTGGGACAAGGCAGAGACGGTTAGGGGCAATCAGGCCAGCAGGGGAGCAGTTAGGGGCAATTAGGCCGGAAGGGGAGCAGTTAGGGGTGATCAGGCAGGCAGGCAGGCAAGCAGTTAAAAGCCAGCAGTCCTGGATTATGAGAGGCAGTTGGATATCCCCTGAGGGCTCCTGGATTGGAGAAGGTGCAGGGTAGGCTGAGGGACCCCACAGCCATGTACGAATTTTGTGCACTGGGCCTCTAGTATCCTATCTAATAAAGAAGGAATATGCTAATTGACCCTCACGCTGTCGCAAAGATGGCGACGCCCACAGCCAATGAGGGAATATGTTAATTGACTGTCCCACCCTCAAAGATGGCAGCACCCATAGCCACAAGATGGCAACGCCCAGTCCCCTCAGCCCTGCCAGGGCAGCAGGCACACGGCAAGGCCGGGCCCACTCTGCATGCCTGCCTCTGGAGCACTCCAGTCCCCTCAGCCCCCCAGCTGCCCAGGGCCGGCCCGAGGTGCAGGAAAGCCTCAGATTGTGGCTGCCCAGCCACACAGGGCCTGCCTGAGGCACAGGCAAGCCTTGGAGGGCAGCTCCCCAGCCGCCCAGGGTCACACGAGGCTCAGGTAACCAGGGCCGGCCGAGACTTGTGCTGCCAGCAGTGGCAGCAGCAGAGGTGTGATGGGGCATTGCCTTCCCCCGATCGCCGGCTTGCCTCCTGCCCCTGAAGGCTCCCGGACTGTGAGAGGGGGCAGGCCGGGCTGAGGGACACCCCCCTCCAGTGCATGAATTTTAGTATATATAAAACCCTAATATGCAAATAAACCAAACAGAGGACCAACCGAACAACCAAACAACCAATTGTTATGATGTGTGTGACCACCAGGGGGCACACATAGAACATGGTGGGTGTTGGGTGTGGCAGGATAGTGGAGCAGGTGAGTGGGGGTGCCAGAACAAGGCAGGGTGCCGGTCGCTGTCACTGGGGCAAGCCTCTGGTGGTTACTGAAAATTCTTTGCTCCCACACGCCACGGTCCCGCCTGGCATTTACACCTGCTGCTGGTGCTGGCCCCACTCGCACCCACTGCTGGAGCCGCTGCTAACACTATTGTTGCTACCTGGTGCTGGCCCCGATTGCTCAGCACCATCAGAGGTGCAAGCAGCAGCTGCTGGCCCCAATCGTCCCTCCACCTCCCACTGCTCCTGAGGGGCGATTGGGGCAGCAGCTGCTGCTCGCACCTGCTGAAGGTGCCAGCCCCACTCACACCCACTGGTGGTGCTGAACGATTGGGGCTAGCACCATCAGCACATGGGAGCAGGGACTGTGGGGGGGAAACATGGTGGGAGGGGCCGGGCCGAAGTGTGGAGGATGGGTTGAGACCTACCCCTATGCCCACCTCAACTTCACGGCCCACAGTTCTTTTCAAGGTGCACAAATTCATGCACTGGGCCCCTAGTATATATATAATTCAAATTCTCATGGCTAATGAGAATTTGAATTGATATATATATATATATATATATATATATATATATATATATCACACATACATTTTTATTGATTTCAGAGAGGGAGGGAGAGGAAGGAGAGATAGAAACATCAATGATAAGAGAGAATCATTGATTGTCTGCCTCCTGCACACCCCCACACTGAGGATCAAGCCCACAGCCTGGGCATGTGCCCAAACTGGGAAACAAACTGTGACCTCCTGGTTCATAGGTTGATGCTCAATCACTGAGCCACACCAGCCAGGCTCAGATATAATCTATATATATTTTAAAGTGTAGCATTATGACTATTAATACAGAGCTCTTTCTATCATATGACTTGGGTTCAAAACCAATACAAATATAAACACAAATATGATGTGGTCTCTGAGTTTGAGTAGTTCTAAGTAGAGGAGAAGAAAGACTAATTATTGCCAGAATAAAAATGTCACAAAAATAATGGAAAAGAGAATGCTATCTCTAATAGAATAGCAAAAACCTTCTAACTGGAGCCAAAAAGGTTGGATTTGTTGAATACAAGTTTGCAAGATGGTTAGTTGAGAAGAAAACAGAAAAACAAACCATGCAGAAAAGAGAGGGAGACATAAAAGAACATAGCACAGGACAATTTGGAATGGCTGGAGTATAGACTTTCTTCGGGTTGCATTATGAATAGAACAGTAAGATAACTTGTGTCCACAGTATAAAAGGCCTCATAGGACTTTGTTAGGAGATTTGGACTTTATTTTCAAACCGTGAGTAATTATAAAAGACGTTTAAACATGGGTGTGACATAATCAGATCTGTCTTGACAGCCATCATCCAGTTTGGGTCAGACAGCTCAGATTCAGATCTTGGTTTCAATCTTTTTTTTTTTTTAAATAAATCTTTATTGTTCAGATTACAGGTGTTCCTCTTTTTGTTTTCCTCCTATAGCTCCCCTCCACCTGATTCCCCACCCCACCCTACCCCATGCCCTTACCCCCTGCCACTGTCTTCATCCATAGGAGTAAGATTTTTGTCCAATCTCTCCCCGCACCCCTCACACTTGCTTCCCCCTGAGAATTGTCAGTCCACTCCCTTTCTATGTCCCTGATTCTATTTTATTCACCAGTCCATTCTGTTGTTCAGATTTTTTATTTACTTGATTTTTAGATTCACTTGTTGGTAGGTATGTATTTGCTGTCATTTTGTTGTTCATAATTTTTATCTTTACCTTTTCCTTCTTCTTCCTCTTCTTAAAGAATACCCTTCAGCATTTCATGTAATCCTGGTTTGGTGGCGATGAACTCCTTTAGCTTTTTCTTGTCTGTGAAGCTCTTTATCTGACCTTCAACTCTGAATGATAGCTTTGCTGGGTAGAGTAATCTTGGTTGTAGGTTCTTGCTGTTCATCACTTTGAATATTTCTTGCCACTCCCTTCTGGCCTGCATAGTTTCTGCTGAGAAATCAGCTGACAGTCGTATGGGTACTCCCTTGTAGGTAACTAACCATTTTTCTCTTGCTGCTTTCAAGATTCTCTCTTTGTCTTTTGCCCTTGGCATTTTAATTATGATGTGTCTTGGTGTGGTCCTCTTTGGATTCCTTTTGTTTGGGGTTCTGTGTGCTTCCTGGACTTGTAAATCTATTTCTTTCACCAGGTGGGGAAAGTTTTCTGTCATTATTTCTTCTAATAGGTTTTCAGTATTTTGCTCTCTCTCTTCTTCTGGCACCCCAAAAATTCGGATGTTGGTATGCTTGAAGTTGTCCCAGAGGCTCCTTACACTATCTTCATATTTTTGGATTCTTTTTTCTTTTTGTTTTTCTGGTTGGGTGTTTTTTTTTTTTTTCCTCATATTTCAGATCTTTGGTTTGATTCTTGGGGTACGTTGATCTACAGTTGAGTTTCTGTATATTCTTTATTTTAGACAGTGTATGCTTCATTTCTGACTGGTCCTTTTCCATTTTTTTGGCATTCTCATTAAGGTCCTTGAAGGTCTCACTAAGCTCCTCAGAAGTGTCATCAAGTTTCTCAGCAGTTTTTAGAAGATTCTTGAGTAACCTTATAAATGTGGTTCTGAACTCTATGTCGTCCAGTAGTTGCTTTCCTCCGTTTCTTTCATTCGTGACATGTTTCTTTATCTCTGCATTTTGGCTGCTTCCCTGTGTTGATGGAGTGGCTTTGTGTGGTAAGTGACCTATAGGGGGCAGTAACTCAGCCTCCCCAATCACCTGATGTGGACACTCTTGGTACACATCCTTTGTGGGCTGAGTGCAAAGTCTTGGTGTAGTTAAGCCTGAATTGCTGTTGGTACGCTGGGAGGAATTGACCTCCAGGCCAATTGGCTGTGAGGACTCGCTGTGTCTATAAGAACTGCTGTGCTGGAGACACACTTATGGGGCAGGACTTGTTTCAGTGGGGCTTTGGTGCTTGCTGAGTCTGCCTCTTGAATGTGTCACTTATGGATGTGAGGAGTTGAAATCTGGTGTCTCACACTGACCACTAGGTATACTGGCTTCTGGATCTCCAATGGGGTGCAGGTTAGCTATTGTCTGAGTCCACCCAGCAGAAGCTATAGCGAGAGCTACAGTTTTCTCCTCTTTGCTTGGGGTTTGGAGGTTTTGGAGCTGTCTGATCCGGGCTGCAAGTTTGTTAGATTAAGCTGCGATAGGGCAGGCCTTTCTTATGCTAAAACTGCTGCTTGGAGCTTGGGTGGGTTTGTAGGTTGTGTGGGGCGGGGTCTCAGGGCGTCACTAGGCTAGGGCGTGGCAAACAGCAATGGCTGCTAGTTAGCTGGCTCTGTGTCTTAGACTGCATCCCGTGTCCCAGCGCAGTAAACAATTATTCTTTCGCGCAGCTCTGCAAGCAGGCCCCCCTCACTTTCTGACCCGGTGCAGACAATCCAGCTTCTCCCCATAGGAGTTTGGGTCCCCCGCGTCTCCCCAGAAACTGTATTTCAGAGTAATTGGGGGCTTGTCTCCCCTTTGGGTTGAAAAAAGCAACGCCTGCCGCCAGCCCGGATCACGCACCTCCGTACCTCAGCTTTTCAGCGCTTGTGCACGTCTCAATGCTCTCTTCTCTTTCCTTCTAGTTGTAGAACTTCCACTCAGCCAGCTTTCCCGTGGTTGTGGGTGATAGACGTTTTGTCTTTTAGTTGCAGTTTTGAAATTGTTGTGCCAGGCAGCAGTTTAGGTGTTTACCTATGCCACCATCTTCTTGGTTTCAATCTTGAGGAACCGTTGTTTCCTGACAGCCTCTAGTGCTCTGTCAACAAGCACCCTTGATGTACCAACATCTTTTTGTAATTCCCAGTCAACCTCCTCACCTCCAAGCACACACAGAGAAGCACACTTTGTCTTTATTGATTATACTGTGCGCGGACGTTTCTCTTGTATTTTTCTATATGTGCAAATCTTAAGTATCCCTTTACATAGCCAGAGTCCTATTCTTTCTATAAGGTCCTCTTGAATTAAAAAAAAAAACACAGGGGGATCCAAGATGGCGGCATAGGTAAACACCTAAACTGCTGCCTCCGACAACAATTTAAACTGCAACTAAAAGATAAAACGTCTATCACCCAGAACCACAGGAAAGCTGGCTGAGTGGAAGTTCTACAACTAGAAGGAAAGAGAAAAGAGCACTGAGACGTGCATGAGCGCTGAAAAGCTGAGGTACGGAGGCGCGGGATCCGGGCTGGCGGCGGGCGACTGGGTGAGTTGCTTTTTTCAACCCCAACGGAGACAAGCCCCTGATTACGCTGAAATCCAGTCTCTGGGGAGACGCGGGGGACCCAAACTCCTACGGGGAGAAGCTGGATTGTCTGCCAGTGAGAGTGGCTTGCTAGCAGAGCTGCGGCAGGAATAATTGTTTACGGCACTGGGGCACAGGATTCCAGGACACGGTCGGGACACAGAGCGGGCTTACTAGCAGCCATTGCTGTTTGCCACGCCCTAACCTAGTGACGCCCTGAGACCCCGCCCCACACAACCTACAAACCCACCCAAGCTCCAAGCAGCTCAATTAGCATAAGAAAGCCTGCCCTATTGCAGCTTAACCTAGAAAACTTGCAGCCCGGGTCAGACAGCTCCAAAACCTCCAAACCCCAAGCAAAGAGGAGAAAACTGCAGCTCTCACTGTAGCTCCTGCTGAGTGGCCTCAGACAGTAGCTGACCTGCACCCCATTGGAGATCCAGAAGCCAGTGTACCTAGTGGTCAGTGTGAGACAACAGATTTCAACTCCTCACATCCATAAGTGACACATTCAAGAGGCAGACTCAGTGAGCACCAAAGCCCCACTGAAACAAGTCCTGCCCCATAAGCGTATCTTCAGAGCAGCACTTCTTCCATTATAGACACAGGGAGTGCTCACAGCTAATTGGCCTGGAGGTCAATTCCTCCCAGCGTACCAACAGCAATTCAGGCTTAACTACACCAAGACTTTGCACTCAGCCCACAAAGGGGTGTACCAAGAGCATCCACATCAGGTGATTGGGGAGGCTGAGCTACTGCCCCCTATAGGTCACCTACCACACAAAGCCACTCCATCAACACAGGGAAGAAGCCAAAATGCAGAAACAAAGAAACATGTCACGAATGAAAGAAACGGAGGAAAGCAAACTACTGGATGACATAGAGTTCAGAATCACATTTATAAGGTTATTCAAGAATCTTCTAAAAACTGCCGAGAAACTTGATGACACTTCTGAGGAGCTTAGTGAGACCTTCAAGGACCTTAATGAGAATGCCAAAAAAATGGAAAAGGACCAGTCAGAAATGAAGCATACACTGTCTGAAATAAAGAATATACAGAAACTCAACTGTAGATCAACATACCCCAAGAATCAAACCAAAGATCTGAAATATGTGGAAACAAAAAACATCCAACCAGAAAAACAAAAAGAAAAAAGAATCCAAAAATATGAAGATAATGTAAGGAGCCTCTGGGACAACTTTAAGCGAAACAACATCCGAATTTTTGGGGTGCCAGAAGAAGGGAGAGAGCAAAATATTGAAAACCTATTAGAAGAAATAATGACAGAAAACTTTCCCCACCTGGTGAAAGAAATAGACTTACAAGTTCAGGAAGCGCACAGAACCCCATACAAGAGGAACCCAAAGAGGACCACACCAAGACACATCATAATTAAAATGCCAAGGGCAAAAGACAAAGAGAGAATATTAAAAGCAGCAAGAGAAAAACAGTTAATTACCTACAAGGGAGTACCCATACGACTGTCAGCTGATTTCTCGGCAGAAACTATGCAGGCCAGAAGGGAGTGGCAAGAAATATTCAAAGTGATGAACAGCAAGAACCTACAACCAAGATTACTCTACCCAGCAAAGCTATCATTCAGAGTTGAAGGTCAGATAAAGAGCTTCACAGACAAGAAAAAGGTAAAGGAGTTCATCGCCACCAAACCAGGATTACATGAAATGCTGAAGGGTATTCTTTAAGAAGAAGAAGAAGAAGAAAAAGGTAAAGATAAAAATTATGAACAACAAAATGACATCAAATACATACCTACCAACAAGTGAATCTAAAAATCAAGTGAATAAAAAATCTGAAGAACAGAATGGGCTGGTGAATATAATAGAATCAGGGACATAGAAAGGGAGTGGACTGACGATTCTCAGGGGAAGCAAGTGTGAGGGTTGCGGGAAGAGATTGGACAAAAATCTTACTCCTATGGATGAAGACAGTGGCGGGGGGTAAGGGCATGGGGTGGGGTGGGGAATCAGGTGGAGGGGAGCTATGGGGGGGAAAAAAGTGGAACACCTGTAATAATCTGAACAATAAAGATTTAATTAAGAAAAAAAAAAAAAACACAAAAATTGTAAAGCATCGGCTT
This sequence comes from Corynorhinus townsendii, assembly GCA_026230045.1. Taxonomy (NCBI): domain Eukaryota; kingdom Metazoa; phylum Chordata; class Mammalia; order Chiroptera; family Vespertilionidae; genus Corynorhinus; species Corynorhinus townsendii. The sequence goes on from JAPDVU010000003.1 coordinate 178,436,307, forward strand.
GGAAGTCATCCAGTTCTATTTCTTCTTTCCATTCTATGCTGATTTCCTATAAGAATCTTGAAAATGTTTCATATTATTTAGTTCTTAGTTGTATATCCTTATGCACAGTCCCCTTACAGTTTCATTTGTAAGTCTTATTATCATAAAGATTTTTTTATACGATATGCCTTTAGTATATTCATTTACTTTTAAAAGCAAAACTCTGAGAAGTAATATCACTAACTTCTTAGGCAGCTCAAAATATCACGATTAATCATCAAAATTCAAAGTATGTACATTTGTAAGAGTAATTCCAGGAGTTTAGATATTTGATCAGGAATACAGAACAATGGCTGTCTTCAATTATTCTTGTCACAATTATTGAAGATATGGCTTGGAACACAGAACAAGAAAGAGTGTTAGTAGAGTCCTGGTAACAGGTGAAATTAATTGTACTCCAAATAGAAGGTACTTCTGTTTGTTTCTGAAAGGGCTCTCTATTTAATCTCCAGCCTGAACACAATGAAAGTCTCCTTTTGTTGTGAATGACATGTATTCAGGTGTCACTCAGAATTGGGAACCACCCCTTTTGACTGGTGCCTGGGAACCTTTAGGGCTTCTGGACTGAACAAAAAGGTTCTCTCCAAATACAAAGGCTCAGATGTCTGTTGTTACCTTTGGGCCCCTCAGGAAGCAACTACTGTTCTACCAATGATTAAAACAACAAAAACAAAAACCTTTGAACTTTGTTAGTAAAATGGCAAGGGTTAGTAAAATGGCAAGAGAATTTGTTGTGCTTAAAATTTTATTTTATGTTCAATTTTTTCACTAGTAGAATGTGCCAAATCAATTTTGATTTTAAACTTTGAATTAAAAAAAGGAATTATTTGGACAACCTCAAATGGAAAAGTGTAAAATTTGAACATAAATTTGAAAGTGTTATTCAATATTTACTCAATGGGCTTAAGGACATGGCACTATTATAGGCAATCTATATAGCTGTTTTCAAAGAATTGTGTGCAGTAGTTTTTATAATTAAATCAAGAAAAGGAACAGCCAGAACTGTGAAACTTCAAAATTTGAATTCTAGGAAAAAATGCTTAGAGAAAAATGAAGTAAAAGAATTTTCCAAGTTTCATAAGAAAAAAGATTGATAAATTCAACTACAAAATCATCTTAAACAGTACAACAAAAAGTCCATAGGAAAATTAAAAAGAAAATAAGAAAAAGTATTTACAATATACATAACTGAGAAAAAGAAAATTTTGTTAACATACAATGGGCTCTTAAAATTTAATAAAAGGACAAAGACTCCATGGAAAAATGGACAAAGGTTATGAAGAAATACTATCCAAATGAAAATACAAGTGTTCAATAATCATATAAAAGATAGTCAACTTCAAGCACAATTAAAGAAAGGCAAAACAAAATGAGATATTTTTTTATTTATCAATTGGTAAGGATAAAACGTTTGATCACAGCCTGTGTTTGCAGGACATTCTCAAACACTATTAGAGGATAACATATATAACATCACTAGAGATAATCTGGCAAATACTCTTTAACCCAACACTCCCACAATTAGAAATGTACAAGTATATTCACATGTGCATATAAAAATATATTCTCAAGAATGTTTGCTGTGGCTCTATAAAAGCACTAAATTGTAAAAACCTAAATATCTATTAATGGGGAATTTGTAATTTACCTCTATAAAAGAATATATTATGCAACCATAAAAGGATATATAAGTATAGATACATAGATGATAGATTGATAGATAGGTAGATAGATAGGCAGATAAATAGAAATGTAGAAATGTGGAAAGATGCCCAAGAATTATTAAGAAAAAGCATGTTGAAGAACCATGGATATAGCATGTTGCATTTGCGTTAAAAAGAAAAAAAAAGATGGAGACAAAAGTTTAAGCAACAAGAGAAAAACTAGAGACTGAACATCAAAATTAAGAAATTTTGTGTTTTAAAGGACATCATAATGAAAGTGAAAATACAATCTACAGAATGGGCGAAAAAATGTGCAAGTCATATATGTTATAAGAGATTTATATTCAGAATATATAAAAGCTCTTTCAATTCAACAACAAAAGGACAAATAACCCATTTTAAAATGGGCAGAGGATCTAAATAGACATGTTCCCAAAGAAGATATACAAATGGCTAATGAATACATGAGAACATGTTCAACATGGTTAGTCTTTAGGGAAATGCAAATCAAAACCACGATGAGATACCATTTTATTTCTACTATAATATCAAACATAAAAGATAGGCAGCAAGTGCTAGGAGATGTGGGATTGGAACCCTCATACATTGCGGCTGAGGTTGTAAAATCATGCACTCATGTGGAAAATGGTTTGTTCCTCAAAATGTTAAGTACAGCCCTAGCTGGTTTGGCTCAGTAGTTGGAGTGTTGGCCCACAGACTGAAGGGTCATGGGTTCGACTCTGGTCTAGGGCATGTACCTCAGTTGCAGGCCCAATCCCTGCCCCAGTTGGTGTGTATCACATTGATGTTTCTCTCTCTCTCAGTCTCTCTCCCTCCCTTCCACTTTCTCTAAAAATCGATGGGAAAATATCCTCAGGTGAGGATTAACAACAACAACAAAATGTTAAACACAGTTTACCATATCTCCTGCAATTCCACTCTGACATTTATACCCAAGAGAATTGAGAGCAGATGTTTACACAAAACCTTGTATATGAATGTTTGTAGCAACATTATTCACAATAGCCAAAAAGTGGAAACTGAAATGCCTATCTACTGATGAATGAATAAAGGAAATATAGAGTAGCCACACAATGGAATGCTATACCAGTTATAGTCATAGAAAAGATGGAACATGATGTATATTCTACAACATGGATGAACCTTTAAAACACTGTGCTAAGTAAAAGAAGCCAGACACAAAAGGCCATATATTCATGATTCCATTTATGTAAATGGATCATGAATATATGGATTCTGGACATGTAAAATGTCCAGAATCGAAAAATCCATAGAGACAGAAACTAAATTAGGGGTTGCCAGGGGCAGCGGGGAAAGGGGTGATATGTATAGGATCTCTTTTTGGGTGATCAGATGTTCTGGAATTAGGTAGTGATGATGGATTTACAATCTTGTGAATATACTAAATATCCCTGAATTATAAAGTTTACAAGGTTTAATATTAAAGTATTTGAATCACATCTCAGTACAGCTGTCATTTGTAAAAGGTAAGGAGCTAGAGATTTATGTATAAGCTCAATTTGTTAGTTTATTGAACTTGGTGAAGTGCAAGCAGGAAACCACTCATTCTCCTCACTGGGCTTCAGACAAGCTCTGTAAAATCTTCCATTTTGGACAAAATCTCAGGCAGATCCCTTTAACTTTTCTCCATCGCTCTCATGAATGAACAAAAAGCCCATTTACAGGCATCAAAAAATCCAATCCAGTCTAACATCAAGAATTTAATCTTATCTACTTCAAAGCTTCTCTCCTCCTTTATTCTTCACTATTCATCTACCTTCCTCTACCCATCCAACTCCTCTGCCTCTAACTCTACCTCCTGTTTTCGTGGTGTCCTCGCCCTCTGGTAGATGTTCAGATGCTGGCTCTTCTCTCTCAGGCTGCTTTCGGGAGCTCTCTGGACACCTCTTCCCATCCTCACCCTCAATGACGCTGCTTTCTCAGCCAGGCCCGGTTTTCTCAGACCCAACCCACATACCCTCTTCTGTTTGGGTCCTCTCACCCTGGGTGGCTGTCATCTTAGGTAGGATCCTTACAAGGTGATGTAGCCCACTTCCCTTCTCTGATACATGCCTAGCTCACAGAAAACTTCTGGAGGTGCAGGATTTAGAGGCCAGCCTTTCTCTTTTAACCTTTTTATACCTTGAGAAAGATTGTATACTAGTATAATGGATATGTGCACTACAAAGAACAACAATATTAATAATAAAATTAACATCCATAACCCTGGCCGGTGTGGCCCAGTTGGTTGGACATTGTCCCCTGCACCAAAAGATTGCCGATTTGATTCCTGGCCCAGGGCACATGTCCCACTTATGGGCTCTATCCCCTGTGGCTGACTGATGTTTCTCTCTCGCTCTAAAAATCAATAAAAATATACTTTAAAAAATTAACATCCATATACATACTTCCCAGATGCTCTCTTAAGGAGAACATTGCTAAACGATCCCATCACAAGGAAAAAAACCAAATTATTTTCTTTCCTTTTTTTGGTATCTCTCTGTGATGACAGATGTTTAAACTTATTGTGATAATCATTTCGCAACATATGTGAGAAGTCCTTATGTTGTATACCTTATGCTATGTGTCAATTACATCTGGATAAAATGGTGAGGGGAAGGGGAAAGGACATGGCCAATTTCTTTGAATTCTCTGATTTCCCTCCCAGTTTGCATTTCTTTCCCTCCCCTACCAGAGATAATTGTGAATTTTGTGTTAATTTTTTAATTTTATTTTTTTGACGTTCTTAAAATAGATTTTGCCATATATATTTCTAAGCAATACATTGTTTACCTGTGCCTGCTTTTGAATTTTATATAAATGGCATCATACTCTGGACCCTGGAGCCAGATTACCTGGATTCAAATCCATCCCCTCCCCGTTGTTAGACAGGGCAGTTATGTAACCTTGCTATGCCTCAGTGTCTGCCATCTGTGGGCCAAACACAATAATAGTAGTTGAGTCATTGAATTGTTTAGAATACTGTGTGAGTTAATAACTGTAAAATACTTGGTCCAACCCTAGAAATTGTATGCTAAATGTTTGTTAAATAAAATACATTCTGTGTATATTATTCTATAACATTTATTTTTTTATTTAACATAATTTTTAAAAACTTTTACATGTTATATTAAAGGCTGTGTGTGTGTGTGTGTGTGTGTTTTAACCCTCCCTGAGGATATTTTTCCATTAATATTTTTAGAGGTAGTGGAAGGGAGGAGGAGAGAAGGAGAGAGAGAATTATCAACGTGAGAGAGATATTGATTGATTGCCTCCCATATGCACCCCAGAAGGCAGAGATCAAGCCTGCAGCCTAGGTACTTGTCTTTGACCGGAATCGAACTTTTCAGTCCAAGGGTCGAAGCTCTGGCCACTGAGTCAAACCAGCTAGGGCAAGGCTGTGTTTTTTATTTTTGTTTTGTTGTTGTTGTTTTGCATTTTTTATTTTATTTTATTTTATTGGGGTTTTTCTTTTATTGTTTTAAGGCTGTGTTTTATAATTGTCTCTAAAACATTCTAGTGGGCCATAATTTTTTTGTCTATTCTACTTTCCATTGATATTTGAGATATTTTCAGATTGAGGCTATTTAAGTTGTTCATATCTTTTGATCATTTTTTTCTATTTATTATATTCTGGCTTTTTCAAAGTAAATTGTAGCTATACCTTATATACTCTGCATTTTAATCCCTTGTCAGCTTTATGTAAGCAAATATATTTTCATATATTTGTACCTTCACTCTTTTGATAGTATTTATTTAATTCAGCAAAATTTTTAACATTTTACTTTGAGGTAATTGCAGCTTCACTGATGGTGTATTTTGACAGAGAAGTCCTTAATTTTAACATAGTCAAATTTATTTCTTTGTTTTATGATTAGTGCTTTTTTGAGTCTTAAGAAAGTCTTCTCTATCTGAGGTCATGAATATGATCTCCTACATTATCTAATGAAATGTTTACAATTTTGCATTTTATATTAAGGCCTTTAAAGCACCTGGATTAATTTTTATTATTTTTAGTATCACATGGGATAGTGGTCCACTTTCATATTTTTTCTTATTCATAATTTCCTGGTGTCATTCATGGGAAAGTTCCTCCTTCCTCCACTCATCTCCAGTGCCATCTCTGCCACAGATCAAACGTCTACAATTGTGGGGGCTTTCTCTGAGGTGTGAAATCATATCTTCCTCTTTAATAAAAATTTGTATTTGTTGCTGGGATATAGGGATACTATTGACTTTTTAATAATGATTTCTAGCTGGCAACTTTGTAAATATTAATAATTGGTCCATGGGTTATTTGATGTTTTCAAAGCCAACAATCAGCTGCAAATAATTACAGTTTTCTTTCTTTCTTTCCAATCTTGGTACATTCTTTCTGATCTGGCCTGATTGCAGTGGCGAGAACGCCCAGGTCAATGTCCAAAAGAAGAGCCATAATGGACAGACATCCTTTCTTGTTTCTGATTGTAAAGGGAATGTTTCTAATGTATCACCATTAAGTACAATACTTGCTATATTTTGTGTTTGTGTGTATATACTTAGGTGTCTTTTATAAAACAAAATTCCTTTCTATTCCTATTATACTAAGAGCTTTTATCAAGAATAGTTGTTAAATGTTATACAATGATTTTTCTGTACCTATTGCAATAATAGTGTTTCTGCATTAAAATTTCAATAAAGATGATATTCTAATATTGAACACACCTATTTCTATAAACCAACTTGAACTTGATATATCACCTTAATAATACATTGTAAGGCTTAATTTTCTAATATCTCATTTAGGGCTATAATTTCCTTTTTAAAAAAATATATTTTTATTGATTTCAGAGAGGAAGGGAGAGGAAGAGAGAGATAGAAGTACCAATGATGAGAGAGAATCATTGATGGGCTGCCTCCTGCAAGCCCCACACAGGGGATCGAGCCTGAAACCCAGGCATGTGTCCTGATAGGGAATCGAATTGTGACCTCCTGGTTCATAGGTTGATGCTCAACCACTGAACCACGCCGTCCGGGCTATCATTTCCTTTTTATGATGTTGTTTTTCTTTGTATTCTTGTCTGAATTTGGCATCAAGCTCATATCATTTTGCCTCTTGTTCCTATCCAAGGAGCTATCTGATGGGCAGACAGAAGTAAGGCAAATGCCATCCACAGTTCTCTTACTCCCATAGATTCACACTTCTTTGTTGTTTCTGGCCTCAGCTCATTCATGTATTTACATTTTTTGTTTTATATACATTTTGTTTTAAAGACTTTTTCCCCCTAGGGAAATTTTTGGTTTATGCCAAAATTGAGCAGAAGATACAGAGATTTCCCATGTACCCCCTGCCTCCATACATGTATAGTCTCTTCCATTATTAATATTACTCACCAGAATGGCACATTTGTTACACTTGATTAACCTACAGTGACACATCATAATCACCCAAAGTCCACAGTTTGTATTAGGGTTCACTCTTGGTGTTGTACATTCTATGGCTTTGGACACATGTATAATGACATATAACCATCATTATAGTATCATAAGAGTATTTTCACTGCCATAAAAATCCTCTGTGCTCGGCCTGTTCATCCTTTTTTCTCTCTGCCCGCCTCCCAACCCCTGGAAACCACTGATCTTTTAACTCTCTCCATAGTATTGCTTTTTCCATAATATCATATAATTGGAATCATATAATATGTCAGCGATTTTCAACTGGTATGCCACAAAGATTTTTTAAAAATTGATTTCAGAGGGGAAGGGAGAAGGAGTGAGAAGTAGAAACATCCATGATGAGAGAGAATCATTGATTGGCTGCCTCCTGCATGCTCCACACTGGGGAATGAGCCCAAAACCTAGGCATGTGCCATGACCAGGAATCGAACCATGAACCTTCTGGTTCCTAGGTCGATGCTCAACCGCTGAGCCACGCTGGCTGGGCCCGTAAAGATTTTTAAAGCATGCAACACCAGACTATTTGGTTAAGGGCACTAATCTCTTTTCCCTTAGATTCAAAAAAGAAAAAAAAGACAACAGCCAACACAATAGCTGTCTGGTGTAAATGAATTAAAATTATACTTTTGTCAGATCAGCAAAAAATATAAAATATTTTTTGGTGTGCTGCAAAATTTTAGTAATTCGTTTACGTGTGCCATGAGATGAAAAGGTTGAAAGTCGCTGCAATGTGTAGCCATTTCAGATTGGCTTCTTTTACGTAGGAATATGCATTTCAGTTTCTTTTATGTCTTTTCATGACCTGATAGCTCACTTCCTTTTAACACTGGATGTACCACAATTATGATTATTCATTCACCTACTGAAAGACATCTTGGCTGCATCCAAGTTTTGGCTGTTGTGAGTAAAGCTGCTGCAAACACCCAGATGCAGATGTTTGTGTGCACATGAAAGTTTTCAGCTCTTTTAGTATGTACCAAGCAGCATGGTTGCTGGATCATACGTATGGTAACAGTATGTTTAGTTTTGTAAAAAAGCACCAAGCTGTTTTCCTTACCATTTTGCATTCTGAGTAGCAATGAACAAGAGTTCCTGTTGCCCCACATTCTTGTCATCATTTGGTGTTATCAGTGTTCTAGATGTGGGCCATTCTGATAGGAGTGTAGAAATATCGCATTGTTGCTTTAATTTGGATTTTCCTGTTGACATAGTATGAGGAACATCTTTTCATATGCTTATTTGCCAACAGCATATCATCTTTGGTGAAGTGCCCTTTAAGGTGTTTGGCTCATTTTTTTTTTTTCATTGGGTTGTTTGTTTTCTTATTATAGAGTTTAAAGAGTTCTTTGTATATTTTGAATAACAGTCCTTTATTAGATGTGTGTTTTGCAAATATTTTTTCTTGGTTTGTGACTTGTCTTCTCATTCTCTTTACTCTGTCTTTCGCAGAGCAGCAGATATTTTTTTTAATTTTAAAGAAGCCCCGCTTATCAAAAGAATTTCTTTCATGGATTATGCCTTTGGCTGTAAAGCTTTTATCCAAAATGCGTGATGATTTGTACCAGGAGGGTGTTCACTGATCCTCAGGTACACCATACAGCGGGAAGCAGAAACTCTCATTGGCTTTTTCTCGGTAAGAATTAAGTACTTACCTGTCTTCATTATTCCCATGGACATTAGGTAACTTCTTCCATGTTCCATCACCAGCTCCACTCCTGTCCTGCAACACTCAATCAGCAAGTTCTGCAGCCCATGTAGGTAAGCAGGGAGAAAAGGAAAAGAAAAACAAAAGACTCTAGGGCATAGGTCTCCCTCCTGGGAGACCACCCACCCCTCTTTTCAATAAGTACATTTCTTGGTGCTCTTCTCCTTTAGATTGTCATAAGAGAGAAGTGCACACAGTAATACTGCTCTTATAAGGTAGTTTTACTTTCCAATGTCTCTGGCCTTCTCATATATAGATGGGCGATGGGAGATGGCTGCAGAACTAAGCAGCGTCTCCATAAGACATCTCGTTAGATCAGAGGAGTGCTAATATGTTTCATCTACGGTTTTCAACTTTGGGGCCGTAGCAGAAGCGCCTAAGTTCTATTTAATTTACTGTTAAATATAGATGCATTAACACACGAGTAGGAATATATATGCCTAGCAAGTTTCTGAAAGGTGAAACATAAAACAGATCATTGTGGCTACCACTGGGAAATGGGGGTCGTGAGTTGGTGGGAAGGGTCGTTGTTTTCCTTTATATTATTTTATATTGTTTATTTTTTTTAACCATAAGCATATTTCAAATTTATTGTTTAAAATGTCTTGGAAAAAGCCACATACCCTGATTTTTAAAATTTAGTGATCACAAAGAAGTGGTAAGTTTGAGAATGATTGAGAGGTACAGGAGCAAAAGGAAACTTTTTTACATGTTTTGTTTATAAATGTTCATTTAGCAGACATCTATTGTCCATTCATTTGTGTGATAAGCACTGGGAAATGCAGAGGTAACCTTTAGTCTAGTGGGGGAAATTAACACTAACATAAATAATTCAAGGGAGTTCACGAAGGTGTCAAAAATGGGAACAATTGAGAGTGTGTCTGAGATTTCAAACTGGAAAATGTCTGTTCTGCACCAAATATTCTGTTCCACCAGTACACCTCCTATACCATAAAGATGTTGAAAGTCTTTCCAAAACAAAAGAAAAACTTCCCACTGATGGCCTAGATTTTCTGTAACTTTGTCAAGCCCTTCTCTCTCATATATGTGCCACACTGATGTGAATACTTGCTTTGTATTCTGCACATGAGTAATTTCGCTCAGTGCTATTCACATCGATGATTTCATCCAACCATGTGATGATATTGATATTAACTGACATCTACCTTTGTTATTTATAAAATACTTTTCCGGTAGCTCAGTACCTCCCATAAATGATTTTGTTGGTTTCTCAGCCAAGGTGTGATTTATAAATATTCTGCTTTAAAAAGGGCAACTTTATGGAAAAGGCAAAACTTTAGAGACAGTCTTAAAAGATAATTGGTTGCCAGAAGTTCATGGGGAAGAAGGAAAGGGTAAACAGGTGAAGCATGATATTTTTAGGGCAGTTAAACTACAGTGTATGATACTGTAATGTGGACATGTCATTATACATTTATCAAAATCCATAAGAACGTATTACACAAAGAGTATACCCTAATGTAAACTCCAGGCTTTGGTTAATAATAATGTATTGATATTGGCTCATCAATTGTAACAAATGTACTACACTAATGCAAGATGTTAGTGTAGTACATTTCTTACAAAATAAGAAACTTAGGTGGGTTGGAGGAGGTATACAGAACTGTCTTTACACTCAATATTTTCTGTAAAGCTAAAACTGCTCAAAAAGTAATTAATTTAAAAAATAAAAGGCAACTTCGAATTTTAGTTGCCTCTAAAGTTTTGCTTACTGCTGCACCTTTAATACAAATACTTGCATTTAATAGTGAAAAGCATCAATGTTGCTTTTTTATCTGGGCAAAACTTTTTCTTTTTTTAATCAAAGGAGGTGCTATTCTTTTTTGAAAGTGTGACAAAGTTTTTAGCAGCTTATGCTCTAGTATCTAATGCAAATAAATAGCTGGAGCAGTACAATTTACTTTTCATATATTTATTATCAAAGTGCCTATTAACATATTTAAATTTTGGCTGCTGGTGTGGTCACTACATTCCCTGATTCATTTATCCCAGCATGTAAAGATTCCCATTCTAAAAGGCAGTATTTCTAGTCTTTCTCTCTTAAAATCTGTTTAAAACACATTTCTTCTTAAAAAAAAAAACACACACAAAACTTCTGACACTACACTTTACTACACTACAAAAACTTATGAATCACTCAGATTTTCTGGAGTGCTCACTCTTCAACTCTTATTTCACTCTTCAACTTCTCTTTGCATCTAGCAATAATTGCATAAACACTTTATGCCAGATGGTGTGTGTGCTAAGCACTTACATCTATTTAATCTCCAAGATAACCCTTCCTAGGAGGTGGTGTGATTTCTATTTTAATAAAACGGAAGAGAGTTAGCTTTGGTTTTATTTTATTATACATTAGGTCTTGTCAGACACCAAACAGCCTCTGGTTTCAAAGACTTTACTATGTTTTGTGTTTGGTTTGCACTATTTCACTGTGAGCCTCTTACACATTGCTGCACTATTTTGTGACTAAGTTCTTGTCTGTGTGCCTGCTGTGTAACCACAAGGAAACAGTAAACTCTGGAGGGAAGGCACTGAAGTCCTTTTTCTCTGTTTCAGTGAATTCTTAGTCTAGGATTTAGTCCTGAACAAATATTGATGACTAACTCCAAAATTAATTTTTAAAGGGCTTGTCAATTTCAAAGACTACTAGCTTCCCACAGAAATATTTTTATTCAGTGAATGGAAAAGTCAAGCATCAGGAAGAAGTGGTCCCTTAAAGTACAAAATGTCAGCAAAAAGATGAGACTATCACATAGTGTTTTCAGTTTGCAAAGTGCTTTTTAATATACATTATCTATGGTAATTCTCATAATATGCCTACATAGGAAAATTACATAAGCATTTTTAAGATGAAAATTGTGAGACTCAGATGGTAGTAATTAGTAGGATTCACATTCCAACCTAAGTCTTCCGATTCCAGATTTCTAACTACCCAAGACTCGACAGTTTGTGTATCTCTATGTGAGCTCGTTTAAAATTTTTCATTACAACCACATTACCATCAGGAGCTGTTGCTACCAATTTATAGACCATATTGTATAATGGTTAAAAGTGTTGACTTGGGAGCCACTAAGTGTGGGACCTTGGTCTAAGTCACTGAACCAGGACCTTCAGTTCAACTGTAAAATTCAACTGACAATATAGTACGTATCCACTGGGCTATTGTGAGGATTAAATGAGTTAATATACATAAGGCACTGAGAAGAGTTCTTGGCACATTGCAAGAAATATAAAGGGGCACCAAGCCTTTTCTGGCACTGAGATTCTATCGGAATGTGGTTCCTACTATTGATTTGTTCTAATTTGCATTTTCCCAATTATCAGTAGTAAAATTGAGCATTTTTCTATGTTTCCTTTTTTGGTTTTATTTATTTTGTATTATCTCTTCTGAATGGTCAGTTTTTATCCTTTGCTTATTTTTTAAAATTTGTTTTATGTTTTCATATTATATTGTAGGACCTTTATATACACTAAGTGGCCAGATTATTATGATCTCTGAATGCATAATAATATGGTCACTCAGTGTATAGCCTATATAATAAAAGGCTAATATGCAAATTGTCCCCTCGACCAGGAATTCGACCAGCAGGCAGGCCAGCCAACTGCCCATGTCCCCTCCACCTTGCCAGGCTGGCTGGACCCCACCCATGCACGAATTCATGCACTGGGCCTCTAATGCACACACACTGAGTGGCCAGATTATTATGCATTCAGAGGTCATGATAATCTGTCCACTCAGTGTGTATTCTGAATAATAATCCTTTGTAGTAAATATATAAGTATTTTTCTTTAGTTGTTACATATCTTTTTTACATTCAATTTTTCTTTCTTGTTGCAGTTTTAATTTAATCTGTCAAGCTTTGCCTTCGTGGTTTTTTATTTATGTCATATATTTTACATATTATTCTAATATTTATATAGTTTTTGGTTTTATATGTGGGTATTTAATACCCAAGAAATTTATTTTTGTGTATGAAGTGAGGCGGGGTTTTCCTGCAGCCCTCCCTTTCCCCCAAATGAGTAGGCCTCACCACATGAATAATTTAGAATTTAATTATTGTCTAGTCTTGAGCACTTGTACTTCCATCCCCCAAATCTACTCTCTTGCTGCAATCATGACTTTTAATTTTTTTAATAAAAAGAAAAAGAAAAAGGGGTATGAATAGTCTGATCAACTCTTTCTGGGCCAACTCTTAGTTTTCCACCCCGCGTACGGAAGTTGACCATGGGGAAAAACATGGGCTAAGCACCATTGAGAAGCGGCTTGAGATGGGAGGGTGGCAATTCAGCCTATAAGTAGGTCTTAAAGGTTGCTCTTTTAGCTTGGCTGCTGAAACAAATGCCATAGACTAGGAGGCTTAAACAACAGAAATTAATTTCTCATAGTCCCAGTAGCTGGTAAGACCAAGATCAAGGTGCCAGCCAATTCAGGTGCTTGCTGAGAACTCTCTTCCTGCTTGCAGGTGGCTCCCTTGTTGCTGTGTGCTCACCTGATGCTTCTTTGTGCACACTGGGACAAAGAGAAGCTTTCTGGTGCCTATTCTTATAAGGGCACTAATCACATCTCGTGGGGCCCACCCCCATGACCTCATCTAAACCTTACTATCTTCCAAGGCCCCATCTCTGTATGCTGTCACATGGGGTGCTAGGACTTGAACATAGAATTTTGGGGAGACACAATCATTTGGTCCATAGTCATCACAACCACAGGGCAGTAGGTCACCTGTTGGTCATGCTTTCAATCCTAGACAGCCCTCAGAGCTGAGATTCAAAGGAGGGAATAAAAATCTTCCTGACATTTCCCAGCAACCTCACGCAGACTGCCATCATCATCTGCCACTCTGAGATTAGCCCATCAGAAAGCAGAATCTGTGCCACTTCAGTGTGCCCACCGCTGCTGGTCCAGTTTAGGCAGTAGCACCCCAGTGGATTCGAGCATACCACGTTGGTCCACTTTTCAGCAGAAATGGCATGTAGTACCCATTATGGCTGGGATAGAAAGGAGCATTATAACCATTGTCATTCAAGGTCGCCAGCTGGATTCCCCTCTCCAGGTCCATCTCCTCCAGCATCTGATGCATGCTGTATGTAGCACACTCTGGCAACAGCTATAGGGGCCTCATGCATATGGCCTGGGCACTGCCTTGGCCTCCACATCAGGATTGGTGTTTCCACATGGGAGGTGGTGGTGGTGGGGCAGCTGGTAAAGACATGGCATTTTTAAAGCACTCCACCCACCAGTACAAACAAAACAAAACAATTTGGTACTTAGATTAATTAAGAAATTAAAATGATTAGAAAATGTTATTATCAATGTATGATTTTGCCAAATAAAAGCATCAGATATGCATCACTGAGGGGTATGCGAAGGTGTGGGAAGCAACAAAAAATAATAACACATTATAGTTCACAGTTCAATACTTTTTTCTGTGCAAATGCATAAAATCTTATTTTATATTTACCATTTACTTCTCAGTCTAAACTCTTAGTCTAGAATATGATAGATAGTTGGTGTGATGAAATTTCCCATCTCTTCTTTGCATGTTATCCTGAGCTGTTACCCTATTATTTTTCTCCCAGATTTAAAAACAGCAGTTTCAGAAGAAAACCCCTGGGCCCATCCATGTACCCTGTACGTGCAGTAAGAGGTGCTGCCGTTTTATTGATGAAGCTGTACCCATAAGGAATAGCTAGTGTTTCTTTAACTAAAGTTCACCTTAGTTAACATTTGGACTTGTAGAAAGTCCTGTTCATTCGTCCTTTTATTCAGTAAATACTTATTGAACATCTAGTTGTGTCATTGTATCATAGCAGACACTGGGCACAAAGTAGTGAACAAGACATCTTATCCATGCCTTATTGGAGGTTACGGTCAGGTGAGTGAAGTTTTCAGCTAAATAGGAAAGAAAAAACAGCCTATATTAAGATATGGATTTGATAAAGAATAAGGGTTATGAATGTGATGTAATTGAGGTACGTTTGAGCAGGAGGCTTAAACTGTTAGAGAAATTCTGAAAACGACATGGAAATCTTTAGGTATGGAGATGGCAAATAGTGTCTCAGAAACATAGACATCAAACTATTCTTTGATTTTAACTTGGAAACCAAACTATTCTGTAGAATCCTTACCAGGTTAAAATAAATATTTAAAAAACATTGTTTTTGGAAGTTGTAGCAAAACACACCTTCTTTGTTGTGGTGTATGCATAAGAAAGTGTGCGTAGGTGTTGCTATTATTGTCTTGTTGGTCATTTACTACACATGGACATCTTATTGTGTCCATATCTCTGTTTTTACCTTTGCTGTCAAAATCAGAAGTGGAAAGAAGTCCTTTAAGTGATCATTTTGATAGATAATTGGACTAAAAAGGGAATTTAAGAATTTTTCTATCAGAAATGGTTTTTCCCTTTCCACTTCTGCAAAAATTGGAGGAGCGACGTGGGATCATAAAATAAATACAAATGTCACCAGTTTCTCCTGTTCGGGAAGCCTTTTTTGGTAGTCTACTGCGAAGTAACAGGTCAGAGCAGTGAATGAGAGATAGTAAGTTGTATACTGATATAGGTAAAGCATCTTACAAAAAAGCTATGTATTTTTTTGTCCAAAAAGCACTGATTCCACCTCATGGGTATCTCTGTAAGGAAAATTAGGGATCTAGATGTTAGGGCTTTATATTCTGTTTTTTACTGTAGCTTTTTTTTGGGGGGGGGGCGGGTGGTAAATCTAAGCACATGTGCATTGTGGAAGCTGGTGAAATAGTTAAATAGTTATCATATTGCAAGAAATTTTAGAGACAGGACAGGCAGATATAGAAAAGGGGCGGGGGGGGGGGGGCAGTCCATGGGAGAGGAAGGCATATGTGATGGGCAGACAGCTCCAAGCCATAATGCTTATTTCACAGAGGATAGAGGAATGTTACAAGATAAGGGGAAGAGGAGGAGGGGGGCACCAGGTGGGCTTTGAACTTTGAAACTGATACCAATTAGGAGAGTGACCAATTAGGAAAGTAAGGGCTGGGGTCATACATTAAGGAAGGTTCCAATTAGAAAGGCTCATGTTCAGACAAACAGCTGGTGGACTTTATAAACCCATAGATAAAGAAACTCAGAAACTGAACTAGATTTTTCCCATTAGGAAGAGAGAGAGAGAGAGAGAGAGAGAGAGAGAGAGAGAGAGAGGGATTAGGAAGAGAAAGAGAGAGAGAGCGTGAGCGAGCAGGTTTTTCCCATTTAGGGACTCCTCCAGGGAACCCCTCCCCAGGGGGAGTTTGTATATGCCTGGAATAAACGTCCACATTTTTATTTAAAGTCTTTTAGTCTGCGAATTTTAGTCTTCAAACTTTGTAGGACAAGAACCTACAGGGAAAGCCCGAACCCCCCAAACTCCACGTATCAATATTATTATAAATTATAATTAACTTCATATTATTAATTGCTATAAGTTTTCTGAAATTAAGTAAGAATGAAAAAAGTCTTTAAAGAGCTTCATTAATATTTTGGTTCCAGGGTATCACGAGCCATCAGAATTTGAAAAATATTCTTTGGAGGAACAAGAAAAGAAAAAGGTTAAAAAAGTGAAAATGAAGGCAAAAACTTCAGTCAACATATGGGAAAATGAATGGTGGTATTAATGAATAAATAAAAGAGGATGGATAGTAAAGGGTGAAATGTTCTCAATTAAAATAACTAATAAAATTATTTTTCGGTGATTCGGTTCTATAACATTCCACACACACACACTGAAGTTCTAATGAATGAGTGTTCCAACTGCTTATCAAGTTCAGTCCTGCACAGTTAGAAAAAAACACTGCACTCCTCTTACAAACTTGGCTCAAGCCTTTGGCACAAGACCAGTGTGACTTAATAGCTGTAATTTGCATTTGAATGCAATTAACTGGGCCAGTACTTTGGGGTAATCAAGCTGTGAGCCATGCCCATATGCTACAAACTCCACTGGAGAGAAGGTCTTTATTCTTTGAATTTCCCATAGATTTGTAACTCAGGTCCAAGACTCTACATGTAATTTTTTATTTCAAACTCTGATTTTAATGATGAAGCATGAAATGTAGCTTTTATCTAATTATTTATTCTTAATATAGAAAAGTAGAACTGCTTGCCATTTTTTCCTGAGAGGAAAATTTTCCTCGTTTTTGTAAAAGTGACTTATATTATTTAAAAATTTTTCAAGAAATATAAAAACATACAAAGAATGAAAAAAGAAAATTTCTCAAGCCCTAAATTTCCACCCAGAAATAACTCCCACCTATCCCATATAATAAAAGGATAATATGCAAATTGACCCTAATGGCAAAAGGACCTGGAATGACCAGTTGCTATGACGTGCACTGACCACCAGGGGACAGACACTCAATGCAGGAGCTGCCCCCTGATGGTCGGTGTGCTTCCACAGGGGGAGCGCCGCTCAGCCAGAAGCTGGCTCAGGCTGGTCAGGGCAGTGGCGGTGGTGGGAGCCCCTCCCGGCTCCACAGCAGTGCTAAGGATGTCTGACTAACGGGCTCCTGGGCTGCCAGAGGGATGTCTGACTGCCAGCTTAGGCCCAATCTCCCAAGGGCTCCCGGACTTTGAGAGGGCGCAGGCCATGCTGAGTGACTCCCCGTCCCAGTGCACAAATTTTAGTGCACCAGGCCTCTAATATTCAAAATAAGCATAAATGAGAAAATGTGTATATTATTAAAAGTTTGGTTTTCTAGTAATGTTCTCAGTCATTAAAAAATCTTATGATGTTAACAAACTGCTTTTACTATAAGGTAAACTGCTACGATAAGTATCTATGCTTGCCTTCTGTTCCTTTTCAGTATATATTCTTCATGTGCAAATACTTGCAGTGTAGGCTGACATTTTCTAAAGCCCAAAGAATAAAACATTTTATAAAGTTAGCAGTGAAGAACAAAGAGCCTTGAACACAGAGTCAAGATACCTAGATTTTAATTTAGCTGTGCCACTGATTGACTGTGCATGTAAATATGTGTGTGCATGTATGTGCTGGGCGGGTACCTGGTGCTGGTGGTCAGTTCCCCTCTTAGGAACTCTATCCTTATGTGTCAAATGAAAAGGATGGACTACAATTGTAGTATGTCTGCCATCTCCAGAATTTTTGGAGACTTGCTTACATTTTCTGTTTTACAGAATCTCAGGGGCTTTGGTTTTCCTTCCTGATAGTTTGAATACCACCTTTCATAGACACTATGGTATAGAAACAGTCTCTCTGAGAGCTATAACCAGGGGGAACAGATTACTTACAATGAAAATTTGTTTTGTGTTGAAATCTAAGTATAGCATGGCCTTCTGGAAAATCACTGATTTATTCAGTAAACAAATATTGACTGCACGCCTTCATTTCCCACCAATTCTGCTTTTTAGGAATTTATAATCTACTCGAGTTAAAAAGTGCTCATTACAACAATAACAAAAACATAAATGAAATGTAACAGATTTGGCAGAAGAAAAAATTACACATCTAAAATCAGGAAAAGGTTGAAGAAAGAGGTGATTTTTGAGTTGGGCCTGAAATATAGAATGATTTTAACAGATGGAGGTTGTTGGGAAGGCTTCTGTTTCCTCAGATGTAAAACAAAGAATAGTAATTCTACCCACCCTCTAGAGTCATTGAGAGAAAGAATTAAGTGAAATAATGCATGTTAGTATATTGCACTGGAATCATAGAAGAGCCCTAAAAATGCTTTTCATTGTTATTAATGAGGAGAATGTATAAAACAAAAAGAATCACTGAAGGAAAATTGATATTTCTGATTGAGGTACGAAGGGTTAGTTTCCTAATGATTTTTTTTTTCACAAAAAGATGTCTGAGGAGATGTTTGTCTAGGCATGCTCTTCCAAAGCTAGTTGTTTGCACATGGAGTTGTAATCAGAACTTTTTCTTTTAATCTTTCTGCTGGCAGCAGAAAGGAAGAGGCAAATAAGTTTTAATGACTGATTAGAATGTGGAGAGCAGAAAGCACAGGGTAGATTGCCTAGAGGGAAAAACTGGTGAGATAGTTGCCCTAATGCAGGCTGTAGCTTCTTTTTGGCTGCCTGTTTAGGGTGTGTTAGAATGTACCTTTCTTCCAAATGTACCTCAGACAGGTGCAGCTATGGCATGAGTAACTGTTTTTTAAAACACTTTGT
Source organism: Corynorhinus townsendii (assembly GCA_026230045.1). Taxonomy (NCBI): domain Eukaryota; kingdom Metazoa; phylum Chordata; class Mammalia; order Chiroptera; family Vespertilionidae; genus Corynorhinus; species Corynorhinus townsendii. Next base: position 178,455,338 of record JAPDVU010000003.1, read on the forward strand.
ACTTACAGAGACATTGATTATAAAATTAGCCAATTTTACTGTGTACTTATTGCGAGTTAGTGCTGTGATTAGCATTTGATAAGCAAAGCTCTTTCAAGCTCCAAAACAATTCTATAAGGTAGAAGATACATTACTTACATATAATATTTAGGTCTCAGATCTTGCCCAAAGTCACATAGTCATTTAGGTAATATTTAATGATCCGTACTATGTGTCTGATACTGTTGTGGGACCTACAGATTTACATTAGTGAATGAAAGAAAAAAGATCCCTACTATCTTGGAACTCACATTCAAATGAAAGGAGGCAAAGAATAACAAAAACAACAACAACAAACAAACAAGAGAATATCAGCTAGGAACAGGACTGTGATGAAATAAAATGGTGCTCTGGCCCATGTGGCTCAGTTGGTTGGATGTCCTCCAGTGCACCAAAAGGTTGCTGATTCGATTCCTGGTCAGGGCATATGCCTGGGTTGCAGGCTTGATCCCCATTAGGTTCTGCTCTCACATCAGTGTTTCTCTTTCTCTCTCCCTCTCCCTTCCTCTCTCTCTAAAAGTCAATGAGAATATTAAAAATAAAATAGTGATGGGATAGTGAGTAACTGGGGATATGTGGGTGAGTTGTCAATACAGTCACAGCCCTCTGTTCTTAGAGAGCCTTACTCTTGGTTTAATCCTCTGTTATCACTGTCTTGAAATTCTCAATACATTTATCTTTGGATTTGTGTTTTGTAAGCAGGTCTGATAGAACACTGGAGCTCGTGGGTAAGGAGCAGACACACGTCCTCCATTCTTTGTCACACCATTCTCATACGGCTTTCTTGATGTCCTATGAGCCTATCATTCTGGTTGACCCATGATGTGCGGGAGTTAAGTGAGATTCAAAGCCAGTACACAAACTGGGTAAATGTGTTATGTCCACAGCTAACTAAACAGGGATGCCGACACCTTGAGAGGCTGTGTTTCCCTCAAACCAGAACTTAATTTCAAGTGCAAAGAGAAGGCAACAACATTTTAAGAAACACAATGACCAGAGAACCTTATCTTATACTTTCCTACTCATTACTGCCCTGTAGCTGCCAACTACTTACTCTGAGAATGATGATGTAAAAAGAAGGCAAAGACAGGAAATGGTGGTTCCTCTTCCTTTCAGTTCTTCCTGACTCATCTGAAAGCCAAAGGTAGAAAGTGTTAGTAGAATGTAGGTGTATCAAGAAGTGAAATAAAAACAATTGAGTTAGTTTTGTGCAATGTTTTTACGGTTCAGTTAAGAATGAAATTCACATGTGTGTATGAAGTACACAACAGGAATTGTGTAATTATGATAATTCCACATATGAATCAAATGCTCTTCTATACATACTAAAACTGGCATTGTACAATATAATGATGAATGGTAAAATCATGCTAATAATTAATATTTTTAAATATGTCTTTATGGAAAATGACATTAAATAGCAAATAAGGAAACACCGTGACAAGCTGAACAAGAGAGGTCAGAAGAAAGAAAAAAGCTTTATAGAGCAGCATCTTTAACAGCATTTTCTATATTACTTTTCTAACAAGACACTGCATTTTCATTTTGCACTGGGCCACGTAAATCATGTGGGGGCGCTATGTTAGATTGATTAGGAGAGGTCTCTCTAAAGAGATAGCACTTAAGCTGACACCTAACAGCCCAAGGGGAGCTAACCATGGGAAAATCTGGGGAAAGAACATTCCAGGTAGAAGGAATAGCTAGGTCAAAGGTCCTAAGGCAGAAAAGAACTTGATGTGTTCAAGGAATAGAAAGAAGGGCAGTGTCACCAAAAAATAGTGGTTAAGACTTGGAATGGCAAAAGGTAAGATTAGAGTTTGGAGAGGCTAGAGTGTGAAGGGCCTACAAGTCTAGAAGAATGTATTCTATTTCTGTTAGATGGGCCTTGGAAGGTTTCAGGCAGGAGAATGACATAAATGACGTTTTCAAAGGTCACCCTTTTGCAGTGTAGAGGCAAGAGTGATTTCAGGGAGATCATCCTGAGTGGTCTATACCTGAAGAATTCGGCACCTTTCCCTATGGAATTCATCATACTCTTTTCACAAATTCTATTACTGCAACTACAGATTTTCAAAAATTTCTCCCTGAACTAGACTGAAAGCACCTTGTAGACACTGACAGTCTTTTTTAAAAAAATATATTTTTATTGATTTCAAAGAGAAAGGGAGAGGGGGAGAGAGAAAGGACATCAATGATGAGAGAGAATCATTAATCAGCTGCCTCCTACATGCACCCCACTGGGGCTTGAGCCTGCAACCAGGCATGTACCCTGACTTGGATTCTAACTATATAGGTCCATGCTCAACCACTGAGCAACCCTGGCCGGGCTGACACTGACAGTCCTAGTCCTCTTCATATCACCAGAGTGTAGCACTGTCTGCATATAGCAGTTGCTTATGAAATAGTAACTGAGTGACTAATTGCAATCGGATTTCTTGTGGTAAGAGGTTTTCCCTTGGGGGTTTCCTCAACCTCAGATACTTATTAGATGAGCCATAAGGAAAAGGATTATAGCAGCTATAAAGGAATCTGAAGTAAATACACAAATAGAGAATTAATTTACAAATTTTGAAATTTAGAAGAAAATTACTGACTCGGTCATCAATGGGAATTTGAATTTTTACACTTCCTCTTCCTGAACCCATGTGTAATGTACTCAAAGACACAGCTGTATTGGTGCCAATGTTTTGGTCGGAAGTTCCAGCCTAATGGCTTGGGACTGAAGTGGGCCCAAGACATATTTTGATTGGTTTACATGGTATATAAAGATGGTGCTGAAATAGTTATTGAAGTTTATTTAAAAAATCTAAGGAGTTTTCATATACAGGTCTGGATTTTCTCTATCTCTTGAGAAGTAACAAACATACAAGCAAACGAAAAGCTTGGCAGCAATGGGCCTGCATCCCAGCAGTCCGAGCTGGGGGTGGCCACCTGAGGAACGGGCCTGTGTTTTCTGTTCTACTTTGGTCCTCACCCTCGTGCTCCACTCACTAAACTTACCTGTCAGGCTCCTGGTGGCATTGGTGCAACTTGTTCTACAGAAGGATACACGCCATCACTGCTCTCTCTACTTCCCAGCTATGTTATACGTTAAGACTCAGGGGTATCAAGGTGAAGGGACAGAGTAAGTTTAAACCTGTCATTATACATCACGTGGGCATTCACTTAAGAAAACACTTCTCCTTTGCCCCGAGTATGCTGCCGTACCTCTGCTGGGTAGGATTATTAGGTGTGCGATTTTCGATTGCAGGTACTCGGCGTAGTGCTTTTATTTGGATGGTGACATTTAATTTGTTCTACTGTTTTGTGTGTCCCCACGTTTATTTAGAAAACTGCATGGGCAGTCCACAAAAGGTACTAATAAAGGCGGTTTCCCAGAGATATCTCAAGGCATGTGGGGAGCGCAATAGTCAAAAGCAGAAACCACAGTGGGTCAATGCGGACAGAGAAGCCTGGCTTCGGGAGGAGCTTTTTGAAGGACAGAGGGAAAGAAAGTCAGTTTGGAAGGATTTGCTACACAGCAGGTGTTGGTGGATATTCAGATCTGGGAACACTTGGCAGGACCAGGGTGCAGTTCATTTACCAGGCTACAAGTGATTGAACAGAAACGCATTCAGAATCTCAAGAGTCGATCATTTCCACATCCCACCAGGGCTGGCACATGGGCGATGCGCTGCGGAACAGGCCAGCTGCCCAGAGACAGTGGCCCAAGCGAGAGCCAGTTAGCACGAATGACCGATTCCCGGGAGGGAGGGCATTCAGCGGGGGGCTGGGGAAGGGGGTCAAAGTCCAGGCCGGAGAGAGGACAAGGCTGAGAGTGGCGACAAAGCCGAATAGCAGCGCGGATGGCTGATTCCCAGCCTTACTTAGGTGAACAAGCTATGGTTTTAGAAAAGACTCAGGCCACAGGGCGAGCGCCGCTGCTGCGTTCTCCCTGCAGAGCCTAGAAGGGCGCGCAGGCTGGTGGCCCTCGGGCGTGGGCAGCGGCGGCCGGGCACCCTCCCCCGCGCCTCCTGGCCAGCAGCGCCAGGCAGTGCCAGCCGAGGGCAGGGCGCGCCGCCGACAGGGGCGGGCGCCGAGGGGCCGGCCGCCGCTGACGCAGTGCGGGCCACCAGCCCCGATCGCCCGGGCGGCAGGAGCGAGCCCGGCCACCGCAGGCCGCGTCCGCGCGGGGGGCAGGGCGCGCGCACACCGCCGTCTGGAGGCCGCGGGCGGCCTGCTGGCTCCGCCGCCGCGCTCGCCATTCAAGCGCGCCGTGTCCCCGCCCCAGATCCTGGGGGGTGAGCGGGGGAGGGGGCGGGCGCCCGCCGCTGAATCACCTCCCCTCTGCGCCCGCCTCAGCGCCGCCACCACCTTTCCATTCAGTCGCCCAACATGGCTGGAGCGCGGCGGAGGTGAGCCGGCCGCCCTGCCGCTCCAGCCCCTGCGCCCCAGCGCCCCAGCGCCTCGGGCAGCGCCTCCGCTCCGCGGTGCCGAGGCCCAGGGGCCCGGCTGTCGCCCGCCGCCAGCATGTGGGGCGCCCCGGACGAGAGCTCGGTGCGGGTGGCTGTCAGGTGAGGAACGACGCGGCGGCGGCGGCGGCGGGCGGGCTGCGGGCGGAGGGCGCGGCTGGGACCTGCTCGGGTCCGGGGCACCGGCAGCCGCGTTGCGGGGACCTGAGGGGCGGCCCGGCGGGGGAAACTCAGGCAGCGGGTCACCGCCGGCTTGGTACGAATGGCCGGACGCTAGCGGGGAGACCCCAGCGGCCCCCACGCCTTCGGCGTTTGCAGGTGGCCGGCGGCTGCGCGGCGCCAGGTCCCCGGGGGCTCTGACTCCTCCGGGTCCCGCGCCCGCCCGGGGCGATCGATCGCCCGTTGGGCTTTGCCTGCAGGAGCACCCTCTCTGGGTGCTTATTATTATTATTATTATTTATTTCGAGAGCGTCTGCCATACGTGTCCATGCAACCCTGGCCTCCTGAAGCAGGAGACAAAGCATCAGACTGACAACGTTTCCACCAGCAGGTTGGGGATGTCTATGCAAATGGAAGCCTCCTTAAGCATCACTGCGAAGTGGATAATGGCACAAGCGTGTGCGTGTAGGAGACACATCTGGCTTCTTACGCGTTGGAATGGGAATTATTTTTAAGATGAAAATCACTGGGGATAGGTCCGTAGAAGAAAGGAAACCCCTCAGCAAGTGGAAGGGTTTAACATGCCTGACTGAGTGAAACATCCCAAGGTTAAGCCGGGTGGATACAGGATGAAATTAGACATGCCTGGGTGTGAATTTGGAAACACTGGATCCCTCAAAACTGCATTTTGGTCAATGACAGACACACGAGTATTGAATGTAATTTAGACCGTTTTGATACGTGTCAAGAAGCAGAGCCCTGACAGTTGCCCATGGAAAATTGCAACATCATCCCTGAAATATTAATGAAGCATTCATGGTGGAATAAGTGCGTTGCTTACACAGCTCGGACAGACTGCTACTGTGAATTCACTTCTCTCTATGGGTACTTTCAGGATTATAAAAATAATCTGTTTTCTGGGAAATTATGGTTTAAAATCCTTCACTCTTGTGGTCTTTCTGGAAAGTCATTTTGCAAACCCTATCATGTCTGCATTTCTAAGTTATTTTAGTGACAAATCTTGACTAGGCATAGAAATGGTAATTTTATATATACTTTGTATCTTTAAGCAAAAATGAATTTTAAAGATCTTTTTACATGCCCTTTACAAGACCAGGAAATGACCACCCATGGAAGTGACAGTTTTATGAGTTAGAATTGCCTGTTATAAAGCTTTTGAAGTTTGAATTTGGCCTTCTTGATTATTCTACACCTACTTATCCAATTGTTGGATTAGTTTGTTTCTCCTTTTTACTGCTATTATGTCTCTTTTGGTCTTTTCATACTTGCTGGTGATGGTACCCTGGCAGAGGAAGGGAAAGGAAAAAGACAGGAAACCCAGTAAGATAATTTTGTTAGCTGATCTGGTCAAGCAACATGACCAAGGAGCATACAGTAGTAATGGAAACATAAACTTTGGCTGCGAGAGAAGCCATTTTTACAGATTGAAGATTTTTATCTGTGAATCCTCTCGAGCCATCATAGGGCCATGTGTTGGCTGTCCTATTAAATCTGATGCTGCTTTGCAGTGGAGGTGAGCAGAGCCATGGGTCACCCTAAAGTGGTTTTGACATGCATAATAGCATTTTGCAAGTGAATAAATGTGGTTTTGATTTTCGGTAAAGGCTTTATAAAAACATTAGCAGTTTAGTAAGCCACATTGTGAAGATTTTTTTTTTTTCTTCATTAAATACATTGACTAGATCCGCTCTCTAAACTTATTTTGCATAGGATAGAAATAGCTTATATAGCACTTTGGTATTAATAAAGCGCTTGGCCATCTATTTTTATTTACAACAAATATTTATTCAGCATATATCCCCAGCTCTATTATCCAGACTTCTGAGCTAAACATAGCAATGATGGTTGGACACCTACCATGTTCTAGGATCAGTGAGTGCTGTGTGTTCAAATGTTTTATATCCTGTGAAATCTCACTTGTTCCTCGTAACAATCTTTGACTGAGGTCCAGTCCAGTTATTATTATAGCCATTTGACAGACGAGACACAGGAAGATTAACCTGAGAGCAAGTGGCAGAACGAGAGTTCCAACCCAGACAGCTTGACTCTACCTAGCTCAAACGGTTAACCATTAAGCCTACAGAGGTGAGAGGCAAAGACACGCTTTGCAAAGCTTTACTTAGCATAAGGTCATTGCCTCTTCCTGGTTCTGTACTAGTTCAGCTACAAATGGCTCTGACAGGTTATGCATACCTAGATGTTGCTAGAAAAGACAGAGGTCAGAGAGGACCTGAACTTAAGGCTAAAAATATTTCCTCAAAGTCTTTAATCTTTCCAGTGTCCTCCTAGCCTACTTCTGGTTTGTGATAAGCTTCATCAGCAGGGTAAATAAAGTCAACAAATAGACACATCAGCAGGGCATTTAACCTGCTTTCCCCTTCAATGTATAATGTAATAACAGGTAATAAATAGCGTTGACTCTACCTGTGTAAGTAAACAAAAACGTCATAGAGAGTCTTGTGTTTTATTCGATATAGAGAGTTACCAGTATGCCAAAGCTAATGACTCTATTTTAGGTTTCTCAAAATAAGTGCATAAGCTTTGGGGAACAGAAGTTGAACAGAAAGGTTCTCATTTAGGGAGAACATTTTTAATTCAATTTCTGAAAATGCCTTTTGACAGAGTATATCCGAGGTGTTCTGCAAGGTATCTTTCATTGTGGTAGATGTGGATTCAGGTGACAGCCGCACCCATGTTGCTGATGAGCCCTTGAAGTATGATTAATGCTACCCAGGAACTAAATTCTAAAGGATTCTAAACATTGGTCCTTGATTTTAGTTTTTGGAAAAATTTTATGTATGCTTGGAACAATTTGGTAGGTTTTATGTATGCTTGGAACAATTTGGTAGGTGGATCTACTTTTTGACTGTCAAGTTGATGAAATCTAAAAACTGATGTAGTATTTCTGATAAAGAGTTAGTGTCCTAATTGACATATGTACAAGTGTAATGTATGCATTGGATTTCAAAGACTTATGAAAAAGTATGAAAAGAAAGACTAAATATATCAATAATCTTTGTATTGAATATTTTAATATATGGAGTTAAATAAAATATTGTTAAGGCCGGTTGGTGTTGCTCAGTGTTTGAGCGTCAGCCCATGAACCAGGAGGTCATGGTTAGGGCACATGCCTGGATTTCGGGCTTGACCCCCAGTAGGGAGCATGCAGGGGGCAGCTGATTGATGTTGCTCTCTCATAGATGTTTCTGTCTTTCTATCCCTCTCTCTTCCTCTAAACTCAATAAAAATATATTTTGAAAAATATTGTTAAAATTAATTTCATCTTTTTAATTTTCCTTTTTAAAAATGTGGCTACCACAAATTTTAAAGTCAAATATAGTGTTGTTCACATTATATTTCTATTGGATAGTGCTCTATAATTTAAACAAGGTGGATAAGTATAGAATAAAACTGTTCAAGCCATCCTATCATAGACTAAGATCAAGAAAATACCAAAATATCAGGTGCCTGTTTTTAGAGTGGTTACACACACACACACACACACACACACACACACACACAGGATTTGATTTATTAGCAACATTTTTTCCTCCCAGTGCACAGGTGTAGAAAGTTACTAATTATGTAGAAAGTTACTAATTAAAGATACTAATTACTCCATATAGTAGCTGATTCTAAATCTAAGACATCATGAGATGGTGTGTCCTTTTCCTTTTCCTGTTGTAATGCTAACATAACATTCGAAACCTTTTTCCTTTACAAGAACTTCAGCTTGCAAAAGGTATCAAGAGCTGAATGAAAATGGAGACACAGAACCATCGTGTTTTCATATCATTGTTAATAGACAATATGTTAATGATTTTTCAACTGGTGTGCCGCAAGAATTGTTAAAACATGCAATTCCCGACTCTTTTCCCTTAGATTGTCAAATTAAAAAATGACAGCAGCCAACACAAGCCCTCCAATTTGAATGAATCAAAATTATACTTTTTTTTGGGTCAGATTGGCAAAAAATATATTTTTTTGTGTGCTGCAGAATTGTAGTAATTACTCCATGTGCCGTGAGATGAAAAAGGTTGAAAATCGTTGGCCTGTGTAGTTGTGAGCTAAAATATCTTTGCTTGGCTTTGGCAGAGAACAGTACATATCCTTGACAGTGAGTTTGGTTGTTGTCTGAGTTACTGTGTTTCACCTTACTGAAGCACTTGTAAGAAGTAGCATTGCTCAGCAGGCTCAAAGGCTCATTGGACAGTCAAAACCTCTGTTACGAGGTCTATCACTGGCACTGATTTGCAAAGTGAACTCCCTGAACTCTTCTCTTTCCTCATGCTGAGGTGGCCATGTAATGGCATTAAGGGGTGTGCAAACTTTCCCTATTCAGTCTATTAAATATGTGATTTTTGTTGTTGAGTGCCTGTTGACAGGAAGGCACTATTTTACCATTTCAATCTTGACTTTTCCAACAATATGCTTGCTCTGGTTACTGAAGAGGAAACATTTGCTAGTAGGCTTTTGTAGTCTCTTTGTTTCATTCTGGTTATAATATAAATGTATGGTATTTTATTTAATCTACATAGAGACCCTATGAGGTAGGCTGGACAGATGAATAAAATATTATACAGATGAGTAAAATACAGATGAGTCTCAGGCACACTGGCGACCTCTTCAAGATTTCTCAGCCACTCTGTAGGAGAACTGGAAATCAAACTCAGGTTTCTGATATCTATTTCTGTGTTCTTAAACGTATTTCCAAATGTTGTCAAGACATTTCACATACTAATTCCAATGTAATAAAGATCTTTCAAGCTGACACATGAATATACATATGGGGAAAATTATCTGAAACAATTTAATGTTTAGAAAATGTGGAGGTAGATAAGCAAGGCTCTCAGAAATATTTACTTGATCGAAATAGATGGTTATCTGGTGTTTGGTCATTTGTTCATTCCTTCCTTAATGCAACAAATATTTATAAAGTGCCTACTATGTGTTGGATGTTGGATGCTTTCCTACCACTGAGGATACACACATATTACAGCATAATGCCTGCCTGATGGAGCTTAGACCTAGCAATATGAAGCTTTTCAAATGCACAAACTATGTTGGAACTAACAAAATATAGTCAGCAGCACAAACGAGACGTGAACAACTGTTGCAGTTTGGTTTTTATTTCTCCCTTATTTTTTTCAATAGCACATATTAGTCCATTCATTTCTCAAGAAGAGTGGTTAAAAATGAAAGGGTGTACCGCTTCCAAACATATTTCATATAAAAATTGAACTCCAAAGCCTGTGCATTAGAAGTATTTTATGTATATCATGTCCCACTTGGTATACATGCCCTACTTGTGTTTATTTATTTTTGGATCAGGAAGTAAGGAAAAAGAGGAGTAAAAACCAGCGGATGATGTGAGCTGAAAAACAATGAAATTATTTTATTTACCAAATGAGTTGATACATTTTCTTCAGGTTTATTAAGTTTATGAAGTATGATAGACCTGTTTGTTTAGAACTCTGTAGTCCAGATTTCATGTCTAATTATCACTACCCCTTGAGCTCTTACATCTTTCCTGCTAATTGGTTAATATTTTGATGCATAATTATGGGGTAGTGAATGATGCACTAGAAATTCCAGTTTAGTGAAGCCATGAAAGCAGAAGTTATCTTGGCGGTTAATTCCATAATCTACCCAATCTTCCATTTCACATCAATTTCTCCTCAAAGAAGGGAACTTGGAATTTTCATTATTATGGATGTTTTCCCCCAAGACAAGTTACAACTCACCTGTGAGACTCTGACTTATAAATGGTGGTTTTCTGTCAACATTAGACATGACCTTTATCTGAGTTTTAAATCAGAAAGAAAAAACACAAAACAATGAAAATGCATGCCAAATAATAGAAAGTATTTGTATACAGTATATCATTAGAATAATTTTATGCAAAATAAAAGAAATGTTTGCTGTTTTCCATGCTTGTCTCTGGAAAGCAGATTTGTGAATTCTGTGTTTCAACATGGTTTCCCAGTGGATTAACTACTTAATCTTCTCAGAGTGTTAAAATAGTTTTCCTGTAGCGCAGGCTTTATTCGAAGCAAATGTCAGCCAGGCCAAAGGGGCAATTTTCATGACATCTCACAATTATTATGAAGTCTTTCTGAAAGTTTAAGAATTATACTTGAGGTTCCTTTGTCCTTTGTTTTTTGAAATTACTAGGCATTTAATATATAGAACATAATTTTTAGTGCTTCTATAATTATTGACAAAATTGTTTTTAAAACTTGAAGGGGACCTTGACGGGGCCAGCTGGTTGAAACTTTTTTTTTTTTTTTCAAAGACAGTTGAGGCAATAGTGGCCCAGACAAGTTGAGAGAATTGCTTGAGGACCCACAACTAGCAGCTCAAGTCTTTGTGCTGTGGATTTTGCTGGCAGACATCCCAGAAGTAGAATAAACTAAAAAAACTGCAGTTTTAATCTCTTAAACACTCCCTATAAAAGTTTAATTTGACATTTAGGTGAGTTCTCCCATCTCAATGCCCATTGTTTTGGCTTCTAGAAACTAGACCAGTGATTCTAGCGAGCGGGGGACCCTGGAGTAGATATCCAACTTTATATTCCTGGTATATTCAAATGTGAAGAAATTGCCAAAACTGAGTAATAAAAATAATATAGACAGTTCTCAACATTGGCATGTAACACATGGATGCTTTAACAGCAGCTCCAAAAGGACAATGTGGGAGCAGTCTAATTTTGAAATAATGATAAACATGTACTGGTAAATAGCAGGATTTTGTAAATGCTCAGCCTGGAATGTGTGGCCTCTCCTCCTCCCCTCACCTTGATTCTTACACTTTCCCCCTACTCCTGTAGACTTGAGGATTATACCACATTGCAGCAAAAATTGCAGCCTCACCACAAAGGAGGTGGCTGGAGTGTGGGGTTGAAGTAGAGGTCAAATGAGGTGAGGTGAGTTGTATTTATTGGGATCTGGAATTGGAGATGGAGGTAGAAATCTGAGTGGTTTAAAAAGACCCCTTTTGGTATTTACTTTACTAGATAGGTGGTTCTAAACTTCTAAATAATATACCAGCCCTTCCCATCCTTATTTTGAAAGGAAATAAAGAATACAACACGATTTGACCATAATGGAGACCCATCATCCAAAAAATATCCCAAATCTCACCTCTTCACACCTGTCTAGACTGCTCCCATGCAGGGACATTTCTGCCTTTTGATGTGATTGATCTTCTTTGTATGATTCTTCCTCCACTCTCTCTAAAAATCCCAATGGGAGGGATACACACAATGTAGTGATTTTTACTGTTTGGCTTAAAATATTCCCCCAACTCAGAGAACATTTAATGCTTTTTTTGTTGTTCATTTTTTTGTAGAAGATGCTAACAGTATTGACATCATTATTACAAAAGAATATTTGAAGGGCTTTGGGGTTATTGAATCGAAACAAGCTGATATCTACAAATCTAGTTTAGAATGGAGGTCATTCAGGATTTAATCCCAGGATCATTTAATTTGTGTAACTGTCCTCCATCTGCTTCTTCAGTAAGAGCAAGAAAGCAAAATAAATAAATAAATAAATAAATAAATAAATAAATAAATTCACAGTTCGTTGTGGAGAGGTGGGCGGGACTGAAACAAGGTCAGCTCAAGGTTTATTCCCTACTCTTTGGATCTCTTAGTTTATAGTAACATTTTAGTTTTTGGAAGCTGTGTCTGTCCCTTAGGCATGACAATATCAGTTCTCTAAATAGGATCAAGTATATATTTTTTCAGAGTAGATATTCACATTCTTTGACACAGCTGCACAGTCAGTTTGGAGTTCTAAATAAGAGACTTTTTCTTTCAGCAAGCAGGAACAAGAAACCTTGGAGAGGGTCAAGCTGTAGTTATTCATTACGATGCGGTATGTTGATCACATGGTGTACTAATGAGGCACAGGGCATTTCTACCCTCAATTGTATTCTTCTAATTTTATTTACTTTTTTTTTTAGATAATTTTTTTTTGTTTATTACATAATTGTTGAATGTCCACTGTGCACTGGAATCACAGAAGTTGGAGGCATTAAAGCAATAGGAGGTGAATGATAGAATGAACATTGGATGGTTAAGAACCTTTTTTGGTCTGGACTCTCACCAGTGGCAAACTTGTCGTTGAGTAGGCATTATCCACTTAACCTCAGTGGACTTTGGAAAGGATTAAAAGAAATAACCACATGAAAACATTCGGAAAACAGTTTTTACACAAACATAGGCCGTAATATTATTAGAGATGAGTTTGAGATAACCAGCAATGGGCGTGTTGGTTATATTCCAAATTCTAGCAATTGGATTAGTCATTCTCTAATATGTAACCCATAATTTGAATTTGCAAAGTGCTTGGAGCTGTTTGTATTTTTTGTTTTTGAGTGTCTATTCCTTGCATCACTGTGAATGAAACAAAAATGTGTTTAAATACTTAAAAAAAATCTTACCTTATCTAGTCTCCTCTTTTTTGTTTTCAATATGTAAATCACATGCCTTGTTGCTCGATCTTACCAAATTCCTTCTTTTATAATTTAGTAAAATCCACTATTTTTATTTCTACCTTTCTCTTTCCACAAAGACTTTCAGTTGTTATGGTTTTTAGTGTTTAGTAAAGTTACTACCTTATACTTTGTGAGATTAACAATAGGATTATATTTCCCACTAGTTACTTATCCTATTGTAAAAGAAACATGATTAAATTGGTTAATTAAAATGTGAATTTTCCTTCTGAATTGTCTTGCACCGGATTTTTGAAAATGTTGCTAATGCTTTCCTTGCTTCCTCTCATCAAGTGTGGCAATAATACACTAAACCAGGCTATAGATTAAAGAGAGCTGCAAGGAGTAAACTGAGTAAAAAATACTAGAACTAATAGTAACACTGGATTGAAAAATAAATTTACATTTTTTTATAAAAACTGTTTTTTACCACCTGGAGCTGATGGGGCAATGTGCCTGTAGTATTCATTGGTGGAGCTAAGGGAAGACTTAGCTGAAAGCATTTTAAAAGAAGATTGATACTTAGAAGCAGGAAATAGATCTTTCAAGCCTAGTCTAGTGATCACAAAATCAGCTTTTAATTTAATTGTATTTGATTTTTTTCTAGTATTGAAATAATGTAATCAGATTAGTAAAAGTACCTGGGAAAAGATGAGACAAATGTCATAGTTTATCACCTTCATATAATTACTATATATCTGTTTTCATATGTATATCTACATTTTTAAAATTGTTATAATCTGGATACACTTTTATAGCCTGACTAGAGGCCTGGTGCACAAAAATTCATGCACTTTGTGGGGTGGGTCCCTCAGCTGGCTGGCATCCTCTGGCAGTCCAGGAGCCCTCAGGGGATGTCTGACTGATGGGTTAGGCCCATTCCCCTTAGTGCTCCTGCGGAGGTGGGAGAGGTTCCCACCTCCTGCTTGCTCCAGCTCCGTGGCTGGCCACCATCTTGGTTGGGTTAATTTGCATACTTGCTCCTGATTGGCTGGTGGGTGTGGCCTGGCATAGCAGAGTGATGGTTAATTTGCATGTTTCTCTTTTATTAGTGTAGATTATTCATGAAAATATTTTTATACTCAAAGTTTACAGGGGGCCCAATTAGAGAAAAAGATACCTACCTTAGATGTTTGTTGTGAAATTAAGTAAGATAATGTAAATAAACCCTATCATAGTACTAGCATTAGTAAATGTTTTATAAAGCATAGTTGCTCTCGTCCGGTGTGGCTCAGTGGATTGAACATCGTCCCGTGCACCAAGAGGTTGCTGGTTTGATTCATGGTTAGGGCATATGCCCGGGTTGTGGGCTCTATCCCCGGTAGGGGTCATGGAAGGGGCAGCTGATCTATGTTTCTCTATCATTGATGTTTCTATCTTCTCTCCCTCTCCCCCTCTCTCTAAAAAAGCAATAAAAACACATTAAAAAAAAGAATAGGGGTAGGAGGAGGTAAAGAGGGCATACGGGGGACAGATGATGATGGAAGGAGACTTGACTTGGGGTGATAAACACAAAATACAATATATAGATGATGTATTATAGAATTGTATACCTGAAACCTATACAATTTCATTAACCAGTGTCACCCCAATCAATTCAATTAAAAAATAAGAAAAAAAGAATAGTTGCTGCTATCATTTTATTATCATTACTAGATGCCCAGTGCACAAATTCGTGCACGGATGGGGTCTGGCTGGCCAATCGACAGATAGGGGCCAGGCCTGTCGGGAGGAGGAGATGGTGGGAGGTTAACTGGCAGGCCTGCCCCAATCATGACATGATCAGGGCAAGGCCCACGATTGGTGTGGGGGGAGGGCAGATAGGGGGTGGAGCTGGCTGGGGGGAGGGGCTCTGAGTTGATTGGGGTGGTGGAGGTTGATCAGGGGTGGAGCTGGCTGTGGAGAGAGATTGTAGGCAGTGAGCTGGCCAGCCCCACCCCCAAATGGGTGAGGGGGCCAATTGGGGGCCAGCAGCCTTTGGGGAGGGACCATGGGTGGTTGGCCAGCTAGCCTGCCCTTGATCAGAGTCAGGGGCTGATTGGGGGTGAAGCTGGCTGGGGAGAGAGGCTGTGGACTGGTTGAGGTGGTGGGGGCCCATCAGGGATGGGGCTGCAGAAGGTTGGCTGCTGGCGATCGGGCCAGTTCGCTGGCGCAGTGGGCATCATAGCAAACAGTTGTTCCAGTTGTTACGGTGTTCTGGTTGCTGGCTTTTTATATATATAGACTAGAGGCCCATTGCATGAAATTCTTGCATTGGGGGGGTGTCCCTCAGCCCAGCCTGCACCCTCTCCAATCTGGGACCCCACCGGGATCGGGCCTAAACGGGCAGTCGGACATTCCTCTCACAATCCAGGACTGCTGGCTCTCAACTGCCTGCCTGCCTGCTGATTGCTCCTAACCGCTTCTGCCTGCCAGCCTGATCACCCCCTAACCACTCCCCTGCCAGCCTGATCGATGCCTAACTGCTGCCCTGCTGGCCTGATTGCCCATTAACTGCCCTCCCATGCTGGCCTGGGTACCCCCACAACTGTCCTCCCCTGCAGGCCTAATCCCCCCAAACTGCCCTCCCCTGCAGGCCTGGTCCCCCTCAACTGCCCTCCCCTGCAGGCCTGGTCTCCTTCAACTGCCCTCCTCTGCTGGCCTGGTCACCCCTAACTGCCCTCCCCTGCAGGCCTGATCACCCCCAACTGCCCTCCCCTGCTGGCCTGTTCTCCCCCAACTGCCCCCCTCTGCTGGCCTGGTCACCCCTAACTGCCCTCCCCTGCTGGCCTGATTGCCCACAACTGCCCTCCCCTGCAGTCCATCTTGTGGTGGCCATCTTGTGTCCACATGAGGGCGGCCATCTTGTGTGTTGGAGTGAGGGTCAATTTACATATTACTCTTTTATTAGATAGGATTTTTGTCTGCTTTGTATCTCTGAGTTCCTGGGTCAGTCCTAAATAAAGTCACTAGTAGATCAGAGCACTGTTGTTTGCCTCGCCAGCCCATTAGTCTGAAATTTGTTTTGCTGCTTCAAACTTACATGCATATGCTTTTAGGATCACAGCTTTTCCTGTCCCCTCCTATCTTATTTGTTCAGACTTGGCTTCTGTCTTGGTTTCCTGATATATATCCCCCCCATCTTGATACAAATCCACTTGCTTAAGTGAAATTATTGAAAGTCCATTTTCTGTGGAGGAGGAAACTTATCCCCTTATTTTTCCAACTGGGATCTCCTTCAACTCATGTGGGCCACTCAGAACTGGAAGTTGCTCAGCTGGTGTGGTTCAGTGGTTGAGCATTGACCTGTGAACTAGGAGGTCATGGTTCAGTTTTTGGTCAGGGCACATGCCTGGGTTGTGGGCTCCATCCCCAGTGCAGGGTGTGTAGGAGGCAGCTAATCAACGATTCTCCCTTATCATTGATGTTTCTATTTCTCTCTTCCTTCCTCTATGAAATCAATAAAAAAAAAAAATGAAAAGAACTGGAAGCTGCCATCAGATTGAATCCACTTGTACACATATGTTGGCACTGACCAAATATGGGTCACTCTGGACCTCCCTTCACTTCCACATCATCCAATACGTTTTGAGAAAGATTTTACCTGCGATCAAGACACTGTGATTTTCTTATGGGATTAACATGAAATACGTGTGCGTACGGGTGCACAGACACACAAAAAGGAGTAGATGAATCTGGACAGTATGGTATAAAATAAATTAATGTAAATAGACCAGTAAGGGTGGCTCAGTGGTTGAGTGTTGACCTATGAACCAGGAGGTCATGATTCAATTTCCAGACAGAGCACATGCCTGGATTGCGGGCTTGATCCCCAGTAGGAGGCAGCCCATCAATGACTCTCTCATCATTGATGTTCCTATCTCTCCCTCTCCCTTTCTCTCTGAAATCAATTTAAAAAAAAATATATATATATATATATATATATTAAAAGTATTGACTTTAGAGTCACATAGATTTGAGTTCAAAATTTTAGGACAGTCCCTTAAACTTTAAGGACCTTAGTTTTCTTATCTGTAAATGGAGTTAATACCTATCTTGTAGGATTAAGATTATATGAATGTTGTAAATGCCTTGCAGTTAGAAGTGTTTGAGAAATGTTAGGTTCTTTTTTCTTTTTTAGTTTCCCCTCTCTCTTCCTCCCCTTCTTCCTATTACCCCTTTTTCCCCCTCTCCGTTTATCTCTATCTTTTTAAAATTTGTATTTTCCCTCTTCTAGGTAAGACTTGCAGTGACTAACCATACTTTTTTCCTTAATTACCTCAAAGTAGGGATCATTTCTTTGGTGAGTTTTTTTTTTTTTTTTAATAAAATTTCACCTTCATCTTGGCTTTGTCTATCTACGAGGTGAAGATTAAGAGTACTAATCTCATAGGATTGTCATGAGAATTAATTGGTATATTTATAAAGCACTCAGCATAATGCTTGACATATTACAGTCCTCAATAAATGTTGGTTGTAGTCATTAACTTGCAAACATTTATTCATTTTTAAACAAGGATTCTCTCAAGTCCTCACTTGAGGCCCCTTTTTACAATTTATTATCTATGTCTCTAATGATGAAGAAGAGGGAAGATGGGGGATGGGAGAAGTAGGAAGAGATTGATAAAAGGGTATAAACTTTCAGGTAGAAGAGGAACATAGTTTGAGGATCTAATGAATAATATAGTGACTATAGTTGATAACACAGTATTGTGTAATTGAAATTTGCTGAGAGTAGGAATTAAATGTTCTCATTAAAGAAAAATATGTGAGGGGAAGGATGTGTTAATTAGGTCTTCCTTGTTTATACAATAGTACTGCTGAAATCTTTGACTAGTTGACTAGTTTTACTTGCATTGAAAAACAAGTTTCTGAGTGATATGACATCAATAAAGTCTGAAATTGAAATTATTCTGAAAACAAATTACTTTTTTAAAACCTGTTTTGAAAACAAACTTGACTGAACTGGTAAAATAAATACTTTTTGTGTCCTTCACAAATTGGTTTACAGTGAGATGAAACACCATGAAGACAGATGAACTTAGAAAATATGTGGTAGAAAATTAAGTGGACTGTTGAAGATGCCTAACACAGTACTACTTGCTGTCTATTACAAGCAGAAGAATGCTCCCAATATTAGCTATTAAATGAATAAACACAGTTGTAGAAATAAAATAATGTAACAGTATGAATATCCTTCAAAAGTAATCATCAGTTCCCCTCTCCTCATATCTAAAAAACAGACGCTTATATATCTGAGTTGTTTTCTGTATATTTTGATGAGAACCAGATACTTTTTTCAAGTATCTGTTTACTCGAAAAACGAATACAATAACAGGAACAAGTGTTTCAAAACCAGTCATCTTTGTGCCTTTTTTTGACTATCACATATGTTTATTTGCACACTGCATACCTTTTCTTTTATGATTGAATATTTAGAAAATGAACTTTGGTGGTGAAAGTAGTGCTTTTGGACTCTGAGTGCAGCTCTCTTCTGTTTCACTGAGTCACTTTGGGGTGGCTGTGGTATAAAAGTAAGCCTGTGGAAAATAACGTGACACCTCTATGACTCAAGTCCTTCTACATGGAAAGTGGATTACACTTCTGCTGAGTACTTTATAGCCTCTTTGTAAAGGGCTATAAAAGTGTAAAAAGAAAGCAGAAGTTACTTAAATAGGTAACTTTTAGATATTTTGGTCTCTTAAATGGAGTTAAAATAAAAAATGAATTTGTGAGGATAATAAGCAGTTCTTATCCCTGACCATTGCAATTCATCTTGCCTCAGATCAATTTAATATATTTCAATTTAATTCAATTCCATTTACTAGTTATTGAGGCCCACTAAAATCAAGTGCACTCCAAACACTTTGCTCGGCACTGGGAAATGCAGGATGAATAGATATGACTCTTGCCCTTGAGGAACTCAGTCCATTTGTGAGAGTCGTTCAGTGTCCTTGCAGGACCTGATAACTATCCCATAAAATAGGCCATAAATGTAATATGAACACATATGTACATGTTATTGGAATAGTCTACCTCTATAGCCGTTGTAATCATATTAGCCCACTTTTAAAGACAAAATAATGACTCCTTATTTTCCAAAATAGTAATGTAAACTGTTCTTAATAATTTGTCTTATGACACCTCATCTTTCCAATCTCCTCATCTATAACATAGCCCTATTGGTTTATTTGCTTTTATTCTTTTCCTTTGTACTCATCCTGATTTTCATGCTCATTCCATGAAAAAACAATCCCTGTCCATAAATTTCATTCTCTTTTCATCAGATGTTATTTGCAAAGATTTATTGACAATTGTTCATCCACTCATATAAGGACATGAGTACACACACATACATACATATGAGAGCACAATTAAAGATATAGCCTTTTCCCACATCATTAATAACTAATTCCTTCAGAATGGCCAGCTTGGATCTGAGTGAGTCAGGAAGCTTCCATGGAAAGTTCTCTAAAATATTCCATTTCTAAGAGTAGTTTGAATAAAATTTAAAATCCTTTTGTTAACTGCATATCTATTTCTTATATCTACTTCATCAATCCCAATGTCCTATGGGTAAGACGCTGTGTTTTTTCTTAGGAGACTAATGATCTGTTTTATCTTTCAATTCCCAAAGACCCTAGGCACTTTGAACATGTGATATTGGTAGAGTTATGAGCTTCCAGATATCCTTGACAGCTTCGCTTGTGATTATCCAAACTTTTGATAGATGTACCTTTCAAAGTAACCAACTTCGGTTATAAGGAAATGGAGGAAATGATTTCCTAAGAGGAAAATGGGCTTGGACATCAAGAGAGTTGTTTGAACCTGACTTCTAGTTTTTAACCTTGGGTGAATTGTTTAAGCTGGCTAAGCCCAATTTACTCATCTCTAAAAAAGTATTGTACCGGGCCTGCATGGCTTAGGGGTTGAGGGTCAGCCTACGAACCAGGAGGTCATGGTTTGATTCCCAGTCAGGGCACATGCCTGGGTTGCGGGCTCGATCCCCAGTGTGGGGGGTGCAGGAGGCAGCCGATCCATGATTCTCTGTCATCGTGGATGTTTCTCTCACTCTCTCCCTCTCCTTTCCTCTCTGAGATCAATAAAATCTATTGTAATATGTAATTCATAGATTATTCTCTCCTAACAGCGCCTTTCCTGATTAATCCTATCATGTGCACATGTGTAAGTATAATTTAGAGTATATGGCAATGCTTTGTAAATAGTTGTCTTTAGTGTCTTGGGTTTATGTTGTTGTTTCTCTTCCTCCTCAATTAATTTTTAATTATTTAAGAGCACAGGTAGACTTTCATTTCTTCTTTGTCCTTCTCTGTGAAGTGATCAATACATCAGTAAGCATGTCAGATCTGGTTCTCCACACCAGAGGGGAAAATATGGTATACTCCTGATTATTCTTATGGAGACTTTAGTCAGCCTGTCAAAAAATATTTGATTACTATTGATGTTGCAGGAAGGGTGTTCTGGATCTGAAGGATATAGTGTGAGCAAGATAAGAGTTTTCACTTTCAAAGAGCTAACATTGGGTAAGGATAGAGAGCATAAGCATAAAATAATAATTTCAGGTGTTAAGTACTATGGAGAAGATGTAACAATATGCTTGAGAGTAATTGGTTCTGGCTGGGAGGAGACATTTCAGTTGAGACCTGGATATTGAGAAGTGAACCATGAGAAGATCTCAGAGGAGGGCATTCTAAACAAAAACAAGTCCAAAAGTCGTGAAAATAAGCTAGCCTGTTAGTGGAATGGTATGAAGAGCAGTACAGCCAAATGTAGCAAATGAAAAGGAGGATGGAGGTAAAAACAAAGGTAGGCAGGAGCCAGATCATTTAGGGCCTTTTAGCCTGGAATGGAAATTTTGGACTTTCATTTCAGTGGGAAGGCTTTTAGGGAGCTTTAAGTGGGGATATGACACGATCTGATTTACATCATAGAATGATACTGGTTGCTTGCTATATAGAAGATGGACTGTGTTATAAGAGTTCAAAACTGAAGTGGGAGGCCAGTGAGAATTCTATTATTGTGTTCCAGAAAAGAGATGGAGGAGGCTTGGACTGAACAATAGTGGTACAGATGGTGAACAGAAGGCTTTGGAGACAGAGCTGTTAGGACTTGCTGATAAAGCACGTGATGACAAGAGAAGAATCAAGTAGATACTTAGTTTTGAGTGAAGAACTTGCTTTTTTTGGGAAAGGGGATCTATAGTTCTACTTTGACTGTGTTGTGATTGCTAGGCTTTTTAGGCATCCTACTAAAGATATCAAGTTGGCTATTGTATATATGAGTTTGGATCACAGGGAATATATCTGGGCTGAAGATAAACTTTTGAGAGGCAACAACACTTATGTGGTTGAAGAATGGGACTGTATGAGGTCACTCATAAAGGGAAAACATTTAAAGAAGACTTGTGGGGAGAAAGCCCCAGGACACTAAAATTTAGAGGCCATTAAAAGGAAAAAAATTCACCCAATGAGACTGGACAAGAGTATCTAGTGAAGTCAGAAAAAAATCAGGAGGATTATGTTGTCTTAGAAGCTGGTCAACTGTTTTAAATATTGCTGGGAAGTCAAGTGAGATGTGAACAAATTGACCATTTGCTTTGGTGAGAGTGTATTGGTGACACAGATTTGAGCTGTTTCAGTGGAGTGGTCATTTGGTGTGGATTAAGGAAAGACTGGTGAGATAGGAAAGCAGAGACAGTGAAATCAATAACGCTTTTAGAAGATTTTGCTGTGAAGAGGAGCAGATAAATGAGATGAAGAAGAACAAGGTTAGGGGAGATTGTTTTAATGGATGATAATGAGCAATACTTATGCCTGACTGGAATGATCCAGGACAGGGAGAAATTGATGGTGGTAAAGAGGAGATAGTTGTAGGACTTAACCTTGAGAAGGAGACTAGGGTTAAGTGAAGAGAGAAAGTAGAGAGAAGTAGCCTTAGGTATAAGCAAGGAGACTTCTGTTTTAACAAGATGCAGAGAATTTTTGGGTGTAGATGCCTGTGGTTTGGAACTGGGAGTATGAAAAATGAAGTAGTTCTCCTCTGACTACATTTAAAAAACACACACCAAAAATAAGAATGTTTCTTGAGGTCAAACTGTGAGATAATGGTGTTGGGTGTATCACCGAAGGGATTTGAAGTTGCCGAAAATGATCATAGGAGTTGTGGTGAAGTGGATACTGTAAGTGAGATCATTGTATGAGGCAGTGTGAGAAGGACAGCAATAAAGGACATTGAAGGTGGTGAGGTATGATGACATATGCTTCAAATAAGATGGAATCTTTGGAAGAAGAATGAGGAGAGACAAGTTGGAAACTGCACTAAGGGACAAGAAGGAAACTTACCTCCAGGCAATGACTTACATGTGATGTGAAAGAAAAAAAAATAGGCTTACTCAAGACTATTTCAGTAAAAGCCATGTCCTCAGGGGATGAGCTGGTCACATTTAGGTTGAGGGAATAGGTGAATTTCTAATCAGAATAAATGAACTACCAACACTCATTCTATAGCGGAAGCAAAAGTTCTAAACTCTAAGCCATATAGTAACTCACACGATCCTCTCACAATAATCCGATAATATAGAAACAGTCATGTGCTGCATAATGACATTTCAGTCAACGACGGACCACATATATGACCATGGTCCCATATATTATGATGGAGCTGAAGAATTCCTGTTGCCTAGTGACATCGTCAGGTTGTAGCACAGTGCATTTACTCACATATTTTTGGTGATGCTAGCGATGCTGATGGAGGTTATAAACAAACCTACTCTGCTGCCAATAATACAAAAGTATTGCACATACATGTCCAGCATATGATACTTGACAATGACAATAAATGACTGTGTACTGGTTGATGTATTTACTATACTTTGAATTGTTACTTTACAGTGTATTCTTTCTACTTACTGAAAAAAAAGTTTGCTATGAAACAGTATGCTGTGTTATGCTGGTAGCAGCCTCATACATCTCATGTTTACTGCATCTCTTCATTGCATACTTTTCTCTTGTGCTTGATTTAATCTCATCTTGTTTGGTACAGTAACATGCTGTACAGGCTTGTAACCTAGGAGCAATAGGTTCTGCCATATAGCCTATGTGTGTAGTACATTAGACCACCGAGGTTTGTGAAAGTCGCCCTAATGACACATTCGTCAGACTGTATCTCTGTTGTTAAGCAGCATGACTGTACTATTATTAGTCCCACTTTATGAATGAGGAAGTTGAGAAGTTAAGCAATTTTCTTGGGCTCACACCTACATCTGTAAGTGAAAGGGCTGGATTTGGATTCTGGCAAATGTGGTTCCAGCCGCTGTTCCAGGTTGAACCACTTGTCTGTCCTGCTGCTTTTGGACCACAATTTCTAACTGACAGCAGAGAGTGTTTAGGAAGGAAGTGAGAAATAGATGATGGGGCCAAATGTGAGGCTATCTAGAGAGTAGTATTGAATGAATATATTTTTTTGAGTGAATATTTTTATTTTAAAGATGATCTGGGAAGTTTGGACTTCTGATGGTGACTTTGGTGAACAGGAGTTTGATGAGCTTTTTCTACATTTTAGACCAAAGAGCAACTTGAAGATCTTAGATGGTTGGTTTTGCTGGGGGCTGGAGATGTCCTGCTAACTGGGAGAAAGTGGGGAGTGAAACTTTTGAGGTGGCTGGTGACATTACTGAGAGCGGATAGAAGGGTGATTGATCTAAATTCAGGTAGCAGTGCCCTGTCATGTTATCATCTTTATAGAAAACTCATTTGACAGTTCTGAGTGAACATTCTATTGTCCAGTTTATCTTTCTGTTCTTGAAACTCAAGCATGTTGTAGTTCTCATCATCTGATATCATTAAGGAAATTGCTTTTAGTTGCAAGATTTGAAACAATATTAATGACACTAAAAAGAATATAGAAGTTGATTTGATGTAAGAGTCAAAATTTTCATATTTTTGTCACAACTTGTGACAGTTCAGTTGCCAATGCAAAGAAAAAAATTTTAGTAGTGTATTTTTTTCTGATTATAAAAGTGTTATCTGTTCATTTAAAAAATTTATAAGAATTTCACACCAGATAAGTAGAAACATTGTATTTCTGCCTAATATATATTAACATAATCTCATGTATGTAATATAATAAAAAATTGAATCCTATTGCATATACAGATTTCCGTTATGTTTTTCCCCCACTTTACATTTTTTATTTCGTAAGTGTTTAAGGTGTCCTCTCAGATATGATTCCTAAAGATTGTGTAACTGGTTGAGTGGGCTGAATTTGGTAGCTTAACATCTAGCTAAGCTTTATCAAAATTTGTCTAGTTTTTCTTTCCAAACTCTTGGGTAGGTCTCATTACTTTCAGGTTATTTTCAGCTGTAAGAATGACTTCATTTTTAGGAATTAAAGTACTGCCCAATTTAAATCTAAAACATTCAATTCCTTATTCTTCTCTTTCCATCCAGCTCAGTCCTGACCTCTTTTATTTCTCCTAGGCTCACTCTGCCTCTTCTGAGTCTTCCAGAGGGAGTGGGGAGACATTTGAGAAGCAGAGCAAAATTTCTTTTTACTTCGTGTTCTTCGTGTACTTGGTGCTCTTTTGCAGTTTTCTCTTGGCTTTTACTAGCTGGCTGTTGGGTCCTTTGAAGAGCCTCCTGAGGCTTGCTACATCTGCAAGAGTGGCACTCTGCTGACCTCTTGGGAATGCTCTAGCTCCTTACTCTCCTCACAAGTTCTGTAGCCTCTTACAATGAATGTCCATTTACCCTGGTGGTAGTTAACTTTCCTTGCCCAGATTCCTATGAAATGGCTTATTGTCTCTTACCTTTGTCCACTTGGACAAGGAGAAACATCACATATATGTGACTTGTGAAACATCAAAAGTGCAGCTTGCTTGCTTAGTTAATTGCCCTGTAACTTTTTTTTTTTTACTTCCTATCTTCAGACTTTTCCAAAGGTATGTGTGTGTGTGTGTGTGTGTGTGTGTACATATACATATATATATATATATATATGATATATGACTCCAGAAAGCACATCATATTTTCCCAGGGAGTCTCACCCCTCCTGGGTGGACACTCTGAGCTGGGCCTGTCCTCTGTGAAATGGTCATTTTGAGATGGGACACTGTGTTCTATGGAAATGAAATGCCACAACCCCCTTCTTAAAGCTCTTCAATATTTAAAGTAAATAGCCCTAGCCAGTTTGGCTCAGTGAATAGTGTTGGCCTGAGCTGCGAACTGAAGGTCCCTTGGTTGCAGGCTCCTCCCTGGCCCAGGGCCTGGTCAGGGCGTGTGCAGGAGGCAACCAATTGATGTGTTTCTCTCACATTGATATTTCTCTCTGTCTTTCCCTCTCTCTTCACTGCTTTAAAAATCAATGGAAAAATATCCTTAGGTGGGGATTTAAAAAGAACAACAACAACAAAAAAGAAAACAGACCACGCCCTCACTTGGCTTGATAGAGAGACATCTTACTTCCCTATACTTTGTAGAGAATAAGATAAAGAGAAAAAAGGTATGCATTATACCTATTAATTATCTTCAAAGTATCCCCTACTGAATTTTTAGCCTTATCTGTTACAGACTGAAGATGAGAGATAAGGATTGATAGTTGAAGAGCCAGTTTGGCCAATTCTTGGTAAATGTGAGGATGTGTCTAGAAACTTCTCTTGAGGCTTGTAGTTAAATTAAAAGGCAACAAGGAAAGTCCTGTTCCTTAATCTTGCTATAACTGCTAGTATTTTATTATATGAATTGTTAGTTAAATGATTTCATAGCAAACATTGCTGCTGGTCAACATGGCCCTTTCACAGAGGTGCTCCCATCAATCCCCAAAGCAGTGGCAAAAAAGAGGAACTCTCAGAATAGAGCCAGTGCCATATCATACTAGGCCATTTCATTCTTTTCCACGTCATGCCATTCATTTCCTTTAATTTATTTTTTTCATCAGTTGATTTATTTAACAATTGCTACTCTATTTACTCTCATGGATCTAGTCCATGCACCAATTTCACATACCAGGTAAGTAATGTACTTTTTTCTCTAAATAGAGGAGAAATAATCACAGTTTGAGAAAATATTAAATAAAATAATAGATGTAGCTTCTAAGTATAGTTTCTGATACACAGTAGTTGCTTAATAAGTACAATGGGCAATTAAGCCAGTTGAACATATCCTGGGGGCTCCACTAATTGTGCCATGTTATTGCTAAATTCTTGGTGATTTGTGGGTACCCTAAGTACTTTATTAATAAACATAATTATGTTACATCATTATCATGACAGGCATTTAGCAACTTGCTCTTGTTGCAATACCAAATTGTCCTTTTACAGGCATACCTGGTGTATTGAGCTCTGCTTCATTGTGTTCTGGAGATACTGTTTTTTTCTTTTTACAAATTGTGGCAACCCTGTGTGGAGCAAATTGATTGAAATTGCTCACTTCATGTTTCTATGATATATTTTAGTAATTCTTGCAATATTTAAGACTTTTTTTTATTATACTTGTTATGATAATCTGTTATCAGTCTTTGTTGATATTACTATTGTAATTGTTTTTTTGGGGGGTGCAGGGGGTGCCATGAACCATGCAAGATGCCCATATATGATGGTGATCATTAATTATTAAATAAATGTTGAATGCTATTGCTCCACTGACCAGCTGTTTCTATCTTTTTCTCTCTCCTTGGATCTCCCTAATTCCTGAGACACAAGAATATAGGCCAGTTAATAACCCTACAATGGTCTCTAAGTGCTCAGGTAAAAGGAAGAGTCACATTTACATCAAAAGCTAGAAATGGTTAAGCTTAGTGTGTAAGGCATGTCAAAAGCTAAAAGAGGCTGAAAAATAGCCTATTTGTTGACAGCCAAGTTGCTGATGCAAAGGGAAAGTTCTTGAAAGCCATTAAAAGTGCTACTCTAGTGAACATTTTATACAAATGATAAGAAACAGCCTTCTTGCCGACGTGGAGAAAGTTTTAGTGGTCTGAATAGAAGATCAAAGCACACAAAACATTCCTGTAAGCTAAAGCCTAACCCAGGGCAAGACCCTAACTCTTTTCAATTTTATGAAGACTGAGAGAGGTGAGAAAGCTATAGAAGAAAAGTTTGAAGCCAGCAGAGGTTGTTGGTTCATGACCTCTAGGGAAAGAAGTAATTGCCATAACATAAAAATGTGAGCTGGAGCAGCAAGTGCTAATGTAGAAGTTATCCAGAAGAGCTAGCTAATATAATTAATGAAGGTGGCTGCACTAAACAACAGACTTTTAATGTAGATGAAACAGCCTCTATTGGAATAAGATGCCATCTCGGACTTTTATAGCTAGAAGAGAGAAATCAATTCCTTGTGCAAAGCTTCGGATGACAGGCTGATTCTCTTGTTAGGAGCTATTGTGGCTGGTGATTTTTAAGTTGAAGTCAATGCTCATTTACTCTGCCCAAAATCCAAGGGCCCTTAAAAAGTATGCTAAGTCTACCCTGCCTGTGCTTTATAACTGGACGAATAGAGCCTGAATGACAGTTACCCCTGTTATACTGAATATTTTAAGCCCGTCATTGATACTTACTGCTCAGAAAAGAAGATTCCTTTAAAAATATTTGTGGTAATTGACAATGCACCTGGTCATCCAAGGGCTCTGATGGAGATGCACACTTAATAGACTGTAGTGGAAACATACTTTTCATATGCATTGGGAAATAAAAAAGATGTGGAACTTGCTGTATTGTGATATTTGCTTTATTGGGGCAATCTGGAACTGAACCTGAAATGTCTGAGGTATTCCTGTATGTATTGGGTACATACAGAAATGCTACTATAGATGCTTGAGTATTCATCGCTCATTGAAGAACATTCTGTATTAAATGGCTTTGGTTCATCAATTCCATTGCTTCTGTAGATTTACAGTATTTTCCAAGCACTGATATCACAGTATGTGTTCAGGTGAGGTATCATAATAAGGTTTTAGGATCAACACGTAATGAACTCTTAGAGGACTCCAGGAAACCCTATATTGTTTTCATATAGCAGATGTGCACGTGAAGAAGCATTTGGATTGTTGGAGGAGACCGATCAACAAGATGTGCTGTTTCTTATCAATATGTTACTTTATGTGTGGATCATTCTTACTGAATTACTAAAGAGGCAGGCCTCAAAACATACTAATCATCTTTGTCCAGATAGAGACTAGACTAGACTAAACCAATGTTTTCTGGATACTGTTTCGTAGCTTATCCTTTGATCACTTCAATGACAGAATTAGAAGTTGCTCAGAAAAGGAGCCAGTTGGATTCACACCAGTATAATTGAGGTGATAAGAACCCTTGTTGTTCCATATTCATGAAGAGATGTGTTTTTGTTACTGTCTTTTGTGTCTACACCATTTTTCCCTTTTTTTTTTTTGCCACCTCCCTAGTTCAGGTTTTAAGTTATTCAATGCCTGAAGAATTGCAATAGTGTTTTAATTAATGATGTGGACCAGTGTGATATGACATTTGCAAAATCTTCCTCCAGGATGAGCAACTCTAGAGTCACTAAGGATTGGTTTTGTTGACTGTAGCCTTTACAGAACTCCATAGGTGACAGGTGAAGGAAGCAATACCTTTTCCTTGTCTACTACATTTGCAAAGTAATACAAAGAAGCCTCACAGCACTTTGCCTTTACAAGTTAAAAGTAACCAGCTGATTCTTTAAAAAAAATTATTTGTTTCATAATATAAACAGAGAAAAATTTATTAAAACCTGAAAAATTGCAATTGCCAGTGTTATTGGTATTTGAAAGTATAATAATGACTGAACAAAGTTGTACCCACTTGAGCATTTTATACCATCTTTACATGGTCTTAGTACTATTAGATGTCATGCTTAATTTTTTTTCCCACAACTCAATACTCTAATTTTTTTTTTTATCACTCTCTCCCATAACACTAGTGTTATGGGAGAGAGTGATAAAAAAAAAACCTTATGTTTAAAAAAAATTTTTTTTCTCTCTCTCTTTTAAAAAACTTACCCCTAGTTGTTGCCAAATCCAGTTGCTTCTTTCTTCTAAATGTCTCTTATATTGTATTTTTCTCCTGGCCCCGACCCTAATATTTCACACTGCCTTCACTCTAGTTTTGTTGTTTACTATTTAATGACTGACCTTTTGCTGTAGTCTCTTTACTAATAATAGTAATAACTCACATTTGTATGGCTCCTGGCAGATCAGAGAGTGAACCCTCATGTTTTCTTACGTGGGCCTCCTAATCAAATTGTTGTTATTCCAATTTTTAAGGTGACAAATTTAGACTCTGAAAGTATCAGAAAATGTTAAGAGCAGGGACTGGAACCAAATTTGCTGACTGCAGATCTCATGCTCTTTCTGTTATGCCCTCTGCCTCATTTTATGTCTCTCTCCAATCTCTCTGTTTCATTGCCATCAGATGATTTTCCCCTAAAGCATTGCTCTGAACTCATCTGTACTGATTTCTTTGTCTTCTTGCCGCTGCATATCTCTACCCTTTGAAGTGGGTCTACTTAACACTTGCAGATTTGTCTTGAACTCAGACTCTCAGACAGCTCCTATTCTTAAATACTAGGCTATCCTGAGCTCCAGTGACTCAGAGGTCAGTATTGTCTTGTTTTTTATTTTTTAATTTTTAATTTTTTTTCATTTATAATTCTCAGTAGAGACACAACATTTTTTATTTATTTTATTTTATTTTTTTTTGCTAAATGAATTAAAACTCCATTACTGGGCTTTTAATAGCTTAATTTTAGGAATTGAACTTTTGGCCCTGCCTTGTATTACTATTCCAATAATTTGTTCTCTGTCTTGTTGCTCCATGTGCCTTAGTTACTGCCTTTGTTTACTGCTTAGTTCATCATTAAACTTTCCTGTGAACTAGCATCTACAACAAAAACAACACTTGTATTCACAGACTGTTTAGCACAGACCCTTGTAAATAGTAAATAACATTCTTTGTTTTATTCATAATTGGGTTGCTGGAAACTAGAACAGTGATTAATTCAGAAGAGACTTTCAATAAATATTTGTTGATTGACTATTCATTTCTATTATCAAGGAAATCATTGTTATTAAGTTTCTCATACCTGCCAACATACTCTCCCTGATACCAATTATATCTGCTTAGACATCTGCCTCCTGCTTAAGCATTCCTGATGTTGTTTTCTGCCCTCTGGTAGGCCTACTTCTTGTCACCTGCCTGCATGCATGGGTTCCTTCCTATTGCATAATACCCCCTGATTGTCAAGACCCTATGAGTCTATTTTGGCTTTAGATCCTACATTTAGCCTGAGTAGAATTTTTTAAGAGCTGTTTAAAGCCTTTTAATTAGTTTTAAAAAAGGATTTTCTGACTATATTTGCAGTACATAGTTGTCAACCAGATATCAGCTAGATCTTTTGACAGTAAAGTACCAGAGACAGTGATGTAACAGCAGTTATTGGCCTCATAGTGATCATGGTTGGTCTGCTTTCTGTACAGCTGCACTTCTGTTATTGAATAAATTGTGGGGTGATGATGTCTAAATTTTTGAGTGAAACATATTAAGTATATACAATGATTTAAAGAACAAGGAAATATCAAGTCAATTTGTTATATATATCATGTTAGTGTTCTTTAAAGTTTCTTGTATGGTAGAGGTTTATTTATGTTAGAGTACATCTGAATCTTTGTGAAATAAAAGCATATACTACATTTATGCCCATTTTGTGGGTGTTGGTGCAGTACTTTTATTAGCTCCAGCAAAATAGGTTTAGTAATTAACTTCAACAAATAGGTTTATTTTTGTTGTATGACATTTTGTTGATCATTGTGTCAGACTGTCAAATATTACATTTGCCTTATGGGAAAATAATTTTGCTAAATATATTTATATATTTTTTTATTCTATGTTACACATATATAGTATTTTTAGCTTCTATTTCACAACCAGTTTTGTTTTTTTTAATATATTTTATTGATTCAGAGTGGAAGGGAGAAGGGGAGAGAGACAGAAACAACAATGATGAGAGAATCATTGATTGGCTGCCTCCTGCACGTCCCCTACTGGGGATTGAGCCTGCAACCAGGCACAGGCCCTTGACCGGAATCAAACCCAGACCCTTCAGGCTATAGGCCAAACCACTTTATCCACTGAGCCAAACCAGCTAGGGCCACAACCAGTTTTGAAATAATTCAAATTAGTGATTTCTTGTAGGACTTCAAAATTATTATTCATCAGAACTGCTTTTGTTTTCTTAGAACAAAGAAAGGAGGTGTGACAATGGGCATCTGTCTGTGCACACTTTCTTATTCTCCCTGAGGAACCTCTTTTAAGTGTTCTGTCTGTTTAGAGGGACTCAAGGTTTAGATGTTGATGTTTTGCTTAATTGGAATAGCATTAAATAGGTAGGATCAGGAAGGAAGAATCAACCAATTGTTTCCAAATGGGGGTAAGAAACTGAACATGCAATGTAAGCTACTAATATATTTGTTTATACTAGAAACTGATTTTTAGATACCACAGTGTCAATGAAATTTTACTTTATGGTATCTTTTCAGGTGCCATATTAATTTTTTTCAAGAAATTCAGATAGGTCAAGAAAGGACTATAATATATGAATGCTTTCAAATTTAAGTTTCAAAACCATTATGTAGGTTCTCCAAAATGACAGAAAGATAAATTCATATTTGTTTGTTTTACATGAGATATTATTTTTTTCTCATTTCTCAAATGTATTAGAGTTTTCAGCACCCTGGTAGAGATTCAGAATTGATTCATATTTTTTGTTTTATTGATCCTTGTATTAGTTTTCTACTGCTGCTATAACAAGTTGCCAAAATTTAAAACAACACAAATGGATTATCCCCCTGTTGTGTCGGTCAAAAGTCCAAAATGGGTTTCACGGAGCTGAAACCAAGGTACTGCAGAGGTTCCAGGGGAAAATCTCTTTCCTTGCCTTTTCTAGCTTCCTCTACTATAGTCCTTTCTTCCTTGGCTTTTGGTCCTTCCTCCATCTTCAAAGCCACCAGAGTGGCATCTTTAATCTCTCGGTTTTCATCTTCACAATGCCTTTTCTCTTATACAGACCTTTGTGATTAAATCATATATCTAATGTAGATACCTGATATCTGATAATGCAGGATGATTCTCCAACACAAGATTCTTAATTCACACTTGCAAATTCTCTTTTGCCATATCAGGTATCATTTTCACAAGTTTCAGGAAATAGGACATGGACATCTTGGGTTAGGAATAATTCTGTCTCTCATTATTCTGTTATCATTATGAAATATTCCTCTGTATCTTTGGTAATATTTCTTGCCATAAACTCAATTTTATTTGCTTATCAGGTTCATTGAGTTTATGTCTTTCAGCAGGTTTGGAAGTTTCTTGCTCATCATTTTTCAAAGTGCTTTTACCTCATTTTCTGCTCTTCTCTTGAGATTCCAATTACACGTATGTTGTATGGTGAGAGTTTCTCACATCTCCCTTATGCTTTTTCTCTTCTCATTATTTTTCCTTCTTGTACTTCAAATTGGATATTTTCCATTGATCTTTTTGATCCAAACATGTCTTCTTTGCCTAAACTATTGTTAAACCTATTCAACTAGTTCTTAATTCAGATATTGTATTTTTTAGTTCTAGAATAACCCATCTATTTTTCTAGATTCAAATTAAAATTCTCATTTTATCCATTTGTTCTTCTTTCATTTAATATATTATAATAGTTACTTTATAACTTTGCTAACTCCAATATCTTGATCATCTGTGGATTTGTTTCCATTATCTGCTGTTTTTTTTTTTTTTCTTTCTTAATGACAGGTTACATTTTCCTTCTTCTATTACATATGTCTTCACTTTACTGATTTTATGCCAGATATAATGTGTAAATGACCAATAGAGGAAGATTTTTGTGTTTTGTTTTGGTGTTTCTTTTTGGGGGGGTGAGGCATGGGTTAAAAGAAATTAGGAATAATTCTGAATAGTATAGTAGGGACATAAGGACACACCTCTTGTTGCTTGTGAAAGAACTGGGAAACAGATTTGATACAATGATTGGTAGAGTAGAGCCAAATTACAGGGTTTTCTCTAGAACTTGCTGAGAGATTAAGCTGTGTGATTTTTAAGAAAACATTTATTCTTAGAAAATTTATTGAAATAATTTTCACTCATATTTCCTTATTTATTTTTTATTTTAAATATTTATTTTTAATGTCAATATTTTACTTATAGCCCAAACAGAACTTTTCTTTTTTTAAAAAAATATTTTTAAATTACAGTTGACATTCAGTATTATTTTATATTAGTGTCAGGCATATAGCATTGTGGTTCAACAATAATTAAGTTGTGTGATCTTGAGCAATTTATTTAACTTATTGTTATTTAAGTTTCTTCTTTAAAATGAAGAGTTACCATGAGGATTAAGAGATTATGTTGGGCAGTATAGGGAGTGTTCAATATGTATTATCTATTTGAGGACTGACATAGTCCATTAGTGGTCTTTGTCAGGTGGGTATTTAGAATTTGGTGATGACAAACCTGAGTGGAGGAGGTTCAGGAGAGAATAAGGAATTAGACATAGGAAGAATAGGCCACTATTTTGACATAGCTATACCAGGTATTAGAAAATGTGTAGCCAGAGGGGGTCATGAGGTTAAATGATGGATTTAAAACATGATAATAATTATAATTATAGTAATCTTCACAGCAACTCTATAAAGTATGTACTACCGTATTTTTACCCCACTGTAAAAATGAGGAATCTGAGGCATACAGAGAGGAATGCAATTATTAAATGTTTGTACACTGAGAATGGTCTAGCAGGGAGGGAAGAATGCTGGAGCTGAGGGATAATGCCAGGGGTAGGGAGTAAAGTTTCAAGTGGGTGAGAGATGATGGAATGCAGTCACAAGTGGAGGTTCAGGGAATGTGGATTCATTTTAACACTATTGAAAACAAAGTATATGAGTAGAATTAAAGTGGGGGGTGGGGGGGAGTGTTATTCTGATGGTTTGTCCTTTTTCATTGAGGTAAGAAGCAAGGGGGTCAGCTCGGAGTGGGGTTAGAGATGTTAGAAAAGAAGCAGTGAAATCATCATTTTGGAGAGTAAAACAACTTGGGAGATGGATGAGCTTTTTGGTACTGCTAAGGGCTCATTTGAAGATTATGATCATAAATTTAAAATGGGGGTTACTGAGGCTCAATGTCTTTGAGAAGGAATAAAAGATGAATTAATATGGAAAACGTAAGAAAGGAATAAAAACAGTCTTTGCCCTGGAATATCTTAACGTCTACCTGCTATGTAAAGTGGTGCTCACCTGAAAAGGGTACATTAGTAAGCAAATGATAGATGCCAATTGAATCACCTAACCATAGGCTTTGTCCCTTCAAAGGAGAGAGTGAACACTTTGGGCAACATGGATGGCTTACATAAAACATCAGCTTTGATTAGGCAATAAAGTGTTTGAAGATGCCAAAAGGATAATCATTTAGCATCTCTTTGGTGATATACACTGAGTGGCCAGATTATTATGATCTCTGAACGCATAATAAATAATCTGGCCACTCAGTGTATATCCTATATAATAAAAGGCTAATATGCAAATTGTCCCCTCGACCAGGAGTTCGACCAGCAGGCAGGCCGGCCAACCGCCCATGTCCCCTCCCCCTGGCCAGGCTGGCCGGACCCCACAAATGCACGAATTCATGCACTGGGCCTCTAATATATATATACATACACACAGAGTGGCCAGATTATTATGCGTTCAGAGATCATAATAATCTGGCCACTGAGTGTATATGTTTATTGCATATGTCATTTGTGTAATTTTTTTTACACACTATGTTCTATAACTTCAAATTTCTGTTAGAATTTACAGAATTTGTGTGTTTTTTTAAGTATTCTGAGCTTTCTTGACTGGAACATGAAAAGTGGCCAGGAAAGAAATATATAAAAACATGCTTTACTTATGAGCTAAAGGGGAGATACTTTGTAAACAATATTAAATGCTAATTTGTCACAAAATTGATATAATGATGTGTTTGTAACTGTTCTGTTACTATTTTGTTCATTATTGAGTGAATTTATTATTTTTTCTTATTGCATATTTTTTTTTCTTATGGCCTAGTTAAGCGTGACCAACTCCGTGTTTTCAGTCATTTCAGTGAACAGGCAGCCTTCTGTTTCAAACAGAGAAACGTCTGTTAGTAAGAAACATGCAACAATAATGTGTGGCTTTTCTTAGTAGTTTGTTTTGGAACTTTATATACACTTTTATAAAGCAGCTGCAAGGAAAAGTGTGTGTAGGTTTTTGTTCCTTAAATGTTAATGTAAGGAATATTTATAGAACTATATGAAGCTTTTCAACAGTCCTTTATTTGACTGTTACTCTTTTAAGGTTTTTTTTTGCATTTCAGTTTTATTAGATGGCTGTAATTTTACGTAAGACCCTAGGTATTTTTATTATCTAAACAAATATATTTTTATATAGATATTCTCTAAAATGGTGCAGTTATTTTGATAAAGATACATTTTGGACAATGAATTCTGTATATTTTTAAATTAAATTTTACTTTTTAAAATAACATTTAATATTAAAGAATTTAAAAAGTAAATTCTCAACTATAATTTTATCACATAAATAGCTTTACATTAAATATTTTAATAGCATTCATTATATATTTTTTAACTCAAGAAAAAAAGCCTTATGAAAATTTAATTACATAGGCATAATTTGTTTAATAGTGTGCATTTGAAATTGTTGCAGAACTATTGACTATGTATTTTTATATTATCTGTATTATGAAACATGATGGTAGTATCACATTGCAAGGAATAGGAGACATTTATGCCAAGTTGTGTTATTCAAGAAAAAAGAGAATTTTTGGATTAATGGCTCAAAATGTTTATTGCATATTTCCCAACTGATATTGGATGTGCTTATTAGTTATTATAAAGAAAAACAACTTAGATTATTTTTAACACTACATATGATAGGGAAACTAATATCTAGAACATTTTATCCTTTCTTAATTTAAAAATGTTTCTTAATTTAAAAATGTCTAATCAAGACATTTTTTCTTGATCTTATTTGCTAGTAAGGTCAGAAGAATGAGGTGGTCGTTTACCATAGGTTAGTGGCTCTTAGATTTATTATGTGTAAAAGTCTCCTGGGTGTTTGATAAATTGGTAGGTAATCCAAATGCAGCCCTCTAGAAATTCAAATTTACAAATCAGCATGTTTACAGGCTCCTAGGTGATTAGGCTAGAGCTGGTCTACTGAGAAACTGGCCAGGTGACTATTCTTCAACATTAATTCTCACTAATATTAATTCAGTGTTAATTTCAACATTATGTCAATTTTTATTAAATTATCAACACTAGTCTTAAAAAATTATCAACTGCCTTTGCAGTTGAGCTGAACGTATTTCAAAAACATGAAAGTATTTTAGCTACTTTAATAGCTTTAAAAGTTAAAATAAGTTCTCATGTTTTGGATTGTAATAACATTGTACATTTGTAGATGTCTACAATTTAATAGACACTATTACATCTTTTTGCCACTTTATCTCCATAATAAGCCTGTGAAGTAAGTAAAACAGGTATTATTATCTTCATTTTATGCCTTGGGAAATAGGCTAATGAAAGTTAAAGTGACCTGCCCTATGTCACGTAGCTAATAAGTTGCAGAACTTGACTAGAATGTAAGTCTTCACTAGTGCTTTTCCTATGGCATCACATCATATAAGCTATCTAAAAATTAAGTTAAAAAAGTATGTGTGTGTGTATATATATATATTCACATACATCTACACCATAAGACACGAGTAAAATTTTCCAGTGAGAAAAGTTAGCATGCTTGATTAGATTTTAGTATATTTTTATTTTTAAAAATTTTATTGTTTAAGGGATTACAAATAGTAGTACATATGTCTCTTTTAGACTTTAGTATATTTTTTAGATAGTAAATATGCTTTATCTTACAAACTCTAGACTGTGAGTTATGCAAGGGCATGGATTATGTGTTATAAATCTGTGTTCTAATTGCCTAGCTAGCCTAATCTTTTGCACAGTATTCCCAGGTATTCCACAACTGTTTGATGCATGAACAAATAGATAAATTAACGACCTTTAGGCTTTTGTGTCAACGGGGAGTGTTTGCAGTTTTCTGATGTATATTCTTGTCTTAAAATGGAAAAGGCTCACTATTGGGCTCTTGATATTTAAATGGGGATGACACATTCCTGGATCCTGAATACACATGTAGTGCCAGTTCTCACAAGCAGATGCCAAATAGTGCTTTGCACAACAATGATAAGAAGGGTGTTGTTGTTTTTTTTCATGCATTGTAGAATATTTTATAGGTCTAGGTCCTATACACACTCCCTCCCCCCCGGTAATAAAATGTATGTTACCATGGTAGAACTAAATTCTCAGGAGAGATGAAGGAGGTTTCATTTGTCTTAGAAATATATCAGAACTCCTGCAGGGGTCCTCAAACTACGGCCCGTGGGCCACATGCGGGTGCCGCTGCCTGTCCTGCTTAGCAGCCGACTGGTCCCGGGCCCGCAGTGCGCATAGGAATTTGTTCATAGTTTTTTTTTTTTTTTACTATAGTCCGGCCCTCCAACGGTCTGAGGGACAGTGAACTGGCCCCCTGTTTAAAAAGTTTGAGGACCCCTGAAAGTATTTCTAAACCTAACAAACCTTTACACTGCCATTATAACTTCTTTCTTACCTTTCCAGAAAGACATTGACCCCCCTTCTGCTCTACTCAAATGGTTTTGGTAGTTCAGGAAGATTTCTCATATTGAAGGATATGTCTGGTAGAGCTCTTCTTGTGTTGTACAAAATAAAATGCCTGTAGTGTCTCTTCCTAAGTGTGTATAATCTCCTAAAAGGCAGTCACCTTTCTTTTTCTTGGACCAGATTATTTCTTATGCCAATTATTCAGAAGGTCCAAATAGGCAGTTTTGGTGGGCCGCCAGTTTTGATTTTGTTTTATTAATATATATGCTTTTCTGTTTATAGGAGCAGTAGGAAGGAGGAAAGAATCAAATATACTCAGTGTATTTCTCTGCATAGTTGCGATTTACAACTAGCTTGGCGAGGAAGTATACTGAATCAGTGCTTCTAAAAGACATTTTGGATAAACTGTGGTTTTCATGTATTTCTACAGTTCCTATTTTAAAATCTTACCTATAATTAGTTAGTGCATGCATTTGTTACTAATCCTGAAATCCCATTCCTAAAAGGTGTCTATCAAAATATCTTTCTTGGGGAGAAAAAAAGTGTTGAGAATGTAAGAAGAGGAAACACTTTAAACACGCCGCGAGAAGACATGCTTTTGATTGATATTCTGGGCACTGGTTTTGATTCAGTGTTTGGCACCTTGCCAGGTGTTCCTCCCATGCATTCTCAGGTTCTTTGAGTTGCCTCAGTAAGTATCTGTAGAATCATGGGAACTTGGCCTTTACTGTTGTTGATAACATTTTATAGTGAACACCCTTTAATCCTTGGCATACTGAACTTTTATCTAAAGCATTTTTTCTTTTCAGTATAAGAAATGCTTTTCAAAATTGGCATTTACAAATATAAGACAGTTGGGCAAATGATTTACTTTGAAAATTTTGCTTTTTAAGCACTCTACTTTCCCATCTATTACTGTTTTTTTTTCCCACCTAGAAAGAAGTTTATTTATTTATTTATTTATTTATTTATTTATTTATTTTCCTTAAATAAATCTTTATTGTTCAGATTATTACAGGTGTTCCACTTTTTTTTCCCCCCATAGCTCCCCTCCACCTGATTCCCCACCCCACCCCATGCCCTTACCCCCCGCCACTGTCTTCATCTTTAGGAGTAAGATTTTTGTCCAATCTCTTCCCGCACCCCTCACACTTGCTTCCCCTGAGAATCGTCAGTCTGCTCTCTTTCTATGACCCTGATTCTATTATATTCACCACTCCATTCTGTTCTTCAGATTTTTATTCACTTGATTTTTAGATTCACTTGTTGGTAGGTATGTATTTGATGTCATTTTGTTGTTCATAATTTTTATCTTTACCTTTTTCTTCTTCTTAAAGAATACACTTCAGCATTTCATGTAATCCTGGTTTGGTGGCGATGAACTACTTTAGCTTTTTCTTGTCTGTGAAGCTCTTTATCTGACCTTCAACTCTGAATGATAGCTTTGCTGGGTAGAGTAATCTTGGTTGTAGGTTCTTGCTGTTCATCACTTTGAATATTTCTTGCCACTCCCTTCTGGCCTGCATAGTTTCTGTTGAGAAATCAGCTGACAGTCCTATGGGTACTCCCTTGTAGGTAATTAACTGTTTTTCTCTTGCTGCTTTTAATATTCTCTCTTTGTCTTTTGCCCTTGGCATTTTAATTATGATGTGTCTTGGTGTGGTCCTCTTTGGATTCCTCTTGTATGGGGTTCTGTGCGCTTCCTGAACTTGTAAGTCTATTTCTTTCACCAGGTAGGGAAAGTTTTCTGTCACTATTTCTTCTAATAGGTTTTCAATATTTTGCTCTCTCCCTTCTTCTGGCACCCCAAAAATTCGGATGTTGGTTCGCTTAAAGTTGTCCCAGAGGCTCCTTACACTATCTTCATATTTTTTGATTCTTTTTTCTTTTTGTTTTTCTGGTTGGATGTTTTTTGTTTCCACATATTTCAGATCTTTGGTTTGATTCTTGGGGTACGTTGATCTACAGTTGAGTTTCTGTATATTTTTTATTTCAGACAGTGTATGCTTCATTTCTGACTGATCCTTTTCCATTTTTTTGGCATTCTCATTAAGCTCCTTGAAGGTCTCATCAAGTTTCTCAGCGGTTTTAAGAAGATTCTTGAGTAACCTTATAAATGTGTTTCTGAACTCTATGTCATCCAGTAGTTTGCTTTCCTCCGTTTCTTTCATTCGTGACATGTTTCTTTGTTTCTGCATTTTGGCTGCTTCCCTGTGTTGATGGAGTGGCTTTGTGTGGTAGGTGACCTATAGGGGGCAGTAGCTCAGCCTCCCCAATCACCTGATGTGGATGCTCTTGGTACACCGCTTTGTGGGCTGAGTGCAAAGTCTTGGTGTAGTTAAGCCTGAATTGCTATTGGTACGCTGGGAGGAATTGACCTCCAGGCCAATTAGCTGTGAGCACTCCCTGTGTCTATAATGGAAGAAGTGCTGCGCTGAAGACACGCTTATGGGGCAGGACTTGTTTCAGTGGGGCTTTGGTGCTCGCTGATCTGCCTCTTGAATGTGTCACTTATGGATGTGAGGAGTTGAAATCTGGTGTCTCACACTGACCACTAGGTACACTGGCTTCTGGATCTCCAATGGGGTGCAGGTCAGCTACTGTCTGAGGCCACTCAGCAGGAGCTACAGTGAGAGCTGCAGTTTTCTCCTCTTTGCTTGGGGTTTGGAGGTTTTGGAGCTGTCTGACCGGGGCTGCAAGTTTTCTAGGTTAAGCTGCAATAGGGCAGGCTTTTCTTATGCTAACTCGGCTGCTTGGAGCTTGGGTGGGTTTGTAGGTTGTGTGGGGCGGGGTCTCAGGGCGTCACTAGGTTAGGGCGTGGCAAACAGCAATGGCTGCTAGTAAGCTGGCTCTGTGTCCCCGACGGCGTCCTGGAGTCCTGTGCCCCAGTGCCGTAAACAATTATTCCTGCGCGCAGCTCTGCAAGCAAGCCACTCTCACTGGCAGACAGTCCAGCTTCTCCCCGTAGGAGTTTGGGTCCCCCGCGTCTCCCCAGAGACTGGATTTCAGAGTAATCAGCGGATCACGCGCCTCCGTACCTCAGCTTTTCAGCGCTCGTGCATGTCTCAATGCTCTTTTCTCTTTCCTTCTAGTTGTAGAACTTCCACTCAGCCAGCTTTCCCGTGGTTCTGGGTGATAGACGTTTTGTCTTTTTGTTGCAGTTTAAATTGTTGTGGGAGGCAGCAGTTTAGGTGTTTACCTACGCCGCCATCTTGGATTCTCCAGAAGTTTATTTTCCAATATAATTCTTTCATCCTTTAGCTCTTCTGAAAACTACAGCTTCCTATTATAGCAACTATTCCTTACAAATGTTCTGTTTCTCCTTCCATGCTATACTTTCTAACGTTTTCCTGATTGTCTTTTGACAGTGGTTTCCTTTGGGTTCCCAGAGCATTTTTTTGGTATTCCTTTTTGCAGTACTTATTTTATCCTCTTTCTTTCTTTTTTTTCTTTCTT
The DNA here is from genome assembly GCA_026230045.1 of Corynorhinus townsendii. Classification (NCBI taxonomy): domain Eukaryota; kingdom Metazoa; phylum Chordata; class Mammalia; order Chiroptera; family Vespertilionidae; genus Corynorhinus; species Corynorhinus townsendii. Next base: position 178,496,676 of record JAPDVU010000003.1, read on the forward strand.
TTCTTTCTTTCTTTCTTTCTTTCTTCCTTTCTTTCTTTCTTTCTTTCTTTCTTTCTTTCTTTCTTTCTTCTTTCTTTCTTTCTTTCCTTCCTTCCCTCCTTCCCTCCTTCCCTCCGACCCTCCCTCCCTCCCTCCCTCCCTCCCTCCCTCCCTCCCTCCCTCTTTCTTTCTTTCTTTCTTTCTTTCTTTCTTTCTTTCTTTCTTTCTTTCTTTCTTTCTTTCCTTCTTCCTTCCTTCCTTCCTTCCTTCCTTCCTTCCTTCCTTCCTTCCTTCCTTCCTTCCCTCCCTCCCTCCCTCCCTCCCTCCCTCCCTCCCTCCGTCTTTCTTTCTTTCTTTCTTTCTTTCTTTCTTTCTTTCTTTCTTTCTTTCTTTCTTTCTTTCTTTCTTTCTTTCTTTCTTTCTTTCAAGGAACATGTCTGAATTCTCTGAAATGCAAGTTTTGTGAGGGTAAACTATTACCTTAATCATCTTTGTCACCTGTGCCAAACATCGAGATTATCAAGAAGTGCATGCTCAATAAATATTTATTCTTATAAATTAAATTAATCTTTTAGTCTGGTTTCCATAAATGTAATTCTATAAAAGCCACATGTCTCCAGGAGCCTCTGACATCCTAGGCAGAAGATAGTTCTCTCCTTTGGTGTAATTAGCCATTTTCTTCTAGATTTGTTGGTTCTGACTTAAGGTACACCATCAGAACTACATATCTTTGGTGGTACCTTGTTTTCCTTAGGGATAGGAGAGCCTTCAGAGCTTCATTTGGAAACATCCTTTCTCTATTTGTGTACCTAGGTAATACTGCATGATACTATTAGCCAACCGCAGTGCAAGAAAGTAGCAGCAGTTGAAAAACCTTTCCTTGTAGCATTAAAAAGATCCTGCACTCTCCTCTCCTTCTCCATCACTGAAAGTAGGGCTGAGCATTCAGCCATGGGTAAGGAAAGTTGGGAACAGTGGGAAACAGTTTTAAAGCCTTGAGTTGGGGCTTTTCACTACAATCAAGCCACCAGGAAAAGCACTTTGTTGTATCACATTAACTCTGCTTTGTTTCTCTACTGCTGTTTTCACTTAATAGCCAAATAGCTGTAAGCCAGTACTGTAGACAGGAAGCACACATAGTAAATGCAATATATACAGAAGTGATCAATGATGCAAATCATTCCTATTCTTTGCTTTTGATGCCAGTAAGATTTGGAATAAGTTAATTGGGGTGGAATCACATAAGAGCATATCTAAAATCCTTTAACTTCCATTAAATCAAAGCTTTTTACTTTTGGTTGTCAGGTATGACATCCATCTTTGAGAAGAGCCAATTAGTGACTTTACAGATAATTGTTAAGAACAACAGTGTGCTTCCTCTTCCTTCTATACATCAATCATCTCAACCTAATTCTGTCCTAATGGAAAATTTGATGCTCATTGCTGAAGTTATCGCAGTTTTCAAGAAGCATATTTCTACATTGCAGACAATATCCTTGCTGACCATATGACCCAGGATAAGTGACCTCAGAGCTACTGTTTTCTCATTAGTAAGTTGGGGGCACCCAGCTCAGGGTCCTCATAGGATCTGCCTTCTTTTCCTAGCCTAGATTAATTTCCCTCTTGCTTGGCTCCAGCGATGCCTCCAAGTTTCCTGTTTATCTTGTCCCATTCCCCTCCTGTCCAGAGTAGGTTGGGATTAAAGCATCCGGTGATTGCTAAGCTCCCCTGGAACCCTCCTATGGAGCCTTTGCTTTTTATTAGACCCAGAATTAGGACCTGGCTGCCTTTGCAGTTGAGCGTCTCAACATTCCTTATTTTCCTCCCCTGCTTTATACATTGCCTCAGGATGCTCCTGATCCAAGGCCCTGAATCTAAGCCTTCTTCCTAGTGAATATGCACATGTAACTAATCCTCTTGACAACCATAGAAGGTAGGTACCTTTATCCTTATTTTTGGAACAAGGAAACGGAGGCACAGGGAGAGTCTATTACTTGCCCAAGTGGACTGAACTATGGAGTGGCAGAGCCACATTTCAAATTCTGATTATTTAATCGGATACTAGGGTCCATGTTCTTTACCACTTCCCTATACCAACATTTTCTATACACAGAGCTCGTGTCTTCCTTTGTGCAGGCTAGTCTGTATATGGGTTTCCAGTGGCTTTTCCTCACCTCCTGATTACGTAACCTAATGCATATCAATACCTGAATTTTGATTGAGTCTCTAGTATTTCTTGAGGGACTGCTGAAGGACCTAATTACCTCCGTAGAGAGCAATCTCATAATTATAGTTTTCTCCTGTCTGACTTTAGGTCCTTATCTTTGCTGTGGTTATTGAGGCACATCATCTGGAGTTGGAGGCCAAGATGCCTATCAATTTTTGTTTTAAGGAATATAGAATATACTATACAAAAAAATGTATAATTCTATTCTCTCCTTAAAACTTGTTGTTATATGTATTTAGAATCTTAAGAAAAATATATGAAATTAAAAAAGAAGATAAAAAGTGTATATATTCCAGCCCAGAGGATACTGCTCGTTAATATGTACTTTCTTTAGACTTTAGACAAGTTCACACACACACACATATACACTGAGTGGCCAGATTATTATGACCACCTGACGTTTGTAGGCAAATTAGCCATACATTGCATTGTATGGGATATGGAAGCCGAAGGCCTGTTCGAACACCTTTGCTATCTGCAGTTACCAACATAAAACATCTCCAATTCACACAGGAACACAAGGATTGGACAGTTGAGCATTGGAAAAAAGTCATGTGGTCCAATGAATCACGTTTCCAGTTGCATCATGCAGATCGCAGAGTGAGAATTTCGCGGAAACAGCATGAAAGCATGCACCCCACATGCATGAGTACAATCTTTCAAGCTGGTGGTGGCAGTGTTATAGTTCGGGGCATGTTTTCCTGGCATGATTTGGGCCCTTTAATTCATGTGGAACAACGTCAGAATAGCACAACATAGCTAAGTATTGTTGCTGATCAAGTTCATCCTATCATATTGATGACATATTCCAATGGAGATGGCTTCTTCCAATAAGACAGTGTGCCATTCCACAGTGCTCATATTGTGCAGGGGTGGTTTCAAGAACATGAGGGAGACTTTACCTTGCTTAGGTGGCCCCCACAATCACCAGATCTCAATCCAATTGAGCATTTGTGGGACGAAGTTAAAAGAGCCATCAAGCAGCTGGTTCCACAACCATCAAATCTCACAGAACTGGACAGTGCTATTCAGTAGGCATGGTGTCAGATTCCTCCCATCACCTTTCAACATCTCATGGAGCCAATGCCAAGAAGAATTGCCACAATATTAAAGGCAAAAGGTGGCCCAACGAAGTACTGATGGGTTGGTCATAATAGTCTGGCCACTCAGTGTATATGCCATGTACATAATTTCTATTCCATATTTTTAATTCAATGAGGTTAATTAAGTAGTTATACTATTTTATACTGTCCTTTTATTTTTTAAAAAAATATTTTTATTGATTTCAGAGAGAGATAGAAACATTAATGATGAGAATCATTGATTGGCTGTCTCCTGCACCCCGCCCGCTCCCCCCCCCTCCCCCAATGGGAATTGAACCCGCAACCTGGACATGTGCCTTACTACAGAACTGAACTGTGACCTCCTGGTTCATAGGTCAACAATCAACCACTGAGCCACGTTGGTTGCGCTATGCTGTTCTTTTAAAAAGAAGGTTATTTCCATTTACATGGACAATATCGTAAATAGATTTGATAGCTTATTATTGGTGGTGTCATGACTCAGACCAAATTTTCCTGTTTAATCTTTATGACATGTGTCTTTCCTTTCCTTCTATTCACTAGTTGCTCAGGCCAATCATCCTGGGCTTTCTGAACTTCACAAGTCTGCTATTTATACAGTGATACTTTTAAGATAGAAGTTAGAGCATCTGACTCTTCTGCTCAAAACACTACCATAGCTGCATATCTTACTGAGGGTGAAAAGTCAAAGTGTTTACAATAGCTTACAAGGCACTACCCCATGCAGTCTCTAAAGATTTGAATTCCTATTCTCTCCTTTTCTCTCTCTTACTCTGTCCATGCCTCACTGACCCCAGACTATTCTTTTAACCTGCTAGGAGTGCTCTGCCTGAGGGCCTGTTGTGTGGGAAATGGTAGTCTCCAAGTGTGATACCAGGCAGTCTATCACAGAGGTCATGGGAGAGAAGGACTCGCAGGGTGAATTAAGATGCTCAAACACATGCTTTATTAAATATATAGGGTGAGGCAAAAGCAGGTTTACAGTTGTTTGTATGGAAAATAATGCAATAATTAATAAATAATAATACAAGAGTAGACTGTGTTTCGCTACTCACAACTGTAAACCGACTTTCGCCCTACCCCGTGTTTAAAACACACTATGAGAAGGGAGGGGAAAGAAATGGGGTAAAGTTAACACACTTAGGAGAGGGCGTAAGAGAGTGAAGGTCCATGATCCAGGAATCTTGGGTTACACAGTTTTTATGTTTTTTCTCTCTGCTTTGGCAGAGAGGACCAGAATTGCAGTGAGAGGTCCTAATAGAAGATGCCTGGTAATACCAGCGACACAGAGTTGCTCTATCAGAGAAACACAGGGGCAAGTACTGGTAAGCCTGGCCTTACCTGTAGCTTGTCAATTAGCTTGCTGAGCAGCTATGGGTTTTGTTTGTGTTTCTTGAGCAGAGAACATGTGGGATAACTAACTTAAGATCTCATACATAGGGAGTGCCTCATATATCTCATGTGTATTTAGTGTTCATGAATATTTAATGTATCAGGTGTCTTATGTTTACAGCTTTTTGAATATTAGGTGCCTATTGAATTTAGGTTTCTCTCAGTCCTCCCATTTCTATCTGCTTAGTGACACATGCTTTACTTACTAACTTATTCCATTTATATGTTTAATATGTCTTATGAATTCTGTGTATGTCTGACAAATTACTCACTTGCTACTTTTCTGTGCGTAACACATCTTAAAAGTTTCACACGTGTCTTATTAGCTATACACGTGCCCATCTTCTATTGCACAATTAAATATTCTGAAAAGCAAATGCACATTATTGGAGCTTTACACTTGCTGTTGCCACTTTTGTCTGTAACACTCCTCCACATATCTGCATGACTTCTCTTTCTTCAAACCTGTTGCTCAAATGTTATTTCATAGACCATACCATTGACACTGAGACCTTCTCTGACCACTCCATATAAAATAGCAACCTACTTGTTCCCTGAGCCCTGACACTCTACTTCCCTTTCTGCTTAATTTTCTCCGTTGCACTTATCACCATTGAACATACTATACACTGACTTCTTCCTCAGGACAATAATAACCTCCTTAAAGTTTATCTGAGAGCAGAAGGATGGCTAACTTTGGTTACCATTTTGAACCTGTTGTTCCATGATAAATTAACTAAAAATAAATTTGTAACAATAATTGGTATGCATTTTAACAAATATTTATGGAATATATGTTCTTCCCAAACAAGTAGAAAGAAAGGATTTGGGGATTAAAAATGTTACCTTCTATATGGGGAAAAAGATACATTCAAGAAAACAGGAAAGGGTAATGTATGGCTAGGTAAGATTTAGCATAAAATGAGTCAGAGCCAATTAAAGATGCAGGAGTTCAGAGAATGAAAAGGCCAATCAGTGTTGGTTAGAATGCTAGGGACGTCACCATCTGGGCCTTGGAAGATGGACTGGATTTGTAGATAGGGGAAGTCTATACCTGATGGCAGTAAGGAAAACAATATGCTGAAAGCTTATATAACATGAACACATGATGGCAAGAATTTGAATGGGAAGTTTCAAAATTAGGGGGTAACATGGTCAGATGACTATTTTAGAAATACAGTACTTGGTGTTGTATAGAGCATGCATAGGGGGAGAGATGGTGAAATGAATGCAGTGAAGGGAAATAGAGAAGGCTGTTGTAGTACTTCAAGAGAGATGATGGTGTTCTGAACTCCAGTAGAGTCGAGGGTGGGTGTTCTTTTGGTTACCCTTTCTTCATATTGTTTGTGCAATTTATCACTCTCTCTTTCTTACCAGGTTTATAATGACTTTCACATAGGTTTTGGTTATTCTACATAATACACAATATTGCAATTATTTATTTTCATGCTTCTCCCCTCTACTAGTTCATAGTCATCTTGTGTCCCAGACATGTAGCTCACTGCTCACAAATTGTAGGACATATACATGAGTTTAATGAACTGATAAGCTGTTTGGTTAGCATGGGATGCATCTAAGCTGGTTAACTTCTTAAATTTAACTCTCACAATGTTTAAAGATTCCAGTCTTAAGTTGGGGGATGGCCAAAGGCTGTTCACATAAATGGTTAAAGTAGTTCAGGTGGTTGGCACAAAATTTAAAACATTTGCATCTTCACAGTGCCTGTAAAAGACATATTCCCCACATTTCAGCTCCCTCAGGCATTCTGTTCTGATTCCATTCCCTTCATCTTGGTTATCAAATTAATTGAAAACATTCATATATAGAGAGTCCTAAGATGAGCAACACATTAGATTTAATGTTTAAATATAATGGAGTAAAGGTAAGCATCTTGCAGAGAGAAAAAAAAACTTTTTAGTGTACTGTATATATTATTTTGGGCTCCTTAATTACCTTTTAGTGATTTTTCCCCCCCAGCCTCATTACAACCTGAGCAATAAGCAGATTAGATACCATTTATTTCAGTTTGGCAGGTGAGAAAATGTGGTGTTATCTCCCATCAGCAACCCGTTTTTCCTTATTTCCTTATGTCTCTGGGCATGATCTCTTGCAAAAGAACCTCTTCATGAACTACCATTTGATATCAAACATGGCTACTCTAAACCAAAATTCATGACCTCTCCTTATGATGGTTTTTTAAATGTAGAGTGTAAATTTCCCAAAACAGTCTAAAGTGTATATTTTGAATAGGGTGTATAGCATTGTTGGCACCAGAGATAAGAATATGTTGGTTATTTTGAGTTTGCAGTGAACATTTCAGTTATAAGAATCCTTTTTGGTTGTTAATTTGAACCTGTGGTTACATAAAAGCCTCTGGGGATTCAATTTAAAAGTGTGGCTAAGAGTATTGTGCTAAATTTGTGTGGGTGGCTGTGGTTGAGGCAAAACTTTGTTAGGTCATACTCAAAATCTGAGGAATTTGATCCTCACTTCATCTAACATTGTGCTAAGTCTGTAAGCTCAGCATGCAGCTATTTATATCTTTGTGGACAGTGCTTGCCATTAGACTATTTTTGCCACCACTCAAGTTGCTATGGCCATGTGTGAAGAGCTATGGGCCAGTGGATCCTACCTGTTAACTTGTCATTATTTAGGAGAACTGGTGAATATGTAGCTTCCAGGGCCCCACTCCAAGGGTCTATTTGGTAGATCTGCAGTGAGACTCAGGAACCTAAATTTCACTCATTCAGTAAGTGTTTGGGTATCAGGAACTGTTCTAGGTTATGGGGATATGCCAACATGTTCTCTCTTGGAGCCTTCTTACTATTGTATGTGTATGTGTGTGGGAGTGTGGGGATCATTGCTGGAAAAACGCAATAACATAATAAATAAGTCATGGTGTGTTATGAGGGTGATATGGTGTGTTAGGGGGTGATAAAACACTGGAAAAAATGGAGTTGGTAGAGGTGGATTAGCAAAGCAGTGTAGGGAATGGTGTGTGTGGGGTTAGGGTTTGGAGATGGAGGTGGGAATCCAGTTTTAGCAGCTCTCAATATTATTTTGTTTATGTGGTTTGAACACACTTTGAGAAACACTGCTGTCAACATTATAATTTAAAATGGTAATTTAATATGATTTCTCATCAATGTGGTACTTAAAATTAAAAAAAAACACACATCTTAATATTGCCCTACCTGGTTTGGCTCAATGGATAGAGCATCAGCCTGCAAACTGCAGGGTTTCAGTTGCAGACTCGAACCCTGCCCTGGTCCAGGTAGGCAACCAACCCATGTGTCTCTCTCACATTGATGTTTCTCTCTCTCATGTTGATGTTTCTCTCTCTCTCTCTCTCTCTCTCTCTCATCTATCCCCCTTCTATTTCACTCTCTGTAAACAAACAAAAAAATCAATGAAAAAATATTCTTGGGTGAGGATTAACAAAACACACACACACACATAAAACACAAACAAACAAACAAACCATCTTAATATTAAGCCCAAACATTATGTTGTGAATTATAAAGAACTGGAGGAAACATCATTTACAGTTTTATTGTGTTTAGTTCAGTAAATTTTAGTGTATTTATGCAGTTGTGCAACTATCACCACAATAAAGTTTTAAAAGATTTCTATTACTCCAAGTCTTTCTGTGTTTTTTTTTGTTTTTGTTTTTGTTTCACTCCCTCTTTCCATTCCCAGTCCCAGGCAGTCACTATTCTGCTTTCTGCCTCTATAGTTTTGCCTTTTCTAGAGATTTTTTTAAATAAGTAGAATCATATAATATTATCTTTTGAGTCTGATGTCTTTCACTTAGTATTCTGTTTTTGATATTCATCCAAGTGGTTGTATGTATTAGTAGTTTATTTCACTTTATCTCTTCACCAGTTGGTGAATGTTTGGATTGTTCTTAAGGTTTTGGCTATTTGAAGTAATGCTGCTCTGAATTTTTGCACACATTTCTTTGTGTGCACATTGCTTTTATTTTTATTGGGTAGATATGTAGGAGTGGATTTATTAGGTCTATGGTAAGTGATGTTTAACTTTTTAAAGACAGTGTCAGTTTCCCAGAGTATTTGTGCCATTTAATATTCTCACCTGTGAGGTTCCAGTTAGTTACTCAACATCCTTGCCAAAGTTGGTAATATTAGCCTTTTTTATTATAGCCCATGCTTTTCGATGTGTAATGGTACCTCTTTGTGGTCTTAATTTGGGGTTCCGCAATGACCAAGAATGTCGAGCATCCTTCATGTGCTATTGACCATTTGTATTTCTTCTTTGGAAAATACCTATTCAGAGTCTTTGCTTATTTTTAAATTGATTTATTTGTTTGTTTATTATTGAGTGGTGTTTTTATTCTATTCTGGATATGAGACCTTTTTCTGTTATATGGTTTACAAATATTGTATCCCATTCTGTAGGCTTTCTTCTTACCTTCTTTATAGTGTCCTTTGGTGTGTAAAACTTTTCAATTTTGATCAAGTCCAATTTATCTATATTTTTCTTTTGTTGCTTGTGCTTTTTGGTGTCATATCTAAGAATCCATTACCAAGTCTGAAGTTAGAAAGATTTGTGCTTATTATCAGGACTGACCTCCTAAAGGAAATGGTGCTGGTCCAGAAGGGAGTGGGTAGGATGGGTGGGCTGAAGGTGGGCATTTCAGGCAGAGGACAGAACATCCCTAAAGCAACAGAGAAGAAGAGAGCCGGAGTGTTTGAGGGTAGAAACTAGGCAGCCTAGCTTTGAAGGTGATGGGGGCTATTAAGAGATTTTAAATAGAAAAATTAGCATTTTTACACTGATGTTTTTAAAAGACGTGTGTGGAAAGAGTTTAAAGTGGTGAAAGGTAGAGGCCAGGGAGATGGGCAGACTGGAGGTAGTAAGAACAGTGAAAAGACTGTTGCTTTTGACTAGGTGAGAAATGACATGGACTTGAACTGTGGCAGGAACAGTTAGAATAGAGAAGATGGTTTTGCTGCCAGAGGATTGGTGGGTGGAATTCCTCCATCACTAGTGGGAGTGGGGTTCTTGTGATATCTTCAGAAAAGGAATTTTCTAAGATTCACACAGGAGAATGAATGGTTTTTATTTGCCAGGAATTATATTTATCAGTTTGTGAAGTCCCATGTCCCTTAAACCAGTCCTGGAAAATATGCAGCTGGGGGTTCAGTAGAGCTAAAAGCAAAGCCAGTGTCCAGAGTTTCCGTTCCGGTGTAGTTGAGTCTGATGTCGCGTCAGGCTAGATTCAGTCCATGAGTTCATTGTGTGGGCCATCCCATGGCTTTGGGCCATGTTGGCAAGTACAGAGCAGGCGAGGCCTGCAAGCCTGACTCGCAAACCAGGAGCCAAGCATGAGTAGAGAGAGAGCTAGAGATAGAGAGAGGAAGAGGCAGACAGAGATGCTTTGTTCAGGAGTTAAGTATTTCAGATTTCACACCCTTGCAGTAGCCGTGCCTATTCTGGCCACTGAATTGCTCCCAGGTGTGACTGACAAGTAAGCATCTTCCCACATCACCCAAACCTTACTGGGCATACATCTAAACTGCCTTTGTCCAGTCCATTTCCCCATTGATCTGCAGGGAATAGACTTGGAGAGTATTAAACTGTAGTATAAATGGCATGCCTATATTATCTGGTCTTCTCTTCACTGTTTTCCTATTAATAATAATCAGGTTATTAATGCTATCAATTTAAGAGGTCTTACCCAGACAAAATGAACAGATCTTGATAATGGATTAGATGTGAGATGAGTGAGAGAGAATGGGCCTAGGATGACTGGGATTTTTCATTAATAGAACTAGGGATTGGTGTGAGAAAAGCAAAGATATGATAAAAAGACAGTATGATCAGAATTGGGCATGTTGAGCTTGAGATGACTGTAGGACTAGGAAAGAGATTAGGATCCAGATGAAGACTTGGGAGCTGCAACTATGTGTAAGGGTCATTGTAAGTATCAAAGGAAATGGCATCTGAAAGTGCCATACAAATATTACCTAGTTTATTACCTGATGAATATATGGTAGACCACGCTCTCCTCAACTTCAGCATGTGAGTTCTTCCTCTCAATGAAGTATATTCCCATGACAACATAATGGAGGATGTTTAAGCAGTAGTTGGGGGTTGAATTTACATGAAATATCTGTAGCTATCTATCTATCTATCTATCTATCTATCTATCTATCATCTATCATCTATCTATTTTTTTCAAAACTAATTTATTTATTGATTTGAGAGAGAGAGAAAGGAAGGGAGAGGGAGAGAGAGAAACATCAATTTCTTGCTCCACTCACCCATGCATTCACTGGTGGACTCCTGTATGTGTCCTGGCTGGGGGTTGAACCCACAATTTTGGTGTATGGGGACACTGCTGAGCTACCCAGACAGGACAAACTTACAAGTTCTTTAAGTTTTTGAGTTTCCCAAGTTTCAGGGTTGAATGAGTTAATAATGCAGAGGCAATAAAACAGTGTCTGGCACATAATATGTGTTGCATAAGTGTTTATGGTTATTCTGTAAATCTGTAGAATCTTTGTGGTTTCTGTTCATTTGGATACCAGTACTATGTAGGTACTAGAGGCTTGATGCATGAAATTGTGCAAGAGTAGGCCTTCCTTCCCCCGGCTGCCAGCACCAGCTTCCTTCTGGCACCTGGGACCTGGGCTTCCCTCACAGCCCCAGCTTCATCTGGAAGGTCGTCTGGAAGGATGTCTGATCTAATTAGCATATTATGCTTTTATTATTATAGACTAGAGGCCCAGTGCATGAATTTGTGCATGGGTGGCGTCTGGCTGGCCTGGCCCCAATCAGGGTGGATTGTGGCTGGGGAGGGGGGCGATCAGGGTTGGGGCCAGTAGAGGGGAGGGGCTGCATGCTGATCAGGGTGGTGGGGGCCCATCAAGGTTGTGGCCAGCTGGGAAGAGGGGCTGCAGGATGTTGGCTGCTCAGCCCTGCCCCCTATTGGGGTGGGGGGTTGCAATAGGGGGCAGGCGTGGGGGGGGGGGGAGGAGCTGTGGGCCTATCGTGGTGGGGTGGGCTGATGCTGGTGGGGCTGGGTGGGGAGGAAGGGAGAGGGTGTTTGGCCGGCTGCCAGTTCTTGATCCAGGTGGGAGAGTCTGATCAGGGGCAGGCTGGCACGGGGTAGGGGCCACGAGGTTGGCTGGCCGGCCCCACTGCCTGATCTGCCAGTTTGCTGGCCACAGTGGGCATCATAGTGACCAGTCGTTATGGTTGCTGGCTTTTTATATATATAGATATCAATACTGTTTGATTGTAAAATGTCCTCAGGAATAGCAAAATTAAATAAAAATGCAATTCAGTGTTTTATTTATGTCTAATCATTTGTAAATAGATTTGCCAAAAGCAATAAGGGTGATTGCTTGGCTAGAACCACACGCAGTTTCTGTAATGACCTGGAAAATGAAAGAAAATTAAGTTTGCATTAGCTGAATTTCAGTAGGTTTTCTGTTTTCAAAAAGGCATACAAAGACTGTGACAGTTGACTGGAAGATGGCATCCGTATTGAATACTCTGCCCAATTTACAGAAGCATCAGCTTAGGAAAAAGTGTTTTCCGGCTGCCCTGGGGCTTTGATTAGCATCTGAATGGAGCAATGACAAAGATGAAATCAAGCATTCAGAAATAGGAGAGGACTAAAGGATTTCCTGCCGATTGGTTCATTATTGTAGGTACTCAAGTTCTGGAATATGCCTGCCCTGATCTGGCTGACTGCTGCACTGAATCCCAGCTGTGATGCTTGTATTGCAGTGCTGAGCTCAGTATTACACATGGTAAAAGCTTAACCACTTTTCCTATATTTCCTTGCCTTTCCTTGATAAATTAGGATGGTTTATGGTGAGGATTAAGTGAGATTAAATGAGATAACAACAACAAAAACCCCGGTACAGTGCCAGGCATACTATAAATGCTAACCCCCTGTTAGTCCTTGTTCCCCTCACGCCACTGCCAGCACAGTGATGCTTCAAAATGACCCTTTCTTTTCGATTACTGTGTTACTGGTGGGGAGAGGTCTTCATGCCCACCTGTTGCTTGTGGGAGTGGAATGCTTGTGATACCCCGAGAAAAAGAATTCTCTGAAACTGGCATGGCAGAATGACATATTGTTGAGAGCTTTATTTTTGTGTGGAATCAAATCCCCGAGCTGCCAAGATCCCATTTCCTTTGCCCTTCCTCCCCCCAAGGAAGAAGTTCCATTTTGCCTTTAACAGGGCTAACATCAGAGCCAGTGTCCAGAGCTTCCACTCCATGTTGGAGCAGTCCAGTACGGCGTCGGGCTAGCTTAGTTTTTGTTTCCAGCTGCAGTCCATCAGTCCATTTCAGGTGGGGTTCGCAGGGCCACATGGCTATGGTGGGAACATGGGCAAATGCAAGGAAGCAGAACAAGAGAGCCAACTCCTTTGTTTGGGGGGATTATGTATTCCCCAAATTTTGGCCAGCCTGCTGTGGCCCTGCCTACTTTAGCCAATCCTTGGTTCCCCAGGCTTACCGACTGGCACTTTCCCTAGTCATTCTGACTCACTGTGCATGCATTCATCTCCCCTTTGTTGGACCCTTCCCCCAGGGATCTGCAGGGAATGGGCCAGTATCCCTGGGGAGTGTGATATTGCACCTTCCTGTTGAAGCTGCCCAAGTGATATGCCTATAATATCTGGCCTCCCCTTTGCTTCTTTTCCATTATTAATAACTAGCTAATTACAATGGCATTCCTTTGGGGAAAGTTGCTTCGGTTAGTTTAATACTATTGTAGCCTGGGTTTCCTAGACAGCAGAGCCTGAGGCAAAGCCGAGGAAAATATTCTACCAGGAGTACAATCCTAGAGCAGCAGAGTGAGCGGGGAGATGAAGCCAGGCAGAGAAGATGGGATAGCAAACACAAAGTGCACATCACTGAGCTGTAAACACAGCAGAGTCACTAGGATGTCTCTGGATAGGCCATATGGAAACACCCATTTCAGAACAGTCTGTTGGAGGAAAGGGGAATAATTTGTGTTTTTTTTCCTTCCTATTTCTTATCCTCCAGTGGTCAGTGTGTACCCCGGGCCTACTGTGTTCTGCTGCTCAGCCTTCTGGGCAGCTGTGGGGAAGCCAGATTTTGCCCCCTATGGAGCAGCCCTTCATTTGAGTCTGGAAGCAGTGGAAGGTGCCAGGGCCTCTGTGAGTCTAGTCAGACCAGGTCTGGTGCCAACTTGCTACGGGCAGTCCCCGTGCCACACCTGGAGCCCCGCCCTCTCTTTGAGGAAGCCTGAGACAGCTGACAGTGCTAGGAGGTGAGCAGGTGGGCCTGAGATATCTGCAGACCATCAAAAACTGGCTTCAGTACACTGCAGGTTCTTTATAATGCTACCACTGTTCTGGAAACATCTCCCTTTAAAATGCTAATTCTTTTGTATGTAACATTTAGTACAGTTTCTGATGATCTGAATTTTATTTTACGTTATTACCAGCAAGAGCCAGCACTGCAGATGGTGTTGACTTTTTACAGTGTACAATACTTGTAATGCTCTCAGCCCAGGTGAGCACCGATGGCCTCCTCGAGCTGAGGGAGTTCTGCCAAATGTAACACGCTTCACTTTGTCCTTTCCGCTGACATGGCCAACTTACCTGACTGACCGAAGGTGTGAAAGTGCTGGGTTTTCCACAAAGAAACGGAGGACTAACCATTGGATTGTAAACGCAGGTGATCCGTGAGAGACACTTTAAGGAAATGCTAAGCAAAGGGAGGGTGACCTCCTTTCTGCACAACAAAAAGCATCACACACACCTGCCGCCGGAGCACGGGCCAGCAGCTGGGTGAACAGGAGCTGGGAGAGTGGGGATAGAGGCAGCGTGAAATGCCAGCCCTATGTATGTCAGACTGTTCTCGTCACTCTTCAGTGAATACACTCTTTTAATTCCCATCTCCTAATTCATGACTCTTCCCTTTGGCTGGAAATATCCTTTTTTTTTTTTAATGCCCAGGTCCTGCCAATTCTTCCTTTCCTCCCACAATCAGAGCCATTGTATCTTAGCCCCTGACTTGTCCTTTTGTGATTATCATCTTTATCAATCTTTGCTTTTAAAATTATTGCTCTTCTACCATTTGATTTAGATTTTACTTTGTACATTATTACACTAGTAGACTTGACATTTACTTACACACAGGGGTGACAGACTTATTTCTCCAAGTACATTATAATGCCTTGTGCATCAGAGTTCATGTTTAAACTGCCTGTTTGCCCCATTGCATCTAGTGCAGGACCCATAGTAAGCAGACCAGAAACCTATTCAGAAGGCTTCTCTTGTCAACTGACCTGTAGCTACCTGAAGTCAGGAACTGAAATGATTCTGAAAAATTTTGAATGAATCCTTTAGTATTCACACTGTTGCTATTTGCCATCCCAAACTTAAGAACCACATAGATATGTAATTTCTTCCTATCAGTGTTTGCAATCAGAACTCTTTCTACTCAAGGAACCAAATGGATTTAGATAACAGAGGATACCTGTCCTTCCGGATTCATGTGTTTCAGTGATGGGATCAGCAGTTATACTGAGACTTTAGCTACCGCTCCTTCTACCCTGACTACAGTACACAAATATAATAATCATATTGTTATTGTTATGGGGGCTCGACCAGGCAGGAATATGCATAGCTTTTGACCTGGATTTTGGTTTTGGTGCTTAATTCTCTCTGCATTACTCTCCTCACCGATTTTGGTTTTGGTGCTTAATTCTCTATGCATTACTCTCCTCACCGATAACATGGTAAAAATTATATGTATTTTTTAGGATTCTTATACAGAATTAAAATTATGTCTATAAAGTGATTGGTATTTATAGTAGGCTGTTGCTGAATCACAGATATCATTGCTATGTCCATATTATTAATCATCTCATTCAATTCTGACAAATTGCTTTTATTCTCTCTTTAAAGCAACCAGTCAGCTAATATGTATTGAATAACTTCTGTGTTAGACACTAAAATGTTCTGACTTTGCAAATGATCTTATTGTTTTGATACTCTTTTTATGTAGGTTGGTGTAAGATAAAATGAAATTATACCAACATTTTGTGGTTGAATAAAATGTACAAGGTGTACATCTAGGGTCTTCTTTGTCTTTAATTTTTAAAAATTTGAATAAACTAGTCTTTTAAGTAAAGGGTGCCTTTCAGAAAAGTAAATCTACTGTTTAATAATCCTGCCTATCTCCAGTTTTTCTCAGAAACCTGAGTCTTTACCTTCTTACTTGTTAGCATATGTTGTCTGCTTTTGTCTGATTAAATCGGAATTTTCTTGGCTATTACAAATTCTTATTTAAATCATTCACTCATAGGAAAATGTAGTAGGAATGACCTGAATGTGTAAAAGTTGTACAGTAAGTGGACTGCACTGCTGGGAGAGAGCTCAGGTGACTTTTTTTTTATTTTGCTACCATTTTGAATTGTTTCCTAAGTCTTTCTCCCACTATCCTAAGAATCTGCCAGATGGAAAGCATAGTGCTAAATGGGAGAAGAGATGCAAAGAGACGAATCAGAGAAATTTTTACAGCCCCCTAAAACACAATGTGAGTGGAAGTGTGTGTGGGAGAGAGACAGATGTCCCATAAAGGTAAGGTGTGTAGTGGGAGTGGGCGTGGCAGAGAAGAGAAAGGTGTTAAGCCTTCAAATCCCAGCATGACATCCCAGCAAATCCAGGGACAGAGAGATAAGGCTGTGTGCTGGAAACTACTCACAAATCTCTACAACATGTAGTGAGTAATGGAAATTGAAATAATTTATTGAAACAGCTGTGAATTAAAAATTTAAAGGATGTCATCTTTCTAACAATAGATACCCGAGGAAAAAAGTGCCTTGCACTCCAAGAGAGTAATAATAGGTAGGGGTGTACTGGGAACGATCTGCTCTTAGCAGAGGGTGTTCATTCTCCCAGTTGCCCCAGAACCTGGGTATGGCCTGAAGACTAACATAAGACACCTGATTATGGTAAACATGTCTTCCCTAAAGCTCTTTCAAGGTTTAAATCCTTACAAATGTTATTTAGCTTATGAGGATTCTCACTGTGGCAATGTGAAGCAGACCCCATAGAAAAGAAATCTGTGGGGAGCTAATATTTTAGTTGCCAGTTAGGGCATCCAGCTAGTGTGCCATGGAAGTCATTCTTTATCAAGTTATGTCCCAATTTCTCTTTTGAAGGCTGTGCTATGGATGATACAATACTGTATCTTTTTATTTTTATCTAACTTTTTTAATGAAAAAATTTCTATATGTGAAGATACATGAAAAGCATTATGTGAACAACATTAAGCACAGGTTATTATCTATTTTGTTCTCGGACTTTCAGGAGACATCAATATATACACTGAGTGGCCAGATTATTATGATCTCTGAATGCATAATAATCTGGCCACTTAGTATATATCCTATATAATAAAGGGCTAATTGTGCAAATTGTCCCCTTGACCAGGAGTTCGACCAGCAGGCAGGCCGGCCAACTGTCCATGTCCCCTCCCCCTGGCCAGGTTGGCCGGACCTCACCCATGCACGAATTCATGCACCGGGCCTCTATACACACTTACTTAGTGGCCAGATTATTATGCATTCAGAGATCATAATAATTTGGCCACTCAGTGTATATGTTTTTATTGACTAAATATTTAGTAACTAAATGTTGAGTTAATATTAACCTGTATGATAGATTTTTTAATTGAAATTACTATTTTAAAAATTGGAGAAAACAAATTGATGAACTCTTAATTCTAAACAACTCTGTAACACATATGTGCTAATACAAAATTCACATTTTAAGAAATGCCACCTTCACAAATGAGTTTAAATCCAACTTTTGTAATTCAAGGCATTCTTACTGTGTTTACAAGTTTCTTTTACAAGAATGCCTTTCATTTCAGTATGTTTAGCGGTTTCCTAATTTTTTTTTTAATAAGTGGTAATTTAGCACTGTGTTTTAACTACTATTATTATCTTGTAGCAAATGGTTTTATAAAACACAGAATTACCACAGTGAGTCACAGTCCAAATGAGCAGTTTAGTTGGAATAAGAGTTTTAAGCCATTTACTATGTCTTTACATATATCTCTTCATTAGATTGAAAAGTTCCCTGACATATTTTTGTAAGCATGTATAAGTTATATTGTAGGCTTGGCTGCTACATTTATTAGCCACCAATGATGGAATATCAAGCCCTGATATTACTTGTTGGCTCTAACAGAGATCTAAAACATCAGTTACTTAAATAAGATAGGAATTATTATGCTAATCCAGGGTTAATAAGGACTGTGACAGTATTGGGGACCGAGGCTCCTTCTACCTTTTGGCTTAGCTGTCGGGATATTGATCTCATATATGAATGGAGACCACCATGTTTATATCCCAACAATAAGCTCCCCCTTTCTTTTAAGAGACTGACCTAAAAGTAGCACACATCACTTTTCTTGCATATTTTTATTCAGAACTCAGTCATGTCACTCTATGTAGTAAGAAGGAGGCTAAGAAATGTAGGACGCCATTTACCTAGCTAAAATTCCTATTACTGTAAAAGAAGGAGAACATGGAAGTTGGGAAGACATTTGACAGTTTCTGCCATGTGCAGGCTGTCTCCCAACCATGAAACATACCCATTCCCTCTCCAAGGTTTTATTCATCTCGTAGTTTATTGTACCTGGGTGCTGCGAAGTCAGTTCTTTCTCTCCAGCCCTGATATTACTTCTCACGTCTGACACTTTCAATCTGAAAGCCACTTGATCTGCCATCTGCTCGCTCCCCAAGTCCCCTAATTGCACACCCAATACACAATGGTAAGGTTGAGGCGGGTAACATCCAAAAGGCAGTGGTAGAGGAGAAGCTGGACAAGACACTCCCATTTGGAAAAGGGGACGATAGGAAATCCAATCGTCACTCAGCAACGGCCAAATCCTGTGTGTAGGAATCATGAAGATTTTTATCCTGGAAGTAGAGAAAGTTCTTTGTTATCCCTCCTGGCAAGCATGCCCCCTTGCCCTCAGGGAGGAAATCACCTGTGCTCCTTGCTTCCTGGCTGTGTCCTTTGGGAGGTTCTTTATTGTCTATTATATTCTGTGGCCAGTTCTAAAGTGGATGTGGGAAATATACTCCTTTCTTGTGGAGAGAGAGCGGTCACAGCGGGCCTCCTGCTGGAGCAGGTAAAGGAGCCAGAGGGGGTTGTCTTTGAGTTGAGCATTTACAGGCTTTCACAGTCCCCACGTGTGTAATAAAAGAATTTAGTGGATTCCCTTAGTATTTTCACTGATTAGTTCCACGTGCAAGGAAACATAGCCAAACATTAATCGAGACATAGTTTTGTGGGGTTTATGGTTGGCCTCTGTGCTCTGTAAATCCTTCAGTTTCTAAATCAAGGATAGTTACCTTGATGGGTACGGGAGTTTACATTTGTATAAGCCACTTATGTTCTGTGAAATCAGAGTTGCTGTCTACATTTCATAAGGATTCTGAGTATTCAAATATTTTGAGAAGGATTATTAAGAATATCTTTGTCCTGCGCTGTGGGGGAAAGTCAATGGGTATTGTTTTAGGCTCCTGCGTTTATAATAAATTTTTACCCAGCAACAAAAAATGAATATAAATGCTGAGAATCCTATGTTGCTTGAGGAAAAAAGAAAATCTACATTCTACATCCTTCCACATGGGTGTGGCTGTCAACATTTGGGGCCGCCCTGTCAAGGGTGTTGGGGTCAGACATACAATTCAGGGTCAGCGTTATGGGCTGTTGAGCTTTCTTGTTGAGCTCGTCCTGTGAACTCTCACTTACAATACCAGAGTGCTAAGCTGCTGGACTTTGCAATGTCTAGAGCCCTTAGTTGTTAGGAATAGCACTATAACAGAATTCTGTCCATTATGCTTCTACAGGTAATAGAAGATAGCTCTTTTAAAATAATAGAACTAATAATATTTATCAGAATTTATCTTAAGTGAAAACACACTATCAGTAAAAAAAAAAAAAAAAAAGCACATTTTTTTGTTTGTTTTACATTTTATTTCTTTTTCCACAAAATCCTACCTCAGAGGCCTCTGAAACATCAACTTCCCTTCCTGTTGTGACTATACTTTCTTCCCTTTTCTAATGTAGCGTGATGTCTTCCATCTCAGCATCAGCTGTAGGCTCCTAGAAATGCAGCTCCTCAGATCTTATTCAGGCCCTCAGTATCAGATTCTGCATCATTATAAGATCCCTATGTAATCCATATGGACTTTGAAATTTGAGAAGTCCTGTTCTAAACCTCTTTTATGCTGTTTACTAATATATCTTGTTGAATTACAGTTATTTTTGTGTTTGCTGTATTTCCTGCATTGGATGATAAATTCCCAGGAGTCAGAAAGTTAATTTTATTCATCTTTATTTCTCCAGCTGTGTCTAGCATTGTATCTTACATATAGGGGTATAAAAAATAATTCACACAATAAATTGTTTATTAAATTGAATTGACTGAAGGAAGATTCCTATTTTCTTTCATTCTTATAATTAAGCTAAAGTGTCTGTTACTTAGGACTTCATTTTGTTGTTGGTAATGCAGGAATCTTCATTATCTACTTCTAGATATTAGGCATTTGCCAGAAAGGGAAAACTAATGGCCTGGAGAACTCATTGAGGCTCAGAAATCTCGAATGACATTTTTATTCAATTCCTGACACTCAGCTTGTTTTCTCAGAATGTACAAATGTGGTTTCTAACTCTTTTAGTATCCACACTAATGGATGAGATTTATCTATTTCCTCTGACCTTCAATTCAAGAAGAGGATTAAAGTGCATTCTGTGCGTGTATCAATGATACTTTGTTCTCTGATGTTTCTTTATTACATTGATGGCCTAAAACGTCTGAGCCACAGCCAATTTTTGTGATATCTGCCCATGCCTACTTGTCAGGGATCTTTTCACTTCCTTCTGATCTTGTTCTTTTTCAATCACTTGTTCTTTTTCTTCTCAAAAATTTTTTTATATAAAAAATCCCCACACACCTTAAGGTAATAGGCTAAATACAACTGATGAGAATTTTATGGGGAATGCTAATTTTTAAGTTCCATTCTTGATTTTTCCTGAACTATTATAAAGCTGCCTGGATGATATCTGGGTGACCTTCTAAAATATAAACAAACTGTAAAAAAACAAAGCAAGGGTGGAAGTTTAACTATTAGAAAAACAACTTCATTGATGGTTAATTTCACTCCACATGCTGTACAGTGTGTGTGTGTGTGTGTGTGTGTGTGTGTGTGTGTGTGTATGTTTAGAAAAATATGGTTTGTTAATTGTTTATTTGGAGAGGCTGCCAAGATTGTTTTTTTTTTTTTTGTTTGTTTTTTAATGTATCTGTACCCTGAGTCCCACTGAAGCATGATTATGTAATAAGACAGCAGAGTTGTCTCAAGAGAATAAACCCCAAAACAGTGTTTTAGTCAGCTTAGGCTGCTATAATAAAATACCATAGATGGGTGGTTTCAACAGCAGACATACCTCACAATTCTGGAGGCTGGAAAGTCAAAGATCCGGGTGCTGGCAGATCCAGTTTGTGGTGAGGGCCCAGGTCCTGGCTTGCAGATGGCAGCCTTCTCTCTGTGTTGTCACAGGATTGGGAGAGAGAAAGAGAGTGAGCTCTGGTCTCTCTTCCTTTTATGAGGACACTAATCACATCATGGAAGGCCCACCCTTAGGAGCCCATCTAATCCTAATCACCTCTCAAAGGCCCCACATCAAAATACCAACATTTGGAAGAATGCATTCAGTCCATAGATATGAAAGTAATTTTTAAAAATCTAGGTCTGCTGAATCTGTTACATACCCCCTTGGAGTGAAATCTTTTTTATTACGTAAAGTTGAATTAAGAAACATGGGCAGCTCTGCCCTCTGAAACATGATCCCTGTTTATATTTTATTGGCCCTCATATTACCTGTAGTTGTTCTTAGAATCATCACAATATGAAGTTTTCAGAATTTTACAGCTGATGTGTAAAATACCATAGATGGGTGGTTTCTATGGTAACTCATTGAGGCTCAGAAATCTCAGCTGATGTGTAAGGGAATTTTAGGGTCATCTAGTTCATCTCTTACCCCTATGCAGGAATTTACTTGATAATAATGGTTTTCAAACTTTTATGAACTCCAAATTGTCTCCTTTTAAAAATAAAATTCTACAAGTAAATAAGGGACTGAATCTGCCATGCTTTAAAGGGAATGATGAAAAACGAATAGATTCTTCACCCTTCACCCGCACCTTCACCTGAAGCATCCACAGGCAGAAGAACTGAATACCAAAGAAAGGTAATTTATTGCAAAGGTAGATGACAAGGCCCAACTTATTATATGAATTGAGACAAACTCCAAATACACAAATTTTAAAGACAGCCCATACTTACAAAATATTACTCTCATTTCTAAGAAATAGCTGAAATGATAGGTCTTTCCCCTTCTATGGAATGATTGTAAACATAGATAATGTACACCTGCGACCAAGGATGTGGAACTGTTATTATGTATAGTCATAATGTCAGTTTTTCTCATGATAAAATAATTTAATAAATATATAGTATTATTTAGCATAGAAAGAGATCCCTTTCTTTCCCCCAGGAAGACAAGTGGTTGCATTTAGAAGGGGCTTTATATGAATATTTTTGAAAAAGTTTGTATATAAATGGGGTGGAGTATAATAAAAAAAGGAGGTATTAGAAACTTATTGATTTCAGAATGAGAGCTGAAATATCATCTAGTTATAATTCTCATTCTGAAATTACTTTTTTTCTCTTTACTCCTTCTCTCTTAAATCTTTTTTCACCTTTTCTTTAAGTTTGGAAAACAAAACTGAAGTGTTAATTTTTTTTATTGAAAGAATTTAAAAAACTAATTCTCTTGACAAAGAGAATGCTTTTTAATCTTTGTGTTATTACATATTTAACAATAAAATCCAGTACATGTACCTCAAACTCCAGCTCTTCCCAGGAAAGAGAATGGCTCAATAGCTTGCTTGTGAAGGGCTAGAGAATTGGAGGGACCTTGGTGGCTCAGTATTCTAGGTCAATATTGATATCAGAAATGGGGCGGTGACAATGGTAGTCCTAAAAAAAGGGTTGTTGTCATTTTCTGAGACTAACCCTGAGTCTGTCAGGATCGTGAACAGGTAGGTAGCAGATGGTACAATCACACAGAATGATTGGGGAGAGTGTGGTAGAGGATGGACAGCATTAAGGGAAACGCGAAGGAATGAGACAGTACTGTGGTGTTAGTACTCTCCTGTTGTAAATGTCCTGACACAGTTGTGGCCTTTGGTAGAAGGACACAACCCACAAAAGGACCTGGTGGGGAAGGAACCAGGAAAATCATTCCACTTCTATCTCACAATGATCTACTGGAAGCGGAGGCCAGAGAGCCCCACTGGAAGCTGTAGGAGCTCATTGTAGCCCATGAAGGTCAGTCTCCTAGGGCACAAGGGAAGGTGAAGATGGGTGAAGAATTGATCTAGAGAGGAAAACAAAAAATATTTGGCTGAGATCTCTAGTATGGCTCTTGTATGCCTTTTGGTTGCATCGTTCATTTTGTAGAGACCAGGATGCTTATTTTATTTTTATTAATTTATTTTTTATTGATTTTAGAGAAAGAGAGAAGAAGGGAGAGGGAGTGAAAGAGAGAGAAACATCAATGTTAGATAGAAACATTGATCAGTTGCCTCCCAACACACCCCAACCTATGACCCTTAGGTGCCTGGGATGATGCTCCAACCAACTGAGCCACACTGGCCAGGGCACCAGGGTGTATATTTTAGAGAAGAATGTCTTAGGTAGGGTGCCTAGTTAGGTGATATCACATCCCTAAAATGCTCCTAAATTTTAACAACTCTTGCTATCCTGGTGCTTCTGCCCCAAAGGACTATGTTGCAATCAGGAACAAATACACTTCAGGTATCTTTGCCTGTTTTGCCTGAACTGACCTTTTCTCCCTGCCCAGCCTGGAGAATTCTAATCACCGTTCCACATCTAGATTAAATTTCCCATTTAAGGTTTTTCTGTACCAATGCCATTTTCCTCTGACTAATCATTATTCTATTTCTCCTTTGTATGTAATATTCTTTTGAGCTCATGTTTAATTTTCTTCTAGCTTCCCCCTGCTGACCCCCTCGCCTCCATTCTCCCCCCTCGCCCCCCCTCCCATGGCTACCCTACTCAAGTTTTTTTGCTTTGGCTTTTTAGGTACTACATTGTTTGACATTTAGTAGGTGTGCCATAGGAATTTGTTGACTCAAGTTTTCTGATAGCCACCACATACAGCCACCAGCAACAATAGACACTTTCTGAGCACTTGGGACAATAGGCAAATAGGTCATGTTGTCACTTAAAGTTCCCTGTTTCCTAATCCCCCCCCCCCCTTTTTTTTCTTTTTCTTTTTTTTTTTTGAGTGGAAGCTCTTGTATTTCTGGGAGAGAGGCTAAAGAAGAAAGCCCCAGAGTTTCCAAAAGGATTAATTAGTGACACAGAGAATTTCACTTTTCTCTAAATCCAGAATTTATTTTTGAATTAATTTTTATTTATTTTTGGCTACTTTCTTCTTTATTTTGTCAGCTTATGTGTACTATTTCATTGTAGTTTTCTGAACTTCCGGTATTCAACAGAGAGAGTGGCACGATGCGATCCTCCATGAAAGATACTAGTTTCCTCACCTAAGAGAGAGCTTCTCTCACTGTGCTGCTCTCAGGTGGAACATAGGGATCAAAAGGTATGAGACATGAGTGTGGATGTCAGAGGAAGGTGGCACAGTGGCCTTCATCTTCTTCACCCCACTTCCTTTCCCTAGTTAGCATAAAACTGCGCTTGAGGAAAATAGATCTTTTTGCAAGTGGAGTTGCAAACCAGAGACTGAGTAGCTTAGTATAGAATCACAGCCCCAAATATTAACCGTGCATACTGTAAATTAAATATTTTAATTGAAAACAGGTATGACTATGAATATCTTTTGGTGTTATTGCGTTAGAATAAACTTGAATCAAGTGGACTATACAGAGATGAGGCAGAATAGAGTTGGTTTTACAGATTAGGATAAGGTTTTGGGGTAATTTTAAAAAAGTGATTCATTATTAATGGATTAAGAAGTGAAGTTCTCCTCTCCATCTCTGTTATTCATAGACGTGTATACTTCCTGATCCCTAGTATACACTGCTGTGCTTTACTTATTTATTTTTTTAAATATTTTTAATGGTTTCAGAGAGGAAGAGAGGGGGAGAGAGATAGAAACACCAATGATGAGAGAGAATCCTTGATTGGCTGCCTCCTGCACACCCCACACTGGGGATCAAGCCTGCAACCTGGGCGTGCCCTGACTGGGAATCAAACCATGACCTCCTGTTTCATAGGTCAACACTCAACCACTGAGCCAAGCCAGCCAGGCTGCGGTGCTTTTTTGTTCTCAGGCTTTTTACAGACTGGATGGAATTACTGAGATTTTCCTTTTCCCCTTGAATGTCTTGTATGTCTTGAAGAAATACCTTTCTGTCCATCAATCATCCTTGTAATTAAAGATCCATTTCTGGGAGGGGAGTTTCTCTTTGTGGACCTGTGTTACTTAGGCAGTGCCCAGTCTCTTAGGAAAACAATTCAGTAAGTCCACACATGGTCTAGCCAGGTCCTGTGGTGCGTCAGAAACGGTTTTCTAGAGCAGCAGGTGGAGAGGGTTAAAGTGGGGGCAGATCCTTACCTAATGTGTGTCTACTAACTGCAGTGAACTGGGGAGGATCAAAATGGGGACCTGATGAAACTCCAGTGGCTCAGTGATAGTGACAAAATGATAGCTGTCCTATTTTGTAAGAAATGGAAGGGAGGAAATTAGGAAGATATAATTAACATGAAGATATCAAATTGGACACTAGTAAGTAGCATCCAATATAATGACCATCCCAAAATGGTGATAAATGAGAAAGGCAAAGAATCTTTATAGAGGATGGATTTATTGGTGTCTATGTAGGAAGAACAAAGGTGTAAGCAGGGTGCCAAGTGGGCTAGCTACAGATAGCTGTAAGTAAGAGCCACACAAAGTGGGAATCAGGTCAGGTTATTGAGCGAACTGAAGAACTACAACAATCGCGTGGGGATGAAGTCAGAATAACTCAAGCGAAAGAAAGAAGAGACAGTGTATAAAGACATTGAGGTAATGGAAAAATTTGTCACATTTATGAACCATAGGTTAAGGACAACAGTGTTTTCTAACAGGACAAGTAATTAGCAATGACCAGCAAAAAGGAAGATATTTTGTATGTCATTCCTCTTCTATTTGTGGGGAAAATAAAAATAACGTGTCCAACCCTTTAGCAAAAAAAGGCTTTATCCCTTGTGAAGCTTATAATGAATGGGGAACAGGAATAGGGGAGGTGAGGGTGTGTGAGAAAGTCTGGGAGGTACTACAAAACTACGTGTTTAAAAATATGCTTGACTACCAGCATCCTTGGATTTAGGTTAATGAGTGATGTTAGTGCTACTCTTCTAATTTAAGTGGGGGAGGGGAGGCAAACAAGTCCTGAGAGATTATAAATTATAATGCATGCAATTATTTATGTTTCTGAAGTCAGTATCTCTTCAATAACTACAAATCATTGATTAGTCATTTGTCAACGTTCTAGTCACTAGCATTTAATCAAAATTAATTCAGTATAGGGAAAAATCGTACTATTAACAATTTAATTCCCTTTTAAAAGAATCTGTTACTCAGGAACTTGGTTTTCCATTCTGAAAGAAATGTCTTTACTGGCTATCTGGAGATAGTGAACATAATAATATTGAAAGAATTCCCATTTAGCTTTTATAATATTCTCTTCTGATATGAATAGCAGGATGAATGGCGGTTTGTTAATTATTACTATGAAAAGCTTAGCTTTAGCATTATGATTTTTCATTGAAAAGGGAGGTGTAATATTATTCAGTTTGATTATCTTTGCACAGCAACATGTGTGCATATTTATATGTATATGTATGTACACATATATCCAAGTGACAATGTTCACTATTGTGCTATCCTTCTATTCCTGACATAATAGTTTTACCTTTAATTGCTTTAAAGATTCAGGGCATCCAAAGGCGTTTTGAAAAACATGTCTATAGCGAGGGGAAGGCAATTATGCATTCCTTAACGAGTTGGAAGGCCCAAATGGATTTAAGATGTTAAGGTGCCTCATGAAGGAATTGACTTGGAGAATTTTCACGTGGTGCTGAAACAACAACACTT
Source organism: Corynorhinus townsendii (assembly GCA_026230045.1). NCBI lineage: Eukaryota > Metazoa > Chordata > Mammalia > Chiroptera > Vespertilionidae > Corynorhinus > Corynorhinus townsendii. The sequence continues at coordinate 178,523,588 of JAPDVU010000003.1, forward strand.
TATACCTACATAGGCTTTTATTGCCACACATTTTCTCACTTGTTCGAGATGCTGTGCTGTGGATGTGGCGGAAATCACATCACCATTGTATATATGGGAAACAGGTGAAGAGTGACTTGCTGAAGGACAGCTAGTACATATTAGGTAAGACTGTGAAGAAGCTGAGATTTTACAAAGCGAGCTTATTACTGTTTCATGTATAGTGGCAGAAGACACAGGCTCCCGAGTAACAGGCGAAGGACTTTTATTACTCACAGTACAGTAAGCACTGTGACCTTCATGTTGATTCGAATGGCTTCCCCCCCTCTCCCTTGCCCCCAGTCCAATAGGGGCAGTGCAGGTAGACCAGTTCCTGTATGGATGCTGTGCAGGCAGTGGGATATGAAGAAACACTGAGCTTGGGAATTCACTGTTTTTATAGAAAGCAGAAGCATGCCAACTCTTGGTCAAGTGGAAGGCATTATCTCTGAAGGTTGCTGGCTGCAGATGTAATCTTGAGAAAGGATCCATGAAGAGAGCAGTCAGGGGCTTGTATTATTTTTTTAAAAAAAATATATATTTTTATTGATTTCAGAGAGGAAGGGAGAGGGAGACAGAGATAGAAACATCAATTATGAGAGAGAATCATTGACTGGCCCCCTGCTGCACACCCTACTCTGGGGACCGAACTGGGACCACCTTGTTCATAGGTCAATGCTCAACCATTGAGCCCCGCCGGCTGGGTTGGGTCCTACATTCTTGGGATGCACAGCAAGAATGTGCAGGAATGCTCAGGTCTCTTCCAACAATTAAAGGTTAAATGCAGTTTTGCTGACTTTTGTGACTAAAACTCTAGCTGCAAAGGATAGCAACTATAAGCCATCCCCCGCCCCCCAAAAATGTTTAGCTTCATATTTCTCTGTCCTATCCAAGACATCTTGAAAGTAGTCCTTTGGCTTATTTGATATTCTCGATCACTAAAACCAGTTATGGTTATGATGAAGGCGGAGAACAGAAAAGAGGGCCCAATTTAAGAACTGGTCTCAGTCCCACAATCTCCTCTAACCTTTACAGCTACTGCCACTACAAGGATCCCAGATAATGTTTTCACCACTGAAGTTCCTTGTGCCTCTGGCCATAGGAGCATTTGCTATAAAAATTGGAGGGCATAATAAAAAGCCACAGAGAAATAAAGAACAAGTGATGTCACTAATAGTAGATATATGGTATGAAGGAAAAAGAAGGTCAATTATTGATGCTTCCTTTAAGTCAGAATTTAGCTGTTCTTAAAAGAATAATTATAATAGAATTTGAAGTTAGAAAGAACCTTAGGAATGTTAAATCCAGGTTCCTTATCTTATAGATTAGAAAATTGAGACATAGAACAGTTAAATGATTGTTCAAGATCAAGTTTCTAGTAACAGAGTAAAGTGATGGAGCCCAAGTTACTAGTTCATTATTGTGATGACTGCATACTTGGTATTGGAATGTCCCTCTCCTCCCCCCCCCCCCCCCACTTAACTAGAGCAGGTTATAAGATTCAGTCAATAGAAATTTGTTGAATTATTTTGTCTTATGAATGAATAAATATATTCTCTGTCTTCAAAGAATTTATTTACTAGTGTAACAGCAAGAATTCAAATTGATATATACTACTCTAAAAACATGTGCAAATTGCATAGATTAATTCAAGCTTAGGGGAAGGAGGCAGCACTTTAGAAATGTAGAGATGTGTGAGCTAAGTCTTAAAGAATTACAAAGAGGTTTCTAGAAAGAGAAATGGAGCGAGAACGTTCCAAGCAGAGAGAAAACCATTGCAATGATGAATGATATGTACAGGTTGACCAAGACATGGTCAGTGGTTTGGTGTAGCTGGGTATGACTAGACTTGAGAATGGACTAGCAGGTAGAATCCTGATTAGAAAAATCTTAGAGACCATGCTAAACAATAAGAGCATTTTTTTGGGGGAAAAGATGGGCTCATAAATCAGAATCAGTTAAAAAAGGGATGTCACAAAAACCAACTGGTTATAAAGAATTGAGAAATATGATGTTTGAAGGGCAGCAGTACTAGTATATGCCATCCCCAAGTATGCCACTGTGACATATTTTGAGTGAAAGGCTATTAAAAAGCAGCAACAAGAAAATATCTGTCCTCCCCTATTTGCCTAAAAACAGGACATGTGTTTGTAAATGCGTTAGCCCTCCCCCCTCTCTCTGGAACACAGAAGTTAATCACTGGATATGGCATCAGAAGAACCTACCTAACAAACTCTACTAACTAGCTCTGATCTTCCATTAGTTTCTCTCTTTATTTACGTATTTTCCCACAATTTGCTGTCCTGGAAACTCAGTTCTTTTCCCTTTTGTTAAGAAGTTATAAAAATCCAAGTTCTACCCACCCTCTGAGTTGCTCATCATAAACTTCATGTTAATAAACCTCATTTTGTTTTTTGTTTGTTAATCTTTTGTCAGTCTAATTTACAGGAGAACCTAGGAGGGTAGAGGGAAAAGTTTTTTCTCCTTTACAAGTTGTAAATAGAATCAAATGCTTAGGAGAGATCAGGTAGGACAAATCCTAAAAAGGGTCTACTCTATTTGGAGATAGAAAGGTCATTGGTGCCTTCTGCCTGAGCAATTTCGCTGGACGATGAGAGCAGGTGGAATGGTTGCTATAGACTGAGGGAATGATGCAGATGTGAGAAAACAGACACAACCTTTGTTCATCTCCTCTCATCATAAAACTGAATAATTGACAGACAGCTCATGTCATGTTCTGTTTCAAACTTTCAACCTTCACAAACTGTTTTAACCTTTTTTTTTTTCCTGTATGGCTCTCCATGGGCTTTCCCTTTCAGATCCCACCCCATCAGTCAATGGCCCACAAAGGATAAAAGGTTCCATATCTCATGCTAATAAAAAAAAGAAGAAGCACATTCTCTAGCAAAACTGTCACTATTTTCCATAGTAGCCTCACCCTGCCTACATTCATTTACAATGTGGCATTTTTCAAAAACCCATCTCCATTAGCAAGTTCATATTATAGATAGAACCCCCATTGTTGTCCTTTATAATATAATTTTTTAAAATATATTTTTATTGATTCTTAAAGAGAAAGAAAGGGAGAGGAGGGAGAGATATAGAAACATCGATGAGAGAAACATCAACATTGACATCGATCAGACCATCAAACCTTGGAGGTAAGGTAGGGGAGGGTGGGGGTAAGGGGGAGAGATCAACCAAAGGACTTGTATGCATGCATATCGGCCTAACCAATGGACACAGACAACAGGGGGGTGAGTGGGAGGATGGGGGGATAATGGGGGAAGAAGGACACATATGTAACACCTTAATCAATAAAGAAATTAAAAAAAAATTGATCGGCTGCCTCCTGTGCACTCCCTGCTGGGAATTGAGCCACAACCCAGGCATGTGCTCTGACTGAGAATAGAACCAGTGACCTAGTGGTGCATGGGTCGATGCTCAACCACTGAACAACACTGGCCAGGTGATAATATAATTTTTCTATGTAATATTAGAATATTATCCTAAATATTTATGACATAAGTTTTATGCATAATTTTTTTAAAGAAACAGTCAAATATACCTAGTTGTGTGGTTATACATTTAAAAAGCCTGCAAGGATTTTTCTTTATTTCTTGGTGTCGATGCTAACCAAAATGTTAACACTGATTGTTTCTTAATGTTGGGATTAGGTGAGTGTGTTTACTGTTCTTATTTTTATGTAAAAATATTAAGAAAGAGTGTATCTCAAAGTATTTAGAGGAATAAATGTCTGATTCTATTTTCAGTCTTCTCTTTCTGAGAAGGGTTGGTGTATTTTGTCTACATATAAGCTCAAATTATAGTTTTAAAATTGAGGTTTGTAGCTGTACAAACTCTTTACATTATTAAAGCAGGTGATTTGGGTTGGGTTAGAATTTCATTGGAGAATTCTTGACAGGGGTATAAATTTAGGTATTTGGAGAGTTTAACATGCCAGTTTTTGAAGGGGAATTGAAAAGGTGAATGCATTCTAAACTTTGAGTTATGGTCAGCTTCCAATTATATGCATGTAGGGGAGACCATCCATTCTTAGGAGGAGTGTCTCAGACCTGCTGGGAAACTGCCATTGCCTGGTTGTGATAGAAAAGGATTCTGCCCATCTCGTTGGTTTTTAAAGCCATTCTCTCTCCCTGCCCAGGCAAATGGGTGGACTTGTACATTATCGCTTCAAACACAAACTCCTCCCCATTAGCAAGGGCTATAAATCAGATGAATGGAGGTTAGGAGATTAAGTTCTGAGTGACACTGGAATTCTAAAATTGGCTGTTATATCTGCAGTACCAGTGGCAACTATTCTTTGTTCTGTTGAAATGAAATTGAAAATATCTCAGCCATACCCTGGCCGGTGTTGCTCACGGGTCAGAATGGTGGCCTGCACATCACAGGGTCTCAGGTTTGATTCCTGGTCAAGGGGACACGGACCTTGGTTGCAGGTTCCATCCTGGCCCTGGTTGAGTGGGGGAGGCAACCAATCGATGTATCTCTCTCTCATCGATGTTTCCCTCTCTATTTCCCTCCTTTCTTTTCCCCTCCCTCTTTCCCTCTCTCCCTTCCGTGCTCTCTAAAACACAATGGAAAAAAATATCCTCAGGTGATAATTAAACAAAAAAGAAAGTATCTTAGCCAGATAAGTTAGCCTGTGGTTATAACTACTTAAAATTAATACGGAATTGATTTCAAACTTTTCATGTAGATAGTGTATTTATTTTTGTCTTATTACATGGGGTTTATTAAGGCTTTGTAGTAAAGCTATCTGTCAAGCAGGGAGAAAGCAGAATCTTGGGGTAAATGTGGTAGCTTTCAGGAAAGAGAACAGATAGGACTTTATGTTGGAATGCAAACTATTCGTGGTATCTTCTCAAAGAAGTGAAATCCAAACAGAAATGGAAACCATGAGATGTTCAGGGTGGAGAAGAGTAAGCAGGAAAAGAGAACAGCGTATTTTAAGACACAGAGGCCAAAGAGGGCATACCTTGTTAGGGAAACTGGTTTAAAAGAAATCGTCACCACCAAAAATCCTGTCATGCAAGCATGGAGCATGGCAAGGGGAGACGCTGCAGAGAGATTTAGGGACTTACTGAAGGGCTGTAAGTCAGGTAGCTACCTGATCAACTTCATATTTTATAAATATCACTAATATCCCAGGGTGTGGAACAGGTCAGGGGGCCAAGACTAGATGGCTATTGAGGAGACTTTTGCAGTAATCTAAGTACCAGTAAGAGATAATGGTAGCTTCGATAACGGTGGTGTTGGTGAGGAAGCAGAGAAATGTGTGGGCTCGAGAACTCTTCCAGAGATAATCAATAGCTCTCGCGGACAGATTAGACAGATGGAGCAGGAAAGAGGGCGTCACCGAGGTTGACTCTCCTGTTGCTGACTTGGCAACAGCCGGAACGGTGACTCCCCTGAGGAGATGGGTCTGCCTGGGTTTCCGCCCCTTGGCTGCATGAAGTGAGGTGAAGAGGAGTTTGGAAAGAAGAGAACATTGATTTTGAGAAAGACAGGAGATGTGGAACCAGAAAGCTAAAGTTGCTACTACCATGGGCTGTTTTTATAGTTCACAACATAGCTCCTTACAAGAAACCCTTTGTTTTATTACTAAAATATATATATATGTGTGTGTGTGTGTGTGTGTGTGTGTGTGTGTGTGTATATATATGTAAATATTTAAATACATACATGTATTTAAATATTTAATTTGTATAACAGTACATAAATATTATTTTTCCTTCTCTCCTTTTTATAATAAACTATCCTGCAGTCAAATAGTGTTAGATCTAAAAGGAACCTTGGAAATGACCCTTTCTCTCCACCAGTGAGGAGACTGGAACTCCGGAGAAGACCATGTGTTATCTTTAGAGGAACAGAAGTAACAGAACCCAGGTCTCCTAGCGGCCACTCCATTGCTCTTTCCATCGTACCTAGCTAGCTCCACAATGAGCATTGCATCCCATTACAACAAATACACAAAGTTAAAGACTTTATAAAAGAAAAACACCATTATCATAGAGGAAAGAAAAAATTGCATTAACAAATATATTCATTAACACAATTTTTGGCAGTATAGAATACTATTTTAGATAACCAGGGTCACAGATGTCTAGTCCCTTCTCAGTATTGTCTTTCCTATCCTTCCATTGACCATTCATCCTGATGAAGCAGAAGCGGCTGAAACTCAGGAGATCTGGGCGTAGGCTTGACTTTAATTATGAAAAATAGGTGAACTGGTTCTACTTCCATAGGCCTGTTTCCGCATCTGAAAAAATTAAAATGTGGGACTAGAATCCTTTAAAATACTTTCTTTACTCTGTCTTTATCATTTCATATTTTCCATCACTAGTTGTCTTTCCTTTCTTCCTTAAACTGCTTCTCCTCCGCGGCAGATAGAAACTTCTTAAAAACCCAGGTACAGGAAGTCAGTGATGGGTGTGTTCAGGGTGGTCCTGTTTACAGCATGAATAGAATAGGGCCAGATTCTGGGTTATTCTGTTCACATATCATTGTATTTACTGTCTTTCTTTGAAAATAAAAATAGACCTTGGCATTAGGAAGAGAGGCAGAAGAGGAAGACTCTGGAGTAGATGGGGGTGGGGATTGGGTGCTATGGTCTTCCAAGCACAGACAGGAAACCTGGTGATTCATGGGTTTCGGAGAGAAAATACTGTATTTATTTCATAATAAATTTGAGAAATTTGTATTTATTTTTAATTTTAAGTAAAATCTGCTTTTGTGTTTGCCATAATATGTGGTACATCAATATTGTACATGCATATCATTTACAAATGAATACACATACACATATGTTGTGGGAATATGTGTAAACACGTTAAGCTGACAGAAGGATGTGTGCAAACAAGTTTGGAAACCACTGGTGAAGAGACCTTGCTTGGGGCGATGAGTGCACGGAACAGTGCGCAGATGATGTGTTGTTGAGTTGTACACTTGAAACCTGTATGGTTTTGTGAACCAATGTCATGAATTTATTTAAAAAACAACAACAGGCGAGTAAAGGGCATCAAGATATCATCCTTCTTGGAAATAAGAAAAATAACTCTAAAACAAAAATAGCAACAAAGAGCATTTTGGTAGCAGAATTATTTAACTTAGTCTTTTACCTCTTACAGAGTTGAGGAAACATATTCACCTCAAAAAATATTTATTTAATTTACTCTTGTTCATGATTTTTTGGTATTGCTAAATAACTGACACTGAAATGGATTCAGTATAATTTATTTAAACTTTTCAACAGAAGGAGCAGGCATTAGTGCTTTTAAAAAATGTGGCCAGGAATTTTTGTCCTATTTATTAATTTTTAAAAATTTATTATATCTTCTTTTATTTTTTCTTGACTATTTCTCACAGAATAAGACCACAACTTGCCAAAGAAAAGATTGAAGGATGCCATATTTGTACATCGGTCACCCCGGGAGAACCTCAGGTCTTCCTAGGGAAAGACAAAGCCTTTACTTTCGATTATGTGTTTGACATTGACTCCCAACAAGAACAGATCTACACTGATTGCATAGAGAAACTAATTGAAGGTTGTTTTGAAGGATACAATGCTACAGTTTTTGCTTATGGACAAGTAAGTACCAAATTATTTTCATAGAGTTGTAACTGTTCGGAAGTGTCAATTCAGTTGCACTTTCATTTTTGTTCTCTGAGGTGATGTTATTGCGAGCAAGCACATATTTTTCTCTGTTGCTTTATTCAGACTGGAGCTGGTAAAACATACACCATGGGAACAGGATTTGATGTTAACATCATCGAGGAGGAGCAGGGTATTATTTCTCGTGCTGTTAAACACCTTTTCAAGAGCATTGAAGAAAAAAAAAACACCGCAATGAAAAATGGGCTTCCTCCTCCAGATTTTAAAGTGAATGCACAATTCTTAGAGGTAAAGGACTAATTGTGTCATTAGTTTATTTTAAATTTTGTCCTTGATACAGTAGACTTTATGATTTTATACTTCTGGCTTCTAGTACAGTGTTTTGCACAGAGTGCTCAATAAATGTTTGAGTCAATGAACATTAGGTCATAGGTAGCAGGAAGAATAGACAATAGATAATAAGTATTCCTTAATTGTTGGCTTTTAAGATTATAAACACTTGGCCAGTGTCCATAGAGTAAAAGAATGAATATTGTTTATTTCAGAATCTCTCTAGACCCTATCTATAATTACTGTTATAATGCAGGCAGGCTCACAAAGTGCTGGAAACTCAGTAATTAAGACCAAAAGGGAGGGAGAGAACATGAGGAATAATAGGACGAAGGCTGCAGCACTAATCTGGCTGCAGAAGCTGGTATTCCTGCAAGGATTGGCAGATGTTTTAATGCAAAGTCCAAAGGTTGAGGCAGGTTTGGATTAATTTAGGACAGTGTAGTCTGGTGGGAGGGACATTACAGTTAGAGGACATGTCGGATATGAACAATATTGCAGTTAGGTGAATGGTGGGTGACATTATAGTTCTGGGTGCTTTGTTCAAAGAATGTTCTAGTTTAATTCTAGTCTGAATAACCTGAACTAATATTTGGTCATTGATGAAACATTTTATTTGACATTACACAGCACAAAATAGAAAACAATTTAAATTAACATATGTTATCTTACTGCTGATTTTAATAGCTATCCCGGTTTAGTAAAAACCAAAAGCAAGATAAGTAACTGATGGAAAAAGAAAAAAAAGTGTTCTTCCATCTTCCCTTTTACTCTCCAAAATGTTGTTAAGCATTGAGACTTTGAAGCATACTGATAGAAAAATGGTGTGTGCATCCTCTTCCAAAGAGTAGCTCAAGTTTGTCCGCCTCTATTGACACAGAAACACTAACATCATTGCCCACCTTGCAGAATATTAAGTATTAATTTTTAGATACATTAAGAAAAGCTGTAGGGCAATAGGAAATACATTTTTAGTTTAAATAGTAAAACCTCTTAAAATCTTAATTAGGATTTGTCTACATTTGGTACAGATGTCTTAAGAGTTTTCTTGTATTTATAAACTAGAAGCCCAGTGCATGAATTCGTGCACAGGTGAGGGGTCTAGACGGCCCAGCCCCAATTTGGGCAGATTGAGGCCAGGCCTGTCAGGAGGAGGAGATGGTGGGAGGTTGGCCAGCCAGCCCACCCTAATGGGGGCCTATCAGGGCCGGGACAGCTGGGGGGAGGGGCCTCACCCCTGAATGGGGTGGAGGGCCGATCAGGGGTCAGCAGCTGAGGGAGAGGCTGTGGGAGGTTGGCCGGCCAGCCCCACCTCTGATTGGTGTGGGGGGGCGATTAGGGGTGGAGCTGGCTGGGGGGAGGGGCGACAGATCTGGGGTGGGGTTGGGTGGGGGGAGGGGCTGCAGGAGGTTGGCCGGCTCCACCCCCTATTGGGGTAGAGGGGGATCAGGGGCAGGGCCGGCCGGGGCAAGGGGCTGCAGGAGGTTGGTTAGCTGGCCTCACTTCCCTCTCCTGATCAGGCTGGTTCGCTGGCTGCAGTGGGTGTCATAATGGTTGTTAGGGTCATTACAGTGTTTCAGTCGCTGGCTTTTTATATATATAGATATTTATCACTTGCAAAGGATTAATAGATCATTTTAGCTAGCTCTCAACAGTCATGATGACATCCTTTACTGTTCTTATTCTTATAAAGAAACCTGCCATTCATTTGAATTTGTAATAATAATTGCCTCATTCATTTTTTATCTATTTTGAAGAAATATATGTCATTTTGAAGAACTTTAAGATATATTTGAAAGATAACATTATGCACTACATGTTGTTAAGTCAGGAGGCAATTTCTTCTAAATTTAAACTTGCAATATTTCTTTTTGATAGCTGTACAATGAAGAGGTCCTTGACTTATTTGATACCACACGTGATATTGATGCAAAAAATAAAAAATCAAATATAAGAATTCATGAAGATTCAACTGGAGGAATTTATACTGTGGGAGTCACAACACGTACTGTGAATACAGAATCAGAGGTGACATTCATATTATAGTTAAAATAAGGCATATTTGGCTTTATTTAATATTCAGCTTTGCTCATAGTTTGCTTAAGATCAAATTCTGAAATTTGTATTTTTAAGTGTAACATCTTGTAAAAATCTTGCCTTTTTTCCTCATATATTTTATATCAGGATTTTATTCTTAAAAATGTCACAGCAATGATAAAGTCAGTTCATTTATTGTAGCATCAAAAGAGTCCAAGGCAATGTATACATAGTTTTCTTTCAAGGCTAGAAAAAGAGAGTTAGGTCATTAAAGGTGAAGGCTGGGACCACAATCCTTTAGCACCTTTTGCCGTCACATTGATACCGTACCATGGCTCCTAAAGGGAGACTGTTAAGAAAAGTTACAAAACTATTTTGACAGACGATACAGAGTAGCCTGAGTAATACAAGGTTTTGCTCAGTTTGTTCCCAAGTGTTCCACTGTAACAGTTTGGAATAAAAGCTGCAAATGTCAGCATTTGGCAAACAATGGAATCTCAGTGTTTTCTCCTATTTAAAAGATAATATGCTATTATACTAAGAAGTTCAGCTCAAAAAGTGCATGTAACTAAAACAATATGAAATTCCACACCCTTCACATCCCTCATGGTGGGTTTTAGCATTAGCTCAGACTTCCGATTGTATGGCACCTTGCTTAAACATTGTTCTTTCTTCCCCTTTTCCAGATGATGCAGTGTTTGAAGCTGGGTGCTTTATCCCGGACCACAGCGAGCACGCAGATGAATGTTCAGAGCTCTCGCTCACATGCCATTTTTACCATCCACTTGTGTCAAACCAGAATGTGTCCCCAAATAGATGCTGTGAGTTACTAGCTCTGATTTCTTAAACTTTCAGTCATCCTTTCCCTAAAGCCACATAAATCCCAGGAGAAGAGTACCTATGAACCACATTTAGTCTGTTTATTTATTTCCCCAATGAGATGCCTCCGATCCTGTTTAAGCTGAAGCTAGCTAACTGTGTAAGGTTTTGAAATAAACATTTGGATATGTGTCTACGGCAACTGGAAAGTAAGCTGTGGCCATGTGGTGATGGAGGTAGTCACCCGAGATGCTTTGCTTTTGAGGACTGTGTGCTATAGGTGTTTTTTTAATTAATATAAGTAAAGTCTTAGTTCATCACAACTGGGTTCTGACTACCAGGTTTCTTGCTGACTTTGTTGTAAGCTTCTAATTGCCAGCAGACATTTTTGCATTTATAATTATTTGGCTATATGCCTGTGTGTGTGTGGGCGCGCGCGCACACACACACACAGAAGGGGAAACGGGTTCGAAGATATTTAGTGTCACATTAATAAAAATATTTTCAATTATTGTCCTCAATTGCAGGAAAATGCTACTGATAACAAGGTGATTTCTGAATCATCACAGATGAATGAATTTGAAACCCTGACTGCAAAGTTCCATTTTGTTGATCTGGCAGGATCAGAAAGACTGAAGCGAACTGGAGCCACAGGCGAGAGGGCAAAAGAAGGCATTTCCATCAACTGTGGGCTTGTAAGACTAAGACTGAGACTGAGACTGAGATGTTCCATTGCTCTTTTCTCTTCTGTAATACTTAATACCCAAGTGGAAGGCCTTCTGGCACTGAGCTGAGTAATGAGAGTTATAATAAACTTGTAAGCTTAGGCATAATGCCCTGAATTTTGATCTCCTCACTTTATTTTAGTCTTTCGCATTTCAGATTTTCTTCATGTATGTAAATTTAGTTGGATTAAATTTTATGATATGTTCAGAAAATAGTATATATTGTGGAAGGGAGTTACAAAATTCCATATTTAAAAACATTTTGTCAATATCGACATTTAATTCTTATTATGGCACAGGGTGACTTTCAAAGTAGCATTTTTCCCCCTCACATTTTGTGACAGTCACTTTATTTTAGGAATTATAATCAGTGCTTTTAGTGGATTTTTTCAAAATGAGATTTTTTTTTAGATTGGAATAGGAATTAACTTTAATACCCTGCCACCTAGTGGTGCTTTTTATTGGAAACACCTTGTGTTTATTAGCATAAAGTTTCTGTTTTATGGAAGGAAAGGAGAGGAGAGGGGGCCTTCCTGCACGCTCCCTAATGGGGACTGAGCCTGCAACCCGGGCATGTGCCCTGACTGGGAACCAACCGGCAATCTTTTGATGCATGGGATGCCGCTCAACGACTGAGGCACCCTGGCCAGGGTTGGAAGAAAAAATGTTAGAGTAACTTTTTGTGTAATAAGTCTTTTCTTCTTATTGACTTCATTATGACATTGGACCTTTGTTCCTACATAAAAGTAATGGCATCCTTCTGTGATGCTCACAGCATCAGGGCAGTGTTTTCTACTTTGCTTCCCTCCCTGGAGCTGGGGCCTCCAATCACATGGCCCTATTTTGCCATTGCCCAATATTTGCTCCTGTATGATGACAACCCTTCTGTGGGGGAATGAACAATTGAGGCTGATGAGACAGAGCCAGACTTCCCACCTCCATCTGGATACCCATCTTGATGCTCCCACCATATGGCTGAGTTTTGTATTTAAGGGAGTGACCTGGGACCTGAATTGTGTGTATTGTTCGGAATTTTTTTAGGAGATAAAATGATGCTGGTATTTACATTTGTTCTAGCAGGAAAAGACACAAGCCATTGGTCTGTTTTCCTGGTTAGGCTACTGAAGCATGTTCAGACATATCTGGTCAAGTTTCAGTGCGGCCAGTAGTCCAAACTGTAGCCTCTCTGGGAGAGCGGGGCAAGGAGACAGTGTGATGCTGATGCCACTCTCTGCATCTCCGTTGTCCCTGGCAAAGACATGGGTAGAGATGTTTGCATCACTGAAGGGAAATGGGACCCACATATAGGCGAATGCTATGCTGTGGGGGCTAGTTCAGTGACAGCAAGAAAAGCAGTAGGGGTGGCAGGAGGAGTGACTAAAGAGTTCTGTGATTTGACTTAATTCCTTTCAATATTGGATGCTTACCTCTCCGAGTCATTGTATTTCTAAAGACAGCTGTACTTACATGAGGAATACCTTTTTCAGAGGAATCATAGTGATATGTTTATGTTGGTTAAAGGAGAGTTTGTTTTCCCATAAGGTAGCTATATTTCAACAAGATAGTGTCATGAAACTATTGAACTACTTAAACATTTTATTTCTTCATTGAGTTGAGGAGAAGAATTAGCAACATGAATTGACAGTTTTCTGGGGACACAGCCTGATGGTCTGATAATTCTAGGGATGGTTAAAAGTCACCAATCTTTTATTTATTTCTCAAGAAAATTTCTGAATAGAAGTTTAAGTATTTGTGAGTTATGAACATATATAAGTACGAAATTTTGAGTCAGTTTTAGTCAAATTTCATGTCAGTTTTTAAAAGTTAATAGAGAAAACTTTGAAGTTTAGGTCATACTTCAAAATTTAAATGTAAAAAAGCCACAAAAACAAAAAAGCTGAGACCCGAATGTTTTCAATTCTGTCCTGTCTCCATACTATTCTCTATAAGCCTTTGTTATTTAAAAGTGTTGTAATTAGTGCATTTTTATCCTTTTTCTTTCTCTCTCTTTTAGTTGGCACTTGGCAACGTAATCAGTGCATTGGGAGACAAGAGCAAGAGGGCTACCCATGTCCCCTACCGAGATTCTAAGCTGACAAGACTGCTCCAGGATTCCCTCGGGGGTAACAGGTGTGCATGCATGATTATCCATATTTGTGAATTTCAGTTATCCATTATTATTAATGTAAGTTTGCAAAGTGACTTATAAAAACTGGTTTTATTATAAAGCAAATTGACAGGATGAGGAACTAATAATTATCAATGACTGGAAATGTGTGCAGCTTTCTGTATGTTGTTACTTCACACAGTCCTTACACGCTCCCTTGAAGTAGGTATTATTATTATTCCTATTTTGTAGATAAGAACATTGAAATCCAGAGAGTCATTGATTCAGTCACTTAGCTTGTAAATGAAGTCCATTGCCCGCGCTCTTTCTACTTTATTGTTGTTCTGCTCAAGTGCTTGTCACCTAGCATATGTCTAATACAATTTTGTTAAAAAATAAATGCTAAGTAAACACAAAGTAATTTAAATATGCTTTATACTATTTTACAAAGTCTCCTAAAAATTAAACTTTTTTTTGCACGTGGGAAAACTTTTAAAAATGTCAGTTGAATGAAATACAGGGTATTTGCTGTTTATGAACTTTGTCAGCATCACTGATATTCCTCCCTTTTCATGTTTTGAATTATTCTGATGTTTCATCAGCTAAACACATTATTTTGTAATGCATTCCTTTTTATAAACATCAACATGTTGGCTTTATAAATAGAAACATTTTTTGTTATTTAAATTCAAACAGTACAATTCAGCAAGTTACAGATAGCCGTTACATTTTTATTTATCCTTTTACAGTTAACAGAGTCTATTTTAGTGTTTTCAAGCTAAAGAATCTCAGGTATTTCTCATCTATTTCCTTACTAGGTGGTAACTCATCACACAAGAAGACCTCTTTAGTGAGCAGCAATTCCTGCTTAAAATTTTAAGACTGAATTCAGTTTAAAAGCATTGCACTTTGTATAAGCTTTGGGGAATAGAAGACCTTCATTTTGTGATGTTTGTATAAATTATTCTTAAAAGAAAAATTAGATCAAAGGTATTTTTGGACACAAGCTGCATATATTTTTATGCATAATGTAGTGACTTTTATTTTTAAAAGTGAAGCTGGATTTTATACACTGATAAAGTTATAACAAGATTATAGCAAAAATTTTGAAAAGTACAGAAAAATATAAAGCATGAGAAAAATCAATTATATTTCTACTAGAGGCCCTATGCATGAAATTCGTGCATGGAGGGGGGGGTGTGTGTGTGTCCCTCAGCCCAGCCTGTACCTTCTCCAATCTGGGACATCCATCTCACAATCCAGGACTGCTGGCTCCCAACTGCTCACCTGCCTGCCTTCCTGATTGCCCCTAACTGCTTCTGCCTGCCAGCCTGATCACCCCTAACCACTCCCCTGCCAGCCTGATTGATGTCTAACTGCTCCCTTGCCCGCCTGATGGCCCCCAACTGCCCTCCCCTGGAGGCCTGGTCACCCCTAACTGCTCTCCCTGCAAGCCTGGTCATCCCTAACTGCTCTCCCCTGTAGGCCTGGTCACCCCTAACTGCCCTCCCTGCAGGCCTGGTCCCCCAACTGCCCTTCCCTGCAGGCCTGGTCACCCCCAATTTCCCTCTTCTGCCGGCCTGGTCACCCCTAACTGCCCTCCCCTGAAGGCCTGGTCACCCCTAACTGCTCTCTCCCCTGCAGGCCTGGTCACCCCTAACTGCCCTCTCCTGCAGGCCTGATTGCCCACAACAGCCCTCCCTTGCAGGCCTGGTCCCTCCCAACTGCCCTCCCCTGCTGGCCCTCTTGTGGCCATCTTGTGTCCACATGGGGGCAGCCATCTTGTGTATTGGAGTGATGGTCAATTTGCATATTACTCTTCTATTAGATAGGATTACTTACAAGTAACTACTGTTAACATTGCAATGCATTTCCTCCCTAATGTATGTATAATATAATATGATATATGATATAATAATATTTAATATATAACATAATAATATAAGTGGTATGGTCTCATTTAAGACAGATATGTGGTTTTATATAAACTTTAAAAGTAAACAACTTTAATGTTTTCTTTTGAGCTTTTCATAAACACAACCATTTTTGAATATGTATCTTTTGGATTTTAATGATCATTTCCCTGTATCTTAGCACTTCTCATTCTTGACTCTCCCCATTCTCCTTAAGCACTTGATCCCAATGCTTTTCAAGGACAAGTTCTTTTCCTCCTCCACCCCAAATTTGTGGTGGGTTAATATTCTGCATGACTGTACTCAGCTTATCCCATTTGTGACTTACCATGTGAATTCAAAAACACTGGAACTGATTTATACTCTATTCAGTGAGTTCATTGATTATAGCAATCTCAAATGTTGCAAAATTTTAAGATGCTTATTTTTCATTTCTATACTTACTATGAACTTACAAATAGTTTGCAGACTGGCATTGGACTGGGGTCTATACTTTGAGTAGTCCTGTTCTCTAATCTGTCTATAACCGTTACTCTTACTTGATTGCCTTATTTTCATCAAAAGAGAACTAGAGGTTCATGAATTATCTTAACTTCCAGATGTCCAATAAATATTATTTATACATGACATACTCCACAAACAATTATTAATGGCCTAGTATGTTCCAAATATTGTGTTATGCAAAATATACTGATAAATATAAGTTGATGATTCTTGACCCCTAGAGTTTAGGGTGTAAGAGCTGGCATCTATAAAATTTCAAAATAATAATAATAATAATAATATAACCAATAAAAAAAGATATGCAGGGGGGTATGAGGAAGCAGAGAGAATAAGTACAGTCAGATGAGGGTTGGATTCTTGGATGAGATGATACCTGAATTGAGCCTTGAATAATAATAAGAATGAGGATAAATAAGGATGAGCAACAAAATAAAGGGAAAAAGATGGGTGGAATGGGATGTCTTTTAAAAGGGTTACTAAGAGTGCTGTGTTGAAATGATTGGGGGAAGGCATAAGGCAGGAGTGGAAGCAGGAGACTAAGAGGTGATTGATTAGAATTGATGGGCATGAATTCCCTACTGGGGTGGGTAAATTTGCTCTTTCAGTGTCACTGCTGATTAGAATGTCCTTGTCTGTTTCATTGACAGACATAATAGCTGGGGCATACTAAGCATTTTACTATTCTATTCTTTGGTTGGTAAAGCAATTCATCATTACTGTAAAGTAATGCTTCCCATCTCTCCTGTGTAATCTGGCCTGAACTTAGACCAATCAATCACACATGATGTTTTTTATATCATATGGATATACTATGCACTTGTTCAGGTGATAAGCTTTTAGTATGAATTTTTTTGCTAACAACAAAAATCAGGTTGTAAATGATTAAATAAAAAGAAAAAAGTTTAAATCCTCAAATATTAAGTAGATAATGAAAGAAACAATTTTTGAATTTCAATTTGGAACATAGGTAGATTGTTTTAGAATTATTCTGTGTGCATTGCCTTAACTCTTTTTTGTAAAGAGGTGAGAAATAAATATATGTACTTATTATACTTTCTCAAAAGATTATGGATCAAAGAAGGATAATATAAATTCATTTTCTTTAAGATAGTCATAAAGCATAGGGGCTTTTACATTTGCTATTACTTTTAAGTTATCAGTGTCAATCTTTTGGTATCTCAAAGAGAAGGTATTATTCAAAAGGCAGGAATTTAAAAAGTGATTATTGCAGTGTTTTATTTGCTTTTATCTGTAAACCTAATTCTTCTTTGTCACTTTCAGCCAAACAATCATGATAGCATGTGTCAGCCCTTCAGACAGGGATTTTATGGAAACTTTAAATACCCTCAAATATGCCAATCGAGCTAGAAATATCAAGAACAAGGTGATGGTCAATCAGGACAGAGCTAGTCAGCAGATCAATGCACTCCGCAGTGAGATCACACGACTTCAGATGGAGCTCATGGAGTACAAAACAGTAAGCTACTGGGTTTGACTTTGCATTTTGTGATAATTTTGTGAAGACAATGATGCCTTTTGTGATGGCTTGCACACGTGTTTCTCTGGAGCCTCCTGTCTGTCATGATAGTGGTCTTCCTCCTTTTGAATGCAGAATTCTCTAGTTTTCCTTGTGGGTAGCCTTTAATAATATTTAGTCTATCAACCTTTTCAAAAGGCTTCCAATTTAATCAGTCAATTTATTTATTATTTTTAAATTGATTTTAGAGAGGGAAGAAGGTGGGGGGAGAGAGAGAGGGAGAGAGACAGAGAGAGAGAAAGAGAGAAACATCCATCGGTTGCCTCCTGTACAGGCCTGATCGCAACCGAGGTATGTGCCCTGACTGGGAATGGAACCCACAACCTTCTAGTGCCTCAGACAACACTCCAACCAACTGAGACACACCGGCCAGTGCTCAATCAATGTCTTTAGTGACAGAACTGCCTTGGAGGGATGCTGTAGAGTAAAAGGATCACTTTTACCTTGAGTCTGTTAAGACAAAGGGCTCCTGGTTGTAGAACTGCATAGTCCTGTAATATCCTTAAACAAATCTCTTGTGTATTTAAGGCTCCTCAACCAGCAGGGAAATCTTTTTCTTTCCTAGGGTAAAAGAATAATTGATGAGGAGGGAGTGGAAAGCATCAATGACATGTTTCATGAGAATGCTATGCTACAGACTGAGAATAACAACCTGCGTGTAAGAATTAAAGCCATGCAGGAGACGGTTGATGCACTGAGGACCAGAATCACCCAACTTGTTAGTGATCAGGCCAACCAGGTTCTTGCCAGAGCAGGTAAGCGCGTAGGGTGTGACGAGTAAGGGATTCACCTCAGGAGAGCAGGCACATTCTTTGTGTTCGTTAATCATCTCGAACATTTGAAGTAGAAATGTCAATCTGTGTACAATGAAATAGCAATGTACAGTCCGTGATTTTCAGTTAAATGCTTAATTTGTAAATAATACATTCTTACAGGAACAAAATGTGCCCTTTACTTTGCTATTTTATCTTGCTGTCTGCTTGTGTAGTTAAGGGTGGAAAATTTGCTGTAGGACTTGTGTTTTAAAGCATTATTATTTTGTTTCTGTAACTTAGTGTTTTTCTCCCATTCTGTTTTATTGAAGTTTTAATTTGAAGGAAATTCTTAACTTTGTGTTTTATCTTTCAGGGGAAGGGAATGAGGAGATCAGTAATATGATTCACAGTTATATCAAAGAAATTGAAGATCTCAGGTACAGTTCATGGTCTGTAAGATGTAATGCACATTTTGGGCTTTTCAGTGCAGTACTAGTGCTATCTGTTGGGTTTATTGTTTAGTCATTGTTCATGGTGATATTTCTGCCCTTTGGTCAGGTTAACTTTAGGGGAATAGGTACTTACCTTTCCATAGTGTCACTTCCCAAACAACTTTCCTTCCGTCTCTTCCCATATTATGTTCCCATGTTATCTTCCTACTCTGGTTGTCATGCCCCTCATGGGAACTTACCTCACCTGACACACAGGACACGCATGTGGATTGACCCTTAGTGCCTTCCCTCACCATTTGGGAATGGTCAACATCAATGAGTCATCTCTAATTTTTTATTGTTATTGTTAATCCTCACCCAAGGATATTTTTTCATTGATTTTTTTTTTTTAAGACAAGGTGAAAAGGAGGGAGAGAGGTACATGCTCTTGACCAGAATTGAACCCGGGACCCTTGAGTCCACGGCTGACCTCTAGCCACTGAACCAAATCGGCTAGGGCTCATCTCTAATTTTAAAAATCTCTGATCACTCCGGTTCCCTTCTGCTTTTCCAGCTATACGTTAGTGTGAATCATTGCATCCCTACCACTTTGCCTGCCTCTGTGGTACAGAGGCTCATTCATCACTCACATTTCACACACATACTACAAATGCTCACTATGTGCCAGGCACCCTGCCGTGACTGAGCAAGTGTGACATAAACAAGGAGTTCACAGTCTAGGTGGAGAACTTACAAATAGTAAATGGAATGATAGAAAATAGTTTAAGGAATGTCATCGCCTGAGCCCAGACTATGGGAATAGGGATTGAAAAGAAGGTCAGGGACACTAATCGCTTCTATAATATGTTCAGGTTTCATGGCTTGTCCTGATGGCTCAGCTACTTTCTCTTGCAGTAAAACCACAGTCAGCTCCATGGGGAGCATCTGAGTAGCTCAGATCTCATTTCTGTACACATTTGCAGAAAATAACCAAGCGGGAAATGTTTCACAGCTGCCCTAACACGTCTTCATCTTGTATTTATGTTCTCTTTCCCTTTCTCTTCCTCTGACTATTCTAGAGATTCTTTTTTTTTAACTTTAAAAAATATTTTTAAATTGATTTCACAGAGGCAGGGAGAGGGAGAGAAAGATAGAAATATCAATGATGACAGAGAATCACCAATTGGCTGCCTCCTGCACGCCCCCTACTGGGGATGGAGCCCACAACCTGGTCATGTGCCCTAACTGGGAATCGAGATGTGACCCCCCCACCTCGTTCATAGGTCCACATTCAACCACTGAGCCACACCGGCTGGGCTATTCTAACAATTCTTAAACAGAGATGAGTAATGTTTCCACTGTTCTTGCCTCTACTAGGCATATTGGATCCCATAATTGTTTCAAAAGCAAAAAACAAATGAGCAGACATCTGATGTGACAATAGATAGAGTGACTCTATTAACTGTTACTTTTTTTCTTATGCATGTCTCCAAGCTTTACCTTTTTGGCAGAGACCGTTGGGCCACTGGGTACTCGTTCTGGTCAGCAGCCAAGTTGGGATTGCATTTCCATCCTGCTTACTGCCCAAAACTTGTCTTTCTTCATTCTGTAGCACCCACCTTCCCCAGTCCCTGAGACACACCTGACATCTGTCATTCAGTTCCTGAAGATTCTCCTGCTCCTAGCCTGCTTTTCTTTTATTTCCTCGGCACTGGCCAACAATGAAGGCTGATCCCGTGCTCTGGTTATTGTGCCCTGTTTCCTGTCTTCCACCCTGTTATTCTAAGGCCTTTCCTAAGCTTGATCTCTCCTTTGGACAAATGGCTTCACCAGTGGTACTCTTTCCTAGGAGACTGATGCGGTCATTTCCACTCCTCCTAGTGACTGAAGCAGCATTAAGTATCTTCCTTCTAGTTCTCAAGTTAGGACCATTCTTTGTCTTTTGTTAATCCTCACCTGAGGATGTTTTTTCCATTGATTTTTAGAGAGAGTGGAAGGGAGGGGAAGAGACAGAGAGAGAGAGAAACATCGATGTGAGAGGGACACATGGATTGGCTCCCAGACCAGGTACCTGCCCTCGACCAGAATCAAACCCAGGACCTTTTGGTCCAGGAGCCAATGCTAACCACTGAGAAAACCGGCTAGGACAAGACCATTCTTTAAGCCATGTAGCGAACAGAGATCAATCAGTGATCAAATCTTTCTTGGTGTAGCTTAGCAGCTTGTTCCATTTTCCCAACTCTTCTTTGATGGTTCTTTAATTAGGGGTGTCCCACTCCTGAGGAGTAGGCTTGTAGAGTCCCAGCACTGTAATTTACAACATAAACATGATTTACACATGGGATAAGCATAAGTGAGCTTTGAATTTAAATTGGATTCCCTGGTTTGAAATGTAAGCTTCTATTTTTTAAGAAGTCTGTGCCCTTGGGAAAGTTACCTAATGTCTCTGAGCTTTGATTCACCTCTAAGAATAAGGTAATACCTGCTAGTTTCGAAGAGTTACTATGGGGCTCAAATAAAAGCACTGGATATAAAAGTTCTTAAATTCAAAAGTACTGTAAAGATCTGACATGTTATCATTATTTATGTCCAAGTTCTCACATTCTGTTTTTATTTATTAAATCCTGTTCCAACTCATATTTCTATCAAAACTTGGTCCTAGGAAGACATTTATTCACAGTTTCTTAAACTTAACACAAATTTATGTATTTTCACTTGGAAATGTTTATATTTCAAATCTTATCATTTGACAAGCTATTATGAGCATTTTAAAAATGTTACTAACTCTTTTTCTAACATGATTTTTGCACGGTTTTATATAGTATTCTCTTATGTTTTTAATTGATTTAACAAATCCCCTATGTTAGAGATTATATTGTTGTTAGCAACTTTTTGATAAAATAGTTATTATTTGTTAAATACATTATCAGTCAGATGAGTTTTAAATTAATTGTATCCTTGATCCTTACAATAATTCTAGGAAAGTATATATTTTTCATCTCTGTTTTACAGAGGAAACAGTGGAGGCTTTTAGAGGTGAATGGTCCAAGTTTTAGTGAATAACAGAGCTGAGAGGCAAGCCCTCAGTAAGCTCCTTCCCAGGGAAGTCTGGGTACTTCCTTTCATGCCTCACTGCTTAGTCTCCTATTAAATGAAATGCAGGCAGCAACTAGTGGATGGGTGGGTGAGTGTGAAGGGAAAGAGAGACTCTCTCTCTACAGCCCATAAAAAAAAAAAAAAAGGCAGGTTCTGCTAATGTAGCATGGGATTTGTGGAGATGAGCCCTAAAGGTTTTAGCCTTAATCAGCACCAAGATGGAAGAAACATTGACTATGCCCCTACCAAATGCAAACTTCCTATATAATAAAAGCCTAATATGCTAAGTGTCTGGTCGTCCAGTCCTTTGTTCAACCAATCAAAGCATAATATGCTAATGATATGCTAAGGCTACGCAACCACTTCCTATGATGTGCACTGACCACCAGGAGCCAGACACTCCGGCCCTGGTAGGTTAGCTTGCTGTTGGGGTCCCGCCCATCAGGACTAAGTGAGACAGGCCAGACACGCCCTGGAGCCCTCCCTGGCTGGCCAACCTCCCACATCCCTCCCCTGCCCCCATCATGCACCGGTGGAGTCCCTAGGCCTGGCCTGTGCCCTCTCACAATCCAGGCTGAGGGGTCCCCCATTCCCCTGCCCCGAATGCACAAATTTTGTGCACCAAGCCTCTAGTTTAAAATAAAAACACAAATGGTCTATTATATAAATCAGCCAATTAAAATACAGGTCATTATTGACAGTTCATTTATTATATTTTTATTTATTATTAATATTCATCATTATGCACCCAAGCTTTGTGATAGATATTGAAAATACAGAAAATTATAAATTTTGACTTTGAGTTTTTATAGCTAAGCAGAGTTTTTATACTTTGGTTGCCTTCATTTTTCTTGTCAATCCTCCCCTGAGGATATTCTTTTCATTGATTTTGAAAAAGATTGTTTAGAGAGAGTGGAAGGAGAGGGAGAGAGAAGGAGAGAGAAACATCAAAGTGAGAAAGACACATCGATTGGTTGACTCCCACACATGCCCCGACTGAGGCTGGGGGATCGAACCTGCAACCCAGGTATGTGCCATTGACTGGAAATCGAACCCATAACCTTTTGATGTGCAAGTTGATGCTCTAACCACTTAGCAATACCAGTCAGGACTTCGATTGCCTTCTTGTTTTAAAAATGACATTATTATATTTATGATTTCTTTAAAAGAATTTTGAAGTCACTTAACCTAGAAGTTTGTCCACAGCTATTTAACCAGTTAAAAATATAATTATTGTTCTGCTCACATAATGACACCAGATATATAATTAAACAATTTCATTAAAAATTAGTAGGACACTAACTTGAAACATATATTCATTGATTTCTATACACTCCGTCTCTAGCCGGTTTCAATAGTGTCATGAATAATTTCGGTAGATGATGTAAAAACACAGAGCTGACTATGACTTTGAGAGCTTAATAGTTGCAAAAAATCTAGCATTTTTCTCTGAAATATTTGTACATATGGCAAAAGTGCTTAGTATTACAGTTTTGAGGTAGAGTGTAGTAAGTTTTCTTTTTACAGCCCTGTCTCAGTCACCTTTGCCAATTGTCCTTGGAAATCTGTTATTTTGAAGTAGAGAACTGTGTTCTTGATGGTTTCAATCAAATCAAAATAAAGGGACTGGCCTGGAGGGCTCTCTGAATCTCTTAGTCTCAAATCCAGGGTCTTTCTGTAGTTTTGCATTACTGACAGGACATTCATTATTCTTCTGTCTTAGTAGAATGACTTGAGCAAACAAAAGAATTCTTTCAATTATCAGACTCAGGTTTCCTTGGAGATCGCATCTTTTCCCATGACATATTCAGGAGCCAGATGTCTCTCAGACAGTTAGGGGCAACTTTGACTAACTGTTCTTTGCAAGGATTCGGGAATGCTATTATAGCTTGATGAATGAGGAACTGAAAGGTTGGGAACCATGCTGCTTGCATAGGTTAAGTCTAAATGATGGCTTTGCAAAGCAAGGGTAACTAATACCTAGTGGCCAGAATGCAAGCAATCTAATTGCTCTTGGCACTTTTGAACAAGAAGAGTGTGATTTCAAATTTGTAATTATATAACCAGGCAATTAAAAAATTTCCTACACATGAATGTTTGTGAACACATTTATTTAAAAACAAAACCTACCTTGTAGCAATGTTGAAAGACATTTTGGAAATATTTTTTAGCATGCAAAACAACTCATTTAAAATGCCTACGTATTCCTGCTGTAGTCAGCTTTGTAGAGGCAGAAAGTAGAATGTTGGCTGCCAGGGGCTGGGAGGAGAGGGGAATGAGGGGTTCGTGCTTCATGGGTACAGAGTTTCATTCGGAGAAGATGAAGTTCTGGAGGTAGATGATGACAGTGGTTGCAACAACAGTGCTAATATCCTTGGTGGTGCAGAACTGGTTAGGGTGGAACACTTTATGCTATGTGTTTCTGCCACAATAAAAAATATTTCCTATTTAAATATGTTTTTATTCATTAGGGCAAAATTATTAGAAAGTGAAGCAGTAAATGAGAACCTTCGGAAGAACTTGACAAGAGCCACAGCAAGATCACCGTATTTCAGTGGACCGTCATCTTTCTCTCCCGCTCTGCTATCCTCAGACAAGGAGACCATTGAAATTATAGACCTAGCTAAGAAAGACTTAGAGAAGCTGAAAAGGAAAGAAAAGAAGAAGAAAAAAAGGTAGTGTTTTAAAATCACTGGTCTATGAATCCCTATTTTTTTCTTTACTTTTCAGGATATTTTAATTTGTGATTACAGTGAGTATACATAGTCTCATAAGTATATTAGTAAATAAAATGCCATTTAAATAGTTTATCTTCTAATAGTTTATCTCTACTTATATGTAAAAAAGTTAAATTATGATATTATGGTAATGAATTTTATTTAGACTATGACAAGGTAAAATTACTATTAGAGACTATTTTATTATTTCTTCAGATAGCTGCTTTTGCATTCCATTCATCTTTCTTTTCTGCAAAGCTTGCTGTACCATTATGACTCAATGTTTTCATCCGCCCCACGCCCCCCCCCCTCCTGTTTTCTAATGCGATTACATAGTCTCATGGATACATTCTAGTTGCTGTCTAGATTAGTTTAACTAAAGGCTAAACCTATCCATCAGGCTGTCACTTAATATTATTTGGTTTCTTAAATATTTTCTGCCGGGCTTCCAATTTGATTATATGACAGTTATTTATTACCTAAATCTTCCCACAAGGAATTATTCACCTTTCACCACTGTTCTAGGTTTTCTTTTCCTTGCATCCTGATAATATTCCCTCCTGAAATCAATTGGGTGCAAAGAAGAGGAGAAAAATAAAAATTTGACCATTGATAGTGTGTGAGTGGTTAAATACTCATAAATTCTTGACATGTTTACATATGGATTCTATGGTACAGTCAAATATATTTTGAACTTGCCAGTCAAAACAATTTTAAGCATTTTTGGCTAGATATTCAAAAGGAAGCACAGTTATCTTATTTATCAAATGTTTGTTACAGGGGATGCACTTTGTAGAATTATTATTGACAAACTGCTTTGCTCAGTTTATTTAGAAATTTATTTAGGCAACCAGCATTTCTTCCATGAAAAAAACAGTTGGTCAAAGTTATTGGAGGTAAAATTCTTCATATTAATTCTGCTGTGTCCTTGAGTTAAAAAGGAATTATTAAAATAATTAAAACAAGGAGTTACATACCTGTAGTCAGAAGGCATTGCAATTGACGTTGCATTCTTAAGATACTGATGTCTTAGCAGGTATTTTTTCATGGAGGCTGATTATGGCAGCATTAAGAAATATATAATAATGCCCTAGCAGGCCTAGCTGGTTTGGGTCAGTGGATAGATCGTCAGCCTGTAGACTGAAAGGTTCGGTTTTGATTCCAGTCCAGGGCACATGCCCTGATTGTGGCTCGGTCCCCAGTAGGGGCTGTTCAGGAGGCAGCCAATCAATGATCTCTCTCATCATTGATGTTTCTCTCTCTCTCTCCTTCTCCCTTCCTCTCCGAAATCAATTAAAAGTATATATATAATGATTCCCTCTTATGCAGAGCAATTAATAATGATCAGAGAATTATCAAAACCACTGTGACCCAACAAAATGAGACTTATGCACATGACTTATGATTTATTTATAAAATCTAATTCTGTAGTTGGTCACCATGTCAAAGGTTATGACTTATTTTTAAAGGATTAGGTGGTTTGTGTTCATGAATAATAAGTACAACCAAGGGTACATTTCCCAAGGTTCGCCTCTGTTCTTTTTGAGTCAAATTTAGAAATGTTACTGTATCACCTGTTGGATATAAATAAATGAAAAGAGACAGGAATCCCAATAGAAACATAGGCTTTTTTTGGCATTCTTGCAGTGATCATAGATAATCTCAAATCAATACCTCTGATGCAGATTATTTTTGTGACAACACAGAGTTGTAAGCATTTTAACTGGTAAATAGTATTAAAGGAAAAACATCTTATTATTAAGATTTGTCTCTGTTGCTTTACTCTGGAACTCGTAACCATTTCAAGATAAAAAATATTTAATAATTGCAGTGATTCTTTTAGATGTAATAATTATTAAGGTAAAAATAATAGCAGACTTAATACTAGGAAGAACTCACTAAACAACTGGTTTTAATCATAAAAATACAAGTGGGGGAAAAATTATTTCCTAACAAAAAGTGATATGATATTTAAAAATTTTTTGAGGAGAAAAATAAGCCAGATAAATTGAGAGATATTATTTTAATCTGTGAAAAAGGTGGAAGATAGCTTAGAATTAGAAAAATAAATGAATACTTACTAAAGATTAATAACTCCTATAAGTGTTTTTAAAAATGCTTTATAAATCATTTTCACACACGTTAGTGTGTCTTTGTAAAACAGAAACCTATATAATGTAGTGTGAACCCAGAAGAATTTTGGGTACCGTAGACTGTATAACTGTAAAAGCCTTTAGAACCAGTTTATGAATTTACTTAACCACAAATATAAATTTTGTTAAATTTAATAGAATTTTTCTTTACTACACTATTCAAACATTGTTGTGGATTAAAAAATGAAAACCAATACTATTTTACTAGGTTTGATAAAGATTTTGTTTACCATCAATAACTTTTAGTTATAGATCCAAATAACTTTTAACTGCATGTAATGTCCCTATTTTTAAAATGCAGGTTAAGCTCTCATTTTAGCCAAAGGTTTGCTGCAGGTTAAAACAGTAATAAAGATTTCCAGAAATGGTGAGAAGGACATTAGGTTTACCGAAGTGAGTGATAGTCTTCCATAGGAACTTGATGGAGGTGATAGATAGCTCCTCCTTGGATATTTTGATTTTGGTTGAGTTGTGTTACATGCCTCAGATTTATTTATTTTATTTATTAGAGAGACATTACAAAATCTGGGTTCTGCCTCAATCTTACATATACAGTAAAGTTCAATTAAAAATTGTTTGGAACTGGACTAATTTTTCTCTAGAAAGTGTTATAAATACCTAGTGTCCAGGTTTCCCAACTCCCACAAAATGATTTTTACCCATTTTATAGTGTGGTAAAAGCAAGTCAGAAGGGAATAGGAAAAGATAAAAGAGGGGAAAGAAACTTTCACTTTCTTGGGTGTAGCCAATCTTTGGCTGGGGGGATGTGAATTTCTGCCTTCCTTGTTTTTTCTTATTCTCATCTACTGACTTTCTGTGTCCTCCTGATTACACAATCAGTTCTCATGCAAGTCTCCAAACGACTCCCAGTTTAAAAATCATCTGCTTTCTTCTGATTTCTTTAAACTCATACTTGGGAGCAAAGCCATTTGACAAAAGGAATTCATGCCAGTGGAAATGACTTACAACCAGAAAGTTTCTTTTCTAGGGATGTCTGTAATTTTGTAAGAGGAAACAATCCAAACACTAGAATTTGGGGCAGCATCCCCATCAAGGAAAAAACAACAACAACAAAAAAACACAACCAGTCATGTAAGAAAGAATTGTTTTATTACCACCTTTTGGCTGAGAGTTCCCAAACCTGTCCAGTGCCCAACCTTTGGGTTCTCATCGCTCCTTTCTTCCCTCCCCGCTGAATCCACACGTTCTTTAGAGGCTCCATGTCTTTTAATTTACTTTTAAAAGTAAATTTAGTTTTGTGCTGTTACTTTTTGGTTGCAGTGGCTACGGGGCCTCTGACATTGTGTTGGTAGAAAGAGCAGCAACTGGGTCATTTTTAGCTGAGTGGCATTTGTGTTCAAGGTTTTACATGCAAGTTTCACCCTCTTCAGCATCAGAGTCTTTGTCAAAGCAGCAACCAGTAATTGATATGTAGTGTTGTAAGGATTGCTCTTCTGCCTTTGGGTTGATCTGTAAAATAGGTGAAGATTGTAAGAAAAGAAAGGCATATAAGAAAATAAGGGAGCCCTAGTCGATTTGGCTCAATAGATAGAGTGTTGGCCTGTGGACTCAAGGGTCCTGGGTTCAATTCCAGTCAGGGGCACATGCCCGGGTTGCAGGCTTGATCCCCAGCAGGGGTTGTACAGGAGGCAGCTGATCAACGATTCTCTCTCATCATTGATGTTTCTATCTCTCTCCCTCTCCCTTACTCTCAGAAATCAATAAAAACATACTTAAAAAAAAAAGAAGGGAGAATAATTGAATAGACTATATTGCCTGCTTTTCAGTTACATAAACATTTTAGAATGGTTAACAAGATTTGCACCTGCCTCTCTGCCTGCCCCACTGCTCTCATATAGAAATATTGTAATGGAACTAAATAAAATAAAAATGAAATTCTTTTAAGTTATGGAGAAGTACCACATTATTAGCTTATTCTCTGACCCTCCATTGTCTTTTTGAACTGTTGACTGCAAAGCTTTTCTAAAAAGGCAATTGGGAAAGCATCTAAAGTTTAACTACTTCTTAGCTCATTTCATCCATACATTTTCAATATAACTCTCTTGTCTAAGGCAAACAAAAATTCTTCATATTGAAAATAGAAAATTTGGTCTGTTTGCCAATGAACCATATCTTTTGAGCCATTATAGCTCATTATCATCAGTATAAGCCTAGATTAAAAATAAAGTATTTTGCATTTTTTATGTATATGGATAAAGAAAGTCTATGATTCACACATTAATCCCCATGTTTTTGGATATCTAGCTTTAAATGACTTGCACTGTAAAAAACAACAACCCAAAAACTTCTATTTACTCATCAGACTCTATTATATTTGTATTTTGTGGTGTCAGGTTGAAATTCTAGAAACAGATTTCTTAGCAATTACTTTCCTTTTCTATTTTAGCCATTATACTGGACTTTTGGACCCTGGTGACTATCACTCTGTTGATGTTTTTTTTCTCAGAAAGATTGCTAGTCTCTTCTTGTAATAGCAGTAATATAAGTATATAAGAAAAACAATCACAGGCCAAAAAGCAAAAGTCACATGTGAGCACATATGTTACAAAATTAAAATGAGAACTGGCTTGATAATTCATATCTAAGACTCAGTCTCCTTAGTGTAAAATATTGATGACTCCGGAAGATGCTTTTGGAATTCTGGGCAGAAGGGGGATGTATCAAGGTTGCTATATGCTTCTGCAGAGCCTAGTGCATCTGCCCTTTTGCTTACATGACAGATCTTGGTATTCAGTACATTCCATTGAGTAAAGATGCCCAATTATGCATATTCAATATTCTTTACATTTATTTCAAAGCCTTAAAGTACATACTTATAGTTTTTTTTATAGTTTTCTGATTGAAATATAATCATACTAATGGAAAGTACTACATTTCCCATTTTATTGCCACCTTTGCATTAGACGTCCTTTTGTAGTTAGTTTTTAATAATTAGTACAGTGAGATTATGAGATTTAATTTTAATTAATAAAATTAAAGTTTTTCACTAATATCATAACAATCATATTCATTTGACCATAATACCATTTCATGTATAATTTTGAAATAGGATTTTTTTTTGGATGTAGTGATGTTCACATGTAGTATATTAAAATAGAAATCAAGTTTTGAAAGTAGTGTTCTAGTATGTAGTATTAATGGTAATTTCACAGTATGGTATAAAGGCATTACTTTTTGAAGTTTTCTAATGATGCCATAAAAAGTGCTTCTGTAAAGATTGAAAAGGCAGAGGATATCATTGAAAGTAGGCCTTTGTGGGACACTGAGAAAATTGATCCATTCAGATTTAAAAGAGCAATGGCATCCAAACACTCCTACTATTTATATAAATTGAGACTTTATATTTTATTGCTAAATAATTTCAACTGATAGTCTACATATTCTTCTTAGATATAATGCTGCTTGTTTTTCTACTTACTTTTTATTCTTACAAAATGTATTGCCTTTTTACTGTGTATTGTCCTTTGATGATATCTTTAAAATTTATTTTAAAGTCTTCAAGCTCATGTTTCATTTTTACCTCCTTATCACTCTCGCTTTTTACTGTCTGGTTTGTCCTTCATTGGCTTGGCCTTCCAATACTGTGCCTCGTGATTTTGAAGGCTACAGAAACTTGAGGAAAGCAATCGAGAAGAAAGAAGGTTGGAATATTTCCCAGGTTTTTTTTTTTTTTTTTTTAAATTAAAATGTCATTTAAATTCTTAGTTGCCATTCAAAAGGAAATGTGTTATAGAATTATAAATTGTTTCAGACCAGATTAGCTTGGTGCTTCTAAAAGTGATGGTGATTTTGTAAAATTAAAAATACCAAATATATTTTTGAAAATACTTTTTAAGTATTTACATTAATTAAAATTCAGGCAATTTCGTGTGATTTCAGAATAAACGGTCATAATTATGAAGGAGACTTACTTTTTCAGGTTAAGAAATGACCCTCAAACCTCATTTGGCTTTCAGAATGTATTGTTTCAGAAACTTATGAGCAGACTGGGAATTATTATTTGGGTGGGAATTGTCATTTTGTTGCCGCCCATGCTAAGTCATGGGTGGAATCTCTTCCTTATTTAGTCTAATCTTTGTTGAAAAAAAATATTAAAATGTCAACAAAGCAAAAAGAAACTGTGGCCTTATGACAGATAAAAATTACAAAACATTTTTAAGGTTGAATTAAGAAAACATGTTTTAAAATGTGTTTGAAGTGAGCATCGAAGACAAGAAATCTCTGCTTTTTCTACCTGGAATTTGAGCAACATTTAGAAGTGCATTTCTCTATATAATAAACATTTACATTTCAACTCATTCAGAATTATGGTTAAAGTCCATTTTTACTTCTTAGAAGAACTTCTCTTCATAGATTTTTCTAAATAAATTCCCAGACTATATAATCAAAATGATTAAGAAAATAAACTGTTTTTAATAATATTTATGTATTTTAGAAGCACCACTCTCGAAATGTCATCTCTTAAAATAAGCCTTTTGAGAACATTTGCTATGCAACAATGAAGTAAACTAATACCTTACTTTAAACACGAGAGGTTAAAAATTATAATCCCTTGAAATTATTTGATAATTTACATTTAACCATTATATCCTACACATTATATATTTTTCTAATGTTTCTGTAATTCTATTCTATAATTCTGTAACTTATTTAAAGTATTCTAAAATGCGTCACACTAGAACTCACTTGATTAGTGTATATCTAGGACATTATGTTTATCATTAGAATTAAACTAAGAGCTTAAAAATGTCCAATTTCTTCTATTTTTGAAAATAAGATGCATAGTTCGAGCAGTGTGTGGAATCATTTTCCCACCTGAAAATATTTAAGCCTTTTAAATGTACTTAGAGTAGAGTTTGCTTCCAACTTTGATATTATCCATAAAGGAGAGCAACAGCAGAGCAGTCTATTCTAGGACAGAGCTTCTCGAACATGCACAGGCATACAGATCACTTGGGGAGGGAGATGCAATGAAGGGTGTGCATCTGTAGGACTGAGGTGGAGCCGAGATTCTGCATTCCTAACAGCTCCTGGATGCTGCTAATGCTTCCCCGACTATGGACCGAACCTTGAGTGCAGGATCTAGAATACTGGCCGGGGAGACTCAGCACCTGCTTTGGGTCCCCTTGAGTGGATTCGTTTACCCAGGCCACAATCTCTTCTTTGGTTGTCAATAGAAATGT
This sequence comes from Corynorhinus townsendii, assembly GCA_026230045.1. NCBI lineage: Eukaryota > Metazoa > Chordata > Mammalia > Chiroptera > Vespertilionidae > Corynorhinus > Corynorhinus townsendii. The sequence continues at coordinate 178,555,570 of JAPDVU010000003.1, forward strand.
TGACACTGGTTGTCAAATGTTAAAGGGGTTCAACCACATGAGCACTTGTGTTCCTTCTAGCTCTAAGATTCTGATTCTGTGTAAAGTGCAGATTTAAATATCTTTCATTGCTGTTTAGTTATTTTACATATAATTTGCCCAGTTTATTGAGGAAAACTGGAATATTTGAAGTGCAATAATTATAAAGCTTCAACTTGTATTTTAAAAGTTTAAGCCTTAAACGATTTATAAGGGTAAATTAATAATGTTAAGTTACAATGGATTTTTCTGCATCAGAATTGGCACAAATAGCGAATAATATGAGTTAACTTTATATTAATTAAAAAGTAACATTTGTTAAACTGGATACTGGAGGAAGGGAGAGGGTGTGTTGGGTCAAGAGTTTGGAATAAAGTGGTTATATGGCTATACCTGAGGAAAAGAGAATTTGGGTTAGAATTTGAAGTAATGAAGGAACCAACAATAACAGCAATAACATATGCTGCAACAGTTGTAGGTGAGGAAAGGAGACTGCATAGATGAGGGAAAGGGGAATGCTGATGGGAAATATCTTTCCTAACACATTTTCCTTTCCTAGCCCTTAACTTTAGTCCATCTCTCAACTATAACACAACAGTGTTATGGTGCTGACCTTTGAATGGAATAACTGGATGAGGTTTTTTCCACCCAGATTTTCAGCTTGAAAATGGTGGTAGAAAATCAGAGGTCCTACTATAGATAGTAGAAGTGATGCAAGACAGGCATTTAGTATATTTACCTTTCCCTCTCACAGAATGATTTAACAACATTCATGGAACCCTGTTATAATTTACTTGGTTCCTCTACAGTTAAGATTATTTTATTTATATTGCTACTGCTAGTTTCTTCTCATTCTAGACATCGGTCTTCCATGCATCTCTATGCATCTTTCAGTTGAACTCCAACATAATTAGTGTGTGTGACCTTTCGGCAGAGGTGCAAAATGGAGGTATTTATGCACAGTCATAGAATTAACACCTGCTGCACATTTATTATGTACATCCTCTGGGTACTGGGGATATAATACTGAGCCAAACAGACATGATCCCTGCCCTCATTAGGCTTATAGTCTAGTGGAGAAGAAAGAAATTAGAGATAATCCATAAATAAACATAAATTAAGAACTCTGAAAAATGCATACAAAGGAAAAATATTTATAATTTCTGTTGTCTGAGTACAAAAATATTGGTGAGCATTGGGACTTAGAGTTAAAAATTAAAGTTTAATTATAATAGCAAAACCTGAAAGATTGAATTTTTAGTCTAGAGTCTGAAAATAAATCCATAGGGCAACTATTTACTATAGCAGAACATCTGAAAGAAATGCTAGCTGTTATAAAGTTATTCGGATAGAGTTTTAAAGCTCATGCTAGGGGGTATTTTATTTGGAGAATATTACCTTATTTGAGTATTCTTTTTATTTTTAATATTTTGAAAATGTTACTGTAGCACAAGAGGAAATTTTTCACATGTAGATTTCATGTGAAGTTCACTTTCTTAATATTACTTAGCTTGATTAAATGTACAAGTCTAGTGTGCAGACGTGTAACATCTGTGCATAATTGATTATGATTGCTAAACCCCTAAAAGGGTGAAGTGACTTAAGTGTGCAAAAACTTTGCTCACTATAGAATCTCTCTTTTTCTCAGAGCTACCAGGGCTGACCGAGTTTAGTTATAATCATTAACTGACAGGAGTGTGTAGTTAAGTGTGTAGTTAGTACTCAGTGACTGAAGAGAAGGCTTATATTTGTAAGGTGCAGATCCTGTGGCAGACCCTGAAACTTTCTGTTCTCTCAGAGGTCAGGATGGCCTTCAGACAGTTTTGATGTGCAAAGACCCAACTTCTGGGAGATTATCAGAAACAGACCTGTGCTGTAGGTATGGCCTTGGAAAAAAGCATCATGTGCTATGTTATGGGAGGAGACCTGAACGCTGATGGGTACAGCCAGTATAGACAAATTTACTGTGAGCAGATTTATTCTGGATCTTCAAATTTGTTCTTAAATGTATTAGATAAAATGCAGTTTTTGTATCTTTGCATTTAGATGAGAAAAGTTGTACATGTTAAGGTGAGAGAACAAAAATATTTATTTTTATTTCCTTTTCATTTAAATTGCCTACCTTCTAGTTAAGTGGCTGTTCCTGTGACTAGTTCTTAGCTGTTTCATCAGTTCTCTGCTCCCAGGGCATGATCTGTTCCTCAGTGTTTCTGGAAAATAAGTTTCTCCTTCATTAATATTAATCACTGTATTATGGGTTGAATGGCAATTTCTATTTTCCTCTGAAGCATCAGACACGATAACTTTGGTCAGTAAAATTATCAATTCTTCTAGTATGTTTTCCCAAATAATTGATTATTTTTAAAAATGAGAAAGAAAAAAGTGAACCATTTTTCTCTCTACTCTAATACCATATCCTTTGTTCCTTTTCAAAAGTGTGGCTGGTAAAGAGGATAATGCAGACACTGACCAAGAGAAAAAAGAAGAAAAGGGTATTTCAGAAAGAGAAAACAATGAATTAGACATGGTAAGTATGGAAAAATGAACTTGTAAATTTTAGAACCTGAATTAGGTTGTCCTTGGCTCTACTAACTTGTGTGGAAAAGAGAGATGGCTATCATGCATCCATTTTAGACTGTTGTTTTTTTTTTTTAGAACCTCCTTAAAATCATGGAATGATGTTTGAAGTAATGAAAAGTGAAATTTTTGTACTTTTGCACTTTGTACTCCCGTAGTCTCTCTTAATGAGGTAATCAGTTTGCTTTGCCATATTGTGGTCACAAACCACATTTTAGGAAGAAAATCAAGAAGTGAGTGACCATGAGGATGAGGAAGAGGAGGAGGAGGAGGAAGAAGACGACATCGAAGGGGGTGAAAGCTCTGATGAATCAGATTCTGAGTCAGATGAAAAAGGTACTTGCCTTTTGGGACAAGGACAAAAATTCATTTGGGAATTTGATTAAAGCATGACAAAAAAGTCTTAATTTTCTCAACTTCATTCTTGATGAAACAGCTTTTATGACTGTTGACCTATGTATGCCCTTTAAGGCTCATGCTTCTTCCCTTATTGGATTTAGTTATTGTGTGATTTCCATTCTTATTTAGTACAAATATATCTGTTGTCCCTAATCAATGTGAACACTTTTTATCTTGTTCACCTGTTTTAGTTTATCTAGAACATTTTTTTTATAACTGCTAAGTGGATACCTGGATATCATGGTTTTCACACTCTTGCTTGAAAGATAGAATTATGATACATTGGTTTATCCCAGCATTTTTATTTTCTTCTTCTATAAATAGCCAATTACCAAGCAGACTTAGCAAACATTACTTGTGAAATTGCAATTAAGCAAAAGCTGATTGATGAACTAGAAAATAGCCAGAAAAGACTGCAGACACTGAAAAAGCAATATGAAGAGAAGCTAATGATGTTACAACATAAAATTCGGGACACTCAGCTTGAAAGAGACCAGGTGCTTCAAAACTTAGGTAAGAATTATCTCTAATTCAAATTAAAGTTCAAACTAAGTCATCAAAATGGATTTTTATCATCTCTTCCTTTAGAAAAGAAAATTATATTAGAAGCCACATTAATTATCAATGTTTCTCATAAGTTATTTTTTATTTTGTTTATTTCCCTTTGATACCTGTTTAGGCTACTTAATTATTTTGTCTGACGTTGTGGTTAATTGTTTTAATGTCTTTGATTTATGCTGGAAACATTTTCTAAATTAAAAAGACTTTAATAATTGTTAAACAAGCTAAAAGTAGATAATAAAAGAGAAAGTGATTCAAAGACACTCTGGTTTGAGTCTGGGAGGATGTTCTCTAAGGTCATGAGTTGTAAATCTGTAAAATAAAAATCTGCGACTCACAGATTCAGATATCCTTTGATCATTTAGGCTCAGTGGAATCTTACTCAGAAGAAAAAGCCAAAAAAGTTAGATCTGAATATGAAAAGAAACTCCAAGCCATGAATAAAGAATTGCAGAGACTTCAGACAGCCCAGAAAGAGCATGCAAGGTTGCTTAAAAACCAGTCTCAATATGAAAAGCAATTGAAGAAATTGCAGCAGGATGTGATGGAAATGAAAAAAACAAAGGTATTGATTCTATTTTCCATTAAAGTCTGATGTTGAAGATGCTTGTGTCATTTGGGATAAAAATATGATTGTGGTTCTTTTCATATTCAATAAAAGTTAACTATGTCTTCCAAATGATGCACTTCTTTGGTCAATTAGAAGTTGTTTCCTGTTGTCATCCATTAGCAAAGCCTTTCTTCAGGGTAGCTGAAAAGCATGTGGTCAACATGGCTTCTGAGACCTTGATGGTATTTCTCTTCTTAAAACCCTACATAAGGTTAACAAGAATATAAAATATTTCAAACATTCAAAAAAGCATAGATAATAGTACAATGAACACTATATCTAATATCCTAGTTTAAGATATTAAATATTAAAGATTTACACAAAGCTTCCTTTATATTAAGTTCCTGATCATATTCTTCTTTCCCTGAGAGGTAACAACTATCTTGAATTTGATGTTTATCATTCCCATGCATAGAAAAGTACAAATTATCTTCCCTCACTGGAGAGAGTATTTGAATCCTGATTTATTACCTGCTTTAGTTGTAGGATCAGTTATTAACATCTGGCATACTAATTAATGGTGTTTCCTTAAAATAGCAAATGTGGAAATGATTTAGGAAGTATTAATTATGTTGTGTATTTGCTGATGACAACAGTAGCTAAAATTATTGGGTGCTTGCTATATGCCAGACACTGCTATAAACACTGCACAGATAGTAACTCATTGAATTGTCTGAACAGTTCAGTGCCATAGAACTATTATCTCCATTTTGTATGAGAGAAAGCCAAAACCTAAAGAGGTTACGTAACTCGCTCAAGGTGACACAGCGCCTGGTAATAAGTACCAAAAATTCATTCATATAGCAACTGAATACTGAATACTAGTATAAAAAGCATAAGCAATTTGATAGAAACATATTACCAATGTATTAGAAATAGAAATGTATTTCACTAAAGTAAGAATTGACCATTTGAAATGCAGCAAGACTCCACATTTTCATGTTAAATTTCTGAATTCTCAGTAATGCATTCCACACATGTGGTTTATTTAGTGAATGTTTTGATAGAGTAATTCCAATAGGTATATTTACCTATTTTTTTTTTAGGTTCGCCTAATGAAACAAATGAAAGAGGAACAAGAAAAAGCCAGATTGACAGAGTCTAGAAGAAACAGAGAAATTGCTCAATTGAAAAAAGACCAACGTAAAAGAGATGTGAGTGGCCATCTTTATGTACGAATGTTGTGCATGCGACAAAATTATTTAATAAATGAAGAAAAGTTTCTGATAACTGTAACTATTAAAGACAGGCTAAGGACAATAAACACTAGTTTTATGTGATGGTTATTATATAGTATGTAGATTATAATTTAATATAAAAGTTTATGAAAAATACTATAATATTATTATAAATTTTATTGAAGGCTTATTTCCTATATGATGAGATGGAAGAAAATGTCAAAGAACAACTGGTTATCTCTAGGGAGATCAGGGAACTATTATATAAGAGAGCAATTTTAGTATGGTTCTAAAGATAGTTTCATCAGTACAGATTCTTTGAAAAGTTCTTGGAATGACAACCAGGTCTTACTGGAAGAGGCCTTTAAGATATACAAAAATGTTCATATTCTTCGACTCAAGAATTCTACTTCCATGAACTAAGACTAAGAAAATATTCTAAAATAAGAAAAATTGCTATATGTTAACACTTCACTTTAAGGATATTTATAATAGTGAAAAAGGTAAAAACAACCAAGATGCTGACAGTAGGAGGAATATATAAGTAAATTATAGCTCATCTAATTTAATATGTTATTATTCATCCATTAATAATTAGGGCTTGGAAACCACATAGTAAAATGAAAAATGACTATGATTTAACATTAAGTGTAAAATAACATTTATTATATGCATGCCTGATTCAAATCAGGGAATATTTTGAAGGATATATCCCAACATGCTAACTGTAGTTGTGTTAGGGTTATAGGTTATAGTTGATTGCATTTTTCTTCTTTCCAAATTTTTTGGCAATATAGTTATTTCATTTATGAAATTTTTCCTTATAAGAAGAGGTTATCCCTTTCTTTTCCCTATTGTTGGTTAGTTTCAGCCTTTGGTCCTTTTTCTCTCTCTCAACATTTTCTTAGTCTTCCCTGGAGAAAACTGAGCATACAGCATATTTCAGAAAATAGAAATCTACTTTGGGAGGTAAAAGGAAATTTAAGGAGGTAGAGAAGACAGAGTAATGAGGTTGAAAAGTAGATATTTTAGACAGATGAGTTCCATAATTATAGCTTTATTTATTTCATTTATTTCTTTTTTTCTAACATATCAATGGATTTTAATAATCAGTATACTTTGTCGCTTTCAATTCCTGGGCATTTTAGAACTTGTTTATACTGTTATTTTATTACTAAAATCAAGTAGAAGGGCATGCTCATATTTTGCCTATTATTTGTTTCCTTATCTGGTACCTTTTTAAAAAAAGATTGAGTTAAATTCACTCTTTTAAACTATACAATTCAAGTTTTAAATATATTTACAAAATTGGGCAACAATCACTACCATCTAATTCCAGAACATTTTATCACTTCAAAAAGAAACTTATACCCCATAGCAGTCACTTTCCATTCTACCCTCTCCCTGGCCCCTGATAACCACTGACCCACTTTATTATCTACTTAGGACATTTCATCTAAATGGAATAATGCAATATGTAGCTTCTTATTTCTGGCTTTCATTTAGCATGATGTGTTCAAGGTTCATTCCTGGTAAGCATGTATTAGTAATTCACTTCTTTTCATGGCTGTATGGATAGAGCACATTTTGTTTACCCATTCCTCAACTGACAGACCTTTGTGTTATTTACACTTTTTGGCTATTTATTTTGTTTTTGTGATGACAGGAACAGTTGCCTTCCAATATATGCTATTTATTTATTACCAATTCATGTTAGATATAGAGAAATCAGTATTGAACAATTAACTCTTGGGAATATTATCTGCCACAAACGATCATAAATTACATACTATCTTACCTATATAATAATAGACAAACATGTAAATTGACCATACCTCTGCTATACCACCAGCCAATCAGGAGTGATACGCAAATTAACCCAACAAAGATGGCAGTTAATTTGCATACTCAGCCACTGAATGATGGGGGTGGGATGCTTGCATCATTGCCATGGTGTCCTGCCTCACCCTCGGTCTCTCAGGGCCCCTGGCAGCATGGGGAGGAGGGGCCTTAGCAGAAAGGGGCTTGGCCGGAGTGGAAAAACGGTGCTGGCAGCCAGGGAAAGGAAAGCCCATTCTAGCACGAATCTTCGTGCATCGGGCTTCTAGTTCTATTATATAGATGTGAGGCTGGCTAATCACATGCAAAACTAATATTCAAACTCCTTCCTTTTTTATTTGCTGCTTTGTGTATATATTGACCCACTTTCTAAATTCTTTCTTGTCATATTAATCTCTGTACCTTTAGAGAATCAAATACATTTGTACACCACACAAAAACATATGAATGAGCTTGAAATTTGACTTTTAATAGGAAGAAATGTAATGTAATAATAAGTTTCAAACTATATGTAAATTTTAACTTCTGGTAATTTATTCATTTAAAAAAGATTTACTAACTTTGCTTCTATGTCAATCATTATTATAGTCAACTAGAGGCCCGGTGCACAAAATTCGTGCAAGGGGTGAGGGGTGTGTCCCTCAGCCCAGCCTGCACCCTTTCCAATCTGGGACCTCTCGAGAGATGTCCGACTGCCCGTTTAGGCCCTATCCAGGTAACATTGGGCCTAAACGGGCAGCTGGACATCCCTCTCACAATCCAGGACCGCTGGCTCCCAACTGCTCACCTGCCTGCCTTCCTGATTGCCCCTAACGGCTTCTGCTTGCCAGCCTGATCACCCCCTAACCTCTCCCCTGCCAGCCTGATTGATGCCTAACTGCTCCCCTGCCAGCCCAATTGCCCCTAACTGCCCTCCCCTGCAGGCCTAGTCACCCCTAACTGCCCTCCCCTGTAGGCCTGGTTGCCCCCAACTGCACTCCCTTGCAGGCCTGGGTCCCTCCCAACTGCCCTTCTCTGCAGGCCCAGTTGCCCCCAACTTCCCTCCTCTGCTGGCCTGGTCACCCCTAACTGCCCTCCCTTGCAGGTCTGGTCCCTCCTAACTGCCCTCCCCTGCTGGCCTGATCGCCCGCAACTGCCCTCCCTTGCAGGCCTGGTTTCTCCCAACTGCCCTCCCCTGCTGGCCATCTTGTGGTGGCCATCTTGGGTCCACCTGGGGGCAGCCATCTTGTGTGTTGGAATGACGGTCAATTTGCATATATCTTTTTTATTAGATAGGATAGAGGCCTGATGCACGGGTGGGGGCTGGCCAATTTTCCCTGAAGGGTGTACTGGATCAGGGTGGAGGTTCCCTTGGGGAGTGGGGTGGCCTGGGTGAGGGGCCTGTGGTGGTATGCAGTCCAGCCACGCCCCCAGGCAACCCAAGCAGAGGCCCTGGTATCTGGGATTTATTTATCTTCTATAATTGAAACTTTGTAGCCTTGAGTGGATTCCACGGCTGGCCAGGGTGTGCAGGAAGCTTGGCTTCCTCCATTGCTGGGGAAACCCAAGCCTCCTGCTCACTCCGTGGCCACAGCTATCTTGGTTGGGTTCATTTTCATACTCGTTCCTCATTGGCTGGTGAGCATGGCTTGTTGGTGTAGTGGAGGTATGGTCAATTTGCATATTACTCTTTTATTAGATAGGATAAAATATGCCTGGGGTAAGATAGAATCCTTTTCTCTAAAAAATCTCAGCTGATGGCATAGGAATATGCCTAAACATGGGATGAATGACCTGTTTAAATTTGGGATCCAAAACATGAAGAGTTATTTTTTATATCACAAAATTTAAGTCCTAGAAGAATGTTTTTGATCAAGTTTAATTCCTAAGCTTTGCCCAAGATCTGAATAAATGACAGAACCATAATTAGGATCTATGTTTTTTTAATCCAACTTTCTTCCCTAAATTCTAGTCCTGTAAAATGGCTTAAAGAAGTGGTCAGCAAACTCATTAGACAACAGACCCAAATATCAACAGTACAACGATTGAAATTTCTTTTGAGAGCCAAATTTTTTAAACTTAAACTTCTTCTAACACCACTTCTTTAAAATTGACTCGCTCAGGCTGTGGTATTTTGTGGAAGAGCCACACTCAAGGGGCCAAAGAGCTGCATGTGGCTCGCGAGCTGCAATTTGCCGACCACTGGCTTAAAGTAATCCATAATTAATTGTCTTTATCATTTAGAGTATCTAGAAACAAATTGATAGGCAATACTAACATGTTTCATTGTCCATTTACTTTACCCAACATTTTTAAAAGTTATTATACAGTGCTAATCCAATTAATTTATATTCTCCCCATATTTAAAACAGTTTGAAATTACTGTATATATTGTAAGGTACATCTATTGAAACTGGTCTAAACTGTGTTTCTTCTTGTGTGTGCCTCAGCCAGCAAAACAAAATGTCTAACAAAAAGGAAATGAGATTATTTGTGAAGCATTTAGAAAAGTACTTATAAATAGTAAGCACTATTTGAGTGTTTGTTAACTAAAAGTATGTGTCACAGAGATAGCCTTTCAGAGAAAGATGGCTGTATCAATATGCATTTGTGTTTATTGGAATAAAATACCTGTATTTGCAATAATGGATTCAAGGTTGTTGTTAGCTCAGATTTTGCTAAGAACTCTTATAGTTTCCATCAGGATGGGGAATATATTAATGTAGGAGGAGGAAGTATTGTATTTTCCAGTTTACTATTTTAACTTACTCAATATTCTTTTATAGCATCAACTTAGACTTCTGGAAGCCCAAAAAAGAAACCAAGAAGTGGTTCTTCGTCGCAAAACTGAAGAGGCAAGTTGGCCATTTAGAGGAAACATTCTGGCTTTGAGATAAATGATGTATTTCTATCGATGAAGAGAATGAGTCAGTCTCTGTCGCTATTTCAGGTTACAGCTCTCCGTCGGCAAGTAAGACCCATGTCAGATAAAGTGGCTGGGAAAGTCATGCGGAAGCTGAGCTCATCTGACACCCCCGTTCAGGACACAGGTTCCAGTGTAGCTGCTGTAGAAACAGATGCATCAAGGGCAGGAGCTCAGCAGAAAATGAGAATTCCTGTGGCAAGAGTCCAGGCTTTACCCACGTCCACAACCAATGGAACAAGGTCAACACGATTCTTCTGTTCCTCCTAACAGAATCTGTGTGGCATTAATACTGAATGTTGGACTTAAATGAAAAACAGCATATTATGTGCTAGTGCACAATCCAATAAGCACATAAGTAATTATGTTTGTCTGTTTATATCTGATTATAGAAAAATATATCAGAGAAAAGGGTTGACTGGCCGGGTGTTTACTTCCAAGACGGCACGCATGAAGTGGCAGCTTCTTGAACGTAGGGTCACGGACATCATCATGCAAAAGATGACGATTTCCAATATGGAGGCTGACATGAATAGACTCCTCAAGGTGTGGAAAATAGAAAGCAGATATGCTTTCCCTTAGCTGGCTGTGAATTTTCAGTTTTTCAAGTTTGTTCCCTGGGTAAATGTAATACTTACTAAGGATTTTTCCCCTAGTGAGTTTTGCTTGCATTGTGTATGAATAAATGAACATCTTCTATTAAAAGTTGTGGTAAGAACAGGTAACATAAGATCTGTACTCAACACTTTAAATGTATAGCATAGTATTGTTAACTATAAGCACAGTGTTGTACAGCAGATCTCTAGAACTTACTCATCTTGTATAACTGAAACTTCACACCCATTGAATAGCAACTCCCCATTACCCTCTTCCCCCAGCCCCTGACAACCACCATTCTACTTACTGCTTCTATGAGTTTGACTCTTTTACGTATATCACATAAGTGGAACCCTTCAGTACTGGTCCTTCTGTGACTCACTTATTTCACTTAGCACAATGTCTTAGATGAGCATAATCTCTTAAAATCCAACTGTTTCCTCAATAGCAACGGGAAGAACTCACAAAAAGAAGAGAGAAACTTTCCAGGAGAAGGGAAAAAATAGTCAAGGAGAGTGGAGAGGGAGATAAAAATGTGGTCAACATCAGTGAGGAGATGGAGTCATTAACTGCGAATATAGATTATATCAATGACAGCATTTCTGATTGTCAGGCCAACATCATGCAAATGGAAGAAGCAAAGGTTTGTAATTTTAAAAAAATGTGCAATGCCTTACTAAAAAGTATTTTTTTTATTATTAAAAGCAGTTTTAATTTTTATGTGAAGGAATTTTTAAAAATTATTTAATATTCTTCTTAGGTTTTGTATGTATACCCCTCCCTGCCTGCTCTTTAGCTATCTCTGCTCATTTTGTATTATTTATTACTTGTAAAAGACATGTATCATTTATTAATCTACCTTGTGCCTCATCTTTTCAACTAGACTATATATTTTTGGTGTGGGGATTATAGTTTACACTATCCTGAGGAGTCCAGTTAGTTAACCTAATGAAGCAATAGGCTTTTGCCTTCTGTTTAAATACAATTAGCTCAAAGTAATGTTACATCATCTGCTGGTTTGCTGTAGGAAGAAGGAGAAACCCTGGATGTCACCGCAGTCATTAATGCTTGCACGCTTACAGAAGCCCGGTACCTGCTAGGTCACTTCTTATCAATGGGCATCAATAAGGTAAGATTAACACCGTTATTGAAAATCCAAGTTTTGATTAATTCATTGTAGTTTTTATATCTTTCCCCAGTGACCCCCCTTCCTTTATGATAAGGAAGAAGATTTTTTTAAATTATAAAATATTCCTTTTACCTTTTATTTATTTATTTTTTAAATATATTTTTATTGGTTTCAGAGAGTAAGGGAGAAGGAGAGAGACAGAAACATCAATGAGAGAGACACATTGATCAGCTGCTTCCTGCATGCCCCACACTGGGGTTCAAGCACGAAACCTGGGCATGTGCCCTGACTGGGAATTGAACCCATTGAGCCCGAGATCTCTTGGTCCATGGGATGACACTCAACCCACTGAACTATATCAGCCGGGCGCTTTTACCTGTTTTTTAGAGTTAAGAAGCATCAGCAATATTTAGATCAAATCCACCTATGGTGTTTGTATATTAGAACAGATAAACAACTTAGGGAATAGTTAATTCCTCTTTTGCTTTAACAAAGGAAGAATGAAAAGAAAATCTCTTGGGTTGCATACAAGTTTGGTATCATAACATTGGTTGAATACTAATTCTTTACAGCTCAAAAACATAAAATCAGAAAGGAAAAAACAGTTTCATTCCCATCCTCTTTGAATAGGAATGCATTCATGTCATCTGTAAGAAACTTGCTGCCTAAATGTTGAAGGTGATAGTGATTTCTGACTCATTTTCCCCCCTCATGTTGTGGTTGTGCCTAGACCCTTTATGCTATGTTTTCTTAATTAATTTTCACTAGTGCTAGGAAGTAGGTATTATTCATATAACTTTGCCTATGAGAAACCTGAGAATCAGGAGGATAAGGTAACCTGTTCAAGGGCGCAAAGCTAGTAAGTGGAGGCATGGAGATGAATCAAGGTAAGGTCTATTTGATGTCGAAATCCATATGCACTTGCTATTTGATTCGGATCTTGGTTGGGTAAATTCTGTTTTGTATGACCTAACATAATTTTATTTATTTTTTTGGTGGTGTTACAGGGTCTCCAGGCTGCCCAGAAAGAGGCTCAAATTAAAGTACTTGAAGGTCGGCTTAAGCAAACGGAAATAACCAGTGCGACCCAAAACCAGCTCTTATTCCACATGCTGAAAGAGAAAGCAGAGTTAAACCCTGAGCTGGATGCTTTACTGGGCCATGCTTTACAAGGTAATCTAGCTAAATTTTAGTTAAATAATTGCATGGGAGCTTTGCTCTTTTGAGTATGCTATACTATATACTCTTTCCCCCTAGAGCTTGACTGAATAGATGCTATATTTACTTATATTTTTATTAGTTACTCCTTCTTTAATTTGCATGTATAAATTTGGGGGGATGTAATTCATTATTGTCATCCCAAGAAATGATGACCAACTTACTAGAAAAAGGCACACTTAACCTTATTAAAGAGTTAGTTTTCATGGATAAAGAAGAACAACCAAGTTTCTGAATTGGTTATTTAAATTATTTATAATATTAGCCAACTGTCATTACTTGACTCTGCATATCTAACTGCCTTAAAAAAATTAATGTTTTTGTTATGGCATCTATTCTACATATCTTACAAATGGTACCATAATCTTGTTTTATGTGGGAGTTTTTAACATTGGATCTGTTTTGATTGGAGTATTGCTTTTTGTTTCCTTTTTGCTATTATTTACACAGATCTAGATAGCGTACCTTTAGGTAAGTATGTTTAGCTTTCTGTGTACCCTACAAGCTGCATGAATTACTAATTGTTCATGTGCACTAATTGTGGTACATCTTATTTTTAAAATGTTTATTGGCAACCACTGTTTTGCATGATTCTTTTTGAAATGTATCCACAACCACAAACATACTAAGTCTTTTGTCTTTCTCATACATGCTTGATTTTAAAATTCTTAAAATGTTTAAAGAAGTATACTTTAGTGAACTTTTTTTTATTACTTGAACTGCAGTTGTGGCTCCCATTTTGTAAGCCCTCTTTTTCTCTTTCTTGTAAAAGGCAAAAAAAAAAGAGTACATATTTCTTTTTAATTTTTAAATATATCTATTAACTTACATCTGTTATTTTAACATCATAAATAACTTTCTTTGGTATATATCTTTGGTGTATATTTATCTTTAGTATATGCTTGCTAGATTCTCAGCTATGCTTTGTAAAATTAAGCACATGAAGCACATATATTTTAATACTGTAAATTAAATAAAATTATCCGAGGATCTTACATGAACAAATTGAAACAATATTTAAGATCATAACATTTTTAAGTTAGAAGAGGCTTTAGTGATTATTGTGTACAGAGATTTTCAACCTTTTTCTGTTGCCATTACAGCATTCACATGAGCTACCCACACCTGTCAGTATTGTTTCTACTCCTCTTGGTGATCATACACATGAAGAACCAAGAGTATCAGGGCAATTTTATTACTTGCAATTTTTCTGAATCCTTATTTTGGAGCAGTTTTTATTTAATCAAAATTATTTAACAACCTGGCCTGAACTTTCCTTTTTCTAATCATACAGTTGTCCACATTTTTAAAATGCTTTTTACTTTAAGGATAGGAATGTAACCAAAAGATTAAATGTAATTACCTCTCTGTGTCACTAGAATAAACATACTCTATGAATCTGAATTTATTTCATTTTAATTAATTTATTTATTTCAAAAAATATTTTTATTTATTTCAGAGAGGAAGGGAGAGGGAAAGAGAGATAGAAATATCAATGATGAGAGAGATTCATTGAGCAGCTGCTTCGAGCCCAAAACCCGGGCATGTGCCCTGACTAGGAATCGAACTGTGACCTCCTGGTTCATAGGTGGATGCTCAACTATTGAGCCATCATGCTGGCCGGGCCTGAATTTATTTAAAATAATGTCACACAAATAAAATACATGAGCTATATGATTTTTATAATGTTTATACTTCATGTTAATCTCAAAGTAGTATTTCTTTGATATCAGCTGCATAATATAAGGATGGAAAGGCTAATTCTTTTACACTGCTCATGCTATAACAAATAAAGGTTAAAAAAAAAAAAAGAGGATTGGTTATATCCTACCCAAGTTTCTAGATTATAACCAGAAAATTTGCAATTCCATGTGTTATCAGTGCATTTCTTTTCCTTCTTCTATTCTTCTTTCTCTTCCTTCTTCGTTTTCTTAGTGGCTCATCTTATAGCAATAAGTAAGTTCTCATTAAGTCCATGATCTCTTTTACTTTGGAAGAAAAGTGCAATGCCCTCTTTGATATTCTTTTGTGCAGAAAAGGTTAAGCTGCTAATTTCATGAGCAGTGTTACTTTTTCACAACTTTCAAACTACTTTCAATTATCTGAGGCTGGAAGAAGGGTCAGAAGCAGAGAGTTGGAACTCATTTCACCGATGAAACTTACGTCTTATTGCAGAAATTTGCCCCAGGTATTGAGCCATAAATGTAGCCCAGAGGTGCTTGGAGGAAAAGTATGGAAGAAGAAAAAAATGGAAGTGAAATCCACATAAGCTGGGCAGTCATATATACATTGCTAAAAACAAAACCACACAAAACCGCATTAGCACCAATATTATTTCAAGCATTGGGTGTAGTGCTGGGATTCAAAGATATATAAGACACAAAATTTTGCCCTTGTGGTCTTGATGCTGAGGTTGACAGACCTTGAACAGATTGTGGTACATTGTAGTGAGGGCAGTGATTGAAATATATTCAGTATGGGGATTGTGAGCGCACAGAATGGGACCACCCAACAGGAATGGAGGAGTCCATGAAGGCTTTTTAAAGGAGGTGACATTTGAGCTGAAACAAAAAGAAGGAAAAAGAGTTAGCCAGGTGGAAGAAAAAGAATTAGCCAGGCCAAAGACAAGGTTGGAAGGGGGGCCTGAACAGAGTGAATCTAGGCAATGAGTAAGTGAAAGCATAAGTTAGTCCCAATATTGTGTGCACAAGGTGTTCAAGCAGATTGGTACCCTAGAGCAACAAGTACATGGCACCGAATGAGGGAACTAGGTTAGAGGGTGAGCCAGGGCCAGCACCTCATGCTAACAGGCTTGCAGTTTTTGAAGAACACCTTTATTTTCCCTTCTCTTTTTCCTTCCTACGTTAGCATCCCAAACTTTGTATATTTGCTGGAAGACTCATGGGACTCACAGTATTGTATCTACAGCAAAGATTCATGAGAATAGGAAGGATACACAAAGGAGTCCATGTCCAGGCTTCCTTATGTTTCACCCTCCCAGGAGGGTGATGTTTATACTCAGGGAAATCCATTAGAGAGTCAGCACCCGAGGTTTTTACTGGGAACTGCTCACACAGATACCCTCTTCCCAGCATATACCTGGATCCCAGACTCTCAGAGGAAAGCAGGAGTTTGGTAGAAGCCAGGTTGTTTGTACAAATTCTAGGTACAATGAGCCCCTCTCATTAGTTCATTGGTGACTGGGGCCCCTTGCCGGGGTTCTTTTCCCAGCCTTACAAAGGGTTCAGCATTCTGGAGAAAGGGGCTGCGCATAGGTGATTAAAGAGTCCGGAGACGAAAGATAATTTTGAAAGGCATTGGGGGTCAGAGGAGCTTCAGCTAAGGAGCTAAAGACTCCCCTCCTTCACTCAGGACCCTGCTTTTAGTCACACGATTTATCCTAAGGCAAGGTGGAGATATACACTTCAAAGGGTAAGGTATCAAAGGGTATTGTCAGTTTGGGGAATAGCCTACAGCTGTTCAGGTGTTTGGCCAATAGGAGGCAATAAAATGCCCTGAGCTGTCTGGCAGCAAATGATTATCCTATTCAGGTTTGGGGGAAGTGGTGTTTAGCTGTTTCCAACAGGTTAAACTACATATGTGGCTCACCCTTGTTGAGCCCACCAAGTCCCATCAAACTTTTGACAGAATTCTTGTAATTATTACATGCTGGAATTGGTTCCTGGCAGGCTCTCTGCCAGCCAACTTTGCAGATGCCAGACAGAGTTCGACTTTGCAAGCAGGCCTATCTAAGGATAGCAGTCTCTGGGCTGCCAGTCTAATTCTTTTCTGTACATTACTTTGAAAAAAAGTTTTTATTAATTTTAGAGAGAGGAAGGGAGAGGGAGAGATTGAACTGATTAGAGAGAAACATTGATTGTTTAGAGAGAAACATTGATTGGCTGCCTCCTGCATGTCCCCCACTGGGAGATCAAGCCCGCACCTCAGGCATGTTCCCTGACCAGAAATTGAACCGGCAACCTCTTGGTACATGGGACAGTGCTTAACCACTAAGCAACACCAAATGGGCTGTTTTATTATTTTATTACTAGAGGCCCAGTGTGTGAAATTTGTGCAGGGGGGCGGTTCCTCAGCCTGGCCTGCACCCTCTCTAATCTGGGATCCCTTGGGAGATGTCCGACTGCCTGTTTAGGCTCACAGGGATCGGGCCTAAATCAGCAGTTGGACATCCCTCTCGCAATCCAAGACTGCTGGCTCCTAACCTCTTGCCTGCCTGCCTGTCTGATCGCCCCTAACTGCCCTCCCCTGCTGGCCTGATCTCCCCTAACTGCCCTCCCCTGCCAGCCTGATCTCCCCTAACTGCCCTCCCCTGCCAGCCTGATCTCCCCTAACTGCCCTCCCTTGCTGGCCTGATTGCCCCTAACCACCTCTGCCTCAGCCCCCACCATCATAGCTTTGTCCGGAAGGACATCTGGAAGATGTCCAGTCTAATTAGCATATTACCCTTTCATTAGTATAGATTTTAAAATATATATTTTTATTGATTTCATAGAGGAAGGGAGATGGAGATATAGAAACATCAATGATGAGAGAGAATCATCTATTGGCTGCCTCCTGCACACCCCACACTGGGGATGGAGCCCACAACCCGGACATGTGCCCTGACCTGGAATTGAACTATGACCTCCTGGTTCAGGTCAATGCTCAACCACTGAGTCACGTTGGCTGGGCTGGGGCTGTTTTATATAACTTAAAAAAAAATAGCTTAAAAAATAACTTCACTAGTTAACTTCCAGTGAAGTGAGATTGTGCAACTTTGCACTTACATGAATGAACTTTAAGGCACTCGGGAGTTATAAATCTCTGCTCTTAGCTTTAATTCCATGGTGATGGGAAAAGAAGCTGGCATTGGGCTGGATTTATGTTCTGGGAGTTGAGAGTGTGACAGTGAGGTGACGGTGTGTCCTGCAGCTCAGATGATTGTAGTGCTCATACTAAGCTTAGTCTGGAAGAGGGGTCTGATTTGGTGACTGAATGGGTGGTGCCTCTAACCTCTGGCTAGGTTGGTTATATCAAAATATAATTATCTCTAGATTAGGCATATGTGCCTAGGCAGAAACTAAGTATTTTTTACCAAGCACTTATATGATATTTACCATACTAACTGATTTCTCCCTACAAGAATACTAGCCAATCTTAGTCCGCTTTTATACATGGGAAAATAAAGGCTAGTTTGTCATTTCTTTTAACCCCATTTTCCATGTTATCAATTAATTCAGTCACCTTAGTACTCAAGAATCCTGTTGTGAAGCAGGTCCTTGAGCCTTCCTCTAATGGTGAGCTTTGAGATACACATTGCCTTCAAGACAACCATTTTCTCCACTTCAGAAAGTAAACTCCCTTGTATGGGTCCCAGATGGGCTCCTTTTTATTTTTTAATATTTTTATTGGTTTCAGAGAAGAAGGGAGAGGGAGAGAAAGATCGAAACATCAATGATGAGAATCACTGATTGGCTGCTTGCTGCACACCCACACTGGGGATCGAGCCCGCAACCTGGGCATGTGCCCTGACTGGGAATGGAACTGTGACCTCCTGGTTCATAGGTCAACACTCTACCACTGAGTCACACTGGCCGGGTGATGGGCTCCTTTTTAGATAATACTATCAAGTATCAAGTATTACTGAATATTCTATTCTACCTGCTAAACAGTGAAGAAAGAAAGGGAACATAAGAGAAAGAGATTAGTTGACTTACGTACTTGTATGATATAAAATTAAAAGCTAAAAGGGGATGACTCACATTTTATTAATATATGTTATTTATAATTCTGTCTTTAGTTTTGTGGAATGATTTTATAGTACAATGTGTATGTTTTTAAAACCTGAACCTATGTTACAGGCTCATTGACATTTTAAATAGTTCACTTTCAGTGGCTGTTTTATTTACTGACTTCCTGATAGTTTTGTTTGCTTTTTCTTCTTCTTTTTTTTTTTTTAAATAGCCTGCTAGAGTTGTTCTGAAATAGCAGTGGTTTATTTGTGTTCGTTTATGAAACCATTGCATGCAAACCTATTGTTTCTGTCTTTCGTGTACACATGAATGAGCTGCATGCTGATGTATAATCTCTAGATACCTAAACACACACATACTCTCTCTGCTTGAAAACAAAAATAACGGGAGCTCATAAGCATTCTTCACTCTTACATTTTATTCAGTGGGTTTTCAAAAATTTGGATGGCATGGGACAAATGCATACTATGAAAAAATATATAATATAATTACACATGCTCTTATAAGTACATGATTTCAATTCTATCCTATGAATGTTGTTCTATGGTTTATCAAACTCTGACAGGAGGAAGATTTTCATACACATTTTACTAATTTTCTTTCATCTCTGACATTTCTATTAAAGAGAAAGGGCAAATAACAATATTAAAATATTTCCTCTAATTAATTCCCTTTTAATGTGCATGAATTTCATGCACTGGGCCACTAGTATAATTACACATGCTCTGATAAGTACATGATTTCAATTCTATCCTATGAATGTTGTTCTATGGTTTATCAAGCCTGTGGTTTTCCTATTTTGAACATGTTTTTCCTCATCCTAGGACATGTAGTCAAAGGATTTTCTTAGAAATGTTTTTCTTAGAAATGTTTTTCTACATTTCTATTTTGATTCAGTTACTAAAACCAAAGTGCCCATATTGAACCCTTGGGCTGATAGTTATGGTAGTATAGGGATTACAGTCATCATTCAAATTGCAACATGGATAATACATTTTGGACGTGTTTTTATTTTATAGAAAATGTAGAGGATAGTACTGATGAGGATGCACCTTTAAACAGCCCAGGATCAGAAGGAAGGTAAGAGAATCTTTGGGAACTTAATAGATTTTACTTGTTTCTATAATATTTTTAATACTTTATCTTGATGCTTCAAACAATTACCCTTATAAAACAAATAATTTTGAATTTTATGGCTGAGTGAATAGCACTGGAAACAGAAATATGGAAACCAAACTCAGTTAAGCTTAACTACCACACATTTTAAAATAAAAATACTGGAATATTTAAGTAAGGAAAATGAAAAACATTTATATTAGTTTATTTTGATTTTAAATATTGTCTTTCTTTGTTTTCCATAGCTAGGCATATACAATTCTTCTCATAGTTGTAAACATAGAGGACATGCAGTTTTGTTTAGTAAGTTCCCTTTTAATCTTGTGGTTATATATTTGCATATAGCACACTGTCTTCAGACCTGATGAAGCTTTGTGGTGACGTGAAACCTAAAAACAAGGTATGGGGGATTGAAAATGCTGGGTGAATATTCTTTTTCCCTCTGTTCTTTGTTATAACTATTAAACACATCGGAGGCCTCAGCCTTGACCCTGGGTAGGCTGTCAAGTAGGCATGCTCTACCAAAGCTTCCATGTATCAGAAAATTAGTCTTTTATCACATTCCCCTTTGACAAAGGTTCTATTGAAAATTTCTCTCTTGTGAAATTTGCATTTTACTGTATTCTCACACTTTTCTCACTAGATATGATTATGGAGACCAATTTTTTTCCCCATTATCCCCCCATATTTCTCCTAAAGGTTTATTACCCATTAAGGAAGTTGTGTGTTAATCTATTAAAGTTGCCTAAATTTTCTAATAATATAGGAGATAGTCACAAATTACTAGAAAATAGTAATTTAAAGCACTTGGCTAAAGAAGTTGTAGACCTGTAGTTGGCATAAAAATAAATCATTTTGATTGGTGAGAGATTTTTGAAATTTTAACATTCTGGTATGTTTTTAAGTATTTCTTTCTTACTTTGTTTAATTATATCCTGAAGTGGTTTGCATAATAAGCCAACTCCTAATCATTATCTTGTATTAAAAACAAATAGGCTACAATATATATTTGTAAAGTTTTTCAAAAAATATAAATAATGCATGCTGTTAAATGTGTAAGAAGCACGTGGAACTTTTCAGATTGAGAGTTGGTAACATTTGATACTAGATGCATTAACTAACCATCTTAAGATGTTTGAAAACAAAGAATTCTTAGTAAATATTTGTTGAATGAATGGGTAGAATCAGAACCAGAAAGAATAATGCAAATGGACAGCACAGATGTAAGGCCCCAGTGGTTAGTCAGGTAAGGTCAACGAGTAATTTGGCTGGATGTAAAATCATGAGTCGGAGTCATTATGATTACCTAAAGAGGACCTGCCCAATTAAAGCAAATAGCCAGCACTCAACGCTTGCTCGTTTTTGCCATGATGGAATATGGGCCTAAGGCTACCAGACCTTTTGGTTTTTTAAGAAAAGCCTTGAATATGGATTTTTTAGGTAGAATTTCCTTATCTTAAAAACACTGGGCAAACCGACCAAAAAAAACACACACAAAAAAACCCACACAAAACACTTCAGGCTCTAGGTGTGGTCCTTGTGCCACATGTAGTTTGTGTCTTATTATTATTCTAAGTGACTAAGCAGAAGTTACCAACCCTCAAAACATTCTAGTGTAGTTTGGATCCAGCCTTAAGCAGAGGGGAGAATCTCTCAAGGTAACTTTCATCTTTCAGGCCCTGTGACAGCCTAGTTATTCCTGCTCTTAGGATACCAGAAAAGAGCTGTAAAGTGGTGGTCTAAAGGTCATCTCCTAAAAGACCCACTTTTGTTAGGAATTCCCAGCAAAGTGATTTCCCTCTGCCCTGGTCCCTCGGCTGTGCGGAGAATTGACAGTGTACAACACTGACTACAGGACTTTCTCTTGCTAAATTCTCTGAAGTGCTATCTCCTTTTCCCTTTGCACTGCAAAAATGCCTGGAGAAATCTCAAATCATTTATTTTTCCTCACTGAAAAAATGAAGTTGACTTTATATTTTAAATCGGTACGTGCCAGCATTCTATGAAGTTGGGGATATAAAGTTGACTAAAACAGGGTGCCTGCCCTTTAGAGTCTTACAGTCTGGTAGACACGATGATTATTTGTTAATTCCTTAGTGATAACAGCGACTCTGAGCAACAACGGGGTTGTCATTTGGTTTTCAAGAGTAAAGAAGGAAATGCTTATGGTGAGTTTAGGCTCTAGGGAAATAATCTTTGCCTGCCTCACCAGGCTGCCAAAAACCGGTGCAAGCTGATGCTGAATTATCCAGCAGGTAGATTAAAAGCATCAAGGGAGCAGGGTAATAAAAGTTGAGAAACATGTGTAAAAATTGATATTAAATAAAACATCTCAGCAAGGGGAAAATTTTGAATTTAGTTGAACTTCCCTAACAGAATTATATTTTGGTTTAATTTCTTTATTTTTCTTCTTCTTTTTAAATTATATTTTGAGGGAGCTGGCCATGAGTGTCAGGATAGCACAGTAATATTGCAGTCAGATTGCTTCGTGTTGAACCTTGGCTTTGCCACTTCCTAGCTGTGCGACTTTGGGCAAATTGCTTAGCTTCTCTGTGCTTCACTTATGAATTAGGGTAATAATAGCACATGCTAAGATAGTAGAGTGTTTAGAACAATGCCTTGTCATACAATACGTACAATACAAATGTTGGTTACTACTATGTCTTGTAAAGATCTTACCTGGCTCTAGCTCTGGCTTGTCACTCTCTTAACTGCTATAGTTGACACACTTGCTAGGAAAAGACACACTAAATGTTTTTTGTATGTTTGTTTTGTTTTACCTATTTCAAACTAATAAATCTCTACTCTCTAATCATCTTCTGTACAAAAGTTTGCTCCTGATTGCTTTTCCTCCCATTTTCTGACTAGGCCCGAAGGAGGACCACCACTCAGATGGAATTGCTGTATGCAGATAGCAGTGAACTAGCTTCAGACACTAGTACAGGAGATGCTTCCTTGCCTGGCCCTCTTACAGCTGTTGCAGAAGGGCAAGAGAGTGGAATGAATACAGAGACAAGTGCTACTTCTGCTAGGGAAAAAGAACTCCCTCCCCCATCTGGCTTCCCTTCTAAGATAGGCAGCATGTAAGTCTGGCCCAGCTACACTAACTTCCTTTCTTTTGGCTTTTCTTTTTTAATATGCATGTTGCTAATTTCTTATTTCTATTTTTTTTTAATTTATGTGAATAAGATCTCTGGTTTTCAATGTAATTTCTGTTAGGTATTATCTCACCTAATTTTTTGGACATTCAAAATGACTTGAGATGGGAATGTTCTTTGTTGAATTGCATTATCTTGTTTCTCAGTTTTAGGGTCCTTCTTAGAGGATTATAATTTTTATAAAGACTGAGCTGTGAACTGCAGATAAAATTTATTTAGCAACTGCTAATTAGGTTAATGGTATACCTATAAAGCCATTATATAAAACAACAATCTGAAAGTCTCTTAAATTAGCTCTAAATTATGTGTGTCCTAGTTCTAAGAGCCTGGTCAGGATACTAAACCTTGCTGACCTTTCTAAAGAAAAATGAAACATGTCATACAAACATAAAACACTTGGGGCTTTCCTAACTTTTTGCCTTAAAGCACATTACCTGTCTGACATGAGTGTCTGCACAAAATATTTGCATTGATATTATAACAGATTTGAAGGAAGACATATTCTCTCTTCCATCTATGTTGTTCTGAACAAAAAACATTCTACTCAAATCTAATCTTATTTAGAGATTTAAAAAATTATTTTCTGGAGGAAAAAGAAAGATTTCCCTATACAGGCCCATGTGTGTACTTTGTGTGTTTTGAAAGTTATATTAAAATTAGATCAATCATTCACTGCTAAAGATTTAAATAATATTTTTCAAACGAACCCTCACATATACTCTGGCAAATGTTTTATGGGATGAATACATGCCAGCATTGAGATAAACTGCCCAAAAAGCAGCACACTCCATATGACTCTGCAAATAATAAAAAATAACAAACTTCCCCCCTTGAATATCTCTATTTCCCATAACTTTATGCGTTGTATGAAGATATTTTTGTTGTCTTACATTCAGTAAGCCCATCTGCAACCTTTAGTTCCAAAATTAATTTTAATGATGACAGAGCTTCCTTGCATGTGCTTGAGGCCTATGTAATTAACTATCGGATTTGCTACCACAGATTGCTAACCAGTAGATAGCTTATGGCTCCATTGCTTTTTAATAAGATGATAGTAGCAGAAATGCTTTGGGTGAAGGCAGTGAGATAAAAATGATAACAGATTTTAGGAACCCACATGTGTTCAGCGTAGTCTGTCAGATGAGTAGAGACTTTTGGAACCTCAAGACTAAATCTATGACCTGGAATCAAGATTCAGGTAATACCTTCTTTTTGCCTTTCTTTTTAAAATGTATCCTTTGTGACAGGTGGTAGACAATACCTTTTGGAATCTCTGTTTTTGCATGATTTATTTTCACGTTTTCTTGAATGCGGATGCTTGTGTAATCCTGCACAAATTTAAGAGCTGGTCTTGTGCTTGGTGCAGTAACTTTTATAAACCATTACTGCATGACTTTTATTACATAGAGGCCTGGTGCACGAAATTTGTGCACGGGTGGGGTCCCTAGGCCTGGCCAGAGATCAGAGCCTATCGGGGCTGTCTTGCCCAGTCTTGATAGGGGCTGGGCTGGCCGGGGCCTGCCGGCTGCTGGCCAGGGACTGCCAGCTGGGGCCTGCCAAATGGGGAGAGGACGGGGAGAAGGGCTGTGGGAGGTTTGCGGCCAGAGGGGAGCGACCAGGGATGGTTGGTTGGCCATGGGAGGTTAGCTGTGGGAGCGCATTGAACACCAGAGGGCAGTTCCTGCATTGAGTGTCTGCCCCTTGGTGGTCAGTGTGTGTCATAGTGACTGGTCGACTGGTTGTTCTGGTCGTTTGGTTGTAATGGTCGCTTAGGCTTTTATATATATAGATGAAATAATTTACTCAAGTGGCCCTTATGATTTAAAGGATGCAGAAGTTCTAAAAATTGATTTCCTCCAATTAGAAAAAAGTTTATACTTAATTTTTTCTTTCGAATAGGAATCTTATAACCCTTTCTGGGGATATTGCTTTCTAATTCTTTAGTGAATTTGTATTTTTTTATTAATATAACTAGCAAAGAATAGCAGAAATTCATTTTTTCAATTAAAATGTATAACACCATATAAAAAAATTATAGTCTTATATAACTACTATTCAACATTTCAAATTTATAAGGCAAGAATATGTTAATTACAAACATTTCTGAGTTACAAATTAAGTACTATAGTTAATTTAAATATGCATTTTTTATGTGACTATGTCTAAATGTAATTCATTAAATCTCATTGTTTGTCATATTCTGATAGTCTAATATTTTTGTTCTTACAAAACTGTAATGACAAATTTTCATCAACTGAAGCAATTCTGATCAAACTTAAACACTTATGTTTAAAATAAAATATTTTATTTGGCAATATAATATTGATTTTTTTATATTAAAAGATAATGGATTAGCACATATTTGAAATGGTTGCCAATTTAAAAATGAAATATATGCTTGTTAAGCTTCCATTAACTAAAAATAACTCATAATATTTTCCTATCCTAGTTTTAATTTTTATTTTTTGTTTCCAAGTAATCCTTCTTGAGTTCTAGTTATTAATGTATTTTAAAAATTTAGGTTAAATGTCTACCAAATAAAGTTACATGTACATACTTAAAATTAGATGACTACGGAATCTTTTTCTATTTTTAGTACCAGATCGTCATCTCTATCAGAGAAAAAACTACCAGAGCCTTCCCCTGTAACCAGGAGAAAGGCATATGAGAAAGCAGAAAAATCAAAGGCCAAGGAACAAAAACAGTAAGTTACTCATGCTTTGTATCTATTAGATTGTATAAAATGTCTGCGACACTCAGATGCTAAAGGACAATAGTGAAATTATTTTCCAGATTTTAGGCTGGTTCTGTGGTTATGACAGATTTGACTAATCATGGCAATCAAGTCAGCTATTGGCTTGGCTAAATGGTCTTTAAATTCCTTGTTCACACGCACCTGTGAAAATATTGAGCACTTGTGCCTGATCATGTGTACACATATGTTTTCCAATTATTCACGCATATTATTGTAAGAATTAATATACACTTGAGGAGATACTTATTAAATATGAGTCCTCTAGAAAAATTTGAAATTAATCTTGGTTGTCATCTGACAAAACTACATTGACTTCACCTCTTTAACAGGGTTGACAAAAAACTATGTTGGAGGGTGTGTAAGTTGTGTTGTTCTTTTGTGTTTAAATCGGTATTATCCCCAAATTTTTGGTGTGGTTTTTTTTGTTTTGTTTTTGCTAAAATCATTTTGTTTGTTTGTTTGTGGAAAAGCAAGCAAGAATTTATTGACCACAGCCAAAATATACACAAGAGAATGAGACAAGGAAGGGCATATTTGAAGAAGAAATAGGAGAGCAATAGGAGAGCTGGGCTGCTTTGGCTCACGGGGAAGTCAGAGAAAAGGGGGCCTTGGAGACCGGTCCTGGCTTAGCCCAGGACGAGCTGCCACTGCCCATTGCTCCTCTGGTTGCAAGTCTCCTGGGGTCCCTGAGAGGTGAGGGGATAAGACGTGGGAGAAAGAGGAGGGGAAGGGAAGAGCAGGCATGTGCTCCCTGGAGAGAGAGTGCCTGCTAATGTCTTTTAAAAGCTGTTTGTGTGTTTTGTGAAGGTTTATTTACTGAACAATACATAATATAATCTGATGACCCACTGGGTAACTGCAGTACCTCAACATGCAGAAAGGTGAATGTATGGGTGAGGGCCATGGTCACCCTTCTACCTTGTGTGTGGCCTAATGCGCTGCATGTGGCAGGTGGATCTTTGACTCAGCCTTGAGTGAGAATATCAATGCCAGTCTACATTTAAATATTGGTGAAGCTAATTTCTTTACCATAAAAATAAATATTAAAATAAGTTTTTATACATTTTCTGTACCTGAGTGGACAGTGTTGTACCACCCCTGTCCCTGTGCCAGCATGCACACGCTCTGCCTTGACCCCTGGCTTAGCTGACGTGAATGTCATGGAAATTATCCTTCTAATCATCCTTGCTTCCTGTGTTTAAAGATGTTACTTGTTGCTACTGAATCAGACCTCTCAAGAATGATTGGGAGATGGGGGAATGGAGCAAATAAGTAATTTAAATATAAATGAATGAATCAATTGAATAGGCAAATCACTCTTAAACTTTCTGGGTCTGTTTCCTTGTCTGTAAAATGAACATCTTGGTCTCAGTTCTAAAACTGTATAGTTTTAAATTTGGCTTGCTTTATTTGTACTGACTTTAGAGCTCAGCAGATGGAACTTTTTCTTTAGTGCCATCTTGTGGCCAATGTAACAAAATTCAATGGGAAAAAATTAAATTGTTCAGAGTGCATTTTATCTTACAATAAAGGAAAAGAGGAAGGAAGGGAGGGAAGAAGGAAGGATTTCTCTAATAAAAAGCTTTTCCAGAAAAGCATGTTTCATATAACATTCCTAACAAAGCATAACCAATTAAAGCCACCTCTTTTTCTCTTGTAGCTCAGATTCTGGA
Source organism: Corynorhinus townsendii (assembly GCA_026230045.1). NCBI lineage: Eukaryota > Metazoa > Chordata > Mammalia > Chiroptera > Vespertilionidae > Corynorhinus > Corynorhinus townsendii. The sequence continues at coordinate 178,583,053 of JAPDVU010000003.1, forward strand.
ACCTCAGAGGCTAGTCTTTCACCTCCTTCTTCCCCACCAAGCCGGCCCCGTAATGAACTGAATGTGTTTAATCGTCTTACTGTTTCTCAGGGAAACACATCAGTTCAGCAGGATAAGTAAGTCGTTATGGAAAAGAGCCCCAGCGATTTATTACAATATTCTGAGCCTGTCAATACCGTCTGTAGAAAACACGTAACCATCTCTTTGTGTGGGAGATGGAGTCTGACTTGTGAACTCTTGCCATATTTTGTGTGTTGTTCCAACAGGAAATGAACCAGAGAGACAATATTACAGAAAATTATTTTCCTGCTGAACATTATTCCCTGCTGTAGATTTGCATCACTATACTTTCAGCACTTGTCTTGCTCTTTCTTTTACAAGTACATTAGCTTTGAAATATCTTTGAGACTGCCTCAAGTTTAAATTTTGTGGGATTCTTCAGCTTCTGTGAGCATACAAAAATCTCTAATCCAGACTTCTTGGGTTGAAAAGATGCAAATTATTTTACCTTTGGTGGATAGAACAGATTACCAAGATCACTGTTATATGTGGAACATGTTATTATTACTTGGCTGTTCTATACAAATCCACTAGTAAACTTCAATAATAGTTTTTGGAATAAAAAAGTACCCTTACGGATGAAGGGGGTAGGTTTGAGGGTGTGTTCTGGGGAAAGGGTAGTTGGAGGAATGTGGAAAATATTATTTTCATTAAATATTCATTGAAAAAGTATTCTCACATTGAGCCAGAATCTCTCTTGCAAGAATTCAATACTAACAATGCTGCCGTCAAGTGTTTGTTAACTCTGACTTATCTGCTTTGATTTTGAATGATAGCATTGTATGTGGATGTACTTGATATCCCGTTTCCCACCCCAATTATTTGTTTTCTATGCTATAGTTTCTCTGTATAATTCAACAATTTCTGAAATTTATAGGATTTTGTTTAAGATGTCCGGCATGTTTAGATGATGCTGAATGGCTATGTAGACTTAGAGAAACACAATAACATGTTGAAAAAACCTCAATCTACCTAATTTATGATACAATTCTTGATCACATTTTAATATGGTTTAATCAGCTGATGACATGTCTTTTACATTTATCTAGATATGCAATTGTTATCTTACTGAAAAAGACTCTAATATTGTTACATCATATCTCTTATTTAACTGAGAAAAGAGTAGAACATTAGGAATGCTTTGGGGAAGTCCATTTTCACTAATGATATGAAAAATTTCTAAATTTTCCTTACCATGCATTCACAGCCATAAAATTTTCTGCCAGTCTTTTGATGATCTTGACAATCTCATCATAGTTCCACATTTTGTACTGAAATGTTTTGTCAGCTACCAACAATTTGACCGTGTTGTCATCTCTGAAAGTTGTCACTTAGAATAATTGAACTCTACGCTTTCAAAAGCTCAGCCACCTTCTGGATCACTTTTTTTGAGGGGCTCCTTTTTGAGACTAGCATGCTTCACCAGCTACACATTGTTTCTGGTTACATTCCATGCCAGCAGCACTCACCCTCCCCTCATCTGCCCCAAACTTATTTACAGGTAAATAGATTTTCATAATAGCCAGACTCACTGCCAGACTTGGAGGTTTTGGGATAGGACCCACTGCTGACAGGAGTGGGTCATCTATTATAAAAATCCTACTAAAGTTCCCCAGTTATTAGGGAGGGACTCCCTGGTCAGAATTCCATATTGTTAAGATAAGTTAAAACAAAAAAATGATTAGATTGAGTGATTTGCTTTCCTTTCAAACATGTAATGTATTTGTGCAACAGCCATAGTAAAAAGTCCAAATCTAAAGTAATTATCAAGATGAATAAAATTCATGAATAGTTATTAAAATGGAAAACATTTTCTGGTACTAGTCTATTAAATAGAAAGAATCTTGAAGTGATGTATTTTACTTACTTGATACTGTCTCTCTTAGGACCTAAATTTTAGAAATAAGGATAGATAGTCTCTGTGGATCGATAATAGAAATATTTCCCCCCAAAGTCTTGGTAGAAAACGTAAGAATCGAATAGCTTGTCTGACTTAGCTAGACATTGAATTTGCTGTTATCCAGTACAAATAGAGAAGCAGGGCACGATAAAGGAAGTGTTTACTATATTTCAATAATACTATTGATTTTCATTTCAATCTCAGTGTCTTTATCTGTTGACATCTGTATTCTTTCTCCTCATAATTCTAACTCTTTCGCTGTAGGTCTGATGAAAGTGATTCCTCTCTGTCGGAGGTATACAGGTACTTTCTTTCTATCTTTTCTATATTCTGGCATTTCATGGTGTTCTAAAATGCCTTCCTAGTAACTAAGCAAATCTCATTTTTGTTGCATGCATAACTTGTAAACCAGCTAGATTCACTAATATTTTTTAATATATTCATTTTAATGATGCACCTTTAAGACAAAAGTAGTGGCAAAGTTTTTTGTATAATAACATAAAAACTTGTGATATTTATTTTCTATTTGTAACCTAGATTTTTTAAAGTAATTAATAGTTCTATGAATACTGATTTCAAGAAATTTTGCTCCTTAGTGATTTTTTTATTTCCAATAAAAAATGTGGGAGGTCAGTATGGTTATCTTTTCTTATTTGTTTAGCATTTTAAATAAAGAGTTTATGGGAGGTTTTGTGATTTAAAAAAAAAGGTATGCTAGAAAAAGAAGGATACTATGGTATGAAAAAAGAGAGAAAGAAATAGAATGTAGAAGAGCTTTTTAATTTTTTTTTCCTATTGATTGACGGTATTTTAAAAATAACAAATGTTGCATTTTTTTCATGTTAAGGATTTCTTTTCTTTTTGGACCTCTAATTTCTCTTTCATCTTTGCTCTCATTTCTTCTTCCCACTTATCATTTGTCTTCTCTCTTTTTGCACTCGTTTCCCCTGTTTATGGCCATTTTGCTGATCAGCAGTAGATCCTCCAAAAGGTAGGCAGGGGGAGGGAGATGAAATTAATCTCACTCACGCTATTACCAACTTTACTGGTTTGCATGGAACAACAATAAACTTTTTTTCTCTCCTTCAAATCAGGTTTGTTTTACAAGTTTGCAACATTTAACCTTAACTTAACGAAATTATTTTAAAGTTGATTTCTATATTTCAGAATGTGAATAGATTAATTCTAATAGAAAAAAATACCATGGATGTATGTTTCCAATTTCTATATATTTTTTCTATTATCTTTGGTGTTAAGGTAATATATGTAAAGGTATATATGTATGTTATATATAATATATTAATCCTAATACTATGAATATCTGAGAGCATTTTTCAGTGTCTAATTAATAAAATTCTATATTTAACACTGAGATTATTTTTCTTCAAAAGTGTGACTAATCAATGATATGAACACATATAACAATGAAAGAGACTCCAGGAGCTGTGCCACACAGAAGTCACTATATATTTGGTGGCAGATATTTACTGGATACTTTTGTAATACTACAACCTCTGACATGACAGAGTTGTATTGGGTGTTATATCATTGGGGAAGCTTTAGCAAATTCTTAAGGATAAAGCTGATAATTTGAAGGAAGGAAATCTTTTGGAGACATAGTGTCACAGAATTGAGGCTACTGATTTTTTTCCTTAGGATGGTTTGTGTCATTAGATGCAAATCAGAAACAGCTCTTAGACTGTTCCCATGATATTTTTTTCTTTATAGGCAGCTTGTTGGAATATGCACAGATATGTTTTCTATTTAAGATGTAACAGTAGCAGTTGACTGTTCATTAGATCACATTTGTGAACGTGTGAAGCAATACTTTGATGGCTTCGGTTCATAGCTAACAACCTAACAGCAATAGGGAGATTCAAATGCCAGAGTCAGACGTTTGAGGAGGTTTTGCTCCCATTTCAGTTTTAATCTGCATAAATTCTTACATTACAAACAAGTTACTGAGTATTAATTTAAAGAATCTCAGATTGACACATGTGTGCAATTAATAGCATTAGACCATGTACTTACATATCTAGTGATAACAAGTCCTGGTATTATTTCCGGTGATGAGGTGCTTCTTTTATTTCTTGAAATCATTTTAGCTAGATCCTAAAAATAAAGTTTTTTAAAAATTCTGAGCCTAAATTTACCTCCTTTAAATTTCTATTCATTGGTTTTTCATCAGCCTGCCTGAGTTATACCAGAATTAGCCCAATAGCTCTTCTTCTGTGTACGTGACAGTTCTTTAAATATCCAGCCCTTTCACCGTGCTATTGTGTCCTCTCCAGTGAATGTTCTTTTCTCATCTGAATAGGCCTTATGTGATAGAGTCTATAGACCCTTCATTCTGCTTCCACTGTTTTGGAAAGTGCCCAGTTTTTCAATGTGCTGAAAATGTGGCAACTAGAACTCAACTCCATTCCAGATGTGGCCTTGGTAGAATATAGCAGTTATATTACTTTCTCCTGAAAATGTTAGGAGAGGAACCATTAATTGTCAATCCGTTAATCATGTATTCAATGACTAAATCACTTACACCACTTTCCTACTTTGAACATTCTATTATATCTTTGACTTAAGTTTTATGTTTATACTAGAGGCCTGGTGCATGAAATTTGTGCACTCGGGGGGCAGGGGGGGCGTCCCTCAGCCTGGCCTGAGCCCTCTTGTAGTCTGGGAGCCCTCAGGGGAAGTTTGACTGATGGCTTAGGCCCGTTCCCCATGGGGAGAGGGCCTAAGCCTGCAGTCGGACATCCTTAGCGCTGCCGCGGAGGTGGGAGAGGCTCCCACCACTGCCACTGCGCTCCCCAGCCATGAGCCTGGCTTCTGGCTGAACAGCGCTCCCCCTGTGGGAGGGCACTGACCACCAGGAGGCAGCTCCTGGGTTGAGCATCTGCCCCCTGGTGGTCAGTGCGCGTCATAGTGACCGATCATTTCGCAGTTTGGTCGATTTGCATATTAGCCTTTTATTGTATAGGATATCATTCAGTGATTATTTTCATACTAAATACATATTTAACAATAAATGAATTTTGTTTCAGTCTTTTTTTTTAGGCAATACAACACAGTAGCCAACTTTTTAATATTTCAGTGCAGTAAACATACCATTTCTGTCTTTAGGGCTAGAAAAAACATGACTAGATTTTGAAGACCTCCATTTAGACTGACAGGATCATTGACTCATTAGGTGTGACTCCAAGCACCGCTGAAACTACCTTACTACGACAGCTTTGTTCTAACCCATTTCCACAAGGATTTCCTTTGAAAGGCTTATTGGACGAGCCTTATTGGAGTCAACATGTCTTGTGAATATGACTTTCCCCTACGTTGCTGCCTAGTAACTCTATAAATAACTTCCTTCATGAGATCAATGAGCTTGTTTATCTATTGATGAGCCTTTATTTTTAAGTGTTTATTATAATTTTATTCATCTCTAATTTCTGAAATCCACTTTCCCCCTCCTTTCTGGAATTGGGTCTGCATGATTTCCCCTTTATTGATCTTCTCAGAGTACCAATGGAGGTACTCCATTGATTTTTGTCCCCACAGGCGTATACGTTGAAAAACCTATGCAATAGTGATTTAAAAACCGAATTCATCAGATGTCTCCATTTGTTAGTTCTACTTAGTCTGGGCTTGTATTTCTTCTTGGTCATTTCTGACACTTGTATCTCTTGAAGATTGTTTTTTTTTTTTTTTCATCAAGAAGTAGAAACAGTATTATTTTACCCCTGTTTTTGTCCTAATATTATGCCATCTGTCTTATATAATGGACATACTTCAATTTAATTTTTCTTCCTGCTCTAAACAAAGAAACTTCTGACTGATATATTTATCATGTCTTAATTCATTCTCTCTTTAGTCTTCCTGACACTATTATTTCAATTCAGATTTTGCATTAAACTCCTTTAGGATAGGAATGATATTTTGATAATCTGTGCATTTCTATAGTGCATAGACCAGTAGCATAAAGCAGAAACTCCAGAAACATTAAAACTCATGGGATAGATCCCTAAAGAATCTCACTGTTTTTTGTTTAATACTCAGTCTTTTTATCTTGTTTGATATTGTTAGTGTTTTAAGTTTTGGGTATTTTTAAACCATTCACCCCTTAGAATTTCTGTCCGTGCAATCTTGTCTTTTTTCAAATTTGTTTGAAATTTGCTTTCTCAGTATTTCAGATGGTATGTGTTATACTTTCTCAAGAATGTCTTTTTTGATACAGAGTCACATTATCAAAATGCTATCCTATATACTTTCTTATTTGTCAGAATTCACAACACTCAAACAGCTCCCAATATTGCTTCATTAAATTCTGAAGAGATAAAATTGTTAATAAGAAAATCCAAATGTGTCATAGGCTTTGCTCTTTATAGAGCGCAGCTGTTAGTTGGTGCCTAATGAGTTGATGTATTCCATTGCTGCTATTGCTACTTCACACGTTGTCTCTGTCCTTTGGCTTAAAAAAGAGATGAGGGAGCAGCCTGAATTTTGTTACTAATTATTTAGAAAGACTTCTTAAAGTCAGGGAAAAACTAAAATTAGTCTCATGGTATAGCTACTGAAGTCAGTTTTATTTCTTTGTTTTTGTCCCCCCTCACCCCCAACTCAGGGGCATAATCAACCCATTTCCTGCTGCAAAAGGAATCAGAGCTTCTGCCCTTCAGTGTGTTCACATAGCTGAGGGGCACACGAAAGCCGTGCTCTGTGTGGATTCCACCGATGACCTCCTCTTCACCGGATCAAAAGGTGCTAGGAGTGGTTTCATGGGGGTATTTAAGCTTTTTTGAAATGACTGCATTTTTAACAAGCTTTGACCAAAAATAAATGAAACTGCTTAAGACCCCTAAGGATATGAAAGATCATCTAATAAAGATATGAATTGTATAAACTATAAAATCATCTCATACTTGGGAAGAAAGTAAAATCTCTGTTGATGTTATGTAAATAGAATATTGAGAGATTACATCTCTGTTTGGTAATTGAGTACCTAATGCATGCAGGGTCCCAAGGTTAGTAATGCAGTTTATATAACGATGTACCAGAAGCCATTACAGTGCAAAATGTGGTAAAGAAAATAAGGTGGGTGGCAACCACCATTTCTTAAACACTTAGTATATTTTAGAGACTATGCTAGACACTACAAAAATTTTATCTCCTTTAATTCTCATTACAACCCCAGTGAGATACATGTTACATCCTAATTTTACAAATGAAGAAACTGAGGATTCAAGATATTAAATAATTTTCCCAGAAAAACTTAGCTAGGAAGTGGAAGAGCCAGGATTGGAAATCTAGGTCTACTCATCTCCAGACCTGCAATCTTAACCCCTTTGGTACAATTGCAGGTAACTACAACTCAACTGAATACACTTTAAATATACACCAGGAGTTTTGGGGTTTTGGAAAAGGGAGAGATTTGGCAATCTGTGAGAAACAGAAGGCTTTGACAAGGGGGCATTTAAAATGAACCTTATAGGATGGTTTGCATATTGACAGGTGAGGATTGGCAACCAAGATTAGAGAACAACATGAGCAGAGACATGGAGGTAAAAGTGGAGTATGTTTGGAAATGAAATCCAGTTCGGTTGAATAGTAGAATATACATAAGAGAAGTAGTAGGCAATGAGGCTAGGAAGGTAAGAAGGAAGCCTGTTCCGGAATTTGGGGATCTAGTAAAAGTTATTTAGTATTTAAAGATTCAGTTTAATCAGCAAACATTTATTGCTCATTATCTATGACTGACATATAAGAATCTTGCTGGAACTTATGAACTGTTAATAATGGCAAACAGTTCCCATTTTAGAAATAATCTGCTCTGTGAAAATATACTTTCCTAATGATCCAATTAAATTGATCTCTCCAGGATAATTAGATTGTCATCATACCAAAAACATATGAAACTACATAGAATAAATAGTTTTAGGCTTATGTTTGTGTGTCAGAAATAAAATTCATCCACAGTGCCCCTGGAAAAGAAAGGTGCCTGTGCTTATGCATGCGGCGTGTTGTAAGGAGGTAGGGACGTGACCAAAGCAGAATGTTTTGAAGAGGCTGATTTATTTGATGTGACTTTCAAAATTTTATGTAATTATTTTTTAATACCCACCTAATGCATGCACCAGACATCCCTGGCTCTCATCTAATCCTTTACTCCTACTTTGTCCTTGAAGCTGCTTCAGAGGGTCAGGGATGGAGTCAGGATGCCTGTGGCAGATTAATGGGATGATTACTGTTTTCTTATCCCATTTCTTTCTCAGAGGAGAGAAATTGTTCAAATAATTTTTGTTAACAGAACCTAACTTAGTTCATATTGACAGTATTTCCCCTTGTTTATTTGTTTGTTTTAGATCGTACTTGTAAAGTATGGAATCTGGTGACCGGGCAGGAGATAATGTCACTGGGAGGCCATCCCAACAATGTTGTGTCTGTAAAATACTGTAATTATACAAGCCTGGTCTTCACTGTGTCAACATCTTATATTAAGGTGTGGGATATCAGGGATTCAGCAAAATGTGTCCGAACACTGACGTAAGTAACTTAAAGATAATGCATTTTTATTTACTTATTAAAGGCCCGGTGCACGAAATTCACGCACTGTGGGGGGGTGGGGGGGCGCGGGATCCCTCAGCCCGGCCTGTGCCCTCTTGCAGTATGGGAGCCCTCAGGGGATGTCCGACTGTCTGCTGCTGTGGAGGCAGGAGAGGTCCCAGCTGCTGTGGAGGCAGGAGAGGCTCCAGGCACCCCTGCTGCACTCGCCAGCCGAAAGCCCGGCTTCTGGCTGAGCAGTGCTCCTGCTGTGGGAGCGCACTGACCACCAGGGGGCAGCTCCTGTGTTGAGCGTCTGCCCCCTGGTGGTCAGTGCGATGACTGGTCGTTTTGTCATTTGCTTGATTTGCATATTTGCCTTTTATTATAGAGGATATCTGCCTACTTCCAAAGGATGGTAAAATGTTTATAATAAGAACACAGATAAAGTAAAGAGAAAAATACTATGGAGAAAATAAAATATGATAGCTTAGTATTAAACAGGAAGGGGTAAATAATTTGATCTGTGACTAAGTATACATTTTATATTTCCATGCTCCCAAATACCAAGGTATCACATTTCATAGTATTTACTGTGTGCTGTAGTTAAATGGCTTACATTGCTTGCTTCAACTGAATAACACTCCTTGGAAAATGGCATAAATCACCATTGTAGACAGTTAAGAAGTGTTTGTAATCTTTAATTGGCAAGTATTGATTAATTGATAGGTTTATTGGGTTGGGGAGGGACTTACAGTATTAGCTTTGGTATTAGCACACATTTCATAACTGCAGTTTATAGTGGACAACTGGAGGATGAGTTTGTTTTCTATGTCTATCATATATGTCTATAAAATGTGGAGCAAATAATGATTCTTTTTGCCATAAGATTGATGAATCATTTTATAATTGAAATTGAGGGTGAACTTTGATAGCTTAAATAAGAGAAGGGAGCATAGGAAAGATTAATTTTTACTAAAATTAGGGATTTAGAGTAGGAGTTAATAATTTGTAGGGTAGGGATTATTAACCTTTAATTGCTAATTTGTATTTGGAGAACTACTAATTTTTGTACTGAATACAAGTCTCCTGAGGGAAATTTTATTTAAAAAGATGTTAGAAATTTACCAATCCAATTGATTCCCTGAAGTCAAATTTGAAAAGATTAATTATAACTTGAGTTTTAGAAGTTAGCTAAGAGAGTGTTTCAAAATTTAAAAATATGCTTACCCTTTAGAATTTACCAGAGGAAATAGAAATAAGTTATGTTTGAGTTTTTAGCACATAGTAAATACTTCATGTATGAATGGGCTAAAGTAAACAAAAATGGAAAATAATTTTAAAAGTCCTCAGAGGCTTTAATTCAAAAGGGCAAAGTTTACAGATAAAAGCAATATTGGTTGGCCTGGCCCTCAGGGGGCTTCTGGAAGCTGCAGAAAAAATGAATCGCCTTTTTCACACTCTCATTTGCTGAAGGATTTTTGTTGTTTGTTTATTTGATTTTTAATTTTTGTCACCTAATCTTTTCTGAGTGATATTTTAATCATTCTTGACTCAGGGCTTGTAATTCTTAACTTAATAATAAAATTGCAACTTAAGAGTCTTAAGCATGTCATTTTGTTTTATTCATTTAAGGTGCCAGCTATGTGTGCGTGCAGTGCTAGGTTCTGTGCGTACAGTGACCAAAAGGCATTGATGCTGTTGTTGCTTATAGCAGGTTTCCAAGAGTTCATGGCACTTGAAGCTGAACGCGTGAGCAGAAACGGTGATGTTTTGTTTTTGTTTTGTTTTGTCTCTGTTAAGATCTTCAGGTCAAGTTACTCTTGGAGATGTTTGTTCTGCCAGTACCAGCCGGACGGTAGCTATTCCTTCCGGAGAGAACCAGATCAATCAAATTGCACTGAACCCAACTGGCACTTTCCTTTATGCGGCTTCTGGAAATGCTGTCAGAATGTGGGATCTTAAAAGGTAGAATGTAGAAGACAATGTACTTCTTACACATGGAAAATAGAGCCTTCAGATATTACTAGTGCATCTGAAAACTAAATTTTATAACCACAGAAGTTAACAGGAAAATCATAGGATTTTCTATTCAGCCCAACATCCCTAAAGGTCTCTTCTGTTCTCTTTAGCAAACTTAGAATTTTTTCTTTCTTTTAAGTAGCATTGATGGGGAAAAAAGCATATGAAGAAAAATAGGATTAAAACCTTAGCCTTTCTTAATATTTGTCTACAAATTGTGTTGTTTTCTAGGAAGAGGCCAGCATTCTCATCCTAGTTTTACCAGTACCTTTGAAAGGATTATGTTTTGCAATATTTTTTAAACATCTTATATCTCTAATTTTTCAGTTTATAGACATAAATGAACAAATGTGGGCATAAAACCTTAAAGGGTTTCTGTGAATATCAAGAAGATAAAGTGGTTAAAAAGTAAAAAGATTGCTACGTTGAAATGTAAGGCAATACATCTTTGGTTTGATTTTCATTTGCCATGAAATAGGAGCTTTTCTCTTTTAGTTGAGTATTGATTTTAGTTTCTTTTCTAGTTCTTAAAATGTGGGCAGCAAGAGAACATTTACTTGTTAGTTAAATACTCACTCAACATCAGCTAAAGCAAGCACTGCCCAGCATTGTGTTAGGTCCTGGGAATATAGATGACGCCAGACAAATGTGGCATCTACCTTTGGAGACCTTATGTTATAATGGAGGATAAAGGCCGTTAAACAGGTCGTTACAGAGCACTGAGTAAAGTTTGCAATTTGGGTACCTCCCCTCTAGTAGGGCTTTGTCACTGGTAAATCAAAGGGGGAGTTATTTGAGAAACTTTCAGAATAACTAGTTATAACATTTAAACAGATGGCTGAGAAAGTATATCTAATTTATAGATAGATGATTGAGAAAGAAAGAGGGGCAGCACCATCCTCAGTGCTGTTTTAGAAATAAAATGTTTAAGGAACTTAGAAAAGTGAGGAGTTAGTTTATTCTTGAAGAGAGTACATTTGACTCATATTAGGAACACCAGAGAGGAAGATACACAAATCATGACATAAGGCAGAAAAGATATCAGGTTTTGAAGATCTTCATACATTTTATTTCGCGGAAGAGTTAGATCCTGGGAGGCCTGGTTGATTTCAGCAACATGATTAAATACTGATTCATACAGAATAGTTTTCAAGAAACTGATATTCAAAAGCCAAATTCATGTCTGCATTCCGGCAGTGGGATTTAAGATAGAACTATGAAATGAAGATTTACGGTCACTCCTATTGATTGACACCATACATTTTCCTACCAGCCCGATATATGTTCTGGTCATTTTCATATCTTTATAATAACTGATAAGATGTACCAGCTGTTTTCTGATGTACATATATACATAAATATGTGTGCATAGATGTATGCATGTATGTATGTGTATACTTGAGTGCCTGTGTTTTTGTATATGTGAAGGTATTTGTGTGTGTGTTTAATAAAATAATCTTATTTTCTTTATATTCTTATTTATTAGACAAATTATTTTAGTGATATAGTTGTTTTAATCAAATTTCAAATTGGATCTAATAATATCAGTAATATGTCTATCACATGTTTAGATATTTAACAGAGTAATGTTTTTCTGGACTTGGGTTGGGAGTTAAAATTAGTCATAAGCAATTTTTTGGACTTTTGCTTCCTCTTTGTTTAATACCTAAATGACATTCATCAGCTTTGGAATACCATCATTAGGATTCTTCCCACTTCTTTTGGCTATTTTAAAAAAAACTAATTTTGAACAGAGTTGAATAGAGGTGGAGCTAAAATAAAAATATTAGTGAACTATTTTATCAAAGAATATAGATTATTTATATTGAAGGTTGGCATCAGCATGCTAAGGAATATTTTCAAAGAAAATTATTTTTCTTTCTTTTTAAAGGTTCCAATCTACAGGAAAGTTAACGGGACACCTAGGCCCTGTGATGTGCCTTACTGTAGATCAGATTTCCAATGGACAAGATCTAATCATCACTGGCTCCAAGGATCATTACATCAAAGTGTGTATAACAGAATTGTTGAATTGTAGTTTGAAGTATTCAAACTCATTCACCCTTTCTCTTAACCAATTTTCATTTTTCCTATTTCTAGCCTTTGCTTTTTCTTCCTGATCTTTCCTCACTAGAGTTCCTGATTTTATCATCTTATTTAATCATATTTCCCATTTTTGACAGAAGATAGGTTGAGAGGGATTTTAAAGATTTTAATTCAGTCATCCAACTAATACTCGAGTCTCATTGTCACCATCTTTTATACTGATCATATTATGGTCTTCAGATTTTATAAAATTAGCAGATAAGCTAAGGAAAGATGTATAGTTTGATTCTGGAAATGTTAAATTTGAGGTAATAACAGAGGACATCCTTACGTAAGCCAGCAGACTATTAGAAAGGCAAGCCCAGAGTTCATGATGAGTTATAACTGGAGATGTAGGTTTGGAAGCCATTCAAATAGAAGCAGATGTTCAAGGAGTTCAAGTAGATGACATGACTGAAGGAGAGGATTTGATAGGACTCAGCCTTGGGAAATCTCTGTAAGAGCCAATAGGAATAAAAAGAGGGTATGGTAAGAGAGAGTGTAGCTCTGAGTAAGATACAAAAAATGGGTTAGTGACTTGAAAATCAAATGAATAAGGGGAGAGGATTTTGTATTCAGTAGACTCGAGCATGTCTATATGCTTAGGAAATGGGCTTAGTGGAGAAGAAAAGTGTAAGGAGAAGAGTGAAGTGGCAATTGATGGAAGTGGTAGGAGGAGTTAGAACCAGATCAAAGATGTGAACCTTGGGAAGAAGTAAGTACACTCTAGCATCTGAAAAGAAAGGGAGGGTAAGAGAATGTTTGAAGATAAAAGGGAACTTTGGGATGGAGGAAAGGGTCCAAAAATATATTTTTGATCATGCTGGCCTTTTCAGGAAATCACAAGGTCAACAATTTATAGAGGTGAGAGCAACTGAGGGGAATGAAAGGTTTTGAAATAAAGGTAAGGTTTTAAAATAAATGGTTAAGGGAATTTGAAATGGCCACTAGGACTCCAGAGCTTTCTAATAGTGTTGAAATAACAATTACGTTATTTATTTGACTTTCAACTGGATTATACATGAAAAAATTGATTGTCTTTCTTGAAAGGCATGTAAGCATGAGACACATAAGCAAAATAGTGTGAAAGTGGGACTCAGGTTCATCCTGAGTGGAACAGACCAGGTAATTTAGTTAACTTAGCAAGATATTCTAATGAAACAAATGTCTGATGAATATACATGTGTATGCATTTCTGTGAATGAACACATATAGCTGCTTATTTTAAGTTAAATATGTTGACTGCTTTTTTTTTTTTTGCTATTTTTTAGATGTTTGACGTAACTGAAGGGGCTCTTGGAACTGTGAGTCCCACCCACAATTTTGAGCCCCCTCATTACGATGGCATTGAGGCGCTAACCATACAAGGGGATAACCTATTTAGTGGGTCCAGAGATAATGGAATCAAGAAATGGGACTTAGCACAAAAAGACCTTCTGCAGGTAATGTAAAACCTTTTCACAGAATGGAGTGGGTATTTCAGAGCCACTCAGCAGTCTATATAAGAATTTGAAGAGCCTCTATGTAGATCTTAATTGTTTAGGAATAATATTAATAAGGGCTTCCTCTTAAGGAGTATTTCCTTTTCACCCACCTGAGTTACTAATTATGAGAAGGGCAACATTAGACATTTATTAAATACCTCATCAACAAGAGGAGACTAGGCACTAAAAGATCTGGGATTGTCTCAAGTATGTGCTTATTGAATAAAATCAGTCTTGGTGTAGAGCTGTTTCTCATTTTGTTTTGTTTTGTTTTATGTACACATATTCCACAGAGTAACGAGTTTAGCTAAAGTCAAAGCAGTATAAATGATTCTTCAACTTACAGAAACATCTTCATGCATCTAAAAATGTTGGTTCTCTCATTTCCTAAAGAACACTAGTTGGATTGAAATGTTGTGTCATTACAATCAAATATTGTTCTATTTCCCTAATTCCCAAGGGAAGAAATTAGCTAACAGATAAAATTATTCTCAGTTTCAAGCTTTCTCCTGTATATGTACAAGTGCGTATGTATTGCAGTTGCTACTATTTTCCTGCCTGGGACTAAACAAAACAAAATAAATAAGTAGCATGGAATATTAATAGAAAAAACAGTAACAGATGCATATATTGTATTCAAAAGCTCTTATAGACACACATTCATGGTGTGACATTTATATTGTGTATATAAAAATATTTATGCATAAAATATAGTTGTACAGTCTGCTCTTGTAATTATTGTTTGCTTATTATAATATACTAGAGGCTTGGTGCACGAAATTTGTGCACTTGGGGGGGGGGTCCCTTAGCCCAGATTGCGAGAGGGCGCAGGCCAGGCCAAGACACCCCACCGGTGCACGATTGGGGCTGGGGAGGTATGTGGAAGGTTGGCCAGCCAGGAGGGACTGTGGGAGGGCTCCAGGCCGTGTCTGGCCTTTCTCGCTCAGTCCCAATCAGCTGGACCCCAGCAGCAAGCTAACCTATTGGTCAGAGTGTCTATCTCCTGTTGATCAGTACACATCATAGTGACTGGTCGACCAGTTGACTGTCTGCCCCCTAGTGGTCTGTGCACATCATAGCGAGCAGTTGAACAGCCTTAGCATATCATTAACATATTATGCTTTGATTGGTTGAATGGACAACTGGACGATGGGACACATAGCATATTAGGCTTTTATTATATAGGAAGGATAGGTTAGCTCCAGTCTTCTACAAAAGTTTAAGTCAGTGATTTTATGAGACAATCCTTAGAGTCTACATACCAGGTTGTAGTTTTTAAATTTGTTTTATTAAATACATTTTGGGAAAGGTGAGATATTTACTGCCTATGAAGAGGATGTACTATTTGACAAATTTTGTATGCTTTCTAAGTCCTTTAGATTCTATAGATTTTTAACATGATAAGCCTTTAATACTGATATTACTGATGATAATTAGTGAGGCAAATTATAGATTTCTTTAAGTCCCTAAGAGTGATTGCATAGAAAATGATTTTTTTGCCAAAACCGGTTTGGCTCAGTGGATAGAGCGTTGGCCTTCGGACTGAAAGGTCCCAGGTTCGATTCCGGTCAAGGGCATGTACCTGGGTTGCAGGTACATGTTTCTAACTCTCTATCTCTCTCCTTCCTCTCTGTAAAAAATCAATAAAAAAAAATATATATATATATGAAAGAAAATGATTTTTACAGTTTCCAGGCATTCAGCATTCAAAAATTGAGTTTTATCAATAAAAATGTTTGTAACTTTTTTGGGTGTGAAAATGTACGTCCTTTTAAGCTTTTGATTTTTCTTATTTCTCTCAGCAAGTTCCAAACGCACACAAGGATTGGGTCTGTGCCCTGGGAGTGGTGCCAGGCCATCCGGTTTTGCTCAGTGGCTGCAGAGGGGGCATTCTGAAACTCTGGAATGTGGATACTTTTGTGCCAGTTGGAGAGATGAAGGGTCATGATAGTCCTATCAATGCCATATGTGTTAATTCCACCCATATTTTTACTGCAGCTGAGTAAGTTTTTCCTATGTGATTTTTTTCTATGTTAGCTACTTGTGTTCAGATTTAATAAATATTGTAGGTTGTAAATATCTGGAAATGTAGAACATGAAAACCTTGGACCTCAATTTGCTCATCGATAAAAAGGGAATAATAGCATTATCTATTTCTTATGTTAGTTAAAGAGAATTAAGTGCATTAATGTATTTAAAGGGCACATGTAACAATGCCTGGCACATACTCTTGATAATATGATCTACTTTTTTTTCCCGTTTTCTACTCAGCTTTTTTATTTTATTTAAATTCTTTATTGTTATAGTACTACATAAGTCTTCTTTTTCCCCCCATTGACCTCTCCGCAGTCACTTCCACCTCCCAGCATGTGCCCTCACGCCCCTACTGTCTGTGTCCATTGAATATGAGCTATTTTTAATATCATTATTATGATGCCCTGTTAGATGTACCTATGGCACAAGCTATATTTTTACTTACATCTGTTAAAGACCTATTTAGAAAATGTTTCCATTATAAGTAATTGTAAGAGCTATTTCTTTATCTTTCTGCCTCTTTTCTCATGTTCATTTTTAATTTATTATTTTGTAGCGATCGAACTGTGAGAATTTGGAAGGCTCGCAATTTGCAAGATGGTCAGATCTCCGACACAGGAGATCTGGGGGAAGATATTGCCAGTAATTAAACATGAATGAAGATAGTCATAAACTGAATACTGTGATAATACTCTGTATATTCTTCATGGAAAATATTACACTACATTTATTAGGCAAAAACTTATGAATGGGATTAACAGGAAACTATATATCTGAATCCAACTTCTGAATATAATTGTATTCTAGTAAAATTGTGTACAATCCTGTGTGCTTAATGGTAACATCTCTGAATACATGTATGTCCTAATAATTGATAATACTGCTTGATTCGCACTTTTATTGTGGCTGGATTTTTGTGACTAGTTATTAAAAAAACACACGCTTTCAAATTATTTGAATTACAAAATGTCTGCTTTTGTGACAGTCAGAAAATACACTTGGAATATTATGCAACCCACTGATGGTTTACTCATTTATAGTCTGTTCAGATGACTTACGTATTTAAAATATATTGGAAATGTAGTCAAATTGTGGTCTGTTTGTCTGGTATTTATATCAGTCTCTGGAGGGTTCCCAAATTTCAAAGTTCCCCAAAAATAACATGAATAGTGTTGATGATTTTTCATAAGGTGGAATTGACCTTAATCTAACAACGAATGTTAAACAGTTTGTGTTAAATGTTGACGTTTACTTGTATTGACCAAAGTTTTGCAGCTGTGCTATATATATCCTGTGCTCAGGACTAAAATGCCGTTAATTGTTGTATTAGTGCTGTGCATATATTCTGTGATGGGAAACATTTTTGATGTCCTAACAGAAATATATTTTGATCTATTTTCCTATGGAGTTGTTTCTATGATTACCTTTTAATTTCATTTTTATTTAATAGTAATATTTCCTCCCCTTTTATCTAATTTTTTTATATGCTGCTAAATATATTTTAAATACACTATGTTTGCAAACTTGGTAGCTATGATGAAAACTGTATCATCTGTGGTGGGAAAAGCTATGTAAATAGGTAGAATGTAAAGAGAGAATGTCTTACATTGTAACTGTATGAATTTTTAAATGCTGTAGATTGGATTTTGCAAGAGGATGTATAATTTATGTCTGTTCAGAATATTAATTTGTAAATTCTGCAAGTTTAATTTTTATGTAGATGATATAACATTTGAAAATATTGTCTTGTGAACCCTGTCGTCCTGTTCCCCCCATGCCCCGGAAAATATTTGCTTGTAAATGAAAGCTTAGCTAGGGCTTAAATAAACACATTGCTATGAATTATTTTTACTCTTGTTTTTTCTAATTATACTAGAGGCCCAGTGCACGAAATTTATGCCCTCTCACAGTCTGGGAGCCCTCAGGGGATGTCTAACTGGGGAGGGGGCCTAAGCCCACAGTCAGACACCCTTAGTGCTGCCACAGAGGTGGGACAGGCTCCCACCACCGCCGCTGTGCTCGCCAGTCATGAGCTCGACTTCTAGCTAGGCAGCGCTTCCCCTGCATTGAGTGTCTGCCCCTGGTGGTCAGTGCATGCCACAGCAAGCAGTTGTTCAGCCATTCAGTCAATTTGCATATTAGCCTTTTATTATATAGGATGAAAATGGCCAATATTTGTATAGGTTATTTTACTTGTGTGTGATATAAGAAAAGGCATTTTTTGTTGTTGTTGTCTAGCACTTCATATGCATCCTTTCTTTGCTCACTAGACATGAAATATTCTTGAAAATTTAAACCATAAATGAATCTTGGTGAACCAAGGAAGCTCACTATTTGAGGGAATTAAACTATAGAATTTAGGCATTTGAACATAGATGGTAAAACAAATAAAAATTAATCCCATAAATTTAGGACAATAGTGATTTTGGTTACTTGAAGAAGTGGAGGGAATGGTAACTGGAGGTGCTGCAGGAGGTGAGCTGGGGTGTTGAGGGGTGTAGAGGTATTCCTGGGGTACCAGCAATGTTTAATGCTTGACGTGGGTCCCATGTGACATATTAAACTGCGCATATATTTATTTCACCTTTTATGTATTGTGTTACACTTCAGAGCAAAATATTTTTTAAAAAACATTTTAAAGAAAAGGTTTTCCTAAAAAGAGAAACTCAGCTACTTTGTAATTTTGCCTCCTCCCCTGAAGGGAGATACTATGCCTACACCTGAGAGTCATTGTCAGGGCTCCTTTGAAACTCAATACTCTCAGAATCTTTCTTTTCACAGGACTACTGTTCAACAAGTCACTCATGTAACGATTACTCTATTAAATGAACGTTTAGTGATCATACACTGAGCCAGGTAATGGGGATGAAAAAATTACAAGACTGAAACGAGGCTTGACCTCTTGAATGGAAAGAGAATAAATCAGGCACTTATATAACAGCTGGGTAAGTTCTTGGACGGGGAAAATCTGGTGCCTTAGAACCTTGAGAGGCATCCAAGCCTGCCTTTGAGTCCAATTGGAGGTCTGTTAGGGGGTTCTGAGCACTGGGTTTGCTTGTGCAGAACACAAAGCTTGCGTCTATTTTACTTTTTAACATGCTGAAGGCTCAGTTAGAGTTGATTTGATTCATGTAATTAAAAAGAATACGTAGCCGGACCAGTGACTCAGTGGTTGAGTGTCAACCTATGAAACAGGAGGTCATGGTTCGATTCCCATCAGGGCACATGCTCAGGTTGTGGGCCTGATCCCCAGTAGGGGGTGTGCAGGAGGCAGCCAATCAATGTTTCTATCTCTCTCTCCCTTCCTCTCTGAAATCAATAAAAATATTTAATAAATAAATAAAATGAATATGTAAAAGAGTCAGTCCTCTTAAGACTTAAATTTTGAAAGATGCTGGGAGAAGTCACGGAGAGGACATGATCAGTGGTTGACCTGCCAGCTGGACCTGGACAATCAGCGTACCCCCTCCCCCCCCACCATGCCCCATCCTTGCAATGTAAGTCTGCCCACCCCAACGGTCTGCCCACTGTTCCCTTACGGAGCTGTTAAAGGAGGTGGCCTGGAGAGAGTAAGGTGCTGAGAGCATGGAGACTGGGTAGGTGACTGAACCCAGTTAAGGCTTCAACATAAATTGTTAAGATTATGGCCGGCAGGGCCAGAGATCTGCTCGTCTTGCGATCACCTGAGACAAGGCTCATGTAAGTTCCTTTGCTTATTAAGCTTGCCACCCACTGAAGGGACAGTGGTCTGTCCCTTTCTTCAGTCATTCCTTGCCCTACATGCGGGAGAAGGGACTAATTTATGAACCAACAAAATAAAGCCTTAAACTCTAAAGATCCCATTCAGGATGGTTAACAATAACTCAAAATAGTTAAAATAGTGCCTCTAAAACTTAAAATGGGTTATTCCGCACTACGTATTAAACATACAGTATACCTTATCTGCCCAGGATAGCATCTTTTTTTGAAGATACATTTCTTCTTACAAATTCAAATCTCTTCATTTTATCTAAAGAGTAATGACAAAGTTTTGTATATTATGTCCTTATTTATTTATTTAATTCCCAGCTGATGTGGACTCTTTTATAAAAATTTAAATGAACGTCAACATGTAACAAAGTTGTTTCATGCTGTTGTTAGTAATTTTCATTAAGCATTGCCTACACCTTACCTCAAAATCATTTTAAATTCTGTTTTTAGCCTCAGAATAGATAGGTTGCATTCCTGCTGTGTTGCTGAGGAGTTCATTTTCCAACTATTGTGCAGATGCTGGTAGCTGGAATTTTGTATTTGCAAATTACAGGCATAACGAAATGTACAGATTTCTAAATTTGAGCATTATGGTACAAAAGTAAGCGTTATCTTTCTGGTTTCTAACCATAATGAGAGGCTCAACCAATTATGAAATGGAACAGCTGTCATTAAGCTCCCTCTTTTTTGATGAGGTCCATAATTGTAATAGCTAACATTTGCTGAACATTTACTCTCCCCCTTTCTTTTTGACTCCACCTCGCCTGAAATAGGGGAAATCTAAGGTGTCACTAATGGTCAGAAACACCCCATTTCAGTGATGGTTAAGTGTAAAAAAGAAATGGCATCCTAGAACAGGCGAAATAGATCCTAGAACTGGAAAAGTACAGTATTATGGGGGATTCTGCCAGACAGACAGTGGCAAATGTCCACTACATCATACGTGACAGATGGTATTACTCCAAGCCCTTGTACTGTGTCTTTGTGTGTGTTAGATTTAGGAAAAGTATGGTCCACCTTTCTCAGACTTGCTTTCAGCTTGGATTCCACTTTTAACCTGGTTTCCACCAAGCCTACGATCCCACAGGCTATAATTTGCCAATCCTTGTTCAAGATTGTCACATGGAAGAGAAAACTTATTTTTTTTAGCTACTACAATTTAAGATCCTGTTAGAGCATTCTAATGAAATGGTACATATCCATATAATTAATGATTTAACAAAATATGTTCTAGAAAAGGCTTTCTGCAAAGAGAGAGTGGTTACCAGACATAAATTTACATGTTTATTCAAACAAGTTTAGGGTGCATGGCAGTAAATATCTTGTTCTTAAAAATATAAGAATACAATGATAATTTTCAACATATAGAAGCAAAAAGTGTATTCAGAAAGACATTTTTTTTCTAATTCTTTAAAAAATATGTTTTTTATTGATATTTTAGATAGAGAGGAAGGAAGAGGGAGAGAGAGTAAAACATCAATGAGAGAGAGAAACATTGACTGGCTGCCTCTTGCACGCCCCCTACTGGGGATTGAGCCCACAACCCAGGCATATGCCCTGGCAAGGAACAGAACCAGAGACCTCTTGGTGCATGGGATGATGCTCAACCAACCAACTAAGCCACACTGGGCATGGCGGCATGTTTTCTGATTTGAACAAGGATGCCTATGGGGGAGTAAAAGCCAGTCCTGCTGTTTGACTCTTTGATGTTCACTGCCCAAGGTGAACACATTCTTCATTAAGTAAGGTCAATTCAAAACCAATACATTTCTTTCCTTAAAAATGTTGGTTGTTCAGGAAATTCTGGCTGCATGCAATTTTCATTAAAAATTCTAAATTTGAAGCACCACAATGTTTTCTGTCACGTATGCCTCTTACATAAAAATGACAAAAAGTCAGCTATTTAAATGGAAGGATTTGGACAAGATGGCATATTAACCATTTCTCTCAGACTAATAATGCACTATTCTACGAATAACCGAACTTTCTGTAAAGAATTTTGCTTCCTGGAGGTTTTCTTATGTCATCTCTGGGATTCAAGAGGGTAGCATGCAGCTATTGGGCAGGGCACTGTGGGTACTACCTTCTATGATTTCCACTAAGACGGTGAGCAGTCCATAAGTGAGTACTTGGGCGGTGTGTAACTGCTGTGTTTGCCTCCTCCACCTGCATCTGATGGTGAGAAAGTAGAATGAAAGATGAGTGTAAACTTTTAGAGGATCCTAAGTCTGTATCTAGTAGGTATTTACCACTCTTGGATTTCTTAGCACCTATGAACAATTTTCTATGTTAGGAGTAGTCCCACCTTTTGAATTACACCTCTCACTGTAGGTGCCCGTTTCTCATTTCTGCACCTGTCAGGGGACTTAGATTTGGTCCATGAGAGCCAATGGCAACAGACTTTGAATTGGAAGCTAGGGACACAGAAAGGTTGGCCCTTCATTGAATCCCTGTGATGGGGGTGGGAGCTAATGCCGTGTGCATGGATGCAGTGTAGGTGTACAAGCCGTGGAGGCTGTGCCTAGTGCAGGAAGAAGCAACCAGTTGTGAAATACGATTCTGGGCATTGTTCCTGGTTGCGAATATTTTAGCAGCCGATTGCCAGGTCACTAGCCCTGTGTTGAATTATTTGGTGTACACAACAGGAAATATTTCGCTTTCGGAGAACAAGAAATATAGGTTTATTTGCATTACGTTTTTTATTTTGTGCAGCTATTCAGTATCTGGTAAGTTAATGTACAAGAAAAAATATTAATTTTAATTAAAATGTTCTATTATTTTATGTTAATGATGAACTCATTTATTTCAGCCCTTTGTATTCAGCATGTCTCTATCGAAATAAACCTATGTTTCTATGAAAATTGAAGCTTTTGGTTTTTTGTGGTCCACAAAACTTAAACCTTGTTGGTGTGGTCTGTAGTAGCCTTTGAGTTTGACATGCTTGGATTACAGTGACATGAACGTCGGAGCAGGCTGACCTGAGGTCTGCCGATATCAGGGATACTCCCACCCCATTCTGTGAGATGCTACTCTTATTGATAAGCATGCCTGAGCTGGGATTTCTTTTCCAGCTCTTGAACATACCCTAATTGACACAATGTTACCCAGGAAAGAGGCGCCTCGGTACGCATTAAGGAAAAGGCAGTTGGAAGGAATTTGAGGCGTGGTCAAGCTAAAAACTGTCTTGAAAGTACAGTTGACCCTTGAACAACGCGGTTTTGAAATGTGCGGGTCCATGTATAAGGGATTCCCCCGCCCCGCAATAAATACGTGGCTTCCTATCCACGGCTTCCGCATCCCAGGATTCAACTAAGCACGGAGTGAAAACTGCTTTTGCATTGCCAACATCAGATTCTCAGCCGCTAATCCAAAATGCTGTTTTCAGCCCACGTTGAATCTGCAGATGCGAAGGGCGCCCTGCAAAGTCAAGGCGCGAGCAGTTTTCCCCGGGGAGGCAGTGGCGCTCGAGAGCTCCACTTTGTTCTCCCTTTATCTCAGGTAAACACAAAACTGAAGGTTGCTCTCTCTCTTTCTCTGGGAGATGATGCTTGCGTTTCAGTGGAGAGAGGCAGCACTTAGGAATAAAAATAGGAAGGAAGGGGGAGAAAGAGAATTCTGGAGAGCACTGAGTGACAAAGCAGGGGCCAGGCCGTAATAACTTCCAGTGCTGAGTTAAAGAGCTTGAACTTTGGCCCCCACAGAGAGGCCAACCAAGGCTTCTAAATATGGTAATGACAAGTTACTCTGGGTTACTTTTTTTTTTTTTTAAATAAAGACACCTCTATTTATTAAGTCCTGATATGTGCCAGGCAGTGGAGCACCAGTAAGATTTGATCCCCAAACTCGGGGAGAGCCCTATCTTGTGGAGAAGATCGACATAGAAAAATGAAGGCTGTAAGTGATAAGTGCTCAAATAGACGGGCCAGGGCATGGAGAGAACCAAAGGAGAGCACAGTTGCGTCTATTGGCCATGAGGTGGCGGTAGAGGTAGGTCAGGATTTAAGGGGACAGGTGGTGTGCACAGGAAAACTGGGAGAGTGTGGGAGGAGCCCAGGTGAGAGGTTTCAAGGCCATGAAGTGAGGCAGCAGCCTTGAAAATAAAGAAGCTCATGGATGGGAAAGATCAAGACCTCAATAAAGGACCATTGGGATGCTAGGTAAGAGAGAGGAAGGCTCCCGTGGGCTCCTGTGGGTTGATTGGTTGGATGTGGTGTCAGGATGGAAGGAGGTCGAATTCAAAGCCTAGAAGTCATCCTTGACTCCTCTTTCCTCCTCACCGGCCACTCAGCTCTTGCACCAAATCCCTCACATCTCTTAACCCTCCTCCAACTCTACCGTGGCCACCTGCTGTCATTTCTCTTATCAGGGCCTCTGCCATATAGTGTACTTATTTTAGTTTATGAATATAAACTTTTGCTGGTCTTTAGGTGTTGAATTGGGACCATCCTTGAAACCATCCGGTGATGAATTATAGGTGCCTGAGGCTCTTTGAGTGAGGGGTTGATAGATTAGGGAGGGGGAAGAGGAAATGGGATAACACAGTCACTGGGACCCCAGGTCGTTTTTTATTTATTATTATCCTCACTGGGAAGTGAGGATAGTTTTTCATTGGTCTTTAGAGTGGAAGGGGGGAGGGTGAGAAAGAGGAGGGGGGAAGGGGGAGAGAAAGCAAGAAACATCAATGTGAGAGACACATTGATTGGTCGCCTCCTACACTGGATGGAACCTCTAACTCAGATACCTGCCCTTGACTGGAAATCGAACCCAGAACCTCTGGTGTGCAGGCTGAGGCTCTGATGACTGGGCCAGGCCAACCAGGACCCCAGATCTTTTAACTTGCAGGTTTTTCAAGTTAGTCTTTTCTTGATAATCTTGAAGAGTGTTCTTGTCCTGCAAATATTTGAATCTTTATGCGAACATTTTCAGGAGCATTTTTTAGTGTTTCCACCAGGGGAGAGTAATGTCCCTTACAACGCTGGTACTGTGAATAGGAGAATTTATCATTCTTTTTTTGGACTTGAAGTGGGTGTGAGTGGGAAGAACTGATTAATTTTGACTGCCAGTGGACATTAGGGTGGATTTGGAGCCAAATTCTAGCAGATGACAGAGCAGGGAAAGTGAAATAGCCTCTACAGAGCTAGTCTTTTAAACCAGAGCAACCACTTGATTAAATCAGCTGCTGCAGTTGGTTAAATTGAGTAGCTATCTTAAGCCTGAAAATTCATAACTCTTCAGTCTCCTGTCTGGCAGCCTTAGGAAGTTTGAGGACTTTGATTTGGCAAGAATTATACGTCCCATGAAACCATAAGGAACAAATATTGCTGAACAGAGAACAAAGGAGAATTGCTTCTGAAGAACTCAGACTCTTAATGAATTCTGGCTGTTTTGTCACTAATTCCACTTTAGCTTGTCAGAAGAGATTTGGCTGCTGGAAGCATAAAACTGTTTCCACTGGGTAAGTTTAATGGGCTTGGCCTTTAGCTAGATGGATGAGCCATCACGGTGTTATGGTAGAAGGACTCAGAATCAGGGGAAGACATTTGAATTCTGGTGCTGCCCTTTCAATGAATGTGACCGGTGTGGATTAGGATCCTGTTATCTGGGCTTCCCCAACCCCTCACCCCACCCCCCACCCCCCGGCTCTGTCACTAACTCTGTGTTGTTAGCTAAGTCACTTGGCCCCTTTGGTCTTCACAGTCCACATCTGTAAAATGACTCAGTTGGTCCAGGTGAACTTTAATATTCATCCCAGCT